>CM062235.1:33174079-34497418 GCA_031216185.1 Syzygium aqueum | reverse complement strand
ACCATGGCGAAAAAAATAAAAAAAATATTTTCAATAAAAATATTTTTTAGTAAAATATTTTTAAAAAATTATTAATAAAAAAAAATTATAAGAAAATTTTTTACTGGCCATGACCAAAATATAAAAAAAATTATTTTTAATAAAATTATTATTAATTAAAAAATATTTTACCGGTCATGGCCAAGAAGGAGGAGAAAAAAAAGAAAAGAAAAAAATATTAAAATATTTAAAATGTCATTAAAATATCATTAATAAAAAGAAATTTTATGCCGTTACCAAACGCATTTCTATTCCTAGGCACAGAATTTTGGACCGTTACCAAACGCCTTTAAATGTTCAGAATCAGTTCCTAGGCACAGAATCAAAAAGAATCATTTCTGATCAGAATCTGTTCCCGGGCACAGAATGGTTGCCATGCGCAGCCTAAGTGTGAGAAGTGAGAGGTATGAGACTAATAGTAACTGATTCTGTTCTGTTTGGCAACTTGCCAAATAGTAACTGATTCTGTTCTTTTGTTCCCAGAATCAGTTTTGGAGTAGAAATCTGTTTGTTAAAAAATTTGTGCCCGGGCACAATTTTGCCAAAAATTGATCCCAGAATCAATTTTGGAACAGAATCGAGAATCAAAAAAAAGTAGCTTCTTGATTCTGGGAACAAAAATGAGAATCAATTTTTTTTCTTTTTCTTTTTCTTGGTTTTTAATATAGCTTCTAATGTCCGGCACGAGAGCTACTCTCGTCGTACTTGGCAAGATTAAAATATTTTAATAAAAAAATATTATTAATAAAAAAATTTTATCGACCATGGAAAAAAATAAAAAAATATTATTAATAAAAAAAATTTTACCGATCATGGCCAGCGACCAGGCCATGGCAAAAAAAATAAAAAATATATATTATTAATAAAAAAATTTTATCGGCCATGGCCAGCGACCAGGCCATGGCAAAAAAAATAAAAAAATATATTTTCAATAAAAATATTTTTTATTTAAAATATTTTAATAAAAAATATTATTAATAAAAAATTTATTTATAAAAAAATATTTTACCAGCCATGGCCAGCGACCAGGCCATGGCAAAAAAAATAATTTCAATAAAAATATTTTTTATTTAAAATATTTTAATAAAAAAATTATTTATAAAAAAATATTTTACCAGCCATGGCCAGTGACCAGGCCATAGCAAAAAAAATAAAAAAATAATTTCAATAAAAATATGTTTTTATTAAAATATTATTAATAAAAAAATATTTTACCGGCCATGGCCAGCGACCAGACCATGGCGAAAAAAATAAAAAAAATATTTTCAATAAAAATATTTTTTAGTAAAATATTTTTAAAAAATTATTAATAAAAAAAATTTTATAAGAAAATTTTTTACTGGCCATGACCAAAAAATAAAAAAAATTATTTTTAATAAAATTATTATTAATTAAAAAATATTTTACCGGTCATGGCCAAGAAGGAGGAGAAAAAAAAGAAAAGAAAGAAATATTAAAATATTTAAAATGTCATTAAAATATCATTAATAAAAAGAAATTTTATGCCGTTACCAAACGCATTTCTATTCCTAGGCACAGAATTTTGGACCGTTACCAAACGCCTTTAAATGTTCAGAATCAGTTCCTAGGCACAGAATCAAAAAGAATCATTTCTGACCAGAATCTGTTCCCGGGCACAGAATGGTTGCCATGCGCAGCCTAAGCGAGAGCCGAGAGGCACAAGGGGCGAGAATTGGAAAATTAGGGTTTTGACTCAAAGCGAATGCCAAATTACACATACTACCCCCAATCATCTTTTAAGGATCCTTCCGGCCAATTTTCTCTAAAAATTATTGATATGGGGACTCGGTCCTACATGGCACACTGTCACGTCAATAATTTTCAACGAAAATTGATTGCAAGGATTACATTGAAATTATGCACAAAGATTTATGACTAAATCGACATATGTATAATAAGTTTGGGACTAATTGAGCAATTTTCCAGCGAAATTGATGTTAGAAGGGACTTCTGTGAACAAGGCTGGTTTTCCACAACTGTATAACTTGTGTCATGTTGTGATAGATCTGCAAGGGAAAGAAAGACGAGAGCCCCAAGATGGGATGATAGAGAACAAATGATTAAGTACATTTTTCAAATAACTAGCTCTTGCTAAATATGAAAGGTTCTTGAACATTTTCTTACTCCCTATCAAGTCATGTAATTTGCATGTTCGGAAGCACTCTATCAGTCTGCTGACGTCACAATGCTTACATGGCAAAAATTTGCCAGGTGGTGGTGGTGCTAATTTACATGCCACATCAGCAAAAAAAATACTAATTTGAAAAAAAAAAAGGGAAGGAGGGAGAGTGAGCTTGGTAAAATATGTGGAACCCTCATTTTATGCGTGTTTCATCTTTACACTTTAGGGTTTCTGCTAATACCCATCCGGCTTGCAAGGATGTGGTTGCCCCTGGTAATGCAGTAGCCGACCACGACGGCATCCGACATGGCGATGTACGGGACGTTGAAGGGCACGATCAGGTGGAGCCTAAAGGCCTCCCTAGCACATACCTTAATGTAGTTGAGCCGGAGGATATCAAACTTTTCTTGGACTAACCTCTCCTTTCTCACGACTCTATCTATTTCTTTTTCGGCTATCTTAAGGAGATCGGGCCGATTTATCATCTCCGCCATTGCCCATTCCACTTGCGTTTGATGGATTGTCCATTGTGGCCATCATAATATCTTACACACATCGAGATGTACAAAAAAAGTTATCCATCTTGAGTCAACTTTCAAAATCTAATTTATAACCACAATACGCAAATAAAAAAATAGGTAAGTATGTGTTGAATATATGAAAATCTTTCTTAAATGAGCTTTTGGATAAGTTTAACGACATCGACATTAGAATGACTAGATATCGACTCCATATGTTATAAGTAATTTCTATATAGGTAGCCTCTCAGCAGGCTATGATCATGTTTCTTGTAAGATTGCCGGTTTGAATACTCCTTAACTTGCTTTCCTTATTCAAAGTGAATGAGGATGACATGATTGACAAGACATCAAATTGCTTTTTCCAAATTACATTTCAATAATTAATCCACCGCTTCTTGCAGGCTACATGGGCCCGAACGGAGTTACTTTAGGCGTTGTTTGACGAGGCTTCATGTAGTTATAAAGTCCGGCCCGGACCGGCCCGGCCCATTTCCACCAACGCTTCTGTACACTCCCTCGCGGTTTGCTCCAGCAGACGAAGCTTTCTGGCAATGGAAGACCGACGAAGAAGTGTCGCCGGCGCGTGCTTCCGTTTCAGTTTCAAGGTCGATTCGATTGTCTTCCGATTCGGTTTGGTGAGGCTGTCGCTCGATTTCTTCCAATGGGCGTTAGGTGAAGATGGCGTGAGTTGAGTGGAATCCGAAGAAGGATTTGGTGGCGATGGTCACCCGGAGGACTCGGAGGTGGGTGGTGCTTCGTCGCTTCGATTGGCAAGAGGCTGTGGACAATCTCTCTCCTGGTAATTGCTTCGATTCGGGAAAGTTCTCCCTTTCTTTCTTTGTTCAGTGTGTTCGTTTGTTCAACGATGGCTTGGTGTGTGCCCTGTGAGTCATTGCCCTTATCTCGTTCTACTTCTTTCGCTTTTCCTAAATGTGCCCCGCTTCCTTTTTCGCCAATCTAGCTCGAATTGCGTTCGATGGAGAATTGGAAGAATAATAGAGGTAATAAAGTGCTTGCAAGTATGAATGAGAAGGTGACGTCGAACGAAGGAGTTGGTCTTTCACAAAGAAACGAAGAGTGAATGATGATGATGCAAGTGGAAATCTAGAGAAGTAAGGAGTCGTTACCCTTTTCGGTACACCAGTTAAAGTGTCCATGAAAATAAAGAACATGAATTGGAGGGGATGTCAATGATGCTGTGCCGGCTGTTAAAATGAGGTCTGCATGTCTGATAGATCAGATATATCAGATGCAGAAATGTCATCAGGCATCTAAAAAGAGCTTCTTAGATTTCTGATGGTGACTCTCACAATGTAATTTTACTGCTGGCTCCTCTTCTTTTACTGATCGAGCATTCTTTTACTCACTGTGTGTGCTCTACAAACAAGGAGAGATTCAGTGGATACTGAAATATAGAGTATAGGCGGAAAGGTTCTCACACTTTGTATTGCTTGCAGTTTAATTAATCTTCTTTTCATTACAGAAGGGCATTTCGTCATCATTTTGATTAATCAAGTTCGCTGGTGGGAGTTTAACTTTTGAATAGGATATATCTCATGCCATGCTTCGTACTTGTATGACAATCTGGTCGAGAGGGACGGAGGGAGGAATTGGAGAAAGCAAAGATACTAGGAGGGTAAGGTGATCTGCATCCAAGTATATTAAGATCCTATATGACTTAATCTTATGGTAATTCAATTCATAAGAGCTTAGGATTAGATGCCTAGCCTTGATAGTTGTTGCCGTCTATTCTCATCGGAAAAATTTAGAGAGGAGATTTTCTCTGCAGAAACATCTGAATGCTTCGCTCGTCATATTGTCTTCTGGATATGGAGAACATTTTTTAGTGCACTATAGTTCTCAGCCAATCCTTGAATGGTTTCTGTTAAGATCCTAAGTTGTAAATACTAGTACACTTGTAATCCTTGCCTGAAGTAAGCTTTCGTGCATCCACACCACATTGAGGTTCCATAGTTGAACAACAAGATCTGTTTTTTGATTCAGATGTTGGATTGGAGCCTGCCAACAAGATATAGATACCATCGCTTTAGATTACCTACTAACCCAAAGAAATCCCATATCAAGTGACTGATATCTCTCTCAGTTATTTTCTACAGTTATGACGTTTTGCCTCACTTCACAAATTTTGATTAACATTTTGTCGGTTAATGTGTTGATCTATCTTTTCCTCTTCTTCTATTAATTTTATTGGGAATAAATTATTCACTTTGTGTGTGTGTGTTCTTTTTTGTTTACAATGAACTCGCTTTCTTTGCACATTTCAATCAGTGTCATCAATACTGGCTCTTCTTAATCATTCTAATCTACTCCAGGTAAATGCATAACATCATTATGCTAGCATCCTGATGGCAAGGTTGTTGTCTTGGGACTTGAAGACGGAGACGGTACTGTTTTACTACATGATTTCGAAGTAAGTTTTCTATGTTGTTATTTGAACGATACCCTCATTACTTCTCAACTAGAAATTCCTACTGGAACAGTCCTTTATCATCAGAACGTGTTCTTCTCTAGTCTCTCTTGGGAAAGATTCTGAATTGTTCAAAATCTGCATGATGCAATGCAAACAGCAAATTTGCTTGGCAAACATTCAGCTGCTAATAGAGATGGTAATCCATTTTAATTGGTCATGTCTGTCAATGTCAAGTTAACATTGGATTGCTAGATAGGTCAATCTGAGCAGGATAAGATTAACAAAAAAGTTTATTAGAAAACTCTATTCGAACATGACCCTTTTGTTAAATAGGTCAACAAATTACAAGATATGAATAAGATAAATAACCCATTTAACTAATTAGATTGAATTGAATGGGTCATTCCAATCCTAACATGACCGACACGTCATATGTACAATATGCTTATCGTCATCAATGTCAGATAAGTTTGAAAAGAAACTAGTCGTAAGCTTACAAAATCCTAGGTTTACATGAAATTTTACATTTATATGGTGTGATCAAATTGTAATTTGTAACCACTATGGAAACATATTCATGTATGATTTATTATTAGAGAATTTACTGAACTAAATATAAACAGGTCATGATAGTTCAGGTTGTTGATCAGGTTGGCACTATTGTTTAGTTAGATAGATTACATATTGTGTTTCGCAGTTTGAACTTTGAATCCGGAACATTATTCGTTTATTAATTGTGTTTACTATTAAGTAGGTAGCCAAAATTTTGATATGACATGATAACCACTCAGGGTCACCCTTAGTTGTCACGTGGAAATATGAGTCATGAATCAAAAAATTAAATCTATGGATTGTGGATCGTGAATTTCATCCAATGTAATCATAAAATCTGATATAATGTTTGTGATTGGTATTCCATAACAGATGTAAATTAATTGTAAAGTATGGTGTTATTTTTATTGTTTGGTAATAACTAATGATAAAGATTCTTCAAACTTGACTAATGCTATTATTTCCAGAAATGAGATATTGCTACAAATTATTTTTCTTTTGTCAAATAAGTACCCATTTGACTACAAGGACACAAAGATCGTGTACTTAGTATTGTAATTGGATTCTCATTCATAGAATTTAGTATTAGACAATTAAACCATCCACTAAGCCCGATGCAGCCAACAAAATCATGCAAGATGACTACCAAGTATTTGGTGAAGATTGACTTTGAAACTCAAACAAGGATCAGGATTCTTCTTGAAGTTCAATCACTAAGATTATCAACTAGGATTTGAGTATTATTAGGATTTAACAAAGTTTCCCTAATTTTTTTTAAAAGTTTAAGTAGTAGGATCATACGTATACTCCAATCATATTTCTTGTTTAGAGGTTTCCTATTTCAACTAGGAGTAGAACTTTTAGAGAGTCTACAAATATAGTTGGAATTTTTACTTTTCAATAGAGTTGACAATTTATTGAACTAGGCAAGCGTTTGCTTTGCAGATTGTGTGATGCAATTCCTCTTTGGCGTGATGCTTAAGAAACCCTAGGTGTGATGCTTAGGCAGTTTTGCATGTGTTGCCTAAATAAATTTTCTTTATTGTGGGACTCATCGTCCTACATCAAAGCCATGACATGCTTTGGACACTACATTGTTTGATGCATAAGTTAAATTAAGATTCAAGGAAATTGATCGACTCATAGCTAATCGATGAAATCATCAGCAGTGAATTACTTTATAGTCATATCATACAGAATTAATATACTCATTCAATAGATTTTATATACTCTAGGATTTATCTTATTGATGTGCGCAATTGCATTCTCATGCAGGACAAAAAAAAATTCACCTCGCTGCTAATGTTGTCATCAATGATTGAAACTATTTCAATTGTCAACGACAAATTACAGCATGGTGTTTACTGGGGTCCAGCTCGTTGTGAGAATCTATGGTCTAAGTGGATGGTGTCATATAGAAGCATTCATCTGTGCCATGGTGATTTTCATCAAAATTAATAGCTTCTTTAAATTATTTGTAAAATATGTTCAGTTCAGTCAAATTAGGAAGGTAATTATTTAGGTGACTCTTAAATGATATGATTTGTATGTGCCTCTGTTATGCTTGTGGGTGGAAAAGTTTGTAAATAACTGGTTATGTTTCTATTAAGCTATAGTTGCTTGGTCATGAGTAGAATGGCTGAGAACTTGACTGAGGCTGCTGCAATTCCATTTCTTTGAGATTTCTACTAGTTTTATTACTAATCGTCCACTTGATGGATTACATTTTGCTGAGAAGAGAGTTTGTTTATACATAATGAATGTTATCTTACCAAAGTAACTGTCTTTATGGAACTATGGATATGCAGTGTGCTGCTTTTGATATGCTAGTGCTTGCAGCAGTTAGGCACACTGTGGGGTAATCATTTCTAATATGGTATAAATATTAAGCAAAATTGAAAACTGTCAAGAAGCTTGAAGTCCCACATGACAGCTGTGGTGTGTCTCAACTGGGAGGATGATGCCCAAGTGAATAGAGTATGCATCTTTCAACACAAAAGTTGATCCGACTTTGTGATCTTTATTAACAATAGTGAATATCTTATGGCTCGCACCTTTCATAATGCTTTGTTTTCAGTCGAGTAGTTACTTTAGTCTCGTATTCTTAAATACTTCTTTTCAAACTTAGAATCTTATTTGACAGTCCAACAGCTTTAGTATGGGTTTATGGAAGATTTTTTTGAAAGTGTATGTTTGGTGTCATCAGTAACTTGTTGATTTGTTTGGCTCCTTAGCTTAAATCTCATATTTTTTTTTCGTCTTTTTTATTTTCTAACTGGAAAGTAATTATTCATTTGTTTTATAGAACGCTTCTGGTAACTCTTTGGCATTTGAAGATCGCACTACTCAATTCTTCCCTTCAATTCCAAGAGTTCCTCGAATGCCTCGATTAGTACCCGGAGATGCTGGTTTAACTGACGATGTTCAAGATTCATTTGTAGAGCTCTCAAATTCTTAAAAGCAATGTTTCCATATCCTTTGCAGTGGAGATAAAGATAGGGTTTTGTCCTTCAGTATGTTTGGTGTCTTTCCAATCGGAAATACTGTAAGCGTCCTGTCTGTTCAAATCAAATATTTAGCAGTATCGTCTATCAGACTTAGTCAATGAGTCCCATCCTTGTGCTTGCTTCTCATAAGGTAGTTTTTCTTAATAAATAGATTTGATGGCAGACTGGTAGTAAATTAGTGTTGCCTAGAAAGTAATGGGCTGGTTAAGTAAATAACTATACTAGGTGAAGTTATGCTTGTAAAAGTTCTAGATGTTAGGGCCATTTCCCGGGCTAGATTTGACTTCTGTTGATCACTTCACCTCCAACTTCGATACTGAATAATTATCTGAAGCTTTTTGTTGTTTGGCCTGAGGTTGGCCTGCCTTACATACTTTCTGCTATACTCCAGATTATTGGGTTTATGCTCTGTTCTAGGAAGATTGAGAGAGCCTATGAAGATCTTCCTTTTTTCCAGCAAGTTTAATCCGGGCCGAGGACATTGCAGAAGCCTTAGTCTAGACTTCATAAGAAAATTTACTTGGATGGCCAAGATGTTTGTCAAACTTTTGTGTAATACGATGTCGTAAAAACGTGTGAAATAATGTACAACGCAAATACAAATTTAAAGCAACATTTACAGAACTAAATAGCATGCATATAATGAATTATCAATATGATAAATTTAAAATCATGAAGTCATGGTATTGCTTTTTGGTTACCAAATAATATTGTGTCAAGTTTGATAAAATTGTGTTTATTGTTATCAGAGGTCAACTTTATTATGTCAAACTAATGATCAACAATTGTATTTATTGATAGGCTGAATATGTTAGTATCGCAACAATTAACATCGTAAATATACCTAATACTTTCCTATTAGAGTGGTAAATATGTATAGGCTGATATATTACACTCATGTTTGATGCCTTTTAGATTAGATGCATTTTAGGCAAAGTACTCTAACTTACAAGCTAGAGTTGATTAGCTTTAGAGAATAATGCAGTTAAGCTCTTGAATTTAATGTGATAATTTAGCACTTCTAAAGTATGGTAAATTAATGCTATAAAAAAGAGTGCTCGTGAAATGCACGAGCACTCCTTTTTTTTTTACACTATCAAGTATTGACATTTTTGTTTGGATTGCTGGTATATAAATAGCATTGATAATTATTTTAGCTTGCATTGTCACAAGTTGATATCAGAATAAAGCTTATTTCTATTGTAACATGAAGTAATTAATGCATTTATTTTTTAACACGTCACTCAATACAAATCTTTGGATTGGAGTTGATTCAATGTCTGGAGAGCTTGTTTTATTGAGTAACTAAATAAATGCATTACATGGTATGTAAATGGATGGACTCACTATTGAACATACAAATTGCTTCACATCTTGCACCAACCAAGTTGAATAACATTATTAATATGCTTAAATATATTTTGAGTGGTAAGTAAAACCTATTCAACAGTTTTATTAACATAGCTACCCATTGTTATTTAAGGGGAACCCGCATGCATTTATGTATAAGTATTATAAAAATTTATATTTAATCTAAATGAATTAAGACTGCACGTTTCAACTTCATTCAATAATAAATATTGAATTAACACACATTACAAGTTATATGTGTTTAAGGAAGATTGCAATTGCTAAACTAAACCAAGCAAAAACATTTGCCGGAAAAAATTAAAAATTTTGATTTATTATTATGGGTTTAAAATTGAGGGTTTTTTGAGACAAAAAGAAAAGTTTGGGATTAAATTAAGATTGAACCTAAAATTTGAAGGTTTTTAGAGAATTTAGACAGTATAAAAAGAGGGAAAAGGAAGTCAAGGAGCTTAGCCTGTTTTAATCATTCAGGGGTAGATTTGTATTAGATAGCATATTTATTGATTAGGACATTGTGAAATCAATAAATATGACTAAATGGAATCAATAAGTTAGACATCCGTAAAAAAAATTAATTGGTAACTTTACAATTAAGTATATAGAAGAGTGGAAGGCCAGCCACTCGTTTGAAATAAGTAACGGACAAAAACTTGATAGAGAAGAGTGGTGGCCTCAAGTTAAATTATATGCTATCTAATACAAATCTACCCCTGAATGATTAAAACAGGCTAAGCTCCTTGACTTCCTTTTCCCTCTTTTTATACTGTCTAAATTCTCTAAAAACCTTCAAATTTTAGGTTCAATCTTAATTTAATCCCAAACTTTTCTTTTTGTCTCAAAAAACCCTCAATTTTAAACCCAATGCTATATTAGTCCCCAATTTTTTTGTCTAAAAAAATTTTTAAACTTTATGTGCAAGCCCACATGTGCTCCAAATTACTTAGCAAAGAACAATGAGGACGAGGTCAAGAGAGAGCAGTTTCCATCCTGACATGAGAGCAATTTCGGCATTTAGGGACCGGAATTCACGGCCAAAGAAGACAAGAAAATCTGGGCATAAAAAAAGCAAAGGATTCTCAGCATATAATCATTGCCAAAAGACAGCTCGAAAAGAAAAGGATGGAGCTTTCTTCACGGCCAGGAAAGAGAAATCGAGAGAGAGGGGGGGGCTATGGTCGGCAAAAGAGAGAAAACTTTAATAAAGGAAAGCAAGAAGTGGTCGGCAAAAGAGAAGAAAGAAAAAGAAGAACAGAGGAGGCAATTCTAGTGGAGGAGGTGAAAAGAAAAAGTGAAGGGAGAGAGAATTGTCGGGGCACGCGTGAGGAAGCGACAGAGAGCAAAAAGATGCGATTTCATCGAAAGTTTGTTTAATCTATACTGTCAAAGCATCTATATTTCCTCCAAGTTCACTTTTCCTTCGCACTTTTAATTTCCAAGAATTTTACTCCTCATGGCTAAATTTCTCCATCATTTCAATTTAAAACCCAAAAACGAAATCAAGTTCAGCACTGTTTTGAAGTTGAACAACTTTTGTTTAAGTTAAAATCAGAGTGAGAAAAATTACTTCATCTTAAAAAAAAAAAAAAGGGCATGCAAAGGTGACCCCCTTAGAGACTTTGCAAAAGTCACTATTGACAGTGACTGATTATTCTCATGGGCGAGGTCCTGTTGACGCGTACACGCAAAGTCATCTTTCTCTTTTCCTTTCCTTTTTTTTCTTGTTTCCCTTCTTCCTCTTCTTTTCCCTTTCTTTTCCTTTCTCTCCTGGTTCGTGCTCTCTCTTTTCCCTTCATATCTCTTCTTTCTTTTTTTTCTTTTTTTAAAGCCCACTTTTTGACCAAGTCAAGAAGAAGGGCAAAATACTAGCTAAGCAACCACTAAACTAAACCAAGAAAAACATTTGCCAGAAAAATTGTAAATTTTGATTTGTTAATTTGGCTTTGGGTTGATTGAGAAATTGTGAAATCAATAAATTTGATTAAATGATTAATCAATAACTTCACAATTAAGGAGAGAGAAGAGTGGTGAGCACAGCCACTCAATCGAAATAAGAAATGGACAAAAACTTGCTAGATAAGAGCAATAGCTTCAAGTTAAGGAAGGACTGGTGGGACCTAGCCACTGGGCACGAGGACAGAAAGAAAATTATGTGCTATCTAATTAAAAATTTTCCCCTGGATGATTAAAACAGGTGAAGCTGCTCAACTTTCACTTCCCTCTTTTTATATAGTCTCAACGTCCCAAAAAACTCTCAAATAGTCCAGTTATAATTTTACCCCAAATTTGTTATCCAAAAAAAAAGTTCAACTTTGGATTCAGCCTTAAATGTGCCCTAATTTTTTGTCTAAAAAGAATCCTAAACTTTATATCTAGTCCCAAATCTATCCCAAATATTTTTTATCTAAAAAATTCACTAACTAGTCTTAAATCTGCCCCTATAAACCTTATATTCAAAATCACTGTCAGTTGTTTGACGTGGCATTTCTATGTTAGTAAAAAAAATCCACGTCAACAAAGTGACATGGAAAATTATATCCAAAACGAAATCGTGTTTAATCAGAAAATTAGGAATCAGTCCACTTAGATTAGATTAGTTCGCTTATTCAATTCACTAGCAAAAAAGGGCACACAAATATGTGCTTGATTTGGATTATCTAAAATGAATTTAATTTGTTAAAGGGTCAAAAACATATAATCAATCTAACGAATATGTTTTTGACTAGTTTTGTCAATAAAACAATTTATGAGGAATAAAATCGAACATTCACAAGAACATGATGATCAAAAGTTTCCTTTCTTAGAAGGTTTGTGCATGTAGGCTCCATATAAGCTTGTACATGGAAGCTTGTACTCTTCTAGATTGTCATTTTGTCTAAACACAGTAATAAATTCATCTTAAAACAGGCATGTGCATGATAGTTTCATGATATAAAAAAAAATAAATTCAAAATTATTGATTTCGAAATATACATATAAACTCAGCATGTTTGAAATTAAGTACTTTATTTTTAAAATAATAGTAATCTGAAAGATCTCGGATTAGGCGATTATTGGTACTATGTAGGTAAGAAAATGGCTTTGTGAACTTTGTGGAATTAGAATTCTTAAGTTTCTACGGTTGAAAAAGCTTTATTTAAGTTCTAAACATTATCTATTTATACAAATATAAAGCTGACAACTTGAGAATTTCTTGTGCTCTCTCGAAATTTTCACTATACTCTTACCTAATATTACAATCTTAATGAGTGAGATGAGGTAAAGCTGTTATCTAATGAGATAAAGATACCTACGTGCGTCTTCTCTTTGTTCCTTAATGTTCTAGCCTCTAGGATGAAGGGAAAAAGGTTCTGATGGCGGGCCTACATTCGCGCCAAAAGTATGATTTTTCACTAAAAGGAATAAGCTTTACGTGGTGGGCCCCATCCATTTTCTCTTCTTCCCATAGCTTTTGAGCTGGCGAATGAAGCTCGAGTTCAATTAAAATGGAAGAATACTTCAAAAATATGCGGTGGGACTTTTTTTTTTTTTTTTGGCGGTGGGACTTTTAGACTTTGGATTAGTAAAGAAAAGCCTTGTGGAGTATAATCAAAACTAAAGCTTTTGGAAAACAAATTTCATCTTTCATTGGTCTCCGTTCAAGATATCTGATACTTCCCAAGAGACTTTAGTATTGCGATTTCAAGAATAAATTCAACAAATTAATCTAGAGTTTTTGTCCGAATGATATATATATATATATATAATAGATTTTAGGATAAGCGACTGTTGATAGTGCAATATTTCAGTATTGATATGAAGTTTATCAGCTTGATAAGATAATATTCAACAGGCTCAAAGCGAGGGGTAAATTCCTAAGTGGGATCCAAAGCTTAAATATATTCAACAAAAACACTTTTTTTGGTGGAAACTAAATTGAAAAAATTGAGAGAAATAAGAAAGTTCAACGGTGCAACCACTATGGCGACGCTTTTGTATGTATTTTATCAAATTATGACCACTTGTCCACGGATGCCAATACAGCAATTGTCCTTTTCCTTGCTTTTACTTATGCAACGAAACTTGCTCACATGTTTTGTTCTTCTTCATAGGTAGGATCACCTTGGATTCTCTTGAGCATTGAAACTTCCAGCACATGAAGGCAACGACTATAAACATATGGTCAATGGTCCGGGTAGATAAATTACTCATTTATGTCTAACTTGGCAAGTTTCAATTATTGGTGCATGCCAACTGGTTGTATTAGATAAGTCAAATCAATAAAGAAACTTAGAAAAATATATATAACAAGGGTTAACACCGCTAGAAATTTCAAACTGGTATATTTATGACAAATTTATCCAAAATTAATTTTTTGACCACCAAAAATTCCAAACTTGTATACATGTGATAAATTTACCTAACGTTAGTTTCTATTAAATTTTACTATTAAATTGATGAATTAAATGATACACGGCGGTTGACGAATGTATCAATTTAGAGTTTTACCCTCCGTTTATTATAAGTATACTAGTTTGTAATTTTTTTTGTATTAATCCAATTTAACGGAGGGTAAATTTTTCATAAATGATCAAAAAATTAGTTTATGGTAAATTTGTCACATGTGTACTAATTTGAGATATTTCGTGATATTAACTCATAGAATAAAGCAAAAGCAAAAGCAAAAATGCACTTTGATTTATTTATGAGATTTGAAGGATAAATTAAGGCATCAGCATAGCAAAAAAGAAATTCTTCTCACTGTGCTCGGGTACAATATATATATATAGCATGTTGATTTTTTATTTTTTATGATTCTCGACAGGCGCTAATGGCATAATTTTTTTTGGCACAAGTGATTGTTAATGATACAACATTTCAAAGGCGGGACGAGTGGCGGGCGATAATGCAGGAGCCTTTGCGGGGGTCCGAGGGGATGAAGGTCATTATGCCACGTGGGTCCCATCACCACCTCCCAACCCTCTCTCTCGTCGCAAGTGATCCACTGGCGGCCGCATCACAGAGACGGACGACGGGATGGAGGCTCCTGATGCTGACACGTGTCGTCGTACAGCGGCACAGCTGGCAAAGTTGTCCAGTTGGCGTGCGCAAGAGACCCCCGCACGCTATCCTCTGACCTATGCCGTGGGTTAGGGTGGGCTCGTAGTGAATAGATCTTAATTAATTTATTAATCAAGCATAATTTAGAAAAGCAAGTATTTATTCACATTTTTTTGGCCTTTTTGGCCCAAGTAGGTATATCATAAATTCACGTCGAAGCTTCCCGAAAAAAGCGCACTCATTCTATATTCTAATAAAATAAATCAATTATTAGATGAGATTGATCATTAAAAATTATTTTCCTGTTTTTGCACCCTTTGCTGTAAAGAATAGCACACTAACTTTAAGATCCTCGGTAAATAAGTTGAGTCGGTCATAACTAGTATCCATCTTTGATAGAATCGAAAAATGGAGGATTGCATGAGATATTTGATTATTCGATGATCATTTTAATTACCGCAAATTACGATTTTATGCATTTGCACTTACAGATTGAGATGACAAACTAATGACAACATGACTATTTTTTGGGTATTTCGGTAAAGATTTGAAGTCGGAATATTTTCAGTAGGTTTGCTTGATTGAAAATAGTTGAGGCCTGAAAATTGATTCTAATAAGCATAGGGTATAAGCATTTTCTATTTTATCGTTTTATTGTAAATAATTGCGGTGTGAATATACGACAATGTTCCCGAATTAGAAATTATTGCAAAGCCGGATTTCTAAGAACGAGGGCATGTAATCATATTATATCATATATGATATTAATGATTTTCCAATTTTTTACCGCAAATTATTGATGGGAATTTTCGTTTGGGGAGTAAGTATTTGAAATTAGTTTAAAATAACGCACAAGCACGTTGGGTTTCGATCGTTCGCATTGGTGGCAACAAGTAGCCAGTTGCTTGTTTTTTCTTTTTCTGTAATTTGTTGAGAAATAGTCTGACCAAAAATTAAAATTTGAGAGAAATGGCAATTTTTAGTAATTAATAAGTTCTTTTTCCCCACAAATTTATTAATTGATAACGAAACAGGATTTATGTGCGGTTTGACTCGCAAGAGGACGTAGCGCACCAACCTTGGCTGGGGTCCTTTTTTAATAGCGACGACAAGGAGCACGACGCCGTGGGTCCCACCCCACGGAATTAAAACCTCGTGCCAACATTTATTGAGTTATAACGTATATCTTGAAAGCCGATATAAGTTGTTGGACCGTGAAAGGGTTGCTTGTAACTGCGAAGGTGTTGGAGGGCCTAATCACTAATCAACAATCTAAGTATTTTACTGTAATCATGGATAGAGGCCTCGAGTGGACATAATCTTTAGTCAAGTAATTGATGGCATTTTTCTTGTATCGGGATATGAGGTGTCATAATTTCGATGGCTACGCCCAAACAAAGGAGGAAAATCGTAGCGATTTGTTAGTTATAATAGCATTTTTTTTACATAGATTAAATTTGTTGTGTGATTTTGACATCATGGGGAGCGACAAATCGAGGCCCCACGCATCCGTCCCTCACGAACTCGCCGGTGATTTCGAGTAGGGTGGCTCGTCGGCCGCCGAGAATGGCCGTGGGCATGGGATTTGGGTTCTGCAGGCATGTCAGGGAAGAAGTGACGACAAGGGGGAAGAAAGATCAGGGATTTGAAGCGAGGAAGATAAGAAATGTACAAAGGTCAAGGAAGGATCTAGAGAGAGAGTTGTCGTGGAGTTAAATAAGTCTTACCTGGAAAAGAAATTAAACAAGAGGAAAGACAAAAACACTTTGATGTTTCTGAAAGTGGTCTCCACCTTAAAAGACGTGTAGCAAGGACCATAAAAACATCTACCCACCGACCGATTCTTATTCAACATTGGCTGCTCTTTGGTGGGTCCAAGAAATAATAAAATATATCAGGGGTCGATGATGCATCAACATGTTTCTTGTCCGGATGCATTGCAAGTCGCTGTCATGTCCTTATTATATATTTAGAGAATCGTCCCACCAGACCTGCCCACTGTTTTCATTTGCTCGCATGGTGGTGAGCCCCGTCTATCCTCTCTTCTTCCCCGAGCTTTTAAGCTGACGATGGAAGCTCAATTTCAATTAAAATGGAAGAATGCCTAAAAAATCTGCAGCGGGGCTCTTAGGCTCCGGATTAGTAAACAAAAGCCTTATGGGGTATGGTCAAAGCTAAAGCTATTGCAAAACAAATCTCATCTTTCATCGGCCTCCATTCACATACAGGATAAGCGATCGTTGATAATGCAATTGAAATGAAGTTTTACCGATTTGATACAACAATATTTGACAGAATGAGAAGGAGTAAATTCCTAAGTGACCTCAAGAGCTTAAATATATTCAAAAAAATAACTTTTCTGATGAAAAATAAATTAAAAAAAGAAGAAAGTTCAACGGTGCAAGCGGTGGACTAAAGCGTGCCCAACATCACTGTGTATGTTTCTCTCTCTCTCGTCCAAGTCTCTCTCTCTCCACTTTTCATCTTCCACTTGTCCACGGAGACCAATACAGCAATTGTCTTTTATTTTTGGTTTTATTTTCTTTTTCATTGCTTCTGCATCGAAACTTGCTCGCATGTTTTCTACTTCCTGAGCAAGATTGCCTTGGATTCTCCCGGGCATTGAAACTTCCACCAGATGAAGGCAGCGACAATAAATGCATGCTTAGTGGTCCCGGTCAATGAATTACAAATTTATATCTAGCTTGGCAAGTTTCAATTATTGATGCATGTTAATTGGTTGGATTAGATCGGATTAAAAAAAACCGTTTGGATTAGATAAAATCAAACCAATAAAGAAATATATATACTAAGGTAAAAGCAAAGAGGCATTTTGATTTAGTTATGAGATTTGAAGGAGAAATCAAGGCAGAAATAGAGCAAAAAAGAAATTCGTTTCATTGTACTCGGGTACAAAATAAATAAATAAATATATACAGAGCATGTTGATAATTTTTTATGATCCTCGAAAATTTCAGTATTGAAATGATGTTTTTTTTTTTTGGTAAGGATATTGAAATGATGTTTATCGGTTCAATAATACAATATTTAACAGGCTCAAAGTGAGAGGGGTAACTTCCTAAGTGGGATTAAGATCATAAATATATTCAACAAAAATACCTTTTCTGATGAAAAATAAATTAACAAAAGAAAAAGGAAAGTTCAACGGTGCAAGCAGTGGACTAAGCATGCCCTCTTCATTGTCCTGACGCTTTGTTTGTTTTTATCTGTTCTGAGCACTTGTGTGGAAATTATTGGACCGGACGAATCTCTCTCTCTCTCTCTCTCCCCACTTTACATCTTCTCCCGCAACCCATGTGACAGTCTCGTCCCAAGTCTCTCTCCACTTTTATGTGTACAGAAAATTTTCGACAAACCTCGTCTATTATCTTTGGATTCTCTTGTGCATTGAGATTCCAGCCACACGAAGGCAACGACTCTAAGCACGTGGTTGACAAGCTTGACTTATTGGTGCGATTCTGGTTGCCAACTGGTTCCAGTATATAAATCAAACCACAAGAGAATGGGCAACAAGAAGGCATTTCCTGTTTCCTGAGAGGCATTCTGGCTTTCTTCTCCGTCAGACTTGAAAGCGAAAATCAAGGGGCAGAGCCAGAGCAAAGCCGAAATGCATCGTCCCATTTTTGGACATTCTTTCGCCGTGCTCGTGGCACCAATCCTTCTCTCCGTGCTTGTGTTCAATTTTCTCAATAAGAAGAAAACTAGTGCGCGTAGAAATGTAGAAGATGTTGACACAAGCACATCTGGTTCGATGATTGCGCCGATAGAATAAATTCCGATGGATCCAGTTCATCTCTGACAGAAACTAACAACAGTGCATCTAGTTTGTCGATCGCGTCAACCGGAAAATGCTACGAGGTGTTCTTGATAGGGGGCCAATCTCGGCATTTAGAGATCGGAATTCACGGCCAAAAAAGACAAGAAAATCTGGGCTTACAAAAAAGCAAAGGATTCTCGGCCAAGTGGGGTGGAGAATTTTTCAACATATAATTATTGCGAAGAGAGCTAGAAAAAGAAAAGGATGGAGCTTTTCTTCATGGCCAAGAAAGAGAAACAAAGAGAGAATCAATGGTCGACAAAAGAGAGAAAACTTTAATAAAGAAAAACTGAGAAGTGGTCGGCAAAAGAAAGGTCAGAAAAAGAAGAACAGAGGTAAAAAAGAAATATGAAAAGAGAGAGAGAGAATTGTCCGGGCACGCGTAAGGAAGCGACAGAGCAAAAAGAAGCAATTTTACCGTAACTTTGCCTAATCTACTCTCCCAGTATCTATATTTCCTCCAAGTTCACTTTTCCTTTTGCACTTTAATTTCCAAGAATTTTACTCCTCACAATTAAATTTCTCCGTCATTTCATTTCAAAACCAACAACTCAATCAAGCTCGGCACTATTTCGAAGGTGAACAACTTTTGTTCAAGTTAGAATCAAAGTGAGAAAAACCATTTTATCCTTAAAGAAGAGGGCGTGCAAAGGTGACAAGCATTGAAAACTTTGCAGAAGTCCCGATTGACAGGGATGGATTATTTTCACAACGTCTAGTGTACGCTCAAAGTCCCCTTTTTCTTTTCCTTTCCTTTTTTTCTTCTTTCCATTTCTTCCTCTTCTTTTTCCTTTCTTTTCCTTTCTCTCCTGGTGCGTGCTCTTCCCTTTCCCTTTATATCTCTTATTTTTCTTTTTATTTTTTAAAACCTACTTTTTAACCAAGTCAAGAAGGATGGCAAAATATTAGAGCGAGTGCTAAACTAAACCAAGAAAAACATTTGCCGGTAAAACTTGTAAATTTTGATTTATTAATTTGACTTTGGGTTAATTAAGAAATTGTGAAATAGATAAATAAATTTGACTACATGAAATCAATTAGTTAACATCTAAAAAAAATTAATTGGTAACTTGACAATTAAGTAGAGAGAAGAGTGGTAGACTCAGCCAACTCATTCGAAATAAGAAATAGACAAAAACTTGGTAGAGAAGAGCGGTAGCCTCAAGTTAAGCAAGGACCGGTAAGCTCCTCAACTTTCTCTTCCCTCTTTTTATATAGGCCTAACATCCTAAAAACCCTCAAATTTTAAGTCAAGTTTTAACTCTACCCTGAATTTTTTTATCTAAAAAAACTCTTAACTTTGGATCCTGTTCTAAATCTACGCCCAATTGTTTTGTCTAAAAAACATCCCAAATTTTATGTCCAGTCCCAAATTTGTCTTTAACATTTTTGTATCTCAAAAACCACTAACCAATCTCAAATCTACACCCGTTAACCCTACATTTAAAAACATTGTTAGTTGTTTGACTTGGCATTTCTATGTCAGTAAAAAAATTCACATTAGCAAAGTGACATGGAAAATTATATCCAAAACGAAATAGTGTTTGATAAGAAAATTAGGGATAAGTCCACCTAGATTAGTTTGCTTATTCAATTCACTACCAAAAACGGGCACACAAATATGTGCTTGATTTGGATTATCAAAGGAAATGAATTTAATTTGTTAAAGGGTCAAAAACATTTAATCAATCAAACAAATATATTTTTTACTAGTTTTGTCACTAAAATAATTTAAAAGGATTAAAATCGAACATTCACAAGAATATGATGATCAAAAGTTTACTTTCTTCGAAGGTTTGTGCATGTAGGCACCATATATGCTTGTACACGGGAGCTAGTACTCTTCTAGATTATCGTCTTGTCCAAACACAGTAATAAATTCATCTTAAAATAGGCATGGGCATGATCGTTTCATAATATTAAAAAAAAAGTAAATTCAAAATTATTGATTACGAAATATATATAAAAACTCAACATATTAGAAATTAAGTACTTTATTTTTAAAATTATAGCAATCCGAAAGATGAAGCGATTGTTGGTACTATGTAGGTAAGGAAATAGCATTGTGAACTTTGTGGAATTAGAATTATGAAGTTTTTATGTTTGAAAAAGCTTTCTTTAAGTTCTAAACATTATCTATTTATGCAAATATAAAACTAACAACTTGAGAATTTCTTGTGCTCTCTCCAAACATTCACTATACCCTTACCTAATGTTATGATCTTAATGAGTGAGATGAGGTAAAGCTGTTTATCCAATGCGATAAAGATAACTACGCTCGTCTTTTCTAGTTCCTTAATGTTGCCGGGCGAAGGGAAAAAGGTTCTAATTGTGCATGCCAAACGTATTATTTTTCACTAAAAAAATAAGATTTAGGTAGTGGACCCCATCTATTGTCTCTTCTTCCCAGATCTTTTGAGCTGACTAAGGAAGCTCAATTTCAATTAAAATGAAAAAATACTTCAAAAATATGCAGCATGACTTTTGGACTTTGGATTAGTAAACAAAAGCCTTATTGAGTATCATCAAAACTAAAGCATTGGAAAACAAATGTCATTTTTCACTGATCTCCATTCAAGAATTCTGATACATCTTAAGAGACTTCAGTATTGAGATTTTAGGAATAAGTTCAACAGATTAATTTAGAGTTTCAGCCTGAAGACTTTATATATATACATATGATATAGTAAATTTTAGGATAAGCAATCGTGACTAATAAACATTTCAATAGTAAATTGAAATTTATCGATTTGATACGATAATATTTAACGGGCTCAAAGTGAGAGAGGTAAATTCCTTAGTTGGATCAAGTACTTAATTGTATTCCACAAAATACCGTTTCTTATGGAAGATAAATTAAAGAAAAGGAAAGTTCAACGGTGCAGCAACTGTCATGACGCTTTGTATGTGTATTTATCAATTGTGACCACTTGTCTACGGATAACATAACAACAATACAGCAATTGTCTTTTATTTTTGGTATTATTTTTTTTCATTGCTTCTGCATCGAAACTTGCTCACATGTTTTCTTCTTCCTAGGCATTGAAACTTCCACCACACGAAGGCAACGACTATAAATGCATGGTTAGTGGTCTCGGTCAATGAATTACTAATTTGTGTCTAGCTTGGCAAGTTTCAATTATTGGTGCGTGCCAACTGATTGTATTCGATAAGTCCAACCAATAAAGAAGTATATATAATAAAGTAAAAGTAAAAGCAAAAGCAAAAAGGCATTTTGATTTATTTATGAGATTTGAAGAAGAAATTATGGCATAATCATGGGTACAAAATGAATATATATATATAGCATGTTGATAATTTTTTATGATCCTCAACACGCGTTAATAACAAAATTTTTTATAATAAATGATCGTTAATAATATAACATTTCAATATTGAAATAATTTTATCTGTTTGACTGGCTCAAAACGAGAGGAGTAAATTCCTAAGTGGGATCAAGAGCTTAAATATGTTCAACAAAAAATACCTTTTCTGATGGAAAATAAATTAACAAAAGAAAAAGGGAAGTTCAATCGTGCAAGCACTGGACTAGGAAGACTCGTCCCAAGTCTTTCTCCACTTTTCATCTTCCCAACAAATCCACCGTTTTATGTCTATTATCTTAGGTTTCATTTCTTTTCATTACTTCTTTCTGAACAGGTATCGCCTTGGATTCTCTTGTGCATTGAGATTTCAGCCACGTGAAAGCAATGACTCTAAGCCCGTGGTAGCCTGACAAGCTGGACTTGTTGGTGCGATTCTGGTTGCCAACTAGTCCCATTATGTAAATCAAACCCCCAGAGAATGGGCAACAAGAAGGCTTTTCCTGTTTCCTGAGAGCCATTCTGGCTCTTTTCTCCATCAGGCTTGAAAGCGAAAATCAAGGGCAAAGTCAGAGCAAAGACGAAATGCATCGTCTCATTTTTGGGCATTCTTTCGCCGAGCTCGTGGCACTGATCCTTCTCCCCGGGCTTGCAATCTATTTTCTCAATAAGAAGAAAGCTAGCATGCGTGGAAATGCAGAAGATGCTGATATCGGCACATCCAGTTCAATGACTGTGCCGACAGAAACTAATTCTGGTGGATCTAATTTGTCTCCAATAGAAACTGATAATGATGCATCTAGTTCGTTGACCGCATCAACTGAAAGCTGTTATGAGGTGTTCTTGAGCTTCAGAGGCCCAGATACTCGACATGGCTTCACCGATCACCTCTACAATGGGCTCCTCAATGCCGGAGTTGATGCTTTTAGAGACGATGACGAGCTCTGCCAAGGCCAGAACATCGGACCAAAGCTTATGGCAGCCATCACGACCAGTAAGATCTTGATCCCCATTTTCTCCGAGACTTATGGTACAAGCAGTTGGTGCCTGGATGAACTAGTTCAAATAATGGAGCGCAAGAATAATAACGGGCAAATAGTACTGCCTATATTCTACAAAGTGAAACCAGCTGACGTGGGACATCAAATCGGGAGTTTTGGAGAGGCATTTCATGAGCGTAAGAGGCGTTTGCTTCAGAGGTCCTCTTTCGACCCAACGATTTTGGAGAAATGGAAGAAAGCACTTCTTGAAGTCAGCAACTTGAAAGGATACGAAGCTAATGGGTAAAATTTCTCACCAAGACATTCTTGGGTGCTTACTGGTTGTTCTGATTCTCACCTGCTTCATTTTCGTTATATATATGAACAGAAAGATGTATTGGCACTAAGATCCTGCAATACACGAGTTCTATAAATTATTGTTTTTTTTAGTTTTTTGCTTTAATGATATTGACCAATCTAATTATAGATTTTATTGTTATGCTCCAATTCACTTGAATAAAAATATTTTTTGAATGAATTTTCCTCTTATATCCAAAGATTTGGTAACATTGTGCCATTTTTTTTCATGTTTATGGTGTAGGTTCCATTAATCTTCGTCTCAAACTTTTCTAATTAAATATTTATTTGAGATTAATAGTACAACTTATCGGTGACTAGAGCTCATAAGATCATATACCGTCATGGTGATTGTCAAAGCCATAATTCTTTATCTTCCCAAGTTACATTTAATAAATCAGTAATGCCATTGATTAGTTGCTATTAAAATTAGTTTTACAAAAGAAATGTTTCATTGGTAATATATGATGATGGTAAATATAAAAAAGGAAAAAAAGATTATTTTTATTATATGTTTGTTTAAATTTTTTCAACGCATTTCCTGTCTTCAACAAGTAATTTGTATCTCATGCACCGGCATATATTGAATCAATGTTCTTATTTTGGGTAAAATTATTCTTTCAACTTCCCTATAAACACAATAGTAGATCAATTAAAATCATAGAACATAGATTCAAAAGGAAAATAAAATATTAGATGTTGTCATCCCTAGAGGCAACGAAAATTGATAAGAACACCAATCTAGAATGATACTAAAATTCACAACACGAATAGAAACTTGCATGCATGAAGAATTGCGCAAAAAAGGAGAAACCCTTCAATTGCATTCAGGTAGTTCACAATATCACACTCTGAATGACTTTTCAGATTGGTATTACAGGCCCAAAATCATCTTGCCTCAAAAGTTATGACTTGTTGATTGATTGATGGATGATTCTCATTCTGGGCTTGCTTATTGGATTTTGGCTTATTCAAATGCTCTACAAAATTTTCAAAAGTCACGATTACGTCATCCCTAATATCTTTAATAAACAAGTTTAAAATTTGGTTCAAATCCACAATATATACAATATTCAAGATTCATAAGTGATACCCTCAAGTTTATTCTGGCTTAATAAATTATGTTAGAGTAATAGTGGAATGGGGCACGCCACGTGAAACAACCACAACCATTTCTCAACTTTAGTCTTAGCATATTAGATAATATATGGAGGTGTGACAAAAATGATTCTTAAATTTTTTAAATTTATCCCCTGATTTATTTATTACTATTTTCTCAATAGATAAACAATATAAAATTATTGTTGCCACATATTTGAACTCTTGTCACATTTGACAGGTCCGAAGCAGAGTTGGTGAAATTAGTTGTCCGAAAAGTGCTAGGTGAACTGAAGAAAAAGTTCGAATTGGTTGTTTCTAAGAATTTGGTCGGAATTGATAGTCGTGTGAAGAACGTTATGGAACTTATGGATAATAACTCCCATGCCCCCCTATTTGTTGGCATCCATGGAATGGGAGGCATCGGCAAAACTACTCTTGCTAAAACCATCTACAACGAGCTATCCAATCAATTTGAGTATCGTAGCTTCATTGCTGATATAAGGGAATCATGTAAGCGTGGCGTTCATCATTTACAAAATCAATTAATCTATGATATATCGAAGCAAAAAAATGTAGCTTGTAATGAGGATGAAGGGATTAATTTCATCTCCTCCAAGTTTAAAGGTAAAAAGGTTCTTGTTCTTCTTGATGATGTGGATAATGTCGGTCAGGTGAAGTGTTTGGCTGGTAATCATGATTGGTTTTCTTCAGAAAGTAAGATCATTATTACTACCAGAAACAAGATGATTCTTAAGGCAGCTGGGGTGGACCACAACTATGACGTTAGGGAATTGAATGACAAGCAATCTTTGGTTCTGTTTAGCAAACATGCGTTTCGAAGGGACTCTCCTCCAAGGGAATTTGAGAACCTCACTCATGAAGTTGTATCCATCACCGGAGGACTTCCCTTATCCCTTGAGGTTTTTGGTTCATTATTTTGTGGGAAAGAGTTAACGCAATGGAGAGATATGATAAAGAAGTTAAGAAAAGTCTCTCATAAGGAAGTGCAAGAAAAGTTAAGGATAAGTTACGATGCATTAGACTATGAACAAAAACAAATATTTTTGGATATTGCTTGCTTTCTCATTGGTACTGATGGGAGAATTGCATTCTACATGTGGGATGCTTGTGACTTATTTCCGGTGGAGAATATTGAAGTATTGAGATTTATGTCATTAATAAAAATTGAACATAATCATAAGCTCCGAATGCATGACCAATTGAGAGATCTTGGTAGGATGATCGTTTGTGAGGGAAACGAGCAACAACCTTGGCTCCGTAGCAGGTTATGGGACTCCAAGGAAGCCTTGAAAGTGCTAAAGAGAAATAAGGTAACCGTTTCTTTTCTTTTGTACTCTTAGTCCATGTTCTATTGTTAGAGTAATGTTGGTCCTCTACTTAGTGCTTGCTCTAGTGAACATAGAACCTTCTAATATTAGTATCCTCGTTCGTATTTTATGCAATGACCATTAAAAAGAGAAATGTTTTACTTTTTCTACATAATAGGTCGAAGAGATAAGTACTTTAAAATTCTATTTTGTATAATTAAGCATGTGATTGTATTTGCATTTGTGAAATTAATCATAATTACGACTCCACTACTTTTAATCCATCATTTGGTTTGACTCTAGTTGTTGCTCAAAAGACTTGCACTTATTTACGGTCTCAACGTGCGACCTAGGTATAATCACAAGAGCCAATTCATATATTAACAAATTCAAAGCCAATGTCTAATTATTATGTCTTTCTTACTGCGTGATAAAATAAACTAAACTAACCAAAAGAAAAATGACTATGCTGTATATTTCATATGCAAATATAATGGTATCACCTAAATTTTACCACTAAAAAGGTACCTTTTTATATAATTATTTCAGTATTTTTTTTACTAATCGTGTAAGTAGCACAATCAAGTAATATACACAAAATTAATATGAAATTTACATAGAGAAAAATATATTTCTATTAAAATTGATCAAATCAACTTTTGATTTTGCACATTGCAATTCGATTAAATTCCCATTCCCTGCATTGCACGCTTGTCTCAACTAGCATGGCAATGAAGCTACAGTACCAAAAGGAAGAAGATTACATGTTGTAAAGTTTTTACTCTGAATGAACCATTACATCAGAATTCTTTTTAAGATCTGAATGCATATGGCCAAATTTCAAAATGGAAGTTGACATCCTTCACTTTGTTAGCCTTTATAAATACTCTTTATTGGCTTAAAAAGAAAATCATATGTTCACACTGTTGGTCTCTAGAACAAATTAATGCACGTCAATAGCAATATGAACAAATGATATTCGATTACTTTAGCTGGATATAGCATTAATGGACGTTGATTCTTGCTTACAGGGAACAGAAAAGATTGAGGCGATTATTCTGAGTGAAGGCAGCTTAGAAGGCTTTGACAAAATGGCTGAGCGAGATGGCGATATTTACACAGCAAAACAATTCAAGAATTTGACAAATCTAAGATTCCTTCGTATCGAAGGGGCACATATAAGTGGAGATTTTAAGGACTCAATTGAGGAGTTAAAATGGCTCCAATGGCAATGTTGTCCCGTGAATTTTGAAGTAAACAATTTTCACTTAAAGAAATTAAGTGTACTCGAATTGCTGGATAGCAAGATAAATGAGAAATGGGAAGGATGGAGTTCTTTCATGGTAAGAACAAGTCTTTTTTTTTTTCCTTTTATAATTTCTTTTGAATCATAATCACTCTAGACTAATCCCTGACAAACATTATTATTTTTATTTTACCAGATGGCAGAAAGGCTCAAATGTCTCACCCTCACGAATTGTTTATCCTTGGACAATATGTTCTTCCTCTCCGCTTTTAAGCATTTGGAGGTTCTCATCCTCAATCGTTGTTGGAGACTGAAGCAAATTGATCCTTCAATTGGAGACATGAAGGCCCTCCTTCGCTTGGACTTGGGCGGGTGTAGGAGCCTCAGGAAGCTTCCAGAAATAGAGTCTCTGGAGAATCTAGAGATTCTAGATATTTATGGCACCGATATAGAAGAATTACCCAAGGGTATTGGGAGGTTGAGAAAGCTCCGAGAGTTACGGGCTTCTCGTTGCTTCAGACTGAAAGGGGAATTGCCGGAGAGCATGTGCAATCTTTCTTTCCTACAACACCTTGATTTTCTTCGCTGCAACCAGCTCCAATCGCTGCCGGATCTTCTTCCTTCCAGCTTAACATATTTGGGCGTGACCTGTCAAAGTCGCAAATTGCCCTCACTTTCCCACCTAACCCATCTCAAGCGACTACGGGTTTGGGGCTGCAGATCTCTCGAGTGCATCCAGGTGCTTCCATCAACACTAGTAGAGAATTCAGAATGCTCCCGACCGACAGATGTTGAAGAATCAGAATTACCACAATCCCTAAACACCCCCTTCAGGTTGGAAATCTTGGAAGTCAATAAATGCGATTCTTTTGAAACGCTGGACGTTTCACAGTTTATCCATCTAAGGACATTATCCGTCCAAGCTTGCAAGAATCTAGTTGAAGTTCGAGGTCTTGACAAATTGATATATTTGGAAAGCTTGCGTCTCGAACGATGCGATTCAATTGAGAGGCTACTCCTTCCAAAATCCAAGAGCCTGAAGAAATTACATGCTAAAGCGTGCAAGAAATTAGCCGAAATTCAAGGCCTCGATAGGTTGGAGTTTTTGGAAAGCCTGGATATCTCTATGTGTGATTCAATTGAAAGGCTACTCCTTCCAAAATCCAAGAGCCTGAAGACATTATATGCTTCAGAGTGCCGGAAATTAGCTGAAATTCAAAGCCTTGATAGGTTGGAGTTTTTGGAAAGCCTGGATATCTCTGGGTGCACTTTCATTGAGAGGCTGCTCCTTCCAAAATCCAAGAGCCTAAAGAAATTAGATGCTCAAAAGTGCAAGAACTTAGCCGAAATTCAAGGCCTCGATAGGTTGGAGTTTTTGGAAAGCCTGGATATCTATGGGTGCAAGTCCATTGAGAGGCTGCTCCTTCCAAAATCCAAGAACCTGAAGAAATTAGATGCTCAAAAGTGCGAGAAATTAGCCGAAATTCAAGGCCTCGATAGGTTGGAGTTTTTGAAAAGCCTGGATATCTTTAGGTGCACTTCAATTGAAAAGCTAGACCTTTCAAAATTCGGGAGTCTGAAGAAATTAGATGCTCAAAAGTGCTATAAATTAGCCGAAATTCAAGGCCTCGATAGGTTGGAGTTTTTGGAAAGCCTGGTTATCTCTATGTGCACTTCAATTGAAAAGCTAGACCTTCCAAAATCCGGGAGGCTAAAGAGATTAGCAGTTGCTTTCTGCGAGAAATTAGCCAAAATTCAAGGCCTCGATAGGTTGGAGTTTTTGGAAAGCCTATATATCTCTGGGTGCGATTCAATTGAGAGGCTGCTCCTTCCAAAATCCAAGAGCCTGATGAAATTAGAGGTTCGATGGTGCAAGAAATTAGCCGAAATTCAAGACCTCGATAGGTTGGAGTTTTTGGAAAGCCTGGATGTCTCTAAGAGCGTTTCAATTAAAAGGCTAGACCTCCCAAAATCCAAGAGCCTAAAGAAATTAGATGCTCAAAAGTGCTAGAACTTAGCCGAAATTCAAGGCCTCGATAGGTTGGAGTTTTTGGAAAGCCCGGATATCTATGGGTGCAAGTCCATTGAGAGGCTGCTCCTTCCAAAATCCAAGAGCCTGAAGAAATTAGATGCTCAAAAGTGCGAGAAATTAGCCGAAATTCAGGGCATCGATAGGTTGGAATTTTTGGAAAGCCTGATTATCTCTGGGTGCACTTCAATTGAAAAGCTAGACCTTTCAAAATCCGGGAGGCTAAAGATATTAAATGCCGTTGACTGCATAAACTTAGCCGAAATTCAAGGCCTCGATATGTTGAAGTTTTTGGAAAGCCTGGATATCTCCGGAAGCAAGTCACTCAAAACAATTCCAGAGTTACATGGAACGCGGATTTATCAAAATTACGAGAACAAGCGGCCCACATCTTCTAGCGAAGATTGATCAGAGTATACAGATGACTCGGATGAGTAATATAGTGGCAATGATCCACATTTTCTTGCGAAGGTATATAAAGCAGGTAAGTTACCGCCCAAATTTCATTTGTATTTCCTACTTGCAATATCTTTCAAGATTTACGATCTTGTCATTTGTTATTTCCTAGTTGACAGTGTCATCATTGTATCCTTACTTGGATTCAAGGAATCCAGGAGAGATGTTCATGGAAGTTAATGTGTGCTTTGGCAAAATGATTTTGCTTATCATGCCAATAACGGAAATAGATGAAAAGGCTTTCTAAGCGCATCATTTGTCATTAGTCTTCGGGTAGGATCCTTCATCCTATGCAGAAAAATAAAGATTCTCGACATTTGATTGATTCTGGAATGCTGGAGGTACTGAATAAAAACTGATGTATGCAGGTATTTCATAGCATGCCAAAGGTCATTGTGTAGGTCGAGAAATGCTAAATGAAGGACCCTATATGGCGGTCCTTCTAATGCAAACAGCAAGCTCGCTCAACGAACATTTAGCTGCTCATAGAGATGGCAATCCATGTATATGGTTCATGTCTGCCAATGTCAAATTAACAGCAAACTGCTCGATAGGTCAATCTGAGCAGGATAAGCTTAACAAATCTTATTAGAGTCCAATGGCTTGTGAGTTCTGACAACCCTCGCTGGCTACGGTGATCCAATGCAAATGTTGATCAAGGTCGCTGTAAAGAGCCTTGTGAAAATCATGATTACTATTGCCTTGTGAAGCTGTAAAGAGCCTTTTCTGATTTATAGTGTTTAGGTGTTACGATATCATAAAGTCCTCTTACTTTCCGCATAATGAATAACGTCTTACAAGTTGTCTTTTGACTTTTATTATTTACTCAGTTCTGTGGACAGTCATACTGTGGTTTTTGTGATTGCTTCATGTTTATAGCTTATTTTAATCTGGAGTTTATTTACTGACAGTTTTTGCTTTTACAGTTGACTGATATATATGGATACTACCTTTCTACTGAAGAAGCTAATGGATCTAAAGTGATCAAATAAAGGAGCATTGCAAGTTATGTTAGATTTAAAGTTCATATATGATATTCTTTCTGGAGGTGATTCCACTGTGGATGAAGAGTTGTCTAGAAGTTCAAAGCCAAAGTATTCGTTTAGGCAAAAGGATCAAAGACAGAAAAAGTCTGCCATCAGAGCATGTATTTTGCAGAGATTATATCCCATAGACTGGCTCACGTAAGTTACTGGATTTGTTTTAGTAGTATATATTCCACAAGCAGACAGTACTCCAAGATGTTTTTACAAAATCCAATCTCGCTTCTCACTAATATTTGCATCCGACAATTCTATACCTTGATTCTGTTTTTCATTTAAAATTGTTTCCAAGAATTATCTTAAGAGATGGAAGATTTTATGTGATCCGTGTTTAGATTAGAGTGTAAATGACAATAGTAGGAATAGAAAGAATTTTCTTTCATGGTCAAGTGGTTGCCTTTTTGTTAAACCTGGGTAGAAGTTATTGCATGTGAGATTATTCTGATACGTGAACAGCTCTTTCACACGTAAATGATGCTTAGATGATGATGCTCAATTTTGTGCATTTAGTTATAGTGTAGACATATTGTCCAAAGATTACTGTACTAATGCTTTTTTTGGGAAAAGGTGGAAAGGGAGGAACATGAGAGATGAGGGAAGAAGGTGGGACACAAATTAGAAGTCCCTAGGATTATCGGTGATGACTTCAAATGAATTCACTGAATATAGTTACAATTTTGGAGGTCCACTTACTATGATAAAATGTAGCAAGAAATAGCTAATTGGCACCCTTGGACCATCTATCTAGCACTAGCTGTGTTATGTTTACGTCCCAGCAGACGGTTTTGTGATTATAACTCTTCATTTTGTTGCAGTTACCTAATAGTGTTTTCTTGTTCATTCATCAAAGGTTAGAGCCATATCTGTGGGGGAGAATGAAAGACAGTCATATTTACTGCATGCTGTCCTCTTCGAGTTCTTCATACAACTTAATCGGTTGTTTGTGGATACAGTGCAGAAACTGCCCTTGAATTCAGAATCAAATATTATGAGATGCTCCACAGTTCCCTGGTTTAAATACTTCCAAATCAGGTTAAATATGCCTTTCCATGTGTTTGTGTCTGCAGGATAAATATTTGAGCTCTCGTGACCAGATTATCTCAAAAAAAGCGTCTCTTATTATTGAATTCTGTCTGCAGTGTACCTGCATTGTCTTCAAGGAGGACATCTAAAGCAACTAATGGTGTTTCTATGGAAGGTTTTTCATCGAAGAGTCAGAAATCTTATAGTAATGGAGAAATTTCGCGAACGAAGGATTTGGACGACAGATCGTCTTCTGGAGTAGCAAGTTCCATTGTTGAAGTTCTTTTATGCAGGCGAGTGTGCTTTCTTTCTTTTGCTTCTTTTTCTTTACCTTGTTATATATTATTTTATCATGTCCCTGGCTAGTCATCTACCTGCTTTATAGAGCTGTGTCGTGAACATCTGTGTTGGAGATGATATGTCTAACTTTCTAAGCTCTATTTGGACTTAATCTTTCAGCTTTGATATTTTCTTATTTGGAGAAATTTAAATTTGATTATATCTTTGGTTGCCGGGGTGTTTATTGGGGGTTTTCTGTTTCACTGCATGCATTAATGTTTGAGTTAACCAAGTCATTTGTGACACGGAATGTAATAAGTACCAACAGTCTCGGACACAGTGCAAGAAAACTCAGTTGTGTAACTGTCTGAAAGTGGTGATAGAAGTTCTTAACTTTGGCCTTCCTTTTTTGAGCTTGTTTGCCTAGTTGTGCACCGAGATAGTTCCACGTACTTCATGTTGTTTTGGTACATCGGGAGTAGACATTGGCTTTTCGCCGGACATTGTAATTGTGAGAAGATTTTAGTTTCAGAGATGTCAGATATTTGGCTAGGTGTTTTGAAAAGAAAGTCTTTTTCCATGTTCTATGACATGCATCTGATATTATTTCCTCTCACAATTGGCCAGGTTGGCAGCAGATTTGGAGAGAACACATTGAAACTGGGATCCATCCTGACTGATGGTCAAGTGGGCATATTCAAGGACAGTTCAGCAGCTGCCTTATCGACATTCAGTGATGTTTTTCCTGTGCAGGCCGCGGGTCTTCTTTCATCCTTCACCACAACCTGACCTGATGCTTGAATGAGAATGCCTTACCCTGTGCCAATTCATATTTACATCGGAAGCCACGACAGGGAAAACATGAGGCTTTTTCATGCTTTGGCTCCCGGCTTTTTAAAGTTTGACTTGAGATTCTGGGGTAATCCCGGATTAGCTGCGGCCCAAAAGCTGTATTTATAGGATAACGGAATGAAAAAGAGAATACCTTTTGGATTGAGTGGGAGAGGGGCAAGAGCTGGTGTTGGTGAAGCGAGATCGAGAAAGGCTTCGTTTTTGTTGTGGCATGTCTGAAGGAATAAGTGAGCTGGTTCAGCATTTTTTATTGCATACCTTTATTAGGCGCAGACATTTGCAAAACATAAAATGGATGTTATACTATCATAGGAGATGGCGACAGTGTGGAGGGAAGTTCGTTTTGTAAAAAGAAGACTTCCAAGTGAGGCATATGCTTTGGACAGAAAGCTGTGAGACACCCCGTCAATCATGTGCAGATCGCTTGTTCTTATCATTCAAATTTTGTATCTCATGCATTATTTCAATTCCGTAGACAAGATCAAGTTGCAACAATGTATAATTTTGGCTTCCTGGATGGCTGGATCTTTTTCCTTACTATCCTGTGCTCTTTTTTTCTTTTTGCGTAGCTTAATGCATTTTCACTTCATTGTAATAGCTTTGAATGTAACGCCTTATGAATTCAACCTAAGCCATTCGTTGCTGTAAATTCAGTCGACTGGACTTCCCATTGAATCATCTCTCTCTCTCCTAGGGAGGGGGGCATGGTTCGGCCAAAGACGCAAGATTAGGATGCGGCTGTTTGACGAGTCTTCCTTTGCCACCTCTCAAGATGCATTTGATTCAACATTTTGAAAGCCTTTTGCGAAATGCAAAAGCGTTTGGTCTAAAAGGTTTAGGGGAAATGCAAAATGCGTTTGGTTAAAAAATCCTTTATAAAGTAATTTTGGGTTAAGTAGTGTTTGGTAATAAAATGTTGCTAAGGGCTTCGGTTGCAAATTTTCTTTTTTTTTTATTAAAAATAAATCAAACCCTCATGCCGACGGCAAGCCAAATTTGGCACCGGCAGCCATCAACTGAGGTCGCACAACCTCAAGCGACCCCCGGTGAGGGCTAATTGGGGTCACGCAAACCCCGTTGACAATCGTGCGACCCAAGCGAGCGTCGCCTGGGGTCTCATGACCTTAGGTGGCCATTGCCTAGGTCAGGAGACCCTAAGTGACGACAAGGTCCCTCGCCTCTAGCTAGTTGCCAAGGTCCGATGACCGGCTAGAGGAAGAAACGAAAAGAAAAAAAAAAGAGAAAGAGAAAGAAAAGAAAAAAATAAAAAATAAAAAAATTATTCGAAAAATCAAGTTAGTGCCAGTCATGTCACGTAGAATGGCAGATGTATTGTCAACGATTTCTGGCCGGGTGGACTTAGTTGACATAAATGTAAATGGTCTATGACTCAATTGGCTAAAAAAAAGATTTTAAACTGAATTGGCACAGTCGTAATATGCTTAGGACTTTTTTATATTTATATATGTTCATATATCATGTCTAGATCATGCTTTTTGCGGTTGGAGACTTTACGGGAATTTAATTGAGTGCATCATTGTGAAAAAGATGAAAAAACCATGTTGTGTTTTTAGAATGTCAATCTATCGATGTTTAAAATTTGAGACATGACTAGTACCCGATCTTGTTAACAAGTCTCTTTAGACCTAACAAAAATTCAAAATTTTGACGTACGGATCTTAAATATGTTTGCCTCTTGTCGCAGGTAGCTTTTGGTTCTAATTAGGTGACAAATAGAAAAGAGCAATGCTTACGGAGAGACAGAACATGTTTGAGGTATTAGTGACACGGAAAAAAAAAAAGCTTGGGATATTGATATCATACTGAACAAAATTAAGCTTGGTGGTGAAATTTTCCAAATCCACGTAAGCTCCATTTACCTGCAATTGTCAGTGCAAGCCGTCACGTCGGATTTTTTAATGGCAAATTTGGATGGACCTATGACAAAAGGCATTGGCATTAAAGTGGACATAGTTGAAGATTTTTGGTAGTATTTCCTCTATTTTTGGTAGTATTTCACGTGTGCTGATGAAGTCCATAAAGTAGACATTATTTGGATAAAGTCATCCTTGAATATGCATTGCTGCGAATCAACAACTTAAGAGGACTTCCTGTCAGGAGCCATATCTGTGATGGCGTGCACGATGCGTCCAGAGCTGAAAAGCAACTAGATCCGTAGAAGTGCCCGAAATCTGTGCACCGTGGCTTCCCATCACTTGATGCGAATGCTCATTTTATGCGTGTTTCATCTTTACACTTTAGGGTTTCTGCCAAGACCCATCCGGCTTGCGAGGATGTGGTTGCCCCTGGTGATGCAGTAGCCGACCACGACAGCATCTGACATGGTGATGTACGGGACGTTGAAGGGCACGATCAGGTGGAGCCTAAAGGCCTCCCTAGCACATACCTTAATGTAGTTGAGTCGAAGGATATTAGACTCTTCTTGGACTAACCTCTCCTTTCCCACGCTTCTATTTATTTCTTTTTCGGCTTTCTTAAGGAGATCGGGCCGATTTATCATCTCCGCCATTGCCCATTCCACTTGCGTTTGATGGATTGTCCACCGCGGCCATCATAATATCCTACACTCATCGAGATGTACAAAAAAAGTTATCCATCTTGAGTCAACTTTGAAAATCCAATTTATAATCACAATACGCAAATAAAAAAATAAGTAAGTACGTACGGAATATAGGAAAATCTTTCTTAAAGGAGCTTTTGGATAAGTTTAACGACATCAACATTAGAATGCCTAGATAACGGCTCCATACGGTATAAGTAATTTTTATATAAGTAGTCTCTCAACAGGCTGTGAACATGTTTCTTGTAAGATTGCCAGTTGGAATACTCCTTAACCTGCTTTCCTTATTCAAAGTGAATGAGGATGACATGATCGACAAGACATCACATTGCTTTTTCCAAATTACATTTCAATAATTATAATCCACCGCTTCTTGCCGCCTACATGGGCCCGAAGGGGGTTACTTTGGGCGTTGTTTGACGAGGCTACATGTAATTATAAAGTCCGGCCCGGCCCAGCCCATTTCCACCGACGCTTGTGTACACTCCCTCGCAATTTGCTCCAGCAGGCGGAGCTTTCTGGCAATGGGAGACCGACGAAGAAGTGTCGCCGGCGCGTGCTTCCGTTTCAGCTTCATGGTCGATTCGATTGTCTTTCGATTCGGTTTGGTGAGGCTGTCGCTCGATTTCTTCCAATGGGCGTTAGGTGAAGATGGCGTGAGTTGAGTGGAATCCGAAGAAGGATTTGGTGGCGATGGTCACCCGGAGGACTCGGAGGTGGGTGGTGCTTCGTCGCTTCGATTGGCAAGAGGCTGTGGACAATCTCTCTCCTGGTAATCGCTTCGATTCGGGAAAGTTCTCTCTTTCTTTCTTTGTTCAGTGTGTTCGTTTGTTCAACGATGGATTGGTGTGTGCCCTGTGAGTCATTGCCCTTATCTCGTTCTACTTCTTTCGCTTTTCCTAAATGTGCCACGCTTCCTTTTTCGCCAATCTAGCTCGAATTGCATTTGATGGAGAATTGGACGAATAATAGAGGTAATAAAGCGCTTGCAAGTATGAATGAGAAGGTGACGTCGAACGAAGGAGTTGGTCTTTCACAAAGAAACGAAGAGTGAATGATGGTGATGCGAGTGGAAATCTAGAGAAGTAAGGAGTCGTTACCCTTTTCGGTACACCAGTTAAAGTGTCCATCAAAATAAAGAACATGAATTGGAGGGGATGTCAATGATGCTGTGCCGGCTGTTAAAATGAGGTCTGCATGTCTGATAGATTAGATATATCAGATGCAGAAATGTCATCAGGCATCTAAAAAGAGCTTCTTAGATTTCTGATGGTGACTCTCACAATGTAATTTTACTGCTGGCTCCTCTTCTTTTACTGATCGAGCATTCTTTTACTCACTGTGTGTGCTCTACAAACAAGGAGAGATTCAGTGGATACTGAAATATAGAGTATAGGAGGAAAGGTTCTCACACTTTGTATTGCTTGCAGTTTAATTAATCTTCTTTTCATTACAGAAGGGCATTTCGTCACATCATTTTGATTAATCAAGTTCGCTGGTGGGAGTGTAACTTTTGAATAGGATATATCTCATGCCATGCTTCGTACTTGTATGACAATCTGGTCGAGAGGGACGGAGGGAGGAATTGGAGAAAGCAAAGACACTAGGAGGGTAAGGTGATCTGCATCCAAGTATGTTAAGATCCTATATGACTTAATCTTTTGGTAATTCAATTCGTAAGAGCTTAGGATTAGATGCCTAGCCTTGATAGTTGTTGCTGTCTATTCTCACAGGAAAAATTTAGAGAGGAGATTTTTTCTTCAGAAACATCTGAATGCTTCACTCGTCATATTGTCTTCTGGAAATGGAGAACATTTTTTAGTGCACTATAGTTCTCAGCCAATCCTTGAATGGTTTCTGTTAAGATCCTAAGTTGTAAATACTAGTACACTTGTAATCCTTGCCTGAAGTAGGCTTTCGTGCATCCACACCACATTGAGGTTCCATAGTTGAACAACAAGATCTGTTTTTTGATTCAGATATTGGATTGGAGCCTGCCAACAAGATATAGATTCCCTCGCTTTAGATTACCTACTAACCCAAAGAAATCCCATATCAAGTGACCGATATCTCTCTCAGTTATTTTGTACAGTTATGACATTTTGCCTCACTTCACAAATTTTGATTAACATTTTGTCAGTTAATGTGTTGATCTATCTTTCCTCTTCTTCTGTTAATTTTATTGGGAATAAATTATTCACTGTGTGTGTGTGTGTTCTTTTTTGTCTATAATGAACTCACTTTCTTTGCACATTTCAATCAGTGTCATCAATACTGGCTCTTCTTAATCATTCTAATCTACTCCAGGTAAATGTATAACATCATTATGCTGGCATCCTGATGGCAAGGTTGTTGTCTTGGGACTTGAAGACGGTACAGTTTTACTGCATAATTTCGAAGTAAGTTTTCTATGTTGTTATTTGAACGTTACCCTCATTACTTCTCAACTAGAAATTCCTCCTGGAACAGTCCTTTATCATCAGAACGTGTTCTTCTCTAGTCTCTCTTGGGAAAGATTCTGAATTGTTCAAAATCTGCTTGACGCAATGCAAACAGCAAACTTGCTTGGCAAACATTCAGCTGCTAATAGAGATGGTAATCCATTTTTATTGGTCATGTCTGTCAATGGCAAGTTAACATTGGATTGCTAGATAGGTCAATCTGAGCAGGATAAGATTAACAAAAAAGTTTATTAGAAAACTCTATTCGAACATGACCCTTTTGTTAAATAGGTCAACAAATTACAAGATATGAATAAGATAAATAACCCATTTAACTAATTAGATTGAATTGAATGGGTCATTCCAATCCTCACATGACCGACACGTCATATGTACAATATGCATATCGTCATCAATGTCAGAAAAGTTTGAAAAGAAACTAGTCGTAAGCGTACAAAATCCTAGGTTTACATGAAATGTTACATTTATATGGTGTGATCAAATTGTAATTTGTAACCACTATGGAAACGTATTCATGTATGATTTATTATTAGAGAATTTACTGAACTAAATATAAACAGGTCGTGATTGTTCAGGTTGTTGATCAAGTTGGCACTATAGTTTAGTTAGATAGATTACATATTGTGTTTCATGGTTTGAACTTTGAATCCGGAACAATATTCGTTTATTAATTGTGTTTACTATTAAGTAGGTAGCCAAAAATTTGATATGACATGATAACCACTCAGGGTCACCCTTGGTTGTCACATGGAAATATGAGTCATGAATCAAAAAATTAAATCTATGGATTGTGGATCGTGAATTTCATCCAATGTAATCATAAAATCTGATATAATGTTTGTGATCGGTATTCCATAACAGATGTAAATTAATTGTAAAGTATGGTGTTATTTTTATTGTTTGGTAATAACTAATGATAAAGATACTTCAAACTCAACTAATGCTATTATTTCCAGAAATGAGGTATTGCTACAAATTATTTTTCTTTTGTCAAATAAGTACACATTTGACTACAAGGACACAAAGATCGTGTACTTAGTATTGTAATTGGATTCTCATTCATAGAATTTAGTATTAGACAATTAAACCATCCACTAAGCCCGATGCAGCCAACAAAATCATGCAAGATGACTACCAAGTTTTTGGTAAGGATTGACTTTGAAACTCAAACAAGGATCAGGATTCTTCTTGAAGTTTAATCACTAAGATTATCAACTAGGATTTGAGTATTATTAGGATTTAACGAAGTTTCCCTAATTTTTTTTAAAAGTTTAAGTAGTAGGATCATACGTATACTCCAATTATATTTCTTGTTTAGAGGTTTCCTATTTCAACTAGGAGTAGAACTTTTAGAGAGTCTACAAATATAGTTGGAATTTTTACTTTTCAATAGAGTTGATGATTTATTGAACTAGGCAAGCATTTGCTTTGCAGATTGTGTGATGCAATTCCTCTTTGGCGTGATGCTTAAGAAACCCTAGGTGTGATGCTTAGGCAGTTTTGCATGTGTTGCCTAAATAAATGTTCTTTATTGTGGGACTCATCGTCCTACATCAAAGCCATGAAACGTTTTGGACACTACATTGTTTGATGCATAAGTTAAATTAAGATTCAAGGAAATTGATCGACTCATATCTAATCGGTGAAATCAGCAGTGAATTACTTTATGGTCATATCATACAGAATTAATATACTCATTCAATAGATTTTATATACTCTAGGATTTATCTTATTGATGTGCGCAATTGCATTCTCATGTAGGACAAAAAAAAATTCACCTCGCTGCTAATGTTGTCATCAATGATTGAAACTATTTCAATTGTCAACGACAAATTACAGCATGGTGTCTACTGGGGTCTAGCTCATTGTGAGAATCTATGGTCTAAGTGGATGGTGTCATATAGAAGCATTCATCAGTGACATGGTGATTTTCATCAAAATTAATAGCTTCTTTCAATTATTTGTAAAATATGTTCAGTTCAGTCAAATTAGGAAGGTAATTATTTAGGTGACTCTTAAATGATATGATTTGTATGTGCCTCTGTTATGCTTGTGGGTGGAAAAGTTTGTAAATAACTGGTTATGTTTCTATTAAGCTGTAGTTGCTTGGTCATGAGTAGAATGGCTGAGAACTTGGCTGAGGCTGTTGCAATTCCATTTCTTTGAGATTTCTACCAGTTTTATTACTAATCGTCCACTTGATGGATTACATTTTGCTGAGAAGAGAGTTTGTTTATACATAATGAATGTTATCTTACCAAAGTAACTGTCTTTATGGAACTATGGATATGCAGTGTGCTGCTTTTGATATGCTAGTGCTTGCAGCAGTTAGGCACACCGTGGGGTAATCATTTCTAACATGGTATAAATATTAAGCAGAATGGAAAACTGTTAAGAAGCTTGAAGTCCCATATGACAGCTGTGGTGTGTCTCAATTGGGAGGAGGATGCCCAAGTGAATAGAGTATGCATCTTTCAACATAAAAGTTGATCCGACTTCGTGATCTTTATTAACAATAGTGGATATCTTATGGCTCACACCTTTCATAATGCTTTGTTTTCAGTCAAGTAGTTACTTTAGTCTCGTATTCTTAAATACTTCTTTTTCAAACTTAGAATCTTATTTCACAATCCAACAGCTTTATAGTATGGGTTTATGGAAGATTTTTTGAAAGTGTATGTTTGGTGTTGCCATCTGTAACTTGTTGATTTGTTTGGCTCCTTAGCTTAAATCTCATATTTTTTTTCGTCTTTTTTATTTTCTAACTGGAAAGTAATTATTCATTTGTCTTATAGAACGCTTCTGGTAACTTTTTGGCATTTGAAGATCGCACTACTCAATTCTTCCCTTCAGTTCCAAGAGTTCCTCGAATGCCTGGATTAGTACCCGGGGATGTTGGTTTAACTGACGATGTTCAAGATTCATTTGTAGAGCTCTCAAATTCTTAAAAGCAATGTTTCCATATCCTTTGCAGTGGAGATAAAGATAGGGTTTTGTGCTTCAGTCTATTCGGTGTCTTTCCAATTGGAAATACTGTAAGCGTCCTGTCTGTTCAAATCAAATATTTAGCAGTATGGTCTATCAGACTTAGTCAATGAGTCCTATCCTTGTGCTTGCTTCTCATAAGGCAGTTTTTCTTAATAAATGGATTTGATGGCAGACTGGTAGTAAATCAGTATTGCCTAGAAAGTAATGGGCTGGTTAAGTAAACAACTATACTAGGTGAAGTTATGCTTGTAAAAGTTGTAGATGTTAGGGCCATTTCCCGGGCTAGATTTCACATCTGTTGGTCACTTCAGAGATGACACCTCCAACTTCGATATTGAATAATTATCTGAAGCTTTTTGTTGTTTGGCCTGAGGTTGCCTGCCTTACATACTTTATGCTCTACTCCAGACTATTTGGTTTATGCTCCGTTCTAGGAAGATTGAGAGCGCCTATGAAGATCTTCCTTTTTTCCAGCAAGTTTAATCCGGGCCAAGGACATTGCAGAAGCCTTAGTCTAGACTTCATAAGAAAATTTACTTGGATGGCCAAGATGTTTGTTAAACTTTTGTGTAATATGATGTCGTAAAAACATGTGAAATAATGTACAACGCAAATACAAATTTAAAGCAACATTTACGGATCTAAATAGCATGCATATAATGAATTATCAATACGATAAATTTAAAATCATGAAGTCATGGCATTGCTTTTTGGTTACCAAATAATATTGTGTCGAGTTTGATAAAATTGTGTTTATTGTTATTAGAGGTCAACTTTATTGTGTCAAACTAATGATAAACAATTGTATTTATTGATAGGCTGAATATGTTAGTATCGCAACAATTAACATGGTAAATATACCTAATACTTTCCTATTAGAGTGGTAAATATGCATAGGCTGATATATTATACTCATGTTTGATGCCTTTTAGATTAGATGCATTTTAGGCAAAGTACTCTAACTTACAAGCTAGAGTTGATTAGCTTTAGAGAATAATGCAGTTAAGCTCTTGAATTTAATGTGATAATTTAGCACTTATAAAGTATTGTAAATTAATACTATAAAAAAGAGTGCTCGTGAAATGCACGAGCACTCTTTTTTTTTTTTTTACACTACACAATTTCAAGTATTGACATTTTTGTTTGGATTGTTGGTATATAAATAGCATTGATAATTATTTTAGCTTGCATTGTCACAAGTTGATATCAGAATAAAGCTTATTTCTATTGTAACATGAAGTAATTAATGCATTTATTTTTTAACACGTCACTCAATACAAATCTTTGGATTGGAGTTGATTCAATGTCTGGAGAGCTTGTTTTATTGAGTAACTAAATAAATAAATAAATGCATTACATGATATGTAAATGGATGGACTCACTATTGAACATACAAATTGCTTCACATCTTGCACCAACCAAGTTGAATAACATTATTAATATGCTTAAATATATTTTGAGTGGTAGCTACCCATTGTTATTCAAGGGGAACCCGCATGCATTTATGTAGAAGTATTATATAAAGTTCTATTTAATCTAAATGAATGAAGACTGCACGTTTCAACTTCATTCAATAATAAAAATATTGAATTAACACACATTACAAGTTATAGGTGTTTAAGGAAGATTGCAATTGCTAAACTAAACCAAGCAAAAACATTTGCCGGAAAAAATTAAAAATTTTGATTTATTAATATGGTTTTGGGTTGATTAGGAAATTGTGAAATCAATAAATATGACTAAATGGAATCAATAAGTTAGACATCTGTAAAAAAAATTAATTGGTCACAATTAAGTATATAGAAGAGTGGAAGGCCAGCCGCTCGTTCGAAATAAGTAACGGACAAAAACTTGATAGAGCGGTGGCCTCAAGTTAAATTATATGCTATCTAATTCAAATCTACACCTGAGTGATTAAAACAGGCGAAGCTCCTTGACTTTCTTTTCCCTCTTTTTTTACTGTCTTAATTCTCTAAAAACCTTCAAATTTTAGGTTCAATCTTAATTTAATCCCAAACTTTTCTTTTTGTCTCAAAAAACCCTCAATTTTAAACCCAATGCTATATTAGTCCCCAATTTTTTCGTCTAAAAAATTTTTTTAACTTTATGTCCAAGCCCACATGTGCTCCAAATTACTTAGCAAAGAACAATGAGGACGAGGTCAAGAGAGAGCAGTTTCCATCCTGACATGAGAGCAATTTCGGCATTTAGGGACCGGAATTCACGGCCAAAGAAGACGAGAAAATCTGGGCATAAAAAAAGCAAAGGATTCTCAGCGTATAATCATTGCCAAAAGACAGCTCGAAAAGAAAAGGATGGAGCTTTTCTTCACGGCCAGAAAAGAGAAATAGAGAGAGGGGGGGGGGGGTGCTATGGTCGGCAAAAGAGAGAAAACTTTAATAAAGAAAAAGCAAGAAGTGGTCGGCAAAAGAAAAGAAAGAAAAAGAAGAACAGAGGAGGCAATTCTACTGGAGGAGGTGAAAAGAAAAAGTGAAGGGAGAGAGAATTGTCGGGGCACGCGTGAGGAAGCGACAGAGAGCAAAAAGATGCGATTTCATCGAAAGTTTGTTTAATCTATACTGTCAAAGCATCTATATTTCCTCCAAGTTCACTTTTCCTTTGCACTTTTAATTTCCAAGAATTTTACTCCTCATGGCTAAATTTCTCCATCATTTCAATTTAAAACCCAAAAACGAAATCAAGTTCACCACTGTTTTGAAGTTGAACAACTTTTGTTTAAGTTAAAATCAGAGTGAGAAAGATTACTTCATTTAAAAAAAAAAAGGGCATGCAAAGGTGACCCCTGTTGGAGACTTTGCAAAAGTCACGATTGACAGTGACTGATTATTCTCACGGGCGAGGTCCTCTTGACGCGTACACGCAAAGTAATCTTACTCTTTTCCTTTCCTTTTTACCTTCTTTCCCCTTCTTCCTCTTCTTTTCCCTTTCTTTTCCTTTCTCTCCTGGTTCGGGCTCTCTCTTTTTCCCTTTATATCTCGTCTTTCTTTTTTTTTTCTTTTTTTAAAGCCCACTTTTTGACCAAGTCAAGAAGAAGGGCAAAAAACTAGCTAAGCAACCACTAAACTAAACCAAGAAAAACATTTGCCAGAAAAATTGTAAATTTTGATTTGCTAATTTGGCTTTGGGTTGATTGAGAAATTGTGAAATCAATAAATTTGATTAAATGATTAATTGATAACTTCACAATCAAGGAGTGAGAAGAGTAGTGAGCACAGCTACTCAATCGAAATAAGAAATGGACAAAAACTTGCTAGATAAGAGCAACAGCTTCAAGTTAAGGAAGGACTGGTGCGACCTAGCCACTGGGCACGAGGACAGAAAGAAAATTATGTGCTATCTAATTAAAAATTTTCCCCTGGATGATTAAAACAGGTGAAGCTGCTCAACTTTCACTTCCCTCTTTTTGTATAGTCTCAACGTCCCAAAAAACCCTCAAATAGTCCAGTTATAATTCTACCCCAAATTTGTTATCCAAAAAAAAAGCTCAACTTTGGATTCAGCCTTAAATGTGCCCTAATTTTTTTGTCTAAAAAAAATCCTAAACTTTATATCCAGTCCCAAATCTATCTCAATATTTTTTATCTAAAAAATTCACTAACTAGTCTTAAATCTGCCCCTATAAACCTTATATTCAAAATCACTATCAGTTGTTTGACGTGGCATTTCTATGTTAGTAAAAAAAATCCACATCAACAAAGTGACATAGAAAATTATATCCAAAACGAAATTGTGTTTAATCAGAAAATTAGGATTCAGTCCACTTAGGTTAGATTAGTTCGCTTATTCAATTCACTAGCAAAAAAGGGCACACAAATATGTGCTTGATTTGGATTATCTAAAATGAATTTAATTTGTTAAAGTGTTAAAAACATATAATCAATCTAACGAATATGTTTTTGACTAGTTTTGTCAATAAAATAATTTATAAGGATTAAAATCGAACATTCACAAGAACATGATGATCAAAAGTTTCCTTTCTCAGAAGGTTTGTGCATGTAGGCTCCATAAAAGCTTGTACATGGAAGCTTGTACTCTTCTAGATTGTCATTTTGTCCAAACACAATAATAAATTTATCTTAAAACAGGCACGTGAATGATCGTTTCATAATATAAAAAAAAGTAAATTCAAAATTATTGATTTCGAAATATACATATAAACTCAGCATATTTGAAATTAAGTACTTTATTTTTAAAATAATAGTAATCCGAAAGATCTCGGATTAGGCTATTATTGGTACTATGTAGGTAAGAAAATGGCTTTGTGAACTTTGTGGAATTAGAATTCTTAAGTTTCTACGATTGAAAAAGCTTTATTTAAATTCTAAACATTATCTATTTATACAAATATAAAGCTGATAACTTGAGAATTTCTTGTGCTCTCTCGAAATTTTCACTATACTCTTACCTAATATTACAATCTTAATGAGTGAGATGAGGTAAAGCTGTTATCTAACGAGATAAAGATACCTACGTGCGTCTTCTCTTTGTTCCTTAATGTTCTAGCCTCTAGGACGAAGGGAAAAAGGTTCTGATGGCGGGCCTGCATTCGGGCCAAAAGTATGATTTTTCACTAAAAGGAATAAGCTTTACGTGGTGGGCCCCATCCATTTTCTCTTCTTCCCATAGCTTTTGAGCTGGCGAATGAAGCTCGAGTTCAATTAAAATGGAAGAATACTTCAAAAATATGCGGTGGGACTTTTAGACTTTGGATTAGTAAAGAAAAGCCTTATGGAGTATAATCAAAGCTAAAGCTTTTGGAAAATAAATTTCATCTTTCATTGGTCTCCGTTCAAGATATCCGATACTTCCCAAGAGACTTTAGTATTGTGATTTCAAGAATAAATTCAACAAATTAATTTAGAGTTTTTGTCCGAAGGCTATATATATATATATAATAGATTTTAGGATAAGCGACTATTGATAGTGCAATATTTTCAGTATTGAAATGAAGTTTATCAGCTTGATAAGATAATATTCAACAGGCTCAAAGCGAGGGGTAAATTCCTAAGTGGGATTGAGAGCTTAAATATATTCAACAAAAACATTTTTTATGGAAAATAAATTTTAAAAAAAGAGAAATAAGAAAGTTCAACAGTGCAACCACTGTGGTGACGCTTTTGTATGTATTTTATCAAATTATGACCACTTGTCCACGGATGCCAATACAGCAATTGTCCTTTTCCTTGCTTCTGCTTTTGCAATGAAACTTGCTCACATGTTTTGTTCTTCTTCCGATGCAGGATCACCTTGGATTCTCTCGTGCGTTGAAACTTCCAGCACATGAAGGCAATGACTATAAACATATGGTCAGTGGTTCGGGTAGATAAATTACTCATTTATGTCTAACTTGGCAAGTTTCAATTATTGGTGCGTGCCAACTGGTTGGATTAGATAAGTCAAATCAATAAAGAAACTTAGAAAAATATATATAATAAGGGTTAATACCACTAGAAATCTCAAACTGATATATTTATGACAAATTTGTCCCAAATTAATTTTTTGATCACCAAAAACCCCAAACTTGTACACCTGTGATAAATTTACCTAACGTTAATTTCTATTAAATTTTACTATCAAATTGCTGAATTAAATGATACATGGCGGTTGATGAATGCACCAATTTGGAGTTTTACCCTCCATTTATTATAAGTATACTAGTTTGTAATTTTTTTTGTATTAATCCAATTTAACGGAGGGTAAATTTTTCATAAATGATCAAAAAATTATTTTATGATAAATTTGTCACATATGTACTAATTTGAGATATTAACTCATAGAATAAAGCAAAAGCAAAAGCAAAAGCAAAAATGCACTTTGATTTATTTATGAGATTTGAAGGATAAATTAAGGCACAAGCATAGCAAAAAAGAAATTCTTCTCACTGTGCTCGGGTACAAAATATATATATAGCATGTTGATTTTTTTTTTTTATGATTCTCGACAGGCGCTAATGGCATAATTTTTTTTGGCACAAGTGATTGTTAATGATACAACATTTCAAAGGCGAGACAAGTGGCAGGCGATAATTTAGGAGCCTTTGCGGGGGTCCGAGGGGATGAAGGTCTTTATGCCACGTGGGTCCCATCACCACCTCCCAACCCTCTCTCTCGTCGCAAGTGATCCACCGGCGGCCGCATCGCAGAGACGGACGACGGGATGGAGGCTCCTGATGCTGACACGTGTCCTTGTACAGCGGCACAGCTAGCACTGTTGTCCAGTTGGCGCGCGCAAGAGACCCCGCGCGCTATCCTCTGATATGTGCCGTGGGTTAGGGTGGGCTCGAAGTGAATAGATCTGAATTAATTTATTAATGAAGCATAATTTAGAAAGGCAGGTATTTATTCACATTTTTTTGGCCTTTTTGGCCCAAGTAGGTATACCATAAATTCACATCGAAGCTTCCCAAAAAAAGTGCACTCATTCTATATTCCAATAAAATAAATCAATTATTAGATGAGATTGATCATTAAAATTTGTTTTCCTGTGTTTTGCACCCTTTGCTGTAAAGAATAGCAGACTAACTTTAACATCCTCGGTAAATAAATTGAATCGGTCATAACTAGTATGCATCTTTGATAGAATAAAAAAACGGAGGATTGTACAAGATATTTGATTATTCGACGATCATTTTAATTACCGCGAATTACGATCTTATGCATTTGCAATTACAGATTGAGATAATATATTAATGACATCATGACTTTTCTTTGGGTATTTCGGTGAAGATTTAAAGTCGGAATATTTTCAGTAGGCTCGCTCGATTGAAAATAGTCGAGGCACAAAAACTTATTCTAATAGGCATAGGATATAAGCATTTTCTATTTTATAGTGTTAATGTACATAATCGTAGTGTGAATATATGACGATGTTCCCGAAATAGTAATTATCACAAAGCCGGATTTCTAAGAACGAGGGCATGTAATCATATTATATCATATATGTTATTAATGATTTTCCAATTTTTTTCCTGAAATTATTGATGGAAATTTTCGTTTGGGAGCATAAGTATTTGAAATTAGTTTAAAATAATGCATAAGCGCGTTGGGCTTCGATCATTCACACTTCACATTGGTGGCTGCAAGTAGCCAGTTGCTTATTTTCTTCGTTTTTGTAATTTGTTGAGAAATAGTCTGACCAAAAAATAAAAATTGCGAGAAATGGCAATTTTTAGTAATTAATAAGTTTTTTCCCCACAAATTTATTGATTAATAACGAAACAGATTTTATGTGCGGTTTGACTCGCAAGAGGGTAGTGCACCAACCTTGGGTGGGGTCCTTTTCTAACAGTAACGGCAAAGGAGCACGACGCCGTGGGTCTCACCCCATGGAATTAAAACCTTCCTTCATGGGATGCGATTTTGTGAATATTTATTGAGTTATAATGTATATCTTGAAAGTCGATATAAGTTATTGGACTGTGAAAGGGTCGTAACTGCGAAGGTGTTGGAGGCCTAATCACTAATCAACAATCTAAATATTTCACTGCAACCATGGGTAGAGGCCTCGAGTGGACATAATCTTAAATCAAGTAATTGATGGCATTTTTCTTGTACCGGGAAACAAGGTGTCATAATTTCTATGGCTAAGCCCAAACAAAGGAGGAAAATCATAGCGATTTGTTAATTACAAAAGCATTTTTTTACATAGATTAAATTTGTTGTGTGATTTTGACATCATGGGGAGCGACAAATCGAGGCCTGGCGCATCCGTCCCTCACGAAGTCGCCGGGGATTTCGAGGAGGGTGGCTCGTCGGCCGCCGAGAATGGCCGTGGGCATGGGATTTGGGTTCTGCAGGCATGTCAGGGAAGAAGTGACGACAAGGGGGCAGAAAGATCAGGGATTTGAAGCGAGGAAGATAAGAAATGTACAAAGGTCAAGGAAGGATCTAGAGAGAGAGATGTCGTGGAGTTAAATAAGTCTTACCTGGAAAAGAAATTAAACAAGAGGAAAGACAAAAACACTTGATGTTTCTCAAAGTGGTCTCCACCTTGAAAGACGTGCAGCAGGGTCCATAAAAATATCTACCCACCGACGGATTCTTATTCAACATTGGCTGCTCTTTGGTGGGTCCAAGAAATAATAAAATATATCAGTGGTCAATGATGCATCAACATGTTTCTTGTCCGGATGCATTGCAAGTCGCTGTCCATGTCCTTATTATATATATTTAGAGAATCGTCCTAACGTAACATCAGTAATGAAATGAAGTTTACCGATTTAATACAACAATATTTGACTGAGAGGGGTAAATTTTTAAACGGGATCAAGAGCTTAAATATACTCAACAAAAATACCTTTTTTGATGGAAAATAAATTAACAAAAGAAGAGGAAAGTTCAACGGTGCAAGCGGGTTTTCTCTCTCTCTCTTGTCCAAGTCTCTCCTTCCACTTTTCATCTTCCACTTGTCCACGGAGACCAATACAGCAATTGTCTTTTATTTTTGGTTTTATTTTCTTTTTCATCGAAACTTGCTCACATTTTTTCTTCTTCTTCCTGAGCAGGATCGCCTCGGATTCTCCTTGGGCATTGAAACTTCCACCACATGAAGCCAACGACCATAAACGCCATGGTTATTGGTCCCGGTCAATGAATTACTAATTTATATCTGGCTTGGCAAGTTTCAATTATTGGTGCGTGCCAACTGGTTGGATTGAATGAGTCAAATCAATAAAGAAATATAATATATATAATAGAACAAAAGCAAAAGCAAAAAGGCAATTTGATTTATTTATGAGACTTGAAGAAATTATGGCAAAATCAGAGCGAAAAAAGCAATTCTTCTCACTGTACTTGGGTACAAAATGTGTGTGTATATATATAGCTTGTTGGTAATTTTTTATGATCCTCCACATTAATAACATGATTCTTTAGAATAAGTGATAGTTAATAATACAACATTTCGATGTTGAAATAAAGTTTATTGGTTTGACAATACAATATCTAACAGGTTCAAAGTGAGAGAGCTATGTTCCTAAGTGGGATTGAGAGCTTAAATATATTTAACGAAAAATACATTTTTTGATGGAAAATAAATTAGCAACAGAAACAGGAAAGTTGAACGGTGCAAGCAGTGGACTAAGTTCAACGAAGACTCGTCCCAGGTCTCTCTCCACTTTTCATCTTCCCAACAAATCTACCGTTTCATGTCTATTATCTTGGGTTCCATTTCTTTTCATTACTTCTTCCTGAACAGGTATCGCCTTGGATTCTCTTGTGCGTTGAGATTTCAGCTACGTGAAGGCAACGACTCTAAGCACGTGGCCGACAAGCTTGACTTATTGGTGCGATTTTGCTTGCCAATTGGCCCCATTATGTAACTCAAGCCACAAGAGAATGGGCAACTAGAAGGCATTTCCTGTTTCCTGAGAGGCATTCTGGCTTTCTTCTTCGTCAGACTTGAAAGCGAAAATCAAGGGGCAGAGCCAGAGCAAAGCCGAAATGCATCGTCCCATTTTTGGACATTCTTTCGCCGTGCTCGTGGCACCAATCCTTCTCTCCGTGCTTGCGTTCAATTTTCTCAATAAGAAGAAAACTAGTGCGCGTAGAAATGCAGAAGATGTTGATACAAGCACATCTGGTTCGATGATTGCGCCGATAGAAATAAATTCCGATGGATCCAGTTCGTCTCTGACAGAAACTAACAACAGTGCATCTAGTTCATCAACCGCGCCGACTGGAAAATGTTACGAGGTGTTCTTGAGCTTTAGAGGCCCAGATACTCGACAAGGCTTCACCAGTCACATCTACAAGGGGCTCGTTGATGTCGGAATTGAAGCTTTCAGAGACGATGACGAGCTCTACCAAGGCGAGGACATCAGACCAGAGCTTTTGGCAGCCATCACGAACAGTGAAATCCTGATCCCCATTCTCTCCGAGAATTATGCTACAAGCAGTTGGTGCCTAGATGAACTGGTTCAAATAATGGAGCGCAAGAATAATAACGGGCGGATGGTGTTGCCTATATTCTACAAAGTAAAACCAGCTGATGTGAGACATCAAATCGGCAGTTTTGGAAAGGCATTTCATGAGCGTGAGAAGCGTAGGTCTTTCGACCTAGCAATTTTGAAGAAATGGAAGAAAGCACTCCTTGAAGTCAGCAACTTGAAAGGATACGAAGCTGATGGGTAAAATTTCTCACCAAGACATTCTCTACTTTCTTTTAATATGTGTGGGTGTTTACAGGTTGTTATGATGCTCACCTGCTTCATTTTCATTCTTTTATTTATATATATAAAAAAACTGTAAGATCTTCTTGGCAGTAAGATCCTGTGATGCATGAGTTCTATAAGTTTTTCTTTTTTTCTTTTTTTTTTTTTTCAGTTTTTTGCTTTAAGTTATTCTTGTTATGATCCCATTCGCTTAAAAAATAAGATATTTTGAATGAATTTTTACTCTCATATTCAAAGATTTTGTAACGTTGTGCCTTTTTTTTTCATGCTTATAGTGTACACTATGTTAATCTTCGTCACAAACTTTTAAATTACATATTTATTTGAGATTAATAGTACAACTAATTGGTGATTTTTATTTAAAGCTCATAACATCATATACCGTGCATGGTGATTGTCAAAGCCATAATTATTTATCTTCCCAAGTTACATTTATTAAATCATTAATGACATTGATTAGTTGCTATTTCAATTATTTTTACAAAAGAAATGTTTCATTGGTTATAGATGATGATGGGAAATATAAATTGGAAAAAAGGATCATTTTTATTATATGTTTGTTTAAATAATTTTCAATGCGTTTTCCTTATCTTCAACAAGTAATATCTATCTCACACACCTGCATATATTGAAGCAATGTTCTTTTGTTGGGTAAAACTTATTCTTCTACTTCCGTATAAAATCAATATTAGATCAATTAAAATCACAAAACATAGATACTCAAAAGGAAATAAAGTACAACTTGTTATCATCGTCAGAGGCAATGAAAACTGATAAGATCACCGGTCGAGAATGATACTAAATTCGCAACACGAGTAGAAACTTGCAAGCGTGTCGAATTGTGCAAACAAGGAGAAATCCCCCTAATTGCATTCAGGTAGTTCACAATATCACACTCTGAACAACTTTTCGGATTGGTATTACAGGACCTGAAATCCTTTTATATCAAAAGTTATGACCTGTTTATTGAATGATGGCCGACTCTCATACTAGGTTGGCTTATTGGATTTTTGCTTATTCAAATGCTCTAAAAAATTTTCAAAGTCACGTCAAGGTCATCCCTAATATCTTTAACAAACAACAAGTTTAAAATTTGGTTCAAATCCATAATATATACAATATTCAAGATTCATAAGTGATACCCTCAAGTTTTTTTGGCTTAATAAATTGTGTTGGAGTAATAGTGGAATGGGCAACACCATGTGAAGCAAACACCACCATTTCCCAACTTTAGTCTTGGTATATAAGATAATATATGGATGTGTGATAAAAACGATTCTTATAGCTTTTCAATTTATCCCCGGATTTATTTTTTACTTTGTTGTCAATAGATAAACAACATAAAATTATTGTTGCTATTTGAACTCTTGTCACATTTGATAGGGATGAAGCAGAGTTGGTGAAACGGGTTGTCCAAAAAGTGTTGAGAGAATTGAAGAAAAAATTTGAGTTGGTTATTTCTAAGAATTTGGTCGGAATTGATAGTCATGTAGAGAAGGTTACGAAACTTCTGGATAATAAATCTCATGCCCCCCTATTTGTTGGCATCCATGGAATGGGAGGCATTGGTAAAACTACTCTTGCTAAAACCATCTACAACAAGCTCTCTAATCAATTTGAGCATCGTAGCTTCATTGCTGATATAAGGGAATCATGGAAGCGTAATGGCGTACATTGCTTACAGAATCAGTTAATCTATGATATATTGAAGCAAGAAAATAAAGTTCGTAATGAGGATGAAGGGATTAATTTCATCTCCTCCAAGTTTAAAAATAAAAAGGTGCTCGTTCTTCTTGATGATGTGGATGATGTCACTCAGGTGAACCGTTTGGTTGGGAATCATGATTGGTTTTCTTCAGAAAGTATGATCATTATTACCACCAGAAATGAGAAGATTCTTAGAGCAGCTCAGGTGGACTATAGCTATGACCATAAGGAAATGGATTACGATCAATCTTTGATTATGTTTAGTAGACATGCATTCCGAAGGGACTCTCCTCCAAGTGAATTTAAGGGCCTCACTGATGAAGTTGTATCCATCGTTGGAGGGCTTCCCTTATCGCTTGAGGTTTTAGGTTCATTATTGTGCGGAGAAAAGCAAGCATTCTGGAGAGGTAAAATAGACAAGTTAAAAAAAGCACCTCCTGAGAAAGTGCTAGAAAAGTTAATGATAAGTTATCAAGCATTAGACCATAATCAACAACAAATATTTTTGGATATCGCTTGCTTTTTCATTGGCACTAACAAGATAATTGCATCCTACATGTGGGATGCCTGTGACTTTCAACCTGAGGAAGGAATTGAAGTATTGAGATTCATGTCATTAATAAAAATTGGAGATAATCATGATCTCCGAATGCATGATCAATTGAGAGATCTTGGTAGGGAAATAGTTCGCAAGGAAAACCAGCAACATCCTTGGCACCGTAGCAGGTTATGGGACCCCAAGGAAGCCTTGAAAGTGCTACGGCAAAACAAGGTAACCGTTTCTCTTCTTTTGTTCCCTTAGTCCATGTTCTATTGTTAGGGTAGTGTTGGTCCTCTACTTAGTGCTTGCTCTAGTGAGCAAAGAACCTTCTACTATTAGTATCATCGTGTCGTTTCATTGACGAGACTAAAAAGTAGGAGGTTGCTCTCTCTTAGTAAGTATTGTAGCTTATCTGAGATATTTCTTAAACAAGTGTGTATTACAATGTCATCTCCAAGAATGAGGCACTTTCAAATTATTTAGATACTTGATAGGAGTATTCTATATTGACAAAAATCCTAAATTTCTATATTGATTTGGTTGCGTCCTTGACACATACAATAAATAACTTGACTATGCTACTGTAAACCATAACTACTCAGGATATATAAATCATATGTTAGAATTAATATAATAGGACTTACGATGCCCGCATTTCTGAATAAATTTTAATCACTATTTCTTAATGGAGAATGGAAAGGATGCTTATTTTATGTAATATTGCGTTAGGAATTCCATTTACCAATATTCATAGGACAAGGTCTGATTTAAAACTTACCGAATTAGATAGGAACATAAATTCCTTATATGTGTGTGTGTAGGTGTATGACATTAAGCGTAGTTTATGCAATGACCATTATGAAGTGAAATGTTTTACTTTTCTACATAAAAGGTCAAAGAGATAAATACCCTAAAATTCTATTTTGTATAATTAAGCACGTGATTGTATCTGCATTTGTGAAATTAATCATAAGTACGACTCTACTACTTTTAATCCATCATTTGGTTTGACTCTAGTTGTTGCTCAAAAGACCTGCCCTTATTCGATCACAAGGGAAACACATTCATAACTCATACCTTGGATATTAATGAGTACACAGCCAAATTAAAAAAGTACAACTTTTCGCACTTGGGATAAAGATAACACAAGTTGAAAAAATCCTAAAAAGAAGCCCAGCCTTTTGAACGGGGGATGAAAATATGATTACCTCTAACTCATCCTTTCACTCACGGGACAAATATGAAACCCGCTATCAATTCTGCCTATTCTCACTTTAAATCGCCTCACGTCATCCTACATAGCTCATTGTGTGAACATGCACACTGAACTGCGTTAATCATGACCACAACTTGTTTTAATAAAAAGCTAGGAATTTTGTAACAAAGATTATAAACAAAGTTTGTTACTAAGATTATAAAATAAAACACGACATCTTTTTTGGTGTGGGTTGACGTGACTCACTGTGTATATTAAAATAGTGAGCAATGTAGGGTACCTGTGGCAATTTAACGATGATGATGGATGAAATTTGTAATAGGTTTCAGCTTTGTTCTTCGGTTAAATGGTTGGGCTATTTTTATTGCATTTGAAAGGTTATGTTATTTTGGTTGTAGATGTAAAAGGTTAGGCTTTTTTTAAGACGTTTGAAAGGTTTTGCTACTTTTGTCGCAAGTACAAAAGGTTCGGCTTATTTCGGGATTTGGCCAAACTCTAGCTATTGATTTTTGAAGGTGAAGAAAGTTACACGCCACCCAAAGAAATCTTGAAAATAGATAGGGTATCTTGATATTTTTAGAGGGAAATTTATGGGGGAAATGACTAATGTGAGTAGATTACTTCTGTTGAAGATTTCTTTCTTTCTATTTTTTTTTATAGTTACTCTTCTCTTGGATTCCTTTTAGGTATTGAGATCTGATTCCTTTCCATATTATTATGTCAATCACCTATGAATGTCCATGAAATCTTTCAACATTCTGAAGTATAATAACAAAATTTTCTGGTTCCAAGAAATTGACATGTGGAAATCCAGAAACTTTCTGTTTTACTTCTTGACTTCTTATGCAAAAGCCATTTTTTTTTTTATGAAAGCTTGCTACACTTTTGCTTCTCAGAAATAACTATTCTATTTCCAATCTATTCTGATGAAGCAAATATTCCTTCATTTGGTTCAAAAATAGATTAGAAATTACTATTCTCTCAAAATCAGGACTAGTTATTCCAAGGGGGGCCAAGGAAAAGCTATTCCATGGAGGCTTGTAGCCAAGAATTGCTTCAATTTTCACATTTCTAAAAATGATTTGCACTTTCCACGATTAATTTTTTTTAATATACACCAAAAGTTATTAGGGTCTTTTTATTATATTTATTATACTTGAGTACTCAGTTATTTATGATTATGATTATATCAAATTGTAATCTATAGTTAAACTAAAATTTATGATAAAATAACAAGTTGTAGAGAATATTAATATAACCAATATTATTGTCTTAGTTATTTATAATTAGAAAATAATTGATTAACAATATTTCAAGTTACTATTAGTAAAATAATAACTACATAATATATTAATATTACTACTATCACAATTTTCAGTTTCTTGTAATTAGTTATTACTCCAATGGAAAATAAGAGTATATGTTATTTTTTTTATTAATCGCGTAAGTAGCACAATCAAGTAATATGCACAAAATTAATATGAAGTTTACATAGAGAAAAAATATATATTTCTATTAAAATTGATCAAATCAGCTTTTGATTGTGCACATTGCAATTTGATTAAATTCCCTGCATTGCACGCTTGTCTCAACTAGCATGGTAATGAAGCTGCAGTACCGAAAGAAGAAGATTGCATGTTGTAATATTAGGATACTTTAGTTGGATTTAGTATCAATGAACGTTTCTTTCTTATAGGGAACGGACAAGATTGTGGCCATTGATATGAGTGAAGGCAGCTCAAAAGGCTCCGGCAAAACAACCGAGCGAAATGGCAACATTTACACAGCAAAACAATTCGAGAATTTGACGAGTCTAAGATTCCTTCAAATGAACGGGGCACATCTCAGTGGAAATTTTGAGAACTCAATTGAGGAGTTAAGGTGGCTCCGATGGCAATATTGTCCCGTGAATTCCGAAGTAAAAAATTTTCGCTTAACGGAGTTAGCTGTACTCGAATTGTCATCCAGCGAGATAAATGATCGATGGGAAGGATGGAGTTCTTTTGAGGTAAGAACAAGTCTTTTTTTTTCCTTCCTTTTATGCTTTCTTTTAAATCATTATCACTCTAGACCAATCCCTTGACATTCATTATTGTTTTTATTTTACCAGTTGGCAGAGAGGCTCAAATATCTCGACCTCTTGAATTGCAAATCCTTGGAAAATACGATCTTCCTCTCCGCTTTTAAGCATTTGGAGGTTCTCATCCTCAGTTGGTGTGACGGATTGCGCCAGATCGATCCTTCAATTGGAGACATGAAGGCCCTCCTTCGCTTAGAGTTGCAGGGGTGTTGGTCCCTTAGAAAGCTTCCAGCAGAAATAGAGTCTCTGGAGAATCTAGAGATTCTAGATATTTATGGCATCGGTATAGAAGAATTACCCAAGGGTATTGGGAGGCTGAGAAAGCTCCGAGAGTTAATTGCTTCAGATTGCTTCAGACTGAAAGGGGAATTGCCGGAGAGCATGTGCAATCTGTCTTCCCTACAAAGCCTTCATTTTCTTGGCTGCAAACAGCTCCAATCGCTGCCGGACGACCTTCCTTCCAGCTTAACAGATTTGAGAGTCACCTGTGGAAGCCGCAAATTGCCCTCACTTTCCCACCTAACCCATCTCAAGAGACTACAAGTTTGGTTCTGCGAAGTTCTAGAGTGCATCGAAGTGCTTCCATCAACACTATCGAAGAATTCAGAATGCTCCCAACCGACAGACATTGAAGAATCAGAATTACCACAATCCCTAAACACTCCCTTCGAGTTGGAATTCTTGTACGTTAGGGACTGTCGATCTATTAAAACAGTGGACGTTTCACAGTTTATCCATCTAAGGGAATTAGAGGTCAATGGATGCAAGAATCTAGTTGAAGTTCGAGGTCTTGAACTTGACAAATTGATTTATTTGGAAAGCTTGACTGTCTCCGAGTGCGGTTCCATTGAGAGGCTGCTCCTTCCAAAATCCAAGAGCCTGAAGACATTAGTTGCTCGATCGTGCGAGAAATTAGCCGAAATTCAAGGCCTCGATAGGTTGGAGTTTTTGGAAAGCCTGGATGTCTTTAAGAGCGTTTCAATTAAAAGGCTAGACCTTCCAAAATCCGGGAGGCTGAAGTTATTAGACGCTGAAGACTGCGAAAACTTAGCCGAAATTCAAGGCCTCGATAGGTTGGAGTTTTTGGAAGAACTGAGGATCAGTGGATGCGAATCACTCAAAACAATTCCAGAATTATCTGGAGTGCGGATTTATCGAAATTACGAGAGATTCGATATGCTTTCCGATACGGATCAGCCGTCTGAGTAATATACTGGAAATGGTTCACATTTTTTAACGAAGGGTATATAAAGCAGGTAAGTTACCTTTGCTCTTTTGAGATCTACAGCCCGATTTTCACTTATATTTCCTGCTTGCAATATCTTTCAAGATTTATCATCTTGTCATTTGTTATTTCGTGGTTGACAATGTCATGATTGTGTCCTTACTTGGATTCAAAATATCCGGGGGAGATGTTCATGGAAGTTAATGTGTGCTTTGGCAATATGATTCTGCTTATCATGCCATTAACGGAAATAGATGAAAAGGCTTTCTAAGCACATCATTTGTCATTAGTCTTCGGGTAGGATTCTTCATCCTATGCAGAAACATAAAAATTCTCAACATTTGATTGATTCTGGAATGTTGGGGGTACTGAATAAAAACTGATGTATACAGGTATCTGATAGCATGCCAAAGGTTATCGTATAGGCCGAGAAATGCTAAATGAAGGACTCTATATGGCAGTCCTTCTAATGTGAGGTTTTAGTTTGCTTTGCACTCATCATGCAGTTCGTGACTACATGTTTCTAAGGTACCCTTACGAGTGAATTTACGGTGCAAAAGGAGCATGTTGACAGGGCATCCCTTAGTATGCATATGCTACTGACTTGGGATAAAATTTGTCCAACCATTATGTTCCACACATTTTATGCTTGCATTGTCTCTGAATCAAATCCGCCTGCAAACTGCACAAGGACAGAAATGAAACAGACATCATTCTTCCAAAGAATGCATCTTGATGTTTGTAGAGTTGGTAAAACCATCTGTCATATGCGTGAACTTTTGAGCCAAGCAAGACATTAACTAGAACGTCTTTTGACATAATCAACTGTACTGTGAAATAATCCCTTATACTGTGCATAAGCTCTTGTTAGTGCATTTACCTGCTGAAAATAAAAACAGAGGAAGCAATTCCATAAGTTTCCTGACGAAACTTTCGGTATCCTATATGCCATTTGAAAACTGTGTTGCATTAATTCTAATGCATGAATAGCACATAATGATGAGGAAAAGAATCATACCATGTCCCACAAAAGCAAGCAACTTGAGTTGAATTCACTATTCTAATTTTGATCAAGGCTTCTGTGGTTGATGATGTTAGATGCCCCATTTGTTGGATCCAAAGCGCTCAAAAAGCATATCGAGTTTGGCAAATAGAGATTCGTAAACTTCAAAGTATTATTTGTAGTTCGGTGATCTTAGTTGCTGGATTGATTTCATCTGACTCACTGGCAGGATTCTGTTATCATTCCACTGCTTGATGTAAATGCTGTAATATCCAAGAGAACTTTCGCAAGGCATTTCTAAAAGGAATTGAAATCATCAAAGGATCAGGAGCTCGATGTTCCAGGAACTTCTCCAAACCTTGACAATGCATCCTTGGAATGGTAAAGGTTGTTAGCATGTTATCATCCCACATTGCTCGGATTATATTTGACAGAAGCTTTGCGGGGCTGAAAGTGTCAGCCTCCACTCCTGTAATTAAGTATGTATGTAGGTTTGTCTGTCTCTCTTATTTTCTCTCCCACTTGTTTCTCTTCTGAGATATTCTCCGCATACTCTAGGACTCACTGGCTTCTTAGGTTTGGCTCCCATTGGGCATTCTTTTGTGACCTAATGGGCGGTCAACTCTATTGTTCTGACTCAGTTTTCTGAAGTTACTTGATTTCCAATTGGCAGGTGAAGATCGTGGAGTGAAACCCAGAGAAGGATTCGCTGGCGATGGATATGGAGGACTCGAAGGTGGTGCTTCATCGCTTCAATTGGCAGAGGTTGTGGAACAGTCTCTCTTGGTAATTGCTTTAACTAGAGAAAGTTCTCTTTTTTGTTCAATGTGTTTGTTTCTTCAACGATGGCTTGGTGCGCCATTTGAGTCATTTACTTTATCTCATTTTACTTCTTTCTCTTTTCCTAAATGTGCTATGCTCCCTTTTCGCGAGAGGAACCACTGTAATTGCCAATCTAGCTCGATTTGCGTTCGATGGAGGACAAATATAGAGGTGAAGTCCTTGAAAGTGTAATTGAGAACATGATGTCGAACTAAGGAGTTGGTGTTTTATAGAAAAACCAAGAGTGAATGAAGGTGATACGAGTGGAAATCTAGAGATGACTTAGTTGCACTAGGATTAATGTTGTTGAAGTTTTAGGTGAAACTTCTATTCTAGTTTATGTAGTGGTGATTGTACTTGATATTACGATTATATTGGGTTGTTCATGTGCACTAATAGTTGTTTCAGTGGTACCTAACTTTGTTTGGTCATAAGGAAAGTAAAACTCATATTTACTCGGGATATTATCATCATCCTTAAAAAGAAATGGATAGTTAACATAGAGCAATTTCAAGGCAATTTTCTTAGAAATAACTTTAAACTTTACATGATGGAAGAACTTTCCTGCTGATAATTTTAAATGCTTAAGTTGACTTTTGAGAGTCATTATAAGCTGAACAACATGATGCCTCATACTTCAAAGCCTGAATTATTTTATTCATGCTTTAGATTTCTAACCAACATGTAAGCATCATAATATCTTTCAGTAAAAACCTCTAGAAACTATGAAGTTCATATGTTGAAAGTTGTGAGGCAAATTTGTTGCAAAATTTTAAATATTGTCACATGATTCACTCATCATTTTTGTTCTCAACTGTCTAAGGCCTACTTAGTTTTAGAAAACGCCTATAGTTTCCATTTTCATAGAAACTATTTTCAATGTTTTTGACAAAATATTTCTTTAGTGAAAATAATATTTGTCATTAGGGATGAAAATTGTGAGAATATGATCGGGTTACATCACATTGAAAAAACAGTCTTAGTTATTCCAAATCTCCGTGTTTGCATGTGGAATGAGAATACTAAAAAGTCATCTTCAGTTTGTGATTTCGATTTTGAGAATAGTATTCCTTTTATGCATCAACTGCTTTTGGAGTGTTACCAAAGCATTTTCTGTTCTGTTTTAATTCTCAAATTGAAATCAGAACAGACTTTTGAGAATTTTTATCGGCCGAATGCCTCCTTAGATTATCAATCTCTTTCTGTCCGAAGAAAAAATGAACTTCATCAAGTTGCTCAACGGGCTTTGAACATTGATATTTTACTTCATGTCATCCGGACATCATTGTCAGTCATGCATAAGCAGTGGGCCGATGCCATCAACATATCTCATGAGAAGTTTGATTTGCTGTCAAACCTTATTAGTGACCATGGCAAGTGGTACTGTTAATATAGAGTGGTAGATGGCGTTTCATTTTTCTTCATTTAACTGTTTTTGTTTGCTTATATAGATCTGACTCTTCTCCTCAGGAGGAATTTTTTAGGCTTCTCAGTGGTGCTAGGACCAGTCCTCCAGTCCATCAGTTTCTTGTTAATTCTCTGGGTGAAGTGGTATGGCTGGTTTTTTAAGCTCCGATGCTGCTGTAGGACTTTGGTTTTTTTTTTTTTGTTGGTTTTTATAATATTAGTATGCTAGTTTGTTCAATGATAGGGTATGAAGCGTGTATCAAAAGTTGTCTGTGGTGCTGGAAAAGAACTTCAGTTGGTTGTCCTCAATCACCTGCAGGTGCACGTTATTGTCTTTGCATTTGACCATTTTCCTTGATAGATAATTAAGTTTGACGCATCTCAGAGAACAGTCTTGGAGGTGATTAGATAGAGATAGGAATTTGTTACGGTAACTTATGATTCGCACATCTTGAGACACGCTATATTTTCAGAACATCCTGATGTTGATTCCTCATACGAACATATCATATGCAATGATATGAATTACCAACATTAAGTGGCTGGAAAGGGTAAAGTAAAATCTGATTTGAGTCTGATTCGACAAGTTGGCAATCTCTCCTATAAGCGTATAATGGAAATTATAGGTTATTAATCATTGTTTATGGGAAATTTATACTACCAAGTTCCACTCATTGCACTCGCTGTAGTAAGTGAAATTCTTCTTTCCTGTGTTAAGTTTATTGTCAACAAGCTAAGGATGAGAATGAAAACTCAGTTATCAGAAGAAAATGAGCAGAAAACTAATTGGTGGGTGCTCGGATGACAGTGAATGGATCCTACATGGATCTAATATGTGATGCTTAACCATGGTTATGGGAGCCTTTGTTCACAATCATTTGCTTCATGCTTTGATTTGAGAATTGATTATTTTATATTATTATTTTTTATCATATCTCCAGATCACGATTTTTTATATAACGCCTCTTTTTTGGCAGAATAATGGTGAGGATGTTGAGTCCTAGTATTGAAATTGGTTTAGTAAGTTGCATGCCAAATAGATTCGTGTTAGGTGTTTGCGACCTACTTACATATTATACTTGCATTTTGCCTCTTCAATTCAATTTTGTATGCTACTCTTAGTCCCTAGTATTGCTCCGTTTTTGGTAGTGTGTTGGTAGCTCTTTGGATCCAAAGTTTCTCTTGAACTTTTTAGATCTTGACTTTCAGTAGTAGCAGCACCCTTTTGTCACAGTGATCTTACTTGCAAAAGGAATTACAACTATGAGTTAATAGAGTGTTTTTTCCCCGATAAGTGCGTGGTGATGATGGTTATGCTGATTAGCACAAAATCAAATGTGAAGTGTTGATGTTGATACTTGAAACTATATGATTAGATAACAAGTGTTGGAATAAAGGGTAATTGGAATAACTTAAAATCTTCAGAAAAGTATTAGTTTCTTTTTATAGATTATATAGTTTACCTATAGGGCACCAAGGGGGTGCAACCCATATACAAAAGGAGCCCAAAAAACTACAGCCATATACAAAACAACTCCCAAAACTGAAAGGGAGCTCAAATACCAGATAAATCATTGACTAATCAACCGAGGCATTTACATCTATATGCAAGTTTGCACTATATCAAAAGTGTATGACTTTAAGCCAATTTCCATCAAATAGAATGGAAGGTTTCTCTTCATCAGAAGCTCTCTTGTTCCACTCCTTCATAATCAGCCAAAAGACACAGGAATTGAATTAATTCTACTTGTTGTGCTGTTAACGAATGCCCTGCCATGCCCAAAGTTCTTGCTTGATAAAACCTCCGGTAGCCCAAGATAATATGGTGCAAGCATAGGAAACTGTCCAAACCATTCTTGTCCAAGTACAGTGAAGGAGGAGATGCCGCACGGACTATGCCTCCTTTTGCTGAGGAAACACCTGTTAACCAGTTTTTGCCTTATTTCTAAAGTGAGGATTCGTTCCCAGGTTTCTTCCTAAGCAGAAAGAGAAACTCTAATTGGAATCCTCACTTTCCAAATCGCTTTCTGAGGAAAATCTGTTCTACCACGAATCTCCCTATCGAGCAGCTTGTAGTAAGACTTTACAGAAAAAATTCCATCTCTTCCGTTGTTCCACACAAGAGCATCCTTAAAAGCAACAGAAATCTTTGAATTATGCAAGACATAAAAGAAGGCATGCAAAAGCTTCGAATTCCTAATCTTGGGCTTGGCTCATGGACTCAATATTCCATATGATCATTTTGTTGTTTAAACGATAACAATATGCAACCAAAGCTTCCTTGTTCCTTGAGAATCAATTTCCATTGCTTGGGAGTGTAAGTTTTCTAGTAAATCTGCCCCAAATTGGAATAAGATTCTTACAATTGAAAATCTCAGGAAACGGAATTTGATTTTTCATAGAATGGTGCTGTGTGTGAAAGCATTTGGGGGAAAATGTTGATCATCTCTTTCTTCTTTCTGACTTCGCTCCCAAGCTTTTGCATCAAATCTTCGGCTTGTCTATGGTGGTTTGGTTCTTGCCACCAGTTTTTTAGTTGTTGGAATGCCTAATTAGGAGGATCAATTTCCAAGAAGCCTTGAAGTGCCGCACCTTTGTCTCATGTGGGGCCTTAGGAAAGAAAGCAACAAAATGTGGGGTTTGGAATCTTTAGTTGCTTCTGGGTTGTACCTTTTATCCGGCTTTGAGCATCATGTTCTGATTCTGTATGCTCTTCTAATGCTTTAGTTTTGTTTGCTTTTCTTTTGTTTTTTTCTTATATATACTGATGTACTAGAACTTTTTCTTTCAACAAAATCCTTTATTATCTAGTGAAAATATATTGCCAGTTTATTCCCCTGCCAGAACTCTGTCCATGCATGTGGGCATTTGTGTGTTGTGAACATATGCTTCGGTGTGCACCTATGTGCCATCATGTGCTTGCACAGGTGTTCCCCCACATGTACATTCACACTATAGGGCTGTTGTTAATTAGATCAGATTCTGTGCTTCTCTTGGGTAGAATGACTCATGTGCGCTCTACACATTCTTGTTGATTACTACTATAGTGAAAAATGATGTTTCTAGTTATATTCTTTAAGGTTATAGACTCTCCTGTTTTATTTTTTGATAAGTAAGTCTATTATTGAGCAACAAGAGCACCAAGGGGATTCCTCTTTTTTACAAATTACCACCTATAAGTTCATATTTACCTTCAAAATTAAAGAAAGAGTAGGTGTCCCAATAACTGCCACCACAATGTGATAAAAATAAGGTGGAAAGCCAAAAATCCATTACAGCGCCTGTAGAATTTTCCTCATCTTTAAAAGCCTGCCTATTTCTTTCTTACCAAGGGTTATGAACTCTCTTTAACTCCATGGTACTGCTGATCAATGCTTTCAAGCTCCTTTCTCCTTTTGTCTATTCAAAATGCGCATTCACGACGGTGCAGAATTTCGTGGAACAATTTCCAAAAGATAAAATGATTAAGCTATGAAATAAAGATGTGGTTTACTATTTAAACGTTATAATACTCCGCCTCTCTTGTAGGCTGGGACTTCGCCTTAGATTGAAGTGTAAACATTTGATAATTGGGGAGATAAATAGGTAACGGGGAGAGTTTTGAATCGAGTACCTCCTACTCTAGTTCCATGTGGAATTTTTGGGACTAGTGCTAAGTGGTCAAAAGCGTAAGCTGTTGGATAGAGATGCGGTTCAATGTTTGAATGTTGTAAAGAAATTGCCCTTCCCCAAGCTAACAATAGAAGGGCTAGGTCTTTGTCTCCTTGAAAACACTAGCAATTCCTGTCAATATTGTGCTTATAGCCGGCAATTATCACATAAATGGCCTCTCTCTCTCTCTCTCTCTCTCTCTTTCTCTCTCTCTCTCTCTCTCAGAGCGCCTTTGGGGCAGGACTTGATAATTTCACATGAACATTCCAAACTTCTATCCTGCTTGCATGAATTGGATAGCAGACTAGGTTGCATTTCTCTAATGAATTTTCCATTGTAACTTTTATCTGTCAGAGACTCTAGAGCATGTTGTTTAGTTCAAACAAGTTTGCAGAAGATGAAGATGGCTTGTAATGACCATTTACTGTGTAAACATTTTCTTTCGTAAACTTTTAACTTCGATGGTTCCAGCATGTAACTTATGTGTTCAATGCTATTTTTATCCCTCATGAGTGTGTCAATTTCCTTGATAAGAGATGATATTTGACTTATGGGGTTAAGTAATTGAAGTATTGTTATTTACGTAGCAGCCTGCCGTAGAAATTATTGGCTTCAGAATGGGTGAGCTCAGGGGTCTTTCAGGATGGCGTTCTCGTTATCTAGGTATTAGTTTGGATGAGACACTAGTGGATATTGCAGTATAAAAGGCTGGAATGCTGCTTCTACAGGTCGAGTGATTCATAAGGGTGCTCTCATATGTTGTGCAGTCGGTATGCCTGTTCAAATCTTTCTTATGATTTCTCTACCTTTCTTGATAAATGTAAGTGACTGATGTCAAAGCCAAGTGATCAACTTTTAACATACGATAGGTTTGTCTAATTTTTGTCAATCAGGGTCCTTCCTTATGGTGAATTCCTATATACTCTTGTGAATTTCGACAGTGAACTTGTTGTCGTGTTCTTGAAGTTTCTATATGATCAAGATCCGGTCATGCAGCTTCTGGATTTATCTAAGGCTGATGAAGAAATTGACATTGATCCGTGAGTGATTTTCTCTAACTTGTTCTAGTTCCTAATTATATGTCCTTTACAATATGGCACCTGGAACCCCAGAATCTTTAGTTGTTAGTTGTTTATACCTGATGGACGTACCAAATGGAATGTTTGGCATCACCATGTATAGAAAGCTTCCGGTAGAAATTCCTTGTGTACTTATATCTTGAAACTTGTGTACTTATATCTTGAAAGTTAAACTTTTTCCTGTCATTTCAGTTCACATATACTTTTTTGTTGGTCGAATCACATATACTTTTACTTAGGCTGAGTTGTGACATGTCATTATCGTTGATAGAATGGCTAACCATTGAATTATAAATTTTTTCTCTTGTGAATTATCTATGAGTTTTGCTCCTCAATCTTCTTAATGAATTTCATTCAGCTAATAAGAAAAGTTTCGCCTGGCCCTAGTCATAGAATCATATGTATCATCCGGAGACATGAAGCAAGACTGGATTCATAATTGGACATTAGATGACCTTATAATTCCAAGGGTGGTGGGTCATCTCTTCATCCTTGTGCCTGAAATTTGGTGAGGCAATGGTTTGGATACTGCGAGGTGTGGTCAGCTTAGTATTGCCTTCATGTACTCTAGCAGCTAATTTTTTTTGGCCTTTGCTAGGTTGTGCAATCCATTTATATAGCAAAGAATTAGAATATTAGGGTGCAATGGAAATTGGTCACGCTTTAAATGTCGGAATGATATGCTGTCAAGCCTAGTATTATTTTTATGTGCTTTAGCGGCTGAGTTATGCTTTAAGGCAATGTGACCAAATTAGTTGCCAAAATTGAGGATATGAGTTAACGGACACCCACCAAAGCACTAAAGCTAGGATCTTTCCTGCAATAACACCTACAGGTTCTCCCAATTCTGTTCCATGACTGGAACAAGAAATACTTAAGAGCACTTCCACTAGATGAGGTTGACTCAAGTTAGGGTGGTTTGCCGGGCTTCAACTGTGGTTATTGTTGGTCCAGCACTATTTTAAGTAACCACATGGTAACTAGGGTTGAAGTTGACGGGTTGATTGTTGTTTGTCGTTGGATTGGACGGTCTCACATTCTGAAAGATCAAATGCAATTCCTTGCGCTTTTCCACCTTGATATATCTTGTCAGGTTAGTAAGATGTCTTACCCATTGTCTCAGAGAAACAATGCAGAGAGTCAGAGAATTACTGTCGTTTAGAGGATTTGGGGGCACCGAATATTTGCGGAGGACACTTGCGAAAGAATTTCAACAGATGGAATGCAGGTATTAGCAAAAGAATTAGAAAGTTGAAATGTAATAGAATCTTGTTCGTGTGTAGAAGTTCTTACTTGAATGTGTTGCTTATTGCTCTTTCATCATAAATTCTTCACATTAATGCTAATCTACTTTTTCCATTAATTAATGTTCTTAAACATGCTACCTCAGTGATAAAATTATGAACTATGTGATAAATAATTGCTGTATTCTGTTGTTTGGAGTGATTGCTTTTTCCACCCTTCAAGTCTGGTCCGCATTGGTGATATGTGCACCAAATGTGCAATTCTGGATCTCTTTGTATGCATAACAGGAGTTTGAGTATGATTACCCAGGCTCAAAATTGGTTTCTATGAACATTGCAATCCTTAAGAAAAAAAACTTTTGCTTTGGTTTTAACAAACTCATCAATTATTTGAGCTGAAATATTCATTTCTTGTTTGGCTGATTCCGGAATTCTGTTAATTGGGTTTGTCTGTAGATATTTCTATTCATACGCCTATTACCATAAAGTTGTATTGATATTTTTCATTTCTTTGCCTGAGTGACGGGAACCTTGGTACCATAATGAGAGCAGGAGAGAAAGAAGAGGAAACCATTGGGGGTTATGGGTTGTCTTCCGGAGGTTGTCCTCAACAATGGTTTTTCACTCACCCTCTGTCTAATAATCTAGTTTTTCGTAGTTAATCTCAGGTTTGATTACTTGACAATGTACATGGAAGCTTTAGTTGGGTGATCTTATCGGATTGGACTCTGTTTAGCTTATGATCCTTGTGTATAGAAATACCCCATCTCATGTTTCCTGATTAGGAACTAATTTGATCATCACATTTTCAAGAAAGCTTCCCTGATGCCTTTCTCTTCTATTTCGAAAAAAATACTTCTTAAGAATTTATTGCCACTCTTCCCTGTAACGTCAGTTTCAGCATCCACCAGATACATTCCCAATTCACTGTCCTTCTATGGGGTATATGCCTTTAATCTGAAACTACATATATTACCCAGAGATCCACATATGCAGACTTTTTTTTCATGCCGATCACTTCTCTGTGCGTCTCTGTAGGATGACTCTGAATTTGCTTTGATAGACTACTTGAACTAGATTCTTAACAGACTATATTTTATTCTTCATATCTTACATGCTATTTCCAATGCTTTGTTTGCAGTTAAGTTTCAAACTCAGAATCTTATCTTACAGCCCAACAGCTTTTATTTGGGTTTATGGGAGATTTTCGAAATGATCAAAGGATCAGGAGCTCGATGTTTCTTGAACTTCTTCAAACTCTGACAATGCATCCTTGGAATGGTAAAGGATGTTTGCATATTGTCATCCCACTTTGCCTTGATCATATTTAACAGAAGCTTTGCAGAGCTGAAACTGTCTGTTAACATAAGAGGCTTCTGAAATAGTGAGAGTCTAAACAACTCGTTTGATATAATGGCCAATGCATCAGATGATTGTATTATTAAGTCGGTATCATAGTTGACACATGTATGAAGGTCTATTGGAGTCTATATTCAAAGAGAGTTATTTGTGATTCAGGTGTGGATCTTCATACTAAAGTGGAAGCAATTTAATGCTTGCCTGCTAAAGTTTGTGGGGTTGATAACGAACTTAGAGGTTCTTCCTAGGGGAAGCTGCTGTCAGAGTTAGCTTGGAACGGGTGTATCCCCTGCGGCCGAAGGTCTCGGAATCAAAGTTTTGTGAGGTTTGAGATCTTATTGCTGTTGATTTTGCTATTAGAATGATGGAGGTTTGTGGGCTGGGTTCGCCTCTTTGTGGGGTTCAGCTAACATAACATAAAAGAAGAAGGAAAAGGTCAAAAAGAAAAAGAAAGGGAGGGGCTGTTCGTGAAGTGGAGTGGAGAGGGAGAGAGAGCGAGCGTTCCCCGAGAAGAATGCACCAGAAGAAGAAAATGGGGCAGCGAATTTTCGGTCCATATTCGAAGGCCAAATGTTGTCGGAATTGGCTCAATTTTAAAATGTTGTTTGTTCATTGAAAACCTTCTCCAAATTGTCTCTCGTTTTCTCCAATCGCGATTAGAGTTTCTTGCTTTATTTTTATTAACTTACCTTCGTGGTGATGAAGTTACAGTTAAGCCTTTAATGTGTGACTAAGGAAGAACAATTGTGTATCGTACTATTCTTAATGATTAGTGAAAGTTTTTGAACGGTCCGTTGTTTTTTCCCGCATTAGGTTTTCCATGTAAAAATCTTGGTATTATTGTTTCTCTGTCTCTTTAACATTTCATCAGCATTATATTTGCTTATTTTGAAGTTGTATTGCTAGAATATACCGCAGGTTGTTGCTGGATTAAGTCGATTTTGGTCGGTTTAGTTTTGGGGAAGAAATTGATCATGGATTGGATTAGTTCTTAGTTAATCATTGTCCGATAGAACCAGAGTAGAAAATGATTCTGGTGTGAAGAACAAGGTTGCTAGAACCCAATTGATGTGCATTTGAGACCGTGCTTCTGTTTGGGATATCGAAGCTCGGTTCATGTTGCTTTAGCTTTGTAACAAAGAATTAGTTTTCATAAAAGAAAAAATGACAAATGGTTTATGAATTTTAATCCAAGGTGCTATATCGTACATGAACTTTTAATTTATTGAATGTACAATCTAGCCCTTTGAAAATATTCAATATTATCCTTCCGTTAAATTTAAGTTTAGTGAAACATGCTAACGTGGCTTCCAATCTGTTGTAAACCAAAAAAAGAAGATAGTTAAATGTAGATTGTCCACGTTAGTTTTTATCTCATAATATAATAATCAACGTTATGAAATATACGTCATCAAATAATCTTTTATTATTTTTAAAAGGTTTAATATCATGAAAAACTCAAAACTGGTATGTCTACAACAAATTTATCCTGAACTAATTTTTTTTATCATAAAAAACCCAAAATTAATACATTTGTGACAAATTTATCCTCTATTAGTTTTCGTTAAATTGGATTAATATCACAAAAAATTACAAACTGGATATAGATGGTAAAATTCAAAACTGGTACACCTACCAACTGCCCCGTGTTTCCAACCACAAAAAAAAAAATGCCACATATTATCTAATTTAGCAATTTGACAGTAAAAGTTAATGGAAACTAATGAAGGATAAATTTATCATAGGTGTATCGGTTTGAGATTTTTTGGGGTCAAAAAATTAATTTGGGGTAAATTTGTCGTATGTGTACAGGTTTACGATTTTTCGTGGTATTAACCATTTTTTAAAAAAAGATTATCGTCATCAAATAAAGTCTAACTAATAATTTTTATACGTCCGACTCAGCATACAATAATCCACTTCATCAAATAACATAATTGAATTGAACATTTACCAATAGTTCATGGACTACATTGAACAAATTAAAAGTTTAATGATAATATTTGCACGGTGGGTGAAAGTTCGTGGACCATTGGTGTCATTTTCTCCTTATAAAACATGCAATTTTAGAATCCAACTAACAGCATAGTTTTCAAAAACAGATACCCAATAATTTGTCTCGTTCCTTGTCATTAACTGGAGCAGTCCTTGTGGAATTGATTATCGCATTCGATAACCAATTAATATTAGGGAGATTCATGTACTCTTTTAATGCCTTTTCTTGTCATATTATTTCTCCCGCTGTGTGCAAGGGATTGCTTGACTGGAAAATCAATTTTGATCAATTTGATAGCAAAAGCTCGATTTGCTAACTGATGCACAAGAAATGTGGGCCACTGCGGCTGCAAAGTAAAGCCAACACTTCAATTTAACGCCTTTTTTCTAGTGCTGGTGCTGCATTTTCTGTTGCTCAGGGAACTTTTGAGCTATGAAGATCGACGAAGGACTGCGACGCGTGCCTTCATTTTAGCTTCAGTTCGACAAACCGTTGGCTTCTCATGTCCAGCTCTCGGTCAGCATTCTTTTGCGACCCGACGGGCGGTCGACTCTATTGTTCCAACTTGGTTTTGTAAATTTTGCTCAATTTGCGATTGGCAGGTGAAGATGGTGGAGTGGAATTTGGTGATGGATTTGCCGATGATGGTCACAGAGGAATCGAAGGTGGCACTTCATCGCTTCAATTGGCAGAGGCTATGGACAAGCGTAATTGCTTCGACTTGAGAAAGTTCTCTTTTGTATTCAGTGTGTTCGTTTCTTCAACGATGGCCTGGTGTGCCTTATTTTTCATGAGAGCGCTTCTATATCAATTAACAAGAAAAATCATCGCGAGGCTATATTCTAACCTTCTTATGGTAGAAACGCCATGTTTCTCGCAATGACAACAATTGAGGAGCGAGAATTTTTAACAGCGGATCGTTAGCTTCAACTAGCCAATATCTATCAATCACGAGCTTTTTCAAGTTTCTTGAATAAATGTTGATGTGGTCCCTCCCTATACGTGCAACTTTCGAACTTTGAGTACTCAAGAACAGGGCTACTCGTCAAAATCTTCTTGATCGCGTCATCACTCACCTCTCGACTTGGCAGACGGACGAAGACTTGATCGTAGTCTAATTGTTCCCTGATTGTCTAGATTTGATATCAATTGTTGAACATGGAAACATGGCTTTGTCAGTAACATGATAAGATTACAATAAACAACTTGAAACACACTTGTACCAAAATTCGGTACGAATATAACACTTTGATGAAACCTCCAAAAACTATTATGCACCATATGGAGCAAAAGACCACACCTCACCATCACAAATTAATTTCTCCCTCCACGTAGAAAACACTCGGAGCAAACTAGCTCGTACAAAAACTTACTCTCTAACCCTTTATTTTTCCCTCTCTTTCTCTCACCAAGCAAGCTCTCTTTCTCTTTCATTCTGAAGCTCGAGAAAATATTAAATATGATTATTTTGCCAAGTCAGCAATATGCCACTCCATTCACTGGGTGATACGTGACAAGATGGGTCCCATTATGCAACTCGACTCTCTCCCCTCTATTACTCTCTCTTACTCACTTTTCTCCCCACCGTTGCTCTCTCTCTCTCTTGTCCACTTTTCGCCATCTTTTATTTCGGCACACATACATATGCATGCCACCGCCACAATCAATCCATTGTCGGTAACGGGGGAAGAGAGAGTAACAGAGGAGAGGGAATAAAAGGTAAATAGCAGGCACCATATGGACAAGTGTCGAGCGCTGAATGGAGCGACATATTGCCGATTTAGCAAGATAATCATAACTAATATTTTCTCCCGAAGCTTAGGCTCCATGACTTACTCCTAAAACTCCACATAAAACCCTATAACCGAGCCGCGCCTTGACATGATCAGTAGTCTGGCGGGCCGGGACCCGAGCCCGGGGGGCCATTCAGCATTGCTTGACGAGGCTATTTAGTTGTTAAGCCCGGCCCGGACCGTTTGAGCCGGTAGCGGTCCGTTGGGTCATCTCGTACGTTTCTCTGTACGATGAACGAGCCCGGAGAAGAAGTTAAGCCCGACATATGGCCCGCCCATTAATCAAGTAAAGTCCGCCTCCACTCCCGTAATCAAATCTCTCTCTCTTTCGCTCGCTCTTTCTCTCTTCCATCCTCCTCCGTCTCACCTCTTCGACCGCCCTCAGTTCCCCTAAGCAGCATCGGCCTCTCTCCTATCCTTCACTGGCTCTCCCTCTCTCTCTAAGTTCGCATTTGCCACCGATGCTCCTGTGCACTCCCTCGCGGTTCGCTCCAGCAGCTGGTTGGCGGCTACGTTTCCGGCTGCTCCCGGAGCTTTTTGAGCCTATGGAGACCGACGGAGGATTGCGGCGTGCGCTTCTCAGGTTCGGCTGCAGTTAGACAAGCCGCGCTTGGCTTCTCAGGTTCGGCTCCCCCGTTCGGGCGTTCTTCTCCCGACCTCCTAATGACCGTGGCCGATTCGGTTTTGGTGAGGCTGTTGCTCGATTTCTTCCGGTTGGTGGCAGGTGAAGATGGCGTGAATTGAGTGGGAATCCGGAGAAGGATTTGCTGGCCATGGTCACACGGAGGATGAGAAGGAAGGTGGGGTGCTTCATCGCTTCAATTGGCAGAGGCTGTGGGCAATCTCTCCTGGTAAATGCTTCGTCTAGAAAAAGAGTTCTGTTATTTCTGTTCAGTTTGTTGTTGTGCCCTGTGAGTGATTGGCCTTTATCTCGTTTTACTTCTTTCGCTCTTCCTAAATGTGCTGCCCTTCCTTCTCGGTCAAATCGCATTCGATGGAGGATTGGACGAACATAGAGGTAAAGTGCTCGAATGTCTAAACCAGAAGGCCGCGTTGAACTTAAGGAATCGGTGTTTTACACAAAAATGAAGAGCGAATGATGGTGATACAAGTGGAAATTTAGAGATGACTTAGTTGCAAGTAAAGAATTCCAAGCTGATATCAGTTAAATGGAGGGACTTTTATTTTATTCCTGTCAACTTCTAGACCAACCGGAAGTGTACCATGCTCCTGTTTTGCCATCTTGTTGCCCTTTCAATACATGCAGAAATGCTAGATGCCGACATGGAGTTGGCAGGTTTAGCCCCTGCAGAATACCATCTCAATGCCGTCAGGCATCTATATAGTTTTCCTTAGATTTCTGCAGGTGACTCTCACGATGTAATATTACTTCTGGCTCCTCTTCTTGTACTGATCGAGCGTTTCCTACAAGGAGAGATTTAGTATAGGCTGGAAAGTTTCTCACATTTTGTATTACTTGAAATTAACTTATCTTCTTCTTATTACGGAGGGGCATTTCGTTGCATCATTTTGATTAATTTAGTTCGCTGGTGGGATTTTAACTTACGTGTGAATAGGCTATATCCCTTTCATCTCCTCCTCCCATTCTCATTTCTCCTTCAAATCGAACCTCATGGCTCTCACACTTTGCCCCTCCGATTGTCGGTCTCTCTCACGCTTTCACGCCATAAAGATGAGCGCGGTCTCGAGTGCTCTGGCTTCAGTGAGAAATCCCCAAGCACAGCTCTGGTCAAGTAACGATCTCCTTTGATTTCGTCCATCCATTCGATGTGTTTTCGTAGCGCAGGATCCGCTTGCTGTTTTACACTGATAGTTAGCTTTGATTCGTGTTTGATCCTAGAAAAGCTGATTAGGGAATGTTTTTGGTGGACCGCAAGATGAAGAGAAAGCAAATGCCTGTAAATCAGTGTTGCTCACTCTTATACCAGTGTGCGTGGGTCTCTACTATTGCATTAAGTAGCCTGCAATGAGTTTAGCAAGCTCGAGACTTGTGATTCACTGCAGATCATACTGAAAAACTCGAGTGTTTGTGGCTGTCCGTCTTACAATCCCTTGAGACAAACGAGGCACTTTTTAACTGTTAGTAGCTATATTATGCCATGTGAGTTCAGTGAAACATACTAGCTTATGCTTTCCTTGTCCATGATAAACGGTTGATTAGCGAATGTTACCACTACATGTAAATGGCATTTTACGAATAGCTTTTGGAACAGTGAGAAGACTTCAATTGAGGGGAGGGATGAAATTGAGAGGCATAATTGATCTCCGTTGTACTTCTTTTCAGCTGATAGCTCCGTTGAAAGTTCAGTTTATCATAACTGGGGTGGTTGATGTCCATGATGATTATTGTTTATGGTAACTATTGTTTCATCGTGTTAAATGTCTAAGCTCATTAAGTTTCGACCGAAGGACTAAGTTTTGCTATCCATTTGCAGGTCAAGTGGGAATCAGGGTTTGCGAATGGTGACGAAGAGGAACATTGCCGTCAGAAGTTGTTTGTTCACAAACAAAATTAACTTGCTATATTGGATCACACGTGAAAAATTTCTAAAATTCCCATCTGAGAGGGAATTTTCATTTTAGCAGGGAGAAAGTGAAAGTACGGGTGGAAATTCTTTCATTTGGTTCCAAACAGATTTTATCGTGCATGTTCGGTTTTACTTTTATATTTTATTTTCTCTTGAACTTGAGAGTCAATTGAATTTTCACGAAAGTTGAAAAACCTCAAATTTTTGAAACATCTGTATACTTTGGCATTTAAAGTCGCTTCAAATTTCTTCCTAGTTCATCTCAAATTACGCTGCAACTTTTATTCGGGTAAATAAATTCAAAGGGTGCTATTTTGACTGGCTTATCTTGGTGATAAGATTTGTGCTACTATTCTCCCGGTATTCATTGTAATTCTCTTATTTAAAATATAAGAGCGCCTCTATTTCCAACAAACAAGAAATTATTTGTCCATTCAATGTTTTCAATCAAGGGTACTTTACCTTTTAATAGCTTTATTACTATCAGGCAAATGCGACCTTTTTTTTAAGGGAAAATTACTTATTTCAATCTACTCGAGAGGTGGAATACAAAAGACTGTAAAGCATACATATATATAGCTGACGGATTTTGACAGAGGATCATCTAGTAAGCAAATCCTAGCGGCCCCTCTGTCAGTCCTTCATGTTAAACTTGGGACAAATCCTCTGGCCCTGCTCTATTTGGCCCATCAGAATTAGCAACTAGAGCAACCTGAAAATAACAAACTAGATCAGCTTAAATGCATTGTCCTAATGAAATTCGGAATCTCATCATCCATCTTCCTTTTCCAGGCAGTTGATATTACTTTGGATGAACCTGTGAATATCAACAAAAGTAAGTCTGCAAGGTTCATATCCATCGGCTAACAGAAGAGCATGGAAAAGCGAAGGGCAACTAGAGAAGGCAAATGGCATCCTCCCCAATTTGATGGGTCATAGTCGATGGAGGTGTGCCATATCAAATTGTATCCTGTGTTGTGCAGAGGATAGTCGTGCGACCTGTTTCATGACACTACCATATATATTGTGTATGTTCAACTTGGAGATCGAACCGGCATTCTTTAGTGCAAATTGTAGGAAATGATTTCGTTGTAGTTTTTTTCAAGAGCATTTCGCATTTTTTTTTAGTGATTCTTTGGAAAGCAAAGAGAAGGAATCTGAAAAATGTTATCTTACTTGGTCAACGAGATTATTTTAAACATCTTATGTGTCTGAAGTTTATCTATTAAAATGGACTTTCACATAAAGAGATTTTTAAATATTGCATGAGCTACGGACGGAAATCCAGTACAAGCCTGTCAATTCATTAGATTCACGTACTACAGACGGAGCCTCGCAAATCAGAAAACACAATATAACCAACTATCCAAAAGCCAACAAGCAACAACGCCACTAGCCAGCACTAACGGCCAAAAACTTCAAAAACTTTACACAGAGCAACTAAACGATCATATCAGCAAGCTTACAGCAAATTGCACACCATCGAACGCAGATGCTCCAATTAAAGCAAAGCTACAGATGAAGATCAATCTAATCTTCCTCGCGACACCGGAAGGCTTTCAAACCGATGCTTAACCTGATATTAAATCAAGCTAAGCACCGTGTCAAGAGAAACTGCTAATTGAGAGTGCAGGGTATCATTACTCGCCCTTCCAAAAGAAGTAGGCACAAGTATTTCAGAAAAATTTAAGCAAAATCTTCTGAAGATATTCCCCTTTCCAGCAAGTTTAATCCAGGCCGAGGACATTGCAAAAGCCTTAGTCTAGACTTCTTGAGAAAATTTACTTGGAGGGCCAAGATGTTTGTCAAACTTTCGTGCAATCTGATGTCGTAAAAGATCAAGCATGAAAAAAATGTACAACGTGAATACAAACTTAAAGCAACATTTATAGAACTAAATAGCATTCATATAATGAATTATCAGTATGATAAACTTAGAAGCATAAAGTCATGGCATTGCTTTTTGGTTACCAAACAATATTGTGTCGAATTCAATAAAATTGTGTTTTTTGTTATCAAATGTCAACTTTATCGTGTCAAACTATTGATCGACAATTGTATATATTGATAGGCCGAATATGTTAGTATCGCAACAGTTAACATGGTAAATATACTTAGTACTCTCCTATTAGAGTGGTATATATGTATGGGCTGATATATAGTATTCATGTTTGATGCCTTTCAAGTCAGACGGATTTTAGGCAAAGTACTCTAACTTACGAGCTAGAATTATTAGCTTTAGAGAATTATGCAGTTAAGCGCTAGAATTTAAAGTGATAATTTAGCATTTATAAAGTATTGTAAATTAATACTATAAAAAAGAGTGCTCATGAAATGCGTGAGAACTTCGAACAAAAAAAAAGAAATGCACGAGAACTCTTTTTTTTTTTTATACACTCCACAATTTCATGTATTGATATTTTAGTTTGGATTGTTGGTATACAAATAGCATTGATAATTCTTTTAGCTTGCATTGTTACAAGTGGATAATAGAATAAAGCTTCTTTCTATTGTAAAATGAAGCAATTCATGCATTCGATTTTTAACATTTCACTCAATTCTTGATGCAAATCTTTTGACTGGAGTTGATTCAATATCTGAAGAGCATTATTTTATTGAGTAACTAAATAAAAGGAATGCATTAAATAATATCTAAATGGATGGATTCACTATTGAACATACAAATTGCTTCACATCTTGCACCAACCAAGTTGAATAACAATTTTAATAAGCTTAAATATATTTTGAGTGGTAAGGACAACCTAGTTCACATATTTATAAAAGATAGCTACCCCTCGATATTTAATAGGAATAGGTATACATTAAATGGATTGTTGGATGAGAATAATATGCTTAGGTTTATTTTGGGTGGTAAGTAAAATCTATTTAACATTTTTATTGACATAACTACCCCTCGTTATTTAAGAGGAACCGCATACTTAGGTTTAACATTTTTATAACCCTTTGAAAATACAAAAATTGTGATTTTACCGTTTCTATTCCTCTGCATAATTATAAGAGATATCTTAATTCCTCTAGGCCGTTATTTTGCATGTTTAAATATTTGCATTAGGAAACCAGTGGTATGAAGCAAACCCATATAAAAAAGGAGTCACTCCAAGCAATCTCAAAAGCTGAAGACCTAAGGTCCGCTGGGTTCGTGAATCGAAGCCCCACGCATGTCAAGATTTTTCAAAATTGCTTTTCTCTAAAAATATTTTGAGTTATTCATATTAAATATTGTCGAAAGGACTAAAATACTCTTGTCTGAGGTTAATTTCGATGCTAAGCATGCATCACTCGATTGCACATCATCAATCAATTGCACATGAACACACATCACAATTTAGGACTCATGCAAATTTTTACATGTCATTGCATATTCTCAAAATACAAACACACATGGTGCACGGAGTAATGCCGGACGTGAAATGACGAGGGAATTTTTTATTACATATTTGAATAAAATCAAAATTACATCAATTATGTTTGGATTTTATTTGATAAGCATTGTAGATGACTTAATTGAAAAATGTGTTACCAAAAGGACGTCGTGGAGATATGGAACCCTCCCTACACAAAACTAAATACTGCTTGCAAATAACCTATGCTTTCACATGTGCGCCTAGGTCCCAAATTAGCTCAATATTCTTAAATTAATTGGTGGTGACTCTATTTAAAGAAAATTTTGAGTTTTCTCATAACTTTTTTAAAACTTTTGTCCCGCTACATAAATGCTCTTTCAATGGAATAGGCCCCAATCTTGAGAGCGAAGACGAGATGCTATGATCATTGCTGGTGTCAATCAAACCATCTCTCATGAACTCGCAAGTGATTTTGACGAGGGTGGCTTGTTGGTCGCCAAGAATGGCCATGGGCCTGGGGTTAGAGTTCTGCAGGGATGTGAGTGGAGCAGTGACAACAAGGGGAAGATCAAGGATTTGGAGCAAGGAAGATAAGAACTGTGCAAAGGTCAAGGTAGGAACTAGAAAGAGTTGTCCTGTAGTTAAAAAGTATTACCTGTAAAAGAAATTAAACAAGAGGAATGACAAAAACATTGAGCATTGATGTGTTCAAAGTGGTCTCCACCTTAAAACGACGTGTAGTAAGGGCTACAGAAATATCTACCCTCGTGCCAGCCGGCCACATCCGAACATTCAATCAATTTTGGCGACATTAAATTGCAGCCCCATGAATAAAGGCATGTTTCTTGTCCGGATGTATTGCAAGTGGCTGTCCATGTCCTATGATATATTCAGAGAATCATCACTCCAGATCTGCCCATTCTATTCAATTGCTAGCAAAATAAAGGCAAATATGTGTAAAAAATTACATTCCAAAAGAAAAGAACATATACAAGACTTATGATATGTTATTTGAATTATTTTAGTTAGCAAAAGAATTAGAAATGCGTATCAGCGAAAATTGTTTCGGTCTATTCTCCATTATAAATTACATTTTCTGCGGATCTAATTTAATGCTATTGACGGCTCTTTGGTTTGTCCGAGAATCAATAAAGGGAGAAGTGCACTGAAAGTCCTAAAAATACAATTTAGGAAGCATCGTAGGTCCTATAGGGCCCTTGCCTGCTTCCCCTAAGGAGTCGGGATATCAAGCCGCTAGGTTTTTTCCTCTACACTTTCTTTGGGTTTATAATATTCCCTACTACTAAGAAAAATATGGATCCCCTACTTACTCACATAGTCAATCAAGTCGTGAAGATATTATAGGAGGATGTGCATATAATAATGATGATTTCAAGAATAAGTTCAACAGATCAATTTAGAGTTTTTGCCTGAAGGTTTATCAGTTTGATATGACAATATTTAACATGCTCAAAGTGATAGCGATAAATTTTTAAGCGGGATCAAGAGCTTAAATATACTCGATAAAAATAACTTTTCTGATGGAAAATAAATTAACAAAAGAAAAGGAAAATTCAACGGTGCAAGCACTGGACTAAGCGTGCCCAACATCACTGTCTTGACGCTGTGTGTCATGTATTTATCTATTCTGAGCACTTGTCTGGAAAATATAATGGTACTCAAGGAACGTGGAAAAAAAAAATAATGCCATTGCTTGTCAAGTGTGCAACTTGGACCGGACGAATATCTGTCTCTCTTTTTCTCCCTGCCCCCACTTTTCATCTTCTCCCGCAAGTCCACTTTTCATCTTCCAAACATGTGGTTGAAATTTTGACAGACCTTACCTCTTATCTTTGGATTCTCTTGCGCAATGAGATTTCAGCCGCCTGAAGGCAACGACTCTAAGCACGTGGTTGCGGTTCCTGGTGAATGAATTAAATGTAGCTCGACAAGTTTGACTTATTGGCGCGATTGTGGTTGCCAACTGGTTCCGTTGTATAAATCAAACCACAAGAGAATGGGCCACCAGAAGCCATTCCCTGTTTCCTGACAGCCATTCTGGTTCTTTTCTTCGTCAGACTTGAACGCAAAAATCAAGGGCAGAGTCGGAGCAAAGACGAAATGCATCGTCTCATTTTCGGCCATTCTTTCGCCGAGCTCGTGGCATTGATCCTGCTCCCTGGGCTTGCGTTCTATTTTCTCATTAAGAAAAAAGCTAGTGTGCGTGAAAATGTAGAAGATGCTGATGTTGGAGCGTCCGGTTCGTTGATTGCGCCGACAGAAACTAAATCTGGTGGATCTAGTTCGTCTTCGACAGAAATGGCTGATGGTGCATCTAGTTCGTCTCCGACAGTAACTGATTCCGGTAGATCTAGTCCATCTCCGACAAAAACTAATAACAGTACATCTAGTGCGTCTTCAACAGAAACTAATTCCGGTGGATCTAGTTCGTCTCTGACAAAAACTAATTCCGGTGGATCTAGTTCATCTCCAACGGAAACTAAGAACGGTGCATCTAGTTCGTCCCCGACAGAAACTAATAACGGTGCATCTAGTTCGTTGAATGCATTGACTGGAAATTGCTATGAGGTGTTCTTGAGTTTCAGAGGTCCAGATACTCGAAAAGGCTTCACCGATCACCTCTACAATGGGCTCCTTGATGCTGGAGTTGATGCTTTCAGAGACGATGACGAGCTCTGCCAAGGTGAGAATATCGGACCAGAGCTTGTGGCAGCCATCGCGAATAGTAAGATCCTGATCCCTATTCTCTCCGTGACTTACGGTACAAGCAGTTGGTGTCTTGATGAACTGGTTCAAATAATAGAGCGCAAGAAAAATAAAGGGCAAATAGTGTTGCCTATATTCTATAAAGTGAAACCGTCTGACGTGGGACATCAAATTGGGAGTTTTGGAGATGCATTTCATAAGCGTGAGACGCGTTTGCTTGAGAGGCATTTCGACCCAACGATTTTAGAGAAATGGAAGCAAGCACTCCTTGAAGTCAGCACCTTGAAAGGATACAATGCCAATGGGTAAAAATTTTCACCAAAACATTCTCTACTTTCTATTAATATGTATGGGTGTTTATTGGTTGTTCTGATTCTCGCCTGCTTCATGTTCGTTCATTTTTTTATATAAAAAAATAGTAAGATCTTGTTGGCAATAAGATCCCGCGTTGCATGAGTTCTATAAGTTATTTTTTTCTTAGTTTTTTGCTTTAATGATATTGACCAATCTAATTATAGATTCTAATGTTATGATCCCATTCTCCTAAATAATAAGATTTTTTGAATGAATTTTTACTCTTGTATCCAAAGATTTTGTAAATTCTTCCATTTTTATATCACGTCATATGTACACTACATTAATCTTTGTCACAAACTTTTCTAATTACATATTTATTTGAGATTAACAGTACAACTTATTGGTGATTTTTATTTGAAGCTCATAACATCATATACCGTGCATGGTGATTGTCAAAGCCATAATTTTTTTTATCTTCCCAAGTAACATTTATTAAATCATTAATATCTTTTTTTTTACGGTAAATCATTAATATCGTTGATTAGTTGCTATTAAAATTATTTTACAAAGGAAATGTTACATTGGTTATATATGATGATGGTAAATATAGAAAAAGGGAAAACAAGGATTATTTTTATTATATGTTTGTTTAAATAATTTTCAATGGATTTCCCATCTTCGACAAGTAATTTCTATCTCATACACCTGCATATATTGAAGCAATGTTCTTATTTTCGGTAAAAATTATTCTTCTACTTCCCTGTAAAATCAATATTAGATAAATTGAAATCATAGAACATAGATACTCCAAAGGAAAATAAAGTACAACCTGTAATCATCCCTAGAGGCAATGAAAACAGATAAGAACACCAATCTAGAAGGATACTAAATTCACAACACAAGTAGAAACTTGCAAGCGTGTAGAACTGCACAAACAAGAAGAAATCCCCTCAATTGCATTCAGGTAGTTCACAATATCACACTCTGTATGACTTTTCGGATTCCTATCACAGGGGCTGATATCCTCTTGCATCAGAAGTTATGATGTGTTTACTGATTGATGGCTAACTCTCATATTGGGCTGGCTTATTGATTTTTTGCTTTTTCAAATGCTCTAGAAAATTTTCAAAGTCACGTACATCATCCCTAATATCGTTAATTAACAACAAGTTTAAAATTTCGTTTAAATCCATAATATGTACAATGCTCAAGATTCAAAAGCGATACCTTCAAGTTTGTTCTAGCTTAATAAATAATGTCTGAGTAATAGTTGAATAGGTTACGCCATGTGAAGCAACGACTGGCATTCCCACTTTAGTCTTAGCATATAAGATAATACATGGAGGTGTGACAAAAACGGTTCATAAATTTTTTCTATTTATCCCTAGATTTATTTATTACTGTGTTCTCAATAGATAAAAAAATACAAAATTATTGTTGCCACATATTTGAACTCTTGTCACTTTTGACAGATACGAAGCAAAGTTGGTGAAAGAGATTATCCAAAAAGTGTTGAGTGAACTGAAGAAAAAGTTTGAGTTGGTTACTTCCGAGAGTTTGGTCGGAATTGATAGTCATGTGAAGACGGTTATGGAATTTGTGGATAGTAAATCTCACGCCACCCTATTTGTTGGCATCCACGGAATGGGAGGCATTGGTAAGACTACTCTTGCTAAAACCATCTACAACAAGCTCTCCAATCAATTTGAGCACCGTAGCTTCATTGCTAATATAAGGGAATCATGGAAGCATAATGGTGTATGTTACTTACAAAATCAGTTAATCTATAATATATTGAAGCGAAATAATGAAGTTCATAATGAGGATGAAGGGACTAAGTTCATCTCCTCCAAGTTTAAAGGTAAAAAGGTCCTCATTCTTCTTGATGATGTGGATAATGTCATTTAGTTGAAGCATTTAACTGGTAATCATGATTGGTTTTCTTCGGGAAGTAGGATCATTATTACCACTAGAAACAAGAGTATTCTTGAAGAAGTTGGGGTGGACTATGCCTATGACCATAAGGAAATGGATAGAGATCAATCTTTGATTCTGTTTAGCAAGCACGCATTTCGAAAGGACTCTCCTCTAAAGGAATTTAAGGACCTCACTCAAGAAGTTGTATCCATCACTAGAGGACTTCCCTTATCCCTTGAGGTTTTAGGTTCATTATTGTGTGGAAAAACGCTAGCATTCTGGAGAGATACAATAGACAAATTAAAAAAAGTGCCTCCTAAGGGAGTGCAAGAAAGGTTAAGGCTAAGTTATGAAGCATTAGACTATGAACAGAAACAAATTTTTTTGGATATCGCTTGCTTTTTCATTGGCACTGACAAGAGAATCGCATCCTACATGTGGGACGCCTGTCACTTTTTCCCTGAGGAGGGAATTGAGGTATTGAAATTCATGTCATTAGTAAAAATTGGAGATGATCATGAGCTCCAAATGCTTGAACAACTGAGAGATCTTGGTAGGGAAATAGTTCGAGAGGAAAATCGGCGGCAGCCTCAGAACCGTAGCAGGTTATGGGACTTCGAGGAAGTCCACAAAGTGTTAAAGGAAAATAAGGTAATCATTTCGTTCTTTTGCACTTAGTCCATGTCTATTGTTAGAGTAATGTTGGTCCACTACTTAGTGCTTGCTCTAGTGATCAGAGAACCTTCTACTATTATTGGCCTTGAATGTGTCATTGACATGATTAGAAAGTAGGGAGCTTGCTCTCTCTTAGTAAATACTGTAGTGTTATCTGGGATTTTCCTTATAGTGTATATTACAAAATCATCTCCAAGAATGAGATACTTTCAAATTTTTTTAGATAATTGATAGGGGTATTCAATGTTGGCAAGATCTTGAATTTCTATAATTGTTTCAATTACGTCCTCGTCACATGCAGTAAATAACTTGACTATGGTACTAAAAACCATAACTATTTAGGATATACAAATCATTAATTTCTAGATGTTAAAATTAATATTATAGGACTAAGATGCCTGCATTTCTCATGAAATTTTAGTCATTATTCCATAATGGAGAATGGAAGGGATACTTATTTTTATGTAGTATTACATTAGGAATTCCATTTACCAATATTCATAAGAAAGGGACTCATGTAAAACTAAGATAGGAACAGAAATTCCTTATATATAATATATATGCGTGTGTATATGTATATATATAACTTCAAGCGTATTTTATGCAATGACCATTAAAAAGAGAAATGTTTTACTTTTTCTACATAAAATGTCCAAGAGATAAATACTCTAAAAATCTAATTTGTATAATTAAGTATGTGAGTGTATTTGCATTTGTGAAATTAATCATAATTTTGACTCTACTACTTTTAATCCATCATTTGGTTTGACTCAAGTTGTTGCTCAAAGGACTAGCCCTTATTTGCAATCTCAATGTGCGACCAATGTATAATCTCAAGAGCCAATTTATCTATTAACAAATTCAAAGCTAATATCTATTTATTATGTCTTTCGTACTACATGATTAAATAAACTAAACTAACCAAAAGAAAAATGAATATGTTGTATATTTTATATACAAATAAAACGGTATAACTAAATTTTACAACTAAAAAGGTACATTTTCATATAATATTTCAGTTAGTTTCCATGACTCCATTTCGGTCTTCATTCATGGTACTATTATAAAAAGTAACCCAGCCTTTTACATTGGGACAAAAATAACATTACCTTTCAAACTCATCCTTTCACTCATGGGACAAAAATGACACCCACCATCAATTTTGCATATTCTCACTTTATATCGCTCCGCATCATCCTATGTAGCTCATTGCACGAATATGCACAATGAACCGCGCTAATCATGACCAAGAATGACTTCTTTTTTCTTTTTTTACAAAAAGCCAGAAAGTCTGTATGAATATAAACAAAGTTTGTTAACAAAATTATAAAATAAAACACGACATCTTTTTTTGTGTGAGTTGACATGGCTCATCGAATACATTAGCACTGTGAGCAAAGTCAGTTAGCCATGGTAATTTCACGATGATAATGGATGAAATTTGTAACAAGTGTTAGCTTTGTTCTATGGTTAAATGGTTGGGCTATTTTTATTACGGTGGAAAGGTTATGTTATTTTTGTTGTAGATGCTGAAGGTTAGGCTATGCAGACATTTGAAAGGTTTTGCTACTTTTGTTCCAAGTAGGCTTGTAGCCAAGAATAGCTTCAATTTTCACATTTCGAAAATGCTTTGCACTTTCAGCAATTATTTTTTAATGTACATCAAAGTTATTAGGGGCTTTTTATTATATTTATTAAGCTTGAGTAACTCAGTTATTTATGATTATGTCAAATTAAAAATTAATGATGAAATAATAAGTTGAAGAGAATATTAATATAACTAATATTATTGTCTTAGTTATTTATAATTAGAAAGTAATTAATCAACGATATTTCAAGTTGCTATTAGTAAAATAATAAGTATAGAGCATATTAATATAATTGCTATCACAATATTCAGTTTCTTGTAATTAGTTATTACCGCCATGGAAAATAAGAGTACATGTTATTTTTTTTATTGATCGTATAAGTAGCATAGTCAAGTGATATACATTAAATTAATATGAAATTTGCAGAGAGGAAAAATATATTTCTATTAAAATTGATCAAATCAACTTTTGATTTTGCACATTGCAATTTCATTAATTTCGTGCGTTGCACGCATGTCCCAACTAATATGGTAATGAAGCTACAATATCGGAAAGAAGAAGATTACAAGTTGTAATGTTTTTACTCTATATGAGCCATTGCATCATAATTCTTTTTAAGATCCGAATGTGTGTGGTCAAATTTCAAAATGTCAATACTGTTTATTGGCATAAAAAAAATGATGTCTTCACCTTGCTAGTCTCTTGAACACATTAATGCACATCAATAGCAATATGAACAGATAATGCTAGATTACTTTAGTAGGATATAGTATTAATGAACGTTGATTATTGCTTACAGGGAACAGAAAAGATTGAGGCAATTATTCTGAGTGAAGGTAGCTCAGAAGGCTCTAGTAAAACAGCCGAGCGAGATGGCGACATTTACACAGAAAAACAATTCAAGAATTTGACCAATCTAAGATTCCTTCACGTGGAGGGGGCACATCTCAGTGGAGATTTTAAGGACTCAATTGAGGGGTTAAAATGGCTTCGATGGCAAAAATGTCCCATGAATTTTGAAGTAAACAATTTTCATGTAAAGGAACTAGTTGTACTCGAATTGTCACAAAGCATGATAACTGAGAAATGGGAAGGATGGAGTTCCTTCATGGTAAGAACAATTCTTTTCTTTTTTCTTTTCCCTTTTATGCTTTCTTTTGAATCATAATCACTCTAGACTAACCCCTTGACAATCATTTTTTTTTACCAGATGGCAAAGAAGCTCAAATTTCTTGACCTCACATCTTGTGAATCCTTGGAAAATACACACTTCCTCTCAGCTTTTATAAATTTAGAGGTTTTGATCCTTAGTCATTGTTACAGCCTGCGGCAAATTGACTCTTCAATTGGAGACATGAAGGCCCTCCTTCGCTTAAATTTGTGCTGGTGTACGAGCCTCGAGGAGCTTCCAACAGAAATAGGTACATTAGAAGCACTGGAGCAACTCCTTCTACTAGAAACTCCAACCCTTTCTACATTGCCAGACAGCATAGGATCTTTGCAGAATCTAGAGATTCTAAATATTTCTCGCAGCGGTATAAAAGAATTACCCAACAGTATGGGGAGGCTAGGAAAGCTCCGAGAGTTCGATGCTTCATTTTGCAGCAAGCTGAAAGGGGAAATGCCAAAAAGCATGTGTAATCTGTCTTCCCTACAACGCCTTGATGTTCTTGGCTGCACTGAGCTCAAGTCACTGCCGGACCACCTTCCTTCCAGCTTAACATATTTGGGCATCACCTGTCAAAGTCACAAATTGCCTTCACTTTCCCACTTAATCCATCTCAAAGAACTACAAGTTCGTGGATGCAAATTTCCCGAGTGCATCCAGGAGGTTCCATCAACACTATCAAAGAATTCAGAATGCTCCCAACTCAAAAACGTTATAGAATCAAAATTACCACAATCCCTAAACAGTCCCATCAAGTTGGAAATCTTGGAAGTCCATTGCTGTGAATCTATTGAAACTCTGGAAGTTTCACAATCTATCCATCTAGAGACATTATCCATCGAATATTGCAAGAATCTACTTGAAGTTCGAGGTCTTGACAAATCGATATATTTAGAAAGCTTGACTATTGCATGCTGCAATTCAATTGAACGGTTGGATCTTCCAAGGTTCAAGGGTCTAAAGATTTTGAATGTTCATGATTGTGATAACTTAGTTGAAATTCAAGGTCTTGATAGGTTGGAATTCTTGGAAAGCCTAACAATCTCTAGGTGCACTTCAATCGAAAGGCTGCTTCTTCCAAAATCCGGGAGTCTGAAGATATTAGATGCTGAATTGTGCAAAAAATTAGCCAAAATTCAAGGCCTCGATATGTTGAAGTTTTTGGAATTGCTAAATATACAAGGGTGCACTTCGATTGAAAGGCTAGACATTCCAAAATCTGGGAGGCTAAAGGAATTAGAAGCTCGAGACTGTGAAAACTTAGCCGAAGTTCAAGGCCTCGATAGGTTGCAGTTTTTGGAAAAGCTATATATTCAAGGGTGCACTTCAATTGAAAGGCTATATATCCGAGGATGCACTTCAATTGAAAGGCTAGAACTTCCAAAATCCGGGAGAATAAAGGAATTAGAAGCTGGAGGCTGCGAAAACTTAGCCGAAATTCAAGGCCTCGATAGGCTGGAGTTTTTGGAAAAGCTATATATCCAAGGTTGCACTTCAATTAAAAGGCTAGACCTTCCAAAATCCGGGAAGTTGAAGGAATTAGAAGCTGGAGGCTGCGAAAACTTAACCGAAATTCAAGGCCTCAATGGGTTGGAGTTTTTGGGAAAGCTATATATCCAAGGGTGCCCATCAATTAAAAAGTTAGACCTTCCAAAATCTAGGAGACTGAAGGAATTAGAAGCTGGAGGCTGCGAAAACTTGGCCGAAATTCAAGGCCTCGATAGGTTGGAGTTTCTGGAAAAGCTATATATCCAAGGGTGCACTGCAATTGAAAGGCTAGACCTTCCAAAATCAGGGAGGCTGAAGGAATTAGATGCTGGAGGCTGCGAAAACTTAGCCGAAATACAAGGGCTCGATAGGTTGGAGTTTTTGGAAAAGGTATATATCGAAGGGTTCTCTTCAATTGAAAGGCTAGACCTTCCAAAATCTGGGAGATTGAAGGAATTAAAAGCTGGAGGTTGCGGGAACTTAGCCGAAATTCAAGGCCTTGATAGGTTGGAGGTTTTGGAAAAGCTTTATATCCAAGGGTGCACTTCAATTGAAAGGCTAGATCTTCCAAAATCCAAGAGGCTGAAGGAATTAAAAGCTGGAGGCTGTAAAAACTTAGCCGAAATTCAAGGCATCAATAAGTTGGGGTGTTTGGAAAAGCTATATATCCAAGGATGCACTTCAAAGGAAAGGCTAGATCTTTCAAAATCTGGGAGTTTAAAGGAATTAGAAGCTGGAGGCTGTGAAAATTTAGCTGAAATTCAAGGCCTCGATAGGTTGGAGGTTTTGGAAAAGCTATATATCCAAGGGTGCACTTCAATTGAAAGACTGGACCTTCCAAAATCTTGGAGGCTAAAGGAATTGGAAGCTGGAGGCTGTGGAAATTTAGCCGAAATTCAAGGCCTCAATAAGTTAGAGTTTCTGGAAAAGCTATATATCCAAGGATGCACTTCAATTGAAAGACTAGACTTTCCAAAATCCAGGAGGCTAAAGGAATTAGATGCTGGAGGCTGCGAAAACTTAGCCGAAATACAAGGCCTTGATAGGCTGGAGTTTTTGGAAAAGCTATATATCCAAGGGTGTTCTTCACTTAAAAGGCTAGACCTTCCAAAATCCGGGAGACTGAAGGAATTAGAAGCTGGAGGTTGCGAAAACTTAGCCGAAATTCAAGGCCTTGATGGGTTGGAGTTTTTGGAAAAGTTATATATCCAAGGGTGCACTTCAATTGAAAGGCTAGAACTTTCAAAATCCGGGAGGCTGAAGGAATTAGAAGCTGGAGGCTGCAAAAACTTAGTTGAAATTCAAGGTCTCGATAGGTTGAAGTTTTTGGAAAAGCTATGTATCCAAGGATGCACTTCAATTGAAAGGCTAGACCTTCAAAAATCAGGGTGTGTGAAGGAATTACAAGCTGGAGGTTGCAAAAACTTAGCCAAAATTCAAGGGCTCGATAGGCTGGAGTTTATGGAAAAGATATGTATTGAAGGGTGCACTTCAATTGAAAGGCTAGATCTTCCAAAATTCGTGAGGCTGAAGGAATTAGAAGCCGGAGGTTGCAAAAACTTAGCCGAAATTTTAAGGCCTCAATAGGTTGGAGTTTTTGGAAAAGCTGTATATTCAATGGTGCACTTCAATTGAAAGGCTAAACCTTCCAAAATCGGAGAGTATGAAGAAATTGAAAGCTGGAGGTTGTATAAACTTAGCCAAAATTCAAGGCCTCGATAGGTTGAAGGTTTAGGAAAAGCTATAAATCGAAGGGTGCACTTCAATTGAAATGTTAGACCTTGCTAAATCTGGGAGTCAAAAGAAATTAAATGCTAATGACTGCGAAAACTTAGCCGAAATTCAAGGCCTTGATCGGTTGGAGTTTTTGGAAGAACTGAGTATCTTTGGATGCAAATCACTTAAAACAATTCTAGAAATATCTCAAATGCGGATTTATCGAGAAAAAGCCATTTGCATATAGCAGAACGATAGAATTTGCATCAGACTATACAGATGACTTGGATGAGTAATATACTAGAAATGATAACAAAGGTACATAAAACAGGTCAGTTACCTTTGCTCTTAGAGATCTACCACCCAATTTTCATTTGTATTTTTGCTTGCAATATCTTTCAAAATTTATGATATTGTCAATATTATTTCCTGGTTGACAGTGGCGTCATTGTTTTCTTGCTTGAATTCAAGGAATCCGGGGGAGATGTTCATGGAAGTTAATGCGTGCTTTGGCAAAATGATTCTCTTTATCGTGCCAATAACGGAAATAGATGAAAATGCCTTCTAAGCGCATCATTTGTCATTAGTCTTTGGGTAAGATCCTTCATCCTATGTAGAAAAATAAAGATTCTCGATGCTTGATTGATTCTAGAATGCTAGAAGTACTGAATAAAAACTGATGTATATAGGTATTTGATAGCATGCCAAAGGTCATTGTATAGGTTGAGAAATGCTAAATGAAGGGCCCTACATGGCGGTCCTTCTAATGTGAGGTTTTAGTTTGCTCTGCGCTCACCATGCAGTTCATGACTGCATCTAAGGTACACTTAAGAGTGAATTTAAGATGCAAAAGGAGCACCTTAATAGGGCATCCCTTAGTATGCATACGCTACTAACTTGGGATAAAATTTGTCCAACCATTGTGTTCCACACATTTTATCTCACAGAACCATTTGCATTAGCTGATTAAGGTAATCGTATCGGTTTAGAAATGCTAAATGCAAGACCAAGCTCTTCTCCTAATGGTGTGGTCGTGAGTGAACTAGCAAACAGGGCAGAAGCTGAAGCAAAAACACTGCAAATTATTTGGATCGATCAAGAAAATTGCAATTCGAATTTTTCTGACTATGGATCCATGTTCATTTGGCTTGAATCCAGGATATACCTACTCCAAGGCTAATAATAGATTATCCCAAAGAATGCATCTTGATGCTTGCAGAGTTGGTTTAGCCATCTGTCAATGCCTCAACTTTTGAGCCAAGCAAGACATATAGAATGTCCTTTGACATAATCAGCTGTACTGTGAAATAATTCCTTATATTGTGCATAATCTCTCGTTAGTGCATTTGCTTGCTGAAAAGAAAAACGCAGGAAGCATTTCCATAAGTTTCCTGAGGAAACTTTTCGGTATCCTATATGCCATTTGAAAACTGTCTTGCATTAATTTTAGCGCATGAATAGCACATAATGAAAAGAATCATACTATGTCCCACTAAAGCAAGCATCTTGAGTTGAACATACTATGCTAATTTGATCAAAGTTTCTGTGGTTGATGATGTTAGATGCCCCTTAGTTGGATCCAAAGAGTTCAAAAACAATATCGAGTTTGACAAACAAATTTTGGAGTATTATTTGTAATTTGTTGATGTTAGTTGCTGGATTGATTTCATTTGACTCACTGGCAGGATTTGGTTATCATTCCACCGGTTGATGTAAATGTTGATTTATCCAAGAGAGCTTTCGCGAGGCACTTCTAAAAGGAATGGAAATCACCAAAGGATCAAGAGCTCGATGTTTCTTGAACTTCTCCAAACTCTGACAGTGCATCCTTGGAATGGTAAAAGGTTGTTTGCATATTGTCATTCCACATTGCCCTGTAATCAAGCCTCTCTCTCTCTCTTCCTTATTTTCTTTCCCGCCCGTCCTCTTCTGCAGTTTTCCCCGCATACTCTCGGACTCGAGTGGACTTTCCTCACTCTCTTGCTCTTCCATTCTTTGTCTCTGCTCTTCAACAGCCTCCATTCCCTAACTAGCCTAGAGCTTTCCTCTGGGTTTTCGAGCTCTGTCCTTCACAAGTTCTCTTTCAGCTCGCATCCTCGCGATGTTCCAGCACTGGTGCTGCATTTTCGGCTGCTTGTGGAGCTTTTTGGCTATGGAGACCGACGAAGGACCGTAGCCTGTGCTTCCGTTTCAGCTTCAGTTTGACAAACCGCTGGCTTCTCTGATTCGGCTCCCGGTGTTATCTTGCGACAAAATGGGTGGTTGACTTGATTGTTACGACTCAGTTTTGTGAAGTCTGCTCGATATCCGATTGGCAGGTGAAGATGGCGAAGTGGAATCCAGAGAAGGATTTGCTGGTGATGGTCACGGAGGACTCCAAGGTAGTGCTTCATCGCTTCAATTGGCAGAGGCTGTTGGACAGTCTCCCCTGGTAATTGCTTTGACTAGAGAAAGTTCTCTTTTTAATTCAGCATGTTCGTTGCTTCAACGATGGCTTGGTGCGCCCTTTGAGTCATTGACCGTATCTTGTTTTACTTCTTTTGCTTTTCCTAAGTGTGCTCTGCTTCCGTTTCCAGAGAGGAAGCTCTGTAATTGCCAATCTAGCTCAATTTGCGTTCGATGGAAAATTGGACAAATATGGAGGTGAAGCACTTGCAAGTCTGAATGAGAACATGATGTCGAACTAAGGAGTTGGTGTTTTGCAGAAAAACGAAGAGTGAATGAAGGTGATACAAGTGGAAATCTAGAGATGACTTAGTTGCAAATAAAGAATTCCAAGCTGATATCAGTTGAATGGAGGGACTTTTAGTTGCAGGCGCGATAGATTCCTATCAAATTTCAGACAAAGTGCCTTGGGAAATTTTTTCCCTAACTTAACCGACAGTCTTATAGACCAACCGGAAGGGTACCATATTGCTGCATTGCCATCTTGTTTCCCTTCTGGGGTACACCAGTTGAAGTGTCCATGAAAATAAAGAACTTCAACTGGAGGGGATGTCATTTGTGCTAGATAGACTAGCTATGTCAGATGCAGAAATGCTGGATGCCCGCATGGAGTTGGTAGGTTTAGGCCCTGCAAAATACCATCTCGGTGCTGTCAGGCCTCTAAATAGTTTTCCTTAGATTTCTAATGCTGACTCTCACAATGTAATGCTACTTCTGGCTCTTCTTCTTCCTCTTTTGTACTGATTGAGCGTTCCCTACAAGGAGATACTTAATATGTACTAGATTGTAGAGTATAGGCTGGAAAGCTTCTAAAATTTTGTACTACCTGAAGTTAATTATCTTCTTCTGATTACAGAGGGGCATTTCGTCGCATCATTTTGATTAATCAAGTTCGCTGGTGGGAGTTGAACTTACTTGTTAATAGGATATCTCAAGCTATGGTGCATGCTTGTACGACAATCTGGTTGAGAGGGATGGAGTTACAAATTGGAGAAAGCGCAGAGACTAGGAGTATAGAGGGAGCTGCATTCGAGTATGTTAAAGTTCTTATATGACTTAATAATTCAAATTCGTAAGAGCTTAGGATTAGATACCTAGCCTTGGCAGTTCTTGCTATCTATTCTCACTGGAAAAATTTAGAGAGGAGGCATTTTTTCTCCAAAAACATCTAAATGCTTCACGCATCATATAGTCTTCTGGATTTGGAGAACATGTTGTTGAGTGCACCATAATACTTGAGCCAACCCTTGAATGGTTTCTGTTGAGACCCTAAGTTGTAGATACTAGTACACTAGTGATCCTTGCCTGAAGCAAGTTTTCATGGATCCACTCCACCTTGAGGTTCCAAGGCGGAACAACAAGATTCGTTTTTGGATTGAGATAATGGATTGGAGGCTGCCAAAAAGATATAGATTCCCATCGCTTTAGATGACCGCTACTAGCCCAAAGAAATCCCATATTAAGTGACCGATATCCCTCTCAATTATCTTGGACTGTTATGACGCTTTGCCTCAATTCACAAATTTGATCAACATTTTCTGGTTAGTGTGCGTTCTCTATCTTCCGTCTTCTTCTATTAGAAATTATTCATTCTTTCTCTCTCATTGCCGTTTTTTCGGTTTGTTTTATGAGCCCACTTTTCTTTGCACATTCGTTGTGTCTTCAATACTGGCTTCTCTTAATTATTCCAATCTACCCCAGGTAAATGTATAACATCACTATGCTGGGGTCCTGATGGCATGGTTGTTTGTCTTGGGACTTGAAGATGGTACAGCTTCACTGCATGATGTAGAAGTAAGTTTTCCATGCTATTGCTGTAATGATACCCTCATTACTTCTCAAAAAGAAATTCCTCCCGCAAGAATCCTTTATCATCAGAATGTGTTCTTCTCTGATCTCTCTTGGGAAATATTCTGAATTGCTTAAAAGCTGCATGATGCAATGCAAACAGAAAGCTTGCGGAATGAACAATTAGCTGCTAATAGAGATGACAATCCAAGTTTACTGGTCATGTTTGCCAATGTCAAGTTAATATGGACTGTTAGATAGGTCAATCTGAGCAGGATAAGCTTAGCAAATCTTGTTAGATCATTGAACATGGCCCATTTGTTAAATAGGTCAATAAATGAGGAGATATATAGCCTGTTTAACTAAATCGATTGAGTGGGTCATTCCAATCCAAGCATTACCGACACAGCATAACTAATACATTATGTACAATGTGCACATCTTCATCAATGTTAAAGCCTTAAGCTTACTAAGTCCTGGGTTTACCTAAAATATTGTATTTGTATGGTGTAATTTGTGACCAATGCTAAAACACAATTCATGTACGATTTATTGTCATAAAACTTACTGAACTAAATATAAATAGGTCGAGATAGGTCCGGTTGCTAAATAAGTTGGGACAATTGTTTACTTAGATTACATGACATGACATGATTACCACTCTTGGTCACCCATAGTTGTCACATGAAAATATAAGTCATGAATCAAAATATTAAATCTATGGATTGTGAATCATGAATTAAATCTAATGAAATCAGGAAGTTTGATATGGTGTTTATGATTGGCGTTCGATGGCAGATGTAAATTAATTGTGAAGTATGATTTTCTTACTTTTAGTATTAAGTAGTTCCATAACCTATGATAAAGATATTTAAAATTAAACTGATTTTATGATTTTTAGACATTAGATATTCTACAAATTATTTTTCCTTCGTCAAATAAGTGCCACATTTAACTGCAAGGACACAAAGATTGTGTGAATTGGATTCTAATTTATAGAGTTTAGTGTAAGAAAGTTAAAATCCACTAAGCCTGATGCAGCCAACAAAATCAGGCAAGATGATATTTGTTCTAATATTGACATTTTACCATGCTATGTGTAAAGACGGACTTTTCAACTCAAACAAGAGTTTTAGAAGGATCGAGATTCTTCTTGAAATTTAATGGGATAAGTGTATTAAAAGTCCTAAAAATTGTCGGGAAATGCAATTTAGTCCTCAAACTTTCAAAAAGTGTAATTAAGTCCTAAAACTTGCCACGAAAATGCAATTGAGTACTAAAACTTTCAAAAAACGCAATTAAGTTCTAAAATTTTCAAAAAGTGCCCAAGTGAAAAGAGTATGCATCTTTCAACTTATAAGTTGATACAGCTCTTGATCTTGATTCTTATCGGACAATATTTTAGTGTTCATATTTTACATGTTATTTCTAATTATTTGTTTGCAGTTAAGTTTCAAATTTAGAATCTTATTTCACAATCCAACAGCTTTACTATGGGTGTACGGAAGATTTTTTAAAAACCTCATGTTTGGTGTCATTTAAGACTTGTTGATTTGCTGATTGTTGACTCATTAGCTTTAATGTCTCCTTATATTTTTTTTTCACTTTTTTACAATTGAGAAGATAATTAGTCATTTTTTTTTATCGTAGGATGCTTCTGGTAACTGTTTGGCATTTGAAGATCGCACTACTTGTTTCTTCCCTCCGGCTCCAAGAGTTCCTCGCATGCTCGGACTAGTACCCAAAGACACTAATTTAACTGACGATGGTAAAGATTCATTTGTAAAGCTCTCAAATTCTTCAAAGCGATGTCTCATTATCCTTTGCAGTGGAGACAAAAATGGGGTTTTGTGCTTCAGTATATTTGGTGTCTTTCCAATCGAAAATGTTGTAAGCCTCCTGCCCGTTCAGTTCGAATATTTAGCATTGTGGTCTATCAAATTCAGTCAATCAGCACTTCTTTCTTTGTTCATACTTCTCATACAGCAGTCTTTCTTAATAAATGGATTTGATAGCATACTGGCAGTAAATCAATATTGCCTGGAAAATAATGGGCGGGTTAAGTAAACAACTTATACGAAGCTTTTTGTTGTTTGGCCTGAGGTCAGCCTGACTTATGGACTTTCTGCTTTTGTTTTAGACTCTTGGGTTTCTGCTCTGCTCTATGGAGATTGAGAGAGACTATGCAATCATCGGTTGGGAAAGTGTTATGAGAGCGGGCATGAGCATAGATAGTTCTCTCTGGGGTAACCATCAGAAGATTCAGAATTTTAGGTACTCTGAACTTTCCTGCCCATTCGGGTTTGGTATTGTTCCAATATTACAATAAAACAAATTTGATGAACTTCTCAACCTAAAATTGATTAGTCTAGAACGTGCATACAGGAGAATTGTTCTAGTAAGTATCATCTAGATTCTGTTAGTTGTCTCTTTAGTTACATGGAGCAAGTCCTTATAATTTCTTGTAGGAACTCTCCCATATGGACTTCCTAGGGCCCACTATTCTATTACTACATCTACAAGTATGGACTATAGTTTCCTAATGGAAGGTTTTTTAGATTGATATACAAGTATGTGTATTGTCAGTGGTTATTTGATCAAAATGTCTGACTCGGTGAACTATCTAAAATCAATCCCTAATTCTATGAGCTTTCCGTAGAGCAGGTACTGCACTTTAAGATGAGATATTTTAGATGGAGAATTAAACATCATAGATAGGAAAATCTCTTGTTATGGAAATGGATGTAGCTCATTTGGTTCAATATTGAGCCACAGGGTTACTTTTTCTTCTTTTTCCTTCGCCAAAAAATGCTCCATTAGTTGGATCCGAAGAGTTCGAAAAGAATATCAAGTTTGACAAACAAAGATCCGTAAACTTGGAGTATTATTAGTAGTTCGTTGATGTTAGTTGCTGTATGATTTCATCTAACTCACTGGCAGGATTCGGTTATCATTCCATTGGTTGATGTAAATGCCGAAATATCCAAGTGAGCTTTCACAAGGCACTTCTAAAAGGGGACAAAATCGTCAGAGGATCAGGAGCTCGATGTTTCTTGAACTTCTCCAAAGTCTGACAATGCATCCACGGAATGGTAAAGGGTGTTTGCATATTGTCATCCCACATTGCCCTTATTATATTTAACAGAAGCTTGGTAGAGCTGAAACTGTCCGTTAACTTAAGAGGTTTACGAAATACTGAAAGTCTAACCAACTCGTTTGATATAATGGCCGATGAATTGGATGGTTGTATTTTAAGTCGGTATCATAGTTGACACCTGTATGGAGGTCTATTGGAGTCTTTATTCAGAGAGAGTTGTTTGTGATTCAGGTTTGGATCTTCATGCTAAAGTGGAAGCAATCCGATGCTTGCTAGCTAAAGTTAGTGGGATTGATAAAGAACTTACAGGTTCTTACTAGGGAAGCTGCTGTCAGAGTTTGCTTGGAACAGTTGTATCCCCTGCGGTCGAAGGTCTCGAAATAAAAGTTTTGCGAGGCTGAGATCTTATTGCTGTTGGTTTTGCTATTAGAATGATGGAGGTTTGCTGGCTGGGTCCGCCTATTTGTGGGGTTCAGCTAACATAACATAAAAGAAGAAGGAAAAGGCCAAAAAGAAAAAGAAAGAGAGGGGCTGCTCGTGAAGTGAAGAGTGGAGAGGTGGAGAGAGCGAGCGTTACCCGAGAAAAATGCACGAGAAGAAGGAAAGGGTCAGCAACTTTCGCGTCCATACTCGAAGGCCAAACATTGTAGGAACTGGCTCAATTTTCAAAATGTTGCTTGTCAGACCAAGACCTACGAGTTGATCGGTTTTGTTCATTGAAAACCTCCAAATTGTCTCTCATTTTCTCCAATCGCGATTAGGGTTTTTTATTCTATTTTTATTAATTCACCTTTGTGGTGATGAAATAATGTTGTAGTTGAGCCTTTAGTGTGTGACTAAAGAAAAACAATTGTGTATCCTACTATTCTTAATGATTATTGGAAGTTTTTGAACAGTCCATGATTTTTTCCTGCATTGGGTTTTTCACGTAAAATTTTTGGTGTTATTGTTGCATTGTCTCTTTAACATTACATCAGCATTATATTTACTTATTTTGAAGTTGTATGGCTGGAATATACTGCGGGTTGTTGCTAGGTTAATTTGATTTTGGCCGGTTTAGTTTTAGAGAAGAAATTGATCATGGATTGGATTAGTTCTTGGTGAAGTAGAACCAGAGTAGAAAATGTTTCTGGTGTGAAGAACAAGGTAGCTAGAACCCAATTGATGTGTATTTGGGATCGTGCTTCCCTTTGGGATATTGAAGCTCCGTTGATGTTGTTTTAGCTTTGTAACAAAGAATTAGTTTTCATAAAAGGAAAAATGACATAAATGGTTTATGAATTTTAATTCAAGATGCAATGACAAACATGAACTGTTAATTTGTTCAATGAACAATCTAGTCTTTAGGCTATATGAAAATGTCCAATATCGTCCTTCCGTTAATTTAAGTTTAATGAAATTTGCTGATGTGGCTTCCAATATGATGTAAACCAAAAGAAAAAAAAAGACAGCTACATTTGGACTGTCCACATTAGTTTTCTTCTCATAATATAATAATCAACATTATGAAAAATGCGTCATCAAATAGTGTCTTATTATTTTTAAAAAGGGTTTTTTTTTTGTAATGGTAAGATGTTGTATTACTTTTCAATTTTTTTAAAAGGGTTAATATAACGAAAAATCCCAAACTGATATATTTGCAATAAATTTAGCCCGAACTAATTTTTTTTATCACCAAAAACCCCAAATTAGTACATTTGTGACAAATTAACCTTCCGTTAATTTCTATTAGATTGGATTAATATCACGTAAAATCATAAATTGATAAACAAATAGGCGGTAAAACTGTCAATTGCCTCGTATTTCTGACAAAAAAAAAGTGCCATATGTCATCCAACCAAGCAATTTGACAGTAAAATTTAACGGATACTAATAAATGGTAAATTTATCACAGGTGTACCGGTTTAGAATTTTTTGTTGTCAAAAAAATATTTTGGGATAAATAGTTTAGGATTTTTCGTGGTATAAACCCTTTTTTTATAAGATTATCGTCATCGAATAAAGTCTAACTAATCGTTTTTATACATCCGACTCGGCATACAATAATCCACTTTATCAAATAAGATAACTACATTGAAAATTTACCAATAGTTCATGGACCATATTGAATAAATTAAAAGTTTAAGGACAACATTTGTATGATGAGCCAAAGTTCAAGAACTATTTGCGTCATTTTCTCCTCACAAAACATGCAATCTTAGAATCCACCTAACAACACAGTTTTCAAAAACAAATGCACAATAATTTATCTCATTCCTTGTCATTAACTCGAGCAGTCCTCGTGGAATCAATGATTGCATTCGATAACCAATTAATATTGGGGAGATTCATGCACTCTCTTATTGCCTTTTCTTGTCATATTATTTCTCCCACTGTGTGCAAGGGATTGCCTAACTGGAAAATTGATTTTGATCAATTTGATAGTGAGAGCTCGATTTGATAACCGATGCACAAGAAATGTGGGCCGCTGTGTTTGCAAAGTAAAACCAACACTTCGATTTAATGCCTTTTCCAGCGTTGGTGCTGCGTTTTCGGCTGCCCGGGGAGCTTTTTAGCTAGGGAGATTGACGAAGGACTGCAGCACGTGCTTCCGTTTCAGCTTCGGTTCGATAAACTGTTGGCTTCTCATGTCCAGCTCTCAGTCAGCGTCCTTTTGCGACCTAATGGGCGATTGACTCGATTGTTCCGACTTGATTCTGTGAATTTTGCTCGATTTGCGATCGGCAGGTGAAGATGGTGGAGTGGAATCCAGCGATGGATTTGCTAGCGATGGTCATGGAGGACTCAAAGGTGGCGCTTCATCGCTTCAATTGGCAGAGGCTATGGACAATCTATCCTAGTAATTGTTTCAACTAGAGACAATTCTCTTTTTTATTTGGTGGGCACATTTCTTCAACGATGACTTGGGCTGCATTTGGCAACTAGCATGTTTTCAGAAGCTGCTTTTGCTCAGAAATAATTCTTTTTTATTATGTGCTTAGGAACAATTTCTAAGCATTTGAAGGCATTTGGTAACTGGCCAAAATTTCTATTTTTGGAATAGAAAAAGAACATAAATGCATTTGGTAACCATACAAAATTTCTTTTTATTAATAATATTTTAAATTTTTTAATATTTCTTTCCTTTTTTTCTATTTTTTTTTTCTTTCCCTTCCCCTTCCTTAGCCATGCTGGCAACTGGCCACAGGCCAGGGCCGGCGAGGGCAGCTAGGAGCCTTGGCGAGGCCTGCTCTCACCGGACCTGGTGAGGGCAGCGGCAAGGGCGAGGGCCGCCCACGCCAGATCCGTTGAAGGTGGGCGTCGAACATTCAACCCTCGCCCTTGTCGACCAGCCTCGCCGACAATCCAGGAAGAAGAAAAAGAAGAAAATTTTCTTGATTCTTAATTTTGTTCCAAAACTAGTTCTGGGAATAAGAAGTTACTTTTTTTTTCCTTCTTGATTCTATTCCAAAACTGATTCTGGGAATAGATTTTGGCAAATTTTTGCTCGGGAACAAAAAATTTATCAAATGGATTTTTGTTCCAAAACTGATTTTAAAAATAAAAAATAAAAATTATTACTGTTTGGCAACTTGCCAAACAAGCCCTTGGTGTGCCATATATTTTCATGAGAGCACTTCTATTTTAACTAACAAGAAGAATCGTCGCGATGACAACAACTGGGGAGCGAGAATTTTTAACAGCGGATCGTTAGCTTCAACTGGCTAACATCTATCAATCACAAGCTTTTTCAAGTTTCTCGATTAAATGTTGATGCGTTCCCTCCCATTGCATGCAACTTTTGAACTTCGAGTATTCAAGAACGGGGCTACCTATCAAAATCTTCTCGATCACATCATCACTCGCCTCGACCTGGCAAATGGACAAAGACTTAAGCGAAGTCTAATCGATCTCTAACCATCTAGCTTCGATATCAATTGTTGAGTACGGAAACATGACTTTGTCAATAAACTGAGAAGATTACAGTAAACAACTTGAAACACACTTATGCCAAATTGTGGTACAAATATAATACTTTGATGAAATCTCCAAAACTATTATACCCTATTTGGAGCAAAAGACCACACCTCAACGTTACAAATTAATTTCTCCCACCACGTACAAAACACTTAGGGCAAACTAGCTCGTACAAAAACTTACTCTCTATCCCTTTATTTTCCCCTCTGTTTCCCTCACCAAGAGAGCTCTCTTTCTCTCGTACTCTCAAGCTTGAGAAAATATTAAATATGATTGTCTTGCCAAGTCAGCAATATGCCACTTCATTCACTGGGTGACACATGTCAAGATGGGTCCCACTATGCAACTCTACTCTCTCCCCTCTACTACTCTCTCTTACTCACTTTTCTCCCCACCTTTGTTCTCTCTCTCATCCACTTTTCACAGTCTTCTTTTTCGGCATACATACATATGCATGCCACCACCATAATCAACCCACCGTTGGTAACGGAGGAAGAGAGTAACAAAGGAGAGAGAATAAAGGTGAATAGTGGGCACCATATGGACAAATGTCAAGTGTTGAATGGAGCGATATATTACTAACTTGGCAAAATAGTCCTAACTAATATTTTCTCTCGAAGCTTAGGCTCTATGATTTACTCTCAAAACTCCACATAAAACTCTATAATTGGGCCGTGCCTTGACATGATTAGTAGCTTGGCAGGGCGAGATCTGGGCCCAAAGGGGCATTGTTGAGCGTTGCTTGACAAGGCTATTTAGTTGTTAAGCCCAACCTGGACTGTTTGAGCCTATAGCGGCTTGTTGGGTCATCTCTTACGTTCTCTTTAGGGAAAATTGTCCAAAAAGTTCTAAACTTATTGCACTTTTACTAATTCAGTCCTAAACATTTTAATTTTGCCAATTCAATCCAAATCTTTTGCTTTTGTGCCAATTCAGTCCTTTCAACTAGTGTCAGGTGGGGGCAAGCTTCACCAAAGGCACCCTCACCTCTAGCCAGTCGACGTCCATGTCAATGTTGGTCGGCCAAAATTGACTGAATAGACTGAATTGATATAAATACAAAATGTTTATAATTAAATTAGCAAAAGCGCAATAAATTTAGGACTTTTTGGATAAATTTTTCCCTTCTCTATATGATGAACGAGTCCGGAGAAAAAGTTAAGCCCGACTTATGGCCCAATCCGGCCCAGCTTGGCCCGCCCATTAATCAAGTGAAGTCCGCCTCCTCTCCTATAATCAAATCTCTCTCTCTCTCTCTCTCTCTCTCTCTTTCCGCATTTTCTCTCCCGCCTGTTCCTTCCTCATTTCTGCAAATTTCTCTGTGCAAATTCTCTCAAAGACTCCGCTGGGACTTCCTTCCTTTACTCTCTCTCGCTCTTCCTCTCTTCCATCCTCCTTCGTCTCACCTCTTCGACCGCCCTCCGTAACCCTAAGTAGCATCAAGCTCTCTCCTATCCTTCACTAGCTCTCCCTCCCTCTCAGTTCGCATTTGCCACCGACGCTTCTGTACACTCCCTCGCGGTTCGCTCCAGCGGCTGGTTGGCGGCTGCGTTTCCGGCTGCTCCCGGAGCTTTTTGAGGTAATGGAGACCGACGAAGGAGGGTCGCGGCGCGCGCTTCCGTTTCAGCTCCAGTTCGACAAGCCGCTGGCTTCTCAGGTTCGGCTCCCCCGTTCGGGCGCTGTTTTCGCGACCTCCTAATTGGCGTGGCCGATTCGATTGTTTTCCGACTCGATTTTGTGAGGTTTTTGCTGGGTTTTGCGATTGGCAGGTGAAGATGGCGGAGTGGAATCCGGAGAAGGATTTGCTGGCCATGGTCACGGAGGACTCGAAGGTCGTGCTTCATCGTTTCAATTGGCAGAGGCTGTGGACCATCTCTCCTGGTAATTGCTTCGATTTGAGAGAAATTTCTGCTTTTTTCTGTTCAGTTTGCTCGTGTCTTCGACGATGGCTTGCTGTGCCCTCTGAGTCATTGGCCTTATCTCGTCTTACTTCTTTCGCTTTTCCTAAATGTGCTGCGCTTCCTTCTAGTTCAAATTGCATTCGATGGAGGGTTGGACGAACATAGAGGTAAAGTGCTTGGATGTCTAAACGAGAAGACCACGTTGAACTTAAGGAATTTGTGTTTTACACATAAATGAAGAGCGAATGACGGTGATACGAGTGGAAATTTAGAGATGACTTAAATTCCAAGCTGATATCAATTAAATGGAGGGACTTTTATTTATTCCTGTCAACTTCTAGACCAACCAGAAGTGTACCATGCTCCTGTTTTGCCATCTTGTTTCCCTTTCGGTACACCAGTTAAAGTGTCCATGAAAATAACGAACTTGAATTGGAGGGGACATCATTTAAGCTAGAGATGCAGAAATGCTAGATGCCAAAATGGAGTTGGCAGGTTTAGCCCCTGCAGAATACCATCCCAATGCCATCAGGCATCTATATAGTTTTCCTTAGATTTCTGATGCTGACTCTCACAATGTAATATTACTTCTTGGTCCTCTTCTTCTTTTACTGATTGAGCGTTCTGTACAAGGGGAGATTTAATGGATGCTAGAATGTAGAGTATAGGCTGGAAATTTTCTCACATTTTGTATTACTTGAAATTAACTTATCATCTTCTTATTACAGAGGGGGATTTCGTCACATCATTTTGATTAATTAAGTTCGCTGGTAGGATTTTAACTTACTTATTAATAGGATATCTCAAGCTATGCTGCTGCATACTTGTATGACAATCTGGTCGAGAGGGATGGAGGGAGGAATTGGAGAAAGCAAAGAGACTAGGAGTGTAGGGTGAGCTGCATTCAAGTTTGTTAAGTTCTCATATGACTTTAAATCTTGGTAATTCAAAATCGTAAGAGCTTCGGATTAGATGCCTAGCCTTGGCAGTTCTTGCTATCTTTTCTCACTGGAAAAATTTAGAGAGGAGGTGTTTTTTCTCCAGAAACATCTGAATGCTTTGTGCATCATATTGTCTTCTAAATTTGGAGAACATGTTGTTGAGCGCACTATAGTACTTGAGCCAATATTTGAATGGTTTACGTTAAGGTCCTAAGTTGTAGATACTAGAACACTTGCGACCTTGCCTGAAGTGTGCTTTTGTGGATCCACTCCACCTTGAGGTTCCAAAGCTGAACTGCAAGATTCTTTTTTGGATGGAGATAATGGATTGGAGGTCGCCAAAAAGATATAGATTCCCTCGCTTTAGATGTCCTACTAGTCCAAAGAAATCCCATATTAAGTGACCGATATCCCTCAGTTATCTTGTACTGCTATGACTCTTTGCCTCACTTCACAAATTTTGATTAACATTTTCTCAGTTATTGTGTGTTCTCTATCTTCCCTCTTCATCTATTAATTTTTTTATGAACAAATTATTCTCTCTCTCTCTCTCTCTCTCTCTCTCTCTTTTGATTGTTTCTTTTGAACTCACTTTTCTTTGCACATTCATTGTGTGTCATCAATACTGGCTTCTCTTTATTGTTCTCATGTTACTCCAGGTAAATGTATAACATCATTATGTTGGCGTCCTGATGGCAAGGTTGTTGTGTTGGGACTTGAAGATGGTACAGTTTCACTGCATGATGTTGAAGTAAGTTTTCTATGTTATTACTTTAACGTTACGCTCATTCCTTCTCAACAAGAAATTCCTCCTGCAAGAATCCTTTATCATCAGAATGTGTTCTTCTCTGATCTCTCACGGGAAACTGAATTGCTCAAAAGTGGCATTATGCAATGCAAGCAGCAAGCTTGCTCAATGAACATTTAGCTGCTATTATAGATGGCAATCCATGTTTGCTGGTCATGTCTGCCAATGTCAAGTTAATAGCGGACTTGTAGATAGGTCAATCTGAGCAGGATAAGTGTTGAACAAGTCAAACCATGTCCACATCAGCTTCCAGCCCAAATCAAATTGCCATGTCACCCAAGCAGTTTGCATCTTCCTATTCTCCTGCACAAGACTTGGTTCAGCAAGAAACTTCCAGCTTCTCTCCACACGGACAACCAAGCAACCAACATCTATAACTCATTCAAACTCATTCAAACTCAAACTGATTTTTGTTATGCAGATTCTTTGCAAGTGTATATAAACCCATCATCTCTTTGTTAATCATAAAGGAGAGAAATCAATACAACAACATTATTTAAAAAACATCTGTTTCTGTTCTCTGCATTATCTCTCTCACTGTTCCAAGTTTCTAGGTTTTCATTCGTTCTTCTGCTCTTCGGTTTTCTCTAAGGGTCCATATTTTAAGTATAATCTTAACAAAACTTATTAGAACACTTTATTTGAACATGACCCATTTGTTAAATATGTCAGCAAATGACAAGAGATGAATAACCTGTTTAACTAGTTAGATTGAATGGGTCATTTCAATCCAAACAGGACCGACACAGCTTGAATAATTAATACAATATGTGCAATGTGAATATCTTCTTCAATGTTAAAGCCTTAAGCATACTAAATCCTAGGTTTACATAAAATCTTGTATTTGTATGGTGTAATTTGTAGCCAATCTGAAAACGAAATTCATATGTAAGTTATTGTCATAAAACTTACTGAACTAAATATAAATAGGTCAAAATAGGTCAGGTTGCTAATCAAGTTGGGTCAATAGGTAGATAGATTACATTAGTCAATTTGTGTTGTGTGGTTTGATATTTGAACTTGAAATATTCGTTTATTAATTGTGTTAACTGTTGAGTAGGTTGCCATAATCTTGACACGACATGATTACCACCTAGGCTCACCCAAAGTTGTCACATGTAAATATCAGTCACGAATCAAAATATTAAATCTATGGATTGTGAAGTGAGAATTAAATCCAGTGAAATTAGAAAGTTTGATATAGTGTTTAAGATACGTATTTCATGACATATGTAAATTAACTGTGAAGTACGATTTCTTCTTATTGTTAAGTAGGCTCATGACTAATGATAAAGATATTGAAATTAAACTGATTTTATGATTTCTATACATTAGATATTCTACAAATTATTTTTTTTTGTCAAACAAGTACCGCATTTAACTGCAAGGACACAAAGATTGTGAACATAGTATTGTAATTGGGTTAGTACTGTTCTTGGATTTTAACTTATAGAGTTTAGTGTAAGACAATCAAAACATCCACCGAGCCTGATGCAGCCAACAAAATCATGCAAGATGATTTTTGTTCAAATATTGGCGTTTCTATCAAGCTTTTGGTAAAGATGGACTTTGCAACTCAAATAAGAGTTCTACAAGGATCAAGATTCTTCTTGAAATTTTATTGTAAAATTATCAACTAGGATTTACGTATTATATAGATTTTACTAATATACCTTCGTTTACTTTGAGTAGTGAATGTTACTTATATTCCAATTATGTGTCTTGTTTAGAGGTTTCCTATTTCAACTCGGAGTAGAACTTTTAGAGAGTGCATAAATGTAATTGTAATTTTTACAATTTAATTGAGTTGATAAATTATGGAATTATGCCAGTGTTTGCTTTGGGATTTTGTGATGCAAGTTTTCTTTAAGGTGTGATGCTTAAGAGTTTTGGGTTTGATGCCTAAAGATTAATTCTTTCTTGTGGGACTTGTCCTCCTACATCAAAGCCATGAAATGTTTTTGACACTGCATTGTTTGATGCCTGAATTATATTTGATTATGAATCAAGGAAATAGATTGATTCATATCTAATCAGTGAAATCAGTTTGAATTGTTGGGTTCACATGTCATACAGTAATGATAGATTCAATAGATTGATACACTTTAGGACTTGAATCTAAATGATGTGCTCAATTGGATTCTCATGTAGGACAGGAAATTGTTACCTTGCTGTTGATGTTGTCATCGATGATTGAAAATGCTTCAAATGTCAATGACAGATTAGAGCATAGTGTTTGCTGAGGTCAAGCTCATTGTGAGGATCCATGGTCTAGGCGGATGGTGTCAATAGAAGCAGTCGTCTATGACATGCTCATTTTCATTAAATTAATAGTCTCTTTTGATTATAAAAATTTCAAATATGTTCAGTTCAGTTAAATGAGGAAGGTAATAATTTAGGTGACTCCTAAATGATAGGATGTGTATATGCCTTATATATGCTTGTGGGTGGAAAAGCTCGTAGATAACTGGTTATGTCATTAAGCTATAGCTGTTTGGTCATGGTACAATGGCTGCGAATTTGGTTGATGCTGCTGCATTTCTGTTTCTTTGAGACTTCTACCATTTTTTTAACCATCATCCACTTCATGGACTACATTTTGCTTGGAAGAGAGTTTGTTTTTTACGTAATGAACGTTATCTTACTAATCTAGCTTTCTTTACTTAACTATTGATATGCGGTTTGCTGCTTTATATATGCTAGTACTTGCAGCAGTTATACATGCCGTGGTATAATCATTCCTAACATGGTATAAATATTAAGCAGAATGGAAAACTGTTAAGAAGCTTGAAGTCCCATGCAGCAGCTGTGGTGTGCCTCAACTGGGAGGAAGATGCCCAAGTGAACAGAGTATGCATCTTTCCACTTAAAAGTTGATAAACTTCTTGATTTTGATTCTTAACAGACAATATTTTATTGTTCTTGCGTTTCGTGTTATATCTAATGCTTTGTTTGCTGTAAAGCAGTTATTTTAGTCTGGTTTACTAAAATATTTCTTTTTCAACCTTAGAATCTTATATACAGTCCAACAGCTCTAATTGGGGTTTATGGAAGATGTTTTAAAAACCTTATGTTTGGTGTCATTTATAACTTGTTAATTAACTGATTGTCGACTCCTTAGCTCTAATCTCTTGTTGTATTTTTTCTTTTATTTTTTCAATTGGAAAAATAATTATTTACTTTTCTTTCATAGGACACTTCTGGTAACACTTTGGCATTTGAAGATCGCACTACTCGTTTCTTCCCTCCAGCTCCAAGAGTTCCTCGCATGCCTGGACTAGTACCCGGAGACACTGGTTTTACTGATGATGGTCAAGATTCATTTGTAGAGCTTTCGAATTCTTCAAAGCAATGTTTCAATATCCTTTGCAGTGGAGATAAAGATGGGGTTTTGTGCTTCAGTATATTTGGTGTGTTTCCAATCGGAAATGTTGTAAGTCTCCTGTCTGTTCAGATAAAATATTTAGCATTATGGTCCATCAAATTCAGTCAATGAGTACTTCTTTCCTTGTTCTTGCCTCTCATACAGCAGTCTTTCTTAATAAATGGATTTGATAGCATACTGGCAGTAAATCAGTATTGCCTGGTAAGTAATGGGTGGTTAACTAAAAAACTATACTAGGTGAAGTTATGCCTGTAAAAGTTCTAAATGTTTACGCCATATTCCCTGGCTAGATTTCATTTCTGATGACACCTCCAACTTTGATACAACACACTTATCTGTGTCTTTTTGTTGTTTGACCTGGGGTCAGCCTGACTGTAAGACTTTCTGCTTTTGCTGTAGACTCTTGGGTTTCTGCTCTGTTCTAGGGAGATTGAGAGAGCCTATGCAACCATCGGTTGGGGAAAGTGTTCTGAGAGGGCGCATGTACGTAGATAGTTCTCTCTGGGGTGTGCAACCATGAGAAGATTTAGAATTTTAGGTACTCGGAACTTTCCTGCGTGTTTGGTTTTGGTACTTTTTCAACATGAAAGTAAAACAAACATGAAGAAATTTCTCAACCGAAGAAATTTGATTAGTCTAGAAAATGCGAGCAGGAGAATTGTTCTAATAAGTACCATTTAGGTTCTGTCAGTCGTCTCTTTAGTTAAGTGGAGCAAGTCCTTGTAGTTATAATTCCTTGTAGGAACTCTTCCAAATGGATTTCCTAGTGCCCACTGCTCTATTTCCACATCTACAAGTGTGGACTATAGTTTCCTAAGACAAGTTTGTTTATTGTCAATATTGATTTGATCAAAATGTCTGGCTCGGTGAACTTCCTAAAGTCAATCCCAAAATCTATGTGCTTTCTGTAGAGCACGTAATATGCACTTAAAGATGAGATATTTTAGATGGAAAATTAAACATCATTGATAGGAAGATCTCTTGTTATGAAAATTGATTTAGCTCATTTAGTTCAATATTGAGCCTCTGGGTTGCTTTTTCTTCTTTTTCCTTTGCAAAAAAAATGCCACTAGCAGGAATTCGAAGTTTCTTTGGAACCACATTGTGAACTACTAATTTATGGCCTTCCAAGTTCCCATGAAATGTAAATATTTTGTAATCTGGCATTGAGTTAAGGTCATTTAAAGGCCTTAAGAACAGTTGAATCAGTACTGATACTGTACTTGTGCTGTTGCCCATGAAGATGATGTTTTTTGTTAAGTAGTTGCTTCTCTCTTTTAGCTAGTTTTGTCTTTGACATGATCTAAAAATGGATGTTACTTTACTATGGTGCTTGGTTGATTCCAAGTTGACCTTGTAGAGATAGGACAGCTTCCACATATACTAGTTATTTCAGGTTTGAAGCGTTTCTAACTTTCTGTTTCCACTTTGTTTGTATAGTTGCTCTCTGTTATATTCACTTGGCTATTTTCAGCTCGATATAATGAGTCACTTATTGCTTCTTACTGTGTGATTGCCGTAACGCCTGGGAATATGCACCAGAATATACATGAATGTAATATTCCCACGACATCCAACAACAGAAACACTGTTTGCCGACTTCTAAATGCTTCCATCTGCAAGGTACACTCACTTCCATAGTTGTCTCTAAAGAGCCTCCATGTTCCTTCAACTAATGGGTTAATGATAGTTCCCCATTTTGCTCTGCTGTTGTTAATTTTGTTTACCTTCCTACTTTGTCTATCAACATATTTCAACTTTATTGTATGGTGTATTCTATTTTGTTTAGTTTTTCCCATGCATTAGGAAAAGAAAAATTCAAATAAACCTTAAGAGACACTTTTTGAAGGATTGGTGATCAAGATAAACTTAAATTTATATAAAAGAACCTAGACTAAATGAAGCAAAAATTTACGCGACGCTACTTGATGTTTTTGGCTCATATCAGCATTTAGTTGCCATGCCAGAGTTAGTTTAGATTGCATGCTCTTATGGACTCCATGCATCGCTGTGACATTTTTACGGGAATGGAAATAAGTGTGTGAGGGCAAAAGGTGTGTGCATTGTTTTTCAAGGATGAGACAACAGAGACTTCTTAAGGAAGTTGGAGCATAATAATTCTTTCTACTTATCAAATAAGTGGAAGGGAGGCCTAAGGCTCTATTGGAATGCTTTTAAAGGGGATGATTCAATGGTTATTAGGGCTTGTTATCATTTTATTTTACTAAGAATGTTCCCAAATGTAATTGTATAACGTCTTCTCCTTAAAGCTAGAGAACCAGTTAAAACAACATTTAGTATACACTTGCAAGACTCACATAAATGGTAGTTCCATTACTCATGTGTGATATGGATCTTGGACAATAATGTGATGAAATTTGTCTTTCCTAGAAAACTGATATGCAGAAAAATGCTTGTTTATATGTATATGTTTGGCATGCTTATCGTTGTTTTTTAAAAAATATATTATGTGTTACAAATGAGTCTGTGGTTGTCCAAAGATTCTTGCTAGAAATGCTTTGGTGACCAACAAAGAATTTCATTCGCTTTGTGACATTTAAGTTATAGTTTTTGGATACATTGTCTTTTCATGAACACATTTTTGGAATTTCATAAAGAAAATATCGAATAAATGCTCAGTGGTAACTAAACATGTTTCTATAATTGTCAAACAGCCAGATAGAGTAAATGTCAAACAGCTTGGATAATGTTTTGATAGATGTAAATGCTTACTGTTTGCTAGAAATCAAATGTATACCTTCTGTAAATTAATTCTCGTCATTGGATTATTCCAGATATCATGTTTGATGTTTCACCAGAATAAGCTAACAGGCATGTAATTGTTATCATTAGGTGGCTTTATCCAAGGATCTTTGTCGTTTGACAGTTGCATGTTCAGGAGAACTTGTTGAAGACATTGTTGAATCAAGAGGGGTTCAAAAGGTTGGAGATAGCATGCATGGTTTCCATTGCTTAGTGCTTGATACTTCAATATTCCAAAACAGGTAAACTTGCACTAGGATTTATTGTTGTTCAAGTTTTAGGTGAAACTTCTGTTTTAGTTTATGTAGTTGTGATTTTACTTGATATTACGATTATATTAGGTTGTTTATGTGCATTGATATTTGTTTCAGTGTATCTAACTTTGTTTGGTCATAAGGAAAGTAAAACTCATATAACTCAGGATATTATCTTCATCCTTAAAAAGAAATGGATAGTTAACATAGAGCAATTTCGGGGCAATTTTCTTGGAAATTACTCTAACATGAAACTAAGTTGACTTTTGAGAATCGCCATAAGCTGAACAACATGATGCTTCATACTTCGAAGCCTGAATAATTTTTTTCATGCTTAAGGTTTCTACCCAACCTTCAAGTATCATACTATCTTTAGTAGAAACCTCTAGAAATCTATAAAGTCAGATGTTGAAAGTGGTCAGACAAATTTGCAGGGGTTACTATTGCAAAATTTTAAACATTGCCACGTAATTCACTCATAAATTTTGTTCTCAACCATTAAGGCCTGCTTAATTTTAGCAAACACTTTAAGTTTCCATTTCATAGAAACTGTTTTCAATGTTTTTTGACAAAATATATGTTAAGTGAAAACATATATGTCGTTGGGGATGAAAATTGTGAGAATTTGCTTGGGTTGTGTCGCATTCAAAAAACAGGCTTAGTTATTCCAAATCTCCATGTTTGCATGTGGAATGCAAATACTAAAAGTCATCTTCATTTTGTAATTTTGATTTAGAGAATAGTTTTCCTTGTATTCATCAACTGCTTTCAGAGTGTTACCAAACACATTTTCTGGACTCTTTTGTTTCTCAAATTGAAATTAGAACAGACTTTTGAGAATCTTAATCAGCCGAATGCCTCCTTAGATTATCAATCTCTTCCTGTCTGCAGAAAAAATGAACTTCATCAAGTTGGTCAACAGGCTTCGAACATCGAAGATTTACTTCATGTCATCCGGACATCTTTATCAGTTATGCATAAGCAGTGGGCTGATGCCATGAACATATTTCATGAGAAGTTTGATTTGCTATCCAACCTTATTAGTGACCATGGTAAGTGGAACTGTTAATACAGAGTGGTAGATGGCTTTTCATTTTTCTTCATTTAACTGTTTCTGTTTGTTTATCTAGGTCTTGACTCTTCTCCTCAGGAGGAACTTTTGAGTCTTCTCGGTGGTGCTAGGACCAGTCCTGCAGTCCATCAGTTTCTTGTTAATTCTCTGGGTGAAGTGGTACAGCTGGTTTTTTAAGCTCTGGTGTTGCTATACAACTTTGATTTTTTGTTGGTTGGTTTTTATAATCTTAGTCTGCTAGTTTGTTCAATGATAGGTTATGAAGCGTGTATCAAAAGTTGTTTGTGGTGCTGGAAAAGAACTTCAGCTGGTTGTCCTCAATCATCTGCAGGTGCACGTTATTATCTTTGCATTGGCCTTTCTCCCTGATAAATTATTATGTTTGAAGCATCTCAGAGTACAGTCTTGGAGGTGATTAGATAAAGATAGGAATTTGCTATAGTAAGTTATGCTTCACTTGTCTTGAAACACACCATATCTGTCAGAACATCCTGATGTTGATTTTTCATACGAACTTATCGCATGCAATGATATGGATTACCAACATTAAGTGGCTGGAAAGGGTGAAGTAAAATCTGATTCAACAAGTTGGAAATCTATGTTATAAGCATATAATGGAAATTGTAGGTCATTGATCATTGGTTTGAACTTGAACTTGATCTAAGTTTGAGCTTTAAGAGTGCTGTACATGAGATGTGGATATAGAATGTTTATGATTTCACATTATAATTTGCAGGTGTAGAGATATGTTCTCAGTTTAAAAGGAAAAAGTTTATTGTCGCTTCAATCTCAGCATATATCTCCTCATAATTGCAAGAGTCAATTTTGTATCAAAGAATCATGTTCAACTCTTTTAACATACCAATATCACTATTAGAGCCTAGGAGAAGTTAGACTTATTTATACTACCTTCCGGTGTAATGTTTACTGTCAACAAGCTAAGGATGAGAACGAACTCTGTTATCTGAAGAAAATGAGCAGATAACTAACTGTTGGGTCCTCGGATGACTATGAATCGAGCCTACATGGATCAACTCTGTGATGCTTAATCATGGTTATGAGAGCCTCTGTTTAAAGTACTGAGATTTGAGAATTGATTATTTTATATTATTATTATCAACTATTATTTTGTATCTTTAGATCACGATTTTGTCATACCACCACTTGTTTGGCAGGATAATGCTAAGGATGTTAAGTCCTAGTATTGAAATTGGTTTCCTACTATTATATTCGGATTTTGCCTCTTCAAACCAGTTTTGTATGATAGTCTTGGTTCCTAGCATTGCTTCTTTTTGGTAGTGTGTTAGGGTAATTGGAGTGGCTTCTTTTTTCGGTTGAATAATTGGAATAGCTTAAAATCCTCAGAAAAGTTTGATTTTCTTTTTATAGATTATATAGTTCACCTGTAGAGCACCAACAATCTAGAGCCATATACAAAACAACTCCCAAAACCAAAAGGGAGTTCAATTACCAGATAAATCATCTACTATATCAACCAAGGCATTTACATCCATATGCAAGTTTGCACTATACCAAAAGTGTATGACTTTAAGCTAAATCTCAATAAAAACAGAAAGGAAGATTTCTCTCGATCAAAAGCTCTTGTTCTGGTCCTTCTAATTCAGCCAAAAAACGGAGAGGGGAATTGAGTTAATCCTTGATTTTTTGTTGCGCTGAAATCAAATGCCTTGCCAAGCCCAAAGCTCTAGCTCAAAAATTTCTGATAACCCAAGATAACCCGGTGCAACCATAGGAAACTGTCCAAACCATTCTTGTCCAAAAAAAATGAAGGCGGAGATGCTGCATGGAATCTGCCTCCTTTTGCCAAGGAAACACATGGTAACCAGTATTTTGCCTCATATCTAAAGTGAGGATTTGTTCCCAGGTTGCTTCCCAAGCAAAAGAGGAATTCTAATTGGAATCCTCACTTTCCAAGGAAAATCCGTTCTTCCACCAACAACCTCCTTATCAAGCTGCTCGTCGTAAGACTTTACAGAAATAATTTCATCTGTTCCATTGGTCCACACAAGACAATCCTCAAAACTAACAGAAATCTTCAAATTATGCAAGACATAGAAGAGGCGGGCAAAAGCGTCAGACTCCTAATCTTGGGCTTGTCTCACAAACTCAATATCCCAAATGATCATTTCGTTGTTTAATCGATAACAATCTGCTACCAAAGCTTCATTGTTCCTCAACATTTCACCCAAATGCTTACACATACAACACCAATCTGTGAGAATCAAATTCCGTTTCCTGAGAGTGTAAATTTTTTAGTAAATGTGCATCAAATTGGAATGACATTCTTCCAATCAAGAATCTCAGGAACTGAATTTGATTATCACATATTGGTGTTATGCATGTAAGCATTGGGGTGAAAATGTTGACCATCTCTTTCATCATTCTGACTTCGTTCCCAAGCTTTTGCATCAAATCTTTACCTTGTATAATGTGGTTTGGTTCTTGCCAAAACATGCCATCCAGCTTTTTAGTTGTTGAAATGCCTCATTAGGAGGATCATTTTCTGAGAAGTATTGGAGCACCGCACCTTTGTCTCATGTGGTGCCTTTGGAAAGAAAGCAACCAAATAGTAGGGTGCAGAATCTTTGGTTGCTTCTGCGTTGTACCTTTTAACTGGCTTTGAGCATCATGTTTTGATTCTGTGTACTCTTCTGATGCTTTATTTTTGTTTGTTTGTTTGTTTTTTCATTTTAATATACTGATGTACTAGAACTTTTTCTTTCAATAAATTCCTTTATTATGTTGAGAAAAGATATTGCTAGTTTATTCTCCTGCCAGATCTCTCACCATGCATGTGGGCATTTTTGTGTGTTGTGAACATGTGCATCAGCATGTACATGCATGCGATCGTGTGCTTGCACAGGTGTGCACATATGTACATGGGTTGTTAATTAAATCGGAGGCTTAGCTTCTTCTGGGTACAGTGACTTTCATGTACATGCTGCACATTCTTGTGGATTACTACTATAGTGAGAAATGATGTTTCTAGTTATATTCTTTAAGGTTATAGACTCTCTCCTGTTTTCTTTTTTGATAAGTAAGTCTATTAAAGAGTGCGATTTTTCAAAGAAGAAAAATGGTTTCTGTGGTTTTTCAAAGAAGAAAAATGGTTTCTTCCATTTCTTATTTTTTTATCATACTTACATAACACTTAAATAGGGCCTACAATAACTAGAAAATAGCAAGAAATAAAAAACAGATTTCCTACTTCTTAATTCTAGCGATTTACTTCCTAATCCTGAGGATTCAGGAATAAAAATAAACGGAAACAAAATATTCAAAATAAATGGAAAAAAATATTCCTATCTCAGGATTTTCTCCGAGATCTTCGAGATTTTCTTCTAATTCTTCAACACCCCCTCTCAAGTTGGTGCGTAAATGTCTATCATGTCCAACTTGCTGATGAGAGACTCAAAGGTAGGTCTGAACAATCCCTTTGTAAGAATGTCAGCTATTTGTTGTGTTGTTGGCACAAATGGCATACAAATAGCTCCTGCATCAATCTTCTCTTTGATAAAGTGTCTGTCAATCTCAACATGCTTAGTTCTATCATGTTGCACTGGATTATGTGCAATGTTAATTGCAGCCTTGTTGTCATAGTACAACTTCATGGGCATTTTCACTGATACTTTAAGTTCTTCTAGTACTCGTGTTAGCCACAACATCTCACAAACACCATGGGCCATTGCTCGGTATTCCGCTTCTGCACTGCTTCGTGCCACAACATTCTGTTTCTTACTTCGCCAAGTAACCAAGTTCCCCCATACATATGTACAATATCCTGAAGTCGACCTTCTGTCAATAATTGACTCTGCCCAGTCTGCATCCGTGTATGCTTCAATCTCCCGTTGAGTAGATTTTTTGAATAGTAGACCTTTTCCGGGTGTGCTCTTTAGGTATCTTAGGATCCTGTACATAGCCTCAAGATGTTTTTCATTTGGAGAGTGCATAAATTGGCTTACCATACTCACAGTAAAGGTAATATCTGGCGGAGTATGTGACAAATAGATCAGTTTCCCTACTAACTTCTGGTATCTCGATGTATCAATAGGAACCCCATCTTTGTCATCTCCAAGTTTCTGATTGGGATCTATAGGAGTTTCTGCTGGTCTACAACCACTCATCCCAGTTTCCTTTAAAAGATCTAGGACATATTTCCTTTGTGAAACTGCAATTCCCTTTTTTGATCGAGCTACCTTCATTCCAAGGAAATACCTTAGAGTTCCCAAATCCTTGATCTCAAACTCAGAAGCGAGACATTCTTTCAACCTGTTCATCTCAACAATATTATTCCCAGTGAGAATGATGTCATCCACATACACTATCAAAGTTGCAACCTTCCCGTCGCAAGAATGGTTTACAAACATGGTATGATCAGCTTGTCCTTGAACATACCCTTGTTTCTTCACAAAATGAGTGAACTTCTCAAACCAGGCCCTCGGTGACTGTTTCAGTCCATATAATGACTTCTTCAATCTACATACCTTTGATCCAGAACTTCTATCAAAGCCCGGGGGAAAATCCATGTATACTTCTTCCTCCAAATCTCCATTCAAAAAAGCATTCTTCACATCTAGTTGTTGCAAGGGCCAATCAAGATTGGCTGCAAGTGACAAGAGCACTCTTACAGTATTTAGTTTTGCAACTGGAGCAAAAGTTTCAAAGTAATCGATCCCGTAGGTCTGGGTGTATCCTTTTGCGACCAGCCGAGCTTTATACCTTTCGAGAGATCCATCGGATCTATGCTTGGTTGTAAATACCCACTTGCATCCAACTATGGTCTTTCCCTCGGGTAGATCCACTATATCCCACGTTCCATTTTTTTCTAGAGCTTTCATCTCCTCAAGAATTGCTTCCTTCCACTTAGGAACCTGTAGAGCATCCTGCACAGTTTTCGGAATCTCCACACAAGACAATGTTGAGGTGAAGGCACGGAAATTGGGTGAAAGGTTTTTGTAAGACACATAATGAGACATAGGATGTTTGGTACAAGACCTAACTCCTTTTCGGATAGCAATAGGTATGTCAAGTTCATCAGGTTGGATAGATTGAGTTGGAACATTACCTGGTGACTCTATAGAGTTCTGGTCATGCCCCGGTTCGGACTCATGGCACCTTAAGGGAGCAGGAGACTCATTTCTTTGAGTTTTGTCTCTTCTCGTGTAGACTTGAGAATAGGATGGAAGCTCTGCATTTTGGGTACTAGTTTTGCACTTGTTATGTTCACAAGTAGGATTCGATGACAATATAGGTGGACCCGAATTTTCATTATTTAAAACGCTTGGTTCAAAATCTGGTATAAGAGTTGCGGAAATATGATCTTTAGGAAGAGGTTTTTCAGGTTCTAGACAAAAAGAATCTATGATGGAGTTGTGCGAATCTGCACTTTCTTTCCCCCTCTGAAGATGAGCTCCAAAAAAAGGTGTTGATTCAAAAAAAGTGACATCCATGGTGATAAACATTTTTTTGGAAATCGGGTCAAAGCATTTATACCCTTTTTGATTAGGTGCATAACCAACAAACACACATCGTTTTGCTCTAGGATCAAGTTTTCCCCGATTTCTATCATGGATGTGGACAAATGAGGTACAACCGAATAGTTTTAGGGGTAAGGTTGAAGCAAGTCTAGAAGTTGGGTAGGTTTCCTGAAGAACTCTTAGGGGTGTTTGAAATCCTAACACTTTAGAAGGCATCCTATTGATGAGATATGTAGATGTAAGAAGAGCTTCCCCCCAGAGGTATGTGGGAACTTTAGTTGTGAAGAGTAAAGCTGTAGTTACTTCTAAAAGGTGTTTATTCTTCCTCTCTGCCACCCCATTTTGTTGAGGGGTGTCAGGACAAGAACTTTGATGCACAATCTCCTTTTCCAAGAAAAACTGTCCCAAATTTTTATTGAAATATTCTTTCCCATTGTCACTTCTAAAAATCTGGATTTGTCCTTGGAATTGTGTTTGTACCATGGTGTAAAAATTTTTGAAAACAGTTTCTACTTCCGATTTCTCTTTTAACAAATACACCCAACTCACCCTTGTATGATCGTCAATAAATGTGACAAACCGTTTCTTTCCTGAGTATGTAGGAATTCTAGATGGGCCCCAAACATCACTATGAATTAAGGAGAATGGTTTTGATGGCTTGTAGATTTGTGAGGGAAAATTGGTTCGATGATGTTTGGCCAATTCACAGAATTCACACTGAAATGAAGATGGACTTTGGGAATAAGAACTTTAAATATTGAAAATTCGGATGACCTAGCTTATAATGCCATAACATAATGTCATCATCCTTACTAAGAATAACAGATTCAAAACAACTACCCTGGACTTGTCTACTTGAGCTTGTTCCATCTTCAAAGAAATAGAGTCCTCCACTCTCTCTAGCATTGCCAATCGTCCTCCCCGAGGTCAAGTCCTGAAACTCACAATGAGATGAGAAAAAGTTAGCTTGACACTTTTGATCGGAGGTTATTTTACTAATGGACAGCAAGTTACAAGATAGCTTTGGGACATGAAGAACATTATGAAGTGTGAGGGCTGGTGAGAGATTGATAGATCCTGTTCCAGCTATGGCTGAAAGAGAACCATCTGCAATTGTGATTTTTTTATTTCCTGCACACGGACTATAGGTGGAAAAGAGTTTTGAACAACCTGTCATATGATCGGTTGCTCCTGAATCGAGGATCCATGGAGCAATTTGGTGTGGATTTTCTATGAGGAAAGCAGTGGAAAAATAGTTACCTTTCTGGGCTGAAGAGCAAGATGGATTTGAAGAAGGTTGTGGAGATTGAAGGATTTTGTATAGGTGCTCTAATTGTTCCTTTGTGAATGGAACCAAATCAGACTTGATTTGCTCTTCTTCATTTGTTGCTTGGAATGCACGACCATCGTTACTGCTCCTTCTCTTCCAACTTTCTTTCTTCCAATTCTGTGGTTTCCCATGAATTTTCCAGCAAGTCTCATTGGTATGCCATGGTTTCTTGCAATGTTCACACCATGGTTTCTTCCTCCTGTCTTCCTCAGAATCAGGCCCCCGAGATACAAGTGCAGAATTTTCGGATATAGAGCTGACACTTGTTTCCGAATCACGTAACATGATTCGCCTCCGAGATTCCTCCCTTCTAACTTCAGAGAAAACCTCGCGGATGGATGGTAGAGGTTTTCGACCAAGGATCCTGCCTCTCACCTCATCCAAGCTTCGATTAAGGCCTGCAAGAAACATGTATACTCTATCATTCTCTTCTCTCTTCATTTGTCTTTTACAATCAGCTGGACTTTCCCACGTATCATCATAGCATTGATCTAATTCTTGCCACAAGGTCACCATTTCATTGTAGTAAATAGTGACCTCACGATCCCCTTGCTTCAATTGCCATAGCTTTGTCTTGAGTTCAAAGATCTGGGAAGAATTTTCCAGATCAGAATATGTTTCTCTCACAACGTCCCACACATCTTTAGCGGTCGGAAGGAATAGGTGAGGTTTTCCAATTGTTGGCTCCATAGAATTGATTAACCAGGCAATCACTAAGGAGTTCTCAGATCTCCAAATCTTCCAAGACGGATTGCTTTTTTCTGGTTCCTTCACCTCGCCTGTTAAGTGGCCTAGCTTCCCTCTGCCATCAATTGCTAGTTTCACCGATTGAGCCCACTCCAAATAATTTTGGCCATTCAATCGGTGAACTGTCAATAGCAGGTTGGAGTTCTGGGAGAATTGCTCTCCACCATTGCTCGATTGTGCAGAGAGATCAGCTGGGTTGTTCTCTAGCATGACACCTAAAGGAGTGGTGTTCCTACTAGCTCCGGTCATCGCCGTTTTCACCATAGTAAGAGCCGGATTTAAAACCAAGCTCTGATACCATGCGATTTTTCAAAGAAGAAAAATGGTTTCTGTGGTTTTTCAAAGAAGAAAAATGGTTTCTTCCATTTCTTATTTTTTTATCATACTTACATAACACTTAAATAGGGCCTACAATAACTAGAAAATAGCAAGAAATAAAAAACAGATTTCCTACTTCTTAATTCTAGCGATTTACTTCCTAATCCTGAGGATTCAGGAATAAAAATAAACGGAAACAAAATATTCAAAATAAATGGAAAAAAATATTCCTATCTCAGGATTTTCTCCGAGATCTTTGAGATTTTCTTCTAATTCTTCAACAAAGAGCACCAAGGGGATGCCTCTTATTTACAAATTACCACCTATAAGCTCGTATTTACCTTAAAAAATAAAAAAAAACGACTTGGTGTCCAAAGAATTGCCATCACAAAGCTTTACAGCACCATTAGAAGTTTCCTCATTTTTAAAAGCCCGCCTATTCATTTTTTAGCAAAGCTTATGAATTCTCTTTAACTCCATGGTATTGCCGATCAATGCTTTTGGGTTCCATTCTCCCTTTGTCTATTCAAAATGTGCATTCATGACGGTGTAGAATTTTGTGGAACAATTGCCAAGTGATCTAAAAGATTAAGCTATGAAATAAAGATTTGGTTTACTGTATAAATGTTATAATACTCTGCCTCTCTTGTAGGCTAGGACTTCACCTTAAATTGAAGCATAAAAATGTGATAGATGGGGTGGTAAATAGGTAGCATGGAGAGTTTTGAGTCGAGTACCTCCTACTCTAGTTCCACGTATAATTTTATGGGACTAGTGCCAAGTGATAAAAAAGCATTAGCTATTGGTAAGAGGTGCAGTTCGATATTTGAAGGTTGTAAAGAAGTTGCCCTTCCCCAAGCTAACAGCAGAAGGCTAGGGCTTTGTCTCCTTGAAAACACTAGCAATTCCTGTCAATATTGTGCTTATAGCCCACAACTATCACATAAATAGCCTCTCTCTCTCTCTCTCTCTCTCTCTCTCTCTCAGTGAATTTGGGACAGGACTTGATAATTTCACATGAACATTCCAAACTTCCATCCTGCTTGGATGAATTGGATAGCAGACCAAACTCCATTTTTTTTATGAATTTTCCAGGATAACTTTTATTTGTTAGAGACTCTAGAATATGTTGTTTAGTCCAAACACAGTTTGCAGTTGAAAGACGAAGACGACGAAGATGGCTTGTAGTGACCATTTGCTGTGTAAAATATTTTCTCTCGCGAACTTTTAACTTCGATGGTTCCTATTACTGTTTAGCATGTTACTTACGTGTTCAATGCTATTTTTATCCCTCATGAGTGTGTGTCAGTTTCCTTAATAAGAGATGATATTTGACTTATGGGGTTAAGTTATTGAAGTATTGTTATTTACTTAGCAGCCTGCTGTAGAAATTATTGGCTTTAGAATGGGTGAGCTCAGGGGTCTTTCGAGATGGCGTTCTCGTTATCTAGGTATTGGTTTGGATGAGACACTGGTGAATAATGCAGTAGAAAAGGCTGGAATGCTGCTTGTACAGGTTGAGCGATTCATAAGGGTGCTCTCATCTGTTGTGCAGCAGGTATGCCTGTTAAATCTTTCTTATGATTTTTCTACCTTACTTGATATTTTCAGTTTGCAACTTTTGTCTAAAATCTTGCCCGTCTCTCATCGTGTATGGTATCATGTCTTTAGTGACTAAATTCCTAAATTTTAGACATGAAGTTGAACTATTTGTCGATAAGAGACAATATTGTGTGCTCAGAATGACAAATAAATGTAAGTCAAATAGCATTTAATAATTTGAAAAGTGAGCTTGTTATCGACATTGTAAAGGAGATATTGTTTGACAGTGAGTCTTTACACATGACTTGAACCTGTTCAACAAAGGTCCATTTAGTACCTGTTAAGGTCATTATGAAATACTGACAATAACACATTGTTGTGTTGTTGATATCGTCATGCTACTGAAGGAGCAAAGAGAAATTGCATGACCTTTTTCTTATCTTTGCTTCCCACACCTCACACAACTTGTGGTTTGTTGATACCTTTTCAATTCTCGCATGCTACCCTGAAGAAATGCAATCTTACTTGTTTCAAAATGAAAAGATTTATAGTGCAACCACTAAAATCTAGGCCAATTAGAATATTGGTAGGATCCCGTAGAATTCTCAAGCCTGTGGCGTGCTTGTGGTATTTGCCTTAGGGGTCGAAAGCATTTTGTATTGGTTAATAATGTGCATGTTGCTGAAGCTTTTGCTTTCGTCTCTCTTTCAGTTTGCAAATTTCTTTAGCTGGCTTCTGAAATGTATAAAGCAACTGATGTCAGAGCCAAGTGATCAACTTTTAACATACAATAGGTTTGTCTAATTTTTGTTAATCAGGATCCTTCCTTACGGTGAATTCCTATTTACTCTTGTGAATTTCAACAGTGAACTTGTTGTCGTGTTCTTGAAGTTTCTATATGATCAAGATCCAGTTATGCAGCTTCTGGATCTATCTGAGGCTGATGAAGGAATTGATATTGATCTGTGAGTGACTTTCTCTTAACTTGTTCTAGTTCCTAATTATATGTCCTTTACAATATGGCACCTGGAACCCCAGAATCTATAGTTGTTATTTGTTCATACCTGATGGAGGCACCAAGTGGAATGTTTGGCCATCACCATGTACAGAAATCTTCCAGTAGATATTCCTTGTGTACTTATATCTTGAAGTTAAACTTTTTCCTGTCATTTCAGTTCACATATACTTTTACTTGGGCTGTCTTGTGACATGTCATACCATTGAATTATAAATTTCTTCTCTTGTGAATTCTCTCTGAGTTTTGCTCCTTGGTTTTCTGAATGAATTTTATTCAGCTCATAAGAAAAGGTTATTGCCTGGCCCTAGTTATAAAATCACATGTATCATCTGGAGACAAGACTGGATTCATAATTGGACATAGATGACCTTATAATTTCAAGGGTGGCAAGTCATCTCTTCATCTTTGTACCTGAAATTTGATGAGGCAATGGCTTGGATACTGCGAAGTGTGGTCAGCTTAGTATTGCCTTCATGTACTCTAGCAACTAATTTTGGTTGGCCTTCACTAGGTTGTGCTATTCATTTATGTGCCAGAGAATTAAAATATCAGGGTGTAATGGAAATTGGTCATGCTTCAAATGTCAGAATGCCTAGTATTGTTTTCATATTCTTTAGCGGCTGACTCATGCTTTAATGGAATGTGACCAAATTAGTTGCCAAAACTGAGGATATGAAATTTTAAATGACTCCTGGTTTGTGGGTTAGTTCTTCATTTCAGGTCATCTTGCTATCATATCCATCTATATTCTTTTTTGAGTTAACGGAGACCCAGCAAAGGATCTTCCCCACAATAATACCTACAGCTTCTCCCATTTCTGTTCCATGACTGGAACAGGAAATCCTTAAGAGCACTTCAACTAAATGAGGTTGACTTGAGGTAGGGTGATTTGCTGGGCTTCAACCGTGGTTATTGTTGTTCCAGCACTATTTTAAGTAACCACATGGTAACAAGCGTTGAAATTGATGGATTGATTGCCGTTTCTCATTGGATTGGAAGGTCTCACTTTTCAAAAGATCAAATGTAATTCCTTGCGCTTTTCTGCCTTGATATATCATGTCAGGTTAGTAAGATGTCTTACCCTCATTATTGTCTCAGAGAAACAATGCAGAGAGTCAGAGAATTACTGCAATTTGGAGGATTTGGGGACACCGAATATTTGCGAAGGACACTTGCAAAGGAATTTCAACAAATGGAACACAGGTATTAGCAAAAGAATTAGAAATCTGAAATGTCATAGAATCTTGTTCGTGTATAGAAGTTCTTACTTGAATGTGTTGTTTATTGCTTTTTCATTGTAAATTCTTCATATTAATGCTATATCTACTTTTTCATTCATAAATGTTCTTACACATGTTTCCTCAGTGGGAAAAATATGAACTATGGAATAAATCATTGCTGTTATCTGTTGTTAGGAGTAATTGCTTCTCACCCCGCCCAACCCTCCCCCCCACCCCCATCCCTCTTCAAGTCTGGTCCTCATTGCTGGTATGTGTACCAAATGTGAAATTCTAGATCTCTTTGTATGCGTAACAGGAGTTTGAGGATAATTAACTGGGTTCAAAATTGGTTGTTTTACCCAACTCATCTATTATATGAACTGAAATATTCATTTCTTATTTGGCTGATTCAGGACTTGTGTTGATGGGGTTTGTCTGTAGATATTTCTATCCGCATATGCCTATTACCATAAAGTTTTGCATATATTTGTCATTTCCTTGCCTGAGTGGCCAGAATCTTGAGACCATAACGAGTGGAGAAAAAGAGAAAGAAAAGGAAACCTTTGGGGGTTAGGGGTTGTATTCTGGAGATTGTCCTCAACAATAGTTTTTCACTTACCCTCTGTCTAATAATCTGGTCTTTCGCATTTGATCTCAGGTTGATTACTTGACAATGTACGTGGAAACTTTAGTTGGGTGATCTTATAGGATTGGGCTTTCTGTTTAGCTTATGATCCTTGTGTATGGAAATACCATATCTCATGTTTCCTGATTAGGAACTAATTTGATCATTACAGTTTCAAGGAAGCTGCCCAGATGCCTTTTTCTACTATTTCAAAAAAGATACTTTGTACGAATTTGCTGCCGCTATTCCCACTTACATCAGTTTCAACATCCACCAGATACATTCCCATTTCACTGTCCTTCTATGAGGTGTATTCCTTTAATCTTAAACTACAAATTTTATCCAGAGATCCACATGTGCAGGGTAATACTGCTTTTTCATTGTAATCATTTCTCTGTATGACTCTGCAGGGTGACTCTGAATTTGCTTCATCTAATCAAACCCATGAAATTGGGTTTACAGATTATATTTCCTTCCAAATACCTGATGAGTCTTTTGTAGATGTAACGAACTGTTTAGCAGTAGTGAGGGGACTTTCGAATGATTCAACCAATGTGAAGCAGGGAAGACCTTTGGAAGCGATCTTGTTGTGCATCCCTCCTGATTACTGTTGTGTGGATTTGGCTCTATATAAGGTAAAAGCTTGGTATCTTATATTTTAAAGCCCAAATTTGTAAATTTGACTGATATATTCTGTTGGAAACAGGAACATCAAATTGTTATGTTGCTAAATAAGACGAATGATACTCGTGAAAACTTGGGAGATGCCTGGATGACGATCTTGCAGGCCTGTGACCTTCCTTTTGTACATATTCCTGGTACCACTTGTGCAAATAACTGGGAGTTGTACCAATTGAAGGTAACTCATGGATCTGGAGCTTGCATATTAATTTCTTAGTCATGATATCCTGAGTTCTATTTTTCCGGATCATGTCAATTCACTACCTAAGACATTGATGGCAAAAGGAAAATTACTAGGATATTCTTCTTTTATGTCGACTCCTGGTCTTTTCAGAGTTTTAAGAAGTGGCTCTGGTTAGACCGGGAACCACACCTGTCCAGTCTGGTTCCCCAGCAGAAATAGTATTGGTCGAGAGGTGGTGCGTTGACCCTATTCAACCGATAACCAGCGAACCTGTCAACTGGTACCCAGCGAACCTGTCAACTAGTTTGGACCAGTTCTGGGCCTCCAAAAAATTTAAAGGAATAATGTTGGAGTTGGGTTGGGGTGTGGAACTCCAACCTCTTGTTACTAACAAAACTGCCAACCATTTACTCCGGTGTCTGCTCGCTTCAATTTGTGGTGGATAATTTATTTATTGACCGTACTGGCCTAATTTACTAGAAAATTGAACGATGTTGTTAAGAACCTAAATTCTGTCTTTTGTGCTCAAGTGGTTCTGCTGACTCACTGGGATTCTTTTGTTCACTTGCCGATTCACTGGGCTTCTTTTGTTCTGAACGTGTGTAATCTAATATATGCAGAGTATTCTATCAGATGACATCACATGTAATCGGTTCGATCAGTTGAACTGGTAGATCACAGCTCTACCAGTTTGACCGGTTGAACCACTGGTCTGGTTTTTAAAAATGTTTGTTTTTTTTATTGTTCCTATTTATGATTTATCTGCTCTCCTCATCAGCACAAGTAGCAGCAGCTTAGTTTTTCCACCTGTGTATAAAGCATATACATGCCATTTCATGCTTGCAAATTCAAAGGATGTTTTTCTGCCTTACTGTAACTGCAAGAGTTCCAACATACATTGACAGTTGGAGCCTTGTACTTGTATCTGTGTTAAGAAATGTGCATTTGATGGCCCTAATGGGTTAGTAGTGCTATTTTTGCTTCTTTTTTGTGATGACATTTTTACTGCTTTTATTATTCTCACTTCTGAAACACTAACCCAGTGAAACTACGCATCTAGGACTCTATCTTACACCTAGACATGGAGAATGAGAAGCTTCGCAGGATTCCCCATGCTGTAGTTCCTCCCTTGTCAGTTAGTGGTAAGAATTTTTTGACACTGTCATACTATCGAGCTAAAAATCAATTCATTGCGGATGCCATCAATAGTATAGTTCTGAAGATTTTTTCTTTTGAGTTTCTTACCATGTCCATTAGCAGTTTTGGATGTTTGGAAACCTATTGTTGCCCATACTCTTTTCTTTGTGTATCAATGTTTGATAAACTTGCCAGTGTCAGTTACAAATTTATCTTGTTGGTTGCGTGGTGGAACTGAATTAGTCCTGCCCATGCGTTTTACCAAATTTCCACTTAGAACCTACTCTTAAGTTTAAATGTGACTGGCGTAGTTACATTGTGCCTTTTTAATGGACCACTTATGCAAAAGAATGCTCCAAAGAATAATATGTTTTCAGTTGAAGAAGTAATATACTAAAGTATTAGGTTTCCTTCTAATTTTAAATCAATTGAGAGGACAAAGTGCGAAAAGGATGAATATATAGTGGCCAGACAAATACTACAAGAATAATCTTCTTACGATACATTGCAATCTGGGTTACTGACTGAGAACTGTTATGTGCATGTTCATGATGACTAATACTATCATGTTATCTAGTATAGCAAGATAATGTAGAGCATTTATAGTTTACATGCATACCATTAGCGTCTTTGGGCTTGGAAGGTTTGCTTCCCGCCTGTGTTTCAGCATAATGCAAGTGTTGTACTTTTACTTTTACCCAACAAAGGTCTAAACATCACGTTAGTTATGGCCATATATTCAAGGAACACCGGACTGAAATCAAGTTGATGTCTTTTTGGCAACAGCAAGTAGAGGTGTGGCTTGTGTTTTGGCTGCAAGAAAGCGGGCCCTGGTCTACATACTGGACGAGGATGAAGATGAAATCTCTGATTCAGAATGACCGTCCGTTCAAGAATTTGTGGTGGTTATGCTCGTGTTGCTCCTGTGGGTGGACCTCTACTCCTTGAAGCTGCAGACATCGGTGTGAGAAGCAATGCATGTGGGCTTTTGTGACCGAAGCTTTTCGGCTCTGCCCTTCTCGGAGAGCCTTAACTTATACCTGCCATGTGCCTTTTCTGCTAGGTGGGCATTTGTCGAAGAGAAAATTGGAGTAAAAGGTGACTATTTATCTATTGAGTAAGACGCATGGTTTCTATCTGGTGGTAATTGTCTTCATGGTATTGCTGCAAGCTTTGAGACCCATTCGATAGTGCCAAGCTTATGCTTCGTCTGTATATGTTTATAATTTTCACATATAAGACAACCAAATGCTTGGTTTGGATTATTTATGCTTTGGGTTGAATGGTTCGCTTGGTCTAATCGACCGATGAACTTTGCGTTTGAATGTTTGAATTCTCTCACCTAATATTTGACTTGCTTCTCCATGTCACCGTTAAGTGATGCATCCAATCCGATGCACAAAATACCTTCTTGTGTGGAAGTGCTTCCCTCCAGGATCAATATAATCAACATGACTAGCCGCTGGATTTATAGTTTCAAGGTGGCTCTATAGAACAGTGACCATATTCCGGTCTCTGAGATTGGAATCTGCAAATGAATGGTAGGTTCAAGATTATGAGATTATGTCGACAATATCTTGCGTCTTCTTAATAAAGATTATCACGTAGCCAGTAAATTTAATGATGTATAAACATATGGGCATGTTGAATTGTTTAAATAGTTCAAGAAGGAACCGCGGAATGACACGCTAAAGATAAAAGATCTTGATACACTCAAAGATAAAAGATCTTGATACTCAATCTTATATTAGAAGGGTAAAATTCCAGTGCAAACCCAATCTTAAATCAAATTTACCCCGAGTTGCTTTGCATATAAGCTTGTTGTAGAGAAATTTAAGTTAAAAATTTCGAGGACCGAGAAAACAAAAAGAGAGGGCCAGGAAAACGAGTACGAGGGAACTTAGCATCGTAACTTAACTGCGTATGCGTTCCGGAAAATAGCTACATTGCCACTGGATAGCAGCAGTAGGCAAGACTTATTACATGGAACTTCATAGATGTGGTCGCAATTCTAATGCATAATAAGCGTAGAATCCAGGTAATCTATTTGAATGATGTAACCTTGCATTCCTTACTCGTGATATATCAGAGAACTTTTGTGAAGAAAAATGTCAAAAGAACCGAAGTAGAGAGTCGTGATATATCAGAGAACTTTTGTGAAGAAAAATGTCAAAAGAACCGAAGTAGAGAGACGCTTTTCAGTAAAAACAAAATTAGTCACTTAAGAAGGCATTCGACAAAGCCCATTCTATATACAGACGAATAACATCATCAATGAAATATTACCATCATCTAAGAAAAAATTACCATCATTTGCATAAGGAATAAACTGAGAATAATCGACATAAGAACTATTAACAAGCCCGGACTTCAATCGGTGGTTCGTCTAACTGCATAATTCTGACACCTCTCTTCCTGATGAAGAACCCCCACTGCAACACTGCCTTTATCTTGAGCCAGCCAATAACACCTCTGCCGGTACCCCTAACAATTCCATGATCGAATGTGTCATTATATGGTGGGCTATCAGCGAGCCATCCAGCCACATCATCTGGATCAATTGATTGTAAATCTTCCATCACGTGATTGCCTTCGGGAAGAGGAAGTGTCCTATTAGATTGGAAGCTTGAAATTGAGGCATAGGATGTTTCAGAGGAAAGACCATTATCATATCCTGTATAGTCCATTTGGCTTGAAGAATCGATTGTTTGGTGACACATGGCATTCTGCAAATCGATACCAAGGCATTGTGTTGGCGATCCAGCAATAGTACTACCATGATATCCTGGAGGGATCCGAACATTCGAGTAGTCTGCAGACATGGGCTGATGTGCAGCAAGATGAAAAATTTCATTAACTGTAATCTCCATGGAATTTCCAGAATTGGTATTTTGTGACTGAACTGACAATGCCAAAGCCGTTGCACCATGGAGTCCTAGAGCAAGAACTAAAGCATTAATACGGTTCATAAACATAAGCCGACATAAGCACAGGTCTACGAGCTTATAAAATTCTTGCAATGATTGGTTATGAGCTTTTATTATTCTGATATCACGGGAAGTGCTACTAGTTTTTTTATTTCTCCTTACCCTGCACATCTCTTTAATTTTTCTTGCCCTTGATCTTTGTAATCTTAACACGCTTCAATTGACAAGGCCCTTTCCGAAAAGATTCCTGTCACCATTTGATAAAAATAAACGTCTAACCACGTTGCCTTGTGTTCATTACATCTATTCATATCTACCTAGTGATAGCAATATCTTGTCAATATCCACGTAGCATCACCTAAGTGAAGGTGTTCATGAGTATCTGTCCTCCCCCTCCCCCAATCCCCCTCTCAAAAAAGGCACATGTTACCACTAATTTTTTTGTTGCTTTTCAATTGCTTAGACAGAACACAAACATGCATACATACATATATACATATATTGGCCAATATGGATAGAGTGTATTGAGTGAGGCTCATTTTGCAACAATCACACCTGGACAAACAAACGTCTTCATATTATGTGGAACACAAAATCATAAGGATCTGGAACACAATGCTTTTATTTATTAAAGCTACAAAAAATCAAGTGTAAGTCCTATTTTCATTGTAATTTCGCAGGCCACGTCTTTGTATGAGCTTAAAGGGAGATACAGTTTTGTGTTTTAGAGCACGTACCTACAGCAGTGGATCCCACATTTGCCAGAGGAGCTTCCGGACCAACTGGAGCAGCAAAGATTGGTGGAGCCAAACAACTTGGAACAGGGTTGAAATTTTCAATTTGTCCACCAAAGACTTGAGATGAAAATGAGCTTGAGCTATTCTTCTGCATTGAATCAGAAAACGTCTCACCACTGAACTCTTTCACATCATTCCAGTTAACCAAAGCCTTTTTCACGATTGTATCTCCATGTTCCTGAAAGAAAAACACTTGGTAAATTGCTCAGGCTGGACTAATGGAATAATGTTGAAAGAACTGCAATTCACTTTATGCCTATATCTGCCATTTCTCCATCACATAAAGGTCAGGTGCTCGAAAGATGTAATATAGAGTACAATCAAGGCAAGGGTCCTCAAGGTAAAGATGCAAAGTTGATTGAGAAAGGACCAGTGAAGAAATAAAGCACGCATCAACTTGTATTGCAAGTAATTAAGATCTTGATTGTTCTAAACTTGGAAAGTATTGTGACGTGAATGTGTTAATTGTTGAAACTACAATATGTTGATGAGTGCCTTAGATTCTCATGGATGAAACCGAATTAACAGCTGAAAGTGGTCTCCAACTCACTCAGTACAGAAGGCCACTTAGATTTACATGGTCACAAACCTCAACTTTGCATTGCGAAGAGCGCAAGCTCAAAATCACTCTATTAATAGAAGGTCTATATTATGGATCTAAGCATAGCATCTATATTTTCTTTTTATTTTCTCCTCAGGAACATCATTTTACTTTTATGACCGGGAAAAAGAAAAGAAAAGAAAAGAGAAGCAGAGCCTCTAGATGTCCAACCGACTCCTTGTTTCAAGTTTCCACATCTAACACCTATTAAGCCACACAGCTACAAGCGAACATAAAAATAATGATTACATAGAAAATATGGGACAAATTATTCGAATTCCCCGTGATGGTGCAGCAAGTGAACTGGCTTGACAAAACTGAGTAGGAACTCCTTGGTTACCAACCTTCTCTTGGGCAGAAAGTCGATGAGTAGCAAAATATTCCCCGTCTTTGACTAGGCCGATCAGTTGACCATCAGTGTTGAATACAGCACCATGCTTTGTCACGCCATCAGGATAGTCCCAGTAAAGCTTCCACTTTGTCTTGCAAGTCTTTGCATGGCATATGAGGCTATCCCACTTATTCTCTGTTATGCTCTTTCCGAGAATCTATGATGAGTGAACACAAAAGACTTACATTTTTGGCAGTTAATCAAACCCTAATTGGTAATCATTAACTAAGTGCTTACCTTTCTCAGTTTCTTGGGGTCCATGAACAGTTGCAGTAGAAAGTCCTCCACTGTACATATTCCAGCTTTACTCAGTTTACGGTGAGACGTCCCATCTTTGGCAATCTTGTCCAACCTCCAAACCTTATCGTCAGATGCAGGTGGATGATGTTTCCTGTAAGCTGTAAAATGAAGAGCACATATACAATAATGTCCCTGTCACTATCAGATTAATTTGTAGAAGCAAGCAAACTTGTAAAAGGCTTGCAAGCTCTCTCCTGAAACTGATCCGAAGTGTCAACATTTGCTAATAACGAACAAACCGAATGTTTCTTATTTATCAGAATTTTCGTTCAAGTTGTAAAGGTCCATACGAAATGAAGCTCTCAATTAAAAAATTGAAGATGGTGGATGTCCAACATGTTTATGTTCAGTCATAAAGGATAAGGCATATTTTTGTAAAAAGACTATGAAGGACCTACCTTCCCCTCTATGTTCCTTGACAGGGAAGGCATCTGTTTTTGCTTCTCGGATTCGCGTGTTCCCGCAAAAACCCGATGCCACCTTAAGCCCTAACCTGAATCTTTTACTCCTATTCCAGCTGGAATTGTCAGTAAATATCAGTTGTCCCAGCTCCCCAACACCTCCCTTTAGCTTCACTACGAGATCTCCTGCCAAAAGCGGCCCCTTTCCTTCACGTTCTTTAACCACGTAGTTCTTAAACTCTTCTGGAGCCCAGTTATCCTCATTGTCTTTGTTGAAATCACCTTCAAGCACAACGACGTCCAACTTAATGGAGGATTCTGGGCCTGATGTAACAACATCCCCTGTGTTCGCATCTATCAAGGCAACATAAATGCGAGCACCTTCCTCTCCTTCTATTTTCATTCCAGTAAATAGAGGAAGTGACAGTTTGGTTGTAAGTTGAAGCTGTAAGTTTCTCACTCCATTGTTTGCTGTAGATTGAGCATTGCCCCTATACAATCACCAGCAAACAACCATTAGAAATAGAGACAGATACGGAAGCAGAAAATTGAATAAGTACCGATAAAGAGAGACAAGCTACCAAACATCTCACTTGGACAGGTATCACTGCTGGGGAAACTACAACGATAAATAGATACATTGTCTAAGAGAGTTCAATAATGCAAATTTTTAAAGAGATCAAATAAAATAAAATGCTCCACTGCTCTTAAGCTACAAAAGTTATATTCTGAATCGGAGCATTGACACTGGGGCGCATGATGAGTCCTTGTGGCCTTACACTCACTGAGCTCTGACTACCTGTTGTGGGGTGGTAGTGGTGGGTCGGACAATTATTCCCAAAACAACAACAATGCATAACCGGTCAATACTACACAGAAAGCCTTTTTCAACGGCATCACAGGGGAAGTGCATTCATACCTTTCGAGGTGTAGAGTGTGACTGTTTGCAGACTCCACTGCTTCCTTCTGTTCAACACCACCAACAGCAGAATTACCAAAGTTGGAGAGATCAGAAAATGAAGCAGAAGGGATACAAAACCAATACATTCCATCAAAAGGAGTTGAAAAACCTATTCTGTCGTTCGTTCTTAATAATAACTCACCGAACACCTTATTGAGTTAAGTTCTTCGTGCATATTTGAAATCAGTCTTTTACCAAGCAGCAGTTGTCTATAAAACTCATATGAACAATCCTAAGCATTTTCATTTTCCCCATCCATTCCATGTCCAAGAAAAAAATATTCATGTGTTTTAGAATGATTATGATTCAGCTTTAAGTGATAAAGCCACAGTCGAAAATGTTATTGAGGAAACATGAATGGAGATGGCCTCCAGCAAGGTCTGGTGATCTGCTTGAAACTCAGATGGCTTTGTGTGGACTGATTACTCCAAAGTCTGGCTCTGTAGACAAAGTGGTATTTACTGGATCTTCTGGGGGCTCTTTCTCTGTAAAGGAGGCTTGGAAGCTAGTGAGGCAATGGGCAACAAAGTGACTTGGCTTAGGCTTCTATGGTTTAAGACTAATATGACAAAACATGGCTTTAGAACTTGGCTGGTGAGTCGTAATAGGTTGCACAAAAGGATCTCCTATTTCAATATGTGAGGCTTTCCTATTATAACACATTGTTAAAAAGGATCTCCCATCCTTCCCGTTGAGCAGGGGCACAAGTTGGCCCTAGTAAGTGGACGGTACCGAGTGGAAGGGCCCTCGGTCAACGGATAAAAGTTAATCTAGGGATAGCAGATTGATCTTCCCCAAGAGTTCACATTGACAAGAAGGGTTGGCGCCTCAATTTCGGCTGCATGTGTGGGACATTATGCTGTAACAGACTTGTATGGAAAGTAGGCCTTCCCATGTTTTGCTTTCCACAGGTTGCGCAACAAAATGAATATTTACTTATAGACAAAGGAGTTTGTGCAAAGTTCATGCTCAATGAATGCTGTTAAAACCGTCGGAATAAAGCAATTAGTAAGTTCATTCGATCACTTCATGACATGCAGATAAACAACTCATAACTAATGTGTTGATGAAGATGTCTGATACAAGTGGAAATTTTATGAACTCTGTTTATCTTACCAATCTCTGAAAATCATTCTCTGGGCGCATCTGTGGCACTATATCTTTGAGAGCATTCCGGATGCAACTACAACATAAAAATTGACACCGTGAACAACTGCTGTCTTGTGGACTTATTCGTGACAAAAAGACTAAAATTCATTAACATTTTAGTTATTTGTACAAATGAATGTCAGATCTAATTACTGTATAAAACCATATGTACCAGACTCAAAATGTATTCCCTTACTCTTATGGCGATAAGACAAGTCAACGTAAAGCTGGAACACAAATTTATCCAGTACATTGATAACAGAAGCAAGTAATGTTGATTAGCAGCTATCTCCAAATGCACCGTCCTTTCAGTAATTAACAGAAAAAGTATGCGTAGGTGTTACACTTTGCCAAACAGAATCTTGGATTTATGGCATTAATAATCAGATGATATTTTTAGCTGGCGAGACAATACACATGGAAATTCTCCTAGAGAAATCAGTACGTGCAGATAAGATACAGCCAACAAACCAAATTAAAAATATTCACCTCTGAAAATATTCAGCCCAGTCAGTTTTAGCACGCTCCAGCTCTTCTCTGACCTGTCCAGAAAAGAGCAATAGCGAAGAATTACACTGCAAGAATCATCTGTCACGTAGTCATCGCATCAAGTTTCGCAAGTATCTTCATTGTCCTCCTTCTACATGCAAATTGATATTGACCACATTTCCAAGATTCAAGGCGACAGCCATTTCAAGGGCACTTAAATTGAAAATTTGTATCTTTTTGTGATCCATACTGTCCAAAACAACATGAAAAGACTAAAGCATGTTCTTAGTGCAATTTCCTCACAAGGAAAGCCTAGAATATTCAGTGGGTCATTTTTACCTCAAACAATAATTCTCTATACATCTCACAGCAATTTCTCATGCGGATTACTTTCCAGAAACTGACTGGAATGTCAGAAATGTATCTAACCACTTCTACCCGAAGAGACTAGGAATTGACATATAATAGGGACTGTATTTTGCATGTCCTGGTTGGCTACTTTACTCATCTTACCACACTCCGCAATTTCTCCTCTGTCAAACAGCAACACGGCATGACATTCATCTCGGACCCGTTCCATGCTTGACTGCATGAACATCAGCACAAAAGTACAAGCAAGACAGGATATTTTAGACGACAGGATAGCAAAGTAACCCGGTAATGATAACAGCTCACTTGCTAGGCAAATGATTCTAACAGAGTGCAGTTCGAATAAGCAGGAAGTACCGCGATTGGCCAATGCGAAATCACAAAACAGATTCGAGACGACAACATTTGAGGTCTTTAATACTTCGCATTAAAGCAACAGCACACACCCACAAACAAAGAACTGAACGAAAGCGGTTCAGAACGGTCGTGAGGCAAAAGCCTTTTGATGTCATGCCTCACCGCGGGCTTTCACCATATCTCACATTTCAAGAATCTTCAACTCAAGAACCCCCTTCATTGAATCTCCCTCAAGTGAAGCTAAAACTAACGCACGATCATCAAACACTGAGTTGAGCATTGAAACATCAAGAGGGAAGAGGGAGCTTACTCGGCTGGAGGGAAGCACGGCCTCTTGGGTTGACTCGGTTGACCCGAAGAAGAGGGAGGCAGAGCTCTCTTTTGCATCGACATGGTTTCCCTCTTCTTCCGTGGAGCTTCACAAGAATTCAGAACATGTCTGGCTACTGAAAAACTGCAGGAGAGAGAGAGAGAATCAGACAGGAAAACAGTTTACCAACGAACTCGAACTCTTATTGTAATAATTGGAGGGCGTCTCTTTTTGTACATGTCTGTAGCACGTAATTTTCCGCGAAATGTGAGACTTCGTGTACGATTCCGCGAAACGTCGCCGGTTTAGGGTTTCTTTTTTTTTTTTTCTCCTTCTTTTTTCTTTTTAGTCTCTCCGATTTTAGTAATTTGCCCCCGTATTTTTATGAAATTGCAGCATGTACTTTTTTTTAATCTTTTTTTTTTCACCTTTAGCCTTTTAAGCTATTTTGCAATGGGGACATGCTCGAATATTTGTCAAAGAGATAAGTGCATCAAAAGTTTAAAAACTTGATGTGAAAATATAATTAAGTTCTAAAAATTTCAAAATGTGCAATCAAAATTCTAAAATTTGTCAATTTTGTGCACTTAAGTCCTTATGTTAACTCCACTAATTTGGGTAACGAAAAATACTAATGACATAATTTGATTAGTTTCTCATCAAATCTTGCTTAAATTAGATTGAAAAAATTTTAAAAAGCTAAAGTTTATTAAATAATAAGAGCCCAAGCTTCGAAAGAAAAAAAAAAGCCATAGGGCCATCGCTACCGCCCCTTACCACCACACCCGATCACATATGCCCTGCAAAAGCTCATGATCATCTATCGATAGTGCCTTCTTCCTCAACATAATGAAGGAGGGCATATGTACTCTAATGGCACGAATGATAATTATTCTGTTTCAGAAATAGATTTTTCTATATACATTCCGTGAACGAGTTTTTGAGTCAAAATACGTATTTGATAACGATACAAAATTTCTCCCTTCCAAACAGCTGACTGACAGACGGTGAAGAAGGATGACAGGCGAAGGATAGCAGCCGAGGCGACCGACAGGCGGGCGGTGGTGGGAGGTGGCCATCGTCGGACGTCGGCAGAGGACGGCGGGGAGAGGCAAGCGGAGGACAGCAGGGGGAGGTAGGAGGCAACCAAAATTGCGGGCAGAGGACAGCAGCCAACGTCGGCCGGCACAAAGGATGGCAAACGGTGGTGGCGAGAGGTGGCTGGCATCGCCCAGTAGAGGACGGCAGGTGACAACGGGAGGCGAGTGACGTCGGCAGACATAGAGGATGGCAAATAACGGTAGGGGGTTAGCGTGCGGTGGCGAATGGCGGTGGACAATGGCGGGAGAGGATGACGGACAACAAGCGGTAGTGGATGGCAACAAGAGGTGGGTGGCGGGCGGCGGTGACAAGAGACGACCAGTTACAACGGGTGGGTGGCTGGTTAGTAGTAAATGCGATCGATTAGAAGAATTTTTATTTTTCATTTCTGTTTCAGAAATAGAAAAGTAGAAAACGTTTACTTCCAATTTCTATTCTAAACCTATTATAAAAATGAAATTATTTTGCCAAACGGATTTCTATTCCAAACTTGTTCTCAAGAATAAAAAAATAGAATGATTATCATACATGCCCTAATAGAGAAATGAATGTTGCTAATAGCTCTGTCAACTGAAGATGTTCCTCCATGAAGTGCCACATTTCTTTTGGGGGAAGAACAGCAGAAGTGCCAAAAGTTGTATACGGAACTCACTTTGCTGTCAAAAGTTTCAATCGGATCACTTAAGTACCAAAAGTTGAGAAAAACGATCACTTAAGTGCCATTTTGCCGGAAATCCGACGTGTCATTTTTTTTATTAATTTCTCAAGCTGATGTGGCTCGCTCGGGCTGATGTGGCATTTCTTTTTTTTTTTTTCCTTTTCTTTCTTTTTTTTTTCTTTTTTCTTATTTCCGATGGCCGGCGTCCGGCCACTGGCTATGGCCAACCTCGCCGGGTGTCGCCTTCCTTCGGATGAGGGTCGGCCTCGCCGAATCTGGCGAGGCGAGCCCTCGCCGGGGCTTGCCTTGCCCAGGTGAGGGCCGGGGCTCGCCTCGCCAGATCCGGCAAGGCCACGGCGGCCCTCGCTCGGAGGAAGGCGACGCCTCGGTGAGGCCGCCGTGGCCTTGGCGAGGGCTTGCCTCGCCAGATCCCGCGAGGCCGGCCCTCGCCGAGGCCACGGCTGCCTCGCCGGGCCTCGCTAGGAGGAAGGCGACACTCGGCGAGGCCAGCCAGGCCAACCACCGGCCATGGTAGAAGAAGAAAAAGAAAAGAAAATAAAAAAATTAGAAAAAAATATTTAAAAAATTGATTAAATTTATTTATAATAATGAAAATAATAATAATATAAAAGAAAGAATGCGTGTGGATTTGTATAAGGTAGTGGAGTGATTAAATTAAGGACTCGTAAAACTAGGCGAGTTAGGTGGGGTTTATTATGTCAACGCCAAAGGCTGCTTGGCTTGCCGTTGTTACGTGGCCAATCTTGGAGTTCAAGCTTATCCCCTGACGCGTTCCCGTAATACGGTGACGTTTGATAGGCGACGAGAAAAATATTTCAATAAAATCCCTAAATTTATTTGAAAATTGAAATTCTGCCCATCATCCAATAGAAGATGTGCTTACAAGGACTATCAGTAGTAATTTTGCTCGGAGGAATTCATTCTATAATCTCTCTTGGTACTCTAATATATTATTTATTTTTTGGTCTCTTTTATTAAAGGAGAAAATTGTGAATTTTTATTTTCCGATAATATAGGCTTATTAATACACTCTCGACCCACGTAAACAAAGGCCTATTAAAAAAAAGAATCAATTTTATCTTGAGTGGCAATTTTGGCCTGAACTTTTTTTGTCTTATAAAAAACACAAACTTTCACTTAAATCATAAATTTGGTCTGAACAATTTGAAAATTTTACATCATGGAGGCCAGATTTGAGGTTTGAATAAAAGTTGGTAACTTTTATTGAGATTAAAAAAAGTTCAAACTAGAATTTTCACTCAATGTAAAGTTGATGCCTTTTTTTTTTTTTGGAATTAGCCCCGTAAACAAATAAGGGCAATTTCAAGCGGCTAACCAAGGGAGGCCATTCGAAAAAAAAAAATAGGGAGGCCAAAGTTAAAGCTGGATAAAATCTAGAATTTTGGCTACTATACATGTTATTTCTTTAATATTTTATAAATCATCATTTTTTCTTTGGTTGACTTTTGAAGGTTCACTACTTTTGGACACCTACCGTCACACTCCAAATCCAAACCTAGAATTTAGGGAATGGCCGGCCGGTCCTTATAAAATAAATGGAGCAAGCCTTCAACCAATAATAGCTTTTATACGAAAATGATAACTTAATAAAAACCTTTCAGCGAATGAATATAACAACAAAGTTCGGAATGTCGTGAATCGATTAAAAACGAGAGTTTCATGAAATCCAATTTAATAGGCCTTACTCGAGTTATCAAAATTAGAGTCCCACACCATTCCAAATTGCTCTTTATGTGACTTGGTTAAGTTTCCTTATTCACAACCTGAAATGATATCAAAATGGATGAGCAGAACCATGATTGGACTTGAGCAGTGAAAAATGTAAATTTTGTATCAATTATGCAGCGCATCACATTAGCATAAGTATCACTTTTAAATAGCATATAATGTAATGTTACACCTTATATGTTATCGAAATATCTTAGCATACAGATACCCAATCGGTTGCTCATGTCGAAACATATGACTACACTTCATTAGGCGATGCCGCCTAGAAACTACACCCACTGCAATTAATCCCCAGAAATCATATCAGCTGTAGTTAAGGCCCAAAATAGAGCTGATTGGCAAACATATATCATCTCTCAATACATATGTCAACTGTGTGCATTAATCCAATATCGATATAGATGATATACAACGTGCTAATAAATGATTTGAAATAATTCACCCATATGATCATTTCCAATGTATATCCAAAATAACACCAACTTGAAAATCCATCAAATACCGGATCCAATATTATAACAAAATAATTTTACCATTTAGTAACAATGCGATGCAAGTTAAGCCTCTTTTCAGAAATTGCCTCCTCAGAAATAGCGGCTAAACTCACTTGGGCCAAGAAGCCTGTTTAACTCGAAATTTACGAAAATGCCGGTCCATGGGCCCGATAAGTACCCCCAATGGTCCAAAAATTTCTTAAAGCCTTTGAAACATAAAAAAAAAATGCTGAATTTTTGCAGAAAATAAGTCCATTCTCCATAAAAAGCAGATAGAAATTAGATACTTTTTCAAATTTCGATCATGCTAGTCTTCAATGATCTCACCAAACCTTTCAAAGGCTACGAATCAGAATTTTGTACCATGGATATTTGCACAGACCGGATCAATTAGAGAATTTTTGGATGTCCATAAAACCGTTTTTCTAATATTCACAATTCTAGTAATTTGGAGAAAGTAACAGAAAATTTCAATATTTCCAACTAAATCTAGCCGAACGATGCCGACGACGGCCATGGAGCTCGTCAAGACCTAGATATGGAGAACTCTAGATCTCGCCTCACCCACCTCAGCCTCCAAACGCTGACTACATCAAGCCGGACGAGTGTTGGCATCGGTCGCAAGCCTGGCTTGTCCATGACCGGTGACGCCGCTATCCACAGTCACCAGCGTCGTCCATGGACGGCGAAAGACAGAGAAAAACACATAAAATGGCAGAGAAGAGACAGAGCAACGTAGACAGAAAAAATCTGAAAAATGGGCCTCTACTCGGACAAGTGGTGAGCAATGAATGGAGTGGCGCACGGCAACTTGGCAAGACAAGCCTACCCAATATTTACTCATAGTTTCTCCGTCTACCTCCACGTCCTATTGGCTAGATGGGAGCTTTGACTCCCGAATTAGACCAGACCAACACTTGTCGTTTCACCTCTCCCTCCACTCTCTCCCTCTTGTCGCCCTGGCTTTCTTTCCAAGATCAGTAGCGATTCAGCCCTCAGTCGAGGCATTACAATGTTTCACATGAAGATGGAAAGACAGCCAACTCAAAAACCTCATCAGTATTATTGCATCGTCCGAGCATTCTTTTGCTCGTCCTATTAGTACTAAGTGTGTTATTTCCTTAGAGACGGGCGGGATGTTCATCCTCCTCCCTTTTGATCGCGCATGTTCCTAAGTCCAATTCTAGCTTAGATACTGAATGTTTGCTCATAGTTAGGAGTCTTGGTTGAAGGATTCAAGTCCCCTGCAGTCTCTACACTTGACTTGATTAGGGTTGTCGGGTCGGCTTTCGACAGGAGTGCACGCGATCGCGGGGGATAGAATATGCAAGAAAAAGGAAACACTTCCACCACTAATCACAAACAATAATAATAGCAACAATAACGATAAATGAGTTCAATAAATCAAGAGGAGGTCCATCATCATGGTTCTCTCTCCCATTCACGAAAAACAAACAAACAGGATAAAAAGGCGGAAAAGAGGAAAGATTTTAGTTGGTAGGGTTGCCGAGGGCCTCGATGGCTGTTGCTCTGGGAGCCTTGATGGAAGTTGCTCTGAGGATGTGATGGTGGTATGCTGTTGCTGCTAATGCCCCCACAAACGGTCCAAACCAGAAGATATACTGCACATCCACGTTCGCAAACATCAATTAATACTAGCCTAAAATCACTGTCTCTTGGCGATAAGATCAAATCCAAATGCGCACATAACATCTTGGGTCATCGAACCGGAGGAATCCAAGTTCTCGCAGCCATAAATGCAAACGACTCGCCTGTTTGATGTGTGTTATTCATGCAGTAAAACTTGGTTTAAGGAAGGCGAGAGAGAGGGAAAGGGGCCTTACTTGGTCATCCCAGACTTTGTGGTTGTTATAGATAACAGCGGCAGCAAAGCTCCTAGCCGGGTTGATGCCGGTGCCGGTGATGGGGATGGTGGCCAGGTGAACCATGAACACTGCAAATCCAATTGCCAATGGAGCCAAAACCTGCACACCCAAACGCAAACCCCATCTCATCGGAAAAGCTAATTCATTCATCAAACAAACAGCTTGGAAAGAAGGGCATAGTTGTTTGTAGCAGCAGCAGCAACTAGTAAGCAGTACGTACAGGCACATGAGAGTCGCGAGGTCTTCTCTTTGGGTCAGTGGCCGAGAACACAGTATAAACCAACACGAAAGTGCCAATGATCTCAGCACCCAGGGCCGCACCCATGCCATAGCCCGGAGCCACCGAGTTGGCACCACCTCCGTGCAAGTCGTAGTAGGGCTTCATGAATGCCTTCACCAATCCTACACCACAGATCGCACCCAAGCACTGGGCGATCATGTACGACACTGCCCTGATCAAACTCACCTTCTTTGCCACAAATAGCCCCAATGTCACCGCCGGGTTGATGTACCCACCTGTGTGGAAACGACGAGAAACATTATAGAAAACACATAAACCCCTGAAGACCATAGCATGAAATAACTAGAGGGACTGAACACGTGAAAGTGGTATAACGCACCAGATATGCCAGCAGTGCAGTAAACAAGGATGAACATCATGCCGCCGAAGGCCCAGGCGATGCCTAAGACGCCGACGCCATCGCAAGGCCCAGCCTGCTTCTTATGGCCGATAACGGTGGCGACGGTGACGTAGAGGAAGAGGAGAGTGGCCACGAACTCTGCGATGAGGGCTCGGTAGAAGGACGGGAGCTTGAGCTCGGCCATACCGAGGAGAGGAGCTGGCGGCCGGTCCGTGCAGTCCTCCCTGTGGTGGTGGTGAGTTAGTCCTTCCTCCGGCATCTTCTTCCTTCTTCGAGGAGGTCGGTTTCTAACAGCAGCAGCAAAAAGGGCGTGTTTGCTTCTTGTCTTCTCTTTCCCTGCTCTATCTCCTCTCTCCGTTGAAGCCCCCTTTGAATTTTATATTCACTAGTTTAGGGTCGTCTTTCCAGAAGTTCCCAAAAATTCCTATTGCCTACTTCGACCGAAAGGAGATATTCTAATATTTCTTATAATCCTATTTCCTATTTAGATTCAATTTTTTCAAGTATCATTTAAAATTTATATCGTGACAATATCCAAATTAATTGCCCCCACCCCAAGTTTGCTTTTAATAAACTGATATTTTCCAACTTGGTATTTCTTGAATTAAAACTTCGAATCTTATGATGTGCATGAGCTTGCCTGAATTTTCTTTCATCTCAACTGAAAAAATCTAAAGTGTGAACCTTCGCGCCTTTTGCAATAGACCTACGACCATGTAGACCTTTTAGCCTTTGTTTCCATAAAATTAGTAAGAATCAATCACATTCAGTAATTTAGATGGATCAGTAGCCGAAAAACGAAAAGCTCGGTTGGTGCATGCAGAAATTCCATGCAATTTTTTCTTTTAGATTGAATCGACAATTTATTTCGTTCAATTCAATGTCTGAAGAAATAGTTCGTTCAATTTTGTTTGTGGAATGTCCAATCTAAACTTTTTTTTTGACCGATTGAATCTTTGAAATGTACTCTTTTATTTTTGTTCATATTGATCCTTAAAATCAAAGCACGTATAAAACAGGTGATTTGGTTGAATAAAATTATATTTTCTTTTGAGCGATAAAAAGTAAATTTAATGTATGTCTTTTTAAGTAAGTAAACTCGAGACTATACTTATAGTAACCTCACTGACTTAGTAAATTAAGTTAGAAGGGTTCGCTGGCGATGGTCACAGAGGGACCTGAAGGCGGGTGCTTCGTCGCTTCAATTGGCAGAGGGTGTGGGCAATCTCTCCTGGGTATTGCTTCTGTTCAAGAAAGCTCTCTTTTTTTCGTTCAGCGTTTTCGTTTCTTCAACGATGGCTTGGCGTGTGGCCTTTGAGGCTTTGGCCTTTTCTCCTTTTTCGCCATAGGAACCACTGTAATTGCCAATCTTGTTCGAATTGCCTTCGATGGAGGATTGGTGAACATAGAGGTGCAGTGCTCGAAAGTCTACTGGAAAGGAAGAGTATTTAGAGCTGGGGTTGGGGTTTCGGAACTCCAACCTCTTGCAACTACTAAGCGCGCGGACCGTTTGGTCCGGAGTCTTCTTGCTTCAATTTGTGGTGGATAATTCATTTATTGGCGGTATTGGCTTAATCTACTAGAGAATTGAACGATGCTCTTGAGAACTCGAAGACAGCCTTTTAATGCTCAAGCGGGCTCTGCCAACTCAGCAGGGCTTCTTTTGTTCTGAACATGTGTAATCTAATCTATGTAGAGTGTTCTATCAAGTGATGTCACATGCAATCGGTTTAACCGGTTTTAAAAAAAAAATTGTTTTGTGTTCTTCCTATTTATTATTTATATGCTCTCCTCATCGGCCCAAGGAGTAGCAGCTTAGGTTTTTCCTCCTATGTGCACATACATGCCATTTCACGCTTGCGAATATTTAAAGGATGTTTTGCTTTCTGCCTTACCATAACTGCAAGAGTTCCAACATTCTTGACAATTGGAGCCTTGCACTTGTAAGTGTGTTAAGAATTGTGCATTTGATGGCCCTAGCACCATTTTTGCTTGCTTATCTTATTCTCACTTCTGAAACACTAACCCTGTGAAACTATGCATCTTGGACTCTATCTTACACCTAGAGATGGAGAATGAGAAGTTTCGCAGCATTCCCCGTAAAGTGGTTCCTCCCTTCTCAGTTAGTGGTAAGATTTTGTTTGACAACTTCAAACTATCGTGCTAAGGACACATTGCCATGCCATCAATTGTATAGTCCTGAAATTTTTTTCCTTGAGCTTCTTACCATGTCCATTTGCAGTTTTGGATGTTATGAAACTTATTGTTGCCCATACTAATTCCTTTCTGTATCAATGTCTGATAAACTTGCCAGTGTCGGTAACAAATTTATCTCGTTGACTGGCCAGTGGAACTGAATTAATCCTGTCCATGCTTCTTACTACATTTCCACTTAACCTAGTCTTAGGTTTACATATGACTTGCATAGGTACATTGTGCCACTTTAATGGACCACTTCACGTTTGTTCCTACGGTTTGAAGAATTGCATATTTATGCTCCAAAGAACATATTTTCAGTCTTAGAAGGAAAACAATAAAGTATTGGGTTTTCCTCTAGTTTTAAATCAATTGAGACTAGGAGTGAAAAAGATGAATCTTTAGTGGCTAGATAAATACAAAAAGAATAGTATCTTCTTATGGTAGGTACAATGCAGTCTGACTCACTAACTGAGAACAGGTGTGTACATGTTCATGATGATAGAAGCTACATGGTATCTAGTATAGCAAGAAACGGTAGAGCATTCATAGCTCGCATGCATACCATAGCCTCTTTAGTTTCACGAGGATTGCTTCCCTCCTGTGTTTTAGCGCAATGCAAACATTGTACTTTCACTTATACCATACCAAAGGAACTTCAGAGTGAAATCAAGTTGCTGTTATTTTTGGCAACAGCAGGTAGAGGTGTGGCTTGTGTTTTGGCTGCAAGAAAGCGGGCCCTGGTGTACATACTAGATGAGGATGAAGATGAAATCTCTGATTAAGAAAGACGGTCTCTTCGTGAATTTGTGGTGGCTATGCTTGTGTTGCTCCTGTGGGCGGACGTCTTATTTTTAAAGCTGCAGACATTGGTGTGAGAAGCAATGCATGTGGGCTTTCTGACTGAAGCTTTTCAGCTCCACCCTTCTTGGAGAGTCTAAATTTATACCTGCGATGTGCCTTTTCTGCTGGGCGGGCATTTGTCGAAGAGAAATATGGAGTAGAAGGTAACTATGTATCTATTGATTTAGAAAGAATCGACCGAAAGATGCTGACCCATGGCTTCTATCTGGTGGTAACTGTCTTCATGGTATTGCTGCAAGCTGTGAGACCTACTCGATAGTGCCGAGCTTTTGCTTCATCTATACATGTTTATTATTTTCACGTGTAAGAGAACCAAATGTTTGGTTTGGATTATTTATACATTGGGTTGAAGGGTTCACATTGATAATGTTAATAATATTGATGAACCATTGGAATGCAAAACCAATTTCGTTTCTACGGAGCAAGGTGGAGAAAAAAGAGTAGAAGGAATTATTTTTTTTAGAGACAAGTGTCACGAGCCAAATGGAGGAATGCACAACCGTTTTGCTGCCTTAACTCTAGTCCCAGCTGAGTAAATCTAACTATAACGAGGTAATGGGTTAAGGAATATAAATAGCAGTATGTACCATGGAATAAGTGGACGGAGAGTTATGGCTTTCAGTGAAGAACATTCTTCTCTTGGGAAATTTATTTTTGAATCATTATCTTCTTAATTCCTCTGATTTTCTTCACACATGGCGTAATCAACTAACGAACTTTGCATTTGAATGTTGAAATTCATGTATGCTAAGTAGGATAAAAAAAATAAATAATCATGGGAATGGAAAAAGGAAAGAAAATTATGAAAAATTTATGAGTACCGGAAAGAAGAGGCCAAAAAAGAAGCGAATAGGTGTCAATTTAGGGGAGGGTCATTGCTTATTTTAGCAATTTTGCAAAGGAAAAGAAAATAATGAAAAAACAATATGAAGTTGGACATGGCCTAAAAGAGAGTAAAGAACAAAAATTGAAGAAAGTGGGTGGGTGTCAACTTAGGAGAAGGTTGTCACTACAATGGCCTCTACATTGAGCACCACTTTACCATTGCACTGTTAGATTTGGTATCACAAATACTATGACTGACTATTTCCTAAAATTTTCATTTGGCCAGAAAAAATCATGACTAATGTCAGAGGTCAAATCGAATTCATGTAAATTTCCTCCGATCTGTTTTGACTGAAGTAATCACAAAAGTATAAATTGCATACAGTGGAAGGAGAACACTCCAGGTGGAGTGCAAATGAGGAATAGGAAGACCAGTTTTCTTGTATTGCCATGAAAGCATCATTTTAAAGACTATGCAGTGTATGATTGTTCCCTATACCATGGAATGAAAGTACTACTTTATATACCATTGAAACTATCCACGAGCCGTTTTACAGAAGCTTTTCAAGGACTGAGAAAACAAGAAGAGAACGCCAGGAAGGTGATAGAACACGGTTTGTGTCCGTCACGCAAAACCACTTCGGCCAAACCTCCATTTATAGCCGCTGCATCTGCTACTTTTTCAGTATTTGCTGATTTGTAATTCAACATCAATATTAAACTAACAGTCTGAACGAATGGACAATATCAAGGGAACTTAGCATCATGAATGGTGTACGTGTTCCGAACCATAAATTTATTGCCTGTGGATAGCAGCAAACACGCAAGACTTTATACATAGGACTCGATGGACGAGGTGTCAATTTCGATGAATAATAAGCGCGGTATGCTAGCACTCTCTTCAAATGATATACCTTGCATTCCTTACATGCGAAATATCAGAGAACTTTTGAAGAAAGATGTTAAAAGAATTGAAGTAACGAGACTCTGAAATAATAATTCGCTTGAGAAGGCGTTCAAACAAAGCAGTTCTGTACGCAGATGAATAACATTAACTAATAATATGTCCTCGTCCAAGAAAAGAATACCATAAATTCTATTGGACAGTAAACAGAGAATCATCTTACCTAATGCAAGATTAAGAATGAATCAAATCAAGCCTGGACTTCAAATGTGGTTCGTCTAACTGCACAATTCTGACACCTCTCTTCCTGACGAAGATACCCCACTGCATCACTGCCTTTATCTTGAGCCAGCACTTAACACCTTTGCCAGTACCTCTTATAGAACCATCACCATATCGTGGGGTAGAAATATCATATGAATAGGTTGACTGGAAATCTTTCATCACGTGATTGACTTGAGGAAGAGGAAGTGTACCACTAGATTGGAAGCTTGATATTGAGGCATAGGATGATGGTTCAGAGGAGAGAACAATTTCATTTCCTGTATGCATTTGGCTCGAAGAATCAACAATTCGGCTACACATGGCCCCTTGTAAATTGGTGTCACAGGACTGTGGCAAACCAACAGTAGAAGTACCATTATCTCCTGGAGAAATTAGACCATTCAAGCTGTCTGTAAATATGGACTGTTGTTCAGCAAGACAGAAAATGTCCTCAAATGAAAACTCCATGTCATCTCCGGTATTTTGTGATTGTTCTAGCAATGCTGAAGCAGTTGCACCGTTGTGTCCTGGAGAAAGAACTAGAATATTAGCGTGTTTAGTAAACAGAGGCTGACGTGAGCACGAGTCTACGTTCTTATAAAGAATATTAGAATGAACGGTTATGAGCTTTTACTATAACGGAAAGTGCTGCTAATATTTTTTCCTCACTCTGCACATCTCTTTAGTTTTTCTTGCCACTGGTCTTTGTTATCTTTAAGTGCTTCAATTGACGAGGCCCTTTTCAATTTCTGACATATAAGTTTAACCAACGAACCTTGTTTCTAATATGATTTTCCATTCACCTTTGATGAAAATGCACATATGTAACACATTTCTGTGTGCTTATTCCATCTATTCATGCCTACCTAGTGACAGCAAATTCTTGTCAATAGCCACTTAGCATCACCTAAGTGAAGTGTTCGTGAGTATTTGCCCTCGCCCTCCCCCAATCTCCCATCAAGAAGGTACCTGTTACCAGCTAATTTTTTAGTTGCTTTTTAATTGCTTGGACAGAACCCATACATACATACGTACATACGTACGTATATGTAACATACATATGACCAAATGGATAGAGTGTATTGAATGAAGCTCATTTTGCAACAATCACAGCTTATAGAATATATCTTTTCCTGTACAATTAGCATTGGATATTGACTGTTCTCCACATTGCATGTCCTTATAGGTCATTTTGATACTTCAACTCATATTTTTTTCATGTCCAAATTGAAGTTGCATTTCTTAAATCGAACCCTGATAATATGAAGTACTCGATTATTGCCCTTTTGCCTTTGTACTTATATCTACTAGATTACTGCCTTTGGTAGTGACCTGCAATAACCAACTCCTATTGTTCGTTCTTCATCTGTAAAAACTATTTCTGAGCATTTTTGGCTGCATCTAAAGACACATTAAAGTCTAACTTACAAATGGGAGCTCAACAATAAAGTGGAAAGTCCTATTTTCATCGTTATTTCACAAGCCACACCTTTGTACGTGCTTAAAGGGAGAGATAGTTTTATGTTTAGATCACTTACCTTCAGCACTGTAGCCCACATTTCCCGGAGGAGCTTCCGGACCACCTGGAGTGGCACAAACTCGTGGAACCAAATTACATTGAAAAGGGGGCAAATTTTCAATTTGTAAGGCTTGAGATGGAAAAGAGCTTGAGCTTTTATTTTGCATTGAACCAGAAAAGGACTCTCCATTGAACTCCATAACATCATTCCAGTTATCGAAGGCGTTTTTCACGATTGTATCTCTACGTTCCTGGAAGAAAAACACTCGGTAAATCACTCAAGCTGGACTAATTGAAGTATTTATCTCCACTATTGAAGGTACACGCTCTGACTCCAATCAACACTATCTTTTTTTGGCAAGTGATGTTGCATTCCGATGGATGAACTTGTACTCAGAGTAAGTACGTAAGTGCAGCACAGGGAAAGAAGAATAAAAGGAACATTGAAAGAACCTCAATTCACTTTATGCCAATCGCTGCCCATTTCTCCACCACATAAAGGTCAGGTGCTCGAAAGATGTAATGGAGAGTACGATCAAGGCAAGGGTCCTCAGGGTAAAGATACAAAATTGGTCGAGAAAGGACCAGTGAAGAAATAAAACACCGATCAACTTGTATTGTGCAAGTAATAAAGATCTTCATAGCTTTATACTTGAAAAGTAATAGGTGCAACGTGAATGTGTTAATTGCTCAAATGGCAATATGCTGATGAGTGCCTCACTTTTTCATGGATGACACCAAATCAACTGCTGAAAGTTCTGTCCAAGTTACTCATGCTTTTTTGTATAATTTTAACTGCTGAGTATAGAGGGCCACTTAGAGATATACAAGGTCACTATCTTCAACTTTGCATTACAACGAGCGAAAGCTCAAAATCAATCTATTAACAAAAAGTCTCAACTATGGATCTAGACAAAGCATCTAGATTTTCTTTTAATTCTCTCTACGGGCACTTCATATTACTTTTACTGATAAAAAAACCAAAAAACAAAAGCATCTAGATGTCCAACCAACTCCTCTTTAAAAGTTTCCATATCTCTGATCAATACTAAAACCTATTAAGCCACACAGCTACGAGTAAACATCAAATTGCGAATTACATAGATAATATGGGACAAATTATACAAATTAAGCATGATACATGAACTGGCTTGATAGAACTTAGTAGGAACTCCTAGTTACTTACCTGATCGTTAGCAGAAAGTCGATGAGTAGCACAATATACTCTATCTTTAATTAGGCCAATTAGCTGGCGATCTGTGTTGAATACAGCACCATGCTTCCTCGTGCCATCTGTATAGTACAAATAAAGTTTCCAATTTGTTTTGCAACTCTTTGCATGATTTTCAAGGGTATCCCAGTTCGTCGAATTTGAGCCCATTCCAAGAATCTACAATGAGTGAACACGCAAGACTTACATTCGTGGTAGTCAATCAAACCCTAATTGAGAATCATTAACTAAGTTTACCTCTTTTAGTTTCGTGGGGTCCATAAACAATTGCAGTAGAAACTCCCCCACTTTTTGTATTCCGGCTTCATTCAGTTTTTGGTGATATTTCCCATCCTTAGCAATCATCTTCAACCTCCAGATCTCATCATCAAATGCCGGTGAATCATGTTTCTTGGATGCTGTAAATGGACAGAACATATACAGTAAGGTCTCAGTCAATATAAAATTAATGAGTAGAAGCAAACTTCTGTAGGCATGCAGACTCTCTCCTGAAACTGATCCAAAGTGTCAACATTTGCTAATGACAAAGAAGCCGATCTTTATTTATTCATCAGAATTTTTGTTGGAGATGCAAAGGTTCGCACGAAATGAAGCTCTCAATAAAAATTATTGAGGACTGGATATCTGAAACCATGTTTATGGTCAGTCATAAAGGAAGGACAAGGTTATATGAACTGTTAAGGACTATGGAAGACTTACATTCTCCTCTATGTTCCTTGACACGGAAGGCATCTGTTATGGCCTCTCGGATTCGCGTATTCCCACAATAACCCAATGCCACCTTAAGCCCTATCCTGAATCTTTTACTCCTATTCCAGCTGGAATTGTCAGTAAATATCAGTTCTCCCAGCTCTCCAACACCTCCCTTGAGCATCACTTGGAGATCTCCTATCAAAAGCAGCCCCTTTCGTTCACGCTCTTTAACCACGTAGTTCTCAAACTCTTCATGAGCCCAGTTATCCTCATCATCTTTGTTGAAGTCACCTTCAAGCACGACAACATCCGACTTAATGGAGGATTCCGGGCCTGATGTAACGACATCCCCTGTATTCACATCAATCAAGGCAACGGAAATGCGAGCACCCCCATCTCCTTGTAGTTTCTTTCCAGTAAATAGAGTATCTGACAGTTTGGTTTGAAATTGAAGCCGTAAGTTTCTCACATCATTTATTCCTGTAGATCTAGCATTAACCCTGCATTTTCTTTGGAAACCAATTATTAGAAATGGGAACAGGTATAGAAGCGGAAAATTGGAAAAGAAATGACACAGAGAGACAAGCTACCAAACATCGCACTTGGACAAGTCTTACTTCCAGGTAAACTACAAGGATAAATAGATGCATTGTCTCGGAGAGTATAAAAATGCAATTTTTTTAAAAATAAAACAAAACAAGATAAAAAGCTCCACTGCTCTCAAGCTACAAAAAGTATGTTCTAAATTGGCACATTGACAATTTGGCGCACAACCTAGTCATTCTGGCCAGACCCTCACTGAGCTCTGACTGCCTGCTGTGGGGTGTTAGGGGTAGGTCGGACCATTATTCACCAAAAAATCAAAAATGCATAATGGGTCAATACAACACAGAAAGCCAGCATCACAGGGAAGTGCATTCATACCTTCCAAGGTGGGGAGAGTGAATATTTGCAAGCTCCACTGTTTCCGTCTGTTCAAAACCACCAAAAGAAGAATTACCAAAGTTGGAGACATAAAAAAAATGAAGCAGAGGGGATACAAAACTAATCCATTCTGTCAAAAGGAGTCAAAAACTTCCTGCTTAAAAACAGCTTATCGAACACATTATTGAGCTAAGTTCTTCAAGCACATTTCAAATCAGTGGTTACCAAACAGCAGTTGTATATATAGCTAATATAAACAATCCTAACCGTTTTTATTTCCCTTTTCATTCCATGTCCATGCAAAATGTTACATGTGCTTTGGAATGGTTACGATTCAGCTTTAGGTGATAAAGCCACAGCTGTGGATGTTATTGAGGCAAATGGAATGGAGATGGCCTCCAGCAAGTCGAGATGATCTGCTTGAAACTCAGATGGGCTTTGTGTGGGTTGATTGCTCCAAACTCTAGCTCCATAGACAAAGTGGTATTTACTGGTAGGTTGGCACCTCAATGTCGTCTGTACATGTGGGACATTATACTGTAATGGACTTGTATGGGATGTAGTCCTCCCACGTTTTTCTTTGCACAGCTTGTGCAATATAATGAATATTTGATTATAAAAGAAAATAATTGCGCAAAGTTCATGCTCAATAAATGCCATTCAAACGGTCAGGATAAATCAATTAGCTAGCAACGGATTTGTTGATCAATAAGTTCATTCAATCACTTCATGACAGGCAGAAAAACAACTCATGTTTGAAGTGTTTTTGGAGACATGTTTGAGAAAAGTGGGAATTTTATAAACTCTGTTTATCTTACCAGTTTCTGAAAAGAATTCTCCATTGAATGCATCCGTTTCTCCATTGAATGCATCTTTGAATGCATCCGTTTCTCCATTGAATGGATCAGTTGCACTATATCTTTGAGAGCATTCCCAGTGCAACTACACAGTGAAATATTGACACCATGAACACTGCAGTCTTGAGGACTTATTCATAACAAAGAGAATATCTATATGGAACATATTAGTTACTTGTACAAATGAATGTCTGACCTAATTACCGTGTAAAAAGACAGATATCAGACTCATCAGATGCATTCCCTTAATCTAAGGCGCCACAGAAAAGTCAATGTAAAGTTGGTCTCTCCGGTACTTACATAAGCACATGAAGTTAATTAGCTGTTATCTCCAAATGCACTGTCCTTTTAGTGATTAACAGAAAAATTTATGTGCAGGTATCACACTTTGCCGAACAGACTCATGGATTGATGGCATGTGATACTCGATGATATTTCTAGTTGGCAAGACAATACACATGGAAATTCTATTAGAAGAATCAATTGTTTCGAATAAGATACTACCTACAAACCAAATGAAATATAATCACCTTTGACAATATTCGACCAGGTCAGATTTTGCACGTTCTGGCTCTTCTCCGCACTGTCAAGCAAAGAGTAATAGCGAAGAATTACATTGCAAGAAAAATCTCTCATGTATTCGTCGCATTCAAGTTTTACATCACAGGTGTCTTTATTGTCCTCCTTCTACATGCAAATTGAAATAGTCATAGACCACATTTTCCAAGATTCAAGGAGACAATTATGTCCAAGCCACTTCACTGAAAAGTTTGTGTCTTTTTGTGATCCATCTGTCCCAAACGACATGAAAAACCTAAATCATGTTCTTAGGGGAATTACTTCACAGGAAAAGCCTAGAACAGTCAGAAGGTCATTTTTACCACTCAAACGATACTTCTCTATACATCTCGCAGCAATTTCTAATGCAGATTTCTATCAGCAAATTGACTGGAAGGTCAGAAATTCATCCAACCGCTTCTAATCAAAGAGATCAGCAACTGAACTACAATGACGACTGTATTTTCTATGTCCAAGTTGGCTACTTTACTCATCTTACCACTCTCTGGCCATCCTCCTCCGTCGAACAGCTCCCCGGCACAAGATTCCTCTCAGGCCCATTCCATACTTGACTGCGTGAAGATCAGCACAAGAACACAAGCAAGATAGGATAATTCAGCAAACAGGACAGCAAAGTAACCCGACAATAATAACAGCTCACTTGCTAGGTAAAAACCTTAACGGAGTTTAATTGGAACAAGGAGGAAGTACTGAGATCGGCCAACGCGAAACCGCATAACAGATTCGAGACGACAACATTGTGAGGTCTTTCATACTTCACATTGAAGCCACAGCACAGACCCCACAAGCAAAACACTGAACGAAAGCGATTCAGAACAGTCACGAGGCAAAAGCTAATCAACGTCATACCTCAACGCACGCTTCCCCGTACCTCTCATCTCAAGACCCTTCGACTCTCAAGAACCCTTCACTGAATTTCCCACAAGCAAAGCTAAAACGAACACGATCATCGAACTTACCCCGTTGGAGCGAGGCATGGCCTCTTGGGTTGACTTGGTTGACCCGAAGAAGAGGAGGTCGAAGCTCTCTTCGCCATGGACGCGACCTTCCCCTGCTCTTCTGCGGGAGCTTATCAAGAAACAGGGGAAAGTGTTGGAATCTAGGGGAGTGTTGGGTCGCCGCAAGAAGGTAGCAGACAAAGGAATCAGACAGTAGCATCTACGAACTCGAACTCGAAGTGGATGAACCCTGTAGTAATCATTGGATTGCGTCCTGTTTTGTACAACGCCATGAAGGAGAAAAGGCACATGCATTTCCCAGAAAGTGACTTCGTGTGCATTTCCGAGAAACGTTGCCGATTTTAGAAATCTTTCTTTTCTCCGATTTTACCAATTTGCATGTACAATTTTTTTTTTGTGTGTGTGTTTTTTTATTTTTATTTTTCATTTCTTTTTTCCGCTTTTGCCTTTTTAATAATTGAACTATTTTTTCCTTTAACGCGGGTTTAAGGTAAATCTTTTTGACCCGATCTCTAATCAATGGGTGACATGCTCAAAGATTAGTTATTTACGTGTGGCTTTGAACAGGTGAGAGAAAATTCAATTAATCACTTCTGGTCACGCGCGATCATAACTTATAAATTGGAACAACTAACGAATGCAGATTATAAATATCTATTTAGAAAACATATACGTGCATATCAAAGTGATTTTATTGCTGCTTGATTTGATATGCAAATATTTTCGTTTACAATACAATTGAAGTAAAATCATGATGACTTCATTTTACAATTCTATTATAATTACTCCGAACGTTTTCAACATACTTCTAAGAAAAATGATCAAATACATCTGTTTACATACCGCATACATTCCACCGTGCATACTTTTAAAGGAGGATTTTACTTACCCAGCCACTAGTATCAAAGGACATGAATACGTGTATTTTATCCTGGACGACGAGCACAAACAAAAATCAAGCTTTTCATGAAAACTGAAAATTCCTCAAAAATCGGAAATTTCTTTGCGCGGATACAATTCTTCGACAGCGCAAACTATTTATTTATTTTACGAAGAGAACTAATTTAAACGGAAATAAAAAAAAATGAAGACAAAAATAGAGAATGCGTTTTAACCAAAAAAAAAAAATAGAGAATGCGCGTGGAATATTATTACGTATTAGAGGGATTAAATAATTTTAAGGGTGTTTTTAGCTTGGGGTGGGGGGCCCACTCAATCAGGCTGCTTTTGGCTTTCTGGCTACGTGGCCAAGCTTCGTGCTCAAGCTTATCCTTCAACGCGTTCCCGTCACACGGTGTGACGGGAAACGGGTGACGTCCCGCGTGACGGGAACGCGAAAGTATTTCGACAAAACCCCCCCGAATTTTAGCGAAATTTCGAAATTGCGCCCCTCGTCCAATTTGAAGATGTGCCGTGACGGATATTATTTCTTTAATAATTTTGTGATTCGTCCTTTGTTTTTTTTCTTCGGTTGACAATTTCGAGGTTTCAATGCCGGCCCGTCTCGTTAAAAAGCGCGGGCTCGCACGGACCAACCCCGACCTGTATCGATTATCCAGAAGAAATTCCCAATTCGATGAAACCTTTCGCCGAACGAGTATATGACGTGACAAAATTCCGTAGCGTCGCTGCGAACCGATCGAAACGGGACCTCTCGTGAGATCAGTAAACCTAGGATGGGGAGCCGCATCCCGTATGGCCCTCCACGCGACTCGACCGAGCTTCCTCTCGCGCAAAACTCGATAGTTGTAACAAAATGGATGAGCCCCGAAAGAATCGCGAACGGCGCGGGAATTGTATTGATCTTGCAGCACATAGCACTAGCACAACAATCACATTTTTGATCACGCAGTGCAACGTCGCAAACATTAATACATCTTCTCGAGTTGTGACTTTGTTCAGCGGAAGAAGCATCCATCCGTCGCTCTCTTTGGTCCCGTCGCGGCAGACAAACTTTGTCTCGCACCGGCTCGAGTCTCCTCGCAAGTTTGTGACTGGTCGTCGTCGTGTGTATGCACATGTGTGGGTCACGGAGAGAGAGAGAGAGGAGAACGACATCTAGACAGCGGCATGACCGACACGGGCAATTTTCCGGGAAAATCAGGTTCCTGGGGTAATTTTCCGGGAAAATGCTTCACGCCTCGTCAGACATGCAACGAGCAAAAGGACCAGCGTGTTCGGCTGCCCAGTAACTACCAGTCTAATACTACTGCTACCGCCAAAAAAAAAAAAAAGAAAAACTTAGTCTCTCTCACCTACTTGAGTCTCCTCGCAAGTTTGGTCAGGGGTGAGCAACTTGGACCGCCCAAACCGGGACCGGACCGGACCAGACTGGACTGATGAGTTTGGTCCGGTTCTCGGGACTATTGGTCCGATTCTCGGTTCCTAAAAGCGGAACCGGTTTTCGGGCGGTCCAGTTCCCGGTTTCAAGGGGTAACCGGACCGGACCGGATCGACTATTTAATATATATTTTTGTTATTTTTTTTAAAAAAAAATTAATAAAATGTGAACTAAACTCTAAGTAAACTTCATTATCATAAATTCATTCATAAAAAATAGTAAAATGTGAATTAAACTCTAAGTGAACTTCATTGACATAAATTTATTAATAAAAATTAGTAAAATGTAAATCAAACCTTAAGTGTTTGACAAAAAAAAAAACCCTAAACTCTAAGTAACTGGTTCCATTAGATAGGACAGGAACCGGACCGGACCAACGGTCCGGTCCGGTTCTCGGTCCTAGAACCAATCGGTACGGTCCACGATTCCCAAAATTGAGAACCGGTTCTCTCGGTCCGGTTCCCGATTCCACCTTGGAACCGGACCGGACCGGGAACCGCTCACCCCTAAGTTTGGCTGCTTCTTGTTGTTGTCGTCGTCGACGACGTCGTGTGTACGTGCACGTGCGTGTCACGCAGAGAGAGAGAGAGAGAGAGAGAGAGAGAGAGAGAGAGAGAGAGAGAGAGAGAGAGAGAGAGAGGAGCGCGACATAGAGACAGTGGCATGACCGACATGAGTAATTTTCCAGGAAAATCAGTTAATCCGGTTAATTTTCCTGGAAAATGCATCTTGCTTTCGATTGAGTTCTGGGATCGAACCAGGTCGACTTACGAATTCTTAGACGAGCATGGACCGGGGGATGTTCGGACCCGCAGGGGATTTCAAAGGTGAAAAGTACTGAGCTCGTGTGATAATCAAATTAAGTGCCGAAAAATTAAGATACTCGACAGTTTAATGAGATTAAACTTGCTTGCTAACTTTAAATAAAATTGACTTATGTGATTAGGTTTATTCAAAAATCCAATTTATCTAGTAAGAAAAAGAGGAGTTACTTAATTTGTCCAAACTAAAAATAATTATTGGTAATCCAAAATCTTGCCAAATATAGTGACGAAACCTACTAATGATAGTCATTTTTTTTTTCGGGAAAACTACCCAAAAAAAAGTCATAAATCCATTATGCAATAGTCAATTTAGTCATAAGCCTTTTAAAGATTTGCCAACGTGGTATTTCCGGCCAATTTTAGCTAGTAATCGATGTCATTGACGTCAGCCGTCTTACGTGGCATAATTTTTTTCTTTTTTAAAAAATAGTATAAATTGTCCACATCGTGCTAGCCATGTCACGTAGGAGGACCGATGTACAAGTTATGGATTTCTAATAAATTTTGGCTGAAAGTACTACATTGGCTAATTTTCAAAAGGTATAAGACTAAATTGGTCAAATTGAAATGTTTAGAGTAGAAGTGGTCAAATCAAAAGATTTAGAATTAAATTGATCGTGGTAACTATCCCATCATTTTTCTATGCTTGTTAAGGACACATAATATCCAACTATCGATTTTCAATTATCATAAAGCCTTTTATTCCTATTTTTAGGACTGAACATAATCAACACTTAAAATGCAGTACTTAAATTTCAGCACTTAATTTTCAATCTTATCACACTGTCTCATAATATCCATCCGTTGCTTTTTCATGTGGCCTTGAACTCATAATTTGTGCAATCAAATCGCTAAACTTGTTGCTTTTACATGTGGCCTTGAACTGACAATTTGTGCAATCAAATCATTAAATTTGTGAAAAAAACCCACCCAACATGATAAGCAAGGGATTTTTTTTTTTTTCACGTCATAAACTACTAACAGACACCATGGGTCAAAAGTCAAAACACCTAAGGAGAGGGCGAACTCCAATGTGGGATGAAAACCCTCTCGAATTGACTTTGTTCAGGGGAAGAAGCATCCATCCATCGCTCTCTTGGGTCTCGTCGTGGCGGACGAACTTTGTCTCTCACCAGCTCGAGTCGCCTTGCAAGTTTGTGACTGGTTGTCGTCGTCGTCGTCGTCGTCATACGCGCATGTGCGGGTCACGGAGAGAGATAGATAGAGGAGAACGACATCTAGACAGCGGCATGACCGACACGGGCAATTTTCCGGGAAAATCAGGTTCCTGGGTAATTTTCCGGGAAAATGCTTCACGCCTCGTCAGACGTGCAACGAGCAAAAGGACCAGCGTGCTCGGCTGCTCAGTAACTTCCAGTCTAATACTGCTACTACTGCCCAAAAAAAAAAAAGACGTGGTCTCTCTCACCTACTCGCGTCTCCTCGCAAGTTTGGCTGCTTCTTGTTGTTGTTGCCGACGACGTCACACGTGCATGTCACGCAGAGAGAGAGAGAGGAGCGCGACATATAGACAGTGGCATGACCGACAAGGGTAATTTTCCGGGAAAATAAGGTAAAATCCTGTTAATTTTCCTGGAAAATGCATCCTGGTTCCGAGTCTTGGAATTTTCGGGCTCGTGCGATTTCACGCCCTCGCCAGACGGGCGACGAGCAAAAGACCAGCACGCTGTGGAGATTTTAGACATTATTTGGCCCGGTGACTACTAGTCCGCTACTACTGCTACTGCAAAAATTGCCTTGGTTGAACCGGGAAATGGCAATGGTTTTTCTAGGCCTCTGGGATCAGACCGGGTCGAGTTACGAATTCTCAGACGAGCATGGACCGGCGGATGATCGGACTCGTAGGGGATTTCACAGGTAAAAGTACTGGGCTCGTTTGATAACCAAATTAAGTGTCGAAAACTTAAAAAACTCAACGGTTTTGTTAGAATGATTAAATATTAAATCACGCCTTCATCTAAGAGTTCAAGCTATTAGAACAGTTGGCAATGGTCCTGCGATATCTCATATGGTATCAGAGCTAGAAACCCTAAGTTCAAATCTTTCCAGATCCCATTTGCGTGAAAGAGAGTGTTAAAATAATTAAATATTAAACTATGAACAGTTTAAGCGTTTGGAATAATTGACAGTGGTCCTATGAAATCTCACAGATTTAATGAGATTAAATTTGCCAACTTTAAATAAAATTGACTTACATCATTACATTTATTCAAAAATCCAATTTATCTAGCAAGTAAAAGAGGAGTTACTTAATTCGTTCAAATTAAAAAGAATTATTGGTAATCCAAAATCTTTCCAAATATAGTGATGAAACCTACTAATAATGGTCATTTTTTCAGGATAACTACCAAAAAAGTCATAAATATATTGTACAATTATCAATTTAGTCATAAACCTTTTGAAGATTTGCCAATTTAGTATTTCTGGCCAATTTTGGCTAGTAATGGATGACATCGACATTGCCGTCTTACATGGTACAAAAGAAGTTTAAAAAAATTGTAAAAATTGTCCAAAGCATGCTAGCCATGCCACGAAGGAGGACCGATGTACACGTTATCGATTTCTTACCAATTTTGGCCAAAAAGTACTACATTGGCTAATTTTCAAAAGATGTAGGATTAAATTGATCAAATTGAAAGACTTAAAGCTAAATTGGTCAAGTTGAAAGATTTAAAATCGAATTGATCATGGCAATTATCCCGTCATTTTTCTATTCTTGTTAAGGATTCATAATATTCTACTATCGATTTTCAATTATCATCGAACCTTTTATTCCTATTTTTGGCACTTAACATAGTCAACACTTCAAATGTAGTATTTAAATTTTCAGCACTTACTTTTCAATTTTATCACACAGTTCCATAATCTCCATCTATTGCTTTTTCATGTGGCCCTTGAACTTATTATTTGTGCAATCAAATCATTAAACTTGCGAAAACTTTCTAATAAATGTTCAGCAATTAATGAGGCCTATTTGATGACCCAATTAATCGCTGAAAATTGAATATTCAGCAATTAATGAGGCTAAGCTTGTTTGATAAGCTTAATTTGGATTGACTTAAAAGACACAAATAAGTAAAAAATCACCTAATATCATAAGTCAGGGATTTTTTTACCGCATAAATACCTAACGCGGGTATCGAGTAATCCGAGAATTGCGTTCAATTATAAACTATGCTAACGGGAGCACGAACTCCAATGTGAAGTGGCTTAGTATCGTATATATTTTGGCGAGAATTTTGATTATATTCAGCTATCAAATTGTCACCAAACAACTTTATTTTTCAAATTTTCGGAATTTAAAATTTTCAACGCTTAAAATTCAAAACTGAAATCTTCAACATTTATTTTTTGGCTTTATTAAACAATCTATAGCCAGTGATTCAGACAAATCAAACGTCTCGTGTCTATCGGTACTAGCAAAAGAGATGATGCTACAAAAGTCGGCACAGTAGTAGATAATCGATTTGAGTGAAACATAATTGAAGACACAACTCAAAAAATTTTCAGTAGATTTTATTTACTGTGGCATAGTTTCTTAGGGTGCGCATGGAATGCATTCTGGAATAAAAATTCTAACAGAATGACGTTTGTTAAAAAATTTCCGGAATGCATTCTGGAGCGATTTTTGCATTCTGGAATAAAAATGCGTTTGTTAAAAATACTTGATTCCAGAATGCATTTTTGATTCCGGAATGCATTTTTGATTCCAGAATGCGTTTTTGGCAAGAAAAAGAGAAGCTACTTTTTGTAGCTTCTTGATTTCGGAATGCATTCTCCCTATTTTCTCATAATTTTTTTTAGAAAATGCATAAAAATTGAAAAATTCTAGAAAAAATCATAAAAATTTCCAGAAAATAAAAAAAAGTCAGATTTCGGGAAAATATGGAATTTGGTGAATTTTTTTAAAAAAATAAAAAAAAATCAAAAATTTCAAAACTTCACAGAATAGCTGAAAATACTCGTGGCTACCCACTTTGAGTGAAATTTAAATTTTTTGAGGTGCCCAAAAAAATAAAAAATAATAATTTTTAAAACTTCACAAAATGGCTTAAAATACCTGTGGCCACCCACTTTGAGTGAAATTTAAATTTTTTGAGGTGCCCAAAAAATAATAAAAAATAATAAAAAATTTCAAAACTTCACAGAATGGCTTAGAATACCTGTGGCCACCCACTTTGAGTGAAATTTAAATTTTTTGAGGTGCCCAAAAAAATAAAAAATAATTAAAAAATAAAAAAATTCAAAACTTCGCAAAATGGCTTAAAATATATGTGGCCACCCACTTTGAATGAAATTTAAATTTTTTGAGGTGCCCAAAAAATAATAAAAAATTTCAAAACTTCACAGAATGGCTTAAAATACCTGTGGCCATCCACTTTGAGTGAAATTTAAATTTTTTGAGATGCCCAAAAAAATAAAAAATAATTAAATAATTAAAAAACTTCAAAACTTCACAAAATGACTTAGAATACATGTGGCCACCCACTTTGAGTGAAATTTAAATTTTTTTAGGTGCCCAAAAAAAATTAAAAAATTAAAAATTTCAAAACTTTACATAATGACTTATAATACCTGTGGCCACCAACTTTGAGTAAAATTTAAATTTTTTTAGGTGCAAAAAAAATCAACAAATCAAAACATATTTCTGTTCCAGAAGTCAATTTCTGAAGCAGAATTAGTCATGTTTTACTAAACAGATTTCTCCTCCAGAAATCAATTTCTGGCAAGAATTCCAGAAATCAATTTCTGGCAAGAATTTGATTTCTGGAGCAGAATGGTTACCATTCGCACCCTTATTCTACAGTGGCATCAATCACTTGAATATTGTGCCTTTGGTCAGCATTGATCGACAAATTACATCCAATTATTTTGAAAATTGGCGATGAGGGGACTTGATTGTAAAAAATCTTGAACCGGATTTTACGGATTCAAAATTCGAGGACCATGTAAAGAAAGTAGGTTAAAACTTTGCTATCGTAATCCATAGTCTACCACTCAAGGAAGCTCGAGCTACCATGACCGGTGCTCAAGGGAGCATCAATGCTATTTCGAATACTTGCATGAAGTTTGATCAATGTAAACAAGGTTGAATCGTTCCCTACTTAACTCTTCAGAGTTAAGATATTCTACATTTTTTTTTGTAAATCAATGCTTCTTTTAGTTAATTCTAAGTTCAAGTTTTTCATTTTTCCACACATACAGTCTTATTATTTTATCACATTTTGATTGGATATTATATTTTCATGAACATCTCGGTTTTTTCGTCTAATAAATTAATTAATTAAGTTGTTATTACTTGATACAATTGTTACCAAAAACTTGGGATTAAAAAGTCCAACTCAAACTTGCTAGAAATCTCGCACCTTGTAAGCCAGATTTCCATCTCCTTCATTGACCGTACAATGGGATAATTAAAGTTTGAATATGGGCGAAATGTCCTAATATCATAGATCCATGTGCACAATATTTCTATACTTAGTGACTACTCCACGTCGTAAAGTTGTGCTGCACATTAGATATATCACAAAAGTGTAAACATGTCTAATAGGTGTATAGCAAAACTTCGAACTACTTTCTCTCAATAATTTGTGTACTATTACATTATAAAAGTTACAATGTTCCATTTTTTTTTTTTGCCTAGTAGTCTCTTCCCTTATGCTATGTATCTCTTTTCATGGTATGTTTTTTTTTCCAAACTTATTGTAACTTTTTTTTATGTTTTTGATGGTTTATCAAAGAATGACCCTTCCCATGTCGCGCTTGCGGGTTTTATGGCCATATTTCCTGTATACAAGACCCAAAAAACTCAAGTTTGCCTCACCAGGCAATCGATATAAATTGTAGTCCTTGCTTTTACTGATTCTTAATCAATCTAGTTGGTTGAACTTGCAACTGTCATAAACCAAATTTTCCTTCCATATAACCCCCAAACTTTGGTAGTAAAATATGACGCCAACCCTAGTAAAAAGTTTCTCGAAATCCGACGTTGGCAATTCCATGACCTATGCCCATCGCAATGCACCGCGCTGTCGGATTAACCGCCATATATACTCTCGATCTTATAATGCGATTCATATCGAACTCCTTATAGTTCCACAGGCACAGGGCGTATGATAGATTGAGAGTTGCAATCGACGTCCTGAAAAGAGAGAAAAGGGAAAAAAAAGTGGGCAGAAAAAAAAAGTGTCAGACTTAGGGGAAGGCCACATGTCACTACAATGGTCTCTAAATTGAGCACCACTTTGTTATTACATCATCAGATTAGATACCGGAAATGCAGACTATGACTAATTAACTTTCATTTGGGCAGAAAAAAACCTAGATTCAGTGGTCAAATGTAACTCGTGTGACTAAAGAAATCACAACTAAATGTTGCAAAAAAATTACAGAAAAAGTCCTTAACCTATTGAACAAATCCTAATTCACTTCTAAACCTTTCAATTTTGTCCTAAATATTTTCATGAGTTGTCAATATAGTCCCATGAACCAATTTTGGTCATCAATCTTTGACGTGGACGCCTGCTATCCTACGGAGCATGACTAGTACTAATGTTGGCAATTTTCGCAATTTTTTAATTTTTCATTAATTTTTTTAAATTTTTTTCCTTTTCGTCCGCCGGTCGTCATGGCCGATGACTGGCCATAGGCAAGGGTTGGGCAAGGCTAGTGAGGGTCGACCTCGCCAGGAGCCTTGCTCGAGGCCACTTGACCCTTGCATGTGGCCGGTTATCGGCCATGGCAACCGGCGGAGGAAGAAGGAAAAAAAGAAAGAAAAGAAAAAAATTATTAAAAAAATACAAAAAAAAATTGTTCACGTCAGCACCGACCGTATCATGTAGATCACATCAACGAGTGCTAGCCAAAAGTGGTCGGAAGAACTACATTAACAAACTGTTAAAATATTTAGGGCCGAATTGGTCAAATTAATAGTTTAGGATTAAATTGACAGCTGTACAATAGGTTTAAAATTTTTTGGTAATTATACCTAGATGTTGCACGCTGGAAAAAGGGAATGCTCTACATGGAGTGCAAGTGAGGAATAGGAAGACCAGTTTTCTTGTATTGCCATGAAAGGATCATTTCAAAGACTTCATGCAAAGTATGTTTGGTCCCTGTACAATGGAAGGCAAACACTTCTCTTTTTTGGGTTTATTTGGATGGGAAAAAATCACAAAAAACCCCAAACTTTACCACCTGTGATACATTTACCATGAACTTTTTTTTGTGATACCAAAAACCCCAAACTTTGCTATTTGTGACACATTTACCCTAATATATTTCGTCCATGGGCATTTTCTACTTTTTTCTTTTTTTTCATTTTTTTTTCTTTTCCTGCGAGGACGAGCCTTGCAGGCGTTGGGCGAGGGCCGCCTCGCTCGCCCAGGCGAGGGCGACCCTCGCCCGACGTCGGCGAGGGCCTCGCCTAGGCGAGCGAGGTGGCCCTCACCTGGGCAAGCGAGGGCGGCCCTCGCCCGACGCCGGCGAGGGTCGCCCGACGCCGGCGAGGGTCGCCCGACGCCGGCGAGGGTCGCCTGACGCCGGATCCGGCGAGAACGACCCTCGCCGACGGTGGGCGAGGGCCGCCCTCACTCGCCCAGGCGAGGGCGACCCTCGCCCGATGCCGGCGAGGGCGGCCCTCGCCAGTTCCAACGAGGGCCACCCTCGCCGGAAAAGAAAAAAAAAGGAAAAAAAAGAAAAAATAGAAAAAGACGAAAATGCCCATGGACTAAATATATTGGGGGTAAATATGTCACAAATAGCAAAGTTTGGGGCTTTTGGTGTTACAAAAAAAAGTTTAGAGTAAATGTGTCACAGGTGGTAAAGTTTAGGGTTTTTGGTGATTTTTTCCCTATTTGGAAAGTCTATGGAAGATGGTGATACTTGAAAGCAAACTGTGAATAGTTCAGGACATGAAGGAACTGTGGAATGACACCTAAAATAAAAGATTTAGATACTCAATCCTATATTAGAAGGATTAAATTCCAGTGCAAACCCCATGCTAAATCAAATTATCCGTGAGCCGTCTTACATGAGCTCGTTTAGGACAAATTACAGTTACAATTTTCAAGGACCGAGAAAACAAGAAGAGAAGGCCAGGAAAAAGATAGAAGACGATTTGTGTGTGTCACCCAAAACACCTTTGGCTAAACCCTCTATTTATAGCCGTTGTACAATCATGTAAGATTTACTTATGCTACTTTTTTAGTAGAAGTAGAACTAATTATCGTTTGTAACTCATAATCATTATTAAAATAACAGTCTGTATGAATGGAGAATATCGAGGGAACTTAGCATTATAATTTAACAGTGTATGTGTTCTGAAAGATAGCTCTCTTGCCTGTGGATAGCAGCAAACAGGCAAGACTTAATTCTTAGGACTCGATGGACATGGCCCAAAAGAGAGAGAAGAGACCAAAAATTGAAGAAAGTGGGTGGGCGTCGACTTAGGAGTAGGCTGTCAGTACAATGGTCTCTACATTGAGCAGCACTTCACAATTACAATATCAGATTTGACAACACAAATACCGACTAGTGACTAGTGACTATGACTAACTTTCATTTGGCCAAACAAAATCATGACTAATTTCAAAGGTCAAATCGAACTCGTGTAAATTTTCTCCCATCTGTTTCGACTGAAGTAATCACAAAAGTATAAATTGCATATGGTGAACAGAGAACACTCCAGGTGGAGTGCAAGTGAGGAATAGGAAGACCAGTTATCTTGCATTGCCATGAAAGCATCATTTTTAAGACTATGCAAGGTACGATTGTTCCCTGTACCATGGAATGCAAACACTACTTTTTATACCATCGAAAATATCCACGAGCCGTTTTACATAAGCTTTTCAAGGACTGAGAAATCAAGAAGAGAAGGCCAGGAAGACATTAGAACGCGGTTTGTGTCTGTCACGCTCATGCAAAACACCTTCAGCTAAGCTAAACCCTCCATCTAGAGCCGTTGCATAGCCTTGAGAATATACTTCTGCTACTTTTTCAGTAGTTGCTTATTTGTAATTCTACATCAATATTAAACTAACAGTCTGAATGAATGGAGGATATCGAGGGAACTCAGCATCATGATTTAACGGTGTACGTGTTCCGAACATAGCTTTCTTGTCAATGGATAGCAGCAAACAGGCAAGACTTTATACATAGGAGTCGATGGATGTGGTATTTATTTCTATGAACAATAAGCGCAGAATGCAAGTACTCTCTGTGAATGATATACCTTGCATTTCTTACATGTGAAAAATCATAGAACTATTGAAGAAAGATGTTGAAAGAACTGAAGTAGAAAGACTTTCTGATGAAGAAAGTATTCCCTCGAGAAGGCGTTCCAACAAAGCTGTTCTGTACACTAATGAAAAACACGAAGTAACTATTATGACCTCATCCAAGAAAAGAATCTCATCGATTCTATCAGACAGCAAACAGAGAATCATCTTACCTAATGCAACATCAAGAACAAATCAAATCAAGCCTCGACTTCAATCCGTGGTTCATCTAACTGCACAATTATGCCACGTCTCCTCATGACGATCTTCCTGATGAAGATACCCCACCGCATCACTGCCTTTATCTTGAGCCAGCCAACAACACCATTGCTGACACCTCTAACAGAACCACCATCATATAATGGGTTCTCAAGGAGCGAGCAAAAATCATATGCCACCACATGATTGCCTGGATGATGAGGAACTGTACTGCTACTGGAAGTATGAGATGAATATGAGCTTGAGCTATTCTTCTGCATTGAATCAGAAAACGTCTCACCACCGAACTCTCTCACATCATGGCAGTTAGCCAAGGCCTTTTTCACGATTGCATCTCCATATTCCTGGAAGAAAAACACTTGGTATGTCGCTCAAGCTGGACTAATGGAAGTATATATCTCCACTATTGAAGGTAAACATTCTGGCTTCAAGCAACAACTTCTTTTTTCGGCAAGTAATGTTGCATTCCAATGGATGAACTTGTATTCAGATAAAGTACGTAAGTGCAGCACAGAGAAAGACAAATAAAAATAATATTGAAAGAACCTCAATTTACTGAACGCCTATATCCGCCCATTTCTCCACCACATAAAGGTCAGGTGCTCGGAAGATGTATTATAGAGTACAATCAAGGCAAGGGTCCTCAGCGTAAAGATGCAAAGTTGATTGAGAAAGGACCAGCCAAGAAAAAAAACACGCATCAACTCGTTCAACTGCTGAAGTGTAAATCGTTCAAACTATGAGATCTTCATATTTAAACTTGGAAGTGACAGTTGCAACGTGAATGAGTTAATTGTGTAAACTACATTAATTGTGGTCTTCAACTTTCTCCCGTAATTTTAAGCACGGAGTACAGAAGGCCACTTGGATTTACAAGGTCACTAACCTTAACTTTGCATTGCAAAGCGTGAAAGCTCAAAATCATTCTATTAATAAAAAGTCTCTATTATGGATCTAAACAAAGCATCTAGATTTTCTTTCTATCTCACTCCACAGGCACTACATATTATTTTTTCTGATAAAAAAAACAAAGCATCTACATGTCGAACGCACTTCTCTTTCCAAGTTTCCATATCTGGCTTGACAAAACTCAGTAGGAACTCAGTTACTTGCCTTATCTTGGGCAGAAAGTCGATCAGTAGCAAAAGATACCCTGTCTTTGATTAGGCCTATCAGTTGACCATCGGTGTTGAATACAGCACCATGCTTCCTCATGCCATCAGAATAGGACAAATAAAGTTTCCAATTTGTTTTGCAAGTGTTTGCATGATCTACGAGGATATCCCGGTTCTTCGGTGTTATGCTCTTTCCGAGAATCTATGATGAGTGAAGACACAAGACTTATATTCTTGGTGGTCAATCAAACCCTAATTAAGAATCATTAACTAAGCGCTTACCTCTCTCAGATACTGGAAGTCCGTAAACAGTTGCAATAGAAAGTCCTCCACTCTATGTATTCCGGCTTCACTCAGTTTTTGGTGAGATTTCCCACCTTTCGCAATCTTCTCCAACCTCCAGACCTCATCATCAGATGCAGGTGGATAATGTTTCACGTATGCTGTAAAATGAAGAGAACATATACGGTAAGGTCCCAGAAAGCAAACTTCTTACAGGTGTACAAACTCTCTACTGTAACTGTTCCGAAGTGTCAACATTTGCTAATAACAAAGAAGGCAATCGTTTCTTAATTATCAGAATTTTCATTCAAGATGCAAAGGTCGGTACTAAATAAAGCATTCAATTGAAAATTGAAGACTACAGATGTCCAAAACCATGTATGGTTAGTCAAAAAGGAGAAGGTTTATATGCTGTAAACTATGAAGGACCCACATTCTCCTCTATGTTCCCTGACAGAGAAGGCATTTGTTATTCCTTCTTGGATTCGTGTATTGCCACCATAACCTGATGCAACCATAAGCCCTATTCTGAAACTTTTACTCCTATTCCAGCTGGAATTGTCAGTAAATATCAATTTTCCAAGCTGCCCAACACCTTCCTTGAGCGTCACTTGGAGATTTCCTGTCAAAAGAGGCCTCTTTCCGTCACGTTCTTTAACAACGTAGTTCTCAAACTCTTCTTGGGTCCAGTCTCCCTCGTCGTCTTTGTTGAAGTCACCTTCAAGCACGACGACATCCAACTTAACAGATGATTCGGCGCCAGATGTAACGACACCTCCCGTTTTCTTATCGATCAAGGCAACGTAAACGTGAGCTCCCCCTTCTCCTTCTAGTGTTTTTCCAGTAAATAGAGGAAGTGACAGTTTGGTTTGAACTTGAAGCCATAAGTTTCTTGCATTGTTCATTGCCGTAGATTTAGCATTGGATCTGCATTCTCCCCAGAAAACAACTATTAGAAATAGGAACAGGTATGATAAAGAGAGAAAACTACCAAACATCTCACTTGGACAAGTTTTATCGCAGGGAAATGAGAAGGATAAATAGATCCGTTTAATAATGCAAATACTAAAAGAATAAAATAAATCACTGCTCTCAACGTACTAAAATTATGTTATAAATTGGAGCATTGACACTTTGGTGCACGACAGAGTCATTGTGGCCTAACACTCACTGAACTCTAACTACTTGCTGTGGAGTGGTAGGGGTAGGTCGGACCATTTTTGCCCGAAACATCAACAATGCATAACCGTCAATACTACACAGAAAGCCTTTCTCAGTTGGCATCATGAGGGAAGTGCATTCATACCTTCCGACGTTGGGAGAGTGAATGATTGCAAGCTCCACTGCTTGCTTCTGTTCAATACCACCAACAGGAGAATTGCTAAAGTTAAAGACATCAAAACAATGAAGCAGGAGTTTATTCAAAACAATCCATTCCATCAAAAGGAGTTGACAAACATTTTATGTCATTTATTCTTAAGCTATGTTCTCCAGGCACATTTGAAATCCCATTGTTCATCAAACAGCAGTTGTATACATAGCTCATATGAACAATCCTTAGCATTTCTATTTTTCTGTTTCATTCCATGTCCACGCAAAAATTTGCCTGTGCTTTTAGAATGGTTATGATTCAGCTTTAGGTAATAAGGCCACAGTTGCAGATGTTACTGAGGCAAATGAATGGAGATGGCCTCCAGCAAGGTCTGATGATCTGCTTGAATCTCGGATGGCTTTGTGTGGGTTGAGTTCTCCATATTCTGGCTCTGTAGACAAAGTGGTACTTACTGGATCATCTAGGGGGTCTTTCACTGCAAAGGAGGCTTGGAAGCTAGTGAGGAAATGCGGGAAAAAAGTGACTTAGCTCATGCCCATATGGTTTAAGCCTAATGTGCCAAAATATGGCTTAATAACTTGGCTGGCGATTCATAATAGGTTGCACACATTGGACAGGATGAAAGTTGGTGTTATATTGATAGCACTTGTGTGCTATGCTGACAACATGAAGAATCTTGAACGCACTAGTTCTGTAGTGCTCTCATGTCCTAGATCTGCAAGTGACTGGAAGGATGAATTTACGTGGGCCTGGGAGAACATGAGGGGCACTAGTTTGAAGGTATTAGTGAGGAAATTAGCCTGGAATTTATTATCTCTGGAGAGAGAGGAACTCAGTGAAGCATGAACAGGTTTCCCTCCAGCTTCTTGTGTCCTAGATGCAGTTGTTTTTTTTTTTTTCTGTATAAGTTTCTTTAGAAGCTATGATTCAGGAAAGAAATAAGACAATTACTGCCAATGTTAAGTGTTTGTGTAGAAATTGGAAGTTTGTGTTGACTAACTTTGCTGTAATCTGGTAGCATGCTTTTGAGTTTGCATCTCGTTTTTCTGGGTAGCAATTTTGCTGTTGGTACTGGAAGTGTAGATGCGTGAGAATATGATGTCATGTTGTCATTTGGTGTGTGGTGCCATCAGAATGAAAGTCAACTTGATGAATCAATTTCGAGATATAAGGCTCTCTAACAGGTTGTTCAAAAAGATCTCCTGTTCTTCCAAACGTGCAGGAAGAAAGTCTGCCTTAGTTAGCAGACAGTGGCGAGTGGAAGGACCATCGCTCAATAAAAAAAAGTTACTCAAGGGATAACAGACTAATCAACCACCAAAAGTTCACTCCAATGGAATCGATGTCAGCTGTATATGTGGGACATTATACTGTCATGGACTTGTATGGGATTTAGTCCTCCCATGTTTTTCTTTCCACAGCTTGTGCAATAAAATGAATATTTGCTTATAAAAGAAAGTAATTGCACAAAGTTCATGCTCAACAAATGCCATTCAAACAGTCAGGATAAATCAATTAGCTAGCAACGGATTTGTTGGTCAATAAGTTCGTTCGATCACTTCATGACATGCGGAAAAACAACTCATGTCTGAAGTGTTGATGGAGACATGCTTGAGAAAAGTGGGAATTTTATAAACTCTATTTATCTTACCAGTTCCTGAATAGAATTCTCCATTGAATGCATCCGGTTCTCCATTGAATTCTCCATTGAATGCATCCGTTTCTCCATTGAATGAAACCATTTCTCCATTGAATGGATCAGTTGCCCTATATCTTTGAGAGCATTCCCAGCGCAACTACACAGTGAAATATTGACACCGTGAACAACTGCTGTCTTGAGGATTCATTCATAACAAAGAGACAAATATCTACATGGAACGTATTAGTTCCTTGTACAAATGAATGTCAGACCTAATTACCGCCTAAAAAGATAGATATCAGACTCATCAGATGCATTCCCTTAATCTAAGGCGCCACAGAAAAGTCAATGTAAAGCTGGTCTATCCGGTACTTACAGAAGCACGTAAAGTTAATTAGCTACTATCTCCAAATGCACCGTCCTTTTAGTGATTAACAGAAAAATTTAAGTGCAGGTATCACACTTTGCCGAACAGAATCATGGATTGATGGCATATGATACTCAATGATATTTCCAGTTGGCGAGACAATACACATGGAAATTCTACTAGAAGAATCAATTGTTTTGGATAAGATACTACCTACAAACCAAATGAAATATATTCACCTTTGACAATATTCAACTGAGAGAGATTTTGCAAGTCCTGGCTCTTCTCCGCACTGTCAAGCAAAGAGTAACAGCAAAGAATTACATTGCAAGAAAAATCTCTCATGTATTCATCGCTTTCAAGTTTTACATCACAGGTATCTTGATTGTCCTCCTACATGCAAATTGAAATAGTCATAGACCACATTTTCCAAGATTCAAGGAGACAATTATGTCCAAGGCAGTTCACTGAAATTTCATGTCTTTTTGTGATCCATCTGACCAAAACGACATGAAAAACCTAAATCATGTTCTTAGTGGAATTACTTCACAGGAAAAGGCTAGAACAGTCCGCAGGTCATTTTTAGCTCTCAAACGATACTTCTCTATACATCTCGCAGAACAATGAACCTACAAAGCATGTCTCCCGACAAGTCTTCTGTTTACTAAAATGAAACATCAATAATTCTTTTTCATTAAACAATTAATATTTTTCACATTTAGCTAAACTCAACAGACAAAAATATAAGCCCAAGCGCGGGTGGGTAGGAGCAAGGACCACAAGGTGACTTTTGACGAGCTTTTCCTACCGATTAACAATTTGGACCAGAAGCAATAACCTAAGACCGCCCTCCCCGCTCCCTTTGCAACCCGCCACCCCCCGAAAAGAAAAGAACAAGTATCTCGTGTAGTGCCAAACATTCACAGCACATTCTCCTATACGATTTACCTTACATGCAAATGATAGACTAGCGAACAAGTTCAGCCTTCTGTGCTGGACAAAAGCCAAACCCCATTACAAGTTAAAAGATAAACGCACCTTTGATGGGTCAGTCGCATCAACATCAGCAAGAATTTTGCTCCAATCTGCATCCGGTGCCTCATCAACAGAAAAGAACTGTTCAACCCACTGCAAATCAATTCTTGTAGATTGGTCCTCGCATCCCATGACACCCCCGCCGCTCTCTACCTGACAAAGGTGCAAGTCGCAGGCTCTGTCATTGATTAAATGGTATCTCCCATATAAACCCCCACAAAATATTCATTAAGAATACCCGTTTGAGCACATTGCTATTATGCTAGGAGATAAGACGGTGTCTACCGAACCACGTGACTAAATTAGAGCACATTTCAAGAGACATCCAAGTCAAAATCCATAGAACACCGAAAATTTCAAGAAAAAACAGCATATATACTGGTAAAAATTTCTGAAGAGATAGTAAAAAGGAAATTAAAGCAGACACCCAAAAAGACTGAAATTTACAACAGAACTCAATCAAGTTCTGTCAATATTGCCATGTAAGAGTCGCAATGCCCAAGGTAAGCAACACAGTGTCTCGAAAAGCCCGAAATTTCTCACATTGTAGATGAAAATCCCGAAGGTTTCCAACTATCATCAAACAAATAGCCTCCGGTTAACCAAATAGAAACAGAGAAAGACAAAAACTAACCTAGCATCATTCTTAAAGCATAGCACGCACTATTCGCATAAAAGAAACTCATAGTGCCACTAAAAAACTAAACAAGAGTAACGAAAAGGAAATCATAACCGTCGTGGCAATAGAAGCCTCATCCAGAACCCATACAAAATCAGATCAATTTCCTATTGCCGAGGTTAGCACCCGCAATCCCAATAAAGGACACAATCCCATACCATCGTATCATCATATTAAAGCTGCAATGACCAAAGCAAGCACGATCATGTCCCAAAGCCCCACATACTTCTCACCCTCGACATCTTAAATAAGAGGCGAATTTCGCCGGACCATCATCAAACAAGTAGCCTCCTCCCAACAAACTAGAAACAGAGAAACACCAATCCCGTCCCACTTAACACCATCCTCTACAAATTCGCCTGCATCAATTTCTGATGCGTATGACTATCGGGAAACTGACTGGAAGGTCAGAAATGCTTCCAACCGCTTCTAATCAAAGTGATCAGCAACTGAAATACAATGAAGACTGTATTTTCTATGTCCAAGTCGGCTACTTTACTCATCTTACCACTCTCTGGACATCCTCCTCCTCTGTTGAACAGCTCCCCAGCACAAGATTCCTCTTGGACCCGCTCCATACTTGACTGTGTGGAGATCAGCACAAAAATTCAAGCAAGATAGGATAATTTAGCAAACAGGATAGCAAAGTAACCCGATGACAGTAACAGCTCACTTGCTAGATAAAAACCTTAACAGAGTTTAATGGGAACAAGGAGGAAGTACTGCGATTGGCCAACGTGAAACCGCATAACAGATTCGAGACGACAACATTGTGAGGTCTTTCATACTTCACATTGAAGCCACAGCACAGACCCCACAAGAAAAACACTGAACGAAAGCGATTCAGAACAGTCACGAGGGAAAAGCTAATCAACGTCATACCTCAACGCACGCTTCCCCGTACCTCTCATCTCAAGAACCTTCGACTCTCAAGAACCCTTCACTGAATTTCCCACAAGCAAAGCTAAAACAAACACGATCATCGAACTTACCCCGTTGGAGCGAGGCATGGCCTCTTGGGTTGACTTGGTTGACCCGAAGAAGAGGAGGTCGAAGCTCTCTTCGCCATGGACGCGTTCTTCCCCTGTTCTTCTGTGGGAGCTTATCAAGAAACAGGGGAAAGTGTCGGAATCTAGGGGAGTGTTTGGTCGCCGCAAGAAAGTAGCAGACAAAGGAATCAGACAGCAGTATCTACGAACTCGAACTCGAAGTGATGAACTTGTAGTAATCATTGGATTGCGTCCCGTCTTGTCCAACGCCATGAAGGAGAAAGGCACATGCATTTCCCAGAAAAGTGACTTCGTGTACATTTCCTAGAAACGTTGCCGATTTTAGAAATTCTCCTTTTCTCCGAATTTACTAATTTACATGTACAATTTTTTTTGTGTGTATTTTTTTCCTTTTATTTTCTTTTCTTTTTTCTGCTTTTGCCTGTTTAATAATTGAACTATTTTTGCCTTTAGCGCGGGTTTAAGGTAAATCTTTTCGACTCGATCTCTAATCAATGGATAATGCGCTCGAAGATTAGTTATCTACGTGTGGCTTTGAACAAGTGAGAGAAAATTCAACTAGTCGCTTCTGATCACATGCGATCATAACTTATAAATTGGAACAACTAACGAATGCAGATTATATCAAAATGATTTATTGCTGCTTGATTTGATATGTAAGTATTTTCCGTTTACAATACAATTGAAGTAAAACCATGATGACATGATTTTACAATTCTATTATAATTACTCCGAACGTTTTTGACATACTACTAAGCAAAATGATCATATACATCCGTTTATATACCGCTGCCGTGCATACTTTTAAAGGAGGATTTTACTTACCCAGCCACTAGTATCAAAGGACATGAGTACATGTATTTTATCCCGGACAACGAGTACGAACAAAAATCAAGCGTTTCATGAAAATTGAAAATTCCACAAAAATCGGAAATTTCTTCGCGCGGATGCAATTCTTCGACAGCGTAAACTATTTATTTATTTTACGAAGAGAACTAATTCAAATGGAAATGAAAAAAAATGAAGGAAAAAAAAATAAAGAATGCGTGTGGAATAATATTACGTAGTAGAGGGATTAAATTATTTTAAGGGTTTTTTTGCTTAGGGTGGGGGCCCACTCAATTGGCTGATGTCATCGCAAACGCCAGAGGCTGCTTTTGGCTGTCTGGCTACGTGGCCAAGCTTCGAGCTCCAGCTTTATCCTCTTGCGCGTTCTCGTCGTCGCGCCGTGTGACGTGGGACGGATGGCGTCTGCGTGACGGGAATGCGAAAGTGTTTCGACAAAACCCCCTCAAATTTTAGTGAAAATTTGAAATCGTGCCCCTCGTCCTAGAATTGATCGATTCCTGATCCGATCCGATTTCAAGATGGAATCGAGAATCAGACCGAGAGAACCGATTTTCAAGTTTGAGAACTGTGGATCGGACTGATTGATTCTAGGACCGAGAACCGGACCGGACCGCTGGTAGTGTCCACGATTTTCATTTGGCTGTAGAATCGAGAAGGATCCCGCTGGCCGCTATGTTCGGGTATTGTCCGTGCCTTTGCTATTCATTTATCTCCTATTCGAATATGACACCTGAGTACTATCGATTTCATTCAATGACACTGAAGTTCGACCAAGCTTCCTTGCGCACAAAAACTCGAAAACCGTGACAAAATGGATGAGCCCCAAAAAATTGCTAACGGCACGGGAATTGTATCGATCTTGCAGCACATAGCACTAGCGCAACAATCACATTTTCGATCACGCAGTGCAACGTCACAAACATTAATACATCCTCTCGAACTGTGACTTTGTTCAGCAGAAGAAGAACATCTAGGTTGTGACCGGTTGTCGTCGTAGGTCACGGAGAGAGAGAGAGAGAGGAGAACATCTAGACAGTGGCGTGACCGACGCAGGCAATTTTCCCGGAAAATAAGGTCTCTTGGGTAATTTTCCTGGAAAAATGCTTCACGCCTCGTCGGACGTGCGACGATCCAAAAAACCAGCGTGTTCGGCTGCCCAGTAACCACTAGTCTACTACTGCTGCAAAAAAAAAAAAAGAAAAGAAAACTTAGTCTCTCTCACCTACTCGAGAATCCTTGCCAGTTTGGCTGCTTGCTGTTGTCGTCGTCGTCGTGTGTACCCGTGCATGTCACGGAGAGAGAGAGAGAGAGGAGCGCGACATATAGACAGTGGCGTGACCGACACGAGTAATTTCCCGGGAAAATCAGATGTTCCAGTTAATTTTCCGGGAAAATGCATCCTGCTTCCGATTGAGTGCTGGGATCGGACCGGGTCGACTTACGAATGCTTAGACGAGCATGGACCGGGGGATGATCGAACTCGTAGGGAATGCTTAACATAATCAATGAGGCTAAGCTTGTTTGGTAAGCATAATTTGGATCTGACTTAAAAGACACAATTAAGTAAAAAAAAATCTAACTAATATGAAAAGTAAGGGATTCATTTTACCATATAAACTACTAACTGACACTATGGGTCAAAACACCTAACGCGGGCATCGAGCAATCTAGGAACCGCGTTCAATTATAAACTATACTAAGGGGAGCGCGAACTCCAGTGTGGGATGAAAACCCTCTCGAATTGTGACTTTGTTCGGGGGAAGAAGCATCCATCCGTCGCTCTCTTTGGTCTCGTCGTGGCGGACGAACTTTGTCTCGCACCGGCTCGAGTCTCCTCGCAAGTTTGTGACTGGTCGTCGTCGTCGTCGTCGTGTGTACACTTGTGCGGGTCACGGAGAGAGATAGATAGAGGAGAACGACATCTAGACAGCGGCATGACCGACCTGGGCAATTTTCCGGGAAAATCAGGTTCCTCGGGTAATTTTCCGGGAAAATGCTTCACACCTTGTCAGACGTGCGACGAGCAAAAAGACCAGCGTTCTCGGCTGCCCAGTAACTACCAGTCTAATACTGCTACTACTACTACAAAAAAAAAAAGAAAAAAAGACGTGGTCTCTCTCACCAACTCGCGCCTCCTCGCAAGTTTGGCTGCTTGTTGCTGTTGTCGTCGCATGTACGCGCACGTGCATGTCACGCGGGGAGAGAGAGAGAGAGAGGAGCGTGACATATAGACTGTGGCGTGACCGACATGGGTAATTTTCCGGGAAAATGAGGTAAAATCCTGTTAATTTTCCTGGAAAATGCATCCTGCTTCCGAGTCTTGGAATTTCCGGGCTCGTGCGATTTCACGCCCTCGCCAGACGTGCGACGAGCAAAAGACCAGCACGCTGTGGAGATTTTAGACATTATTTTGCCCGGTGACTACTAGTCCGCTGCTACTGCTACTACGCAAAAATTGCTTTGGTCGAACCGGGAAATGGCAATGGTTTTTTTAGACCCCTGGGATCGAACCGGGTCGAGTTACGAATTCTTAGACGAGCATGGACCGGCGGATGATCGGACTCGTAGGGGATTTCAAAGGTTAAAATACTGGGCTCATTTGATAATTAAATTAAGTATCGAAAAATTAAGAACTCATGGATTATGTTAGAATAATTAAATATTAAATCACGCCTTCATCTAAGAGCTTAAGTTATTAAAATAGTTGGCAGTGGTTCTATTACAGCAGGAAATCTTGAGTTCAATTCTTTTTACGCCCCATTTGCCTCATCGAATAGTTGACGGTGATCTTACGAAATCTCACGGATTTAATAAGATTAAACTTGTTTGCTAACTTTAAATAAAATTGACTTACATGATTATGTTTAGTCAAAAATCCAATTTATCTAGTAAGTAAAAAGAGGAGTTACTTAATTCGTTCAAACTAAAAATAATTATTGGTAATTCAAAATCTTGCCAAATATAGTGATGAAACCTACTCATAATAGTCATTTTTTTCAGGAAAACTACCAAAAAAAGAGGTCATAAACATGTCTTACAATGATCAATTTAGTCTTGGTGATTATCCTATAGTTTTTCTATGCTTGTTAAGGATCCATAATATTCTACTACCGATTTTAAATTATCATCAAACCTTTTATTCCTATTTTTGGCATTGAACATAATCAACACCTTAAAATGTAGTACTTAAATTTTCAACACTTAATTTTCAATTTTATTAGTCTCATAATCTCCATCCATTGCTTTTTCATGTGGCCCTTGATTTTATAATTTGTGCAATCAATCATTAAACTTGTGAAAATTTTCTAATAAAGTCTCTTAAGGCCTATTTGATGACCTAATATGATAAGTCAGGGATTTTTTTTACCACAAAAACTACTAATAGATACTATGGGTCAAAATGCCTAATGGGGGTATCGAGTAATCCGAGAATTGCGTTCAATTATAAACTATGCTAAGGGAAGTGCGAACTCCAACGTGAAATGGCTTACTATCGTATATATTTTGGCGAGAATTTTGATTATATTCAGCTATCTAATTGTTACCAAAGAACTTTATTTTTCAAATTTTAGGAATTTAAAATTTTCAATGCTTAAAATTCAGAACCGAAATCTTCAACATTTATTTTTCGGCTTTATTAAACAATCTATAGCCAGTGATTCAGACAAATCAAACGTCTCATGTCTATCGGTACTAGCAAAAGAGATGGTGCTGCAATAGTCGGCACAACAGTGGATAATCGATTTGAGTGAAACAAGTTGTGGAAACATAACTGAAGACACAACTAAGAAAATTTTTAGTAGCTTTTATTTATTGTGGTATAGTTTCTTATTCTACGGTGGCATCGATCACTCGAATATCGTGCCTTTGGTCAATATTGATCGACAAATTACATTCAATTATTTTGAAAATTGGCGACCAGAGGACTTGATTGTAAAAAATCTTGAACCGGATTTTACAAATTCAAAATTCGAGGACACGTAAAGAAAGTAGGTTAAAACTTAGCTATCGTAATCCATAGTCTACCACTCAAGGAAGCTCGAGCTACCATGACCGGCGCTCAAGAGAGCATCAATGCTATTTCGAATACTTGCATGAAGTTTGATCAATGTAAACATGGTTGAATCTGACGTAGCTAGCAAGGATCACCTAGAGGGGGTTGAATAGTTGAATTAAATGATTTTGATCAATTTAAAGCGAAAACAATTGATCACCAGTAAAGATTGAACAATTTTCAGATTGTGAGCAGTTAAAATAAACAATGTGCTAGTGTGCAGTATGTAAAATAAGAGTTTAAAGATAGAAAAGCTGCACACAAGAAGTTATAGTAGTTCGGCTTAGATCAAGTCTATGTTCACTCTCCCACGCCGACAGCTTACTGGCTGGATTTCACTATGTGATAAAAAAGGATTACAAGTTCTAAATGATATCACTCAGTGAATGATATAACTCTCTATCTCATACAATCACTCTTACAAAAATGTCCATCAAGATCTCAGTATTTTGCTCAACAAAAACAAGTAGTAGAATCGGAGTATGCTCAGACTTTGGACTTATTGATTTTTGATTTCGTTCAGTGTCTTTTGCTCCTCGTTAATCTCCTTTATATTCCTCCACTTCCAAACTAACCGTTGGACAATTTTCAGAAGATCATCTTCCAATCTTCACTTTGAATAGAATTTCAGGTGTTGATTGACAAATCTGAATTCCGTTGAATCTGGTCGCCCATATAATCAGAATCTTGGTTTCCATAAGTAGAGTTTTATCGGTTGTTATATATATTTGCTATAATGTTTGATTGTCAATCAATTATAGCCTTAGATTGAGTCAATCAAAACTTTCCTTCTGTGAAATCCACGTCAGATCACAAGCTGTTATGTTTCGTTTTGAATAATTTATGAGTCTGAATAACTTCTAGTTCTTGCTTTACATTCAGAATTTAAGTTAATGTGGATCTTCAGTAAGGTCTGAAGTTCTTTGTCTACTTAAAATAGAGTCTGAGTGATTTTATGGTAGAGTCTGAACTTCTCGTTCTAAATCCCGTAAAGTCTGAAGTCTAAACTCCAATGTGGGATGGCTTACTATTGGCACATATTTTGGTGAGAATTTTGATTATATTCAGCTATCACTTTCTAATTGTCATCAAACAACTTTATTTTGCAAATTTTCGAAATTTTAAATTTCCAACGCATAAATTTCACTACCGAAATGTTCAACGTATTTTTTTAGGCTTTATTAAACAATCCATAGCCACTGATTTAGACAAATTAAAGGTCTCGTGTCCATTAGTGGTAGCAAAAGAGATGATGCAGAAATAGTTGGCACGATATTGGATAATCAATTTGAGTGAACCAAGTTGTGGAAACATAATGGAAGACCCAATTAAGAAATTTTCAGTAGCTTTTATTTACTGTGGTATAGTTTCTTATCCTATGGTGGCATTAATTACTCGAATATCGTGCTTTTTGGTCAGCACCGACCGACAAATTACATTCAATTATTTTGAAAATTGGCGACAAGGGGACTCAATTGTAAAAAATCTTGAATCGGATTATACAAATTCAAAGTTCGAGGATTACCTAAAGAAAGTAGGTTTTTTTTTTGTTAAAACCAACCTCCCATTGCATCAAAAAGGTTCAATTACGCAGAAAAACTAGGGCCTACATCAAAATGATAAATTAAAGAAGACTCTGTTAACACTATATTTTTAACCCTAAATGGGAGATCATTAAAAAGGAAAGATAAATGCCGTTCCTAACTGACAAAAAGCTTATTTTGCAAGCTCATGAGCAGCAACATTACTAGATCTATTGGTCCACTTCAAACTCCATCCTGGGTTGCTGTTAAGTAGTAAGTGAGAGTCCGAGACGAAAGGATGAACCCACCAAGGGCATAGGACCTTTTGTTGAATAGCATCAATTAACACCTTATAATCACTTTCAAAAATCACTTTGTAGATGCCGAGGGATTGAGCAGCTTTGCATGCAAGAAGAAGAGCTGTGGCTTCCACTTCTACTAGCGAGTTCCATTTTCCTCATCTTGTCCATGCTTGGACTACTGAACCTCTATACGATCATGCAACAATACATATGGCCCCCTGTTGTCTTTCCACACACTATCTACGTTAAATTTCAACTCTTGGTTTGATGGAGGAATCCAAGAGTCTGACCTTAGGTTGAAACTTAGCTATTGTGATCCACAGTCGTGCCACTCCAGGAAGTTCGAGTTACCATGATTGGCGCTCAAGGGAGCATCGGTGCTATTTTAAATACTATCAGGAAGTTTGATCAATTTAGCTGTCAAAAATATAATCGAGTCATCCCATGCTAAACTCTTATGACATTCTTTTATTTAATTCTAAGTTCAAGTTTTTCATTTTTCCACACATACAGTCTTATTATTTTGTCGCATTTTGATTGGATATTATTTTTTCATGAGTATCTCGGTTTTTTCGTCTAATCAATTAATTAATTAAGTTGTTATTACTTGATACAATTGTTACCAAAACTTGGGATTGAAAACTTCCACTCAAACGTGCTAGAAATCTCGCACAGCTGAAACCAGATTTCCAAGCTCCTTCATTGACCGTACAATGGGATAATTCAAATTTGATTATGGACGAAGCATCATAGCATCATAGATCTATGTGCGCAATGTTTCTATACTTAGTTACGACTCCACGTCGTAAAATTGTACCACACACAATAGGTGTACTGCAGAAGTGTAAACGCATCTAATACGGAAAAAGTTACTATAGATGTACTGCAGAACTTCGCTACCACTTTCTCGATAATTTATGTACTATTATACTACAAAATTTACGATGTTCCATTTTTGCCTAGTAGAATCTTCCTTTATGTTGTGTGTCTCTTTTCATGGTACGTTTTTTTTCCAAACTTACTGCGACTTTTTATGTTTTTAATGGTTTATCAAAGAATGACACTTCCCATCTCGCGCTGGCGGGTGTTATGGCCATATTTCCTGTATACAAGACCGAAAAAACTCAAGTTTGCCTCACCAGGCGATTGACATAAATTATAGTCCTTGCTTTTACCGATTCTTTATCAATCTACTTGGTTAAACTTGCAACTGTCATAAACCAAATCTTCGTTACATAAAATCCCCAAACTTTGGTCGTAAAATATGATGCCAACCCTAGTAAAATGTTTCGTGAAATCCGACTGGTAACTCCATGACCTATGCCCATCGAAATGCATCGCTGGATTAACCGTCGTATATACACTCGATCTCACAATTTGATTCATCTCGAACTCCTAGTTCCACAACGCGTTAGCGAGAGAGAGAGAGTAGGTTACAATCAACGTCCTGAAAAGAGAAAGAAATGACGAAAAATAAGCAAATTGCGTAGGTGTTGACTTAGGAGAAGGCCACATGTCACTGCAATGGTCTCCAAATTGAGCACCACTTTATTACAGCATCAGATCAGATACCAGAAATGCTGACAATGACTAATGAACTTTCATTTGGCCAGAAAAAATGATGACTAGTTTCAGAGGTCAAATCTGACTCATGTAAATTTTCTGAAATCTGTTTGGACTAAAGTAATCTCAAGTCTTTACCAAAAAAAAAAAAAAAAGTAATCTCAAGTAGATGTTGCACACAGGAAAAAAAGAGAATACTCCAGGTGGAGTGCAAGTGAGGAATAGGAAGACCAGTTTTCTTGTATTGCCATGAGAGGTTCATTTCAAAGACTGCATGCAAAGGATGATTGGTCCTTGTACAGTGGAAGGAAAACACCTCTCTTTTTTGGGTTTAATATGGGTAGTCTGTGGAAGATGGTGATACTTGAAAGCAAGCTGTAAATAGTTTCAGGAAATAAAGGAACTGTGGAATGGCATAACAGGCCAGGAAAACGAGTACGACTAGAGAATGGAGAGAAAGCTTTACTGTTGATAGGAAATGGACAGAAGACGATTTGTGTCCGTCACACAAAAACACCTTTTGAAGCCGTTGTATAGTCTTGTAAATATTTACGTCTGCTGCTTTTCAGTAATAATAGAACTAATTATCATTTGTAACTCATCATGTTAGTAAACTAACAGTCTGAATGAATGGAGATTATTGAGGGAAATTAGCATAATAATTTAACAAGGCATGTGTTCCGAAAAATAGCTCTATTGCCTGTGGATAGCAGCAATAAGCAAGCCTCAATGCATAGGACTCGATGGACGCGGTCACAATCCCGATGCATAATAAGTGCAGAATCTCAGAGAACTTTTGAAGAAAGATGTTAAAAGGAACTGAAGTAGAGAGACACTTTCTGATGGAAAAGTATTTATTCGCCTAAGAAGGCGTCCAAACAAAGATGTTCTATTTACAAATCAATAACCGAACACATATAAGTAACTGATACGCCCTCATCTAAAAAAGAATTCTATCACTTCTATCAGACAGGAGATGGAGAATCATCTTACCTAATGCAACAGTAAGAACGATGAGATCAAGCCTGGACATCAATCGGTGGTTCGTCTAACTCCACAATACTGACACGTCTCTTCGTGATGAAGAAACCCCACTGCATATATTCCTTTATCTTTAGCCAGCCATTTACACCTTTGCTGGTACCTCGCACTGAACCATCATCGGAGGGTGGGGTCTGAAAGGACGTTTCATCATGCTGTGGGGTCTGAATGAGCGTTAACAAGTAATCCCATTGATCATCTGAAGCGCTAGATTGGAAATCTTCCTTCACGTGATTGCCTTCAGGAGGAGGAAGTGTACTACTAGATGGGAAGCTTGATGATGAGGCATAGGGAGGTTCAGAGGGGAGAACAAGCTCATTTACTGCATGGTCCATTTGGCTTGAAGAATCGATCATTTGGCTATGCATGGCATCTTGTAAATTGATATTATGGGAATGAATTGGCAATCTGACAGTAGTAATACATTTATCTGCTGGAGAAATTGGAACATTCAAGCCGTCTGCAGATATGGGCCGATGTGCAGTGAGACGGACACTTTTATCAGCTGAAAGCTCCATGGCATTTCCAAAATTGGAGCTTTGTGACTGTATTGACAATGCCAAAGCAGTTGCACCACTATGTCCTGGAGAAAGAACTAGAACATTAGTGTAATTAGTAAACATAGGCTGAGGTCAGCACAGGTCTACGTCCTTCCATAAAATTTTGGAATAAACCATCTTGAGCTTTTACTATTCAGATATCACGGAAAGTGCTATTAACTTTTTCTCCTCATCCTGGACATCTCTTTAATTTTTCTTGCCACTGGTCTTTGTGATCTTTAAGTGCTTCAATTGGCAAGGCCCTTTTCCTTCACGGATTGAACATTTTATATCTCAGTTTCTGACAAATAAGTTCAACCAATCAACCTTCTTTTCTAATATGATCTTCCAGTCACCATTTGACAAAAATGATATGAATACGTTGCCATGGGCTTATTACACCTATCCATATCTACCTAGCGATAGCAATATCTTGTCAATATCCACTTAGCATCACCTAAGTAAAGATGTTTGTGAGTATCTACCCTCCTCATCCCCCAATCCCCCACTCCAGAAGGCACATATTACCAACTAATTATATAGTTGCCTTTTAATTCCTTGGATAGAACCCATGCATACCTGGTGTATTGAATGAGGCCCATTTTGCAACAATCACAGCTAGCAGAATATATCTTTTCGTGTACAATTAGCATCGGCTATTGACTGTTCTGCCCATTGCATATCCTTATAGGTCATCTTGCTACTTTAACTCTTAAATCTTTCATATCCAGATAATTGTTGCATCTCTTAAATTGAACACTGATAAAATGAAGTACTTGATTATTGGCCTTGTGCCTTTGTACTGATTGTCTATTAGTTCACTGCTTTTGGTAGTGACCTGCAACAACCTACTCCTCTTGTTTGTTCGCCATCAGTAAAAACTATTTCTGAGCATTTTCGGTTGCTTCTAGAGACACACTGAAGCCTAACTTGCAAATGGGAATCCTCTACCTATAACTTATGTGTCATTGCCAAAGGCGAATCAAATTTAGTAAAATCTCCTTGGATGCAAGTTCAATTGAAGGGTAGCTGGACAGATAAACGTCTTCATATTATGTGGAACCCAAATCATAACGATCCGAAACATATTGATTTTCTTTATTAAAGGTCCACAATCAAGTGGAGAGTCCTACTTTTCATCATTATTTCACTTGACGCATATTGGTATATGCTTAGAGGGAGAGATATTTTGTTCTTTTAGAGCATGTACCTTCAGCAGTCAAGCCCACATTTGCAAGAGAAGCTTCCGGACCACCTGGAGTGCCACAGACCAGATTATGTTGAACAGGGGTGAGATTTTCAATTTGCATTGAACCAGAAAAGGTCTCACCATTGAACTCCCTAACATCATTCAATTTATCAAGGGCCTTTTTGATGATTGTATCTCCAAGTTCCTGAAAGAAAATTACTTGGTATATTGCTCAAGTTGGACTAACGGTATTGAAGGTACACGCTCTAACTTCAAGTCCTTTTTTCGGAAAGTAATTAAATTCCCATGGATGAACATGTATTCAGAGTAAGTACACAAGTGCAGCACAGAGAGAATAAAGAAACCATTGAAAGAACCTCAATTCATTTTATGCCTATCACTCACCGATTTCTCCACCACATAAAGATCAGATGCTAGAAAGATGTCATGGATAGTACAATCAAGGCAAGGCTCCTCACAGTAAAAGATGCAAAGATCGAGAGAGGACCAGTGAAGAAATAAAAAAGGCAGCAACTTGTATTGTGCAAGTAATTAAGATCATCATAGTTTTAAACTTGGAAAGTAATAGTTGCAACGTGAATGGGTTATCATTCTAAGTACAATTTGATGATGAGTGCCTCAGATTGTCATGGATGACACCACATCAACTGCTGAAAGCGCTCTCCAACTTACATGTTTTCTTGGTATGATTTTAACAACAGGGGTACAGAGGGCCGCTTAGATTTACAGGTCACTATCCTCAACTTTGCACAGCAAAGAGCGAAAGCTCAAAATCACTCTAATAAGAAGTCTCCATTATGGATCTAAAGAACGCATCTATATTTTCCTTTTAGTCCCTCCTCAAGGACTTCATATTACTTTTACTGATAAAAAAAACAACAAAGCATATAGATGTCCAACCAACTCTTTTCAAATTTCCATATCTCTGGCCAATTCTACCACCTAATAAACCTCACAGATACGGGTAAACATCAAATTACTGATTACATAGATAATATTGGACAAATTATATGAATTCTGCATGACAGTGTGTAGCTCATGAACTGGATTGACAAACTCAGTAGGAACTAGTTACTTACCTTCTCTTGGGTAGAAAGTCGATGAGTAGCAACATATACCCTGTCTTTGATTAGGCCGATTAGTTGACCATCAGCGTCAAATAGAGCACCAAGCTTCCTCATGCTATCAAGATAGTACAAATAAAGTTTCCAACTTATTTTGCAAGTCCTTGCATGATGAACGAGGCTATCCCAGTTCTTCTGTATTATGCTCTTTCCAAGAATCTATGGTAAGTGAACACACGACTTACGTTTATGGTAGTCAATCAAATCATAATTAATAATCATTAACTAAGTGCTTACCTCTCTCAATTTGTCGGAGTCTGTAAACAGTTGCAGTAGAAAGTCCTCCACTTTATGTATGCTGGCTTCACTCAGTTTTTTGTGAATTTTCCCATCTTTGGCAATCTTCTCCAACCTCCAGATCTCATCATCAGATTTAGGTGGATAACTTTTCTTGTATGCTGTAAAATGAAGAGAGCATATACAGTAAGGTCACAGTCACCATAAGCTCAATAAGCAGAAGCAACTTCTGATAGGTGTGCACTAATCCAAACATTTGCTAATAACAAAGAAATGGACCATCTCTTATTTATCTGACTTTTCATTAGAGATGCAAATGTGTATATGAATGAAGCTCTCAATTAGGACAATGATGATTGTGGATGTCCAAAACCATGTTTATGGTCCGTCACAAAGGAAAAGGTTTATATGCTGTAAAAAAACTATGAAAGACCTACATTCTCCTCTATGTTCCTTGACAGTGAAGGCATCTGTTTTTGCTTCTCGGATTCGGGTATTCCCACAATAACCTGATGCCACCTTAAGCCCTATCCTGAACATTTTACTCCTATTCCAGCTGGAGTTGTCAGTAAATAGTAGCTCTCCCAGCACCCCAACACCTCCCTTGAGTGTCACCAGGAGATTTCCAGCCAATAGCGGCCTCTTTCCTTCACGTTCCTTAACCACGTAGTTCTCAAACTCTTTTTGAGCCCAGTTATCCTCATCATCTTTGTTAAAGTCACCTTCAAGTACAACGACGTCCAGCTTAATGGAGGATTCCGGGCCTGATGTAACAATATATCCTGTATTAGCATCAATCAAGGCGACAGAAATGCAAGCACCCCCCTTTCCTTCTAGTTTCTTTCCAGTAAATATAGGAAGTGACAGTTCGGTTCGAAGTTGAAGCTGTAAGTTTCTCGCATCACTCTTTGCCATAGATTTAGCATTATCCCCGCATTCTCGCCAGAAAAAAACAAACCATTAGAAATAGGAATAGATATGGAGGCGGAAAATTGGAAAAGTAACGATAAAGAGAGTCTAACTACCAAACATCTCACTTGGGCATGTCTTACTGCCGGGGAAACAACAAGGACAAATAGATCCATCATCTGAGAGAGTTTAATAATGCAAATTTTTAAAAAATAAACAAAATTGTCTACTCTCTCAAGCTACAAAAATTATGTTCTAAATTGGAGCTTTGACACTTTGGCGCACAACCGAGTCATTGTGGCATGACCTCACTGAGCTCTGAGTGCTTGCTCTTGGGTGGTAGTGGCAAGTCGGACAATTATTCCTCCAAAAAACCAACAATGCATAACCGGTCAATACTACACAAAAAGCCTTTCTCAGTGGCATCACGAGGGAAGTGGATTCATACCTTCTGAGGTGGGGAGAGTCACTGTTTGTAGGCTCCACTGCTTCCTCCTGTTTAATACCACCAACAGCAGAATTTCCAAAGTTGGAGACATAAAAAAAATGAAGCAGAAGGGATCCAAAACCAATTCATTCCATCAAAAGGAGTTGAAATACCTATTCTGTTTTTTTTTTTGGTAAAGGTAAATGTGAATATAACTTTTCAAAACCAAATACAAGCTAAGCACAAATCGAACCCGACCCAATTAGACACAGGAGTCAAAGTGGGGTCAGAGACGATCCTGCAAACTATACAAACGAGACCTGGCTAACCAGGAACAGCTAAAAAACAGCTATACAAACTAGGGAGGCTCACGGCCCACATCAAAAATAGAGGAAGGGAGTGTCCATCTTCTTTGAAAGATCCGGTTTCTGGGACAATCCTGAATCCGCCCCAGAGAGAAGACTTTACCTTTTACAACCTTTAGGAGGTGTTTGCGAATGCCTGGTAGGTAGATGGTCTTGTTTCGAAATAAGGCATTGTTCCGTTCTGTCCATATTATATGAACAAGGGCGCCAAAGGAGAACCTGGAGAGGCAGTCAGAGAATGAGTGACCGCCACAGACCTTCATAGCCCAGAGGATGTGGTCTCGCCAGGGGCGGTTGCGCCAAGGGAGGCTACATTTGGTGCCCCAGAAAGACGCCAGTCTGTTGGTGGAGGGACACTCGAAAAAAAGGTGATTGATCGAGTCTGGTGTAGAGCGACAGTAAGCACAAAGAGCGGAGTCCAGCCTTCGGTTTTGTATAAGTAGCACCTGGGTAGGTAGGCGGTTAAGTGAGACTAACCACATGATGAAGGCATGTCGGGGCGCCACATATTGATCCCAGATGAATGAGTGCCACGGGACAAGGGGACACCGTCTTCGGAGCTGGTTCCACGCAGTAGCTACCGTGAAGGTTCCCGCGGAGTGAGGAAGCCAAGTGAAAGTATCAGAAGTGCTATCAACAAAGGTAGGTGGAGGTTCAGGCCAACTACGCATGGAATCGAGAACCAAGGAAGGATGCCAAGAGCCGTCAAAGAAATCCCGAAGTGAGGTGTTTCGAGGAATCCTAGACCGATAGATCTCAACATTGCTGAAAATACGATATAATGGGCCTCTGTCGTGCCACCAGTCATACCAAAGCGAGATAGAGTGGCCGCTACCAATTTTCCACCGGAAGAGACCTTGAGCCGTAGTGCGTAAGTCCAGGATTTTCTTCCATGTCCAAGAGCAGAAAGTTGGCTTGGAGACCACCCAAAAGTTGGATTTTAAGAAATTTGAGTGGATCTACTTGCACCACATGGACTCTTTGTCATAGAAAAGGAGCCATATATGTTTTAGGGTCAATGCCCTATTATATTCCAGGAGTCTCCGAATCCCCAAGCCACCTTCTTCTTTCGGTAGGCACACTTTAGCCCAGTCCACCTTGGCACCCCCAACACCTAACTCAGGGCCTTTCCATAGAAACTGTCGCAAGATAGTCTCGATACTAGATAATACCGATTTTGGAAGAGAGAAAATGGAAGCCCAATATACCTGGATAGATTGGAGGACTGACCGAATAAGTTGTAGCCGTCCTGCAAAGGATAGGAACCTTTGAGTCCAAGAACGTGCCCTGGCTGTGATTGCGTCGATGAGGGTCTTACAGTCCTCTTTCCGAAGTCTGGAGGAGATGACTGGAACTCCGAGGTAACGAAAGGGTAGAGAGCCTATTTGAAACCCCAGACTTTGAAGTAGTTGGTCTTGGAGAGTCGAATTCCCCCCGGAGAGGAAAAGGTTGCTTTTAGTGCAATTCGGTCTCAGGCCCGACCAGCTGGAAAAGAGATCTAGCGATGCCTTGATAATTTGCACGGACATCAGGTGACCTTCAGAGAAAATGAGAACGTCATCCGCAAAGAAAAGGTGGGAAATGCGGATCTTTTTACAGCGCCAGAACCAGTGAAAGTCGGGAGTGTTGGTTTTGGACTGAAGAATGCCAGAGAATATTTCCATGGCCAAGATAAAGAGGTATGGTGAAAGCGGGTCCCCTTGCCGAATACCTCTACTGCTGGAGAAGAATCCATGTAATTCCCCATTAATAGATACGGAGAATTTAGCTGTGGATACACAAGTCATGATAAGCTTAATGAAGTGGGCCGGAAAGTTGAAGGCTTGGAGGGTCATCTGGAGGAAATTCCAGTCAAGTGTGTCGAACGCCTTTTGAAAGTCCACTTTGATGGCGCATTTGGGCCGGTAAGCCTCATGGTGGAAATCAGTAAAAAGCTCTTGGGCAAGCATTATGTTGTCACTGATTCTGCGACCTCTGACAAAAGCCGTTTGTGATGGGCTGATCAAGGAAGGGAGAACGTGGGCAATACGCCTGGCCAATATCTTAGAAATACATTTATAAAGCGTGTTACAACATGCAATCGGCCTAAAGTCCGACATAGAGGAGGCGTTAGGGGATTTAGGAACAAGAGTCAAAATAGTACAATTTAACTCCCGAAGCATGCTTTCAGTCTCAAAAAAGGTTTTCACAGCCTTGATGATTGAAGGTCCAGTAATCTCCCAGGTGGTCTTGAAGAAATCCACATTGTATCCATCCGGACCGGGTGCCTTCCCTTTGGCCAATGAGAATAAGGTAGCCCGTATTTCATCATCAGAAACCGGTTGGCCTATGTGAGTCCTCTGATCCTCAGTAAGAGCTTGCCCAATAAACTCATTTACCTCGCCTTGAGTAGGTAAGGTAGAAGTGGAGTTGCCGTTTAGAAGTAGCTGGAAGTGGTTAACTATGTGTTGCTTGACCATAGAAGGTTCGGTCAATAGGTCACCATCGGTTGAGGAAACAGAAAGAATCCGATTCTGAAGCTGCCTTCTATTGACGAAATGATGGAAAAATTTGGTGTTATGATCCCCTTCCTTGAGCCATCTTATCCTGGACTTTTGCCGAAAGAAGGATTCCTCTTGAAGTCGCAAAGTGGTGAAGGAGCGTAGTTGCTCCGCTTCCGTGTCAAGCAAACTTTGGTTAAATGGAGAAAGTTCCAATGCGGCTTGTGTCGCATAAAGAGTCGCTCGAGCATGTTCCGTCCTTGTGGAGATGGCCGAGAAGGAGGTGAGGTTCAACTGCTTGAGCTTAACTTTAAGGGCCTTCAGTTTGGAGCTAACAATATACATAGGGTTGCCTTCAATCCTAGAATCCCAGACTTGTGTTACCAGTTGTGAAAAGTCCGGATGAGAAGCCCAATAATTAAAGAACTTAAACGGTTTCTTGGAGTGTTGTGGCGGTACAATTTTGATCACCATAGGAGAGTGATCAGATATACCCGGAACAAGGAATGAAGCTTCCGAATAGGAGAAATGTTGGGCCCAAAGGTTGTTAATGAGGACTCGATCGATCTTGCGTAGTTTCCTGTTGTTCCCTGATGAGTGGGTCCAAGTAAACCGGCATCCCACATACCGAAGGTCTTCTAGGCCAGCTTCATTGAGACAGTCACCAAGTTCATTGAAAGCTGGAATCCATGGCGTTGAGCTACCAATTCTGTCCTGAGGGTCCTTGATGGCATTGAAATCCCCGCCTACGATCCAAGGTAGATCACAAGATGAGAGGTGGATGAGATCAGCCCATAAAGAACGCCGGAGAACAAAAGTGTGCTCCCCATAAACCACAGTGAGAAGACAGGATTTGTTCAAACTGATAAGAGAAAGGTGCATATGAATCAATTGGCCAGTAGTGTGAAGTTGAGTCATGCCAATCACACTGGGATCCCAGCCAAACCAAATCCTACCAAGGGGAGAGAATTCAAAATTGGTGGTCCATAGCCAGTTATCATATAAGCTTCGAGAAATCTCGACAAAATTTGAAACTTTGGTTTTTGTTTCAATGATACCAATACAAGAAAGCCGATGAGTTCTTATAAGGGCACGAATCTCGGCTTGTCGAATGGGATTTACTAGTCCCCGTATGTTCCATATACCAAAAAACATAGGAAAACCCAGAGGGGGTTAGCGCTGATTCCTCCTAGTCTGCCGCCTCTTTGATTTCTTAGAGGAGGACAGAGAAGGAGACTTGGTGTTTTGGTCCAAAGGCGGGTCTGGCCCATGAGAGAGGATGGCCGTTCCTTCGTTGGCAGACGCCTGTGTGCGCGAACGTGTATTGGGCAGGGAAGAAGAAGCTGGAAGTACTTCCAACAGGTCAGCATCCTCCTCCTCTTTTTGTAGGCTAGTAGATTCACTGGTTGAAGACTGTGAGGAGTGGCTTTGGTCTTCATGTTGCTGGTCTGAAGAGTCTCGGGGGCAGCTTACAGAGGAGATTCCCTGGACAAGCAGAATAGGTCCAGTGTGAGAGGATTCCACAGCTAAGGCAGCCATTTGCTTCGGATTGTTCAATTCCCCTCTACCGGGTGTAGCATGGAGTCGCTGAGCAGGCTGGGTCTGAAGGGGGGTTGTGTCACCAGCTTCCTGTCTCGTACCAGAGAGACCTACTAAAGGGGTAGGATCCTCAATCTGGTGGAGAGAATGATCGGTGGGAGGTCCAGATGGGGCTTGGAACATACTAGCAGGGGCGTGACTGGTTTGCTGTAAGAGGGATCTCTTGGAGTTGCTTCCTGAGGATAGTTGCTGGCCTGGATCAGGAAGATACACAGCTTGAGTTTGGCATAAGCCTGGGGAAGTTGTGATGTGCTGAAGAGGGGTTTGTGTAGTCAGGACTTGGGTATCTTCCTGCCCCTGGGAAGAAATCCGGTTATTTCCAGATGCAACAGCAGGTAGAGCAAGCGGGGAAGACGGGTTAGTCTCCCTTAAAATCCTGTCAGGCGGAAGTTCAGTAACAGGGGAAGAGGCACGAGTGGAAGATACTTCCCTGCCCTGTGCAGTTGGCGCCAGAATAGGGTGAGGTGATGAACTGGAATGGCCAGCATTGTTGTGCCCCGAGCCCTTGTTGTTCCTTCTTAAAAACAACTTATTGAACTAGCTAAGTTCTTCAGCCACATATGAAATCACAGTGTTTACCAAACAGCAGTTGTCTATATAGCTCAAATGAACAATCCGGCGCATTTTCATTTTCCCCCTTTATTCCATGTCCACACGAAAATTTACGTGTGTTTTAGAATGGTTATGATTCAGCTTTAGGTGATAAAACCACAGTTGCAGGCAAATGAATGGAGATGGCCTCCAGCAAGGTCTGATGATTTGCTTGAAACTCAGATGGCTTTGTGTGGATCGATTGCTCCAAACTCTCGCTATGTAGAGAAAGTGGTATTTACCAGATCATCTAGGGGATCTTTCTCTGTAAAGAAGGCTTGGAAGCTAGTGAGGATATGCAGGAACAAATTGACTTGGCTTAGGCTTTTAGTTTAAGCCTAATGTGCCATCATATGGCTTTATATCTTATTTAGCGATTCATAATAGGTTGCGCACATTGGAGAGGATGAACACTTGGTCTGACATTGATAGCACTTGTGCTATGCAGCAAACATGATTAATCTGGAATGCACTTGTTCTTTAAGTGAGTATTCTCAAAGCAGATTTTGGGGACAAGTTTTAAGGCTGCTCTCATATCTTAGATCAGCAATTGACTGGAAGGATGAATTTACTTGGGCCTTGTAGAACATAAAGGGGAATAGTTTGGAGTTGTTAGTGAGGAAATTAGCCTGGAATACAACAATTTATTATCTCTTGAGAGAGAGGAACTTAGTGGAGCACAAAAATGTATCTCCTCAAGCTTGCCGTGTCCTTGATGCAGTTGGTTTTCTCTGTAAAAGTCTCTTTAAAAGCTATAATTTGGGAAGGTGCTGCAATTTTAAATGTTTGTGTAGAAACTGGGAAGTTCATGTTGACTAACATTGCTGTAACCTGGTGGCATGGTTTTAAGTATGCTTCTTGTTTTTCTGGGTACTATCTTGCTATTTTTACTGGTAGTGTAGAAGCGGGAGACTATGATGCCATGTTGTCATACGGTGTATGGTGTCATTAGATTGAAAGTCAACTTGATGAATTAATTTCAAGACATCAGACTTTCATATTATAACAAGTTTTTAAAATGGATCTCCCTTTTTTCCCATCATGCAGGGATGAAAGTCAGCCTCAGTGATCTGATGGTGCCGAGTGGAAAGGTCGCTGCTCAATGGGTAAAAGGTACTCTAGGGATAACAAGCTGATCTACCCCAAGAGTTCACATGAATGGGAAGGTTTGGCACCTGGATGTCAGCTGTATATGTGGGACATTATGCTGTAATGGACTTGTGCAGGATGTAGTCCTCCCATATTTTTCTTTTCCACAGGTTGTGCAATAGAATGAGTGTTTACTTATAAAAAAAAAAAGAAATTGTACAAGGTTCATGCTCAATAATTGCTGTTCAAACAGTCGGCATAAATCAATTATCTAGCAACCGCCTTTGTAGGTCAATAAGTTCATTTGATCACTTCTTGACATGTGGATAAACAACTCATATCTGAAGTGTTGATATAAATATGTCTGAGACAGTGGAAATTTTATAAACTCAGTTTAACTTACCAGTTTCTGAACAGTATTCTCCAATGAGCGCACTATATCTTTGAGAGCATTCCCGGTACAACTACACCATGAAAAATAGATTTTGTAAGCAACTGCAGTCTTGTGGACATTTTCATAACAAATAGACAAATATTGATATGTAGAATTTCAGTTACTAAAACAAATGAATGTCAGGCTGAATGACGGTATAACAAGATAGATACCAGATCATCAAATGCATTCCCTTAATCAAGGGCAACGTGAAAAGTCAACATAAAGCTGGAATACATATTCATCCAGTACATTGATGGCAGAAGCAAGTAAATTTAATTAGCAGCTATCTCCAAATGATGGCCCTTGCAGTGATCGACAAAAAAATGTATGTACAGGCATTTCACTTTGCTGAACAAAATCATGGATTGATGGCTCATGATAATCGATGATATTTTTAGTTGGCGAGACTATACACATGGAAATTCTACTAGAGGAATTAATTGATGCAGATAAGCTACAGCCAACAAACCAAATGAAATATATTCACCTTTGACAATATTCGGCCGAGTGAGATTTAGCACGCTCCAGCTCTTCTCTGACCTGTCCAGCAAAGAGCAATAGCAAAGAATTACATTGCAATCTGTCAAGTATTCATCGCATTCAAGTTTCACCTCACAAGTATCTTCACTGTCCTCCTTCTACATGCAAATTATCATTGACCACATTTTCCATGATTCATGGAAACAATTATGTCCAAGCCACTTTATTAAAAATTTGGATCTTTTTGTGATTCATACTGACCAAAACAACGTGAAAAGCCTAAATCGCGTTCTTATTGGAATTGCTTCACAGGAAAAGCCAAGAACAGTCAGGGGATCATTTTTACCACTCAAACGATAATTCTCTATAAATCTCTCAGCAATTTCTCATGCGGATTTCTATGCAGAAGCTGACCAGAAGGTCAGAAATGCATCCAACCACTTCTAATTGAAGAGATCAGCAATTGAAGTACAACGAAGACTGTATTTCGTATGTCCAAGTTGCCTATTGTATTCATCTTACCACTCTCCGGACATCCTCCTCCGTCAACCAGCTCCTCGGCACGTGATTCCTCTCGGACCGGTGACATATTTGACTGTGTGAAGATCAACACAAAAGTACAATCAAGATAGGATAATTCAGCAAACAGGACAGCAAAGTAAACCAGTAACAATAACAGCTCACTTGCTAGGTAAATGTTTCAAAAAGAGTCCAATTCAAATAAGGAAAAAATACTGCAATTGGCGCGCGCGAAATCACATAACAGACTCGAGACGGCAACATTAGAGGTCTTTAATACTTCCGATTAAAGCCACAGCACAAACCCACAAACCGAAAAACAGAATGAAAGCGATTCAATATCCCTCAAGTAAAGCTAAAACTAACACGATCATCAAATAATCGATCGACCATCGAAACGCGGAGAGGGAAGAGCGAACTTACTTCGTTCGAGCGACGCGGGGCCTCTTGAGCAGACTTGCTTGACCTGAAGAAGTGGGAGCCAGAGCTCTCTTTTGCGTGGACATGATCTTCTTTTCTTTTGTGGAGCTTTTCAAGAACTGGGAAAGTGGCTGAGTTTGGAAGGATTTGGTTGCTGAACAAACGGGAACAAATGTAGCAGAGAAAACGAAGCAGACAATGAACATTTAACACACGAACTGAAGCTCAAACTCCAAAGTAATGAGTTTGTAATCATTGGAGTGTGTTTTATTCTGTACTGTCTGAACGAGTAGGCTCGTCATTTTCCTAGAAAAGCGAAGCACATTTCCGGGAAAGGTGGGCAGTTTTAGAATTCTGTATGTTCTTTTCTCAGATTCTAGCAATCTGTCCCCTTTGACCTTTATGAATCTTACCGTACGATTTTCTTCTTCTTTTTTGTCGCTTCTTTCTGCCTTTTGCCTAATGAATAATTGAGCTAATTTTGCCGCAACCCGAATTTAGGCCTATTTTATTTTGAGAAAAATATACAATTTGAAATTTTTTTTTCTAAAAATGATTATCGATTTCACTTGAAATAATCGGACAATGAAAAATATTTTTATCTCCAACAATAATTTATATCTAAATATTTTTATTAGCACTAAAAATTTGTTTCGTTCGTTCATTTTCGTAAGTGATCATTTCGTTTTTCAACGGAACCTTAAAGTAAATCTTTATGCTTGAATCCCTGATAGATGGGTCACATGGTCGAATATGAGTTATCTTCTATGTGTGGCTACGAGGGAGTTACAAAACAATTCAATTAACCGCTTCTAACAGCGCGAGACTACTACTTATAAATAATAACAACTATGAATGTGCGATATAGTTATTTATTGAGAAAATATATGTGCATTTTAACCTTCATTAGTTTCTGTTAAATTTTTCTGTCAAATTACTGAGTTAGATGACACGTGACAGTTGACAGGTGTACGGGTTTGGGGTTTCACCCTCAGTTTATCACAGGTAAACCGGTTAGTGGTTTTTCGTGATATTAATCCAATTAAATGGAAACTAATAGAGAGTAAATTTTTCATAAATATACTAATTTTTGATTTTTAGTGGTCAAAAGATTAGTTTATGATAAATTTACTACATATATACTAATTTGAAATTTTTGATGATCAAAAAATTAAATTAAGGTAAATTTATATAAAACGTATTAGTTCTGAATTTTTTGTGAGATTAATACTAAATCAATTAGGGATTCGCTTTCCCAAGCGAGTGAAGTCGGGGTCAAGTCAATTCGCTTTTCAGTCAACGCCCAAGGCAGCTTGGCTTTCTGGCGTGCGTGGCTATACTTGGAGTCCAAGCTTGTCCTACGCGTTTTCCCAAAACGCAAAGCCCCTTAAACCAATTCAAACGCCAACCTAGAATTGTTATTTGACATTTTCGAAATGCTATTTTCAGGATTGATGAAATGTTTTTATTCAACTTTGGCCTCACTAAATCACCCTACTTCCACTTTTACCCTCAATTTCATTTTTCTTATGCATATATGATCAATATAACGCGTCGTTGCCAGCGAGCCAGATCTAACGCCAACGAGTCAAATTTAGCATCGGCAGCCCTCACTGGGGTTGCGCAACGTCAAGTTGGCATCGGCAAAGGTTGCACAGCCTTGATGAGGGGCCGTCGAGGTGACGCGACCTCTGCATGGGGTGGCCGAGGTCTCACGACCTCACGCGAGGACCCCCTTTGGTCGCATGACGTTGGCGTCGACATCACGCGACCTTTGAAGCCTGAGGTCGTGAGACCTCAGTGGCCTCATTTGGAGTTACAGCGGCTCGGTGCCTGAACTGGGTTGTCTAATCCACGGCCCTCAAGCAAGCATCCGGTCTCTCTCCTTTTTTTTTATTTTTGTTTTGAAAATTACTTTTCCAATTGACTTTTCAAGATTCGATAGTTGATTAATTCGTAGAAATCTAGTGAGTTTATAAAAATATTAATTTAATAAAACCTTTCACCGTGTGAATATAATAGTAAAGTTCGGAGTAGTGTAAATTAATCAAATTGAGAATTTCATACAACCCCATTTACTTGAGTAATCATCATCTCATATCGCTCTCAGCATGACTCAATTAAGTTTTCTTATTTGCGGCACTTAAAAAAATAAAAGAAATGAGCAAAAAATTGCGACTTAGAAAGTGACAATCACCAGTTCTACGGGATAGTAGAGAACCATGCAGATTTGGTAACAATTATGCAGCACATAACACAAACACAAAGTATCACATCTTTATCACATAAGACTATCAATTTTCAATTATTATCGAACCTTTTATTCCTATTTTTAGCTCTTAAGACTATCAATACTCAAAATTTCAGCCGTTAATTTCCAGTTTAATTAAATAGGCTTATAGTCTCTATTTGTTGTTTTTTATGTGACCCTTGAACTTATAATTTGTGCAATCAAATCATTAAGCTTGTAAAAAACAATTTGTCTCTTAAGCCATGTTTGATGACCCAATTAAATGCTAAAAATTGAAAATTCAGCAACTAATAAGGCTAAGCTTATTTGATAAGCTTAATTTGTTGGCTTAGAAGACTCAATTAAGTAAAAAATCCGCGTAACACAATAGGTAAAGGATTTTTTTTTACCACATAAACTACTAACTAATATTAGGGATTAAAACACCTAATGCGGCTACTGACTAATCCTAGGTTTACGTTGGGTTATAAACTATACTGAGGCAACGGTGATTGCCAATTTGAGATGGCTTACTTAATTCGTTTAATAGAAAAATAATTGATAGTAATTAGAAATCTTAACAGAAATATTGCCAACACTTGCAAATAAAGATCATTGCTCTATATTTTGGTAAGAAATTGATTATAATCAGCTACCAGTTTCGAATTGTCATCAAACAACGTTTTTTTTTTTGGTAAAGGTCATCAAACAACTTTATATTTTTAATTTCCAAGATTTAAGATTTTCAACACTTAAATTTTCAGCTCTTTGTCAGTTTTCTTAGACAACCTATAGTCTCTGATCCCAGTAAATTAAAGGTCTCGTGTCTATCAATAGTAGCCAAAAACATAATGTTAAAAAAGTCGACACGACAGTGGATAATCAATTTGAGTGAACAAAGTTGTAAAAACAATAAGTGAAGAAACAAATAAGAAATTTTCAAATACTTTTTTTTATTCTACAATGGCATTAATTATTTGAATATTGAGCTTTTGGTCATCATCGATCGATCGACGCTTTACATTCAACTACTTGGGATTGACAAAGGGGGCTTAATTTTAACCAAAAAAAAATCTTGAACCGGATTTTACAAATTCAAAGTCTAAGGATCACATAGGGAAGGGTAGATTAAGCTTAGCGGTCGTGGTTCGCGGTTGTACCAGTCCACGAAGCTCGAGCTACCATGACCGGCGCTAAATGGAGCTGCAATGCTCGGAGCAGCTTAAAGCTTAGCGTGGGCCTTCTGCATACTACAAGCCTGTGTTGGGGCCTCGTGACTTCTATACTGTTGGGCCTTTTCGTGCTTCTATACTTCTATATCTCGATGATTATCTTAATTTGATAGCTTGCACATTCTTTCTTAGTAAATTATTGACTATATAAAATAAGTAATGATATTTTAGTTTTCTTTTTGACCATTGATTTTGGGGAAAATTCCAAATCCTTTTTTTCAAATAAAGGCTTGAAGTGGACCTTATCTCAAATGAGGGTCTGAAATGCCATCGTTTTCTCAAATAAGGATCTAAAATAAACATTATCTCAAATAATGGCTTGAAGTGGCTTATTAGTCCCAAATAAATACCTGACCATGCTGATTGAGAGGCATTTTCGTCATTTACCTTTTTTGAATTTTTTCGTTTTTATCTTTTATCTTTTTTTTCTTTTCCTTTTCTTTTTCTTTTCTTTTTGCTTTTCCCTCTTTCCTCCGCCGGTTGCTCACGAAGGTCGTCGGACTCAAGCAAGGACCTTGCCAATGTTGAGCGGCCCTTGCTAGATCAAATGAGGGTGACCCTCGCCCAACGCTGGCGAGGGCGGCCCTCGCTAGATCAGGCAAAGTTCGCCATCGCCGGCCCAGGCAAGGACAACTCTCGTCCGACACTGACGAGGGCAACCATCACCCTCGCCTCGGCAGTCGAGGCAACCCTTGCCCGAGGCCAGCAGAGGTCGGCGGCGATGGCCACAAGGGAAGAGAGAAAAAGAAAGAAAGAAAAAGAAAGGAAACGAAAAGAAAAAGAAGAGGAAAAGAAAAAAAAGTAAAAATATATATTTAAATTTTTTGACTAAAATAACCCTTCTCCGACGCCGGAATAGTCACCGGCCGGCCAAAAGTCCTTATTTAAAACGATTTGGCCATTTTAGGCCTTTATTTTAGACTAGTAAGCAACTTCAAGTCCTTATTTGAGACAAGATCTACTCCAGGACCTTATTTAAGAAAGTGAGGGCACCACATGCTCTTATTTGAAATTTTCCCTTGATTTTGCTAACATGAAATATTTTTTAAGTTCTCAGTTTGTGTTTTGCTATATGCTAGTGTTATGGTCGCGAGGTTCCCATGCGCCAAGGACCGTGCAACGCTGAAGAATACACGTCCAAACCCTAATAGAGCTTCCGGAACATTTCCAATAATGTCAGTAGTTGGTGGACTAGAAGATGCGATCTCAGCCACTCGTTCAAGAGTCGATCAACGGATGTAATCTTAGGCCCTCTACTATATAAAGAGGTGTCTGCCTTCTCATTTGTATTCATCCAAATCATTTCCATTCTCTCTTAGAGCTTCTTTCTAAATTCTATCTCTACGATTCGAGTGAGCGATCGAGAAAAGGAAGCCTGTGACAGTAGTCTACTACCTTCTAGTAGAAACCAGTTATCACCAGGAATTTGGTTTGCAAATTTAATCCCTTTTTTAGCCCATGGAATGGTAAAACTAGAATGACAAACAGATATAAAACCAGTTGCATTAGAATCTAGGATACCAAAAACCACAATGCTCGTAATTTGATTAACATGAATAGAAATCATCATTTCATTTAGAAACTCACAAGGTTCTAATACACTAAACATGATTAAACTCATGTCATTGAGATAAATAAGAAGTCTCCATGGCCAGTGCCTCGAATAAATTGGTAACGACAAGATTCAAGCCCTCAGTCATCCCATCTTAGCTAACCCATTCCGTCATCTTCAATGTCTGAAGAAACCAGGTTGATAGATAAGAAACATCAAACAGTATGTCAGTGCCACCAAAGCAATTAAAGTATACACTAACCTTGCAAGTTGAGCAGATTGAGAACTTCCGCGCACAACTTCCTCTTTGAGAGTGTTACGGATGCAACCACATAAGAAAATTTGCACAGCAATTGGAATCCAACAGAGTTGTTATGGTGCAAACAACAATATGAATAATTATAAATCTAACATCATCTTTTACTTGTATTCAATGTTATAGACAAAAACATCTTCAGTCTCACAAAATATATGATGTTGAACCTCCAAAATCTTGCACTTCAAGTGTGCATGACTGAAATCAAGTTTTAGACTGACTTGGAAGAATTCTTGTTAATTCATGTCATTTGTATGCATTTCGGATGGAACTCAATTGATTTTTGTGACTATAGGGCAGGTGAAAAAGATAATAAGAGGTCTGAAATGAACATCTTAAAGAGTACAGAGAATTAAATAGGATGCAAATGCATAGAAAGATGAGGTCGCGAAACCCATTAAGTAGGAAAAGCTCAAATGCTGTTATGGTGCAGGTTTATGAACCTCTCTATTCTGTATTATCTTTTCAACTCTACCTTTTTCCTTCTAACGTAGGAACCCAAGAACCCAATCTACTCATAAATCTTGATGATGTGCCCAGAAAAAATTTCACAGCACAATGGCCACGATAAACAAAGACAATTGTTGTTCCTCCAAATGAAAAGTATTAGTACCTGTACCTCCCGACAAGATCAGCCAAGTGAGAATTTAAAAGCATCTGTTCTTTCCTGACCTTTTTCAAGTAAGATTTTACAAGCTTTAGTTCTTCCCTGACCGTTTAACATGGACAATTCCCGACCTGTTTAGCATGACAATCAGTGACAATGTGAATACTCTCAAGCATGACCTATCACAAAGTGCAACCAGCCTAAAAAATGTGCCACAAAGTGAGGCATCACTCCCATTAAGAAAAATGAACTTGGATTTCGATTAATCCTCAAAGATTGTCGAATTGGATTACCAAGCAATAGTTAGTATTGAAATTCCAATTCCATATTCCTACGGCCACAAAACTATCAAAGTCCCAACTCCATGATTGTCACCGTCACTACCACCATTGTCAGTTGCCGCCGGTTGCTGGTCCCAATTGTTGGAGTTGGTGAATACTTCGAGGACCTTTATTTCTCATATTAGGCATGCTCAAGTGAACTTAGGGAAATCGAAGTATGAACCGACGACATGTGATCCGTACGCACGGATATATGCTGTACTCATACGAGAGATCATTGTAATGAGTTGTTGTGGTTGTAAAACCTAAATATCATAGTAAAATCCCTTTACAGGATGTAGCCCTATTCTGGGGTGAATCTGGATAAATTCGTATGTTAATTTTTTCTATTATCTGTATGATTGTTCTAATTCTGTTTAGGATATATAACCCATCACCAATAACCATCGTGGCCATCACAGATGATTGCCAACCACTGGTTACCACTACGGTGAGAAGTTTTCTTTTTCTAAAAGGCCAATTTTTTTTTTATATTCAAACAATTGAAAAGGAAAGAATGACATTACTTGGAATACAAATCTGCTCCTAGCTGGTATAGATGAATAAAGGTGGGTAGCTTGAACGGAGGTCCAAGACAAAATACAAGACATTGCGAAATGGACGGACCAACTAACCAGAATTAAGAGTGTTCATCCAATGTTAAACAGAGATTAGCAAGTGATAAAAACAAAAATAAAATAAAAGAATCAAAGAAACATCAAAAGCTCCAAGAAAGAACCAAAGACACCAAAGGATGCATACAACCCTGGAAATGCAAATCCCAGCAGCAAAAACAGTGGGAAAATGAAGAGATTACTCGTCAGATGGATCCAAATGCGTCCACTTAGAATGGCCTGTCTTGCGGGATCTTGGAGCACACGAGGAGGAAGGTTTAAGATTCACTCCCATGCTTGTTTTGACTCGATCATCTGTTTAATATATGAAAGAAGAAGGAGAACAAGTATGATCGGAGTATATGGAAGAAGAAGTAGTGGGGTGGTTCACTTTAAGATGTGCCTTGGCCAAAAATGATCGGAGTATACATAGTTGTTCGGTTCTTGATGGGGGAGAGGTGCGAAGTGGGAGGCATGAAACTTTCCGGGAAACTTCAGGTTATTTGTTTTTTTATCTTTCCTTTTCTCCGATTTCAGTCTTTTGCCTAGTATATGAGCTAGTTTTAGCCTTCAACGGAAGTTTAAGCTAAATCCTTTTGAGCTGGACCTGGATCGACAGGTGACACGCTCGAATATCGGTTATCATTTATGTGTAGCTTTGAACAAATGACTGAAAATTCATTTAATCACATCTAATCTAGCATGTGTCACGGGCCACTCCGCACTTGCTTGGATTGTTGGAGCGCCTAAGCCAAGCCAAAGTTTAGAGAGAGAAGCTATGGAAGAATGCTTTCTATTGAATTGTGTGATGGATACAAATGAGAGAAGAGCACCCCTACTTATACAAAGACTTGACTCATTACATCCGTTGATGGCCTTTCGATCTAGCTGTAGAAATTGTATCTCGTAATCTACCAACTACCGACACTTAATGCATGAATTCTCCATAACATGGTACATTTAGTGTATTGCCCATCCCTAGAAACATTCCGAAAGCTCTAGAAAATTGAGACCAGTCTTCGTTGATCGTACACGGTCCTTGGTGCATGGAAACCTCGAAACCGTGACACATGACCAAAAGTCGCAACAAGTAACGATAGTTATCTATTTATTAATCTCAAGAATATTAATATGGCTCTCCATCAAATTAATGATGTCAAGGCGATTTATTGTTGCTTCATCTGATACTTCATAAGGTTTTTCTTCATATGTTTAGAATGCCATATGCATTGTACTTGGGTAAAAATATTTCGATTATGAAAACTCACTAGTTTTCTTATCCGTGAGTTGCATAAGTTTTCTAAACCCAAAGAGATGATTAAGTGATTCTTGATGTCATCTTTACCAGGTCAATCCTGTTTAGTAAATTATCCTTTCTTGCTTGTATGTTTGTGCTGATATTCACACAGTCAAGGATGTCCGGAGAGCGGTAAGATGAGTATAGCAGCCAACTTGGACGTGCAAAATACAGTCTTTATTGTATTTAGAGAAAATTTCAAATAAGAGCCTGAAATTAAGCCATTTTGTAAAAAAGGGATCTGACGTAGATATTATTTCAAATAAGAGTCTACAGTGACATAATCTATCTCAAATAATATCTAGGCCTCGCCGGCCGTCGAACAAGTGATTTTTCCGACGATCAAAACATGGGCACTTTTATCCAAAAAGAATATATGATTAGAAAAATATAAGCCCCAAAATTCAGAAAAAACCGAAATTACTTTCTTTCTTCTTTCCTTCCCATCTTCTTCGTTACCTTCAGAGAGCACCCATGGCATCCGATGCCACACGCGCGACCTCGTTCACCATCACTGCCGGATCTCTTCAAATACTTCTTGATCGGCGTTGAATTCACCGCTGGATCTCTACAGGTAGCTGCCAGGGAAAAGGATCATATATATTTTTAGGACAAAAGTGCTCATGTTCCAATCACCGAAAAAATCACTAGCTCGCTGACCGGAAAACATTTGGCCGGCCGGCAAGGTCAGACCCTTATTTAAGAAGATTAGGCCGCTTCGTGTCCTTATTTGAAATAAGATCCACTTTACAGAAAATGGCTTGAAGTTCGGGCCCTTATGTGGAATTTTGCCTTGTATTTTAATAGAGAGAGAGAGAGAGAGAGAGAGAGAGAGAGGAATTACTGAAATTAACCGGTGGCACGTGTGTGGTGGTTAGCACGTGTCGCCTTCAGGGTTTACCTCCCGGCTGTCGGCCGTGCGGGGGTTCCCTGGGTTATAAAAAAAAAATTACTGAAATTACTTCTCGAGTATGAACTGGGACTATGTTGTCTTATTAGATTTACTTGAAATGAATACTTTATGTGAAGTGGTGGTTGTGGATCATAGGAAGGCTATGGGAAATGTTGCTTGCATGCATGCTTAATTGTAGTCGGACGATTTATGTTTGGCCACCATTGATTAAGAGGCTCAAACGCGCGTGGGTATTACTGTAAATATGCTACCTCGCGAAATTAGCATTCTGTTGATACTAGTAAGGGTTAATACCGTGAAAAACCCTAAACTGGTATATTTATGATAATTTTACCTCAAACTAATTTTATAATTACCAAAAATTTCAAACTGGTATACCTGTTACAAATTCATCCACAGTTTGGTTCCGTTAAATTTTACTATCAAATTGATTTGTTAAATGACACATGGCAGTTGACTGATTTACCAGTTTTATGTCTTACCCTCCGTTTGTCATAGGTGTACCAGTTTGTGATATTTGTGATGTAAATTCAATTTAACGTAAACTAACAGAGGGTAAATTTATTTTAAATATATCAGTTTTGGGTTTTTAGTTGTCAAAATATTAGTTTAGGGTAAATTTATCACGGGTGTACCAGTTTAAGATTTTTTGTGGTCAAAAAATTAATTTTAAGTAAAATTATCACATGTGTTTCAATTTAAAGTTTTTTGTGGTATTAACTCTACTAGTAATGATTACATGTAAATGGAAGTTGTTGGAAATTTTTTATCGAGCGCTTAAGTTGACTACACTCCAATTTTAATCGCGGACAACCTCGTTACGATGTCGAAGCAGTCCGCTATCGCTTCGACATGGAATCATCAATACCAATCACACTATAAAAATTTAATTAAATCAATTGAAAAAAAATCCCGTAAATTTTGTCTAAGCAACCAATCGCGCCTTGCATGTCGACATCACCAAGCTTAAAAGTTAAAACCCACTTCTTAATTTTTTTTTTTTGATAATCCAGGGACCCCCGCACGGCCGACAGCCGGGAGGTAAACCTTGGGGGCGACACGTGCTAGCCACCACACACATGCACCGGTTAAGTCACCCTGCGGTGCCCGGGATTCAAACGCTCAACCTTTTGCGAGAGAAAGAGCGCCCTCTCCAACAGCGCCACCAAGGCGGGTGGTCCACTTCTTAATTTTTTTGTCTCTCTAAATCCAATTTATCCAAATTAGAAATGTTACACTATGTGTGGTTGCTTAAATCCCCACCATTTGTCTCGCCGAATTAGTTTTTGCGTTCGACGATTTTTTCGATCTATCTGATGTCGTGTTGTGCAGCCATTGACGTTAGGCCTTTTAGGCTTCTTGTTTATCTTTACCATTTTTTTTAGAAATCCATTATCAAACTCTAGGTTAAAGTTTTTCGCACATACATGATCTTAATTTATTATTACATTTTTTTATTGATTATTACATTTTCATGAATATGTTGATTTGTTTTTTTTTTTTTTGCATTATAGACTAATCAAATAATTTGTTATTGCTTGATTCGTTGTTACCGAAACTTGGGATTAACAGTCAGACTCAAAGGCGCTGGAAATCTCGCTCCCCATAAGCCAGGCTCCTGGCTCCTTCACCGACTGCACAATTATATAACTTTAAATATGATTACGGGAAAAATGGCGTAACATCATAGACTCATGGCTGCATTTGGTATGTGTACAACATTCTTACGCTTAGTTATAGACTCCAGCTTGTAAGGTTGTACTGCACGATGGGTGTTCGGTAGATTTGTGGCACAGAGAGAGGGACTAGTGGGGGTATCAGTGACTATTTGATTCTGAATTGTCAAAATAGTATGCATTTTGCATAGTTTGCAAAATTTTCTAGAGGCAACTCTATGGGATGTCATACCAAATATTATTTTATTTTTTTGGTTAATACAATGAAAAATTTCAAAGTAGTATATTTGTGACAAATTTACTCCAGTCGAATCTTTTGACCACCAAAAACCTCAAACTGGTACATATGTGACAAATTTATTCCAAATTAATTTTTTTATCACAAAAAATCTCAAACTTGTAAACTTGTGACAAAAGGGTTAAAACCTTAGATTAGAACACTCATCAATTACCACGTGTCATCCAACTTAGTAATTTGATAATAAAATTTAACGGAAACAAACGGAGGGTGAATTTGTTATAGGTATACCTATTTGGAGGTTTTTGCAGTAAAGAAAAATTAATTTGAAGTAAATTTATAAAAAATGTATTAATTTGAAATTTTTCGTGATATTAAAAAAATTGCTAGTGGACAATCATTTGGTGGTACTTGGTAGAGTGGATTAAATTAATTAGAGAATTTGCTTTTGCAACACGAGCAAGTGAAGTGGGGTCAGAAGGGACGTGTCATCATTCATGAGTTTCCCCATAAGGAATGTATTGTCTCTGTTGAGCTTTAGAGCCATAATACTTGAAAGTGAAAGCCTCGATTGTCGATAACTATCGTCGAAAACTCTCAAAGGTGAACGACTTTAATTGATAACTCTCAAGGAAAAACACTCAAGAAGAGGAGAGGAAGAAACTATTTTATTATAACTTGATTCACCTTACTAATACTTCGACTAGACTTGTCTTTATATATGCATAATACATGACTCCTGATATGACTCATAAATGACTATACATTAATATAATATTAACTAGATATCGAAACACGGAAGGTCAAGATCAAATACAAATAGACACATTGGCTAATCATTGATTACGAAAGGTCAAGACTAATCAAGAAAAATCTAAAGAGATAAGGTGGTGATATCTTCAGCATCATTTGCAACGTTTAACTGGAAATCTTCCATCACGTGGTTGCCTTCAGGACGAGGAAGTGTACTCCACCATTGGGAGCTCGATGTTGGGGCACAGGATGATGGTCCAAAGTGGAGAACGTTATCATATCCTGTACAGTCCATTTGGCTCCAAAGATCGATCATTTGGCTAGGCATGGCATTCTGTAAATTGATACCATGAGACTGCGTTGGCCATCCGGCAATAGCACTGCCATGATACCCTGGAGGAATCGCAACATTCAAGTGGTCTACAGACATGGGCTGATGTGCAGTGAGACGAAAATATTCACCAGCTGAAATCTCCATGAAATTTCTAGAATTGGTATTTTGTGACTGTCCTGGCAATGTTAAAGCCATTGCGCCATTAATTGATGGGAAATCTTCCATCACGTGATTGCCTTGAGGAAGAGGAAGTGTCCTACTAGATTGGAAGCTTGAAATTGAGGCATGCGATTGTTCAGAGGGGAGTACAAGCTCATATCCTGTACAGTCCATTAGACTCGATTCGATCATTTGGCTAGGCATGGCATTCTGTAAATTGACACAATGGGACTGTGTTGGCCATCCGTCAATAGCACTACCATGATATCCTGGAGAAAATAGACCATTCGAGTTGTTTGCAGATATGGGCGGATTAGCAACCAAACGAGCAAGTTCACAAGCTGGATCCCCCGTGGGAAATCCAAAAGAGGTGTTTTGGGACTGTGCTGGCAATTGGAAAGCAGTTACACCATTACAATGTCCTGGAGAAAGAACTAGAACATTAATGTCGTTACAAAACATATGTTGACACGGACACAGATGTAATTGCATGCATATACATACATACATACATACATACATGGCCAAATGGATAGAGTGATTTTTTTTTTGGTCAAAGGATAGAGTGATTTGAAAGAGGTTCATTTTGCAACAAATCACAGTTACATAATATATCTTTTCGTGTTCAATTAGCATTTGAATATCGAATGTTCTCACATTGCATGTCCTTATCGGTCATTTTGCTACTTTAACTCTTAAATCTTTCATGTCCAATATGAAGTTGCATCTCTTAAACTGAACCTTGACAAAATGTAAGTACTTGATTATTGCCCTTTTGGCTTTGTACTGAATCTATTAAATGACTGCCATTGGTAGTGACCTGCGGCAACCTACACTTCAAGTTTGTTCAACAACAGTGACAACTACTTCTCAGCATTTTCATATACAAGTTCAATTGATGGGGAAGCTGGATAAGTAAATGTCTTCATATAATGCGGAACCCAAATCATAAGGATCTGACGTACGTTGCTTTTATATATTAAAGCTCAACAATAAAGTAGAAAGTCATATTTTCATCATTATTTCACAGGCCACATCTTTGTAGGTGTTTCTAGGGAGAGATAGTTATGTGTTTTGGAGCACGTACCTTCAGCAGTGGAGTCCGTGTTCGCTGGAGGAGCTTCCGGACCAACTGGAGCAGTCCATGTTCTTGGAGCCATATTATGTTGAACAGGGGCGAGAGTTTCAATTTGTCCTTCAGAGACTTGAGGTGGCAAAGAGCTTGAGCCTTTCCCGATTGTAACTCGATGGTTCTGGAAGAAAAACACTCAGTATATCGCTCAAGTTGGACTAATGGAAGTATTTTTCTCCATTATTGAAGGTACACTCTGACTTCAAGCTACCATTTCTTTTTTCAGCAAGTAACGTTGCTTTGCAATGGATGAATTTGCATTCAGAGTAAGTACGTAGGGCAGCAAAGAGAAAGAAGAATAAAAAAATATTGAAAGAACCTCAATTTCACTTTACGCCTATCGACGCCCATTTCTCCACCACATAAAGGTCGGGTGCTCGAAAGATGTAATGGATAGTACAATCAACATCCTCAGGGCAAAGATGCAAAGTTGATTTTGAAAGGACAAGTGAAGAATTTAAATGCAACAACTCGTATAGTTTTAAACTTGGAAAGTAACAGTTGCAACGTGAATGTGTCAATCGTTTGAACTACAACATGATGAGTGCCTCAGATTTTCATGAATGACACCGAATCAACTGCCGAAAGTGCTCTCTAATTTACTCGTGCCTTTTTCTATAATTTTTACTACGCAGTACAGAAGGCCACTTAGATTTACAAGGTCACTATCCTCAACTTTGGAGACTCTTCATTGGAGAAGAAATGCCCGTTTTAATATTATTGAAAGTTAGGTTGAAAATCTTACACTTTTGGTATAATGGAAAGTTATGTGCGCATGTTAATGCTTTAATCGACATTATAGATTATTTGTCTTGTCAGTGAGCTCTCTTGGTGCTAAGCTTTTTCCTACCTGGGTTTGCCCCCCCTTGGTCTCTTTAGCAGTATTTTCTTTTACCAATCAAAAAAAGGGTCAGCGAATATCATCAGACATACTCTCATTTGTGTTTGTTTTTGTTTTTTCCCTTGGCATTTACAAAGCTAATTGAAACAGCTTAGCAACAAAGACCCCTTGTTAGGAACTCAAAATTGCAATCATCAACAGAGAAAAATCATCAATGCAACATAATCAAATGCACCTAATTGTTAAAAACCGCTCCTTGATCGATTGTATGCTATATTGAACTACCTCAATTCATTTGTACACCACAAGAAAAGGTGTGATATGAGCTGACAATATAGAGTAAATTTGACTGATACTCTGAGGTCACGGGCTATCCCTCGCAGATTGCATAGCAAATATCAGAAAGAGTAGAATTTCCCAGTTACCTCCTGCTTGAGAGGAAATTTGTCAGCACCATGATGCACCCGGTCTGCAGTATGGTCAGTGAGTTGACGGCCATTGTCGGATATAACGTCATGATCACTTTCATTATCGTCTATTACATGACGGTGCCCATTCGGAGGGCAAGTTTCTGCGTGTTTTAGGAGGTCTTTCCACTTATTCTCTGTCATCTTCTCTCCGAGAATCTGCAATGAACAAACACAACATCATACTTCTTGATTTCAGGGAGTTCAATCCAAATTTAAGAACCCTGTGCTAAATCTCACCTTTTTCAGTTTCTTGGAGTCCGTTTTGACTAGTTGTAGAAACTCTTTCACGTTGTATATTTGTGCTTCACTCAGGTTCTTGTGAAATGGTCCATTCCTTCCAATATTTTTCAATCTCCAGACATCATCGTCAGGTGCAGGCGGAAAATGTTTCTCGTGTGCTATAAAGTGAAAAGAACATATTCAAGGAAGAAATTGCAGTTACGCTAAGATCAACAGGCCAAACAGAACTTCTTGTGCATCTAAGACTCTTTTCTACTGTCGAAGTACTAAGGTAGATTAGCTTAAGAAGGCATTACTCCTTTCTTCAGGAAAAAATCTAGAAACAGGTCGATTAAATTCTATAGTTAGATTTGTTACAGGTCAGTCGAATTGTTAGTTGGCTCCTGCTTTCGGATAGTAAGGCTTCACTAAGAAATGAATCTTTATTTTGTAATTACCTTGAGGTAGTAGTACCTAAACATATTTGTTTCTTAGAGCTAAAAGATAAAAGACTACCATGGACTTACACTTTCCTCTATTCTCCTTCACAGTGAACGCCTCCATTTTTGCTTCGCGAATGCGAATATTCTCACAATGTCCAGGCAACACCTGTAATCCTAGGCTGAATTTCTTGCTCGGAGTCCAGCTTGAATTGTCGGTGAACTCTAACTCACCCAGCACCCCAGTGCCTCCGTTAAGAGTAACTACAGAATTTCCAATAAGCAGAGGCCTCTTTCCTTTGCGATTTTTCACTACAGATTCCTCAAATTTTTCCTGGGTCCAGTTGTCATCACCATCTGTCCCGAAATCACCTTCAAGCACCACAACTTTTAACTTAACAGAGGACTCTGGACCTGATTCGACAATATTGCCTGTGTTTGCATTGACTAACGCGACATCAATGGGCCTGCCGTGCTCTCCTTTTAGTTTCTGCCCAGTATAGAGAGAAAGGGGGAGCCTGGCTTTGAATTGAAGCTCCAAGTTTGCATCCTTCTTTTGACAGTCGCCAGAAGATCTGCATTAACTCACCAATTAGCATTTTAAGGCATTGAAAGACCCAAGCTCAAGCAAGAAAAATGTGCTGCTTGGAAATGAGGAAGTGATCAAAAACTTACCATACGAATGTGATAAGGCTGAAAGTTTTTCTTCGAATTTTACTGTGTTTTAATTGACCTTGGTTCAAACAAGGACGAATGGAAATCGTTCCACAATCCAGCTTGATGAACCATTCCATTTTAACAAGATTGGTTTTCAGAGTACTTGAGCCAAAATTACAACACCTATGGTCAGTGCAAAGTATTGTCACTGCCCAAATGACCTTTTGCATATTAGTATTAAACTTATTCAAATGACATTGCAGTATTTTTTAACTCAGCCATGAGATAACAGTGTTTGCACTAGACATGTCTTTGGGCCTGACATCACCTAAGCTACGATGGTGCACCCTAGAGTGACGTGAGCCCAACTGCAGGATCAACCTAAAACTAATAGCAATGATTTTCCTCTAATATTTTCTATCCATGTTTGACCATATAAAAGCATAAACCCGGTATTCTTTCAATGTTATGGGCTTCGGGGATCCTAGATGTATGGTATTTTGGGTGAAGATGTCATAGACAAATCAGCTTGACAGCTCAATAGATAAGAAACATCAAAAAGTATATCAATGCCACCAAAGCAATTAAAGCATACTCTAACCTTACAAGTCGAACAGATTGAGAAATTTCAGGCTCCAACTCTTCCCTTACCTGATGAAAATCCACCAATTATTTGACGTTTTCAAACTTTTCTACTAGCAACTTGTTAAACACGACATCTAGCCAAAATTCCTTAGGTCAATTGAAGAACAATGAACAAGCAATTGCGTAGTTGCAACAGAGAGTTATCTCACACCTCTAGGTGTTCTCTACATACATATTCTGTCGGTTTCAGATATAGGTAATTTTTTATTGAAAGGTCGTTTGAGCTTGGTCAGGGATTATGGCATGGGTTACTTCAGTGCCATAGCGCCTGAACCTCATTTCATCATTGTAAACCCATCTTCTTTGAGGGTGGATGGAAATTGAGGTTCCCCTCTCTCTATATGTTCGTGGCTCAAAAAGCCATTGGACGTTGATTACTTAGCAGCACATTTAGGCAACCTGAAGGGATACATTTCACACTTTCAAGCATCTCATTGTCAATGTGCACATGGTTATCAAAATGGTTACGACGATGCATATACATCCTAGAGCATTTTCGAGGAGAAGAATCATTGTACATACAACCTCTTAAAAGATGCCATTCAGTTTGCCATTAGTCCAAGCAGAAGATTCATGACAACAGCTTTCTATATATTGTGGCATTTTCATTGGCAACTGACGAGTTGGTAATGCAATTCTAACTCCCTCATAGCCAATAGGTAAACGTGAACTATAAAATTATGTACGGTCTACAAAGCAGTAATCTACATGATTCTTACCTCTCCCTGAATAGTATCATCCTTCACCAATGAGCAAATCAGTTGCACTATTTTATCTTTGATAGTGTCCAGGATGTGACTGTATGAAGAAAATTAGCACAGCAATTGGAATCCGATGGAGTTGTTAAGGTGCAAACAAGTATATGAATAACTATAACTCTAACACCATCTTTTCACTAGTACTCAATGCTATAGACAAAAACAACTTCAGTTTCACGAAATGGATGCTGTTGAACCTCCAAGATCTTGCACTTCAAGTGTGTATTACTGAAATCAAGTTTTAGACTAGATTTGGAAGAATTCTCCCGAATTCATGTCACTTGTATGCATTTCGGATGGAGGTCTAAGAAGAAATGAACATCTTAAAGAGTACAGAGAAGTAAAAAGGATGCAGAGGCATATATAGATGAGTTCGCCAGACCCCATTATAGTAGGAATTATAGTGGTAAGCAAACAGGTTTCTGGACCTATAGTCTGGGTTAGCTTTTCAACTAGACCATTTTCCTTCTAATATAGGAACCCCAGAAAACGCGTTCTACTCATAAATCTTGATGAAGTGTCGAGAAAAAATTTCACATCATAATAGCCACAGTAAACAAAGACAATTGCTGTTCCTCCAAATGAAAAGTACTAGTACCTTTGAGATTTTAAAAGCTTCAGTTCTTTCCTGACCTTTTTCAAGTCAGATTTTACAGGCTTCAGTTCTTCCCTGACCTGTTTAACATTGACAATTAGTGAGAATGAGAATAATCTCAAGCATGATCCATCACGTAGAAGTTGCATTCGTATCTCTAATTGTTTTCCCCCTCCTCCCTCAAGCAATTTGTCAGGTGCAACATTTCATCAATTTCACAGTTGACATACAACATATCTAAACAAAAGTTTGCTTCATTGGAATGTCTCACAATCAGTATTATTTTAGGAACTGAAGATGACATCACCAGCCTAAAAAACGTGCCACAAAGTGTGGCATCCTCCTATTAAGAAAAATGAACGGTCAGGTACTATGGTAGTTTTAATGTCCTGCATTTGATCAAAACAGACCAGCAGATGAAAATGCAATGGATCATTTGATCACTCATCACTGAAATCAACAAATGTCACGGAAATGGCACTGACAAATAGTTTGCATGACCGAAACGATTGCAATTTCTACTCATCTTACCACTTTCTGGACCTCTTCGGTCAAGCAACTCTTGGGCATGTCATCACTTCCGAGTCCTCTTGACATCTCACTGCAGAACCATAATCAGTCTCTTAGGAACCATGTTCACGGGAAACTGTAGCCAAATCAATGAAAATACATCGCTCTGCATATCTAGTTTCGACACTGATGGGACCTCTTTAGACAAAATTTTCCGACAAGATTAGGCAAGCAAGAAACATTCCGAAGAAGAGTTACAAAGAAGAATGCCTGAGGCAAAGCGCCAACTCGAGTGTGAAGAGCCGACAAAGTTTGAATTGCAGAAGAACCTCGTTTTATTCAACTTTCTTCCAAAAGAAATGAAAGAACTTGGAGGTGATACCACCGGCTGACATCAAAATCCAAAACGTATTTCATGTGATTCTTTGATTCGGAATTGAGTTCCTCCAGGAATGGGATTACAATTCCTACATGTTTGAAGAGAAATCAATATGTAAATTTGGATTTCACATGGACTAATCCTCAAAGAGTATCAAATTGGATAGTATTAAAATTCCAATTTTATATTCCTACGGACACAAAACTATCAAAATCCACCTTACCAAAAAAAAAAAACTATCAAAATCCCAACTCCATCACCATCACCATCACCACCACCACAGTCAGCTGCCAGTCACTGGTCCAATAGCCGCAGATGGTTGCCAACCACCGCCTGCTGCAACTACGGGAGCTTTTCTCTAGTTCATGGAACCAAACAAGGGTCCAAGATGAAACACAAGGTCTTGAAGGACCCGAGGCATTGCGAAACGGACGGAGCAACTAACAGAAGTGAGAGTGGTCATCCAATATTAAACAGAGATCAGCAATATCGTGATAAAAAAAAATTAAAAAAAAAGGAGAGAGATATCAAAGAAACATAAAAGCACCAAGAAAGAACCAAAGACACCAAGGATGCATACAACTCATGGAAATGTCCCAGCAGCAAAAACAGAGGGAAACAAAGAGATTACTCGTCCAACGGATCCAATTACTTCCCCTTAGAATGGCCTGTTTCACTCGATCAGCAGAGTTGAATATACGAAAGAAGAAGGAGAACGAGTATTTGGAAGAAGAAGAAGTGGGGAAACTTAGAGATGTGCCTGGCCAAAAATGACCGGAGTATATATAATTGGTTCTTGAAGGGCTAAGTACGCTTGCAGTCCCCTAACTTGCACAATGCATGAGCAAAGTCAAAATCCAAAACAGGAGGAGGAGCGAGAGAGGTGCCTCAAGTTTCCGGGAAGCTTCAGGTATATTTGGGGGAACATTGAGGATTTTTTTAAGGGTTAATACCACGAAAAATCCTAAATTAGTACATTTGTGATAATTTTACCCCAAATTATTTTTTTGACAATAAAAAATCTCAAACTGGTACACTTATGATAAATCTACCCTAAACTATTTTTTTGACCACCAAAAATCCCAAACCAGTATACATATGATAATTTTACCCCGAACTACTTTTTTAATATTATTTTTTATTTTTTGAATTTTTTTTATTAATTTTTTATTTTTTCTTTGTCTTTAATCTCTGGCCGGTCGTTAGACCGGCGATCGGCTAGAGGTGGAAGTCGGCAAGGTCGAGCCTCGCCGTTGCAGGGCGAGGCCCACCTCGCCCCATGCTAGCGAGGCTCGACCTCGTCGTTGCCGGGCGAGGCCCACCTCTCCCAACGCCGGCGAGGCTTGACCTCGCCGTTGCCGGGCAAGGCAAACCTCGTCCAACGCCGGCGAGGCTGACCTCGCCCTGCAACGGCGAGGTCGAGCCTCGCGGGATCTGGCGAAGCCCTAGCCCCGCCGGCCGCTGGCGAGGCTTGACCTCGTCGGCTTCCGCCTCTGGCCGGTTGTCAGTTCGGCGACCGATCAGAGATTAAAGACAAAGAAAAAAAAGTAAAGAAAAAATAATAAAAAATTAATAAAAAATTCGAAAAATAAAAAATAATATTAAAAAATTAGTTCATGGTAAAATTGTCACATGTATACCAGTTTGGATTTTTTGGTGGTCAAAAAAATAGTTCATGATAGATTTGTCACAAGTGTACCAGTTTGAGGTTTTTTATGGTAAAAAAAATAATTTGGGGTAAAATTATCACAAGTATATCAATTTAGAATTTTTTGTGGTATTAACCCTTTTTTTTTAATTTGTCCGTTTCTTTTCGCAGATTATAGCTATTTGGGCCACCTTAAGTGGGTAAAGCTGCATGAGCAACTTTTTTGTTTGCTGTTTTCCGCCTTTTGCCTAATAAAAATAAATGAGCTATTTTTGTTTTTTTGCCTTCAACGCAAGTCTAAGCTAAATTCTTTGAGCTCGATCGCTGATCAATGGACGACTTGCCCGAATATCAGTTATCATCTTTGCGCAGCTTTAAACAAGCAAGTGGGAAATTCATTTAATCGCATCTAATCACAAGTGACCATAAGCTCGCAACAACTAATGAGTGTGTTATAGTTATCTATTGAGAAAATATGTGTACTCTACATCGATCCGAGGAAAATAGAGGTGAATTAATATGGCTCTCCATCAAATTAATAATATCGAAACGATTTACCGCTCTGATACTTCATAAGGCTTTTCTTCGTTTGTTTAAAATGCCATATGTCACCCCGTTTGGTTCAACTTTTCCAGAGGGCTCTCACCCTCCAAAGCTCCTTTGGGAAATGCCGAGGCATAGTAAGGATGAGCATGATCCGGGTTGGGCCGGTCCAATACCTAATCCAAGGACTAACCCGCACAATGTTGGTCCCCAAATTTTGGAACTAAGGACCGACCATGTTGAGCGTGAGACTGAGGGCCGGACCGATCCTATGGGTCTGATCCGATTCCAGGGTCAACCCGGGACCAATCGATTATTTTTTTCTCATTTTTTATACTCCTTGAAAAGACAAACATACCATTTCAAATTGCATATACGTCAACAATGCGACATTGAGCAATCAAACTATGAACACCAGTACATATCAAACCTAAATATAAGACAAGGTAACAACATAAAAATTCACACTTGCTAAAAGAAACAAACCAAGAAAACAAACACATGAAATACTATTAAACCATAAGAAGTTTAAAATACGTAATATAAACCATGAATTATACAACTTAATATCTTGTTCATTCTTAAATGATCGCTTTAACTTCCGAACACTTAAAAACAAAATAAACAACACACATAATTAATACTTAACAAAGTATATTTGTGCAGCTGAACTGTGCATGGAGGCGAATGAGGAGAGCATGGAGGCGAACAAGTTGAGCAGCGAGGCGAGTGAATAGAGGTGAGCGATAAGGCTAGTGAGGCAAGCAAAGAGAGGCGAGTAGCGAGGCAAGCGAATATAGGCGAGGCAAGAGGTTGAGGTAAGCAAGCCAGGTAAAGACGAGCGAAAAGAGTTTCTATTTTTTTTTTTTTGGTCGAAAAAGGGTTGAGTTTCTTTATACTTTCTATTTACAAGGCAAACTAAACTGCATAAAAAAGAAGAGAACAGAGAAGGAGGCGCTAGGGTTTAGAGTAGACAAAAGCATATAATATATAATATGTATTATATATAATTATATAATTATATAATATATACATGGTTAGTCCTAGTTGGACCAACCCTAAATTCCTAGGTCCAAGGACCAACCCACTTGGTGCAAGGTCCAAGGATTCTAGGACCAAGGACCGACCCAGACCCCCTGAGAATTGGACCAGGATTGGCCAGGTTGGGCCTGTCCAGGGTTGACCTTGAACTGATGCTCACCCCTATTGGCAAGCGTTCCTAATGGGCTTTCGGCCGAAAGCCAACATTGAGAATGCTAAAAGTCCAAAGTTGGTAGGGCTTTCAGCATTTGCCAAATGCTGAAACTAATATTTTCCTTCCCAGATTACCCTCACTAATTCTTTAATATTCTGATTTTGCCCCTTGTTATTACTATTCATCTTCTTTGCGCAAAAATGGTCGGCGAGGGCGGCTGGCTAGAGTCAACAAGACCAAATCGGATGGCAAAAGGCCAGCGAGGTCAAGCGACCCCGGCGACGACCACCTAAGGTCGCACGATTGCCTAGCGACGATCGCCTGGGTCGCGCAATCCCAAGTACCTGAGTCACGTGACCCCAAGCGACGGCGGCCTAGGTCAAGCGACTCAAGTGGCTGTCACTTGGGTCACACGACCTCAGGCTTCATCGCCTCGGTCACGCGACCCTCATCGGGGGTCACGTGACCTTGGGTGACAGCCGCTGGCACCAGATTTGGCTCGTTGGCAGCCGTAGCCCTTCGCCAACTCCAGAGAAGGATTTACTTTTTTCTTGAATAAAAAAAATAAACCCAAAGCCCTTTGCAAAAATAAAATTTGCCAAATATTATTTGGGCCAAAGTAACTTTACAATTGATTTTTTTACCAAACGCCATTTGCATTTCTCTAAGGGGCTTTAAGGTAAAGGTATCTACATTTCTACAAGGCTCATTTGCAAAGCTGAACCAAATGGGGTAGTGTACCCATGCAAAAGTATTCCGATTATGAAAACTCACTGGTTTTCTTATCCGTGCTTTGCATAAATTTTCTATTGCAAAGACATGATCATGTGATTCTAACACATCATTTTCATAAGAACTCTCAATCTTAGGGAAAAGTATCCAAAAAGTCATAAATTTATTGCACTTTTGCCAATTCAATCGTAAACATTTTCATCGTTTGCCAATTGAGTCAATCCGACTAATTTTGGCCGGCAATCGCTGACGTTGATGCCAACCATCTTATATGACACGACCAGTGCTTATGTGAATAATTTTTAATAATATTTTAATATTTTTCCAATTATTTATATATTTATTTATTTTCCTTCTCTTTTCTTTTCTTTTTTCTTTTTTTTTTCCTTTCCTTTCTTTTTTTTTTCCAAACCTTGGCCAGTGAGGTCGCTGGCCAACCATCACCGGCCACAAGCAAGGGCCAGCAACCCTCGCCTGGATCGGGGCCCTCGCCCAGCCCTACCCTGTTGGCCGCCGAGGGCACGGAGGCCCTCGCCTAGTTTGGGTGAAGGCGTCACAATCCTTGCCGGCCACAGGCAAGGGCCTCGAACATGTTGTTGCTGTCGTCATCGTTTCCGTATGGCGATGGTGTTGAGGGTAACGAACCTGGGTGCGTACTACAAGCGGTAGTTTTTAGAGGAAAAAATCTCGGCATGCGCCCATTATCGATGGTTCCATAAACGGTTCAAACTCGAGACATAATTTAATAATTTCAATGCTTGTTTAATCATTTGATGACCGAGTTAGTTTTAGCTTAATTTACCTGTGGGAATTTCAATGGAGAGTTCTTGAGTTGAAGATTCTTGAATTGAGAAATATTACACTAATTAGCTTTTGCCGGATGACCGTTCTAAATCGCTTTCGTTCAGTTCTTTGTTTGTGGGTTGGCGCTATGGCTTTAATGTGAAGTATAAAAGACCTCAAATGTTGTCGTCTCGAATCTTTTATGCGAATTCGGGTCCGCCAATCACAATACTTCCTTCTTTTTCGAATTGAACTCCATTAGAAATTTTTTACCTAGCAAGTGAGCAGTCATCGTTACCAGGTTAATTTGCTATCCTGCCTGATAAATTACCCTATCTTGCTTGTGTGTCTGTGCTGATATTCACGCAGTCAAGGATGGAACAGTTTCGAGAGAAATCTTATGCCAGGAGCTGTTTGAAGAGCGGAAAGATGAATAAAGCAGCCAACTTGGACATAAAATCCATTCTTTATTGTGTTTCAATAGAGAAAGACAGAGAGAGACAGAGCGAGATTACTGAAATTACTCCTCGAATAAATTTGGATGTGAACTGTGACCATGTTGTCTTAGTATATTTTTATTTGAGATGAATAGGTTATGTGAAGTGGTGGTTGCGGATCCTGTGAAGGTTCTGGGAAATGTTACTTGCATGCATGCTTCATTGTAGCTGGAGGGTTTATGGTGGCTACTATTGTCTAAGAAGCTCAAACGCGCTTGGAAATTACTGTAAATATGCTACCTCGCGAATTTATCAACTTATCTCTATGGTCTTTTGATGCTACTAATGATCCCACGTGCATTGCACGTAGATCATATGTGGGTAAGGTCAAAATTGGTTCGATCCAAATTAATCTATATAATCCGCTTTGACCCATTTTCATGCAACAAAATTTAGTGACTCATACCTAACCCAGTCTATATTGCTAAATCACTTCCATATTTAACCCATATTAAGAAAACTTGTATCCGAACTGAAATAAGGGTGCGGAGTGAGCAAGCGCGAGATCGAGTGAGAGCTAAAAAGAGTGGTGGGTTGGATTTAAGTAATGAATCCATTTAACACCCATATTATTTTGGATTTAACTATTTTAAATCCATTTATGAAGCATTTACTAAACAACTAACCCATATAACAATTCAGCTTATGCTATATGGGTTAAGAAATAGTCTATTAAAACCCATTTTGATTGGTCTGATTCCACGTGAATGAAAGTTGTTGTCGGAAAATTTTTTTCGCACGCGTAAGCTGATGACTACTCTCCGATTTAATCGCGGTCATCCTCATTATGGGTTAAAACGTTGCCCAAACATTGAAGCACACTGCCGAAGCAGCCGGTCATCGTATCGACATGGAACCATCAATACTAATCACACTATAAAAGTTTAATTTAATCATTCTAACTAAGCGTTGTGAAAAAAAAACCGTAAAAAATATCTAAGCAACCAATCATCTTTCGTGTCAACGTTACCTAGCATAAGAGTTAAAACCACTTCTTAATTTTGTCTCACTAAATGAAATTTGTCCAAATTAGAAATGTTACACTATGAGTTGCTGCTTAATCCCAACAATTTATCTTGCCGAATTAGTTCTTGTGTTCGACGATTTTATCAATCATCTGACATCATGTTGTGCGGCCATCGATTATGAAACATATGCTAAGCAATCGCGTATTCTCGTTAATAAGAAAAGGAAAATTAAAATTAAAACAAAAGAGAAAAATGCTATATAACCCACCGAAGGAAGACAACCTAAATGGGTCACCGTGCGTTTAGTTGAATAAAATTACAGATGAAAGATGGATCAACATATTGGTTTGCAAAGAGATGATTAAGTGATTCTTGAACTCTCAATCTTAGAAAGTTTTTCAAATACTGAAATAAACAACTGTAGATTAGTTTTTTTCCCAAATATGGATTCATATAAAATCAACAATATAAAACATCTAACTTACAAATTGTTTCGATACATGGCCAATTAAATCTTTAATACGAGGTATTCTCTATGATCCCCAAGTGTTGATCTCAACATCATTTCATAAATTATTCTGATTAAACTTTATTAAAATGATCCGTCACCAATAATGTCATTTTTAAACGGTGCAAGTGGTCATATTTCATCCATCTCTCTCTCTCTCTCTCTCTCTCTCTCTCTCTCTCTCTCTCTCTCTCTCTCTCTCTATTAAAGCTTTTTTCATCAAATTTAAGTAAAAGGGATTAGGTGACTAACAAGGTCATAGGGATAAGAGGGATGAGGTGATTGATAATTGATAAGTAAATCAAGCATACGTTAAATGTTTGCTACCACTTATAATTGCAGGTTTTGTCGTAGTTGAGTTTCGATGTATTAATTTCCTATTTAACTTTTCATTTTACCTCTAAACTTTGGTAATATTGTTTTTTACTTCTAACGTTTCACTGCAAGTCAGTCGTATTGATAATTATTAGAAATATAATTGCCATACGAGTTCTCATTCCCGGTCGGAGGAATTCCATCCATAATCTTTAATTTTACTCTAATAGTGGAGGACAGCAGGTCAATGTATGAGAAGTGGTGGTTGTGGATCATAGGAAGGTTCCATGAAATGTTGCTTGCTTGCATACTTAGAAATTGTTTCGACACATGACCAATCAAATCTTTCCAAGGTATTTTTTTTTTGTTTGCTTGCATTGAATTGATTAAAATTTATTTCTTGTGTAAATTAAAGCGAATACAGAAAACTCTGCAAAATGACATTTTGACTGCATGAACACTAAGGCGATGGGGATGACCGTCGTATTCAACTATAATTGATTAATAATTTGTGTGACGACCCTTCTTTGTATCTGTCCGATTCTTTCCTTTCCTTTTGTCCTTTTCATCACGTAATTGCAGATCCAGTTACGACCAGGCTAGTCACCGAAACCCCATCTTCTTTCTTTAATAATCAATTATCAAATTTTATTATTTTGTCTCTTTCTTAGAAGAGAAAATTACTGGATTTTCTTTTAAAATAAATCTAATTTTTTTTGTTTTGCGCTCGATTTATGTAACCAAATAAGGAAAAATCACTTAATCGGTCATAAACTTATTATGTGGCTACCAATTTAGTCATAAAATTTATAATTTTGTCAATTTAATTCTAAATATTTTCATAATTTTTCCGTGTAGTCTGTCTAGACAATTTAGGCCATGAAGTTCTAATGTGAATGTCCAATCGGGCATCTGATGTGGATGACTTTGAATGAAATGACGTAGATTTGAGTTATCTTCTCAATTTTCTTTTCCTTCTTTAACCTATTTTCTTTTTATTGTCTATTCTTTCCTTCTCCTCTAGTGTTCATCTTCTTCCCTCTACCGTTTCTTCACCGTTGAAGATAACACCGTCGCAGTTCACATCCAAATTTATAAATTCAGAAATCTTATAAATAAAGATGGAATAAAGAAAGAAAAGAAAAATTCATAAAAAAATTAGAAAACTTAAAGGAAATGGAAAAGTATCAACGTTTGTGCCAACCATGTTACACAAAATGACTGATATTCACGTCAACAATTGCTAGCCAAAATTTTGTCAGAAGGATTACAATGGCAAATAAATGCTCAAATCTTAAATAATATTTAGAGTTAAATTGGCCAAATTAAAAAAATTTAGAACTAAATTGACATCCGTTCAATATGTTTAGAACATTTTTGGTAATTCTCCCAAAACATTTGCACACTTTAAGCTCCCCAGCCAGAAAGAAAGATCATGTCATATGCAAAAGAGAGCTTTGGCTTCCGCATTTTCGGGTCAATCAAGTCAACCGAAGGGGCCATGCTTTGCTCCAATCAAGTAAATTCACTCTTCCCAATTAAAGTTTCAATGCTTGTTTAATCGTTTGATGATCGTTTTAGTTTTAGCTTTCCTTGAGGAAATTTCAATGGAGAGTTCTTGAGTTGAAGATTCTTGATTTGAGAAATATGACACTGATTAGCTTTTGTCGGATGACTGTTCTAAATCGCTTTCGTTCAGATTTTTGTTTGTGGGTTGGTGTTGTGGTTTTTTGGTGAAGTACAGATGGAAATTCCAGCGTGTGTTCATCACTGATGAAGACGTGTGATTCGGTGATCGGCTGCGATCCTTTTGCTTGGATGTAGTTGCAAATATGTTCTTGAAGGACGAACATATGATTATCTTAGTCAATCATGCTTTGATGATGTACCTTGATTTTTGATTTTTGGTTTGTTTTGGAATTTTACAGGCTTGTCTTATTATGGTGACTTTTGAGATTTCCTATGAATCATTTCATGTATCATTTTGGTAACGAATAGAAATATCTTTTGACAAAAAAAAATTCTTTTATGTGAATTCGCATCGGCCAATCGCAATACTTCCTCCTTCTCCGAATTGAACTCTATTCGAAATTTGTTACCTAGCAAGTTAGCTGTCATCGTTACCAGGTTAATTTGCTAGCCTGCCTGATAAATTATCGTATCTTGCTTGTATATTTGCGCTGATATTCGCACAGACAAGGATGGAGCAGGCTCGAGAGGAATCTCGTGCCAGGAGCTGTTTGACGGAGGAGGATGTCCGGAGGGCCGTAAGATGAATAAAACAGCCAACTTGGACATACAAAATACAGTCTTTATTGTATTTCAATAGAGAGAGAGAGAGAGGACTTACAGAAATTACTCCTACAATAAATAAAAATGTGAACTAAAATTACTCCTCGAATAAATTTGGATGTGAATTGCAATGATGTTGTCTAGGAGATTTACTTGATGTGAATAGTGAAGTAATTTTGGTCAGTATATAAGAAGTGAAGGTTGTGGATCATAGGAAAGTTCAATGAAATGTTACTTGCGCGCACGCGTCATCGTAGCTGGAGGATTTATGCTGGCCACCATATTTAAGAAGCTCAAATGCGCACGAGTATTGCCGTAAATAAGCTCCCTCGCAAAATTAGCAACTTATCTCATGTTCTTTTGACAATAGTAATGATTACGTGCGCGGTGCACGTGAATAGAAGTTGTTGTAGGGTAAAAATTTTATCGCACGCATAAGTTGACTACAATCAAGATTAGTATGGTATTTGATGAGGTAGCAATGACGAGCCGGAGGGTTTGCCATACGAGAGAGAAATGGGGAGAGAGAGAAAGGGGGGGTGGATTACTAAAATTACTCCTACAATAAATAAGAATATGAACTGAAATTATTGTAAGGCGGTCCTAATAAATTAGGACACCGACGAAAATTTAGCAGAGAAAGAATGAGACAACAAACAGTTTATCGAATGAACTCGAACTCGAAGTAATGAGTCAGGAATCGAAGTCTGTTTTATTTTGCATTGTGTGTGGGAGCAGGCACATACATAATTGAGAAAAGTGACTTCATCTTCATGTCCATTTCCTTGGAAAAGTTACCCCCTCCACCTTTTGAAGCTACAAACATGTGGCATTACTAGTAAAGAGATTAAGAGGTTGGAATTCGATTTTCGTGAGCACCGCACACACACATATATATAAAAAAGTGAAGTGGAGATAAATAAATAAAAAGGTGCATGTATGATTTTTTTTTTTGGTTTTTTTCGCCTTTCCCCAATTAAGGAATTGAGCTATTTCCATCTTCAACACAGAGTTTAAGGTAAAACTCCTCAACCGATCTCTGATCAATGCTATCACGTACTCGAATATCAGTTATCATCTAGGTGCGGCTTTTGAACAAGCGACCAAAAATTCCAATTAATCGTTTCTAATCCCTCGGGACTATAACTTATAAAATACGACACTAACGAATGTGTTATTATTGTCTATTGAGAAATATTCGAGGCAAATTAGTATGGCTCTTCATCAAATTGATGATGTCAAAACGTTCTATGGTTTTACTTGATTTGATACGTTATAACTAGTCGATCATAATGCCAATATTATACGAATCTCGGCAAATTTTGCTTTTGATGTCGAAAAAGTTTACTTCTTTCCGTTTCACTATCTCGTGATATTATTCGTCCATAAAATATCTTTTCAAGCTTGTCGGATTACATTGCTTTGTCTGCGCACTTCAATTTTCAATGTCTCATGAATCACATCACAATGAAACTTCTACGAATCTTATCCTTAGGTATTTTTCTCTCTTTCGAACATTTTGCCTCGGTTCGTAAATTACTTGTACTTTTGCATGAAGTACACGTACCGACATAATTTAAATAAAACAAAAATAATTTCCATCTCCCGCACATTTGTTGAACTAACAGAAAAATACTCATATTCTTTTTTATAAAAAACCCGATTATACACGTGTAAAACACATGTCGAATTACTTTCGGGTAAAAGTACTTCGGTTATGAACTTACCAGTTTTCTTGCCCGTGGTTCACACGTGTTTTCTTTGCAAAGAGATGATTAAGTGATTTTTGATGTATCATTTTCACGAGAACTCTCAATCTTAGATAATTTATCAGTTATCTAAATAGATAATAGTGAATTATTGTTTTCTATTAGAATAATTAATTATTAAACCACGCCATTATCTAATAACTTAATCTTTTAAAACAGTTAACAGCGGTTCTATCAAAATCTTATATGGTATCAGAACAGGAAGTTCTGAGTTCAAATATTTTCAGACCCCATTTGTTTCCCTAATTAAATATGTCCACGCTTAGTACAAGATAAAAAGACCAAATTAAGTGTAAGGGAGAGTGTTAGAATATTTAAATATTAAATCACAAATTCACTAACAGCTTTAGCAGCTCTTTCACATTCCATTTGTGTTTCAATTATGGTCATTTTCATCAAGAAATTGATCCAGTTACGACCTGGTCAGTCAACACCCATAAAACGAAGAAAAGGTCAAAAAGAGAGCTGCTCTCTAAACGCTTGCTTCCACAAATGTTGTGAACCCTACTTGGCTCCATTGCATGCGTCTATAGACAAACTGATTCTCTTGCCTTCATCTGCCATTAAAAATGCTCACATTCTCCCATAGGAACACCCAGTTTTTCTCCAGTTTCACCAAAAATGGGTTTTTACCCAAATATCAAGGCATTGTTCCCATTTCCGTTCGGAGAAATTCCTTCTACAATCTTTCATACTACTGTAATAATTTTTTATTTTTACTTTTGTTACTTCTAGAAGAGAAAATTACGGACTTTTCCCTTTTCAATAATTATAAGTTTGTTGCCATACTTTCCACCCACGTAACCAAATAAAGGCCAATTCATGCGGCAAACCAAGGGAGGCCAAAGTCAAAAGCTAAATAGAATCTAAAGTTTAGGCTATTGCGGATCATTATTTCTTTAATTTTTTATAAGTCCTCTTTTTTCCTTTGGTTGACTTGTCAAGGTTCGATATTTGTCCATTCTGTACCGACCGTCACATCCAAATTTGTACCTAGAATTTAGGGAATGATTGGTCATCCTTTATAAAATAAATCACAAAATCTTCAGCTAAAATTTAAGAATTCTACGGTGGAAGAATTAGATTCTAAGTTTGAGCATAAGTTTCACTTATCCATTAACTCTAGCATGACGTTTGTATTTATAGAGTTTATCTACTAGCTGTTACAATAACTACAGGAGATATAAATGGACCAATTCAAAATTATAATAATAACTACATTAAATAAGAATTTAGTCTGTTACAGTAATAACTAAACTAATAACTACATGAGATAAGAATAGACTAATTCAAAATATTTTGAATTTAAATGAATCATGCGTTATTATTCTTAACATACAAAAAAAATATTAATTTAACAAAACATTTCTCCGAGCAAATATAATAACAAAGTTCATAGTGTTGTGAATTAATCAAAATGAGAGTTTATACCATTTACTTGAGTAATCTAAGATAGAGTCGCATGCCACCCCAGGTTGCTCTCTATGTGGCTCAATTAAGTTTCTTTATCCGCCAAACAAGAAGTTGTCAAAGGAGGGGTGAGCAAAATCATGACTCCGAAAGTGATAATCACGACTTTTTTGGGATCAACAAATAAACGATGCATATTTGTATCAACTATGCAACACAGCACACCAAGACAAGTATCACATTACGGTCAACATATTCCAATACCACACGTCATATATTCTCCAAATATGTCAATATACAGATACCAAACCAGTTGTTCATGTCGAAATACTATGGTCACGTTTTGCATATAACAAGACGGCAAAACTACAACGGTTATAATTAATCCCTAGAAAATCACATCGGTTGTGATTAAAACCCAAAAGAGATTTGGTCTGTGAATATATATCATATTATAATACATAGGTCGACCATGAGCATCAATCCAATATCCGTATATCATTTCCGACATACTTATAAATGATTTGAAATAATTCACCGCGACATTTTCGATCTATATTCAAAGTAACACCCAACTTGAAGATCCATCCAATCCCCGTTCCTATTTTATGAAACAACATTCCTCAAAATAATTTAATCTTCATTCATTCTCAAAAAACGTGCCATGACATGACGTAGGACTTCTCCTTTCAGTAACTGTGCGATGACCAAAACCACAAAAATGGTGAAACTCGCCTGACGTGAAATTACTCATCAAATAAATTTGAATGTGAATTGCGATGATGCTGTCTAGGAGATTTACTTGAATTAAATAGTGAAAGGACATTTGGTCAATATGTGCGGAGTGGTGATGTGGATCATAGGAAGGTTCAGCGAAATGTCACTTGCATGCCCACTTCATTTTACTTGGAGGATTTGTGTCGGCCACTATGTCTATGAAGCTCAACGCACACGTGTATTACCGTAGATATGCTAACTCGCGAAGTCAGCAACCTTATCTCTATCACTGACCAAAAAGAAGAAAGGTTGCCAACTTTATCTAATGCTCTTTTGGTTGTGTTGACCTTCTAAAATAGAGCCCAAGTGTGACAGGCTGACAGGAACCTTAGTTTGTTTTGCAAATAATAAATGATTATTAAAAAATAATTATTTATATCGCTTATAAAAATGAATGAAAAAAATTCATCATCCACGAAAATATATAATGAAAACATTTCTTATTAGTTAATTATTTTAAGCAATGCAAATAATTATTTTTAGAAAATTATTTTTCTAATTATTCATTTTTCGTTAAATAAATAAGGCCTTAAAGTCAAAATCAGCCAAAACTTTTAACTAGAGAACGAAAGTAGACTAAAAGATCTTTCCAATCATACGTGACTTGTTCCAAATGGAGGCCAGGAGAGTGGTGCAAGAAGGGCAAACATCACCGTGACGAATAGGCAAAACTACCGGGGAGTACGAGTGATAGGTTGGAGGAAAATGGAAATATTGCGAACCTAGAGTTAGAATCAGCTCAAACCATGAACTAGAGATAAAAATCAGACTCAAAGGACTTTCCAACCAAAGGTGACTCATTCGAAACGGAGGTCAGGAGGCCAGTCTAAGAGGGAGAGGCATTGCCGGCAAAAACAGAGCGAAAACTATGAGTGGCAGGGAGTTCAAGAGGGAAACCATGCCAATCTAGTCAAATTCGTGAGCAAGCAAGCCTCATTCAAGTCCATTCATCTTTAATCTTCATCATCTTGAGGTCTCAAAAGGTATAGCTCTTTTCCTTCTTGCTTTTCTAGTTTGATTGTGGCCCGGTTATCACGCGCCGAGCACCGAATTGGAGTCGTAAGTCGAGTATGCTAGGAAGACCATGTTTTAATACTTACCCGATACGGCTCGAGTCCTTTATTTGCCGCGTAATTAATTTACTGTCCTGATTATTGGCTGGCCCACAATGGTCTTGCGACTTCAAGAATGGCGGCTACCGCAAGGCCTTTCGGTTCCAAATGTTTAGTTCTTGCATTTTGTATTTGATTTCCTGCTAAAATTGATGGAGAGGCAAATCATCAAAATGTTTGGAACTGAATTAACCAAATAAAAAAGTTTAGGACTGAATTAGTATCGATACAATATATTCACGTGCTTTTTCGTAATTATACTCATAATTTAAGGAATCACTTATCATCTTTATAAAAACAAAAGACGAAGCCTTACATTAAAAAATTTAGGATCGAACGAGACAAGAATCTGTTCATCCACGAAATCAAACTCAACGTGATGAGTTTTTAACTAGCGGGGTGCGCCTTTTTGTAATATTTGGAGGATCATGCCCACGGCGCATGATTTCTCGAGAAAAGTGAATTTTATGGAACATTTCCGGGAAACGCGGCCCGTTTCAAAGAATTTTTTTAGTTTCTTTTCTCCGATTTTGGCAATTGGCCCCCCTCAACCTTTTGAAGCTGCGTCCATAAAATTTTTTTAATAAGTGCACTCAAAAATTTAAAACTTGTCACAATAGTACAAATTAAATCATAAAACTTTTAAAAAATACAATTAAGTCCTAAAATTTATCAAATTAATGCAATCAATTCCTTCCGTTAATTCCGTCCAACTTAACTAACTAAAAAATGTTGATGTGACTTGGAATAACGTGGCTCAAACATGAAGCATAATGCCAAAACACCGTGATTTTGGTCTAAATATGATTTTTTAAATATAAATTATAATTAAAATATATTTAAAGTAAGCTAATTTTTTAAAAATACAAAAAAGAAGAAGGAAAACATGGGAGAGAGAGCTTGGAACCCTCGCCGCCGCCCCACCACCATCGCTAGGAAGGGCCTGTCGCCACTGGACTAAATTTTCTACAATGAAGCATGCATGTAAGTGACATTTCACATGACCTTCCTATGATCCACGGCCACCATTCCAATATATTAACCAAATCTTCCCGCCATTCACTTCAAGTTAATCTATTAGACTACATCATCGCAATTCACATCCAAATTTGTTTGAGGAGTAATTTCAGTAATTCCTCTCTATCTCTCTCTCCAATGGCAAACCGTCCGTACAACCCGATCGATTTCCTCAAGGTTCTGTTCAACCACTGGGGCCACAACTCCTTGACCGAGGTCCGCAACGTCCTCCTAGTCCTCAGTGTCGCCACCCTTTTTGCCGCGGTTGCCTTCCTAGCCAGGGACACACCACCGGAGCTGTCCCTCTTCTTCAGTCGAACTTTCTCAACCTCTCCAAAATGCCTCCAAAGTCATCTCCGGGTAGTCGCGGCGTTAAAGAAACCACACGAACTAGAGAATCCTTGTCGGTTTGAAGCAAATCTACTGAATAGTAGAGACCGAACCTTTATTAATATTTTCTAAACATCTCTTTTAAGCAAATTAATGATTTATGAGTTGTTACTTTTTAGGAGGGGAACCATCAGTCCACCACTCCGATTGGCGAGAATGGTGGTTCATTGTCCATGGATTAAGGGGGAGGGTGTTATGGGCATAAGAAAATTGTATGATTCGTCCCATGCCTCATTCTTAACTCTTAAGTCATTCACATGCTCGACTTACATTCTTTTTATTTAATATTACATTTTCTTGAATGTCTTGATGTTTTGGCACTATCGATTAATCAATTAAGTTGTTATAACTTAATTCCGTTGTTATCAAAACTTGGGATTAAAAGTTAAACTCAAATGTTTTAGAAATCTCGCTCCCTATGAGCCAGAGTTTTGGCTCCTTCACCGACCTTATAAGTAGACAAAGTTTGATTACGGGTGAAGCGTCGCAAAATCATAGATCTATGTGTACAAGATTTTTACACTTAGTTATGGCTCCACGTTGTAAAGTTGTACTGTACCGATAGGTGTACCGTAGAAGTGTGGTAGAGAGAGAGAGAGAGAGAGTAGTGGGGCATTACATACTATTTGAGTCTGAATTGTCATAACAGTATTCAATTTGCCTAGTTTGCGAAATTTTCTAGAGGCTACCCTATGGAATCATACATGATCTGTGCTAACTTTCAATTTGTCCAGTGAGTGCTAAAGGTATGGCAACATTCTTGAAAAAATTAATCATAATTTTACAGCTCCCTTCATTAACCCTTTTCTATCCTAATGGCTCTAAGAATCTCTCTCCAAACACATATCAAGGGATTTGAAAGTTGGTACTTGGTAATGAGAGGAAAGATAATGTTTGCTAAATAGTTGTACAGTAATAGAACCTGTTGTACCCGGATGTGTGCATTAGAATTTAGGGTACCAAAAAGCACAGTGCTCATACTTCGATTAATCGGAAGAGAAATTTCGTTGTTTCATTTGGGAAACCACAAGCTTCTAATACACTAAACATGACGCAATTCACATTATTGAGATAAATAAAAAGTCTCCACAGCCAATGCCCTGAATGTCGAATCCAAAAAAGTTTGTCGGGAAGCAAGCAGCACTTGATTGGTAGCCACATGATTCCAGCCCTCATTCAACTCGTAGTAGCCAACCAAACCCGTCATCTCCAGTATCTGAAGAGGAATACAGATAACATCAGAATGTGACCACACTTCAAACACTATGTTTGCTAATTTCTCTGGAACCATCGATGAACATTTGCTGAATCTCATGCTATTAATGAGGCCATCCCTATGTCTACTACAGGTTTTCCGAGAAGTTAGTATGCATAATTTCCACGATAATTACACTTCAATCAGTCCTTATCATCAGATAAGTTGTATTAATGAGATAATGCAACTATTGCGGAGAGATAATCATAAGTGATATCTTAGAGAGCACCTACATAACTCTCTTTGTATGAGGTTGCAACAGTTGTAACTTGACTAAACCCAATCAAACCACTAATAAGAGGTTATCAGTATGACAAAATTTAGTCGAGTATCATATTTGAGATGCCAAATGATTTAGAGTTTCATTCGAGCCAGCTTCACATTTACTTGTTTAGCTCCCAAATGGAACTGCTCATAGCAGATATCACAAAAATATCCATCTCTTTTAACTCATCTAATTGGTTCATGATGCTAATTTCTCCATTCCGGAGTTGTGGACTGTCGGATTCTTATTGTCACTCTCTCTATGGTTGCTCTTTGTCCATTTCTTGGCAAAAGAAAGAATTAAAAAGAACAAAACTATCGCCCCCAGGGTTTACTCCCCGGCTGTCGGCCGTGCGGGGGTTCCCTGGGTTATCAAAAAAAAAAAAAAAAGAACAAACTACGGTTATCAAAAAAAAAAAAGAACAAAACTGCTTTCCCTAATGAGAAGAAATGAGCTGGTGCAATTCCTACTCTTCCTATACACGAACACGAATCTGTCCCACAAAAATGGATCATGACACAAAATATTAAAGCCATAGAAGTGATCATATTTTACTTCATTCCAGCAAGTCATATCACACCACATTCATCATTACGGCAAATATTAATGCTGCATATTTCAGTATAAAAGTCCCAAACTTTCTTCTCAATTTTTTCCCAAGACAGGATAAAACAATACCATACCATGAAGCAATCGACATTACAGGGAGAAAATTTAACGTACCGAAAGCTGGGAAGCTTGAAGGTGACTCATAAACTGGTCCAAATGGCTGTACATTTTTATCTGCTGAAGGCTCCATTTGGTCGATACAGTCAATAAATTGGTTCCAAGGGGCATTTTTGGAATTGAGACTCTGATTGTGGCAATCAAGCAGCGGTAATGCCACTATTTCCTGGAGAGAGAGAGAATTTAAACAATCAGCATTTTGTTGCATATAGACATTACGAGCTATTAAAGAATACAAAAATGGGTGCTTCTACGGTGCGGTACAAAGCCAACTAATGCGACATCCTTTTCTTTGTTCTTTAATTTTGTTTTTGTATTGTGATTGTCACCACTTTGACATCATGCTTTCCCCCCACTTCATATCTTGTTTATCTTCATATTCTTCCATTTAACGTGTATTCTCTAATTAGAAATGTTACTTCGATTTTCCGGTATATGTGACATGAAACCAACCTCGACATTATGATGTACTGTTTTCGAACAACTATATAAGCTAAATGCAAAGAGATAAAGTAAAGCTACATTGAGCATCTTGTGAATCACAAATATGTTCTGGATGTCTTACTCTACATTAAGGGAGGAATATACAGAAAGTAATATCCTACAGATATTCAAGTGAACTTACTCTGTATGTGACCAAGCAAACCTGTTGTTTCACAAGTCTTAATGGTTTTCAAAAGATCAGTTAGGTTCAAAGGACACAGCGCATTTTCCATATATACCTCATACACGGGAGTGTAGAGGCACTCTCATAAGCACAATGGAATATGATTTGACCATCCATGCACACCATGAATGTGGGCAAGCCGAAGCAAGTCTCCTAGGTGTGAGATCAACATGGAACCCATAAATTCCTAACACTGTGAGTTGTACAGACAGTTCGACTAGATAGATTTAGGTCCCAAAACCCTGGAGCCAATAATTAGGACATTGCAATCATGTGCATCATGAGAAGTGAGAACAGACAGCAATGCTCCTAACCTCTATAATATTTCAGCATTTCTTGTCTGACCATGCAACGTATGGAACAGTTGATTTTCATAACCTCCAAAGCCATAGCATCGGAAGCCTGCATATTTCCCTCCCAAAGGTGTATGGTACTGTGCAACGTTATAGTTGCAAAATGTCACTTTGATATTTAAAACCACAAAAGATGTGGCTACATCTCAGCTAGTCTTTTCCTCGTAGCCAGTTAGAGCATATACCTGCCATTGTGGATGCTGAACTTCTTGGAGGTACTTTCAAACCAACTTGACTTGCCAATCTCGATGGAGGCATATTGTCGTCAACTGGATGGCAGCATTGCTGATCTCCTAGAACTTCAGATAGGAAGAGAACATGAGATCTTCTCCAACATGGAACTTGAAGAAGCCTCAGCATGAAACTGTCTAACATCATTCCAATTCTCGTAGGCCATTTTCACCGATCTATCTGCATAGTCCTGGAAGACTTGAAAATTACTACTTCCTCAACCAGTCGCCTTATCAGGCTTAACTCACACCCAAGGTGACCCAAAGAATTCAGGCTGGACTTGTATGGATAACAAAGGCACAAAGAAGATGTGTCTAATATGTTTCTTTTTTTCAAACAGATCAAACAAGGAAGGAAGATGCAAAGTTAGTGCCCAAAATATCAATAAGAAAATCGAGGACATCAAGTTCACAGAATTTGCTGAAAGCAACAAAAAGCATCTCCAATTAAAAGTACCATAACATGGCAAATGAGTCAAAACTTAGAACTCGGTAGAGCATAGGGTGCTCCTAAGCTGCTAACTGCGCTCCTGATGTTGCACATGGCGGTTTTGGTCCCATGGAGAGTGAGAGTACCAACTAGAGTTTCATTTTTGGTTAAGAAAGCATCTTGGGAACATTATCTCCTGTTGGACAGTTTACAGAAAAGAGGGAGTGTGCTGTTCTATAGAAGTTTTCCTTTTCAAGAGAGGCAGAGAAAGTGAGTCTCCTCCTTCACTGTCCGTGGACAAGAATGATTTGGGTGACCACTTATGTGTGCACCGGGCAATCTAAGGTTAGAGGAGGATCAATTGAACAAGAATCCTGGGCATGGAAAGGACTTCATTTGCCTCGCGCTAAGAAAAGTAGGATTTCTTCAATCCCTCCTGTTGTTTTCTGGTTAATTTGGAAAGAGTGGAATCAGAGAGCTTTCATTGGAGAGGAAACACCCGCTTTTGTAATTATTGAAAGTTGGTTGAAAAATTTTACATTTTTGGTATAATGGAAAGTTATCTGCGTATGTAAATGCTTCAATCCACATTGGAGATGATTTCTCTAGTAAAGGTGCTTTTTTGCTATGGGATTCCCCCTCTCTTTTCTTGGTGCCCCTTGTTAATCTATTCTTTTTCCAATCAAAAGAAAAAATTATAGCGAATGTCATCAGACGTTCCTTTTTCTGTTTCTCTTTTTTTTTTTTTCCTTGGCATTTACAAAGCTAATTGAAACAGCTTAGCATCAGAGACACCTTGTTCGGAACTCAAAATTGCAATCATAGATTCATAAACAGAAAATAATCATTTATGCAACATAACTAAATGCACCTAATTGTTAGGAACTGCTCTCCGATCGACTGTCATACCTATGCTATAGTGACAATGGAGATAAAATTTTAATCGATAATCTAAGGGCAAGGGTTGTCCCTTGCAGATTGCATGGTAAATATCAAAAAAGGTAGAATTTCCCAATTACCTTCTGCTGGAGAGAAAATCTGTCAATAGCACAAAACACCCCCGTTCACAGCAAGGCCATGGAGTTGACCAACATTGTTGAGTATAACACCATGATCACTTTCATTATCGTGATAGTACACGTAAAGTTTCCCATTCAGACTGCAAGTTTTTGCATGATCTAGGAGGACTTTCCACTTCTTGTCTGTCATGCCCTTTCCAAGAATCTGCAATAGGCAAACACAACATTATTCTTCTCGGTTCAGGGAGTTCAATCCAAATTTGAGAACCATGTACTTAATCTCTCATTTCGCAGTTTCTTGGAGTCCATGGAGAGCTGTCGTAAAAACTCTTCCACGTTGTATATTCCTGCTTCATTCAGCCTCTTGTGAGATGATCCATCCTTTGCAATGTTTGCCAACCTCCAGATCTCATCGTCAGATGCAGGTGGATAGTGTTTCTTATATGCTGTAAAGTGAATAGAGGATGAAAACTGCAGGAACGCTAAGATCAATAGGCCAAACAAAACTCTTGTGCAACTAAAGACTCTCTTTACTATTATATGAAGTACTGAGACAGATTAGCTAAGGAAGCCCTTATTCAAACTTCACTCAGTTAAGTGAGATTTCCCAGCTTTGGCAATCTTCTTCAACTGCCAGACTTCATCTTCTGATACAGGCGGATGATGTTTTTGTATGCTGCATAATGAACAGAACAAATTCAGTAAGGTCTCAGTTGCTATTGGATAAATGAGTAGCAGCAAACATCTGATAGGCCTGCAAACCTCTTCTGAAAATGATCCAAAATGTCATCATTTGCCAATTTCAGAAAAAGCTCTTCAGATGCAGGCTACAAGTTTAAGAGAAAATAAAATCTCTGAGATACCTTTCAATAATGTCTAGCATCTTATTTATTCTTTAAGATGTAACAGTCCGTATAAAATGAAGCTCTTGAGCGGCCATGTCTACGAGCTCTACGAAGCGGCAGTGGTCAACATTTGCTAATAACAGAGAAACTCTTCAGATGCAGGCTACTAGTTTAAGAGACAATAAAATCTCTGAGATATCTTTCAATGATGAGCAAATAGTCAAAGATATTCTAGCTATCCCTCTCTCAACGGAAGACAAGCTAGTCTGGACACATAACCAACCAGGAGGATACACTGTTAAAAGGGGCTACAACCAACTCAGAGACACCGAGACTAAGCATGAAGCAAATTATGCCTCATCTTGCTACCAAACTCCAAAAGCCCTCTGGACCGAGGTTTGGAACCTAAAGACTTGACCAAAAGTAAGATTATTTATGTGGAGTGTGTGCCCAAACGCCCTACCAGAAAAAACCTATTCAGAAGGAAGATTGTACCTGAGCCAACTTGCCCCCTTTGCAAAAAGGAATATGAAACTGTTGAACATCTGTTCCTTCTCTGTCAATGGACGAAACGGATATGGTTGGCCCCTGAGTTACTCGAATTGAAGAATGGCCATTGAAGATTGGGAACCTCACCTCAAAGCCCCCGTCTTTCGAACTGATCAAGGTCACTTTTTGGCACATTGGGATAGGAAGAAATTCCACAGTTTTCAAGCATCACTTACCAGATCCTGCAACAACAATGGTGTCTCTATCATGGCCATGCATATGAATTTTGCGAAATGGAATGTCCGAGAATCAGACACAGAACCAACCCAGGAGAATTACCTATGAGATGGAAACCCACCAAGCAAGAGGAGTCCTCAAGCTAAACATCGACGGATCTTCCGAAGGCTCCATAGCGTGCGTCTGTCGTGATTTCGAGGCGAAACTAAGTGATGGGTTTGCGGCGTCTGCCGTGTTCACCGTCAATATTCATGGTGTAGTAGCATTGGGGATGCTCTCAAAGATATAGCACAGCTGGTGCGCTCAATGGAGAATGCTGTTCCGAAACTGGTAAGATTAACAAAGTTTATCAAATTTGCACTTTGTCTCAGACATATTCCTTCTGCTGCAATTTTTTTTTTTTTTTGAGGTGTCCAACTTTGGCAATTCCGCTGTTGGCGTTATTTGCCAGACGAAAGCAGTGGAGCTTGCAAGCATTCACTCGCCCCACCTTGCAAGGTCCGAATGCACGTACATTGTTGGATTTTGTTCCTGGACTTACCAGAGAGCGGACGAAAGAGGGCAAAATCAGGCCGTGACCAGAAGCTCCCTAGAGGATGTTGGATTTTGTTCCTGGGTCGTCCCGATAGAGCGACGGCTCAGAGGACTTAGCAAAGAGCGGAGTAAAGGGGGGCAAAATCAGACCTAACTGTACAATATATGTGCACAATATTTGTATACTTAGTTATGGCTCTACGTCGTAAAGTTGTACTATACCAACAGGTGTTACCGTAGAAGTTTGGCAGAGAGAGAGGGGGGGGGGGAGAGAGGAATGGGGCATTACTAACTATTTGATTCTGAATTGTCATAACAGTATTCAATTTGCCTAGTTTGCAAAATTTTCTAGAGGCTACCCTATAGGATTTCATGACCAAATATTGAGTTTTTGTTTTTTTAAGCAGTAGTAGGATATGAGTAAAGGAGGGGAAAAGAGAGAATCATACATGATCCGTGCCAACTTTCAATCGATTCCGCCATATGATTTGTACAGTGAGTGCTAAAAGCAAAGCAACATTCTTGAAAAAATGTAATCCTTATTTAACAGCTCCCTGCACTAACTTTCCTCTACCGTAATGGCCTTAAGAGTCTCTCTCCAAACCCATATCAAGGATTTGAAAGTTGGTACTTGGCAATGAGAGCAGAGAGAATGTTTACTAAATAGTTCTACGGTACTGTAACCGGTTGTACCCGGATGTTTGCATTAGAATTTAGGATACCAAAAAGTATAGTGCTCATACTTCAATTAGTCGGAATAGAAATTTCATCGTTTTCATTCAGGAACCGACAAGCTTCCGATACACTAAACATGACTCAACTCACTTTATTGAGATAAATAAAAGTCTCCGTGGCCAATGCCTTAATGTTGAACCCAAAATCTTTGTCAGGGAGAAAGCAGCACTTGATCGTTAGCCACATGATTCGAGCCCTCATTCAACTTGTAGTAGCCAATCAATCCCATCATCTTCAGTATCTAAAGAGGAATACAGATAAGATTAAAATGTGACCACACTCCAAACACTGTTTGTTAATTTCTCTGGAACCATAGATGAACATTTGTTGAACCTCATGCTACTAATGAGGCAATCCCTACTTTCGCTATAGGTTTTCATTGATTTTCCATTTCTATGTGCTTAAATCGCCGTCATATGCATGTGCTAATCTTCCTTCTGGATCGGACTGGATCGATTACGAATCAACAGATTATTGGACTCGTAGGGATTTTCAAAGGCCAAAGTGCATAGGGCCAATTTGATAACCCAATTAATTGCTAAAAATTATAAATTTAGCACTAAACAAGATTAAGATTGTTAGATAACTTTAAATAGAATAAATTTCATTCAGCATATTAAGGTTCCATGTGTTTCATGCAAAATGTGATGTTTATGGAAAATGTTTTTCATGAAGTCATTTTCCAAGCAATATTTTCCAGTATTTTGCTGAAATCTGAAAATGAATTGAAAAATATTTTCCGCCATTTGGTATAGAAAATCGGATTTGATTTTTCTCCGAGAACTCGTTTCAGTAATTTTTATTTTTTTTTACTTTCTTTTTTATTTGATATTTTGAAAAAATCAAAATTTTATTATTTTTTGTTTTACTTTTTTCTATTTTAGTTTTATTTTTTTTTCCCTTCTTCTTTGGCTAGTTACCGGCCACGGCGACGGCCGACAACCAATTGCAGGCGAGCTCGAGCCTTGTCATAGGTTGGCAAGCCAAGCCAAGCTAGCCTCGAGTGAGGCTCCACCTTATCAGATCTGGCGAGATCGAACTCACTCGAGGCTGGCGAGGTCGACCTGAGGCAAGCTCGTCCCTCACCTGGGCCAATTGCCAGCCGTCGCTGGGGCTGGTCGTCAGTTGTTGTTGTGGCCGATGATCGGCAGAAGGAGAAGGAAAAAAAAAAGAAAGAAAAATAAATTTTCAATTATCATCAAATATATAAAAAAAGAAAGAACTTACCGATTGTGGTCTTTTTTTTATGTTTTATAAGATATTCATAATATTCAGTTGTCAAATTTCAATTATCATCGAACCTTTCATTCCTAATCTAGCACTTCCGACAATCAATACTTGAAATTCAACTCTTAAATTTTTAGCACTTGGTTTTTCAGTTTTATCGAATATGCTTATGGTCTCCATCCATCATTTCTTTTCATGTGGTTATTGAACTTATAATTTGTGCAATCAAATCATTAAACTTGTAAAGATTTTCAAGTAAAGTCTCTTAAGGCTTGTTTGATGATCCAATTAAACACCAAAGATTGAAAGTTCAGCAACTAATGGGGTTATGCTTACTTGATAAGATTAATTTGTTGACATAAATACTCAATTAACGCGTAACGTGATAAGTAAGGAATTTTTTCGCCACATAAGCTACTAACAAATATTAAGGATCAAAACACCTAAGGCTGATATTGACCAATCCCGGACTGCATTGCGTTATAAACTATACTAAGGGGAGGGTGAATGCCAATTTGGGATTGCTTAATTAATACATTTAATCGAAAAATAATTAGTGGCAATTAGAATCTTACCACGCGTATTGCTAAAACCTACAAATAAAAATCATAGATCTATATTTTGGTGAGAAATTGCTTGAATTAAGCTATCCGTTTCTAATTGTCATCAAATGACTTTATATTTCAAACTTCCAGGATTTAAGATTTTCAGCTTATTTTTCAGTTTTCTTAAACAAGCTATGGTTTCTTATCCCGACAAGTTAAAAGTTTCGTGTCTATCAATAGTAGCCAAAAACATTACGATAAAAAAAATGAGTTAATACCACGAAAAACCTCAAATTAGTACATTTGTGAGAAATTTACCCTTCATTAATTTTTTGACCATCAAAAACCCCAAACTGGTATACCTATGATAAATTTACCCTCCGTTAGTTTCCGTTAAATTTTACCATAAAATTGCTGAATTGGATGACACGTGGCAATTGATGGATGTACTAGTTTAGGATTTTACCCTCTGGTTTGTTACATGTGTATTAGTTTGGGTTTTTTGCAGTATTAATACAATTTATCAGAAATAACGGAGGGTAAATTAGTCACAAATATATCAGTTTGAGGTTTTTGATGGTCAAAAAATTAGTTTTGGGTAAATTTATCACAAGTATACCGGTTTGGGGTTTTTGGTGGTCAAAAAATTAGTTTGAAGTAAATTTATCGCGAATATACCAGTTTGTGGATTTCCGTAGTATTAACCCTAAAAAAATCGGCACAATAGTGGATGATCGATCAATTTGAGCAAACCGAGTTGTGGCAACAATAATTGAAGATACAGTGAAGAAAATTTCAATAGCTTTTTTTATTTATTATACATTGGCATAGTTTTTTTCCTCCAGTGGCATTAATTGATTCAACATTGAGCTTTTAGTCAGCACCTATCCACACATTACATTCGATCATTTGGGATTGGCAATGAAGGGACTTGATCTAAAAATGAATAAAAAAACCCTATATAAGATCAATAGCTTGATCTTACAAATTCAATATTCAAGGATCACCAAAACAAGGTAGGTTAGGCTTAACCATCATCATCCCCAATCTAACAGCCCAACGAAGCTCGAACCACTAGCACCACTGCCAAAGGGTGCTGCAATGCTTGAAGCAGCTTAAAGCTTAACGTTGGCTTTTTGTGCATGGTACCAATCCAATTGGATAGAAAGGTCGTCATTTGTCTATGGTAGAATGTTGTACCATACACGAATATGGAGTCAGAGGGGGACAAGCTAGGTCTGTCGCCCCCTCCAGAGCATTTAGCCCTTCATATCTTCGATTTTGAATACTTTTAGGAAATTTGATCATTTTAGCTGTCGAAAATATAATTGAGTCGTCTTGTACTAAACTCTTATGTCTATTTTTTGTTAATATCACGAAAAATCTCAAACTAGTTTACCTGTAACAAATTACTCTTTATTAGTTTGGGTTTTTTTTATAGTGAAAAAATTAATTTGGGATAAATTTGTTACAGGTGTACTAATTTAGGATTTTTAGTCGTTAAATATTAATTTGGGGTAAATTATCACATGTGTACCAATTTAGAGTTTTTTGTGATATTAACTTCTTTTTTTAAAATCAATGCTTCCTTTCTATTAAATTCTAAGTGCGAGTTTTTCATTTTTCACACACACAATCTTATTAGTTTCATTGAATATTACATTTTCATGAATATCTTGATTTTCTTTGTCTAATCGGTTAATCCATTAAGTTGTTATTACTTGATACCGTTGTTACCAAAACTTGAGACTTAAAAGTCGAACTCAAACGTGCTAGAAATCTCGCTTTCCATAAGCCAAATTTCCGTCTCCTTCATTGACCGTTCAATTGGATAATTTAAATTTGATTACGGGCGAAGTGTCGTAACATCATCGATCTATGTGCACCACATTTCTACACTTAGTTACGGTTCCACGTCGTAAAGTTGTAATGTACAATAGGCGTAACGCATAAGTGTAAACATGTCTAATACACGCAAGAAGCCCAAGAAGATTCTGAATTTTGTCGTAATAGTATTTTTTTTTTTGGTAACCCAGGGAACCCCCGCACGGCCGACAGCCGGGAAGTAAACCCTGGGGGCGACACGTGCTAGCCACCACACACGTGCCACCGGTTAAGTCATCCTGCGGTGCCCGGGATTCGAACACTCAACCTTTTGCGAGAGGAAGAGTGTCCGCGCCAGCAGCGCCACCCAGGTGAGTGGTTTGTCGTAATAGTATTGATTTTGCCTATTTTGCAAAATGTTCTAGAGGCGGGGCCCCCCAAACATGTCTAAAATGCATAAGTAGTCCAAGAACATTAGGCCCAGTGAACTTGAAAGGACGTGATATCGGCGCTTAAATTCGTTGGAATTTTAATTTTTGTAACAATTGAAACACGTTCTGCATATGAAAAGTTAAATATAAGCTCTTCTTTGAAGTTTTTTTAAACTACATCATTAACCTTTTTACTTGGAGAACTTGATATTTTTAACACCTGCATCAAAATAGAACTTGATATCTAAATTGAAGAGGTCTCTTTGATTTCTTACTTAACTAAAGGAAAATTTCAAATTCAGCTCAATAAATCCCGTAAAAGAAGCCGCGCATCTATATCTCATATTGATTACCTTGATTTGATTCTTGCATATTGTTTCTTGGTAAATTATTGACTGGATTAAATAGGTGAATGATTTTTAGTTTTCTTTTTGACCATTGATTTTGCTAACATCTTCTATCATGACACGTTTCTTAGCTTTTTGCGGTTTGTGTTTTGCTACATGCTACCTTTCAACAGATGCATGGAAATCGTCCCGTCCGCAAGGACAGTAATCTAGCAAAAACTAGTTAAAGAACTAGAAAGACAAACATATTCAGAACCGGCTGTACTTGGGATGTGTGCATTAGAATTGAGGACACCAAAAAGCATAGTACTTATAGTATGATTAATTGGAATAGAAAGTTATGGTTTCATTCAGGAACTCACAAGCTTCTGATACAATAAAAATTAAATTCACATCATTGAGATAAATAGGAAGTCTACACGGCCAATGCACTCAACGTCAAACCCAAATGGGTAGTCCGCGAGCAAGCAACCCTTGACCGGTAGCCACAAGATTCAAGCCCTCATTCACCTCATGCCCAATCAATCCCGTCGTCTTCGGTATCTGAAGAATAATACATACATCATCAAATGTGGCGACCCTTCAAATACTATGTTTGCTTACTTCGGTGGAACCATAGATGAGCATTCAACAAATCTCATGCTACTAATGAGGCCACTATAGATTTTCCGAGAAGTTAGTATGCATTTTTCACACTAATTACACTTCGATCAGTCCTTATCAATAATTCGTATTAATGAGATAATGCAAATAGTGGGATGATAAGAAGATGTATATTAGAAAACACCTATATAACTCTCTTTGTATGCAGTTACAACAGTTCATAAGTTGACTAGACCTAATCAAACCACAAATAAGAGAGTAGCAGTGTGACAAAATGGGGTTGAATATCATACTTGAGATTCCCAATGATTTAGCGTTTCATTTGAGCCAGCTTCACATTTACGCTCCTAAATGGGACTGATCATAGCAAATACCACAAAAATATCCATCTTTTAAACTCATTTAATGGCTTCCTAATGCTAATTTGACGATTCCGGAGTTGTGGGGTGTCGGTTTTTATTGGTACCGTCTCTGTACTTGATCTGTCCATGTCTTGGCGTAAAACAGTTAGAAAAAGAACAAACTGCTTTCCTTAATGAGAAGAAATGAGCTGACGAAGCTCCTACTCTTCTACACACACACACGAATCTGTCCAATGAAAAGGATTATGACCCAAAACCGAAGCTGTAGAGGTGATAACATTCTACTTTCAATCCAGCAAGTTTCACACACACCACATTCATCATCACAGCTTATATTAATTCAGCATATTTTCAGTATAGAAGTCTTAAATTTTCTTTTCAAATTTTCAACAATACAGTATAAAACAATACCGTAACGCGAAGCAATCGACATTACAGGGAGAAATTCAATGTACTGAAGGCTAGGAAGCTTGATGGTGAGTCGTACAGTTGTCCGAATAGCCGACATTTTCATCTGCTGAAGGCACCACTTGGACATCTGCAGCATATTACTTTCTGTATATTCCTCCCTTTATGTCGAGTAAGACATCCAGCACATATTTGTAATCGACAAGATGCTCAATGTAACTTTATTTTATCTCTTTGCATATAGCTTATATAGTTGTTCGACAATGGTACATGTAGAAAAACAGATGCGAAAAGTGAAAACAGAACACGGGGATTTACGTGGTTCGATCACAAGGTGATCTACGTCCACGGGCGAGGCAAGACAAATTTCACTATAATCGAAGAGAGTACAATTTTCAGAAGTCGAAAAACAACGAAAAACTCACAGCTAACAAAACCCTCTCTCTTAACAATGAGAAAACCTAGCCACTGTACAAATAGGGTTTCCGAAAATTTTCTCGGGGGCTACACCCCCGAACCCCCCGCGCATTGGTTCGCTTCCTCCGGCTCAGGCGGTCCGCTTTGAAGATTTGTTTGCTTGCTGCGGGTTGGACCTATCGGCCAAACCCTTCACGTCGCAAACCAAATCTCAATTTCCTTTCCACTTTCGAATCACACAAAAAATGTCGGGTCGGGTCATAAACCGGACCAAGCACATAAAATTCAAGACATATTTAACAGTACGTCATAATGTTGAGGTTGGTTTCACGTCGCATATACCTGAAAATCGATGTAACGTTTCTCCATAGAATAAACCCATTAAATGGAAGGATATGAAGATAAACAAGAAATGAGGTGGGAAAAAGCATGATCTCAAAGTGGTGAAATATCACTGCACATAAACAAAATAAAAGAACCAAGAAATGGATGTGGTGTTTGTTGTCTGACTCTATGTTACTTATGGAACAGTTGATTTTAATCACCTCCAAAGCCATATCATTGGAAGCCTGCATATTTCCCTCCCAAAGGTGCATGGTACTGTGAAACGTTTTAGCTGCACCATGTCACTTTGATAATCTAAAACCACAAAAGAAGTGGCTACATCTTGGCTAGTGTTTAATTACGAGCGACTTTTTCTTTACCTCATAGCTAGTTAGAGCACATACCTTCCACTGCAGATGCTGAACTTTTAGGAGGTACTTTCAAACCAACTTGACTGCCCAATCTCAGCGGAGGCATATTGTCATGAACTGGATGGCAGCATTGTTGCTCTCCTAGAACTTCACATAGAAAAAGAAAATGAGATCTCCTACGACATGGAACGTGAAGAAGCCCCATCCCCGAACTGTATAATATCATTCCAATTCCATAGGCCTTTTTCACCGGCCTATCTGCGTAGACCCCGTAGACTAGATAATTACTACTTCCTGAGCCAGTCGCTTTATCAGGCTTATCTTACAGCCTAGGTGACTCTAAGAATGCAGGCTGGATTTGTATGTATAACAAAGGCACTAAGAAGATGTGTCTAATATGTTTCTTTCTTTTTCTCAGACAGATCAAACAAGGTAGGAAGATGCAAAGTAAGTGGTCAAAATACAATTAAGGAAATCGTGGACATCAAGTAGATGAAAGCAACAAAAAGCATCTCCAGTTGAAAGTACCATAACATGGTGAATGCATAAAAAATTTGAACTCTGTAGAGCATAGAGTGCTCCTAAGATGCTAACTGCACTCCTGATGCTGCAGATGGTGATTGTGGTCCCATGGAGGGTGCTTTTGGTGATGTCTTCTCAAAGGGCGAGAACAGCGAAAGAGTTGGGCACTTTAAAAATTAAAAATAAGTGGTAATCTACTATTGGGTTTGCGGATGGTAAAATTGCTATATTCAAAACTTACAATAGTTGACCGGACTAATAAATTACTAGTCACTAACTTACCATCTATATTAAAATTTACTATCAGCGTTACTTGTTTACCATCCATGGGAACAAAATTCCGTTTTTAGCAGAAGGAATTATGGAAATCTGCCCTCCACCTCCCCCAATCGCCCACTCAAACAGGCACATGTTATCAGCTAATTTTTAGTTGCTTTTTAATTGCTTGGACAGAACGCGTACATAAATTCATACATATACGGCCAAATGGATAGTGAATTGAATGAGGCTCATTTTGCAACAATCGCAGCTTATAAAATATAGTTTTGTGCTTAAAGGGAGAGATAGTTTTGTGTTTTAGAGCACGTACATTCAGCAGCAGAGCCCACATTTGCCAGAGGAGCTTCCGGACCAACTGGAGTGGCACAGATTCGTGGAGTCAATTTACATTGAACAGGGGAGAAATTTTCAATTTGTAAGACTTGAGATGGAAAAGAGCATGAGCTTTTCTTCTGCATTGAACAAGAAAAGGTCTCTTCATTGAACTCCACAACATCATTCCAGTTATCAAAGGCCTTTTTCACGAATGTATCTCCATGTTCCTGGAAGAAAAACCCTCTGAATATCACACAATCTGGACTAAAAAAATTACTTATCAACCCTATTGAAGGTACCCGCTCTGACTTCAAGCAGCAATATCATATTTCAGCAAGTGATGTTGCCTTCCAATGGATGAACTTGTATTCAGAGTAAGTACATAAGTGCAGCACAGAGAAAGAATAACAAAAGAAACATTGAAAGAATTTCAATTCACTTTAAGCATATCGCTGCCCATTTCTCCATCATGTAAAGGTCAGGTGCTCGAAAGAAGTAATGGAGAATACGATCAAGGCAAGGTTCCTCAGGGTAAAGATGCAAAGTTGATCGAGAAAGGACCAATGAAGAAATAAAACATGCATCAACTTGTATTCTGCAAGTAATTAATATCTTCATACTTTTAAACTTGAAAAGTAATAGTTGCAATGTGAATGTGTTAATCGTTCAAACGACAATACAATGAAGAGAGCCTCAGATTTTCAGGGATGACACCAAATCAACTGCTGAAATTGATCTCGACGTTACTCATGCTTTTTTGTATAATTTTCACTGCGGAGTACAGAGGGCCACTTAGATATACAAGGTCACTATCCTCAATTGCATTGCAACAGGCAAAAGCTCAAAATCAATCTATTAATAAAAAGTTTCAACTATGGACCTAAACAAAGCATCTAGATTGTCTTTTTATTCTCTCTGCGGGCACCTCCTACCACTTTTACTGATAAAAAACAAAAACAAAAGCATCTAGATGTCCAACCAACTCCTCGTTTCAAGTTTCCATATCTCTGACTAATTCTAAAACCTATTAAGCCACACAGCGACGAGTAAACATCAAGACAAATTATATGAATTAAGCATGATAGTGTGTAGCACATGAACTGGCTTGGCAAAACTTAGTAGAAACTCCTCGTTACTTACCTTTTCATTGGCAGAAAGTCGATGAGTAGCACAATATATACTATCTTTGATTAAGCCGATCAGTTGATGATCAGTGTTGAAGACAGCACCAGGCTTCCGCACACCATTAGGATAGTACAAATAAAGTTTCCAATTTGTGTTGCAACTCTTTGCGTGATTTTCAAGGGTATCCCATTTCGTCGAATTTGAGCTTATCCCAAGAATCTATGATGAGTGAACACACAAGACTTACATTCTTTGTAGTCAATCAAACCATAATTGAGAATCATTATCTAAATGCCTACCTCTTTCAGTTTCATGGGTTCCGTAAACCATTGCAGTAGAAAGTCCCCCACTTTATGTAGTCCGGCTTCACTCAGTTTTTGGTGATATTTCCCATCCTTGGCAATCATCTTTAACCTCCAAACCTCATCGTCAAATGCAGGTAAATCATGTTTCTTGGATACTGTAAATAGATAGAACATATACAATAAAGTTCCTGGCAATATTAGATTGATGAGTAGAAGCAAACTTCTGTACGTGTGCAGACTCTCTCCTAAAACTGATCCAAAGTGTCAGCCTTTGCTAATAACATGGAAGCCCATCGTTTTTTATTTATCAGAATTTTCTTTGGAGATGTAACGGCTTGCATGACATAAAGCTCTCAATTAAACAATTGAAGACTGCATGTCCGAAACCATGTTTATGGACAGTCATAAAAGAAGGACAAGGTTTATATGTACTGTAAAGGACTAAGTTAGACTTACATTCTCCTCTGTGTTCCTTGACACGGAAGGCTTCTGTTTTGGCTTCTCGGATTCGTGTATTCCCAAAATAACCCGATGCCACCTTAAGTCCTATCCTGAATCTTTTACTCCTATTCCAGCTGGAATTGTCAGTAAATATCAGTTCTCCCAGCTCCCCAACACCTCCCTTGAGTGTCACTAGGAGATCTCCTATCAAAAGTGGCCCCTTTCGTTCACGTTCTTTAACCACGTAGTTCTCAAACTCTTCTTGAGCCCAGTCATCCTCATCATCTTTGTTGAAGTCACCTTCAAGCACGACTACGTCCAACTTAATGGAGGATTTCGAACCTGATGTAACGACATCCCCTGTATTCGCATCGATCAAGGCAACAGAAATGCGAGCAGACCCCTCTCCTTCTATTTTCTTTCCAGTAAATAGAGGATCTGGCAGTTTGGTTTGAAGTTGAAGTTGCAAGTTTCTTGCATCATTCTTTCCCATAGATTTAGCATTAGCCCTGCATTCTCTCCGGAAATCAGCCATTAGAAATAGGAAAAGGTATGGAAGCGGAAAATTGGAAAAGTAATGACACTGAGAGACAAACTACCAAACATCTCATTTGGACAAGTCTTATTGCCAGGGAAACTACAAGGATTATTAGATGCATTGTCTTAGAGAGTATAGCAATGCAAATTTTTTAAAAAATAAAATAAAATGCTCCACTGCTCTCAAGCTACAAAATATTTTGTTCAAAATTGGAGCATTGACAATTCGGTGCACAACCGAGTCATTGTGGCCTGACTCTCACTGAGCTCTGACTGCCTGCTGTGGGGTGTTAGTGGTGGTCGGACCATTATTCCCCAAAAAATCAACAATGCATAACCAGTCAATATTACACAGAAAGCCAGCACCAAGGGGGAAGTGCATTCATACCTTCCAAGGTGGGGAGAGAAAATATTTGCAAGCTTCACTGTTTCCGTCTGTTCAAAACCACCAACAGAAGAATTGCCAAAGTTGGAGACATCAAAAAAATGAAGCAGGAGGGATACAATGCCAATCCATTCCACCATAAGGAGTTGAAAACTTCCTTCTTGAAAACAACTTATTGAACACCTTAGTACATGTGCTTCGGAATGGTTATGATTCAGCTTTAGGTTATAAAGCCACAGTTGTGGATGTTACTGGGGCAAATGGAATGGAGATGGCCCCCAGCAAGTTCTCACGATCTGCTTGAAACTCAGATGGCCTTGTGTGGATTGACTGCTCTGAACTCTGGCCCCATAGACAAAGTGGTATATACTAGTTCATCTAGTGGCTATTTCTCTGTAAAGGAGGCTTAGGAGAGAGTGAGGAAATGCATGAACAGTGACTTAGCTTTGGCTTGTATGGTTTAAGTCTAAATTGTCAAAATATGGCTTTATAACTTGGCTAGTCATTCACAATAGGTTGCACACATTGGACAGGGTGAAACTTGGGCTGACATTGACAGCACTTGTGTGCTATGCGGACAACATGAAGAATCTCGGATGCACTTACTCTTTAAGTGTCTGTTCTCAAAGCAGATTTTGGGAACAAGTTTTACAGCTACGCTCAATTCCTAGATCTGCAAGTGATTGGAAGGATGAATTTACTTGGAATGCAACAATGTATTATCTCTGGAGAGAGAGGAACTTAGTGAAGCATGAAAATGTATCCCCTCAAGCTTGTCATGACCTTGATGCAGTCCTTCTTTTCCTGTTAAAGTTTCTTTAGAAGCTATGATTCAGGAAGGAAATAAGACACTTACTGCTGATGTCGAGTGTTTGTGGAGAAATTGGTGAGTTCTTGTTGGTTAACTTTGCTGTAATCTGGTCTCATGGTTTTTGAGTTTGCATCTTGTTTTTCTGGGTAGTATTTTGATGTTGGTACTGGTAGTGTAGATGCAGCAGACTATGATGTCATGTTGTCATTTGGTGTGTGGTGTCGTTACATTCAAGATATAAGGCTTCCCTATTGTAACAGGTTGTTCAAATCCTTCACACCCAGCAAGGATGAAAGTTGGCCTTAGTCATCCGACGGTGCCGAGGGGAAGGGCCGTCGCTCAACAGATAAAACTTACTCTAGGGATAATAGCTGATCTTCCTCAAGAGTTCACATCGACAAGAACGTTTGGCACCTCAATGTCGGCTGTATGTGGGGGACATTAGCATAAATGGACTTGTATGGAATGTAGCCCTCCGATGTGTTTCCTTCCACAGGTTATGCAATAAAATGAATGTTTACTTATAAGAAGAAAAAGGAAATTGTGCAAAGTTTGTGCTCAATGACTGCTGTTCAAACAGTCGGCATAAATCAATTAGCTAGAAACACACTTGTTGGTCAATAAGTTCATTTGATTACTTCATGACAAGCAGATAAACAACTCGTATCTGAAGTGTTGATGGGGATATGTCTAAGACAAACTGGAAATATTATAAGCTCTATTTATCTTACCAATTTCTGAAGAGCATTCTTCATGGAGCTTATCTGTTGCATTATATCTTTGAGAGCATTCCCAGTGCAACAACACCATGAAAATTGACACCGTGAACACCTGCTGTCTTGTGGACTTATTCGTAACATATAGACAAATATTCATACATAACATTTTAGTTACTAGTACAAATGGATGTTAGACCTAATTACAGTACAGAAAGATACATACCAGACTCATCATATACATTCCCCTATCTATGACATAGAAAAGTCAACTTAAAGCTGGAATACAAATTTATCCAGTACATTGATAACAGAAGCAAGTGAAGTTAATTAGCGGCTATCTCCAAATACAGTCCTTTCAATGATTAGCAAAAAAATGTATGTGCAGGTATTACACTGTGACGAACAGAATCGTGGGTTGATGGCATATGATACTTGATGATGTTTCTAGTTGGCAAGACAATACACATGGAAATTCTACCAGAATCAGTTGATGCAGATAAGATACCGATAAAAGACCAAATGAAATATATTCACCTTTGACAACATTCGGCGGAGTGAGATTTGGCACACTCCAGCTCTTCTCTTACCTGTCCAGCAAAGAGCAATAGCGGAAAATAATATTGCAATAATCATCTGTCACGTATTCATCGCAGACAACGTAGTCATCGCAGACAGCATGAAGAATCTCGAATGCACTTCTTCTTTAAGTGTAAATTCTCAAAGCAGATTTTGGGACCAAGTTTAACAGCTACTCTCATGTCCTAGATCTGCAATTGACTGGAAGATGAATTTACTTGGGGCTTGCCAAACATGAAAGGGGAATAGTTTGAAGGTACTAATGAGGAAATTAGCCTGGAAAGCAGCAATTTATTATCACCGGAGAGAGAAGAACTTAGTGAAGCATGAAAATGTATCCCCTCAAGCTTGTGGTGTCCTTGATGCAGTTGTTTTTCTCTGTAAATGTCTCTTTAGACGCTATAAATCGGGAAGGAAATAAGACGCTGCTGATGGTAAGGGTTTGTGTAGAAATTGGCAAGTTCATGTTGACTAACGTCGCTGTTATCTGGTGGCATGGTTTTGAGTTTGCATATTGCTATTCTAGGTAGTATTTTACTGTTGGTACTCGTAGTGTAGATGCGGGAGACTATGATGTCATGTTGTCATTTGGTGTGTGGTGTCATTAGATTCAAAGTCAACTTGATGAATTAATTTCAAGATACAAGGCTTTCTTATTATAGTAAATTGCTCAAATGGATTCCCTTTCTCCCTGTTGACCAAGCACGAAAGTCAGCCTTAGTAATCCGATGGTGCCGAGTGGAAGGGCCGTTGCTCAACAAATAAAAGTTACTCTAGGGATAATAGGCTAATCTTTCCCGAGGGTTCACATAGATGGAAAGGTTTGGCACCTTGATGTCGGTTGTATGTGCAGGACAATATGCTGTAATAGACTTGTATGAGATGTAGTCCTCCCCTATTTTTATTTTCCACAGGTTGTCCAATAGAATGAATATTTACTTATAAAAAGAGAAATTGTGCAAAGTCTGTGCTCAATAAATGCTATTCAAACAGTCAGCATAAATCAGTTAGCTAGCAATGGACTTTGTTGCTCAATAATTTCATTCAATCACTTCATGACATGCGGATAAGCAACTCATATCTAAAGTGCTGATGGAGATATGTCAGAGACAAAGTGGAAATTTTATGAACTCTGTTTGTTTTACCAGTTTCTGAATAGCATTCTCCAATGAGCGCACTATATCTTCGAGAGCATTCCCAGTGCAACTACACCATGAAAATTGACACCATGAAGAACTGCTGTCTTGTGGACATTTTTCGTATCAGATAGACAAATATCCACATGTAACATTCTAGTTACTAGTACAAATGTCAGACCTAATTACAGTATAAAAAGATGGATACCATACTCATCAAATGCATTCCCTTAATCTAAGGTGACAGAGAAATATCCATGTAAAGCTGGAATACATATTTATCCAATACAGTGATGACAAAAGCAAGTAATGTTAATTAGCAGCTATTCTCCAAATGCACCGTTAGTAAAAAATGTTTGCGCCGGTCTTACGCTTTGACTTTGCCAAACAGAATCATGGATTGTTGGCATATGATACTTGGTGATAGTTTTAGATGGCGGGACAATACACATAAAAATTCTACCAGAGGAATCAGTTGATGCAGACAAGCTACTTCCTACAAACCAAATCAAGTATATTCACCTTTGACAATATTCGGCCGAGTGAGATTTAGCACGCTCCAGCTCTTCTCTTACCTGTCCAGCAAAGAGCAAAGGAGAAAATTACATTGCAAGGATCATCTGTCACGTATTCAACACATTCAAGTTTCCACATAACAGATGTCTTCGACATGCAAATTGTCATTCACCACATTTTCCAAGATTCAAGGATACAATTATGTCCAAGGCACTTCATTGAAAATTCATATCTTTTGGTGATTCATACTGTCCAAAACAACGTGAAAAGCCTCAACCATGTTCTTAGTGGAATTGCTTCCCAGGGAAAGCCTAGAACAGTGAGCAGGTCATTTTTACCACTCAAACAAATTTTCTCTGTACATCTTGCGGCAATTTCTTATGCGGGTTTCTATCCAGAAACTGACCAGTTGGTCAGAAATGCATCCAACCGATTCTAATTTTTATGAATCCATTGCGTTGCCCTTTATTTTGTGTGCTGAGATTTTGGTTACGTACGGATCATAAATCAAAATGGAGTGATCGATTCCATTTATAACTGTGATAAAAATTTGACATATATCTTGTGCGATAAATTAAGATAAAAATTCGAGTACGTGAATTAATTCTTCTTGTTTTTGAATTTTTCGCGTGCTGGACATGATATCTTATAATGTACCACATTATGGGGTTAATACCACTAAAAGTTTCAAATTAGTATACTATGAAACATTCCAAATTAGCTTTCGTCTTACAAAAATTCCCAAATTAGTATTTTCTGAACAAAATGTATCGTTCGTTAATATGCATACGTGATGGTGCAAAGTGGATTTTTCAGGTTTCTAAGTCAAATTCGTCCTACAATCATTTATCACGTGTGTTGACAATTACGAATTTTAATGGAATATAGGCGGAATGCTAACGAGGGGTCAATTTTGGTAAAGAGTGCCATATTGGGTTTTTTTGCATTAGTTTGGGATACTAATTTAAAAAAAAATTGTGTGACAAAAATTAATTTATGTTAAATACAAGAATACTAATTGAGAGGATTAGTGTCCTTAGTCATTTTAATTTCATTTCATGCTCCAAAATATCTACTGTATTCAACGCAAAATATTGATGGAGCTTGGATGAGTTGTCATCTATAGGATATTTGACATATATCTTGTCGATGTTGCTGGACTGGAGGGGGAGCGTGTGGACCATGGGTTGTGACGGAGGAGGAGGGGGGAAGATTCTCGAGAGGAGGAATCGCTACGGCAAGTGAAGTGAGAGATGATGGTTTCTTAATTTTTTATCATAAAAAATTATCATAAAATTAACATGAATACATTTTATTATCAAAAAATTATCATGAAATTTTTTTCATAAAAACAGAAAATCGAGCCATGAGTAAAAAAGCAAAAAAAGAAAAAAGAAGAAACTGAAAACTGATCCGAACCAAATCGACTTATCGATTCGGTTCCAATTCGGTTTAGTTCCAATTCAGTTCAATTCAAGGGACACCCTTAACGGTTTGATTCGATTCGATTTTTCAAAAAAACTGAACTGAACCGAACCGTTTACACCCCTACTTATTAGAGGGGAGGATGGACCCAAATTTGTTGTCCCTTCTTTGTTGTTGTGAGAAATGTCTAATATTTTGCGTTGAATACAGTGGATATTTTGGAGCATGAAATGAAATTAAAATGACTAAAGACACTAATCCTCTCAATTAGTATTCTTGTGTTTAACATAAATTAATTTTTGTCACACAATTTTTTTTTAAATTAGTACCCCAAACTAACGCAAAAAAACCCAATATGGCACTCTTTACCAAAATCTACCCCTCATTAGCATTCTGCCTATATCCCATTAAAATTCGTAATTGTCAACACACGTGATAAATGATTGTAGGATGAATTTGACTTAGAAACCTGAAAAATCCACTTTGCATCATCACGTATGCATATTAACGAAAGACACATTTTGTTCAAAAAATACTAATTTGAGAATTTTTGTGAGACGAAAGCTAATTTGGAATGTTTCATAGTATACTAATTTGAAACTTTTAGTGGTATTAACCCCATAATGTGGTACATTATAAGATATCATGTCCAGCACGCAAAAAATTCAGAAGCAAGAAGAATTAATTCACGTACTCGAATTTTTATCATAATTTATGGCACAAGATATATATCAAATTTTTATCACAGTTATGAACGGAATCGATGACTCCATTTTGATTTATGATCCGCACGAAACCAAAATCTCGGCACACAAAATAAAGGGCAACGCAATGGATTCATAAAAATTAGTATATAGTAAATTTGTTAGATGTATGCTAGTTTTAATCTAGGGTAAAATTGTACCAATTTGAGTTTTTACCGAAACCATAATTTGACTTACGAGTAATTATGATGATGAAAAATTAGAAGTAGCCGCTCCCACGAGGGAAAACACCAAGGCTATGTTTGATGGAACGGACCTATACGGTGTTTAGGGCTACGCAAAATCCGGATATATTCAAATATAGTTGATTATATAATCCAAATAAAAAAATTTCACCTGAGTGTGGGATATAATCTGAATATTGCCTCGACACTCATCTCTCTCTCTCCTTAGCCACACTCGGATTATATCCGAAAAACAGAGTACCTAATGGCCAAACGCAACCCAAATCCTCTCTTCGTCTTCTTCTTCCCGCGAGACAGAGGGAGACGCCATTGCAGAAAGGTTAGGGCTTTCTCCCTCCTTTGATTCGCCACAGAGAGAGACACAGAGAGGGACGATCCTCCCCCGTTCTTCGTCTTCTTCTTCCCGAATCTCCACTGCGAGACAGAGAGAGACGCCATTGCAGAAAGGTTAGGGCTTTCTCGTCCACCAGCCTGCGTTCCTCCTTTGATTCGCCACACAGAGGGAGAGACAGCCGGCTCGGAAGCTCCAATTGAACCAGGTCCTCCTACTTCTCTCTCCTTCTCTCTAGGCGCCATTGCTTCGGTTTTGGGTTCGTCGAATTTTCCGAATTTTCCTCCTTGCTCTGTGCTTCGCTATGTCGATACCTAAGGAGCTATACCCGTCGCAAGACGACCTCCTCTACGAGGAGGAGCTCCTGCGGAACCCCTTCAGCCTGAAACTGTGGTGGCGCTACCTGATTGCGAGGGCCGACTCCCCTTTCAAGAAGCGCTTCGTCATCTACGAGCGCGCCCTCAAGGCCCTTCCCGGCAGCTACAAGCTGTGGCATGCGTACCTCCGCGAGCGCCTCGAGATTGTCCGGAATTTGCCTGTTGCGCACTCCCAGTACGAGACCCTGAACAACACGTTCGAGAGGGCACTGGTGACGATGCACAAGATGCCCCGGATTTGGATTATGTATCTGCTTTCGCTCACGGAGCAGAAGCTGATCACCCGCACGCGGAGGACGTTCGACCGGGCGCTCTGCGCGCTACCTGTCACGCAGCACGATCGTATCTGGGAGCCGTATCTGGTGTTCGTCAGCCAGAGGGGCATGCCGATCGAGACTCCCCTTAGAGTTTATAGGAGGTACTTGAAGTATGACCCCTCTCACATCGAGGATTTCATTGAGTTCTTGGTGAATTCTAGTCTCTGGCAAGAGGCGGCGGAGAGGCTGGCATCGGTGCTGAATGATGATCAGTTTTTCTCGATTAAGGGGAAGACCAAGCATAGGTTGTGGCTAGAGTTGTGTGATTTGCTCACGAAGCATGCTACGGAGGTTTCTGGTCTTAATGTTGACGCGATTATAAGGGGTGGGATTAGGAAGTTTACTGATGAGGTCGGGAGGTTGTGGACGTCGCTTGCTGAATACTATATCAGGAGGAATTTACATGAGAAGGCAAGGGACATATTTGAGGAGGGCATGAAGACGGTGATTACCGTGAGGGATTTCAGTGTGATATTTGATGCTTATGCGCAGTTCGAGGAGAGCATGCTTGCTTACAAGATGGAAAACATGGATCTGAGTGATGAGGATGAGGAAGAGGGAGAGGGAGAGGATGGGGTACAGGAAAATGGGGTTGAAGAGGATGAAGATATCAGGTTGGATGTGAATTTTTCAGTAGCTAAGTTTGAGAAGAAGATCCTTGATGGGTTCTGGTTACATGATGATAAGGATGTGGATTTGAGGTTAGCTCGATTGGAGCATTTGATGGTCCGCAGGCCAGAATTAGCTAATAGCGTTCTATTGCGGCAAAATCCCCACAATGTGGAGCAATGGCACAGGAGGGTAAAGCTATTTGAGGGTAATCCCACCAAGCAGATTCTTACGTACACGGAAGCAGTGAGGACTGTAGATCCAATGAAAGCCGTTGGAAAACCTCATACACTTTGGGTAGCCTTTGCTAAGCTATACGAGAGCCACAAAGATATCGCTAATGCGAGAGTGATTTTCGACAAAGCAGTGCAGGTCAACTACAAGGCTGTTGATCATTTGGCCAGTATTTGGTGTGAGTGGGCTGAGATGGAGTTGAGGCATAACAACTTCAAAAAGGCACTCGAGTTGATGAGAAGGGCTACTGCAGAGCCATCAGTTGAGGTCAAAAGAAGAGGTACTGTCTTTGTTTTCTTGTCTACTTGTATCCTTTTCAAATGCTTGATGTTACTGCATTTGAGCTGTGTTGTATGATTTGTTTCATTTATATTCTCCTTATGTTATTTTGGGATGTTTCGCAGGCCATTGTGACTGTTATGAAAATGACTGATGTACATGTAGCTTCCTATTAACAAACTAGTTTATCGTTTGCTCCGGTGGGATGAAATGCTATTAACTATGCAATCATATGAAACTTGAGAAGAGTTTGTCCTATGCATATAGTTAACTACTGAAACCACTCTGGGAAAATAATTAGCACTCGTCATCCAAGAGATGATATCCTAGGCACACAATTTGGTGATCTGTGTCTTGCTTTTAAATACTATTTTACTATAAACGAGTCTTTTTGGATCCTGTGATGTGTCGGCGAGACAAATTTCTGTCATTTGATAGCTAATATGGCTTATGATGACAAGCACAAATTTGTCTTTTTGTCGTTTTCTAATCAAAATTTAATTATCTCTCTTTGTTATTCGTTAACCTCTCCAAATGGCAAACTGATACATTCTGAAGAACAATGTCATTCTCTCTCATTTTTTTTTACCGTGATTAAAAAAAAATCATGGCCTGTTTTGCTCTATAAAGAACATTTAGCTTTTCATTTCTGAGAAACGATTGTCAGGACAAATTATTGGTGGTGGTGTTGGAAAGGAAAATGAACTTCTGTCAAAGCCATGTAGGGGCTCAAGATCGGCAAACTGAATCTAATTGGTTGATTTATTTTTCTTACAGTGGCTGCTGATGGGAATGAACCTGTTCAGATAAAGGTGCACAAATCATTGAGACTGTGGACATTTTATGTGGATTTGGAGGAGAGCCTGGGTACCTTGGAGTCCACACGTGCAGTCTATGAGCGTATTTTAGATTTGAGAATAGCCACTCCGCAGATAATAATCAATTATGCAGTTCTGTTGGAAGTATGAATATATTGTAACAACTTGCTTCATCTCTCCTTGCTCTTATCTTCGGAGACATCGTGCTAATGTTTTTTTTCGTGTGCAGGATAATAAATATTTTGAAGATGCATTTAAGGTATATGAAAGAGGCGTCAAGATATTTAAGTATCCTCACGTGAAAGATATATGGGTTACTTATCTCTCTAAGTTTGTAAGGAGATATGGAAAGACAAAACTGGAGCGGGCAAGAGAGTTGTTTGAGCATGCTATTGAAATGGTATGTGAATTAACTTTTCAGATTAGTGTGGTTGGTCCATATTTTTCTGTTATTGAGATGTAGCTGATTGAGCAATGTGGTGGTGCACGAGCTTTTTCTTTGTTTCGTCTTCCTTGAGTTCTTGTTGGAGGGATATTTTTTTTCATTTAAGGAAATACTGCTGAAAGTTGTATGATAGATGATACTCTTAGGGAGTTTTATAACGCAAGCTAATATCTTGGGTGTAGGTACTTGAGTTTGTTTGCTATTGACTAATTTTAACTAGATGAAGAAATTTAGTCCTAACTAGGTGGGGCTGTGAGTCTGATGCTACAGTGATCATTCAGTAGGACAGTTAGTTCATAGGAAAATTTAATGAAAGAGACAAGTTTGTCCCGATTGTGTTGGTTTTGACTTATAATTTGAATTACTGCCCCAGCGTATTCTCATCAATCTGCAAGTATTTGAATTAGTCAAGACAAAGATGAAAGATTTGACTCCACAGACTGAGATGATCAATAGTCTAACTCTCGAGTGATGTAATTCCATATAAATTGGTTTTAGTTTCATTCGTTGGAAGAATTTTGTTAACGTCACACCTTACACTATGATTGTACGAATCACTGTTTCTTGATGTGTTTTGTTTTCAGTAGCAAATAAATTTTGTAGCATATGAATCTTACTGGTTTCTTTTGATAGTTTTAAGTGTTTGTCAATCTAGGGGTGAATTTGGCAATATTCCTATCATAAAATCGTTTAGCCAATCTCTTTGAGTATGTTTGTGTTAATGAATTTTGTTTAGATGGTTAAGTGATGGCATACTTTGATGTTTTATACCTATAGTCATTGAACTAATCCTAATATTTGATTATGTGTCATTTTACTTCTGCCCATTAGACCCCTTCTGATCAAGTAAAGCCTCTGTACCTTCAATATGCGAAATTGGAAGAGGAGTATGGTCTTGCGAAGAGGGCAATGAAGGTGTATGATCAAGCCACTAAGGCCGTGCCAAGCAATGAGAAGTTGGCAATGTACGAAATTTACATCGCACGAGCAGCTGAGATATTCGGTGTCCCAAAAACAAGAGAGATCTATGAGCAAGCGATAGAAAATGGGGGTCTTCCTGACAAAGATGGGAAGGCTATGTGCTTGAAATATGCTGAGCTCGAGAAAAGCCTGGGTGAAATAGATCGTGCTCGTGGAATTTATGTGTATGCATCCCAATTCGCTGACCCAAGATCTGATGTTGATTTTTGGAACAAGTGGCATGAATTTGAGGTGCAGCACGGGAATGAAGACACCTTCCGAGAAATGCTCCGTATTAAGCGCAGTGTTTCTGCAAGTTATAGCCAGGTATGCTCTCATAAATCTCTTTCTTCACTTGTGTTTTCTATTCATTATAGATAAAAATATTTTCTTCTGGAGAACGTAAGACATCGTTCTTTTGCTCTATTGGCCATTATGATGCTCGCTTCTGTTTCTCGTCAAATTATGATAATCAGAAGAAAAATGATTTTTTCCATGAAGGTGACTGAGTAGTGTAGTTGGTGTTTCTGCGGGAAATAAATAAAGCGCTTGTCATGCCAAGTGGCTGAAACAATTTGGGCTGTTTTCTGCAGCAAGAAGCCATTTAGCATTGAAACTTTTCAAAATCCTAATTTTTTTTTGATAATAATCGTTGTCTGAAATAAATGGTAAGAAGGGGAAAAACAGAGTCAAAGGCATGATTAAATTGCTTAATATGGGACTCAGAAATTATTTACAATCTGTCATATAACTAACTTCATGAGCAAATCACTCTTTCTTCTCTTATATATTTTAGGGTTAGCCCCTTTGCATACTCCTGGTTGCTTTCTGTACAACATCATCATGTTAATGGAAGTCGTGCTTTTCTAACATTAATATCTGCCTTTTCCCTGTACTCTTTAGACACACTTCATTCTGCCCGAGTATGTCATGCAAAAAGACCAGAAGATGGATCTCGATGATGCAAGAGACAAATTGAAACAGGCCGGAGTTTCGGAGGATGAGATGGCTGCCCTCGAGAGGCAGCTTGTGCCTTCAGCTAACGATGTCACCACGAAAGAAGGGAGCCGAAAAGTTGGCTTTGTGAGTGCTGGAGTGGAATCTCAGGCAGACGGAGGGATAAGAAGTAATGTGAACCAGGAGGACATTGAACTGCCGGATGAAAGCGACTCAGATGAAGAGGATAGAGTTGAAATCGCACAAAAGGACGTGCCGTCAGCAGTTTTCGGAGGGTTGGTTCGGAAGAGGGAAGACTCCGAAAAGGATGGGGAAGGCAAAGATGGTGAGAGCCGACTTGGTGCCCTGGAGAGAATTAAAAGACTAAAAAAGGCTTCCGGCTGATGTGGCAATCGACTCGAGCATGTCAGTATCTTAGATGAAATTTTTGAACTACTTATGTAGTCAAAGCTTAAACGGGTACCTGAGTTTGCTCCTTGTACTGAAATTTTCAGATGATGTATTCTAGAGCTTTGCTGTGTCAAATCCTTGCATTTTTCTGGTTTCACAGTTGTATACCCCTCGAGTATTTAAAATGTTTCTTGGGTATATCTTGTGAGGACAAAATGCGTCCACTATTCACATAACAAATTTTGAATTGAAATCTCCCGGAAATTTCATCTAGTGTAGTCGGCTGTTTTAAGCCTATAGGATGTCTAAACAAGTCTAATGTATTGTGCTTTGAATACGCTTCCTAAATCAATCATTTGACGGGTCTGACTTTGGCATATCATGTTCAGTTTTTCTGGCGAAATTGGGTTAGTGTGTTAGTTCAATGCGAGTCAGAGTTCCATCTTTTCCATCTTCATTTCTTTGCTATGAATAGTTTTCGACTCCAAATGGGGCTTGAAGAGTCCACTTTGTGTAGTCACGGTTCATATTGTATTTTGGGAAAAAGTCTCCAAACGGTTTAAACTATGCTTAATGTGGTTCACGGTACTCATTGATGGAATATGGAGTCTATGGATACCCCCTCTCGATGTCAACGACACTGTTTGTGCAACGAGTGTGCCGGCCCAGCCCGCAGATCGTACTGATAATTCCTTTGACACTGTTTGCACAATACGCAAGAATGTCGAAGAATTCCAATATGTCTCTTCTCGGTTGGCTACACAAATCGAGTACTTTGTCGTCGACACAAAGTGTGAAAACGGTCTACTTTGGGCATTAAGACTTGCACAAAGAGGAAAGAAAGTATCCGGAAACAGTCCTCATGCACAAGAACTCGAGGTTTAATCTGACATTTGACATAGTAAGGCTGCGTAAATCATATTTGCCAAAGGAGCTTACAACAGGACAGAACCAAAAACAGAGACCTCCACAAATCGTCCTCACAAGTCATCATGGATTAAGCGCAAAAAGCACAGAGACACCCACTTATACATTCCCATTCTGAAAATATATTCACCAAATGCGAATACAAGATCACCACAAAATTGCTAATCCTATGAGCTCTATAACACGCTGATTATGGGATTGTTTCTATGCAGAGCTTTAACTCCAGAGCGGAAAAAAAGAGTTCATTACCTATCTGATCAACTGAAAAGACAGATAAAAACGGAGTCAGGGACATCTGCTGGTAAACGCCATCCAAGTTGATAACAATGCTCTTGCACCATTTCAGAAATTGTCTTGCGAATTGTAAAGTAGCATCTGAAACATCTCCTACACTCATTGGAAGTTGTGTGCCCTCTTCACTGATGTGAGAGTATTAGAGAGAAGCATTGCTATTGTCATTGGACCAACTCCCCCTGGAACAGGAGTGATAGCTGATGCTACTTTACACGCCTCCTCATAGCAGACATCTCCAACTAGCTTGTAACCCCGAGAGCTTTTTGAATCCTGTTACAAGCACCAAAGACATAGGTCAGCAAACATCAAAACTCGAAAGTGTGTCCAATATGAGCCCGAATATTGCACCCATTACAGTACGAAGTCCCGTGACAAGTTGGCTTTCAAAATGATAGCCAGGTCATAATGCTCATAATATCTATTGTCTATGCAATTCGACATAAATCTTTACCACCACAGGTATCCATACAGACTGATCAAGCCAACAACAGCATCCATGCTAACCTCTTCACATAATTGACAGAAATAAGCTACAATAGTCATCTTGCAAATGGTAAATGTGGCACAATTTCATGATGAAAATACAATTACCTCGACTGGGTTGATCCCGACATCAATAATCACTGCACCTGGTTTGATCCAGCTCCCTCTCACCATGTTGGCTTGCCCGACAGCTGCAATTATAATATCTGCCTCTCTTGTGATCTCCTCAGGATTTTGTGTCCTGGAATGGACAATGCTGATGGTTGCATCTTCCCTCTAGAAAAAGAGGCATCGGATATACAGCAGATTAAGAAAGATAATTTCTGAAAGGCAACATTGTTTGACAAGATAGAAGTACACCTCAAGCAGCAAAGCGGCAGGCATCCCAACAATATTGCTTCGGCCAATCACGACAGCTCTCTTTCCCTTAATACCAATACCGTATCTATGCAATAGCTCTATGCAACCTTTTGGAGTGCAAGGCACAAATAGGGGTTCTCTACCTCTCATAGCGAGTCGGCCAATGTTGAGTGGGTGAAAACCGTCCACATCTTTCTCAATACTTACTGCATTTAGGATACTCTGCTCATTCATATGCTGGAAAAACAATGACTTAGCTGATAAAATTCTATGCAGAACAAGAAGATGCCATTTAATTTATAAACAGGCAGACAGGGCCCAGGAGCCTTATTCCACAGTCCAACAAACTCCTGGTATGTGTTGAATAAAAAACAACTGCCTGATACACAACTCAATAACGCCACATTAAGTTATGAGGAGGATCTAAAAGTTCTGATCACCCCAGTGTCCTTGGCCACCAAAATGAAAATGTCATGAAAAAAGACAGGTAAATATCTAGAAACAGTGCTAAAGAATCTCACAGACTAAGAACATCAAAGTTGAAGCACAGAATGTCACATTCTCCATGAACCAGAGCATAAAACGACCATTGTAAATGCAGTTGGTTTTAATGAAAATAACTATAGAAAGTCACATCCACATGTAGATGTCATTGTAACTCCTCCGACAAGAACATCAAAATTCACCTTTTTAAATGAACCTTCGACTCGCAAGAATACTGATTTAAGCAAAGAAACCAGAGTTTGTTCACTCTACATGGATTAATTAGGATGAAAGTAAAAGGAGTTAGCATTGGAACATACTGACGGCAATGGTAACTGAACAAGGATGCCATGAACCGAAGGATCATCATTGAATCCTGAGATAAACTTGAGCACTTCTTCTTCTTTTGAGTCTGCAGGCAATTGCACTTCAAAGGAGTTAATCCCCACAGACTCACAAGCCTTCTTCTTGTTGCGTACGTAAGTTGCGGAATCCTTCCTGTTGCCAACTAGAATCACCGCTAACCCTGGTACAACCCCAATTGCCTCCTTCATTCTGGATACTTCAGCTGATATCTCGTCTCTGATTAGTTTTGAAACATTTTTCCCATCAATCACTTTGGCAGAAGCCTCACTCGCCACTGCAGCTTAACACACAAGATAAATTAAGACACGCTTCAAAGTTGCATCTTCCACGCACAAAAAAATCAGGCCAAAAGAGCTCAAATCTCAATCTATATTCACGGAAAGCAAAATCCTTTCATTCATTCAGTCCAAGAAAAGCTCTCCAGCTTCCATTTTGCTGAAAATTCACCAAAATCGCGGATTTAGCAAGCCAAGTCGGCAATTCTTGATAGGTGATGATGATTTTTCGAAATATGTTAGCAATTTCACGTCAGGAAAAATCCATCATCTTGCCACATTTCACGTACTTCTACTTATTGTGATTTCTAAACCCATAAAACATAATTTTTTTTTCACGAAACAGATTAAATTTCATCTTCTTATCCCACTTGGAAAGCACTGCAACAAACGAATGGCGAAAAAAAAAATCCCACAACCAAAACGAGTCCCACCATTCGCACTTCACGAGCATCCAAGAAAAGCCTTGTTGAGCTCGAACTAAATAAAGCTCCATCACAAGATCAAGGAGAGGAGGCAAAGAAAAGTACAAAAAGACACGAAAAGTATGGTAATAGCGACCGACCCGAAAGTGGGGTCGATGCGCGGACGGCGAGGGTCCGGAAAGACGGGACCTTTGAGGACCACGAACGGCGGGGCAGCGACAAGCGGCGGACCAAAACGCCGGCGGCGTCCTTGCGGAGGCTCACGGGGAAGCGGCGAGACGCAGTAGGAGCTGAACACTCGCTGATCACCACCATTCTCGGGGTTTTTCTCCGAACGGAATCGTGTCGTTTGTACGGCGTACGTCCGCAAGACCAGCTTCGCAGTACGAGGTTTTTGAGAGAGAGAGAGAGAGAGACAATAGAGATGGCTGCACCTAAAATTCACTGGGAGATAATAATCGAGTCTTGAAATTATTTTTAAGAAATGGAATTAAATTTTGAAATTTGTCAAATTAGCAAAGTCAAGTTCCTTCGTTATTTCTCATCAATATGGTTAATAAAGAAATGCAGATATGACTTTTTATTACGCGTGACCCAAGATGGCGTTGACGGCGAAAATGTCCCGTGGATTTTGAAGTAAACAATTTTCCTATAGAGGAATTAGCTGTTCTGAAATTGCTAAAATGAAATATATATGATCAATGAGAATGATGGAGTTTTTTCATGGTAAGAACAAGTTTCTTTCTCTCTCATCTCATCTCATTTTATGCTTTCTTTTGAATCATAATCACTCTAAACTAACTCCTTGACAATTGTTTTTCTTACCGGATGACAAAGAATCTCAAATTTCTCGACCTCACATTTTGTGTATCCTTGGAAAATACGAACTTCCTCTTAGCTTTTAAGCATTTGGAGGTTCTGATCCTCAATTTTTGTTAGAGACTGAAGTAGATCGACTCTTCATTTAAGGACATGAAGGCCCTCCTTCGCTTGGAGTTGCGCTGGTGTGAGAGCCTCATGGAGCTTTAAAAGGAAATAGGGTCTTTGGAGAATCTAGAAATTCTAGATATTTCTCACACCTATATAGAAGAATCACCCAAGGGTATCGGGAGGCTGAGAAAGCTCCGAGAGTTACATGCTTCATTTTGCAGCAATCTGAAAGGGGAAACGCTGGAAAGCATGTGTAATCTTTCTTCCCTACAATGCCTGGATTTTCTCGGCTACAAAAGCTCCAATCGCTACTGAATGACCTTCCTTCCAGCTTAACATATTTGGACGTCACCTGTTGAAGTTGCAAATAGCCTTCACTTTCCCACCTAACCCATCTCAAGCAACTACGAGTTAATTTCTCGAGTGCATCCAGGAGCTTCTATCAACATTAATAAGAATTCAGAATGCTCCCAACCGACTGACGTTGAAGAACTAGAATGATCACAATCCCTAAACACGCCCTTCAAGTTGGAAATCTTGGTAGTCCATGGCTATGAATTTATTGAAACGTCGGACGTTCACAGTTTATCCATATGAGGACATTATCCCTCGAATTTTGCGAGGTTTTACTTGAAGTTTAAGCTCTTGACAAATCGATATATTTGAAAAGTTTGACTATCGTAGGCTACGGTTCAATTGAGAGGTTGCTCCTTCCAAAATCCAAGAATCTGAAGACGTTATATGCTATATGGTGCAAGAAATTAGCCGAAATTCAAGGCTTCGATGGCTTGGAGTTTTTGCAAAAGCTAAATATCAATGGGTGTACTTCCACCGAATGGTTAGAACTTCCAAAATTCGGGAGACTGAAAATATTAGAAGCCGATTATTGTGGAAATTTAGCCAAAATTCAAGGCCTTGATAGGTTGGAGTCTTTGAAAGAACCGAGGATCAGTGGATGCAACTCACTCAAAACAATTTTAGAGTTATTTGGAACACGGATTTATCAAAATTACTTGGAAAATACGAACTACCTCTGAGCTTTTAAGAATTTAGTGGTTCGGATCCTCAATCATTGTGAGAGTCTGAAGCAAATTGACTCTTCAATTGGAGACATGAAGGCCCTTCTTCGCTTGGAGTCGTGCAGGCGAATGAGAATCATGGAGCTTTCGGCGGAAATAGGTAAATTAAAGGCACCGGAGCAACTCCTTCCACAACATACTCCTCGATTTGGAAGGTCTAGCCTTTCAATTGAAGTGCACCATTTTTTTTTTGGTAAGGCGAAGTGCACCATTTGATACATATCTTTTCACAAAAATTCCAACCTATTGAGATCTTGAATTTCGACTAAGTTTTCGCAATATCCAGCTTTTAATTCCTTCAGCTTCCTAAATTTTGGAAGGTTTATCCTTTCAATTGAAGTGCACCTTTCAATATTTAGCATTTTCAAAAACTCCAACTTATCGAGGCCTTGAATTTCGGCTAATTTCTTGCACGATGCAGCAACTAATTTCTTCAGCCTCCCGGATTTTGGAAGGAGCAACTTGTCAATTGAAGTGCAGTGAGAGATTTTCAAGCTTTCCAAGAATTCTAATCTATCAAGACCTTGAATTTCAGCTAAGTTATTGCAATAATGAACATCCAATATTTTCAGACCCTCGAACTTTGGAAGGTCCAACCGTTCAATTGAATTGTAGCCCGAGACAGTCAAGCTTTCCAAATTTATCGATTTGTCAAGACCTCGAATTTCAAGTAGATTCTCGCAAAAATTCAACGGATAATCTCCTTAGATGGATAAACCGTGAAATGTCCAGTGTTTCAATTGATTCACAACCACGAACATCCAAGATTTCCAACTTGAATGGGGTGTTTAGTGATTGTGGTCATTCTAATTCTTCATCGTCTGTCAATTGGGAGCATTCTGAATTCTTTGCTAGTGTTGATGGAAGCACCCTAATGCACTCGAGAAATTTACAATACCAAGCTTGTAGTCACTTGAGATGGGTTAGGTGGGAAAGTGAAGGCAATTTATGACTTTGACAGGTGATGCCCAAATCTGTTAAGCTGGAAGGAAGGTGGTTCAGCGGCAATTGGAGCCTCTTGTAGCCATGAAAATCAAGGCACTGCAGGGAAAAAAGATTACGCACGCTTTCTAGCATTTCCAAAGACTGCTATTAGAAATATCTAGAATCTCTAGATTTTCCAATGACCCCATGTTTTCAGGCATTTCCCCCTTCGGATTTTTGCAATACGAAGCATGTAACTCTCGTAGCTTTCTTAGCCTCCCAATCATGTAACTTCAAGAATTATCTAGAATATCTGGATTCTCCAAAGACCCTATTTCTGTTGGTAGCTCCAAGAGGCTCATGCACCCCTACAACTCCAAGCGAATGAGGGCCTTCACGTCTCCGATTGAAGGGTCAATTTGTTTCGGTCTCTAACAAAAATTGAGGATCAGAACGTCTAAATTATTAAAAGTTGAGAGGAAGTCCGTATTTTCCAAGTAATAACACAATTTGAGGTCGAGAGATTTGAGCTTTTTTGCCATCTGATAAGAAAAATGATTGTCGAGGGGGTTAGTCTAGAGTGATTATGATTCAAAAGAAAGCAGAAAAGGAAGAGAGAGAGAGACTTGTTCTTTCTTACCCTGAAAGAACTCCATCCTTCCCATTGATCATATATATTGCTTTTTGACAATTCCCGTACGACTAATTCCTCTACTGGAAAATTGTGTACTTCAAAATTAATGGGACATTTTCACCATCAAAGTCATTTGAGGTGACCCACCAGGTCAAATACCCAAAACTTATTGTGAGATTATAATTGAGTCTTGAAATTTTTAAGAAGTGAAATGAAAATTTAAAATTTGTATGTCCAATTAGTAGAGTCAAGTTTCTTCATTATCTCTCATCAATTTGATTAAAACACGTGACACATGTCTGGTACTGTATCAAGAAATTTTTTTGTAAGTTTAAAATGACAAAATAATGGATGGATATAGCAAAAAGGATGTATTGAAATGATTTTGGCTATGAGTGAAAGATTCGAACGCATAAAATTTTCATGCTCTCTCTCTCATACTAGCTCATATGCCAGCAAAAGGACCCAGCAAGAAGGACCTTGAACAGGCGTGACCAAGCTCGATTGGCCATGGTCGCGAGCTTGAAGGGGCTTGGAAGCTGGAGCGGCCATGACTAATCTCAACAAAGCTCAATTGGCCACGGCCACGAGCTCGAAGATGTCTAGAAGCGGGAGCAACCATGAACAGGAGTTTGAAGAAAAATATATAGATATATAGACCCAATGATAATATCATTTCAATTATCAATTAAAGAGAGAGGTATACTTGAAATCTATGCGTTAATATGCGAATCATGTAGTCACTCATTGATATCGTGCAATGCATGTTTTAAACACACGATACGGATTTCGATATCTCGTGCTATCTAAGTACTAATGATTCAATGTCTAGGCCACCAATAGGGACGAGTTTTGATGTTTTCCGCCCCTACTCACTTCCTCTAGTTGTGACGGAAGTATTTCGTCTTGAAGGTACTTTTCAGTTATTTTACACTAATCGATATTCACATTGAGTTTTGCCTCCACTTGAATCTCTCAGAATAAACAATGGCGGAGGGCAAATTGCGAAAACAAATATATTTGATTTGTCCCATCACGGATCATACTTTAACGCGACAAGAAAAAGAAAAATTATGGACCGGTTCTCGACAACCGATTCGGGGGCTTTTCAGCTCGCGTCTTGTCATGTCCATGAAATCAGCAGCAGAGCATCATTTCATGGATTGCGGTTCATCGTCTTGAGATGAGATGGACCTTTCTAATGTTTATTCCTAAATAAAAAAATTTATATCCCATTCCCACCCCCGCCCGAATTAGGTTTATTGCAATCTTTCTTTCCCCGATCTGGACGTAAACGAGATGGCCGGCGGCATCGTCGGCCGAAGTCCGTCGGATGTAGAATTATAACACTCGGAAAACCAATTAAATAAGAAGAAAAATAAAATGGAATAAGAGCAAAAAACATAAAAAAAATAATAAAAATTTATGGGTTTGCAAGCTACAAGCCCCGATCCATCATCGCCTTGTACTGGTTCAAACTTTGAACTTCAAAGAGTCCTGCCTCTGCAGCCTCATCTCCTCGTTGAACTTCCTTATGAACGCCTCCACCCGTCGGTTCAGCTCGTCCTGGCTCGGCGACGCCGCCCCCTTCTCCTTCCCCGCCTTTGCCGGCGACGGCAGCAGCTGATTCGTCCGGTCCCTGAACGTCTTCGACTTCCTCATCGCCGGCGGCCGGGGCTCCCGATCGAGCGGGCCCCCCCGGTTCTCCTCCTCCCCACACGTCTCGGACTTCCTCGGGCGGCGCCTCGCCAGCGGCACCGGCCGGCCGTCGGTGATCGCCTTCCACGTGTTCTCCAGCGTTTCGTGCCGCTTCGGCTTGATTACTCCCAGAGCTTTTCCGATCGAACGAAAAAATCACCGGCGATCGGCAATCAGTTTTTTTCTTTTTTGATCTTTGAAATTAAAGTTGAACTGAGCTGGAAGCGTACCTTCTTCGGGGCTGGCTTTGGACGGTCTCCGTTGAACGAACCTGGAAGAAACCGGCGGTTTCTCCTCCGGCGGCGCGGGGAGGCGCTCCGCCGGTGCCTCCGGCGAGTTCGTCCTCCTCGCCGCCGGCGCCCACGGGGACCTCGAAATCACGAACTCCTCCTCCTCTTCCTCCTCCACGCGGTCTCCGCGTCCATCTCCGCCGCCTTCTTCGGCTACCGATCGCTCCGCACTCTCCGCCTCAGGAACCCCAACCGCCGCCCCGCTCTCCTCGTAAGCGACATCCTCCCGCGGCGAGGGGCAGACTATTCCGTCAGGAAGCAAACCGAAAACGTCGCCGCCGCCGCCGCCGCCGCCCCCCATGGACGACTCCGTCGTCGCAGAGATCACCCGGCGGTTGCCATGGAGCATGGAGGAAGCGGCGATGGTGGCGATGATGCCGTTGATGACGAGGTAGATGTAGGGAGGCTCGAGCCACGAGAGGAGCGAGAGCCACAGGAGAGGGATCTGGACCTTCGCGAGCTCGGAGATCGACGGCGCCGAGAGCCTCAGGGCCAGGGCAGCCGCGACCACGGCGGCCGACGCGGCCGCGCCTCTGGCCGTGAGCAACCGAGCGCTGGAAGACGACGACGACGACGACGACGACGCCGCCATTGTTGGTTGCTGTGTTGAAGCTTCGAGGGAGCGAAATCTCTGCTAGAGAGAGAGAGAGTGAAGCTGGAAATGACTTCTAAAGCGCTTGCGTCGCGTCACAAAAAGTCGTTTGTTTCTTTCGGCTCGAGGCTTCGAGTGACTCCTGGCCGTTGGATGCGGCAGTAGACGGTGGATGATGAAATCTCGGAAAGTTACGAAATAAGTTTTGGATTCCTTTTCGGGAAATGTTAAGTTGCATTAATTTATTTGATTTTGTTTTTTTTGGTGCATTTTTACTCTTTTTGATGATGCGTAATTTTGTTAGACTATTATGTATTTTGCCGAAGTATCCACGTCTCGCGAAGTAAATTACATGTCTCGTTTTATTGTAATTTGACATTTGAAAATATTAAATTCGCATTAAAAAATTGTTAAGGAAAAATGACTTTTCGATAAGGGCGTGCGTCTAAAAGGGGGATCCGGGCCATCCTTGTCCTAGAGATTTTCATTTCCGGGGTACACGAACGCGAACGCCTTCATCATTTTCAACTTTACGCATGTAAGCCTATGTGTGGTAGTCGATCGAACTAGACTGTATTTGCTATGGATTTTATCAATAGAAAAACAAGTACAAATTTGTCGACTTTAAATATCGTAATTCATATTTCTATGGAGAGCTCCGAATAAAGAAAATGTGTTTAGGACAACTTCGTAACATTTATTCCAGTTTTCTAGGATGAAAAACATTTTTTGATTGTCAAATTAATTAGTTTTTCCTTTTGGTCGGTAAATTAATTATTTTTTTTTGTCAGAAAATTAATTAGTTAGCCCATTAGAATTTACGCAAAGTAATTACGAAGCCGCTTTGCTCGGAGAATGTCGGTACGCAGTCCTCGTTTCGTCCTGCGAGGAACGCAACGGCCAATTTTATGACCGTCGCCGCCACTGCCCCCACCCCTCCCCCCGCCAAAAGCGTCGTCGTTTATTTAATATTTCAAATCGAGTGGCGTGCTACCGCACGTGACCTGAAATCCTCCTCGTGCGGGCAATGCTGCTTGTTTCCTACGTCCCCGAGACCGGGGGAATTTTTTTTTTGGGATTGGATATTGGTATTGATTTTTGTTGGAAAGAAAATTGGAAAGAATATTTCCACGCGCATCATGCTATCGGGAATACCATCGGCCGTGCACCAGATGAATATTGCGGAATCAATCTGCCGAAGCTAATGGATTCTTTAAAGGCCAAATGCAGAAAGGACAAAACGGTGAGGCGTGAAGTGATACCTAGGAGATGATAATGCTCCAACTTTCAAACTAATAAAGGGATGGGATAACGGCATTGGAAGTCCTAAAAATCCTGTTGATTAGGTACTTAGTTGTAAAACTAATTTTTTTTTGGATAATTTATTTCTTGAAACTTGTTTCAGTTTGTCACTTGAATTCTTCTGCTACTTGCGCAAGTTTCAAAAGGAGAGGAAGTCTAAGTGAAATTATTTTTTTGATGTGGCACCAAGTGAACACGTGTCAAAGAAAAAAAAAGACGAGGAGAGAGAGGTATTGGGGGTTTGGAGGCTGCACAGAGGGTAGTGTTATTAAGGGTCGGTAAGCCCTCGCCAAGGTGACCGGCTCTAGTTAGGACACCGGCAGCCCCTTGTGTGGTCGTGGGGAGGTTGTTGCCCTCGCCCGACGTTTAGTGTCGACAGCCCAAGTCCGGTGCTCGATTTTATTTTTTTCCTTTCTGAAATTTTCAGTTTAAGATTTATTTTTTTCTAGCTGAAGTCTCCAATAATTTCTGTTGTGGCAATAGTAAAACGACATCATTTTGTCCTTAAAGAAGTTTCATCATTCATGTGAACAGCCACGTAGAACTAGGAAAAAAATGACAAAAAAAAATGGCACGTGTGATTCTCCGTCCACAAAAGTTGTAAACAAATTTTAAAACTTAAATCAACGAAAAGATTATGTTAGGACTAAAGTAATGGATCGAATTACCAAAAAATGTCAACTTTTGCTCTCGAGACAAAAAAAAAAAAAAAGAAACCACCCGTTAACTTTTCCATCCAATTAAAGCTTATATTGCAACTCACATGCAAACGATGATGTGCACGAACGACATGTCATTTGAAGAAATTATTGGAGGAACAAAGTCACAGCATGCCGGGGACCAAAAAGTGTCGGTGTAGTGCATGATGTGAATGCCTGATAATCATTTACATCAGCTTCTTCATCACGACCAAGTCCTTCCACAGCTACTTTTGATCACATCTGAGCTTGGGTTCCGGCATTTAGGCTAAGCGATGAACTCCTCAAACTACTCGAATGTCTCCATTCAGGAGCCAGGAAATGCTGTCATTGGCTTACTAGCAGACGGTATTAGAGATCGATGGTAGATGGCCTTTACGCGTGGGCGAACAGGAAACGGATTAGCCGACCCTCTACTCCATTGACAACGAAAGCTTTCAGACTAACACAAGAAGAATCTCGATGCCACATAATATGAATAACACCATACTGATCACTTTACCAAGGTCTAACAAATATAAGTACCTAAATCTGTCAGAACACCAAATCCAAGAGACAAGAGAGACAGTACAACCTTTGCTACAATCTCTGTCCAAGGTGGAAACACTGTTTTCTATCTTCAACACAATGATATAAGCATGAAAAACATTCGAAGAACGTCCCAACTACACCTGAAATGAATCTTGGAAGTCTTGTTATTTCGTCACTGTAACCAAAAGAAACATAGAATGCTGCCCTTGTTTGCCAAGTTATTGTTTGGCTTCTCAGAAGAAACAGAGTTTTGTTGAGCCCACGTGAACAAATAGTCTCTTTGCCAGCTGCGATTTATGGTGACATTATAAATTACAAATCTTATTTATGAAGAAGAACTCAAAGTTAAAAGAGAAAGAAAAACAGACCAGTATAGGTGGGCCATTTCTCCTATCTTGTGTTCTCTTTGGAAAAGACAGGTTTTATCTTTTTCCTGACCAGATCTTGTTTCCTCTTTAGTTTAACCTGCAATAGAAAGGTCGTGCAGAGACGTGTGAGGGCAAGCAAAAAGAGAAACAGAGCAAATGCATACATTTGTTCTCAAAGTTAAATACAGAGGACAGCAATATCTTGATGGACAATTTCTGTGAGGCAACCTGCAACAACTTTCCACAAGTAGGGCAAACGACCATTTGTCGTTTCTCCGCACAATACTTACCATCCCAAGGACAGTGGAAAAACCGAACTCCATCGTTGGCACACGCTGAACCTCAATGTCATCAGTTATTGAATTTGCATATAACATGACAGCAAAAGAAATCTTTTTGCTTTCTAATCAGAGGATACCAAAGTTCGAGCAAGAACTGCAAATTCAATTCAGCAACAGAAGTAAAATTAAAAAGAAACTACAGTTATAAACAGGAAGCACGACTGCTAGTTAGAGAAAGCATGCACCAAAACCCAGTTGTGATAGCAAATCCAGGACAAAATGTTGGTATATCCACTGCACTAGAAAGAATATGGTGTATAGTAGTAACTCAGTCATAAGCAAGAACACGTCGACAGTATGACTAAGAGTAAATGGGAATATAATCAAGATTATTGCAACTGCTTCGAGAAGATACATATGCTTCCTGTGTAATCTTCTTCCCTTATACCATTGTCTTTTCAAAATCAAGATTCTAAAATGGGCTCAAATTTACATATGATTACATAAATAATAAGAATATAATTGAGAATAAGAAGCCACATCCTGACTACATCTTTACAGCTTGCTATCCAAAAAAATCTCCCAATTGTATACTTTCACATCGAACTTGGAGTCACTTTGAAGAATTTCTCTTAATTCCCTGGCACAAGCTTCATCTCTGGCAAGAAGCAATGCAAAGCCCCCACCACCTGCTCCTATACAAGCTTGTAACCGCAGCAGTACGGATCAGCAAGCGTAAATAGACTATCAACAAATTCATTGCTACAATAGGGATCCAACTCCTGGTGCAACCTCCATGCCTCCATCATTATTTCCCCAAGCTTATCAATGTCACAGTTCATTAAAGCTTCCCTCCCTGTTTTTGCTAATTCAGTAAGGCACTTGATGCTGGAAACAAGGAGGTTATCACGTCTTAGATATCGGGCCACCACCTTTTGCAATACTTGGTGTGCTAGACGAACGTGCACAGACATTCCGTTATTGCAGTTCTCATCACATTCCTCCACATATTGAACTAAATCATGCAGCAATTCCCCAAAAAATTGGGCAAATGAGCTCAGAATAAATAACACGCCAAAATTGACGGCTACTCATCTCCAATACTAAGGCTACAAAAGGAAAAAAAGATTTGCATCCAGAAATCAAGACAAGAAAATACACTTGGAAGCAAATAATAATAATCGTGAGACAACATAATTGTTTTGTTCTAGTTACAAACAATATCGCACATAAAGTGGAGAAAAAGGCAGGAATACATACTTGACCAGTGAAAACAACCAGTAACCTCTGCTGCAACTCTGATACTAACTGAGCTGAAGCCAAGAGGGGAACAACTTGAAGCTGTAATGGAACTCCAGGAAAACTAGTCGTAAATTTAATCCCAGGATACAAACCTCCAATTTGATCCTGCCAGCCACCTCCTGTTCCCATAATTTGTTCTAATACCAGAACAAGCCTGGCAAACATTTTCATTGCTTTCATCTCCATCAGTTATCTGTAGAAGTCCTTTAACAACAGCAGCTGCGAGGATGCTGGAAGTACCCAAGCCACTACCACAAGGAACGTTGGCCCAAGTTTTGATCTGCAAGCCCATAGACGACAGTACCTTTCGATTAAGCACTCCCGTCACAAGCAATGCAGATTTAACTAGCCGAAAAGGATCGCCACTATCAAATGGTGCAACAATGGAGGCAAGATCTTGCACATATAAATGGCTTCCAGAATCATCGTTAATCGATACACCAGCTTCTTTTGTTGTTCCTATGATAGTGCCAATCGGAAGAGAACCTTCCAAACTAATTGCCATATTCAGAACACAACCAGCGCGCTCTAAGCTCCATGGGGGAGTGTCACTCCAACCTCTGACAAAATCAACACGAACTGGTAACTCAACTTTTATACTTTTAGGATGGAATGTCTCATCCAGAGATCCACTGAGATGATTGTGCAGGCTTGCTGACTTCTGAGGGGACTCCATCAGATTTTCTGAAGGCAGGGAGATCTATGGTCAAATTTGGCAAGATGTGAATAATGAAAAGAGAGAAGTTTATATAAACCCTAAGGGAATGATATTATGCTAATAATAGCACATGAAACGTTAATATGAGTTATGGACAGCCTAATCTAAGCAAGAAAATTGAAAAACTGGCCTTTCCACAAAGACTAAAAAATGATAAACCAATTAAAGAAGATCAGCATATTTTGTTATAGGGAGATGTTCTTCTGTACATTTACTATTCTATATCCTGGCAAAAGTGTCGAAAAGCTGATAGATGACTGTACCTTGAAAATCATATCTTACTGCTGAAGCAGTCTCCTTAGCAACAGCATCCCAAACCTTATGTTCTAATTCTTGGGCTGTTGCTTCATCTCCACATGCCCTAAGAAGATCCATTTGTACCTGGTATTGCCGGCTTTTGGGAAGTATCCTTGAGTTTTGTTCCTGAAGACAGGGACACATCCCTAAGAAACTTTTACATATTTCTTCCCCTGAAACTTCCATTTGCAAAATCTCTCCACATAGTTGAGACAAGTCACGCCCAACCAAGCCATATTCAATGCAGGCTTTAGCAATTCCAGCAGCAAGATGAGCTTGGTGCTCACTTGAACCCATACACATTTTTGAGAAGTCTATTGATCTATGTAGCTCCTCCAAGCTAAGACGTCGAGCATCTCTCCATAAGGGAAGCAAGAATTCAGTTCTTCGATCACTTAAACCCATCAGCCATGTGGCTAAGTTAAGCATCTCAAAATAAGATAGGGCAGGAAAAAGTCTCGCATTCCATAAGCATTTATCCTGCTTGCGCGTAGTACTCCGCAGGTCCCCTTCACCAATACCCAAATCATGCAAGACCCTCTTCCAGGGTTTCCTGCAGAATGTCCCAGACCCGGAAAGGGAATTCTTTGGGTTATCATGGAGGCCACAGTAAACTATGGCGCTGTCAGTGCATCCAACTAAAGGAACTTCCCATAGACAATGGCGATCTGGTAGCATGAACCTAAATGGTTCTGATGGCTCATCGTTTTCTCTGGGCATATTCATACCAACAACTATGCATTGTGAGCCGATCTGTATTCCGCTTGAAATTGAGTTACCATATAAAAGACAGTCTTCTCCAATTGAGACACCTGATTCAATTTTGCTTGAAAGTACAACAGCAGAAGCTGCAATGTCAGACACAGTGGTTGCTGGAATTGAACATAAGTGTCTTCGACCGACAAGTCCTGAACCAACCCCACTTAGGTGATCTAAGGCTTCACCAGATGTTCCAAAATGCAAGAATGACAATTCATCTGTAGAATAATAGTTCGCGATGCTGTAAACAATGCCTATAGAAATGATTAAAAATGAAGTAGTCACTGGAACTGGAAATGAGATGTGACGCACAAGCACAATAGCTGAACATTCTGTTTTTTCCCAATCTGCTGACTAATTCTTTACCCAAGGGTCGTTTTTGCAGCCAATCATGTTTTGCTGGTACCCAAGCTGCCACCAAGTCCTCATATAAGCTCAACTGCATGAGATTATAACACACTTTTGTCACAATTGCCATCAATTTGGCAGAAACGAAATTCAAGAAGCAAACTTTTGCGCAAGTTTTTTATTTTTATTTTCATAAAGCAAAAGGCAATATCATGCTTAACTTGCACAATATTGGTTGATCATCAATTGTTTAGTTGATTTTACATTTCTAAGAAGATGCTCAGGACCAAAGGTTCAGACAGAGTTGTAACAACACTAACAAGAGTAGAAAGAAGAGAACAAGAATAGGGCATTGCAAGGAAAGTAGACATAATATCTAATCATGATGTTCATGTATTCACGAAGAAAATACCCCATATATCAATTAGGAAAGCATATACATTGCTGTACATCACTGGAAATCAATTATAGACAAATAAAATAAAGCATGTTATTGAGACGAGTCCGGGAACATGTAATTGAAAAAAAATTAGACATGTTCAAAGCAGGAGAACAATATAAAAGATGGCAATGCATCGGTGTAAAATGACAATTGATAGACTGAAATTGCAGAATTCCAGGCTTCCAGCAAAGATGAAGCCCCAATAAAATGAATAGTGATGGGTGATAAGAAATGTAATGACCAAGAACAAGTAATTGGACATGGCTGTAACCGCAACAAAGGGGAGCCAACGACAAACAAACAAATTAACAAACTCGAAAGTCGACATAAATCTTAGTAGACTGATTAAGATCTTAATCTATATAGCGACCTGAAGGCAACACCTACTGCAACTTTTCGTTTAAAGAGGAATGATAAGATAGAGTTGGATCTGAATGCAAAGGGTAGTAAGCATGATTGTCCATCTTGCTCAAGAACTGTGTTTGAATCATCACAAGACTGTATTCTCTTGGGCCACTCTCAATAGCACATATATTTGTACATTTTTGATCACCCGGTGGGTGTAGGGAGGGGGATTGTTACAATCAATAGGGATAGTCGGGTGCTCGAAGAGCCTTGGACAACCCATACATAAAGCCCAAATTTAGTAACATCTCCCAAATTTTTTGGAGAACTTTTAAGCAGCTTAATTCATAGGTTTACAAATAAAATGTCTCAGAACAAAGATCTCCAAAACATATATCACCTTAAGGTGAAGCCTGAAATATTACATAATACCAATAGTTAAGGAAGAGTCATAAAAACATGGGTTACTGAATCGGCTTTGCAACCATGGCACTGAGAGCTCAATCTTCCCGCCAGTTCTTCTTACATCTCTCGTTCAGGCACCAATAGAATGTTGTCATCGGCTCATCAGCAGACCGTATCTGAGCTTGATGGTAGATAGCCTTTCCATGGCCACAGTGTGGGCATGTCACTGCAAATGGCAAAACAAATCAACAAACCCGCCACTCCAAACACAAATGTGGCCCATGATCAGACAAATATCGATCTATATCAGATGAAGAACAAGTGACAACGAAGTTACGATCACCCTTAAGGCCAACTTGAACAGCGACATGAGAGATCTGCTGACTATGCTATGACACCTCTAGCTTTTAGAATTACACAAAGCCAAGAATCTCAACTCTCAACTAAACAAAATATGAAGTATAACATCAGATTTCTTTTCCTACATCTCTCATGGTTTACAAATAAAAGTACCTAAATATCAGGACACTCAGCAAACTAGACAACAGCAGTACGTGCTTTTCTTCATCTCAACAAAAATGAAACATGGATTTCCACAACGGAACTCCGTTTTCTTATTGCTATTTTTATTCATTGGTCGCGGCATGTACAATCATCGGCAGTTAGAACAGAGAGAGATCCAACAAGGATAACACACGCTAGAAATTAATCTTGGTAGCCTTATTTCTTCATGACCACTATTGAAAGAAATAGAGACCGCTGGCCTTGCTTTCTTATTTACTTAACTTTCAAGCGGCTTTAAGAAAAAAGAATTTTTTTCCAAGATTACAAGAAAAAGCACTTTCCTTGTGACCTGTGATTCTCTAGTGACCTCATCATTCCAATGTTTTTTCTATCCACCAGCTTATTCAAGCCAAGAGAGGTGAAGAGAGAAGAAATCGCAAAGTATAAGGGCAGAAAAACAGACCGCCATCGGTTTGGGGTCCATTTCTCCTATCTTCTTCCGAGAAGACAGGGTCCATCTGTTTCCTAACCAGATGTTGCTTCCTCTTTATCTTAACCTGCAAACAGATGACCGAAGCCGTGGTCGTGGAAAAGTCATGCCAAAGACACATATGAGGGCCAACCAACAAGAGGAAACGAAGCAAATTCCTACCTTGCTCTCGACATTACAGACATAGGGACAAGTTGGGCAGAAAAATCTGGACGGCCGGTCCCTATGAGGCAACTCGTACTGCAACAAGTTTCCACAAGTTGGGCAAAATTCCATTTGCTATCCCCTCTGCACAATGCACTTCATCGTAAGGACATTGGAGGAAAAAAGAAAAACCTGAGTCCTGCATCGATGCACACTAAGTTCAATATCATCGCCCGCTAGAATTTCGTAACCCATAGCATGGCGACAAAATCAACACATCCCCCTTTTACTCTTTCCCCTTCAAAGTTTAGGGAAGAACTTCTAATTCAACTCAGCAACCAAAACTAGAAAAAGAGACAGTGAAGCCCGGTTGGAATAGCAAATCCGGGACCAATTGTCGGTCTATTTGCCAAAATACGAAGAGCTTGTATGCAACAGTAACTTGGTCATAAGCGAAAAACACATCAAATTACAGAGTAAATGGGAATGCAATCAAGTTTCTGCAGCTACTCAACCTGCACTTTGAAAGAAGACATCTATGAGACGACATACATCCATAGTGCTGCCTTTCGGCATCAGCGTACAACATCAATCCTACACGTCAAACACATCACCACCATAGCAAATTCATCATGCCCTCCAACATCAATCAAGCATGAAATTTTTTTTGCCTCGATCGACATCCACGCCTAACGAGCAGGAAAAAACTAGATTGTTGTCGGAGAACAGAGGAATCAACAGAGCAATCCAGGCGACAAGAATCGAAATCGAAGTAGAGAAACCCGTCGAAGTCGCTCGATTCGCATTTACCTGTGGACGGCGGTGATGTTCGGAGCTCGCGCGCTACCGAGCCGGAGATGACGGTGCCGCAACCTCTCTGCACGGCAGGACAGAAGCAGTCCGTATGAACGGAGGAATTCAAAAGACATGCAAACTATAAGCACGTATGACGGGGGCAAAGCAGTCGCCGTTACCTGCGACGGAGCGACGCCGGAGATCGTGGTCGCGCCGCCGGAGACGATGGTGATTGGTGAGTGAACGAGAGGCTTGGGGGCTGCTTTCAGGACTTCAATGACCGGTGGTTTCCTGTATATTAGTGTTACGCTTTTTAGACTGATCCAAGTAAGAAATGCAATTAAGTTTTAAAATTTATTAAATTGATTCATTCGAATCTTAAAAATTATTATCGTCCAACTTACTAGGGAAAAGCGCTGCTTTTTTTTATGTGGCGATGATATGGTTAAATTATGAATATAGGACTAAAAGATGTTGTTTTGGCTCAAAATTTAATTTATAATACTAATTTTATTTAAATTAAAATTTAAAAAATAAGCTAAATAATTTTAAAAAATGGTTAATACTATGAAAAATCTTATACTGGTACACATGTGATAAATTTACCTTACGTTAGTTTCCGTTAAATTTTACCGTCAAATTATTAAGTTGAAAGACTCGTGGGAGTTGACGGGTGTACTAGTTTAGGGTTTTACCTTTTTTGTCACAGGTATACTAGTTTGTGATTTTTCGTGATATTAATCCAATTTAACGGAAACTAATAGAAGATAAATTTGTCTTAAATGTACCAATTTGAAATTTTTGATCTTTCGTAAATATTAATCCTTAAAAAAAAGAGGATAATGAGTAGTGGAGGGGGGTGGGGGGGAAGCCCTTGCCGCCACCGCTTCGCCATTGCCAAGAGGGGCCCTCGGCCAGGTTTGGGCGAGGGCTGACGACCCTCGCTTGGTCTAGGTGAGGGCCGCAACCCCTCGCCTAAATATGGGCTTGCCATCTCCCGCCCTCGTCGATCCCTCCCATCGATGGAGGGGTGGCGGCGACGAGGGCTTACGGTCCTCCTCGCCTGACTTCTCTTCCTCCTCCTCTTTTATCTTTATAAAAATATTTAGCTTATTTTTAAAATGTAATTTAAATAAAATTTATATTAAAATAATTATAAAAAGTCATATCACCACTTAAAATAGAAAAATATAAAAAAAATCACGTCCGTATTTTTCGTAAAAAATTGGATAAACTTAATTTTTGGACTCAATTGAACCAATTTAATAAGTTTTAGAATTTGATTGCACTTTTTGCAAGTTTTTAGGACTTAAATGCTCTTTCGTGACAAGTTTTAGGATTTTCAGTAAACATATTTCTAATTTTTATTAAAAGATTAATAAAAACCCTCACTCCGCGCCCATGGCTGGCGAGGGCATGGCAGCCCTCACCCATGGCCGGCGAGGGCGCAGAGGCCCTCGCCCAAACCAGTCTCTAGCTGGCAATGGTTGCCCGGCAAGGTCGTAGGCCAACAGTTTCTAGGAAAAGAACAGAAAAAAAAAAGAAAAATATATTTAAAAAATCTGAAAAAATTATAAAATTTGTCCACTTCGGCGGTGTCATGTAGGACTGTCAATATCCATGTCAGCGATTTCCGCCATAAATTGATCGGATGGACTAAATTGGTACCACCACAAAAAAGGTTTAGGACTAAATTGGTCCAATTGAAATATTTATGACTGAATTGGTACTAATGTAATATGTTTATGACTTTTTTGATACTTTTCCCTTATTGAATTGCATCGTGGTTCAGGTTACCACCCAACCTCAAAAATTTTATAGAGATTTATTCGAAATCAATTACTGTAAACAACATAAAAGATAGATATTCGGGGAAGAGAACAACCAATTGGTCAATTAAATTTCCTAGAAAATGTAGATAAAGATGCAGTTGTCCAGGAATTTGATACGAATTCACCGATTTAAAGGAAAAAAAATCACCAATTAATCAATTAAATTCACGTCAATATACTACTAGCAAAAAATATTTCATGCAAGTTATTTTTTATTTTATTTGCACTGAATCGGTTATTTATGCCAATTACGATTAATTTCTTGTGCAAATTAATGCAAATACTGGAACTCTGCAAAATGACGTTGATCTCATCAACATTTCATACATTATCCTGACTAAACTTTATCAAAATGATCGATCGTGAATAGCGTATCTTTCAAGTGGTTCGAGCGGTCTAGGGCAAATAACTTCAGTTGACCAGTTACACACCATTTATGATGGTTGTTGGGTGATCCCGAGAATCGAATGAGGATTTAGATGAAGCCTTACAAGGACTTGCGAAGCTCCTAATACTAGTAATGATTACACGTGAACGGAAGTTGCAAGAAAACTTTTATCACACGAGTAAGTTGACTACATCCGATAACATCGTGAGTCGATAAAATGTAGAAGCAACCAATCTATCTTGCATGTCCACGTCACCTAGCTTGAAACCCAACTTCTTAATTTGGTCTCACCTAATCAAATTTGTCTAAATTAGGATTGTTACCCTATGTGTTGTTGCTCGACTCTCCACACCATTAATTTCACCAAATTAGTTCTTGCGTTCGATGGTTTTATCGATCGTATGACATCATGTTGTGCATCCATTGATTACAGAATATATGTAAAAGCAATCGTGTTTTCTCGTTTATAAAGAAAAGGAAATTAAAATTAAAAATAAAAATAAATGCTCTAACCAACCATGGAAGACAAGCTAAATGAGGCACCATGCTTGTAATACTTACTAGTCATTCTTATGTTTACATAAGCACGGTAGGTTAAGCTTAATCATCGTTATCCGCGGTCTTACCACTCATCGAAGCTCAAGCTCGATGTTGGCTTTTTTGGGGCATGATACAAGCCTGTGTTGGGGCCTCGTGACCTTCTGTAACGTTGGGCCTTTCATGCTTCTGGGTTCTCTTTTGACTTCTTTTTAGATATCCATTATCAAATTCTAGGCATGGATGCGTGCGCGTGCTTCGTCTTGGACGACGAATATCAACAAAAATCATGTGTTTCACAAAACTAAAAATCCCTCAGAAGTAGAAATTTAATCGTGACCAAATGGAGTTGCACGGATAAAGTTCATCGACAATACCTTGAAAAGTGTTTTCTTAGTTTATTGGAAAAATGACATAAATGGTTCTTGAACTTTGGCTAAATGTGCAATGTGGTCCTTGAACTTTAAATTTGTTCAATGTGGTCACTGAACCTTAGCCTTATATGCAATATTGTCCTTAAACTTTTAATTTGCTTAATGTTAATCGTTAAAATTTAGAATGGTCATTTTTCACTACTAATTCGAATTAAAATAGAATATGTATTTCTAACTCATATTAATAGTTTATTTATTCAGTAACTAAATTGAACATGAACAAAAATTTTAAGGACCATATAGAACAAATTAAATGTTCATGAACGACATTGCACACAGGGTTAAGATTTACGGATCATATTGCATACTAAATCAAAGTTTAAAACACATAATCTACACATAATCTACCATCCTTTATAAGAGAAAGGATGGAGTCTGTTGTAATATTAATGCAAAAACTGACAAGATCTTGTAATTTAAACCGACGAGAAATCATATGAGAAACAAACAAAGATTTATAAAGATGCCAAGATTTACGTTGTTTAGTTTGAGTGCTGGTACCGGCAGCAAATAATTAACTAATAATCGAAGAATCGAAGTTACAATCTTTCACCCTCTCAAATATTTTCCAAACTTAAATTAAGCCCAAATCTAATGTTTATAAATAAATAACTCAATTAGATGTAAAGTTCACAGTGTAAATTACCGGGTGGAAAAGTAAAAACCCTTTCTTTTACTTTTCTTTTCTCTTACTTGGCCCCACGCGTACATATATATATATATATATATATATATATATATATATATATATGAAGTCCAAGAAGACAAAGATAAAGGTCAACTTCCTTGGCCCGAAGAATCTAGATTTGCGCAGAATTAAAATAACCCCACTAGATTTTTGAACAAATCCTCTAAATGAGTCGGCTATTGTACGCAGCTCAAATTAGAAACATAATTTAACAAAGTCCTCGACCAAAAATAGTGATTTTATGGGAATATTAATTTTATAAAACCTTTCCTGCACGAATATAATAGTAGAGTTGGGAGTGTTGTAAATTAAATCAAAATGAGAGTTTCAGAAAATCCCATTTAATTGCCTTTAGTCGAGCAATCTAAGATAGATTCCATTGTCATCCCGTAGCACTCTCTGTGTGACTCGATTAAGTTTCCCTATTCACAAAGTTCGAGATTGTAATATATGGGATGAGCTAAATCGTGAACGATGCAGATATAACATGGATTATGCAGCATATAGCACTAGCACTGGCACAACACATTTCAATCACACAATGCAATATCACATGATTAATATTTCCTCGGGGGTTGACTTTCTTCAGCAGAGAAGGCGTCCATCGCTCTCTTTCGTCTCGTCATGGCGATCGAACTCGCTGACTTGAGTCTCTTCGTGAGTTGCGACTGGTTTGTTGTTATGTGTGTATGTGAGAGAGAGAAGAAGAGAGCGACATACTTGCAGGGGCGGAGGGGCGGTGACTGACACGGTTAAGTTTCCGCGAAAATCACGGCCTATTAATTTTCTTGGAAAATGCTTCGTGCTTCCGATTTTGAAATTTTCTGTTCATTTGAATTCACACTCTCGTCCGACGTGGGCCAAAAAGACCAGCATGTTTGGTAGTTTTTAGACGTCGTTTTGCCCAGTAACTACCAGTCTACAACTACTGTTCCTACAAAAATGCTTTGGTCGAGCAGGGAAATGGCAAGGATCAAATTACGAATTCTTAGACGAGCATTAAGTGTTAAAAATTAAAAATTCAACTCTTACATGAGACTAAGCTTGTCCGATAACTTTAAATAGAACCGACTTAGATGATTACATTGAATCAAACATCCACTTTATCTGGTGAATATGGGAGTAGTTAGTTAATTCGTTCAAGAGATAATTGATGGTAATTAGTATCTTTCCAAGTATATTGACAAAACCAGCTGATAATTGGTCATTTTTCTATGTTTGGTACGAGATTCGCAATATTCGATTATCAATCTTCAACTATCATCAAACTTTTTATTCCTATTTTAGCACTTACGATTATCAATACTTGAAATTCAGTTCTTAAATTTTAAGCACTTAATTTTCTATTTTATCATACAGGCTCATAGTCTCCATCCATCATTTTTTCACATGGCTCCTAAACATATAATTTGTGCAACCAAATCATTAAACATGTAAAATTTTCTAGTAAAGTCTCTTAAGGCCTGTTTGATGACCCAATTGAACGCTGAAAATTGAAAATTCAACAACTAATGAAGTTATTCTTATTTAATAAGCTTAATTTGTTGACTTAAAAGACTTGATTAAGTCCAAAATCCACGTAATGTGATAAGTAACAGGTGTTTTTACTAGCCTAATCCCCTAAAAAACTGTCAACTTTAGGTCTTATCCCAATGGCCTTCAATTTTTTTTGTTTATAAAAAAACTCCAACTTTAGGTTCAGATTTGGACTGTTCCAAACTTTTTTTAATTATAAAATAAAACCCCAACTTTAGCTGTAATCTCAAATCTACCTTGAACTTTTTTTGTCTAAAAGAAATTAGCAACTTTAACTCTAATCTCAAATATGTCCCGTTAACCCTCTATCCAAAAATTGCAGTGAGTCATCCCTAATTTCATATCAAAGAATTGGTTTCATTTTTCACATCACCTTGCTGATGTTGATTTGTTATTGATTTGGAAATGCCACGTCAAACAACTAATGGCAAAATGATAGGGATAAGGATACCGCAAGTATCATAACTTTTGTACGTTGCTCATGTGAGTGTCATTACTTTTTTTGCTACCACTTAAGTGCCATAACTTCTAAAAAATATTTACTGGAGTGCCATAACTTTCAATCGATCACTTAAGTGTCAAAATTTTTTAAAAACGTTCAACCAAGTGCCGAGAATTTGACATGGCATAGCACTTATGGTAAACATCTTTAAAAAATTATAATACTCAAGTGATTGATTGAAAAGTTATATGGCATTTAAGGGTATATTTGACAACCATTATGTTTCTGAAAACTGATTTTGCTCAGAAATGATTCTTTTTTTATTTTGTGCCCGAGATCAATTTCTAAGCATTTGATTGGTAACTGCTCAAAATTTCTATTATTAGAATAGAAAAAGAACAGAAATGTGTTTGGTAACTACACAAAATTTCTTTTTATTAATAATATTTTGAATTTTTTTAATATTTTTTCCTTTGTTTTTTCTTCGCCTTCCCCTTCCTTGGCCATGGCTAGGTCGACGTCGGCCACAGACAAGCTAGGGCCGGTGAGGGCTGGACCCTTGTTACTGCCCTCGCCAGATCCTACAAGGGTAGCTCACAACTTGGGCGAGGGTCGCCCTCGTCAAATCTAGGGAGAGCAACACTTATCGGATCTAACGAGGGCGACCCTCGTCGCTACCCTCGCCAAATCCAGCAAGGGCGGCTAACAGCCTAGGCGAGGGCCGCCCTCGGCGGCTTGGGCGAGAGCCACCCTTGATGGCCTGGGCAAGGGTCTCCGTCGCTAGATTCAATGAGGGCAACCCTCGCCTAGGCCGCGAGCTGCCTTCATCGGATCTGGCGAGGGCGGCAGCGAGAGTTCAGCCCTCGCCCTCACCAACAAGGGTCGTGATGCGTTGGCCAGGAAGAAGAAAAAAAAAATTTCTTTTCCATTTCTGATTCTTGTTCCCATAATCAAGAAATAACTTTTTTTTTACTTCTTGATTTTGTTCCAAAATTGATTTTGGAAACAAATTTCTTCAAATTTGTGTCTAGAACTAAATCAGCAGCCCCTAAAGCGACTGAACCTCCTTCTGGCCGCAGTAGAAGCAGGGGAAACTCACTCACTGATCATCCCCTTAGGCATAACCAGAATGCTGAACACCCTTATGTAACTTTCACTAGTATCAGCCCCCCTCCTGGTAACACTATCCATAAAGGCAAAGCTAGACGGAGTCGCAGTAGAGGTCGATCAAAAAGTCGGCATCCCTCTCACAGACATGCCCATATTGCTAGTCCTCCATGCGGTTCTGATCTCAGACCAAATGCAGCTGGCTTTGATAAGGACAGACCGAGTTCTAGTAGACAACCCACTTCTGCTCAAGTGACTAAAACCTGGGCTAATGTAGCCAAGGCCTTGACAAAAGGGTATAATCTTGTTTATGTTCCACCTAGGCTAGAGGATGGTGAAGTCGTGGTGGACATTACTCCGGAGGTTACTGCTGATGCAGACCCACGTTGGCTGGAATGCATAGTAGGGCACTACTTGGGCAAGAAAGTTCCCTTCAAACTCACTGAAGAAGCTAGAAAGAAAGCATGGGTTGAACAAGTAGTTGACATAAAGCTACATGAAAATGGCTTTTACTTCTTCCGGATCCCTAATTCTGATTTCCGCAGAAAGATCATTGACATGGGGCCTATTTCTATCTTCAGTAGCACCATGATGTTACAGCAATGGTCTCCAAAAATGAAACTCAAGAAAGGTAAGCTTGACACTCTTCCAGTTTGGGTAAGACTGAGGGATATCCCTTTCTCCCTATGGTCCCCGGTTGGAATTGGCTGCATTGCTAGTGCCATTGGAAATCCTCTTTATGTTGAGTCACAGACTGAACAGATGACTAGGATATCCTATGCGCGTGTATGTGTGGAGATCAAAGCTTCCGATCTGAGAGTTGATACGGTAAAGTTCAGATGGGATGGGGAGATCAACCAAATCAGTATTGAATATGAATGGAAGCCGTTGGTCTGCTCCTCCTGTGGTTTATTTGGACACAAAGAGGGATCTTCTGGTTTTGATTGTCATGTTAAACAACCAGAACACAGAGCTGAGTCCACTTGCCCCCAAAATTCTGATGGTTGGACTCAAGTTTACAGGAAGAAGAGTAATGCTCCTCCAACCAAAACACCTAACCAGCTGATTCCCCCTTCTGATACACAGCTGGACCGTAACAGGGAAGAAGCTGACCCTCTACCCTCTGCTCCTACTGAAGCTGAACCCCTGCTCCCTGCACCTAATTCCGGGGAAACAGCATTGGTTAGCCCTGGACTGACCCATTCCAACGATCCTAAAGTTGGTCCCAGCACATCCCCTGCTCCAGACTTCACTGGCTTTCCAGACCAGCCGCTTGTGGACTCTCCTTTAAACTCCCAGTCATCTACGGATGGCTCTTCAGACTCTCGAGTATTGAGGGACCATTCTGGTGCCAATGAAGATTCAGGGGAACTTGAACCTGCTAGTGCTTCCCCTCCCAACACTAGGTCTCGAACTATTGCTTCCATTGCCTCGGAGGAAATCGCCAAGACCTCTCAAGGGGTAACGCCAACTGCTCTTTACAATGCAAAAGGTTCTGGTTCTTCTCCCTCTAAAACAGCAAAGAGGAGGAAGGTAAGGTCTTCTCGGCGGTAATCCTTGTTCTTTTTGTAATGTTTTTTGGTATTTGGAACATCAGGGGCCTAGTCGGACCCCTCAGACAAGCTGAAATCCGAGCCTTTATTAGGATTAATCTGCTCTCTTGTATTGGTATAGTTAAAACCAAAGTTAAACCCCCCCTTTTTGCTGATCTCTCTAAAGGCCTTTATGATGGTTGGCGTTGGATCTCTAATTATGATTCCTCCCCCCTCGGCAGAATCTGGTTTGGTTGGGACCCTAATGAGCTGGACTTGAGCCTACTATACTCTTCTGATTAATTGATGCATTTGCAACTTAAACTTCTCAGATGGCACAAATCTTGTCTCTTATCTATTGTCTATAGGGAACACACTTTTGTCCTCCGAAGATAGCTATGGGCAGACCTCATCAGGCTCTCCTCTTGTGCTCTACCATGGATTGTTGCGGGTGATTTTAATGCTATCAAAGACCCGCAAGATCGTGTTGGTAGTACAACCCCTTGGATTCCTGTGTTTGATGAATTTGTTGAATGCCTCAACCAAGCGGGTCTGGAGGATCTAAGGTATGTGGGCTGCAGATTTACAAGGTCACACTCTTCTGGTGAGAACCGGAAACTTCGTAAGATTGACCGAGTTCTCATTAATAACCTTTGGAACCAATCTTTTTCCTTCTCTGAAGCGTCCTTCCTTGAGCCAGGCATTTCAGATCACTCTCCCATGGTGATAAAAAATTTTTCACCACAAAGTTCCAAGAAACCCTTTAAGTTTTTCAACTTCTGGGCTTCTCATCCTTCATTATTGGACCTTGTAACTCAAGCTTGGGATTCTTCAATAGGCGGCTCCCCTATGTATAAAGTTTGCTATAAACTTAGACTTCTCAAAGCAAAGTTGAAGCAATTGAACAGGAGTTCTTTATCTGATATCTCCAATAGAGTTGAGCAGGCTAGAGCTAAACTTTATGCTACACAATCTGCATTGGAGGAGCACCCCTTTGACCAGCTCTTGCTCGATAGGGAAGCGGAACACTTGCGAACTTTTTCTATCCTGAGATTACAAGAGGAATCATTCTTCAGGCAGAAATCTAGGATACGTTGGCTGAAGGAAGGTGATCAGAATACAAAATTTTTTCATCACTTCGTCAACAAGAGAAGGCTACACAATCGTATTCTCTCAGTTTCCACTGGTGATGGTGCACTGTTAGCTGAACCAGTTGAAGTCAGGAACCACATTGTCAACCACTTTCAGGTGCTTCTTAATGATAACTCAGCTTCTAACCAGCCATCTATCGTTGACATTCGAAACTACTTAGGTAGGGTTCTGGATGATGACCAAAGGAACTACCTAATGCAGCCAGTCTCTGATGGGGAAATACTGTCTACTCTTTTCTCGCTGGCCAAAGGTAAAGCCCTAGGTCCGGACGGCTATAACGTGGATTTCTTTAAATCCTCTTGGGAGATCACTGGGCCTTCTGTTCTTAATGTTGTAAAGGATTTCTTTGAATCCGGTTGTATGCTTAAAGAGCTTAATAGTACAATTCTAACCCTTGTGCCAAAGTCTCCCAATGCTTCGGCCATGTCAGACTTCCGGCCAATTACGTGTTGCAAAACATTATATAAATGCATCTCAAAGATCTTGGCCAGGCGCATTGCACACATTCTACCACTTCTAATTAGCCCATTCCAAACGGCCTTTGTCAAGGGGCGAAAAATAAGTGACAGTATCTTGATCGCTCAAGAACTTTTTGTGCACTTCCACCATGAAGCCTATCTTCCTAAATGCGCCATCAAGGTGGATTTCCAAAAGGCTTTTGACACCGTCGACTGGACATTCATAGAATTGACGCTCAAAGCCTTAAATTTTCCGGATTTCTTCATCAAACTGATTATGGCTTGTATATCAACAGCTAAATTCTCTGTCTCTATTAATGGGGAACTTCATGGATACTTTGCTAGTAGCCGCGGTATTCGCCAAGGGGACCCCCTCTCACCTTACATCTTTATACTAGTAATGGAGGTCCTTTCGGGAATTTTAAAGTCAAAAACTAATTCCTCTTACTTTCATTGGTTTTGGCGATGTAAAAAACCGCGCATATCGCATCTTTTCTTCGCGGATGATGTTCTCATTTTTTCAGAGGCTCACCTGAAGTCGGTTGAAATTATCAAGAAATCTCTTGATTTATTCTCCGGTTGGTCTGGGCTCAAGCCTAACAATAGCAAAAGTAACTTGTTCCTCTCGGGCGGAACTCCGGCTTTGCACAACAACCTTCTACAATGTCTTGGCTTTCGGATCGGTTCACTCCCTTTTCGCTACCTTGGAGTGCCCATCATTTCGTCCAGAATGCGTAAAGAAGATTGCAAGATTCTTGTGGATTCCATAACGGCTCATGCTCGCTCTTGGGCACAACGTTTTTTATCCTTTGCAGGCAGACTTCAGCTCATAAAATCCGTACTTTACTCCATCCAGGTTTATTGGGCTGCCATTTTCTCCCTCCCGAAATCTGTCTTGTACAAAATTGAGACCATTTTAAGACAATTTCTTTGGAAGGGACCTGACCTAGGCACCGGGGGAGCGAAGGTAGCCTGGAACAATATTTGTCTCCCCAAAGAAGAAGGGGGTCTTGGTCTTCGGAGACTTGTAGAATATAACAAAGCCACAATCCTCAAACACATATGGATCCTATTTACCGACAAGGAATCTATATGGCGTAAGTGGATTCACTCCATTTTCTTAAAAAACTCAAAATTTTGGACTGTATCCAAGCCGACGTTCTCCTCCTGCACCTGGAAGAAAATCGTCGATATGCGTGCTATTGCCCATACCTTATTTCAATGGAAGATTGGCAATGGCCACTCTGCCTCATTTTGGTTCGATTGGTGGCACTCCAAAGGCTCATTTCATCTTATCTTTAACAATGTTGACATTTATCAATCGAGGATTCCTCGAGATACTACAGTTCGCCAATTCTTTGATGGTACGTGGCAACCTTCAAGAACTCTGGCGACCATCCTCAGCTGGTCAGACCCTCCGCCAACCTTCGTGGATAATATTATGGACAATCTGACCTGGATTCCTCACCCGGCCAAATCCTTTACTATCGCCTCTGCTTGGAACTTTATTAGAAGGAAAGGACACCCGGTTCCTTGGCATTCTTTCATCTGGGATCGCCGCATCGCCCCTCGACATTCCTTCCTCCTATGGATTGTCACTCTCAACCGGCTGCCTACTCAGATACTCCTCCTCCAAAACCGAAAGATCGACTCTGCTTTATGTGCTTTCTGTGGTACTAGGCCGGACTCGGTCAACCATATTTTCTTCGAGTGTACTTATACAAAGAGGTTGGCTTCCTTCTGGGCAACTAGATGCGGCCTTCCATGGCGCAACCGACCGTGGCTAGAACTTATCTCATGGGCCAAAAATATATGCGGGGGCCCTTCCTTTGCACATTGCATCTCCCGTTTCTCCTTTGGAGCTCTAATCCATATTATCTGGACGGAGGGAAACAATGCCCTCTTCAGGAACAAGCAGGTCTCCATCCCGGGAATGTGCAAGCACCTCATCAAAGTTGTGAAAGACAAAGCTATTTCCATAGGAGGAGTCCAAGACACACCTAGAAACCGAATTCTTCAGAGGAAGTGGGGTCTTTCACTATCTATCTTCTTGTAATTTGGTTGTCCTCTTTTTCCTGGGTACCTTTGATGTACTCATCCGGGCTTTGACTTTTTGTATAGTCTTTGTCGAACCATTCTCGCCCTAACTGGGTCTGAGTTGGTTTTGGCTTTAGTTTGTATTTGGTGTGTTGAAAAGTAATACAATTCTTACCTTTACCAAAAAAACAAAAAAACAAAAAATTTACCAGAGGGTTTTCTGTTCTAAAACTAATCCTAGGAACAAAAAAATATAATTTAGTTACTGTTTGGCCGGTTGCACAACGCGCCTAAGTGGCCGAAAAAAAAGTTATAGTACTCAAGTAAGCGTTGTGCGAAAGTATGACACATAAATGATCGAAAAAAGAAGTTATGACATTCAAGTGAGCGCCGTACGAAAGTTATAACACTTGTGATGTCCTTATTCCCAAGAGGATAACATGGGCAGATTTGAGATTAGATTAAAAGTTAAATGATCTTCTTTTAGACAAATAAAAGTTCATGGCAAATTTGAGACTAGAGTTAAAGTTGGTGATTTTTTTAGATAAAAAAAAGTTCAACATAAATTGAGACTGGACATAAAGTTTAGGCTTTTTTGAGACAAAAACAAATTTCGGGGCAAAATTGGGAATGGTCTTAAAATTTTTGATTTTTTTTAGAAAAGAAAAGTTTGGGGCGGAATTATGATTGGACCTAAAGTTAAGAGTTTTTTAGGGAATTAAGCCTTTTTTTACCACTTAAGCTACTGACAAATATTAGGGATCAAAACATCTAACATTGGTATTGATTAATCCCATAATTGCATTGGGTTATTAACTACACTAAGGGGAAGGTGAATGCTAATTTTGGATGGCTTACTCAATTCATTTAATAGAAGAACAATTTATGGTAAATAGAATCTTACCACACATATTGCTAAAACCTACAAACAAATATCATCGTTCTATATTTTGGTAAGAAATTGATTATATTCAGCTACTAGCTTCTAATTGTCATAGGAAAAATTGTCTAAAAAGTCATAATCCTATTACACTTTTGTCAATTATGTCATAAACTTTTCAATTTTGCTAATTGAGTCCTAAACAATTTTACTTCTTACCAATTGAGTCCATCCGGTCAATTTGGCCTGAAATTGCTAATGTGGACGCCGTCCGGCCTACGTGGCGCTAATGTGGACAATTTTGATAATATTTTAATATTTTAATTTTTTTCTATTCTTTTTCCTTTTTTTTTCCTTCATTTCTTCCTCCTCTAGCCGGTCACCAGGCCTTAGCCACTGGCCAAAGGTGAGGGCGGGCAAGGTTGACCTCGCTAGTGGCTGATGGGGGCGAGGCTCACCCGACCTTGCTGGCCCTCGCCTCTAGGCAATTGTCGAGGCCTGACAATCGGTTGGAGGAGGAAGAAGGAGGAAGAAGGGGAGGAAAAAAATAAAAATAAAATAAAAATAAAGAAAAGGAACAAAAGGAAAAATAATGGAAAAGAAAAATAAAAATAAAAAAATTCAAAAAAATTATTAAAATATTATTAAAAATGGTCTACATTAGCGCCACATAGGCTGCTAACGTCCACTTTAACGATTTTCGGCCAAAATTAGTCAGATGGACTGAATTGGTAAGAAGTGAAAAAGTTTAGAACTCAGTTGGCAATAAGTGAAAAGGTTTAAGACTTAATTGGCAAAATTGAAAGGTTTATGACTAAATTAACAAAAATGCAATAGATTTATGACTAAATTAGCAAAAATACAATAGGTTTATGATTTTTTAGACAATTTTTCAAATTGTCATCGAACAACTTTATATATTAACCTTTACCAAAAAAAAAACTTTATATATTAAATCTCCAGGATTTAAGATTTTCAACACTTAAATTTCCAGCTTATTTTCCAGTTTTCTTAAACAAGCTATAGTCTCTGATCCCGACAAATTAAAGGTCTCGTGTGTATCGGTAGTAGCCAAAAACATGATGTTAAAAAAGTCGGCACGACAGTGGATAATCAATTTGAGTGAAACCAAGTCGTGGAAACGTAAGTGCAGAATACAATTAAGAAATTCTCAATCAATTTTTTTAATTGAATAGTGACATTAATTATTTGAATATTGGGCTTTTGGTCAACACCGATCGACACTTTCATTCAATTACTTAGAATTGACGACGAGGGGACTTGATTGTAGAAAAACCTTGAACCGGATTTTACAAATTCAAAATCCAAGGATCGCATAAGGAAGGGTAGGTTAAGCTCAGCCGTCATGGTCCACAGTCGTGGTACTCCACGAAGCTCCGAGCTGCCATGACCGGCGCAAGGGGAGCTTCAATGCTCGGAGCAGCTTAAAGCTTAGCGTGGGCTTTTTGCATGCTACAAGCCTGTGTTAGGGCCTCATGACTTCTATACTATTGGGTAGGGGTGTCAATGGGTCGGGTCGGGTCGGGTTTTTAGGATACCCGACCCGACCCGAAACAATGGATATATGTGCTTAGCCCGACCCGAAACAAGACCCGAACATGATATAGCCACACAATCGGGTCGGGTTCGGTTCGGGTCGGGTCGGGTCGGGTTCGCGTTTAAAGGTTTACTAATCATTTCCACGAAGAGGAACTTGCAAACTAGCCTCCGAGATTCACGCAACATCGCAACCAATTCAAGAAAAATAATCCCTTGTTGTGTATACTAATCATTTTCAAGCATCTTTTTGTGCAACATCTGCGGCCAGTATCAAACAATTCCTTGTTGTGTATACTTGACGAGTGCGCATGACCAATAATCTCAACATATCAGCATAGAATACAATTGAATAATGATTCATCATTGAATCAAAAGGTATCCCGATGGCAAACAAGGGTTAAACCAGTACATCAAATTCAAACACTCTGTTTTGGATTACAACCAAAAAGAACAAGCAGCCAAGATTCTACATTCTGGAATCAAAAAAATAGAAGCTTCATTATTATGATGCATAAATCAAGTATAAGAACATAATTATTCAAGGTAAGTTCATTGTTACGCTCTCGATGGTCATCACAAAGCACCTAAATAGGAAGTATGAAGAGCAGGAAGAAGAACATGGTTGAATGAGAACCTCACCAACCCCAAAATTTCTGTTCTCTCTCTACTCGGCCATGTATTTGCTTAAGCAGACTTTTCCTGGTTGGCAGCAATATCCTTGAGCTTCTCCTTCAGCTCTCCACTCTGGATGGAAAAAAAGCCACATCAGCGAAATTAATTGGAAGTTGGAAGCAGAAATAGTATCAAACGAACCCTCACCTGGTGCATATTCATAATAATATCAGAACCTCCAATGAACTCCCCCTTGATGAATATCTGGGGGAAAGTGGGCCAGTGGCTGCAAAAGAAAGAACGGCTAAGAAAACAGAATCGTATGAAATCTCATCTCCACAATTGAAAATTTCAGCACAAATTGCCGACATAGGTTCATGTTGCAAGTTTATCTATTCTATGAAAAATAAAACCCATGACGCGAAGTCATACGATTGTTCTCAAAATGTAGCTGAAAGTGCAGAAGTCCATACTACAACCAGAGTCCCTTGATGTGATGGATGGAATTCTAGGCAGATACTAGAGGCTGAAGTAATTTGTCCAACAAGAAACAAAAACATCGAAAGAAATCTATATTGGCTGCTATAACTTTAAGTAGTATATCAACACTATAATCATCTTGGCATTGTTAAATATGATATGTCAGGGGCCCTTGAAGCATTTTCAATGTAAAAGTAACATGTTATATGAAAAATCAGCCAAATTTACGCACTGTTAAAAGGGAGGTAAGACTCACCTGAAAGCTTTCACAGCACTTTTCAGCTCCGCATTTTCCAAACTAGCCTCAAGATGTAATCAAAAGCACACCAAATCAGAGATATAAAGACAGAGTTAGCATTCACGGATTGATTTCCAGTAGAATTTAATTTATTCGTGACATAATTTCTTTTCGAGTGAACAAGAAATTCACCGTAACACAACCTTATATCACACACTGATTTAGTACAGGAATTTCATCAAACAGGTGGTACCACAGATTCAAAGCTCGTCGGGTATTAATTGAAAGATGGCGATGCTCACCGGAAGAGAGAAATCGTCACTTGTGGGTGGGGCCGGGGGCAGCGGGTCAAGAGGGTCAATCGTCGAGGAGCTTCTGGAGGCGAGACTTGACGAAGTCGTTGCGAGCTTTGGCGCGAGCTTGCAGAGAAGCGACGTTGGCGTAGGAGAGGATGTTGGCCGCAATCAGGGAGGCGTCGGCGGCGAAGACGCCGATCGTCGCCGCCAGTTGCCTCCGCGTCGCACCACTCAATCGCCAATTGCAGATCCGGAGAAGAAGATGATAGGGTTTCGGGTGGGCTTGGGAGCAAGAAGATCAACGGGTGGGCTTGGGAGCAAGAAGATCAAATGGATCTTGTTTGTTTCTGGTGGGCTTGTTTCGGGTATGTTCGGATAGATCTAAAACAAGCTGAAGCCTTGTTTTTACTGTTACCCAAACAAGTTAAGGCCCAACCCGACCCAATACAAAAATTTCATGTTCGGATCGGATCGGTTCGGGTCGGATCATGTTTGAGCGGGTATTTTTGACACCCCTACTATTGGGCCTTTCATGCTTCCGTGTACATTGCTCGGAGCATTTTGGCTATGTATGTACGAAGGGGGAACCACCAGCCCACCAACCCGATTGGCGAAAATGGTGGTTATTTGTTTGTGGACAATGGGGCAAGTGGCCATACAAGCATGTGGCCATGCTGGTAAAAGGAATTGGGGGGTGGGTTGTCACGAGCACAAGAAAGTTTACGCGATAACATCATAGATTTATGAGTTAATACAACAAAAAATCGTAAATTGGTACACATGTGATAAATTTACCAAAAATTAATTTTTTGATAATAAAAAACCCCGAACTGATGCACTTGTAATAAATTTACCCTCCATTAGTTTTTATTAAATTTTATTGTTAAATTACTTTGTTAAATGACACGTGGCAATTAATAGATGTACCAATTTTGGGTTTTATCATCGATTTGTCAAAGATGTACCAGTTTGTGATTTTTTAATATATTAATCCAATTTAACGGAAACTAATAGAAGGCAAATTTGTCATAGGTGTACTAGTTTGATATTTTTTGTGGTCAAAATATTAGTTTGGAATAAATTTGTCATCGGTGTACCAATTTGGGATTTTTCATGATCAAAAAATTACTTTAGGATAAATTTACCACATATGCACTATTTTTCGATTTTTCGTGATATTAACTCTAGATTTATTTGTACAACGTTTTTATGCTTAGCTACGACTCTACCTCGTAGGGGGGTGCTTAGTTACGACTCTACCTTTGCTTGCACATTCTTTCTTAGTAAATTATTGACTATATAAATAAAGTAATGATATTTTAGTTTTCCTTTTGACCATTGATTTTGCTAACATGTTATATTTTTTTAAGTTTTCAGTTTGTGTTTTGCTATATGCTAGAGTCACGGTCGCTAGGTTCCCATGCGCCAAGGACCATGCAACATTGAAGAATACACATCCAAACCCTAATGGAGCTTCAGGAAAACTCCTAATAATGCCGATAGTTGGTGGACAAGAAGATGCGATCTCAACCACTCTTTCAAGAGTTGATCAACGGATATAATTTGAGACCCTCTATTATATAAAGAGGTGTCCTCCTTCTCGTTTGTATTCATCTAAATTCATTGAAGCATTTACATTCTCTCCGAGATCTTCTCTCTAGATTCTCTCTCTACGATCCGAGTGAGCGATCGAGAAAAGCAATAGAGAAAAGCAACGATCCAACGAAGCCGCATGGGTCATTCCCAAACTATCAACCCGTGACACTAGTCTACTACCTGACTAACTACATTATTAATTTCTCTTTTAGCCATTTCACGGTAGAACTAGAATGACAAACAAATATAAAACCGGTTGCATTAGAATTTAGGATACCAAAAATCATAGTGCTCGTAATTTGATTAACGGGAATAGAAATCATTGTTTCATTCAAAAACTCGAGATAAATAAGAAGTCTCCATGGCAGTGCCTTCAACGTCAAATCCTTAAGTTTGTCCAGAGCAGGCAGTTTGACAGCTTCATAGATAAGAAACGGTATATCAACGCCACCAAAGCAATTAAAGTATACACTAACCTTACACGTTGAGCAGATTGGGAACTTGCATGCTTCATCTCTTCCTTTACCTGATGAAAATTCACTAGGGATACGCAACCACATACAACAAGGCTTCAAAGAATTTGTTTTCAAAATGGTTAAGATGATCGAGAGCATTTTCTAGGAGAAAAATCATTGTACATACAACCTCTTAAAAGATGCATTCAGATACTAGAATCTGGTTCTCAACATTGCCATTAGTCCAACCAGCTTTCCATATATTGCAGCATTTTCATTGGCAACTGACTAGTCGGTAATGCAACTCTAACCCCTTTGTAGCCAATAGGTGAACATGAACTACAAATATATGTAATCTATTGATTCAATCATCTTACCACTCTCCGACTAGTATCCTCCAGCAATGAGCAAATTGCTAGCACAACTTCCTCTTTGAGGGTGTTACGGATGCAACTGCATAAATAAAATTTGCACAGCTATTGGAATCGAATGGAGTTATTATGACTTGTCTTCAATGTTATAGACAAAAACATCTTCAGTCTCATGAACTATATGATGTTGAACCTGCAAGATCTTGCACTTCAAGGGTGCATGACTGAAATCAAGTTTTAGACTGATTTGGAAGAATTCTCGCTAATTCATGTCACTTGTGTACATTTCGAATGGAAACCAATTGGTTTTTGTGACTTTGAGACAGGTGAAAAGGATAATCAGAGGTCTAAAATAAACATCTTAAAGAGTACGTTAAATTGAATAGGATGCAAAGGTATAGAAAGATGAGGTAGCCAAACCCCATTTTGTAGGAATAGTTCAAATACTGTTGTGGTGGTAAGCAAACAGGTTTCTTTCCTGACCTTTTTCAAGTCAGATTTTACATGCTTCAGTTCTTTCCTGACTTTTTTAAGATTGACAATCAGTGAGAATGTGAATACTCTCAAGATGATCTATCACACTAGGAAATCCACTTTATATAAGTTGCACTCCTATCTCTAAATCTTTTTCCCCTCCTCCCTCAAGCCATTCTTTTGTCAGGTGCAACATTTCATCAATTTCACGGTTGACGTACAACATATCTAAACAAAAGTTTGCTTCATTGGAATGTCTCACAATCAACATTATTTTAGAACTGACATAAAGACGACATGACCAGCCTAAAAAATGTGCCACATAGTGTGGCATCACTCCTATTAAGAAATATGAACTGTTGGGTACTAAGGTAGTTCTAATGTCCTGCACCTGATCAAAAACAGATCAGCAGATGAAAATGCAATGGAACATTTCATCCCTCATCACTGAAATGAGCAAATGACACAAAAATGGCACTGACAAATAGTTTGCATGACTGAAACAAATGCAATTTCTACTCATCTTACCACTCTCCGGATTTCCTCTTCGGTCAAGCAACTATTGGGCACATCATCACTTTTGAGTCTGCTTGACTTCTTACTACGGAACCATTATCAGTCTTTTAGGAACCATGTTCGCACGAAATAGTAGCCAAATGGATGAAAATACATCATACTCCTATATGGTTCGAGAAGATGGATCTATATCTATGCATAACACAACAAACCATGACTCTGCATATCTAGTTTTGACACTGATGTGACCTCTTCGAACAAGATTTTCCGACAAGATTAGGCAAGCAAGAAACATTCTTAAGAAGAGTCACTGAGAGGACTGCCTGATGCGAAGCGCCAACTGGAGTGCGAAGAGCCGACAAAGTTTGAATAGTTGATGAACCTAGTTTTATTCAACCTTCTTCCAAAAGAAAAGAAACAATTTGGAGGTACTACCATCAGCGGACATCGAAATCCAAAACATATTTCGTGCGGTTCTGTAAAAACTTAAGTTTTTGGTTCAATGTGGAATTGGGTTTCTTGTGGAATTAGGATTCCAATTCCCACATTTTTCACGTTTGAAGAGAAATCGAAAGGTGAATTTGGATTTCACATGGGTTAATCCTCAAACAATGTCGAATTGGATTACTTAGCAACAGTTAGTATTGAAATTCCAATTCCATATTCCTCTGGCCACAAAACTATCAAAGTCCCAACTTCAAGACCGTCAATCACCGCCACCGCTATCGGTTGCACTCGATCACTGGTCCCCAATAGCCGTCATGGCCACTGCAAATGATTGCCAACCACTGGTTGCCACCACGGTGAGAAGTTTTCTTTTCTAAAGGGCCCAATTTTTTTTATATCCAAACAATTGAAAAGGAAAGAATGACATTACTTGGAATACAAATCTACTCCTAGCTGGTATGGATAAATAAAGGTAGGCAGATTGAACTGAAGGGGAGCTAGATCAGCAATGCCGTGATAAAAATAAAAAGAAAATAAAAAACATGCATACAACCCATGCAAATGCAAATCCCAGCGGCAAAAACAGTGGGAAAACGAAGAGATTACTCGTCGGATGGATCCAAAGGCTTCCCCTTAGAACGGCCTGTCTTGTGGGATCTTGGAGCACACGAGGAAGGTTTAAGATTCACTCCCATGATTATTTTGTCTCGTTCACTCAATCAACAGTTTAATATATGAAAGAAGAAGGAGAACAAATATGAGATCGGAGTATATGGAATTGTTTGGTTCTTGAAGGGGGAGAGGTGCGAAGCGAAAGGCATGTAAAGCCGCAAACATTGAATTTGTTTCTTTTCTTTTCTCCGATTTCAGCCTTTTGCCTAATAAATGAGCTATTTTTAGCCTTCAACGCAAGTTTAAGCCAAATCCTTTTGAGATGAACCCCGATTGAAGCTGGAAACCCAATCGGTAGCTCGCTCATCTAAATTGTAGAGAGAGAAAGTTTAGAGACAAAAGTTCTAGAGAATTCTTTCTATTGCTCAATTGTTTGATGGATACAAATAAGGGGAAGAGCACTCCTATTTATACAAAGACTCGACTCACTGCATCCGTTGATAGCCTTTTGATCTAACGATAGAAATTGTATCTCCCCATTTACCAATTACCGATACTTAATGCAGGAATTCTCTAGAACATGGTACAATTACCATATTGCTCGTCCCTCTAAACATTTCGAAAGCTCTAGAAGATTTGGACCGGTCTTTGTCGATCATGTACACGGTCCTTGGTGCATGGAAACCCAAACCGTGACACATGACCAAAAGTCGTAACAACTAACGATAGTTATCTATTGATCGATCTCAAGAATATTAAAGGCGAAGTAATATGGCTCTCCATCGAATTAATGATGTCGAAAATTGCTTCATCTGATACTTCATAAGGTTTTTCTTCGTATGTTTAGAATTTCTTATGTATTGTGCTTGGGTAAAAGTACTTCGATTATGAAAACCGACTAGTTTTCAATAGAGAGAGAGGAATTACTGAAATTACTCTTCGAGTATGAACTGCGACAATGTTGTCTTTTAAATTGGGTTAATACCATGAAAAACTCCAAACCGGTACACCTATGATAAATTTACCTCAAACTAATTGTTTGACCACAAAAAATCCCAAACTGATACATTTGTAATAAATTTACCCTCCGTTAAATTAGATTAATATCACAAAAAATCACAAATTGGTAAACCCGTAACAAGCAGAAAGGTAAAACCCCAAACTGGTGCACCTGTTAACTGCCATGCGTCATCTAACTCAACAATTTGATTATAAAATTTAAAGAAAATTAATGGAGGGTAAAATTATTATAGGTATACCAGTTTGGGGTTTTCAATAGTAAAAAACTTAGTTTTAGATAAATTTATCACAGGTGTACCAGTTTGGGATTTTTCGTGATATTAACCTATTAGATTTACTTGAAATGAATAGTTTATGTGAAGTGATGGTTGTGGATCATAGGAAGGTTCTGGGAAATGTTGCTCGCATGCATGCTTCATTGTAGTTGGAGGATTTATGTTTGGCCACTATCATCTAAGAGGCTCAAACGCGCGTGGGGATTACTGTAAATATGCTACCTCGCGAAATTAGCAACTTTATCTCATGTTCTTTTGATACTAGTAATGATTGCACGTGAATGGGAGTAGTTGGAAAAATTTTATATCGCGCGTAAGTTGACTACCCTCCAATTTTAATCGCGGTCATCCTCATTATGATTTGAATTGTGGCCCTAACTTTGAAGCACACTGCCGAAGCAGCCGGCCATCGCGTCGAAAGGAACCATCAATACTAATCACACCATAAAAGTTTAATTAAATTGTTCTAATTTTTTTTTGGTAAGGATTAAATTGTTCTAATTAAGCGTTGTGAAATGAAAATCCCGTGAAATGTCTAAACAACCAATCATCTTGCATGTCGGAGTTGCCTTCTTAAATCTTGTCTCGCTAAATCAAATTTGTCCAAATTAGAAATGTTATGCTATGTGTGGTTGCTTAAATCCCCACCATATGTCTCTCCAAATTAGTTCTTGCGTTTGACGATTTTGTTGATCTGTCTAATGTCATGTTGCGTGGCCATTGATTATGTGAATATATGTTAAGCAAACACGTATTCTTGTTAATAAGAAAAGGAAAATTAAAATTAAAACAAAAGAGAAAATGCTATGTAACCAACCTTGGAAGACAAGCTAAATGGGTCACCGTGCTTCTAGTTGAATAAAATTACAGATGAAAGATGGACCAAACATATTGGCACGCATCATATCTTTTTTATTATAGCTCGATTCTTATTAATTTCCCCAAATTTGCTAAACATTTCGCTATTAGCGATTTTACCACTCAATGTTGGCCTTTTTGCATGCTACAAGCCCTGTACAGTGCCCAACTCTTTTAAAGTCATTCTTCTACATTTTTTTTACAGAAATCCATATATCATATTCTAGGTTAAATTTATTCGCCTGTACACGATCTTAATATTTCATTACATTTTTTTCATGAATATCTTGATTTTGTTTTGGCATTATCGATTAATCAATTAAATTGTTATTGCTTGGTACATTGTTCCCGGAACTCGGGGATTAAATTTAAACTCGAACGTGCTAGAAATCTCGCTCCCCATAAGCAAAATTTCCGGCTCCTTCCCCGAATGTACAATCAGATAAATTTAAATCTGATTATGGGCGAAGCATCGTAACATCATAAATCTAAGTCTACAATGTTTTTATTCATAGTTACGACTCTACGTCGTGAACTATACAGTAGGTGCCCAGTAGAAGTGGGGCAACGAGAGAAACAAATGCGGCAGTACTGACTATTCAATCCTGAATATTTGTCAAAATTGTACTCATTTTGCCTAGTTTGCAAATTTTTTTACAGCCAAATGTCACGAACCGTGATTTTCTCGTACTTCTGTACCCTTGTGAGGCATTACTAATTATTCGATCTTGAATATTCTCAAAATAGTATTCATTTTGCCTTGTTTACAAAACTTTTTAGAGGCAACTCTCTGGGATTTCATGACCAAATATTAGATGCTATATAACCGTCATTGAAGTTTTTTTTGTAAGCAGTAGTAAATGAGCATGTAGGGGAATATTGATCATAATTTAACAACTCCCTTCACAAATTTTCTTCAAGCCTAATGGCTTTAAGAGTCTCCCTCGAAATCTACATCAAGGGTTTAAAGTTGGCACTTGGTAATGACAGAGGAGTGAATGTTTGCTACGTAGTTCTGCAGTAATTACTTGTGTCTATAATCTATATCATGCAAGAACTTAAATATTTGTATTAGAGAGGTCGATTTCTTTGTCAGCAAGGGGAAAATTCCAAATTCAGCTCAATAAATCCTCTAAAAGAAGTCACCACCTCTATATCTCATCGATTACCTAAATTTGATTTCTTGCCCATTGTTTCTCGGTAAATTATGACCGGATTATATAGGTGAATGATTTTTAGTTTTCTTACATACACTGGATCGGTCCCCTTCAACAGATGCATGGAAATTGTCCCGTCCACAGGGACAGTAATCTAGTAAAAACTAGTTATCGCCAGTAATTTGATCCGCAAATTTAATCCCTTTCTTAGCCCATGGCATGGTAGAACTAAAATGACAAATGGATATGAACCGTTGTACCCGGACATGTGCATTAGAATTTAGTATACCAAAAAGCATGGTGTTCATACTTCGATTTAGAAACTCACAGCAAACACGACACAACTCACACTATTGAGATAAATAGAAAGTCTCCACGACCAATGCCCTGAATGTCAAATCTGAAAAGATTGTCCCGGAGCAAGTGGTGCTTGATCAGTAGCCACAAGATTCAATCCCTCAAGAACAAATCGATATCGTCATCTTCAATATCTGAAGAGCAATACAGATAATATCAGAATGTAACCACACTTCAAACAACCATGGTTGCTAATTTCTCGGGAACCATAGATGAATATTCATCAAATGTCACGCTACTAATGAGGCCATCACTATGTCCTCTATAGGTTTTCAGAGAAGTTAGTATGCATAATTTGCCATACTACACTTCGATTGGTCCTTATCATCAGATAAGTCATATTAATGAGATAATGCAACTGCTGCAGAGAGATAATCAAAAGTAATATCTTCGAAAGCATCTATAAAACTCTCTTTGTATGTAGTTACGACTGTTGGTAAGTTGAGTAGACCCAATCACATCAAGAGCTTATTAGTGTGACAAAGTTGAGTCAAGTGTCATACTTCAGATGCCAAATGATTTAGCGTTTCATTTGAGCCACTTTCACATTCACTTGTTTAGTTCCCAACAGATATCACAAAAATATCCATATTTCAAAAATGCTCAATGGGTTCCCAATGCTAATTTGACCGTTCTGGAGTTATGGGGTGTTGAGTTTTTACCGGCACTCTCTATGGTTGCTCTTTTGTCCATTTCTTGCCAAAAAAGAACAAAGAAAATGGACAAAACTGATTCCTTAATAAGAAGAAATGAGCTGATGCAATTCCTAGTGAATATTAATTCTGCAATATGCAATCGTAGTCACACCACACTCATCATCATCTCGAATATTAGTTCTGCATATTTTCAGTATAAGAGTCCCAAATTTTCTTCTCAATTTTTCCACTAGACAGGATAAAACAATACCATACCGCATCCTTACCAAAAAAAAAAAACAATACCATACCGCAACACAATCGACGACGTTGCAGGGAGAAAATTCAACATACTGGAAGCTAGGATGCTTGATGGTGGCCCGCAGGGTTGTCCGAATGGCTGTACATTCATATCCGCTGAAGGCTCCTTTTGGTTCGAATTGTCAATAATTTGGTTCCACGTGGCATTTTGGGAATTGAGACTCTGTAATTGCATTGGCAATCCAGCAGCAGTAATGCCACTATTTCCTGGAGAGAAAGAGCATTTAAACGATCAGCATTTTGTTGTATATAGCCATGGGTATGAGCTATTAAAGAAACTGGGTTCTTCTCGGTATTTTCTACTTCTATGATGTCGTAACAAAGCCGTAGAGGTGACTGTTCTGCTTTCGTTTCAGCAAGTCATACTCTCACCAAAATTATCATCATGGCGAACATCAATTCTGCAAATTTTCAGTGTAGAAGTCCCAATTTTCCACAAGACACGATAAAACAATACAATGCCACAAAGCAATCAACATTACTGGGAGAAAATTCAACGTATTGAAACCTGGGAAGCTTCCGGATGGCTGTACATTTGTATCTGCTGAAGGCTCCATTAGGTTCAAACTGTCGATAATTGATTTCCATGGGGCATGTTGGGAATTGAGACTTTGTGATTGTATTGCCAATGGAGCAGCAGGAATAACACTATTTCCTGGAGAGAGAAAACATTTAAACTATCAGCATTTTGTTGCATTTAGACATGGATATGAGCTATCAAAGAATTCATAAATGGGTACTTCTTGGTAACAAAGCCAACGAACACCTCATCCTTCTCTTTGTTCTTTAATTATCTTGATGTACTTTGATTGTTCAACACTTTGACATCATGCTTAATCCCACTTAATTGCTTGTTTATCTTTATATCCTTCCATTTAACATTCTTACTCTTACTGAGAAACGTTGAATCGATTTTCCAGTATACACAACATGACACCAACCGCAACATTATGATGTACCATTTTCAAACAACCATATAAGCTAAATGAAAAGAGATAAGTAGAGCTACATTGAGCACCTGCTGTGCGGAATGTCTTCTTCTACATAAAGGGAGGAATATGCAGAAAGTAATATTATGCAGATATCCAAGTGAACTTACTCTGTGTGTGACTAAGTGCACCTGTTGTTTTGCAAGCCTTAATGGTTTTCAAAAGATCAATTAGGTTAAAAGGACACAGCACGTTTTCCATATGTACCTCAAACACAGGGTAGTATAGATATGACAACCTTTAGGCACTCTCAAAAGAGTGATGGGTTTTGATTTGACTATCGATGCATACCATGAATGTGCGCAAGCCAGGAGAAGCAAGTCTCCTAGGTGAGGGATCAACATGGAGCCCACAAATTCCTAATGTTGTGAGTTATACGGACAGTTTGACCAAATAGATTTAGGTCCCAAAACCCATCTGAAAAACCAGTAATTAGGACATTGCAAACATGTGCTTTATGAGTAATGAGAACAGACACCAATGATTCTCCCTGGATAATATTTCAGTATTTTCTTGTCTGACTCTCTGCTACTTATGGAACAGTTGATTTTAATCACCTCCCAAGCCATATCATTGGAAGCCTGCATATTTCCCTCCCGAAGGTGTATGGCACTGTGAAACGTTTAAGTTTCACCATGTCACTTTGATATCTAAAACCACAAAAGAAGTGGCTACTTCTAAGCTAGTGTTTAATTATAGGAAACTTTTTCTTTTCCTTGTAGCCAGTTAGAGCACATACCTTCCACTGTGGATGCTGAAGTTCTAGGAGGTACTTTCAAACCAACATGACTGGCCAATCTCAGCAGATGCATATTGTTGTGAAGTGGATGGAAGCATTGTTGATCTCCTAGAACTTCATATGGAGAACATGAGATCTTCTCTAACATGGAACTTGAAGAAGCCTCAGCATCGAACTGTCTAACATCATTCCAATTCTCATAGGCCTTTTTCACCAATCTATCTGCATAGACCTGGAAGACTTGACAATTACTACTTCCTCAACCAATTAATTTATCAGGCTTATCTCACACCCTAGGTGAGTCAAAGAATTCAGGCTGGACTTGTATGATTATCAAAGGCACTAAGAAGATGTGTCTAATATTTTCCCTTTTTTTTCTCAGACAGATCAAACAAGGTAGGAAGATGCAAAGTTAGTGGTCAAAATAACAATAAGGAAATCATGGACATCAAGTTCACAAAATATCAAAGGACTTGTATGATTATCATCGGAGATACTCTCTTTTGTGTTTGTTTTTGCCTTCTCCCCTGGCATTTACAAAGCTGATTAAAACAGCTTAGCATCAGAGACACCTCGTTAGGAACTCGAAGTTGTGATCATCAACAGAAAGTAATCACTAATGCACCATAATTGAATGCACATAATTTTTAGAAATCGCTCCCTGATCAACTGTCATACCCATGCTATATTGACAATGTAGATAAAATTTTAACTGATAATCTGAGGTCAGGGGTTGTCCCTTGCAGATTGCATGGCAAATTTCAAAAAAGGTAGAATTTCCCAGTTACCTTCTGCTGGAGAGAAAAACTGTCGGCAGCACAATACACCCCGTCCGCAGTAAGACCACTGAGTTGACCAAAATTGTTGAATATAACACCACGATCACTTTCATTATCGTGATTGTACACGTAGAGTTTCCCATTCGGAGTGCAAGTTTTTGCATGAACTAGGAGGGGTTTCCATTTCTTCTCTGTCATGCCAAGAATCTGCAGTGAACAAACACGACATTACTCTTCTCGGTTTAGGGAGTTCAATCCAAATTGAGAACCATGTGCAAAATCTCACATTTCTCAGTTTCTCAGAGTCCATGGAGAGTTGTTGTAAAAACTCTTCCACCTTATGTATTCCTGCTTCATTCAGCCTCTTGTGAAATGATCCATCCTTTGCAATATTTTTCAATCTCCAGACCTCATCATCGGATGCAGGTGGATAGTGTTTCTTGTATGCTGTAAAGTGAATAGAGGATGAAAATTGCCATAACGCTAAGATCAATAGGCCAAACAAAAATTGTTGTGCAACTAAAAACTCTCTAAACTATTTTGTGAAGTATTGAGACAGAATAGCTAAGGAAGCCCATATTCCGGCTTCACTCAGTTTAGTGAGATTTTCCATCTTTGGCAATCTTCTTCAACCACTAGACTTCATTAGCCAAACAGTCAGATGATGTTTTTGTATCCTGCAAAATGAAGACAACAAATTCAGTAAGGTCTCAGTCGCTATTAGATTAATGAGTAGCAGCAAACATCTGATAGGCGTGCAAACCTCTCTGGAAAATGATCCGAATTGTCAACACTTACCAATGATAGAGAAGCTCTTCAGATGCAGGCTACGAGTTTAATAGTTCGGGATTTTTTCTCCCAGAGTAACGGTCATAATCTCCTAGAGTAACGGTGGCCCGTATTTTTTAGAGAGACAATCATCTAAGCATTTTTTCTTCAAGAGGAACGCTCCTCAACGGTCATAATCTCCTAGAGTAATCGTGGTCCGTATTTTTTAGAGAGACGGTCATCCAAGCATTTTTTTTCTTCAAGAAGAGGTCATCTAAGCACTTCTTCTTCAAGAGGAACAGTCCTCATAATAATTTTCTCCGAGAGTAACGGTCATAATCTCCTAGAGTAATGGTGGTTCGTATTTTTCAGAGAGACGATCATCCAAGCATTTTTCTTCAAGAGGAACACCCCTCGTAATAATTTTCTCCGAGAGTAACGGTCATAATCTCCTAGAGTAACAGTGGTCCGTATTTTTCAGAGAGACGGTCATCCAAGCATTTTTTTTGTTCAAGAGGAGGTCATCTAAGCACTTCCTCTTCAAGAGGAAGAGTCCTCATAATAATTTTCTTCGAGAGTAACGGTCATAATCTCCTAGAGTAACGGTCATAATTAGGGGTGTAAATGGTTCGGTTCGGTTTTTCGAGAAAACCGAACCGAACCGAACCATTAAGGGTGCCCCCTTGAACCGAACCGAATTTGAACCGAACCGAATTTGAACTGAACCGAAAACTTGATTTGGTTCGGTTTGGTTCGGTTTGGTTTGGATCGGTTTTTGATTTCAAGTTCATTAAGCAAAGAGAGAGAGGAGAGAGAAGGGGAGAGAGGGGGAAAAATAGCTCTAAACCGAAGTGTTTTCGGTTCGATCCGAACCGAACCGAAATAAATCAAACCGAAAAGAAAAATTGGTTTATTTTGATGATCCGAACCGAAATGCACGAAATTTTCAGTTCGGTTCGGTTCGGTTCGTATCTCAGTTCGGTTTTTCGGTTCGGTTCTGACACCCCTAGTCATAATCTCCTAGAGTAACGGTGGTCCGTATTTTTCAGAGAGACGGTCATCCAAGCATTTTTTTTTTCTTCAAGAGGAGGTCATCTAAGCATTTCTTCTTCAAGGGGAACAGTCCTCATAATAACTTTCTTCGAGAGTAACGGTCATAATCTCCTAGAGTAACGGTGGTTCGTATTTTTCAGAGAGACGATCATCCAAGCATTTTTCTTCAAGAGGAAGAGCCCTCATAATAATTTTCTCCGAGAGTAACGGTCATAATCCTAGAGCAATGGTGGTCCATATTTTTTAGAGAGACCGTCATCCAAGCATTTTTCATTTCAAGAGGAACAGCCCTTGTAATAATTTTCTCCAAGAGTAACGGTCTACATAGTGATTCAAGAGTAACATTTCTTGAGAGTAATAGTCCGCATGAAATGAAGCTCTTGAGCGGCCATGTCCACCAGCTCTACAAAGTGGCGGGAGTGGTGGCGCCATTAATGGGGTTGAAGCTTCTGGCGGTTGTAATTTTACATTTTTAGCCCTTTTTTTTTCCTTTTTTTTTAAATTTTTTGATTTTTTTTTCTTTTTTCCTTTTAAACTTTCAAGTTTATTTCCGATGCGGTACTATTAAGATTATAATAAATTAAGTACTTTAACTTAAAGAACTACTTTAGCTTTTCCATTAGACAAATTAAGCAAAGTTAATATAGGGACTTGATTTCACTAATTTAACAAGTTCTATGATTTGATTGCATTTTTTGAAACTTTTTGCATCTTTTGGAAAGTGTGGATGTTCATAACAATTTATGCAATACTGTAAAAAGTAAGCGTACCTTCACCCCTATGTTCCTTGACGGGCAAGGCATCTGTTTTTGCTTCTCGGATTCGTGTATTCCCACCATAACTCGATGCCACTTTGAGCCCTATCCTGAAACTTTTGCTCCTAGTCCAGCTGGAATTGTCGGTAAATATCAAATCTCCCAGCTCCCCAACACCTTCCTTGAGCGTTACTTGGAGTTTTCCTGTCAAAAGCGGCCTCTTTCCTTCTCGCTCTTTAACCACGTAGTTCTCAAACTCTTCTTGGGTCCAGTTTTCCTCATCGTCTTTGTTGAAGTCACCTTCAAGCACGATGACGTCCAACTTGATGGAGGCTTCCGGGCCTGATGCAACAACATACCCTGTATCCGCATCGATCAAGGCAACCTTAATGCGAGCACCACCATCTCCTTCTAGTTTCTTTCCGGTAAAAAGAGGAATTGACAGTTTGGTTTGAAGTTGAAGCTGTAAGTTTCTCGCATCATTCTTCGCCGCAGATTTAGCGATAGCCCTGCATTCTCTCAAGAAAACAACCATTAGAAATAGGAACAGATACATATAATGGTGAGCAAAAGGAACCGTCCGAATTGGATTGAATGGGCAGTTCTGGGCAATTCCTGAAATCACCGGTGTGGTTCCTGATTCCATAAAATTGGAACCGATGAATATTGGATCGGTTCCAAGGATGGAAACCCCACCTGGATCATCCGGATCAGATCAATTATTTTTTTATTTTTTTAATTGTACCGCAAAGTCAATTTTGAAAGTCTCCACGGTCAGAGCCCAAAATTATGAAGCCGAAAGCCCTTTGACCCAATTCAAGAAGAACTAAAAGCCCAGCCTCAGATTCTCTATTTTGCTCTCTCACATTGCTGTGCTCTGTCGCCGCCGCACCTCCTACTCTCGATCGCCATCTTCAGCTTCATCTAACGTGAAGGTCTCACTGTCTCTCTGGAAGAAAGTTCTCTCGCTCATAGGTCATCAAGCTCAGAACCAAAGAAAATCTCTCTCGTCTGAAAATCTCCTGAGGAAGCGAACCCTCTCACTTCTCAGTCGCCATCCGACACAATCCGATGCGGCCGCTCGTCAAATTTTTGTACTTGCTCAGCTCTTACCAGTTCTTCTTTGTTTTCCGGCTAAGAATGCTAGACGAACTTGGATTTCGTTCGAGGCTTGTCCACTGGCGTCAACGCCCAGCGACGGCTCTCTTTATTGATTTCAAGCCGTCGTAGTCATCTCCGCCCGACGCCGTCCATCATTCTCAAGTCGTGCAGTTTCACCCCTGTTTTACTTTGTATATCTTGATCCGAGACATCAAAGAGACTCATTCTTGCTCGATCTGCTTTTCGTCCGGACGATCTTCACCACTGTAGCATCCAAGAACTTTTTGGCTTCATAGATTGAGCCGGGTCGCGGTTCTTCGTTAATCCCACCGATTCCATTGGACTACCCAGAAACCGGGGTCCGGTCCCAGGACAAGATGGTCCGATTCTCACTTCTAGAGTCCCACTGGTCTGGTTCCTGGTTCCTGAGTGGGAACCGGAACACCCGGGAACCATAGCTACTGAAGCGGGAATTTGAAAAAGTAGCTATAAAGAGAGACAAACTACCAACAATGTATGTGCATTCGTACCTTGCAAGGTGGGCAGAGTGAATGTTTGCAAGCTCCCCTGCTTCCGTCTGGCAAATAACGCCAACAGCAGAATTGCCAATGTTGGAGACCTCAAAAAAAACTGAAGCAGAAGGGATATGTCTAAGATAAAAGTGCAAATTTGATAAACTTTGTTAATCTTACCAGTTTTTGCACAGCATTCTCCATTAAGCACAGCCGCTGTGCTATATCTTTGAGAGCATCCCCAATGCTACTACACCATGGAAATTGACACCATGAACAACGGCTGTCTTTTGTAACAAATAGACATGTTACTAGTATATATGAATATCAGACCCGATTACAGTATAAAAAGATGGACACCAGACTCATCAAAAGCATTCTTTTAATCTAACGCGACATAGAAACATCAATGCAAAGCTGGAATGCATATTTATCCAGTACATGATAGCAGAAGCAAGTAAAGTTAATTAGCAGCTATCTCCAAATGCACCGTCCTTTCAGCGATTAACAAAAAAATGTATGTGCAGGTACTACACTTTGCCGAACAGAATCATGGATTGATGGCACGTGAAAGTTGATGATTTTTATAGTTGGCCAGACAATACGGATCGAAATTCTACTAGAGGAATCAGTTGATGCATATAAGATGCTGCCAACAAACCAATTGAATTATATTCACCTTTGAAAATATTCGGCACACTGATATAGAACACGCTCTGCCTCTTTCATGACCTGTCCAGCAAAGAGCAATAGAATTACATAAGCAAGAGTCATCTGTCACGTATTCATCATATTCTAGTTTCACATCACAGGTATCTTCATTGTCCTACTACGCGGAAACTGTCATTGACCACATATTCCAGGATTCAAGCAAATAATTATGTCCAACGCACTTCCTTGAAATTTTGCATCTTCTTGTGATCCTTACTGTCCAAAACAACATGGAAAGCCTAACTCTTGTTCTCAGTGGAATCGTTTCACAGTAAAACCCTAGAACTGTCAAGGGGTCTTTTTTAGCACTCAAACGATAGTTCTCTATACATCTTGGAGCAATTTCTCATGCGATTTTCTATCCGGAAACTGACTGGAAGGTCAGAAATGCATCCAACCACTTGTAATCAAAGAGATCAGCAATTGAAATACAATAACCACAGTTTTTGTATGTCCAAGTAGACTACTTTACTCATCTTACCACTCTCTGAACATCCTCCACCGTCAAATAGCTACTTGGCACGAGATTCCTCTCGGACCCGTTCCATTCTTGACTGTGTGAAGATGAGCAAAAAAAAAAGCAAGATAGGATAATTTAGCAAGCAGGATAGCAAAGGGAATGATGACAGCTCATTTGCTAGGTATAAAAATCTAACAAAGTTCAATTCCGATAAGGAGGAAGTACTGCAATTGGCCTAATGCGAAATCACATAACAGATTCAAGACAACAACATTTGAGGTCCATAATTTTTCACATTAAAGCCACAGCACAATCCCACAAACAGAAAAACCGAACGAAAGCGATTTAGAACTGTCATGAGGCAAAAGCTAATCAATGTTATACTTCAACGCAGGCTTCGCCATATTTCTCATTTTAAGAATCTTCAACTCAAGAACTCAAGTAAAGCTAAAACCAACACGATCGTCAAACAATATATCAAGCATTGAAACATTAAGACGGAAGGAGTGAACTTACTTGTTCGGATCGAAGCATGGCCTCTTGGGTTGACTTGGTTCACCTGAAGAAGTGGGATCCAAAGCTCTCTTTTGCATGGACATGATTTTGCTTTTCTTTTGTAGAGCTTAGCAAGAACTGAGGAAGTGTCTGAATTTTGGGAGTGTTTGGTCGCTGAAAAAATGCAGCAGAGAAAAGAATGAGACGGTAAATAGTTCGTCGACGAACTCGAGCTCAAAGTAATGAGTTTGTAATCAATGGAGTGCTTTTCTTTTTATAATGTCTGAAAGAGTGGAACATAATTTTCCGAGAAAAGCCAGGCTCATTTCCGGGAAACGTGGCGGCTTTTAGAAATTTTCTCTCTTCTTTTCTCTAACTTTACCAAACTTTTTTTTTGGCCAGAACCCCCTTAAACTTATGAATTATGAAGCTGCATGTACTTTTAGTTTTTGCTTTTTGCTTTTTTTCCGCCTTTTGTCTATTAAATAATTGAGCTATTTTTGTCTTCAACGTTCAAGTTCAAGGTAACTCTTTTCAACCGGATCTCTAATAAATAGGTCACAAGCTCGAGTATCGGTTATCATCTAGATGCGGCTTTTAAATAAGCGATATAAAATATCAATTAATCGCTTCTTATCCGACATGGCTATAACTTATAAAACAATGAGGAATGTGTGTTGTAGTTATCTATTAAGCAAATGCATGTACTATAAATCGAGTTGAGGAATATTGGAGACAAATTAGTATGGTCCTTCATCAAGTTGATGATGTCAAAACGATTTATTGTTACTTGATTCGTCATAAGATTTTTTTCAAATGTTTAGAATGCCATATGTATTAGACGTGGTTAAAAGCATTCCGATTACAAAAACATGCTCGCTTTCTTACACGTGCTTTGCACAAGGTTTCTTTGCAAAGAGATGATTAAGTGATTCTTGATGTATCATTCTCATAAGAACTCTCAATCTTAGATAATCTTTCAATTACTTAAACAGAAAATTGTAAATTATTTTTCCCAAATATGGATTCCTATAAAATCTACAATATCAAATATGATACGAATTTTTCAACCAAAAATTATACGAATTCACCGATTTAATGGACAAGAAAAGATCAACAATTAATCAATTAAATATAAGTCAATGTAATACGAACAAAAAATCTTTAATAAAAGCTATAATTTTTATTGTAATACATGGCCAAGTGAAATTAATTTCTTGTGCAAATTAAAACAAATACTGAAAGCTTTGTAAAAATGACATTGGACTGCATGATCCAAGTCATTATTCACTATAATCCCTAAGTGTTAGTCTCATCATCATTTTGTAAATCATCCTAATTAAACTTTATTAAAATGATCCGTAGTCAATAATGCCACTTTCAATAGTGCAAGCGGTCATCGTTAATAATTCATGTGATCACTGTTGATCTGTTCTTCTCTAACTCTTTCCCTTTTCTTTTTGTCCTTCTATTAAAGTCTTTTTCATCAAGTTTAAGTAAAAGGAATTAAGTGACCAACGAGGTTACGGCGATAAAAGGGATTAGGAGATTGATAATTGATAATTAAATTGAGCATATGTTAAATGTTTGCTACCACATATAATTGCGGGATTTGTCGTAGTCGAGTTCCAATATATTAATTTCCTAATTAACGTTTCATTCTGCCTCTAAATTTGGATCATTTTTTTTTATTACTTCTACCATTTCACCATAAGTCAGTCGTATTGATAATTATAAAATATATAATTTGCCGCATGAGTTCTCATTTTCGTTCGGAGGAAAGTTCCGCGAAATGTTACTTGCATGCGTGCTTCATTGTGGTTGGAGGATTTACACTGTGGCCACTATGTTTTAAGAAGCTCAAAAGCGCGTGGGACCTCCCAAAGCTAGCAACTTGGCTCATCAGTCTGCCGACACTAGTAACGACGACAGGTACAGTGGATGAAAGATGTTGTACAAGACTTTTTATTGCGCCCTTAAGTTGACTACACCCAATAACAGTACAGTATTTAATCGCGTGGCGACGATGAAGAAGACGTTGCGGAACTCGATCGAGGAGTCGTGGCCCCGATAGTTGAACATCACATTGAGTAAATTGATTGGGTTCTCTAGAGGAATTGCCATTGGAGAGAGAGAGAGAAGAAATACTGGAATTACCTTTACAATAAATAATATCGAAATATTATTTCATATCGCTTGACAATGAATCTTGAATGCTTTTTATATTTATGTAGTCTCCCTCCACTTATCAGTTTGAGCTTTTGAGTTGAATTTTTAATAAATAAGATCTTAGCTTTAAGAGTCTCCCCTCAAATCCATATCAAGGGCTTGAAAGTTGGCACTTGATATCGGCAGAGGAGAGAATGTTCGCTACATAGTTCTTCAGTAATTATTTATGTCTATAATTTATATCACGCAAGAACTTAAATATTTGTATTAGAGAGGTTGATTGCTTTTTTCCTGCCTTTTGGCTAATGAAAATGAATGAGCTATTTTTTTGCCTTCGATGCAAGTTTAAGCTGTGAGCTCGATCCCCGATCGATGGGTGACATGCTCGAATATCGGGTATCATCTATGTGTGGTTTGGAACAAGCGAGAGAAAATTCGTTTAATCGCATCTAATCACATGTGACAATAAGTTGTTACACATAACAAATGTGTGTTATAGTTATCTATAGAGAAAATATATGCACTCTGCATCGATCCCAGGATTATTCAAGGGGAATTAATTAATATGGCTCCCCATCAAATTGATGATGTCGAAGCAATTTTTTATTGCTTCATAAGGTTTTTCTCCATATGTTTAGAATGCCATACGTATTATACTCGGGTAAAAGTATTTCAATTATGAAAACTCGTTAGTTTTCTATTGCAAAGATACGTTTAAGTGTTTTATTGACGTATCATTTTCTTAAGAACTCTCAATCTTAGATAGTTTTTCAATTACTTCAATAAAGAACTGTGAAGTAGTTTTTCCCGATTGTGGATTCATATAAAATCAACAATATAAAACATCTAACTTACAAATTGTAGATAACAGTCAAGCAAGCTTCATAGAAACCAAATCTTGCTAAATACCTCAACTATAGTCGTTTATAGCCAGTGAAAAGGCGACTAATAGGTCTAATTTCATCACTTCATCATAGTATTTCGTGCTTTTTGAGACATTAGAGATTATATATAAGACTAAATTAAGTATTGAATTGATCGACCAAAAAAAATTTTTAAGTATTGAATTGCACCGTGGTACAGCTTACCACCCAACCTCGAGAATGTTACAGGAGATTGATTGGAAATCATTAATCGTAAACAACATAAATAATTGTAATTAGGGAAAGAGAACAACTAATTAGTTGTGGCTAGTGTCACCAATGATCTGTTTTGTTGTTGTGTAATAAGGAAGCCTAAGGAGCATTTTTCAATTTCCTAAAAAATGTGGATAAAAATGCAATTGTTTAGGAAATTGATACGAATTCACCGATTTAAAGAACAAAAATCAATAAATTAATCGATTAAATTTAAGTATTGATGTAATGATAACAACAAAATCTTTAATGAAATGCATTTGTTTTTGTTTGCATTGAATCAGGTTGTACATTAGACTTAATGGAAAGGGCGAGAACTGGTGCTCATGTGAGAGTTGGATTTTCTCTCTAGAGTAGAGAATGATTGTGGAGAGTGTAAAATATGGGTTTGAAAAGTCAAAAAGGGCAAAAAAGTAAAGAAAGCGATGAAAAGTCAACAAAAGCAGAAAAAGTGATGCTTAGCTATAAGATAGATCGAAAGCTCGCGGGAAAGGGGAAAATAAATAAAGACAGAGGGCGAAAGAAAGAAAGAAGAAGAGACGGCTTTGCGTGTTCACAACACGGGACTTCGCCAAATCTGATCAATTATGTATCGCAATGCTCAGCGAGTGCTCGCACCCCTCTCTCATCTAATCGGAGTAATTTTTAGAATCAGGGCATAAATTCAAAGTTTTGTAAAAAATTGAGCTGCGAAATTAGATTTTTGAGTTATTGAGTTTTGAGATTTCATGGAAATATTGGATTATGGTATTATAGAGCTGTGGGTTTGACGGGAGTCAATTAGAGCAACGATTTGGCCAAAGCGAAATTTTAGGGTTTCACGGGTGAGTTTCGTGTTTCATTTAAGTTTAAGTAATAGCTTTGGGTGTGCGATTTGTTGTTGCGTAGGAGTCATTTTGTTAACGTTTAAGCTTAGTATGGTCGTTTCGTAGCTGAGGTAGTGTTTTACTTGGTCTTAACACCGATTCTCGTTTAATTGTTAGGATTATAAGATCATCGGCGCATATAGTTACATTGTGAGCATTCTCAGGTAAGTGATATTATCTTTTCTATGAACTTGTAAATTCGTGTCTTGAAACTTATAGTAAATCAATATAGAGCATGTTTGTTGCATAAAAATATGCATCAGGTATTTATTACGTTTTGATATTTGTGAATGGTTTGAGAATTTTTTTAAAAAATGTGTTGCGAAAAGGTTATATACTGATTTGTAAATTGGTTTATGAAATGAATTCCAAAATAATTTGAGAATATGGATTGAAATTACTAAAATTGCTCCTACAATAAATAAGAATATGAATTGAAATTATTGTAAGGCGGTCCTAATTAGTTAGGACACTGACGAAAATGTAGCGGAGAAAGAAGGAGACAACAAACAGTTTATCAAACGAACTCGAACTCGAACTCAAAGTAATGAGTCTGTAATCATCGAAGTGTGTTTTATTTTGCATTGCGGTTTTTTTTTTTGGGGGGGGCTTTTTTCCGCCTTTCACCTATTAAGGAATTAAGCTATTTCCGTCTTCAACGCAGAGTTTAAGGTAAATCTCTTCAACCCGAGCTCGAATATCAGTTAAAACTTAGGTGCGGCTTTCGAACAAGCAACCAAAAATTCCAATTAATCGTTTCTAATCTCACGGGGGCTATAACTTATAAATTAGGACACTGACAGATGTGTGTTATAATTGTCTATTGAGATATATGGGAGGCCAATTAGAATGGCTCTTCATCAAATAGATGATGTCAAAACGTTTTATGGTTTTGCTTGATTTGAAACGTCTTAACCGGTCGATCATAATGCCAATATTACACGAATCTCGCCAAATTTTGCTTTTGATACGGAAAAAGTTTACTTCTTCCATTTCACTATCTCGTGATATTATTCATCCGTGAAATATCTTTTCAACCTTGGCGGACAACATATCTTTGTCTGTATTATATTCAAGTTAGTGATAGTAAGCTCGATAGGAGAGCAAGAAAGTGCATGTTCCTAAGTTATGCACAAGGTAAACGGGTTTATCGGTTGCGGTGTCATGAATTAAATTCACATTTTATCATTAGAGAAGTTACATTTGATGAATCTCTAGTACTTCTAGGTAGGAGTGTTAGTAACAGTATTTAGACGGATCCGAACGGTGTTCAGCTTAAGTTAGAGTTGCAACCAAAAACTCTTGAGGCAGCTGGTACTAACGAAGTAATTGACACAAATGGTGCTTATAGCGAGGTAAACCCGTCACTCTTCCTCAAAGAAAACCGCGACAATCTATGAACATCTAAGTGAATTAATTTTACAATTTTTGTGGTTTCTCTGACAGCCATAATGAATTGTACTTTCTGTCGTTTTTCTAAATAACAACACTTGCATACATTCAATTCATTAACAACATAACCACATAGCAAATTCTTTTACTTAGAACCTTCAGGCTTCTCTCGCCAATGTGCCTCAAATGTATATACAACAATTCAAACTCTCAAACCAACGCATCCAACGTATCCGCAGTGAATTTCATCACAGTCTCATCTTGAAGCTCATATAGGTCATTATGCTTGATTCTTTTCATTATCACCAAATCACCTCGAATAATTTTCAGAACTCTACATTCTAAGGTATACCGACACCCAGCTAAATCTAGGATATTCGAGGAAATCAAAATTTTCTTTAACTTTGTAACATGCCTCACTCCAGTCAATATCCTCACGTACCATCATGCATTCTAATTTTAACATCACCAACACCTACAATATCGCACTCAGCGTTGTTCTCCAATTGTACTTTACTACTGTCCATGCATTGATACTTAACTTGAAGCGAACAATCATAATCCATAATACATCCATCAAACGACGAATCATTTGTGATAAACAAGATATAATCAGCACTATCCGAATTACTGTTAGATATGGATACAATAATAGTTTTGCTTTATCTGTGATAGAGAAGGTTGTGTCAGGATATCCTAGTAGTTAAAGGTGCATGTGTAGTTGGTGTTCTAATGAGGTCAACGGTTATAGCAAAGTTCAAGTAAGACTCGGACCTGAAAGATGTCTATGACGGTTGAGCTCATTGAAGGCTGTAAGAGAGCAATAACAAAGTTCCAATGAAGCGATTATCATTTGGCTCAAACGTTAAGCTAAGGTGGAGATTGTTATAATATATCTCAAGTTTAAGTCCGTTAAACAAGCCCAATCCAAATTAAATTATTTGGTACGTAAAAGTTGAAAACCAAATATTAACTGTACGGGGATTTCCTTCTATTTTCACGTTAAAGTCGGCCAAAGAATAAAAGAAAAAAGAAAGGAAATTATGGACTTTAATGAAAAGCATGGATTTGCTGATTGGGTCAAAGAAAGGAAAGAAGCCAACAAGGAAAGGAAAGTGGTGTTTTATTCTCAACCTTTTCTTTCCGAGTTGGACTCTACTTCAAGAGGAAAGTTTGATCGGGGACCCCAAGTATAAATGTGGGCTGTTCTTTTGCCACAAGTGTGCACGCCGTGTTTGATGTGGAGGAAAAAATATCTTGAAGCGCCCGTTTTTCACGCGAGTGCTTGGCGTTGGTTTTTCGTTCATGTAATTACAACAAGAGCTTTTAGTATTCAAGCCGATTAAATTCTTATGACAAGAATTTGTGTCAATTTCTTCATGAAATTGAGAGATTATTTTGTAAGAAATTGTAGGGTTAAACACTACGTAAGTTATTAAATGCGATTGGGGGCTGAAAAACACTGAGAGTGTTTAAATAATTCAAGTGTGGTTGTAATTTCCGTTGTATCGCTTAATCTATAGTAAAATTTGTTACTGCTCTACCTGTGAAACCACATAAATCAAATGTCTGATTTATTTTCTTATTCTATCTATTTTACTGTTCGATCGCTTGCTTGCGCAATAATATGCACACTTGAATTTTCAATGTATCATGAATCACACAACAATGAAACTTTTACAAATCTTATCCTTAGGTATTTTTCTCTCTTTCGAAGATTTTAACTCGGCTAGTAAATTACTTGTACTATTGCATGAAGAACACACACCGACGTAATTTTTAAATATAAGAAAACACTTTCATCTCCCGCACATTTGTTGAACTTATGGAAAAATACTCATTTTTTTTTGGAATAAACCGAATCATACTTGTGTAGAACATGTGTCGTATTACACTCGGGTAAAAGTACTTCGATTATGAACTTACCGGCTTTCTTACCCATGGTTCGCACATGCTTTCTTTGCAAAGAGATGATTAAGTGATTCTTGATGTATCATTTTCATAAGAACTCTCAATCTTAGATAATTTCTCAGTTACCTAAATGGATAAATGTGAATTATTGTTCTCAAACATGGATGTGCATGGACTCCTATAAAATCTACAACACAAACTACCTCAGCTCTTTCGCATTCCATTTGTGTTTCAATTACGGTCTTTCTCATCAAGAAATCGATCCGGTTATGACCTGGTCAGTCAACACCCATAAAACGAAGAAAAAGGTCAAAAAGGGAGATGCTCTCTAAATGCTTGTTTCCAGAACCGTTGCTTGCGTCTATGGAGGAATTGATTCCCTTGCCTTTATCTGCTCTTAAGGTCCGTTCATTTTGCAAAAAATAAATAATTTAGAAATTATTTTCAAAAAATAATTGCTTATATCATTTAGAAAAATTAGTCTACGGAAAAAGTTTTCATTATTAATAACAATCTATGCTTAACTATTTTGTAGGCGATGAAAAAATTTTCCGTTCTTTTATTTTTGTAAGCAATACATGCGATCATTTTTATGAAAATATTTTTAAATTACTTATTTTTCGTGAAGCAAACGCATCCTAAAAAGGCTCACATTCTCTCATAAGAACACCTAGTTGTTCTCCAGTTTCACCCAAAATGGGTTTTAACCCAAACACCAAGGCATTGTTCCCATTTCCGTTAGGGGGAATTCCTTCTATAATCTTTCATGTTACTATAATAAAAAAAAATTATTTTGTTACTTCTAGAAGAGAAAATTACGAACTTTCCCTTTTCAATAATTATAAGTTTGTTGCTATACTCTCCACCCACGTAACCAAATAAGGCAATTACAAGCGGCTAACCAAGGGAGGCCAAAGTTAAAGCTAAATAAAATCTTAAGTTTAGGCTATTACGGATCATTATTTCTTTAATTTTTCAGAAGTCCTCTTTTTTTCTTGGGTTGCAATTTCGGGGTTCGATATTTGTCCATTTGGTACCTACCGTCACATCCCAAATTCATACCTAGAATTTAGGGAATGGCCGGTCATCCTTTGTAAAATAAATCACGATGTCTTCAACTAAAATATAGAGATTCTACAAAATATATATATTAAACATTTCTCCGAGCAAAAATAATAGCAAAGTTCATAGTGTTGTGAATTAATTCAAAATGAGATTTTGATAAATCCCATTTAATACCCTTTACTTGAGTAATCTAAGATAGAGTCTTATGCCACTTTACGTGGTCCAATTAAGTTTCTTTATCCGCCGAACAAGAAATTGCAATAAGGGGTGAGCAAAATCATGACTCGGGAAGTGACAATCACCACTTTTTTGGGATCAAGAAATAAATGGTTCGTATTTGCATCAACTATGCAACACAGCACACCAACACAAGTATCACATTACAGTGAACATATTCCAATACCGCATATCATATATCCTCCAAATATGTCAACGTACATATTCCAAACTTGTTGCTCATGTCGAGACACTACGGTCACGCTTTGCCAAGTGACAAGGCCTCGAAACTACAACGGTTTGTGAATATATGTCATAGCTCAATACATAGGCCGACCATGAGCATCAATACAATATCTGTATATCATATCCAATATACTTATAAATGATTTGAAATAATTCACCCACGACATTTTTTATCCATGTTCAAAATAACGCCTAACAATAAATTCCATCCAATGCCCGATCCTATTTTATGAAACAGTATTCCTCAAAATAATTTAATTTTCATTCATTCTCAAAATGCGCCATGATATGACGCTGGACTTTTCCTTTCGGTAACCGCATGATGAAAATTTTATCAAAACCATTCAAATGGTGAAACTTGCATGAAGTGAAATTGCTCATCGAATAAATTTGAATGTGAATTACGATGATGCTGTCTAGGAGATTTACTTGAATTAAATAGTGAAGGACATTTGGTCAATATATGAGAAGTGGCTATGTGGATCATAGGAAGGTTCCGCGAAATGTCACTTGCATGCGGGCTTCATTTTAGTTGGAGGGTTTATGTCGGCCACTATGTCTATGTATGAAGCTCAAACGCACACGTGTATTACCGTAGATATGCTACCTCGCAAAGTTAGCAACCTTATCTCATGTTCTTTTGGTTGTGTTGAGCTTCTAAAATAGAGCCCAAGTGTGACAGGTTGACAGGAAACGCAGATTTTGTTTTCTTAAGCCCATTTTATTTTGTAAATAATGAATGATTTAAAAAATATTCTTTAAAAAAATAATTACTTATATCACTTATAAAAATGAATGAACAAAAAAATAATTTTATCGTCCACGAAAATGTTTGGATGTAATGAAAACATTTTTCATTAGTTAATTATTTCAAGCGATACAAACGATTATTTTTAGGAAAATTTTTCTCAAATCATTCATTTTTCATAAAATAAACAGGGTCTTAAAGTCAAAATCAGCCAAAACTTTTAACTAGAAAGCAAAAGTAGACTCAAAGATCTTTCCAATCATATGTGACTTGTTGCAAATGGAGGCCGGGAGAGTGGTCTAAGAGGGGCAAACATCACCGTGATGAATAGGCAAAACTACCGGGGAGTACGAGTGATAGGTTGGAGGAAACTGGAAATATCGTGAACCTAGAGTTAGAATCAGCTCAAACCATGAACTAGAGATAAAAATCAGACTGAAAGGACTTTCCAACCATAGGTGACTCATTCGAAATGGAGGTCAGGAGGTTAGCCTAAGAGGGAGAGACATTGCCGGCAAAAACAAAGCGAAATCTGGGAGTGGCAGTGAGTTCAAGAGAGAAACCATGCCAATCTAGTCAAATTCGGGAGAAAACCAAGCCTCGATCAAGTCCATTCATCTTTAATCTTCATCACCTTGAGGTCTCAAAAGGTATAGCTCTTTTCCTTCTTGCTTTTCTAGTTTAATTTTGGCCCGGTTATCACATGCCGAGCACCAAACGGTAGTCGAAAGTCGAGTATGTTAGCTTGCGATAATGGGTATTGCAAGCTTATTATCTCGATCTATCGGTTCATTAATCTTGATGGGGATGCCCGGCCGCGATTGGAACTAAAATTAAGTATTAGCATGTTGAAATTTTGTCAAAAACTGTCCGTATGTCAGTCTTGTTCGACAACTGGCGTCACTTTTGAGTCCCGCTTGCATTCTCTGACTTTTTAAGCGTCAAATATGTTCAGGTTGATGCTTATTCTTACACTCTTTCGTGTCTACTTTGGATGTTACCAGTAAATTGTTTAGGTAGATATGTGTTATAGGACAGATCATAGATGATTTCGGGACACGCCGGGTTGAATTTCGACGAAAACCGAGCTTGTTTCGACTTGTAAACATCCGTGCGTGCTCTCTGCCCTTGCCTCATGCATTCTGCTCAGGGGGCATTTGTGTTATCTCCGTCACATTTGTGCATCCTAGGCGAGTCTCGGGTCGATCCTCACATGTCCCGTTGACCCAGGGATGAGTCGAGGTGTTTTGATATTTATTGGGCGTCCCAACTGTCGAGATTTAGCCTAAATCTTAGTTTAATGTTTATTATTAGAGTTAATATCACGAAAAATCCCAAACTGGTACATCTGTAACAAATTTACCTTGAACTAATTTTTTACCATCAAAAACTTCAAATTGGTATTTTTATAACAAATTTATCATCCATTAGTTTCCGTTAAATTTTACTGTTAAATTGCTGAGTTGGATGACACATGGCAATTTACGGGTGTACCAGTTTGGGGTTTTACCCCTCAATTTGTCACAGGTTTACCAATTTGTGATTTTTCGTGGTATTAATACAATTTAACGGGGGATAAATTTATCACAAATGTATCAATTTTGGGTTTTTTGTGGTAAAAAAATTAGTTCATGATACCACCCGCCTGGGTGGCGCTGCTGGTGCGGGCACTCTTCCTCTCGCAAAAGGTTGAGTGTTCGAATCCCAGGCACCGCAGGGTGACTTAACTGATGGCACGTGTGTGGTGGCTAGCACGTGTCGCCCCCAGGATTTACCTCCCGGCTGTCGACCGTGCCGGGGTTCCCTGGGTTACCAAAAAAAAAAAAATTAGTTCAGGATAAATTTATCACTGGTGTATCAGTTTGAGTTTTTCATGATATTAATCCTTATTTTTATCCTTTAGTTTATGGAGTTTATATCTTTTAACTAAGATTAATTGCGCATTTATCCCCGGTTTGGGTCTTTATTTTCTTCGTAGTTAATTTAATGCCTTGATTATTGGTTGTTTATCTTTATTGCTTGCGCAAACTGTATGATCATTTTTACATGCGGGTGGTTTAAGGTAATAAAAATTGATGAACATCGCGTGCAAGCATTTTCATAGAAGAGAAAAAGTAACAAAGGGGTGTTATATTAATCTACAGTTTGATTCACACTACATATTTCCGACAAATATTTACCAAGGGTGCAGCGATAACTCGGGACCTTCCTCTCTTAGGCTTATCAATATTGACTAACTACAGAATATCGAGGGAACTTAGTAGTATAATTAAACAGTGCGTGTGTTTTGGAAAATAGCTTTATTGCTTGCGGATAGCAGCAAACAGGCAAGACTTGATACATATGACCTGATGGATGTGGTGTCAATTTCGATGCATAATGCGCAGAATCCAAGTACCATCTTCGAATGATATATCTTGCATTCCTTACATGTGAACATCCAGGGAACTTTTGAACAAAGATGTTAAAAGAACCAAAGGAGAGACTTTCTGATGGAAAAATTAGTCGCTTAAGAAGGCGTTCCACAAAGCTGTTCTGTGGGCAAATGAATAACATTATCAACAATGATAGGGTCGTATATACATAAGGAACTAATATGCCCTCATCGAAGAAGATTATACACTTCTATGAGACTGTAAACGGAGAATCATCTTACCTAATGCGACAGTAAGAACGATGAAATCAAGTCTGGACTTTAATCAGTGGTTTGTCTAACCGCACAAGTCTGACACCTCTCTTCCTGATGAAGAAACCCCTCTGCATCACTACCTTTATATTGAACCAGCCATTAACACCTTTGCTGGTATCTAAACAAATCCATCATCCCATAATGGGGCCTGAAAGCACGTGTCATTATCTCCAGCCAACAAGAAATCCATGTTATCATCTGCCATGGTTGAATGGAAACTTTGCATCACATGATTGCCTTCAGCAAGAGGACGTGTACTACTATATTGTAAGTCTGCTATTGGGGTATAGGGTTCATAGGGGAGAGTAAGCTCATGTATTGTAGAGGCCATTGGGCTCAAAGGATCGATGAATGGGCTACCCATCGCATATGGTAAATTGATATCATGGGACTGGTTTGGCAATCCGACATTAGTGATACCATTATCTCCTGGAGAAAATGGAACATTCGAGTTGTCTGCAGGTATGGGCTGATCAACTGAGAACATCATGGCATTTCCAAAACTGGCATGTTGATCTGCAGATATGGGCTGATGTGGAGCGAGAGGAACACCTTCATCAATTGAAATATCCATGGCATTTCCAAAATTGGCTTTTTGGTCAGCAGATATGGGCTGATGTGCAGCTAGAAGAACACTTTCATCAACTGGAAACTCCATGGCAATTCCAAAATTGGTATTTTGCGATTGTCCTGTCAATGCCACAACAGTTCGACCATTATGTCCAAAGGAGAACTGGAACATTAATTTGGTTAGTAAACATAGGCCAAGTGAGCACTGTCGACGATCTTATACAAAATTTTGGAATGAATAGATATGAGCTTTTTTTTTTTTTTTGGGTAAGAATGAATAGATATGAGCTTTTACTATTCTGAAATCACAGGAAGTGCCACTAATTTCTTTTCTTCACCCTTCACATTTCTTTAGTTTTTCTTGCCACTAGTCTTCGTAACTTTTAAGTGCTCAATTGACAAGGTCATTTCCCTTCACAGATTGAACATTTCACGTCTCAATATCTAACATATAAGTTTAACCAACCAACCTTCTTTTCTAATGTGATCTTCCAGTCACCATTTGATACAAATGCACATATAATCACATTGCCGTGTGCTTATCACATCTATGCATATCTATATTGGGATAGCAGTATCTGTCAAGATCCACTTAGCATCACCTAAGTGAAGGTTTTCATGAGTATCTGCCCTCCCCCACAATTCCCCTCTTAAAAACGCACACATTACCAGCTAAATTTTTAGTAGCTTTTTAATTGCTTGGACAGAACACATACACACATACGTACATACACACTCATTTTGCAAATATCACAGCTTAAAAAATATGTCTTTCGTGTATGATTGGTCGTTGATATTGAATGTTCTCCACATTGCATGTCCTAATAGGTCATTTTGATACTTTAACTCTTACATCTTTCCTGTCCAAATTATAGTTGCATCTCTTAAATTGAACCTTGATAAAATGAAGTACTTGATTATTGCCCTTGTGCCTTTGCACTGATAGTCTATAAGATTACTGCTTTTGGTAGTGACCTGCAATAAGCTACTCCTCTTGTTTGTTTTTTTTTTTTGGTAAAACTCCTCTTGTTTGTTTGTCATCAGTGAAAACTATTTATGAGCATTTCCGATTGCATCTGGAGACACGTTGAAGCCTAACTTGCAAATGGTAATTCTCTACGTTTAACTTGTGTGTCAGTGCCAAAGAGGTAGCAAATTTAGTAAAATCATGCAAGTTCAATTGAAGGGTAGCTGGACAAATAAATGTCTTCATATTATGTGGAACCCAAATCATAAGGATCTGAAACACATTGCTTTTATTTATTAAAGCTCAACAATCAAGTGGAAAGTCCGATTTTCATCGCTATTTCACAGGCCACATCTTTGTATGTGCTTGAATGGAGAGGTATTTTTGTGCTTTAGAGCACATACCTTCAGCAGTCAAGCCCACATATGCCCGAGGAGCTTCTAGACCCCCTTGAGCGGCGCACATCTGCGGAGTCAAAGAGCTTGGGCTTTTCTTTTGCATTGAAGGAGAAAAGGTCTCACCATTGAACTCCATAACATAATTGTTGTTATCAAGGGCCTTTTTCACGATTGTATCTCCATATTCCTGGAAGAAATCACTCGGCAATTGCTCAAGTTGGACTACTGGAACTATTTATCTCAACTATTGAAGGTACACGCTCTGACTTCAAGTTCGTTTTTTGGCAAGTAATGTTGCATTCCCGCGGATGAAACTGTATTCAGAGTAAGCACGCAAGGGCAACACAGAAAGAATAAAAAAGCCATTGAAAGAACCTCAATTTATATTACGCCTATCGCCACCCATTTCTGCACCACATAAAGGTCAGGTGCTTGAAAGATGTTATGGAGAGTACAATCAAGGCAAGGCTCCTCAGGGTAAAGATGCAAAGATCGAGAGAGGGAGTGAAGAAATAAAACACGCATCAACTTGTATAGTGCAAGTAATTAAGATCTTCATAGTTTTAAACTTGGAGAGTAATAGTTGCAATGCGAATGTGTTAATCGTTCTAACTACAATCTGATGATGAGTGACTCAGATATTCATGGATGTCTGATGACACCAAATCAACCGTTGAAATTGCTCTCTAACTTACTCGTGTTTTCTTGTTATGATTTTAACCACAGAGTACAGAAGGCCACTTAGATTTACAAGGTTGCTATCCTCGACTTTGCATTGCAAAGAGCGAAATCTCAAAATCACTCTATTAATAAAAAGTCTCTATTATGGATCTAAACAAAGCCTCTAGATTTTTTTTTTTAATTCTCTCCGCAGGCACTTCATATTAATCTCACTGATAAAACAAAAAACAAAGCATCTAGATGTCCAACCAACTCCTTGTTTCATGTTTCCATATCTCTGATCAAGTCTAACACCTATTAAGCCACACGGCTGAGTAAACATCAAATTACTGACTACATAGATAATATTGGACAAATTATATGAATTCAGCATGATGGGGAGTAGCGAATGAGCTGGAGTGACAAAACTCAGAAGGAACTCCTTAGTTACTTACCTTCTCTTGGGCAGAAAGTTGATGAGTAGCAATATATACCCTGTCTATGATTAGGCCGATCAGTTGATCATCAGCGTCGAATAGAGCACCATCCTTCCTCATGCTATCAGGATAGTACAAATAAAGTTTCCGATTTATTTTGCAATCCCTTGCATGAAGAATGAGGCTATCCCAGTTCTTTGGTATTATGCTCTTTCCAAGGATCTATGATGAGTGCAAACACAAGACTTACGTTCTTGGTAATCAATCAAACCCTAATTGAGAATCATTAACTAAGTGCTTACCTGTCTCAGTTTGAGGGGGTGCATAATCAGTTGCAGTACAAAGTCCTCCACTTTATGTATTCTGGCTTCACTCAATTTTTTGTGAGATTTCCCATCTTTGGCAATCTTCTCCAACCTCCAGACCTCATCATCAGGTTTAGGAGGATAACTTTTCTTATTTGCTGTAAAATGAAAGGTAACTAGTCACCATAAGATCGATGAGTAGAAGCAAAATTCTGATAGGCGTTCAAACTCTCTCCTGAAACTGATCCAAATATGTGCTAGCAACAAGAAGCATACCATCTCTTATTTGTCAGAATTTTCGTTTGAGATGTAAAGGTCCGTATGAAATGAAGCTCTCAAGTAGAAAATTGAAGACTCTTGATGTCCAAAACCATGTTTATGGTCAGTCATCAAGTACAAGATTTATATACTGTAAAAAGACAAAGAAGGATCCACCTTCTCCTCTATGTTCCTTAACAGGGAAGGCATCTGTTTTTGCTTCTCGAATTCGTGTATCCCCACAATAATCCGATGCCACCTTAAGCCCTATCCTGAATCTTTTACTCTTATTCCAGCTGGAATTGTCCGTAAATGTCAGGTCTCCCAGCTCCCCAACACCTCCCTTGAGCTTCACTTGGAGATCTCCTGTCAAAAGTGGCCGCTTTCCTTCACGTTCTATAACCATGTACTTCTCAAACTCTTCTTGGGCCCAGTTATCCTCATCTTCTTTGTTGAAGTCACCTTCAAGCACGACAACGTCCAACTTAATGGAGGATTCCGGGCCTGATGTAACCACATCCCCTGTATTCACATCGATCAAGGCAACGGAAATGCAAGCACCCCCCTCTCCTTCTAGTTTCTTTCCGGTGAATAGAGGAAGTGACAGTTTGGTTCGACATTGGAGCCGTAAGTTTCTCCCATTATTATTTGCCGTAGATTCAGCATTAGCCCTGTATTCTCCAGGGGAAACAACCATTAGAAACAGGAACAGGTATGGAAGCGGAAAATTGGAAAAGCAACGATAAAGAGAGACAAACTACCAAACATCTCACTTGGACAAGTCTTACTGCCAGGGAAACTACAAGGATTAATAGATCTGGTGTCTCAGAGAGTTTAATACAGCAAATTCTTTAAAAAAATAACAAAATAAAATGCTCTACTGCTCTCAAGCTACAAAAATTATGTTCTAAATTGGAACATTCACACGGCACATGACCGAGTCACTTTTGGCCTGACGCTCACTGAGCTATGACAGTGACCGCCTGCTGTGGGTTGGTAGTGGTAGTTCGGACCATTATTCCCCTAAAACATCAACATGCATAACCTTTTCATACTAAACAGAAAGCCTTTCTCAACGGCATCACGGGCAAAGTTCATTCATACCTTCTGAGGTGGGGAGAGTGAATGTTTGCAAGTTCCACTGCTTCCTTCTGTCAATACCACCAACAGCAGAATTGCCAAAGTTGGAGACATAAAAAATATGAAGCAGAAGGGATACAAAACCAATCCATTCCATCAAAAAGTGTTGAAAACTTCCTTCGTAAAAACAACTTATCGAACACCTCATTGAGCTAAGTTCTTCAGGCACATTTCAAATTCCAGTGTTTACCAAATAGCAGTTGTATATATAGCTTATATGAGCAATCCTAAGGATTTTTATTATCCCCTTTCATTGTCCATGTAAACTGTTACAAGTGCTTTGGAACGGTTATGATTCAGCTTTAGGTGATAAAGCCACAGTAGTGGATGTTGTTGAGGCAAATGAATGGAGATGGCCTACTGCAAGTTCTGACATCTGCTTGAAACTCAGATGGCTTTGTGTGGGTTGATTGCTCCAAACTCTGGCTCCATAGACAGAGTGGTATTTACTGGATCGTCTGGGGGCTCTTTCTCTGTAAAGGAGGCTTGGAAGCTCGTAAGGAAATGTATGAACAAAGTTACTTGGCTTAAGCTTGTATTGTTTAAGCCTAATGTGCCAAATTTGGCTTTATAACTTGGCTAGTCATTCACAATAGGTTGCACACATTGGACAGGGTGAAAACTTGGTCTGACATTGATAGCACTCGTGTGCTATGTGGACAACTTGAAGAATCTCGAATGCACTTGCTCTTTGGTGTGTATACTCAAAGTAGATTTTGGGAACAAGTTTATAGCTACTCTCAATTCCTAGATCTGCAAGTGATTGGAAGGATGAATTTACTTGGAATGCAACCATTTATTAGCTCTGGAGAGAGAGGAACTTAGTGAAGCATGAAAAAGTATCCCCTCAAGTTTGTCGTGACCTTGATGCAGTTGTTTTTTTTTTTCCTTGTAAAAGTCTCTTTAGAAGCTACCATTCAGGAAGGAAATAAGACACTGCTGATGTTAAGTATTTGTGGACAAATTGGCGAGTTCTTGTTGGCTAACTTTGCTGCAATCTGCTGGCATGGTTTTTGAGTTTGCATCTTGTTTTTCTGGGAAGTATTTTGCTGTTGCTACTGGTAGTGTAGATGGGGAAGACTATGATGTCATGTTGTCATATGGCAGATTGAAAGTCAACTTGATGAATTAATCTCAAGTTATCAGGTTTTCCTATTATAATATGTTGCTCAAAAGGATCTCCTATCCTTTATGTCAAGCAGGGATGAAAGTTCCCCTTAGTGATCCAACGCTGCCGACTAGAAGGACCGGATAAATGTTACTTTAGGGATAGCAGACTAATCTTCCCTCAGAATTCACATCTACGGGAAGGTTGGGCACCACAACTCAGCTGTATATGTGCGATGGACTAGTATGGGATGTGACCTCCCTTGTTTTTCTACCATAGGTTGTCCAATAAAATGAAAATTTACTTATAAAAAAAGATGTGCAAAGTTCGTGCTCAATGAATGCTGTTCAAACAGTCGACTTGTGGAAATTTTATAAACTCTGTTTATCTTACCTTTTTTGCAACAGCATTCTTGGTTGAGCTTATCTGTTGCATAATCTCTTTGAGAGCATTCTCCATGGAACTACACCATGGAAATTGACACCGGGAACAAATGATGTCTTGTGGAATTATTCGTAACAAATAGACAAATATCTATATGTAACACTTCAGTTACTAGTACATATGAATGTCAGACATAATTACCAGACTCATCAGATGCATTCCCTTAATTGACGGCAACAGAGAAAAGTCAACGTAAAGCTGGAATACATATTTATCCAGTACATAGATAGCAGAAGCAAGTAAAGTTAATTAGCAGCTATCTCCAAATGCACCGTCCTTTCAATGATTGACAAAGAAATGTATGTGCAGGTATTACACTTTGCTGAACAGAATCGTGGATTGATGACTTATGATACTCGATGATATTTCTAGTCGGCGAAACAATACACATGGAAATTCTCCTAGAAGAATCAGTTGATGCAGATTTAGCAACAAACCAAATAAAATATATTCACCTTTGAAAGTATTCGGCCAAGTCAGATTTAGCACGCTCCCACTCTTCCCTGACCTGTCCAGCAAAGAGCAATAGCGAAGAATTACATTGCAATCTGTCTCGTATTAATCTCATTCAAGTTTCACATCACAGGTATTCTCATTGTCCTCCTTCGACATGCAAGTTGTCATTGACCACATTTTCCATGATTCAAGGAAAAAATTATCTCTAAGCCACTTCATTGAAAATTTGGATCTTTTTGTGATCCATACTGTCCAAAACAACATGAAAAGCCTAAATCATGTTATTAGCGGCAATGCTTCACAGGAAAAGCGTAGAACAGTCAGCGGGTCATTTTTACCACTCAAGTGATAATTCTGTATGCATCTCGCTGCGATTTCTCGTGCAAATTTCTATCCAGAAACTGATTGGAAGGTCAGAAATGCATCCAACCACTTCTAATCAAAGAGATCAGCAACTGAAATACAATACTGTACTTTGTCTGTCCAAGTTAGCTACTCTACTCATCTCACCACTGTCCGGACATCCTCCTTCGTCAACCAGCTCCTCAGCATGAGATTCCTCTTGGACTGGTGCCATACTCGACTGTGTGAAGATCACCACAAAAGTACAATCAAGATAGGAAAATTTAGCAAACAGGACAGCAAAGTATCCCAGATAGAACAACAGCTCACAGGCTAGGTAAAAGTTTCCAACAGAGTTTCATTCGAATAAGGAGGAAATACTGCGATTGGCCTGCGCCAAAATCGCATAACAGATTCGAGATGGGCAACATTGGAGGTCTTTAATGCTTCGTATCTAAGCCACAGCACAAACCCACGAACAAAAAACTGAACGAAAGAGATTTAGAACCGTCACGAGGCAAAAGCTAATCCATGTTATGCTTCAATGCAGGCTTTGCCATATTTTCTCATTCCAAGAATCTTCAGCTCAAGGACTCTTCATTGAGTATCCCTCAAGTAAAGCGAAAATTAACACCATCATCAAATTATCCATCAACCATCGAAACATGGAGAGGGAAGAGTGAACTTACCTCATTGGAGCGGCGCGTGGCCTCTTGAGCTGACTTGGTTGACCTGAAGAAGTGGAAGCGAAAGCTCTCTTTTGCATCGACATGATCTTTTCTTTGGTGGAGCTTTTCAAGAACTGGGAAAGTGTCTGAATTTGGAAGGATTTGGTTGCTGAACAAATGTAGCAGAGAAAATGAACGAGACGATGAACAGTTAATGCACGAACTCGAGCTCAAACTCCAAAGTAATGAGTTTGTAACCATTGGAGTGTGTTTTAGTCTGTGCTGTCGAAACGAGTAGGGACGGTCTCCAAGTATCTTGAAGGTCCAGTTCCCGGAAACGCAACCGGTTTTTTAAGTTGTTCTTTTCCTTTTCTCAGATTCTGGAAATTGACCAAAAAAATTCAATTTAATGTGCCTTATAGTTTTTTAACGAGGAAATTTATGTACATTCGAGGAGGAATGTTGCATGGCTCTTCATTGAATTGATGATGTCAGAAAAATTATTGTGAAAAGAAAGAAGCAAAAAAAAAAGAATGATTAATATCACGAAAAACCCAAAATTAATATATCTGTGACAAATTTACCCCAAACTAATTAAATCATCAGGAAGTTTTGATTCCACTTCCGCCACTTCCAGTTCCAGTTTAAAAACTATAAATTGATATATTTATGATAAATTTATTCTCCATTAGCTTCCGCTAAATTAGATTAATATCATGAAAAATTACAAATTGGTACACCGTGGCAAAAGGAGGGTAAAATCCTTAAATTGACACACTCATCAACTGCCACATGTCATCCAACTTAATAATTTGAAGGTAAAATTTATTAGAAAGTAATGATAGGTAAATTTATAATAGATGTACTAACTTGAAATTTTTGGCACGTATCAATTTGAGATATTTCGTGCTATTGACCTCAAAAGGAATGAGTGTGGTGGTAGTTGGTAGGGCGGGATTAAATTAATTAAGGGAATGAAGTGGGGTCGCCCCAGGCTGGCATGGCTTTTTCGCGTACGTGGCTAGGATTAAACCGTCCATCGCTCCATCCATCCCTTCTGTCTCGCCATGGCGGTTAAATTTCGGACATCAGCTTGCCCCCCAGTAACTACCGGTCTACTGCTACCGCTCCAAAGATGCTTTGGTCTGAACCGGAAATTGCGGTTGTCTTATATAGGCCCTCTGGATCGGACGGGGATCAATTGAGGGTCGGCATATGATTGGACTCGTACGGATTTTTCCGAAGGCAAAAAGTCAGTGCATGGGCCCAGTTCGATAACCCGATTAAATGCTAAAAATTTAGGAGTTCAGCACTTTAACGAGATTAAGATTGTTAGAGAACTTTAAACAGAATCGATTTCAATCGAGCAAAGAGGGGAGTTACTTCAAAATTAATGGGTTATGTAAATTTGATTCGGAAATTAGTGCTTTCATTATTTTTTCGTGATCTAGGGTTTCAAGAATTAGGGTTTCCTCTTCCTCATTTGATTCTTTTCCAATCAAGAGAGAGAGAGAGAGGGGCCCGCCCATTTACCTGTTCGTCACTCGTCCGAGAAAATATTAAGTGAGTCGAATAAGCCACGAGTTGGACTTTAAATATATTAATTTAAAATTTTTCGTGATATTAATCGTAGAAAGATATTGAATCACTAAAGTAGAGAGACTTTCTGACTAAAAAGGCATTAGTCACTTTAAGAAGCCGCTCCGCAAAGCTGTTCTGTAACCCCCAAATCAATAACAAGGAGTCTAACACCTAATATGAGAAAGCAAGAAAAGTCCGAGTTGGACTTTGGTCCTAGGCGACTCTGGTAAAGAAAAAATTAAAAAGGCAAAAGCCACAAAAAATTTTAAATTATACTTACTATAATATATTTACCCTAATTTTTTTTTTGTTAAAGGACCCTAAATTTTTTTTATAATGCAAAAAATCTTAAATTTATATTATGTGACACATTTACCTTCCGTCAAGATTTTATCGATGAGCACCGTTAAAAATCTGCTAATATGAACGTCAAAAAGCAAGCGATATTGACACGGCACCCACGATGGCTTAAATGAAATAAAAACGATATTGTTTTAGATAAAAAAAATTATGACATAACCTTGACGAAGGGTAAATATGCCTCATAAGTATAAGTTCGGAATTTTTTTGTCGCAAGAAAAAGTTTACAGTAAATGTGTCATAGTAGGTGTAGTTTAGGATTTTTAATGTTACAAAAAAATGTTCAAAGATAAATATAACGCAGTGGACTTAATTTGAGGATTTTTGTGGCTTTTTCTCAAAATTAAAATGCGAACTACAACTTTGAAGACAGCTAGAATGTTTCCAGGTGCAAGCTGTTGGCCAAAGAAGAAAAGTCAACATTACTGTGCAATGTCCATATTCGATTGCATGATGAAGTCAGCACAGGATCTAAGTCGGCTAATGCATCTATGCATAGCTTGAAGTTGCTGTTGTTTTGCGCGCGCCCAGTGCCCAAAGAAGAGAGGCTCAGAACTGAAAGAAGAGACGGACAGCGGTCTATAGAGCCCAAGTAGAGAGAGAGAGAGGGTTGGCTCCTCTATGAGTGAGTGTATACTGCTTCGAGTGTTTTGAGTACGGCGAGAGAAAGTAGATTGTAATAGTTGTGTGCGATAATATTTGATTGTTGTGTACTGCAATTTGGTATAACGAGTATATTTCGAGTTGTCTATTACAATTCTCTCGTGTTACCACCACAAAGCTTCCGCGTACCCTACAAGTGATACCAGAGCAAACTCTACACAATATAGATACGTAGATAGTATGTCCTCATCTAAGAAAATTACCATCAATTCTATCAGGATAGTATACCGAGAAGTATCTTACCTAATGCGACAGTAACAATTTTGAGCCGGCCATTAACAATTTTGCAGGTACCATACAAAACCATCAATCCATGTTTTCCCATGTTGAGGTCTGAAAGGACCCGCCATCATCACCCAATAAGTAATCCCACACATAACCTGGAACGAGTGATTGGAAATTTTCTGTCACGGGACTGACTCCAGGAAGAGGTGTACCGCAAGATTGGGAGCTTGATATTGAGGCATAGGGTGATTCAGAGTGAATAACATTCTGATTTACTGTATAGTCCGTCTGGCTCGAAGAATCGATCATTGGGCTACGGATGGCACATTGTATATTGATGTCATGGGACTGCATTGGCAATCCGAAAGTAGCAATACCACTATCTCCTCGAGAAATTAGAACATTATAGCGGCCTGAAAATATGGGCTGATGTGGAGCAAGACGAACACTTTCATCAATTGAAATCTCCATGCTACGTCCTGCAGAAAGAACAAGAACATTAATATGGTTAGTAAACATCGGCCGACATGAGCGCAGGTTTAAGATCTCATTTAAAGTTTTGGGATGAATGGTTATGAGCTTTTACCCTACACATCTCCTTAATTTTTCTTGCCATTGGTCTTTGTAATCTTTGAGCGCTTCAACCAACAAGGCCCTTTCCCTTCACCCTACTTATATTTCAATATATGATATATGAGTTTAACCAGCAAACCTTCCTTTCTCTAATATGATCTTCCGGCCACCATTCGGTAAGAACGGATATATACACACGTTGCCTTGTGTTTGTTACATCTATTCATATCTACCTAGTGATAGCAATATCTTGCCAATATCCACTTAGCATCACCTAAGTGAAGGTGTTCATGAGTATCTGCCCTTCCCCGATCCCCTTCTCAGAAAGGCATAGTATGTTACCAACTAATTGTTTAGTAACTTTCTAATTGCTTGGACAGAACACAATACATACTTTCCACACATACATCAATGGCCAAAGGGAAAAAGTGTATTGAATGAGGCTCATTTTGCAACAATCACAGCTTAAAGAATGTATCTATTCATGTATAATTAGCATTGGATATTTGATTATTCTCTGCATTGCGTGTCTTTTTATGCCATTTTCCATGCTCTAACTCTTAGATCTTTCAGGTCCAAATTGAAATTGTATCTCTTAAATTGAACCCTGGTAAAATGAAGTTCTTGATCGTTGTCCTTTTGCCTTTGTAGTAAACAATCAATTAGATCACAAATTTATGTAGTAACCTAAAATAACCTACTCCTCTTGTTTGTTCTTCATCAGCAAAAACTATTTATGAGCATTTTAGGTTGCATCTAAAGACATATTAAAGCCTAACTAACAAATGAGATTCCTCTACATATTACTTGCGGGTCAGTGGCAACGACGGGGAAAAATTAGTAAGTCTCCTTGGATGCAAGTTCATTTGAAGGGTAGCTCGACGAAGAAACGTCTTTGTATTATGCGGAACCCAAATCATAAGGATCTGGAACATATTGCTTTTATTTGTTAAAGCTCAACACCAAAGCTGAAAGTCCCGTTTTCATTGTTATTCCACAGGCCACATCGTTGTATGTGCTGATAGCTTTGTGTCTTAGAGCATGTACCTTCAGCCGTGGAGCTTGCATTTGCCGGAGGAGCTTCCAAACCAACTGGAGCGGCAAAGATTCGTGGAGCCAAATTACGTTGAGAAGGGGTGAGATTTGCAGTTTGTCCTTCAAGGACTTGAGATGGAAAAGAACTTGAGCTTTTCGTCTGCATTGAACCAGAAAAGGTCTCGCCATTGAACTCCCTGACATCATTCCAGTTATCAAAGGCCTTTTTCACGATTGTATCTCCATGTTCCTGGAAGAACAGTCGGTATATCACTTAAGCTGGACCAACGGAAGTATTTATCTTCACTATTGAAGGCACACACACTGACTTCAACATTATCTTTTTTTTGGCTAATAATGTTGCATTCCAATGGATGAACTTGTATTCAGAGCAAGTATGTAAGTGCAGCACCGAGAAAGAAGTATAAAGAAAACATTGAAAGAACCTCAATTCACTTTACACCTATTGCTGCCCATTTCTCCACCACATAAAAGGTCAGGTGCTTGAAAGATGTAATGGAGAGTACAATCAAGGCAAGGGTCCTCAGGGTAAAAATGCGAAGTTGATTGAGAAAGGACCAGTGAAGAAATAAAACACGCAGTAACTTGTATTGTGCAAGTAATTAAGATCTCCGTAGTTTTAGACTTGAAAAGTCACAGTTGCAATGTGAATGTGCTAATTGTCATGGATGACACCGAATCAACTGCTGAAAGTGCTCTCTACAGAAGGCCACTTGGATTTACAAGGTCACCATCCTCAACTGCAAAGAGCGAAAGCTCAAAATCACTAGCATCTAGCTTTTCTGTTTGCTCTCTCCACGAGCACTTCATAGTACTTTTACTGACAAATAAAAAACAAAGCATCTAGATGTTCAACCAACTCCTCTTTTCAAGTTTCCAAATCTTTGATCATATCTAACACCTATTAAGTGACACAGCTACAAGTAAACATCAAATTACTGATTACATAGATAATATGGGACATATTATATGAACTCAGCATGATGGTGTGTAGCACATGGACTGGCTTGACAAAACTCCGTCGGAACTCCTTAGTTACTTACCTTCTCTTGGGCAGAAAGTCGATGAGTAGCAAAGTATAGCCCGTCTTCAATTAGGCCGATCAGTTGACCATCAAGGGTGAATATAGCACCATGCATCCTCATGCCATCAGGATAGTACATATAAAGTTTCCAATTTGTTGTGCAAGTCTTTGTATGATGTACGAGGATATCCCAGTTCTTCGATGTTATGCTATTTCCAAGAATCTATGATGAGTGAACACGCAAGACTTACATTCTCGGTAGTCAACAAACCCTGATTGAATATCAATAACTAAGTGCTTACCTCTCTCAGTTTCTTGGAGTCCGTAAGCAGTTGCATTAGAAAGTCGTCCACTTTATGTATTCCGGCTTCCTTCAGTTTTTGGTGAGATTTCCCATCTTTGGCAATCTTCTCCAACCTCCAAACCTCATCTTCAGATGCAGGTGGATGATGTTTCTTGTATGCTGTAAATGAAGAGAACATATACAATAAGGTCCCAGTCACTGTTACATTAATGAGTAGTAGAAGCAAACTTCTGATAGGCGTGCAAACCCTCCCCTGAATAAAACTGATCCAAAGTGTCAACATTTGCTTATAACAAAGAAGCCGATCGTTTCTTATTTATCACAACGTTCGAGATGTTAAGGTCCATAAGCTCTCAATAAAAATTGAAGACCATTGATGTCCAAAGCCATGTTTATGGTCAGTCATAAAGGAAGGTTATATAATATAAAAAGAAATAGAAGGACCTACCTTCTCCTCTGTATTCCTTGACAGGGAAGGCTTCTGATTTTGCTTCTCGGATTCTTGTATTCCCATAATAACCTGTTGCCACCTTAAGCCCTATCCTGAATCTTTTACTCTTATTCCAGCTGGAATTGTCCGTAAATGTCAGCTGTCCCAGCTCCCCAACACCTCCCTTGAGCGTCACTTGGAGATTTCCTGTCAAAAGCGGCCCCTTTCCTTCACGTTCTTTAACCATATACTTCTCAAACTCTTCTTGGGCCCAGTTATCCTCATCTTCTTTGTTGAAGTCACCTTCAAGCACGACAACGTCCAACTTAATGGAGGATTCCGGGCCTGATGTAATGACATTCCCTGTATTCGCATCAATCAGAGCAACAGCAATGGGGGTACCCTTCTCTCCTTCTAGTTTCTTTCCAGTAAATAAATGTAGTGACAATTTGGTTTGAAGTTGAAGTTGTAAGTTTCTCGCGTAATTGTTTGCGGTAGATCTAGCATTAGCCCTGCATTCTCTCCCGAAAACAGCCATTACAATTAGGAATAGGTGAAAACTGGAAAAGTAACGATAGAGACAAACTACCGGACATCTCACTCGGACAATCTTGCAGCCAGGGAAACTACAAGGCTAAACAGATCCATTGTCTTTTTTTTTTTTTTTTTGATAACCCAGGGAACCCCCGCACGGCCGACAGCCGGGAAGTAAACCCTGGGGGCGACACGTGCTATCCACCACACACGTTCCACCGGTTAAGTCACCCTGCGACGCCCGGGATTCGAACACTCAACCTTTTGCGAGAGGAAGAGTGCGCGTTCCAGCAGCGCCACCCAAGCGGGTGGTAATAGATCCATTGTCTTTAATAATGCAAATTTCAAAAATATAAAATAAAAAGCTTCACTGCTCTCAAGACACAAGCTACTAAAATTATGTTCTAAATAGGAGCATTGACACTTTGGCGCATAACAGAGTCGTTGTGCAGTAAGACTCACTGAGCTCTAATTGCTTGCGGTGGAGTGGTAGGGGTAGGTCGGACCATTTTTCCCCAAAACATCGACAATGCATAACCGTCAATACCATACAGAAAGCCTTCCTCAATTAGCATCACGAGGGAAGTGCATTCATACCTTCCGACGTGGGGAGAGTGAATGACTGCAAGCTCCACTGCGTCCTTCTGTTCAATACCACCAACACCAAAGTTAAAGACATCAAAAAAATGAAGCAGAAGTTTATACAAAAACAATCCATTCCATCAAAAGGAGTTGATAAACCTGTTATATCATTTGTTCTTAAAAGCAACTTATCGAACACCTTATTGAGCTAAGTTCTTCAGGCACATTTGAAATCACAATGTTCATCAAACAGCAGCTGTATACATAGCTCATATGAACAATCCTAAGCATATTCATTCTTCCCGTTTCATTCCATGCCCATGCAAAAATTGAAATGTGCTTTGGAATGGTTATGATTCAGCTTTAGGAGATAAAGCCACAGTTGCAGATGTTACTGAGGCAAATGAATGGAGATGGCCTCCAGCAAGGTCTGATGATATGCTTTAACTCAGATGGCTTTGTGTGGGTTGATTGCTCCAAACTCTAGCTCCGTAGACAATGTGGTATTTACTGGATCATCTAGGGGCTTTTCTCTGTAAAAGAGGCTTGAAAGCTAGTGAAAAAATGTGGGAACAAAGTGACTTGGCTTAGGCTTGTATGGTTTAAGCCCAATGTGCCAAAATATGGCTTTATAACTTAGCTGGTGATTCATAATAGGTTGCACACGTTAGACAGCATGAAAACTTGGTGTGATATTGATAGCACTTGTATGCTATTCAGACAACATGAAGAATCTCGGATGCACTTATTCTTTAAGTATGTATTCTCAAAGCAGATTTTGGGAACAAGTTTATAGCTACTCTCATGTCCTAGATCTGCAAGTAGCTGGTAGGATGTATTTACTTGGGCCTTGCTAAACGTGAAGGGGAATAGTTTAAAGTTACTAGTAAGGAAATTAGCCTGGAAGGCAACAATTTATTATCTTTAGAGAGAGAGGAACTTAGTGAAGCATGAAAATGTATCCCTCTATCTTATTGTGTCCTTGATGCAGTTGTTTTTTCCTGTAAAAGTCTCTTTAGAAGCTATGATTCTGGAAGGAAATAAGACACTGCTGTTATTATGTCTCCATGCAGAATTGGCAAGTTGATGTTGACAAACTTCGCTGTAATTAGGTGGCATGGTTTTGAGTTTGCATCTTATTTCTGGATAGTATTTTACTGTTGGTACTGGTTGTGTAGATGGCCCTAGTGATCCGACGGTGCCAAGTCGAAGGGCCATTGCTCAATGGATTAAAGTTACTCTAGGGATAACAGGCTGATCTTCACCAAGAGTTCACATCAAAAGGAAGCTCTGGGATAACAGATTGATCTTCTCCAAGAGTTCACATTGAAGGGAAGTTCTGGCAACTCAATGTCGGCTATATAGGTGAGATATTATGCTGCAATGGACATGTATGGAATGCAGTCCTCCCATGTTTTTCTTTCCACAGGTCGTGCAAAAAATGAATGTTCACTTATAAGAAGAAAAGGAAATTGTGCAAAGTCCGTGCTCAATGAATGCTGTTCAAACAGTCCACATGAATCAATAAGCTAGCAACGTACTTGTTGCTCAACAAGTTCATTCGATCACTTGATGAAATGCAGATAAACAACTCATATCTGAAGTGTTGATGGAGATATGTCTGAGACAAAGTGGAAATTTTGTAGACTCTGTTTATCTTACCAGTTCCTGCAAAAAATTTTCCATCATTGGCCGCATCTGTTTCTTTATCTCTTCGAGAGCGTTGCTGGTGCAACTACACCATGAAGATTTACACCATGAACAGCTGCTGTCTTGTGGACTTATTCATAACAAATAGACGAATATCCATTTGTAACACTTTAGTTACGAGTACATATGAATGTCAGACCTAATTGCAATATACAAAGATAGAAACCAGACTCATCAAATGCATTCCCTTAATCGAAGGCGACATAGAAAAGTCAGCGAAAAGGTGGAATGCATTTATCCAGTACATTGATAACGGAGGCAAGTAAAGTTCATAAGCAGCTATCACCAAATGCACCGTTCTTTCTGTGAGTTTACAAAAAAAATGTACGTGCTGGTATTGCACTTTGCTGAACAGAATCATCGACTGATGGCATATGATACTCGATGGTTTTTATTTTTTTGTGGGTGAGACAGTACGGATAGAAATTCTACTAGAGGAATCAGTTGATGCAGATAAGATACTGCCAACAAACAAATGGAATACATTCACCTTTGACAGCATGTGGCCGAGTGAGATTTAGCATGCTCCAGCTCTTCTTTGATCTGTCCAGTAAAAAGCAATAGCAAAGAATTACATTGCAAGAATTATCTGTTACGTATCCATCTTATTCAAGTGTCACATCTCCAGTATGTTCATTGCCCTCCTTCTACATGCAAATTGTCATTGACCACTTTTTCCAAGATTCAAGAAGATAATTATGTCCAGGCGCTTCATTAAAAATTTGTATCTTTTTGCGATCCATGCTGTCATAAACAACATGAAAAGCCTAAATCATGCTTCTAGTGGGATTGCTTCACAGAAAAAGCCTAGAACAGTCACCGGGTCATAGTTACAACTCAAACGATAATTCTCTATACATCTCACAGCAATTTCTCATGCGGATTTCTATCCAGAAACTGACTGGAATGTCAGAAATGCATCCAAACTGCTTCTAATTGAAGAGATCAGCAATTAAAATACAATAGAGACTGCATTTTGTATGTCCAAGTTGGCTACTTTACTCATCTCACCACTCTCCGGACATCCTCTTCCGTCAAACAGCTCCTCTCTTGCCTGTGTGAAGATCATCATCAAAATACAAGCAAGATAGGATAACTTAGCAAACAGGACAGCAAAGTAATTCGATAACAGCAACAGCTCACTTGCTAGGTAAAAGATTTTAAAATAGTTCAATCCGAGTGAGGAGCAAGTAATGCAGTTAGCCAACGTGAAATTGCATGAAAGTTCCGAGACGACAACACTTTTAGGTCTTTAATACATCGCATTTTAGCCATAGCACAAACCCACAAACAAAAAACTGAAGGAAAGCGATTTAGAACAGTCACAAGGCAAAAGCTAATCAAGGCTACACGTCAACGCAGGCTTCGACGCATTTCTCATTTCAAGAATCTTCAACTCAAGAACTCTTCATTGAACTTCCCTCAAGCAAAGCTAAGACTAAGTCGATCATCAAACCATTAATCCAGCACTGAAACATTGAGAGGGAAGAGCGAACTTACTTGATTCGAAAGTCACGCGGCCTCTTGGGTTGATTTGATTGATTCAAAGCAGTGGAAGCCGAAGCTCTCTTTTGCGTCGACATGATCTTTCTTCTCTTTCATGGAGCTTAACAGGAAACCAAAAAAGTATCCGGTGCTTGGTTGCCGGATCAAAATGCAGCCAAAGTGACGAGCTAGCAATCATGTTTGGTTTTCTAGTGTACATTTCCAGGAAAGTGCCGTCATGTACATTTCCAGGAAACGCGTTGCATGTAAAATTTTTCTTTTTCTTTAAACTCTTCCTCCAAGGTTGCCACTCCATTTATCCATACGTCATTACTTTGGTTTTAGGATAATTAATCACGGTTTGCAGGGTGAGCACTTTATGCTAGACGGCTCCTGTTATTACAAACAGGTATCTTTCCAACCCAAAAAAGAGAGGGCATCCATCAATCATTCGATTCCGGGTCAAGCATCGAGATTCCTCCGTCTTCCCAGGCGCGCGAGTGAACAGTAGAAGTATTAACTTCCAGAGCCAATCAAGGGCAACTTCAGTAAGCTCTGGAGAGAGAAAATAGCATTCTCATCCAGAAGCAGGGAAGATCTCAAGCAAAGTGTCATAGAAACAGCAATACTAGCAATAAGTGTTCCCGTGCTGAACTGAGAATCTTGAAGGTAGATCCTTTGTCATCTTCAGCACTTGGGTCTACTTTACCATTGTTTTGTGCAAAAACTTATCCAAGATTGCCAAATGGTCTTGAAGTGCAAAGTTATGACCAAATAAACACGTAACCAGTGAAGTGCAAAGTATTGTGGCTCAAACCCCAGCTCATTGATAGGGATGGGCATGGGCATGGATTCCCCATGCCCCAGGGTGCCCCGCCCCATTAGAGGTGAATTTGTGGTAAGAAAGCAGGGAACGGGGCGCAGGGCACTGATGGGTAAGTTCCTTGCCGCACGTTCCCCAGGCCTGTCTGGAACCCATCCCTATTCACAAGGTGACTGTAGATAAATGAATCAACACTAGATAGCAGATGGTACAAAGCGGCTGAAGCCTCAATTACAGGAGGCAGGCGGGCCAGAATTAAATTCATTAATACTCCGCACCTTGGATGTATTTCCTCCATAAATTCAGGTCTCCGAAGGTATCAAAGAACTTCTTGAATATCAAAATTAAGGATAAGACCGTTTTATGAAACGATAACTCATCAAACTTGTTAATGGAGTTCTCTTCGCGAAGCCCTCTCACTTGAGAGAGATGTTCAATGTCCACATGAAGAACATATGCCAATGGCACCAAGAATTGCTGCATCCCTGTCGAAGGAAAAAGTGAAATTTAAGGCCAATGCATCTGATGAACTTCACATGTAAGAAATGTCGAGATATTGTGCATTGTCAATGTAATTCAAGAAAGATGGCAGTAAAAGTGATGAGTGATTTCTTTTATTAGAAAACGACACACAAAGTCCTTGCCTCACAAGTATTTAAATCTATCACCTCAAGTTCGCATTCAGCATTTGCAAGATGAATAACATTCCGAAGAAATACGTTAGAGCTATACCACTCAATGCTCAGTCATTCAAATAAATGAAGACCTATATTGTAAATATTCCTTATACATGACATTTGCTTTGTCTGTATGGATGTCCAAGGGACCACAATAATTTTTTTTATGATATCTGAAAAGCACAAGTGCAGGATCCAGCTACCTGGATGCCCATGGAACACCCAGCAGTCCCCAATGAACACCATGAGAAGATTGTCCTTAGAGTGCAGGTGTCCAAAAGTAACTTCATCCTCTGGATATAAGCACGATAATCCTGATCTACCATCTTCTTTAGCTCATAATTCCTAAAGAGGTGACCTCAACTACTATCTGGTAATGGATAACATACAGCTTTTCGCTCATGCAGGTATTTAAATTACCCAGACACAAAAGCTACCATTCAATAGAAATCAGGAATAAACCACATTCACCCTGACTATGGTCGCATTGGAGAGACAGAAGCATTACATGCGGGTAAGACCATTATTGAATAAAGTGAAGAAATAATGATCGTCATTGTCTAATAAAACAACCACATGTCCTACTTACTAGTTAAATGGTTCTAAACCATTAAACCCTAAAAGCACTCAACCCTAATTATTGTCATCCTCCTATTTATGCCTGCAAATGTTGCCCTTTTCACATTCAGAATTAATCTTGAAAAGCAAAATTATGGTCTAAATCCTTAATATTGTCTACCAAAAAATCCTCCTACTTTCCCTATTCCCTTTGTTCATATCGTTGGACCAGTCAGTACCCATAAAAGAGAAAAAATTTCATGGCTTCTTCAGAAAGAACAATTGATGATTTGTTCATCATAAAGGATAAGTATAGAATCTGAAAAACATAACTGTTCTCAAAGGTAGTCAATAACAACAGCTATTTGACAAGGAGAACAGCAACAGGACTTAAATTAACCTGGTCCATCGTAAGTCAGTTGAATTACTTCCATTTTTGAAAATATGTGGATCACAGAATACACCTTCACAAGCTCGGATTTCTGAGAGCTGTAAATAAGCACAATTAACTTAAAAAAAAAACAAAATTAGATTGCGAAAGTACATCTAAATTCTTTCTCTAAAGGTTAAGCTTCAACAATATTTGCATTTAAGAAACTTGCTTCCAATGAAAAGAACAACATGAACTCAAATCTCTTTACCACACTGTGAATGATGCAGCAACAGGTAGTTAATATAAACAAGAAAACGCTCCTTGACCAAAATTAGTAGAGTTTTTAACAAAATCAAAGTTTCAGAAACCGAATTCTATATCTTTGTTTTCCTTGGAGTTGTCTCCGATTGATTGCCCCAAGGCTCTATAGAAACAGAGAGGAAGTTGCAGAACATCCTTTCACTTGTTCAATCGCATTCACAACTGTCATTAATAACTATTATCTCAGTTTTTTGTAGTTCTCACTATACAGGTCTAAGATGATAGAGCATCTTGACCCAGCAAAGCTTCTAATCATAGAAAGAGATAATAGTTAGTCAAGCACAAGCCAGAGAGCAGACAATCAGCAATGACACTGTTAAAAAGTTTGAAAATATTCAAAAAATGTACATGCCACTTGCAAATTTTATCAATGACAATACACACAAGATACATATGATAAAACAGGCAACGAAAGGGACAAAAGAATAGAAAAGACTATCTATCTAATCAAAAAAAAGAAAGAAAGAAAGAAAGAAACAACTAGCAAATGTAAAAGATAACTTTGAGAATCATATGGCAATCTTGGATGGCACCCATACACACAATTGGAGCTAAAGATATGTCAACATCATAAGATCATGGAAAATGAATGCAGACGAAAGGTTCACAAAGACAAGCAAGCAAGCGGGGGCAGGAAGACGTAAAGAGCAACGGCAACATAGACAAACCTGTTGACCAAATGTCTATTGATCCTATGAAGCTATATCTGCCATTAATGCCTGGAAGTGAGCCATCATGAATCAGAGAGAGCAAGCAATACTCAAGGTAATAACGTTGGAGCAAAATTAGTTTTCTTCTGCATTAGCAAACAAATCCTTTCAGAAGCAGGTTGACCTTTTCTACCTCCCCACTTGAACATAGTGAAGCAACCAAGGAATAGAAAGAGTCAAAGTCATTAAGCTTAGCTTTCGTCGCCCTCACAGCATCCTCCACATTCTTCACTTCCAATGGCCAAATTTCCAGACCTTTATTGCCAAGGTCTGTCATAGACCTTGCAACATCTGTTTTAAATCCCTCTCCCTCATAACGCATGTTTGGTTTTGCCAACTCATTAAAATCAGCATGGAATTTCTGAATAGGATGATACATGTTGCCAATTTCATCGAGGAGAGTAATAGCTGCTTTTATATTCCCTTGCTCACATAAAAGCACAAGAAAATTGTTCGATTTCGTTTCAAACTCAGAGTCAACTTTGTCTATCAGCTCCACTATAGGCTGAGACTGAAGCATTTCTCTCAACACATTCCTTGCCTCTTCCATCCTTCCCCTGGCACTTAGACCTCTTAGCAGATACTGAAAACCCAACAGATCAGGTAAGATAGCTTTATTCTTGAACTCAGAAAAAAGGGTGCGAGCCCCTTCCATATCCCCACTTCGGCAAAAGCCATTAATCACGGCACTTACAGTGAATGCATCCACCTTAAGGCCTTTCATCTCCATTTCATGGAGAAGCTGCAATGCATTGTCCAACATACCAATCTTAGAATAGCTATCAATTAATGAGTTGTAAACATGAGTACCAGGTTTGAGCCCCTTACGGATCATTTTCTGGAAAAGTAGTTGAGCATCAGTCAGAAATTGCTCCCTGCATAGAGCATCAATTAGTGTACCATATGTGATCTCAGATGGAACCACACCAACTTTCTCTAGAGAATCACAGAGCCGAAATGCTTCCATTAATCGACCCTGGCGGCACAACCCATTAATGACTGAATTGTAAGAGACAATGTTGAGGGCTATCCCCTTCTTCCTAATGAAAGAGCAAAGATCAAGTGCCTGGTTAAGATATCCTCGCTTGCAGAGACCATTGACCATGATCGAATAATCAACCACATCCATAGGAACATGATCTATCGCATCCATGAGTAGCTTATATGCATCTAAAACTCTGTCATCCTGTATAAGTATCTTAAATACAGATGTAGTTAAGGTGACAATTGACTTTCCCTCCTCCATCTTGTTGACAAATTGAAGGGTCCTGTCGACATCCTTCAAGCTTAGATATCGTGCTATTGTTTTTCCCACTTTAGGGTCACCACTTCCATATTCTTTAAGAAATTTACACAGAAAAGGCTCAATCATGTGTTTCTTCCCGTCAATAAGTCCTTTTAGCATTAAAAAGTAAGACTTGCTTGTAATGAGTGAGCCATTCCTTCTCATCAACATGTAAATCTCCAACGCGGACTCTGAAAAACCTTTTTTGCACAAAAAGCAGATAGCCTCGTTACATACCTTATTGTGTATTTCCAAGGGCAGTTTCTCGATTTTGACAACCAAATTTAAGACGCCATCAGCATTTTGGTCTCTAAAAGCTGCCTTAATCAATACCTTACAAATGCGTGTGTCTGCGGGCAAATCCTTTTCAATAAGTTCAAGAAATACATCAATGGCCATATCAATCATGGCTTCCCTGCACAGGCCCTGGAGGATACAGTTGTAACATGCAACAGAAGAAATTGATGTCTCCCTGAACTCATCAAATATCTCTAGCGCCTCATCTATTCTTCCTAGTTTACAGAATCCATCAATTAGCGTACAGTACGTAATGGAATCAGCAGTTAAATTCATATGTGCCATTCTCTTATAGAGTGCATGAGCATCTTCAAATGCTCCCACCATGAATGACGCCTTAATTTGTATGTTACACATGACAATGTCCATAGAAAATCCAGCTTCTTCAAACCTCCGCCTTATATCTAGCACTCCCTGGACATTCTCTTCTCCAATGTACCCATGCAACAAGGTACTGTATGTAACAACATCTGCCACGACTCCCTTGGAGAATTTATCTGCCTCGCATGTTCTCTCAGATTTGCACAGTCCGTTCACAACAGTATTGTACGTAACGACACCCGGACTAATCCTCTTCCGATCCATGTCACTCAGCAAATCAAGAACAAGATCAAAATCACCTTTCCTACAAGCAACATCTATCAAAGTTGCATACAGAAGTTCATCCGCAACCATCCCTATATCTTCAATGGTCTTAAAAATGTTATATGCTTCTTCCAGTTTTCCTTTCCGGCAAAGTCCCAATATCACCACGGTGTAAGTAACTAGGTTGGGTTTCAATCCTTCATTTCTCATCTTCGACAAAAATCCAACCGCCTTTTCTGCAGTTTCTTCTCGAGAAAATCCCTCCATAAGGACGGTATAGCTAACAGCATCTGCACCGATTCCTTTCTCTAACATTTCACTATTCTTCCTAAAAGCCTCCATTACAAAACCTTCCTTGAGATAACCCCAGACCCAACAAGTAAAAAACACGACATCAAAAGCCAGACCCTCCTCCTCCATGGCACGAAATAAATTGCCGACCTCGTCAACCCTACCTAACTTACAAAGAGCATGTACAAGGGCAGTGTAAGTGACTAGATTGGGACGTAAAGCCCCCGAAATCTTGGCCTTCTCAAAGAACTCAACGCCAAGTTCTGGTTTCCCGATTCTGCAAAACCCAGCAATAACAGAACTACAAACGAAATTATTAAAAGGGTATTCCATCTTTTCGTCCGCCATCAACTCCATGACCTCAATCGCTCTTCCCATCATCCCGCGAGAGCTAAACCCATGAATTAAAGAACAAACAGTATAGGAAGAAGGCAAGACACGACACCCACTCAAGCAGTCGCGAAAAACTGACAATGCTCTTTCCGGGTCCTCGCGATGGACACAGTAGCCTTGAATTATAGAGTCCCAGATGCGGTTCTTGGCAAAATTCGAAGCCCTGGCCGTCGGAGACCTCATGAACCGCTCTGCTTCCTCGAATTTGCTGAGTTCGAGAAGAGCCCGCGTGAAGATGGAGTGAGTGCGCGAGTTGGGGTGGACATTGTTTTGCTCCAGCTGAGACAAGAGGTGGACAATGGAGTCGAATTTGTGGGATCGAGAGAGGAAGAGGAGGTGGAGGTTGAAGTGCTTGATGGCGGGAGTGAACCCTCTCTTGAGAAGAGTCTGGACGGACGAGGCATTGCATGCTCTCTTGTTGGAGCGAAAGGAAGAGAAGGAACGCGAAAGCTTGGTCGGGGACATGGAGAGAATCCAGGGAACGATGGTGTTGCGGAGCTGCTCGCCGACACCATCAAGGCTGACGGATTTGGCCGAGAGAAACACGAAGAGCCCCCTACAGACGAGAACTAGTAAAGACAACTGAGTCTCTGAATCTAATGAAATTGACGAGATCCAGCTCCGTTTGTTTTGAAAAATATATATATTTTTCTCATTTTTTAACATTTGATTTGAATCAATGAAAAATATTTTCTTACTCAACGAAAAAAATTTCCTATCAAAGTTTAAATTCGGGAAAATTTTTGGAAATATGATTAGCTATCGATAGGAACTTGGACCCAAAACTCTACGTTTGGACACGGAAATCCCAAGGCCTTGGGTAGCCAGGCTCGAGTCCATCGAGGCCAGGCTAAAGACCTCGGCGTCCAAGGCCCGGTCCCTCGTCGCCCACTCCCAGGTCCATAAAGGCCTAGCCCAAACCCTTGGTGCTTGTACCCATACCTCGGGCATACGGACTCAGGTCCATAAAGGCCATGCTCGGGTTCCCTATGCTCAAGCTCCGATCTAGGTCCACAAAGGCCGTATATGGGTCTTCGGCGCTCGGGCTTGGGTCCGATTGATGAAACATTTGCTCTTATAAAAATATTTTTTTAAAAAAAATCGAATTTTTAATTTTTATAAATAAATCAAAATTTTTACTTTTTTCGTTTTTTTTAAATCAAAAATTTTATTATTTTTAATTTTCATCTTTTCTTTTCCTTTTTTCTTTTTGCTTCTTTCTTAGCCAATCGCTGCCCGGTGAGCTTGGGCCTTGCCAAATCAAGGGAGCTCACTACCTCTAATGGCAAGCCTCGAGCCTCACTAGATCTAGCAAACTTGAGCCTCGTGGCGTTGGACGAGGCTGGAACTCACCTATGGCCGGTCATGGCCAGAGACCAACCAAGGAAGAAAAAAAAAGAAAAATATATAAAAATAATTTTTAAAAAATACAAATTTTTTGATAATTTTTCCTATTAGAGTTTCCTTACTAAACAATTGAAAATATTTTCTAAGTTTTTTTAAGTTTTAGCCAAACACCAAAAAATAAAGTTATCTTTTTGGAAAGTATTTTCCAGAGTTGGCTCATTTTCCTCAAAACAAACGAACCCTAAGAATTCAAATATTCACACGTGGAATACCCCCTGACAAGAAAATGTAAGGTCCAGTAGGCTATGGGATAATAACATAAATGGTCCATAAAATTTGATCCAATGTGCAATCTGATCCATGAACTTTTAATTTATTTAATGTTGACCCAAAACTTTACCCAATATGTAATGTGATTCATAAACTTTTAATTTGTTTAATTTGGTCCTTTAACTTTTAGTATGTATTCAATTTAATTCCTAAATTTTAATATTGTCATTCCAATAATTTAAATTCAAGGACAGCATTAAATATTTTCAAAGACTTAAATTGAATATGTATTAAATGTCCATGGGACCATATTGAATAATTTAGAAGTTTAGGGGCAACATTTCATATTGAGCTATAGTTCATAGGACCACATTGAACAAATTAAAAGTTGAGGAATCATATTACACATTTGGTCAAAGTTCAAACACAATTTATGTCATTTTTCCTATTTTTTACTGGACTAGCCCTACAAACAAAATTCTTTGAATCTAAAGTCAGAAAATATGTACTTGTTAAATTGGTAATTACTGATATTTAAGGACTGTAAATTTCATAATTAAATTAAGGATAGTCTTGACAGTCGAGAATAATTACTTAAGATAGTTCAATTAATTTACGAACTTAAAAGGAACATTGCCGTTGTTAGGTAAATTTACTGAGAGTGGAGAAGAAGAAATTTACGATCAAGACATATTGTTTACTGTTTCTTGAGTGAAGTTATTATTGCTAGAACCATATGAGAACTTGAGGTAATTTTTTATTAGTAAAATTAGAGTCCTAATTGTAATTCATATGGACTTGAAGGTTATTTGCAATTATTGAGGTCAACAACTACTAATTGTAGGCTCTATGGCTTGAAATAATTTGAGATTAGTTACTGTGGTATTAGTTAATTATTATGAGATAGCATTTCCATCTTACGAACTCTATAGCTAAATTACTACTTGAATCAGAAAAGTACTTGCTATAGGTTTAGTTGAAATTACGACTTCAGACAAATTACAATAATCAAGAACAGTTTCCATAAGATATAACCGGTTGAGGAAATAAAATATCGTTATACATTACTAAACGATAGAATTGTCGAGTTACATAGTATAAAAACAATTTATAACTAGTGATGAAAGTCATTGACCTCAACGAAACTATGGAACATTTGGGTAAAATTATAGCATTATTAAACAATTACTAGTGACAACATTAGAAGTTCTAGTGAGAGAAATCACTCATTTCAAATGCCAAAACTACGATTTCAGCTTCTTTTGAATATTGAAAAGACTATAAAACTCCCTATCTAAACAAATTTTTGTAAGAACAAAAATGTAACCTAAATGACATAAATTTCACTATTGCAATTCATCTTAATATCTGACATGGATTTTGATGGAACTTTTTTTCAGAAAGAAATGTTTAGGCTTCTAACTAACGATGGGATGACTTTCTATAAAATAGCGATTACTATTATTTTTTGGAGGGTGCAAGAGGGAGGGCGATTCTTTCATAATTGATTTATTTCCTTCACGTCTATATAGTATACATAATTTTTTTTGTGGGGACCCATGGCTGTGTAGACATATAAAGACAATGTGCAATTCATTTTGAGATATTTTATGGTGTCTATCAGCTTTTTTATGTTGTTCAAAGATATCATAAAATGAAAACACGCTGAAATTAGCCTCTATTTATATTGCGAAAAATAAAAAAATTTTGAAAATATTTTTTCCTAAAATTAATCACTTATAATGTTTATAAAAATGAACAAACAAAAAATGTTTTCTTCATCCATGAAAATATTTAAACAAAAATTATTATTGATAATAAAAATATTTTTTATTAATTAATTATTTCAAGCAATATAAGCGATCATTTTTAAAAAAATATTTTTCAAATAAGCCCTTAAGAATCATAATCTGATTGAATGAAAATATTATATGTCACTCTCCTTTGGGCATCAAGATGTAATGGTCTTTGATTTAATTTTTGATTGAGTGAGCACTTTCTTGAGATTTTTAGTTTACTTTATGGTATGTCAATAACCCTTAAAATTTGACTTAAAAAAACAGTAACTCTTAAATTGTCATACATCAGTAATAACAGACAATAAATTGTTTTCACTGGCTAAAATTGCAAAGAAAGGATACAAAGAGAGCGGCATATTGAACAGCAAAAAAAAAAGTTTTATTCACCTTCCATTCAATACATTGAAAAACAATGTGACAACAAATGAGCAAAATGCGCAGAGATGACGCTCATTCAAATGCTCAAAGCACAGCACACATCAAAGAACAGATAAGCATCTCACAACATCCTGAGGGTAGTCCAGGTGACCCCAAGAACCATCCACCTGACCTCCTCCGATAATGAAATCCATGAAGCAATTACTCATTTGATGATGCCGGGCCTATTGGGTTGCGCTTTGGCTCTGGTATTGTGAACTCGTTTAGGTGCATCAGGGGTTAAAGCATACATCTTCACCGCGAATAATTCCTGCGGTAATCCCTTCTGGTCCTGTAACGATTCAATGGATTCAGGCTGTAGTTCGTAAGGGAATCGACAATAAAATGCATGGAATAGCTAAGCTCCATGTAATACATTCAGGCTACATAACAGAGAAGAACCAGTAGAATTCTTCTAGATGTTTGATATTTCAAACAGTAAAGTTGCATTAAGAAATCGCAAATTCGTCACTTCCCAAAAATATCATTTTCCAGATTAAGTTCAAGTAAATACAAATGCTGATTCAAATGAAATCCTTTGATCCAATATAAGGTTTAGAGGGTGTCAGTGTGTAGGAATGCTGTTATGAGACTAACGAATACCACAATTCATCAATCTCATGCTGAGTAATTCATTAGCTATCCCCATCTGATGAATTTCCGAAAAGTTCTTGCAAAGTCTTATATATTGTTGCAGAAAATCAAGTGGAAGGAAATAAGGTTTTACTATTCACAGTGGCAGAAACAATGATGCTCACTGCTCAATGCAACAGAGATGCTTGTTATGTAGGGTTTTACCACAAGGAAACATAGATTAAGTATGTATTAGGAGGACTGAAACCTTTGATTTGAACATATGCAATCCACACTGGTGGAAGAGCTCCTTAAAGTACGTATCGGACCTAGTGATGCTTTGATCTTCCTTGTCTAACACAAATCCTGCATACAGAAAAGTCTGGCTCATGAATCTCGAATGCTATAGGGAAACTAAGAAGAAAAAATTTGATGTGAACCGACATTAGGCTATTTATTTGAAGAGTCCTCAAGTAATCCTTCTTTTCTATTTTGAGGGAATCCGTAGATCCTCTTTGAATGAACCTTAATGCATAGCCAAAGCCATTGTTTTTCTCAACCCCCAAATAGCAAGCAATTGCATCTTCTTTTTTGTTGTCTTAAAAAAAATCGTATGATATGAATCGACTTTCTCTTAACAGAATCATACCCACTCTTGAACACCTGTTAGACATGATTTGACTTTCTCTATCATGAACTTTTTCACTAATATATTTTAATCTCATACATCAAAATTGAATGATACCGATGATGAAGTACTGGTAGACACCATGCTCTTCTCAATTATCATAAATGTCGGGACTTTTGTGGATACTTGAAATAGTTATAGCCTGGTATACCAAAATAATCTGCCAAGTACAATATTTTAGACATTCAGATATCTATGCGCTTGGAAGGTAGTAAAAAAACTCAGTCTGACGTGCTGTCCTGAACTACTTTTAACTCTCTAGCCTACTTATTGGAATGCATCATCGACTCTTTCAACATGCTAAATTAGACACTTGATTTTTCATTATCATTTATAAGATACCCATTCTTTTCAAACTACCATTCTTTCCCTTATTCTCATATAATTGATTCAAAAAGTATGCTTTCATAGATTATCATAGTTACAGACTCTGAAAGTCCGGAAAATGTGGAAAGGGTCATTATTTTCATATAACAACATGTAAGAATACTATATATCAACTCCATTCATAACAAACTTCTAATGACCCCAAGATACAAATATGGCATAGTTCCAGCAAGAAACTGTCCTGAGCCTGACTCGGTGCATGCGTATATTAACTTCTGTAATTTATGTCACAAACTCCCTGATTCAAAAATATGAACAAACAAAATTAAGCTTACTAGAATAGCATATCGATTAAAGTTTTCCTTTTTAGCACTGGCTCCTGTCCTCATATTGTTGACTTTTCTGGAAAGTTAAGGTCTGCATGTTTGAGTTAACCGTATCATCTTATATTATCAGGTCTAACCATAAATTCATCATCACTGAGAGTAGAGTATGAAAGATGAAATAAGTACCACTTCTAGCAATATTCTCCTTCAGGATGAAAAGCCCACCAGGTTTGAGGCAAGCCTGAAATATATTTTGCTGAAGACATGAGTCATTCATAAAAGCAAAGTAGCAGAAAGGGAAACCCAAAGACACTCCATAAAATGTCGCCACTTATCAGGTACCTATATGCCATTTCAAGGCAATTTAGTTTGGTTAGATATTCTAGAAAAGAAGGCTATTTGATTGGTCGACAACTGATAATGTTGATACAATGGCTAAAATGATCATGGAAAGTATATGAATATGGAGTCATGAAGGCCTTAGAATAACGTAACAGAAAAAAAATAAGGCCTTAAGAGTGATATTATATAGACCAGCCACTGAAGGGAATATAATAGTTCAGATTAAAGCGCGGATGCCATAAATCTAACATTGGTGAAGAATCAATGTTAAATAGAATTTCTTGCTACAGATTCCATTAACTATAGCAATTTGAATCATTTTATGACCAATTATGGGGAGGATTTGGTATTGTCCTGACAAGGGTAGCAAGTTAGTGCCAGGGGAAAAGCATGGATCAGACATATTAGAAATCAAGAGAATAGAGAGTCCTTTGCTCCACTTTAGTCTTGTCTCTTCTTTCCTCAACTTCTCATTCTTAATTGAATCCTTTCTTTTACTTTTTTTTAATCTATTCCTTTCTCAGAGCATCTGCAGCACAATTACCGCTTATGAGGAGCTAAAAAAGGTCAAGCATAGTTTAACAGATATATAAGGCCTCGTTTGGTTCCATTGACAAGCAATCCATAAGTGGATCCTCAAACCAAGTATTTCCATTTCATAGAATTGAATTCTTTTTCGATTGTTGGGTTGACACAAAAATTTAGGTCTTTAGAAGAAACTACATCTCGGTCATTGAACACCCAATGGCAGAGAATTGTTCATTTCTTGTTCTTTTTATCTCTTTTCTTTAGTCTCTTCTTTTCTTTTCCTCGTTTTTCCCTTTCTGGTCTTCTACGTTCTTCCCCACCCAACCACACACAGCACATCTGTTGTCGCAAAGCCACCCCCACCTGTTGCCATCACAATCCCTTGCTGTCACCCCTCCATTGACCAATGACATCAATCTCTTGCCTGCTCAAGTTGTCCATTGCACCTCTCTCTCTCTCTCTCTCTCTCTCTCTCTCTCTCTCTCTCTCTCTCTCCCTCTCCACGCGGAGCTTGCAACCCGGCCCATAGAGGTCGCAACCTCTGTTGATTCTCTATGCCGAAGGTCACTTACCTTGCGTTGTTGCGCAAGGCCCAAGACCTCCATGGCCTTGGAGTCTTGCTTGAGCAACACAGAGAGAGAGAGAGAGAGAGAGAGAGAGAGAGAGAGAGAGAGAGAGATGTGCAGTGAATTGAGTGAACTTACCAGTCTTTAGCAAGTTTCAGAGCAAGAAAAAAAAAAGACATGTGCAAGTGAGCCCACACGGCAGTAGAGGCGATGGCAGCAGCGTGTTGGGTGAAGTAGGAGATGATGGGGGTTACAGTTCCATGGTTTTAGGGTGATAGACAATGATTAAGGTGGAATTGGAATCCCAACACTAACTATTAGTAGGTGATGTGATTCTACTTTTTTTGAAGAATCTAATTTAAAGAGCAATTCGATTCCATGTTGAAATTTCTTTCAAATGCAATAATCTCAATCTTTGCATTTCAATTCTTCCAATAATCAATTTCTCAGGGAACCAAACATGGCCTAAAAGTATTTACACACAGAGAAAAAGCTCGAAGTAAGAAAAAAAAAATGTAAGTAGCTCATTACTGCTTTGCTTCTCCATCTTCTTCTCAAATTTTATCTTTTGTTTCTCAACTTTAGGAACAAGGGACAGATAACTGACCAGGTGACTATGTACCTTCTTCCCCTTGCATGCCTCTCAAGACGAAAATATTTGACAATGCAAATGCTATAAAAGAATTTAAGCCACAAATAAATATGTGAAAGGCATTAATGATCTCTGTACTTTTGCCTGAAATTCAGAACCGTCCCTCTGTTTCTTTTTTGTACAAAATGATCCCTACGCATTTTAAAAAATGTCACTATTAGCCCTTCGGTTAAATTCAGCCGCCACAGAAACTGAGTTGGCAATCGGAAAGTTAAGGTGGCAATCTGAGAACAAATGTCGTGTTTTTAATGATGTTGCTGATCTTGTCATTATAATAAAAAAATGGAAAAAATTATGTGAGAAAAATGAAAAAATAAGGACAAAAAGTTCAATGAAAAGTCACATAAAAAAACAAGTGGATAGAGCACTTGGTGATTATACAATCAAACCGCCACCGCCGCCACCACCACCACCCCCCCACCCCCCCGGCCCAATACACACACACACATAAAAAAAAACGAGTGGTCCCTGCCCACTTGACGGCAACCACCAATGTCAAGGTCGTCTGTTTGCAGCAACCACCACATTGATTGTCTTCGTGTCTGTCACAGTGGTCGCATGAGACCGCCACGACAGATAGAGCCCCCATGACGCGATGGTTGCCTGTCAAGAGTGACCACAGTCAAGGTGTGGCCCCTATCAATGGTGTTTTGGTGACCCCCGCGACTGTGGTCTCAACTCCAGCAACACATGCACAACAAGGAGGGAGCAGATCGAGCACCACCACGCGATGGGATCACCTGAGGGGTGCGATCACCAAGTGGTGGTTGCAGGCATTGCCTATGGCATGCAGGTTACAGCCTGACTTTTTTTTTTCATTGGTATGGCAAGGTCAGAGAGAGAGTTTTGAATAAATGCAAAGAAGTTCACAAAAACCAGGTCAGCTTTTTAAAAAAAAAAGCCCACGTCAACAATTTTTTAAAGAGTCAACATGTTAGCAAAATCAGTCACCAGACCAGTGCAAGGACGGACGGTGGCACATGTTAAAAAGTACAGGAATTTTCATTAACTTTTATCCACCAAATAAATACTCATTCCAGGAATAATAACTAAAAAATGAAAAATTCATTAACTTTTATGCTCTAAAACACCTGACACCAACAGCAACCCCCGAAGCTCATCATACATTTTGGGCAGCAGTCCAACCTCCAAGGAATTTTCACAATAATAGCAGCCCATTGTCTTTTGCAACAACAGCTGAACCTCAGAAAGACTACTGCCACAGCAATGATAGCAGACACTATACTGTCCTAGGCCTATCTCCAGTTGATACTCCAATATACATCACTATCAAATTAAAGATTTTGATCATGCTTCACATTTCTAGGTTTCTTAGAACCTGGAGCAGTTTTACACTGTCTTCTTTAGGGGACAATAGTTGACTTACTTTGGCTCTCATAAAGAACGATATAAAGTCATCATCTGCAAGATGGCCAATGCACCACTGAATCCATATGACATCATATCATCCTACATCAGGTGTGAATTCCTAAAACATAAACAAATGAGTTTCAACATGAAATAAGTACACCACTTACATACTACTTGTACAAGTGAAAGTATAGCAATCCAGTGGGACAAAGCAAACATTTCTAGAAGACATTATATACATGCATTTGCAAATCTGAAAGCAAACAGGCAGCCTGTGGATCAAATTTAAGGCAACTAGTCAATAATCCCAGTTTAAAATCCTTGAAACATCTATACTTTCAGATATATGAAACCTATAACCCAGATAACTTGTTTTCTCCTTTGAATGAAAAACAATAAAATATTTTATATTTGTAAAAGAAAAACAAAGGGGTACCACATCAATGCAAAATCATAATGTATGCTATTGTGTTCATGTAACCATAGCCTGTAGCTATTCCCTGATAAACAGAATGACCTTATAATCACTATAACATTTTATATAGTCCTAAAATTCTAAAGACGATATCATGGAATCATATATATTGATAGTTTACAATGTGAGGACCAATTAGGTACATTTCGAATCTGTCCAATATTACTCACCTGAAGGGGGACACAGAAGAAATTAGTGGCCTTGTTATCGATTGCTGAACCACTTTCAGGAACCAAACTTTCACGGGCAGCTTCTAGGAAGTGCGATACAGGCTCAAGGAGATCAACCTACGTACCGGACGAAAAGAAAGATATAACAATATTTGAAGAGCTGACACTTCTCTCCACTAACAAGTGTCAATTTGGCCCAACAACACATCAAATGTTGTGGTGAACACTATAAACAAGGTTTCGCAATGAATATGTTAACTACCGAGTAGCAGAAAGCGATCCTCTGTCTTAACACCCAGAAAATAGTCATTAAAAATTAAGTTATGTAGGTGTAGAAATACAGTTGATGCCAATCTACAAGAAAGGAAAGAACAAGATAGATTTTGCCCTAGTTATGAAACAAAAATGGACATTGATTTGTCAGGATTAGGGGTTGAAGCAATGAAAGACTAGGAGGTCAAAGAAAAAGACAACAACCTGCCATGTCTAGATAAATATAGGCCTGGACTCCTTAAACAAATATCACACGCAACCCAACTGCTAAAAAAACCAAATGTGAGACATTCCCCGGTATATTGTTCTTCAAGTAGAAGGGAATAACGATGCTGAGTTTCCAGTCTTAAAAGTCATTTTTGTAGCTAGAGCTAAAGCAAGTTTGCTGGCCAGAGCAACAAGGAAAATACAACTTTACCTTAGCAAAGAACCTGATTAAAAGATTCTTGGTGACTCTTCCAATGCCAGAACCACAATCTGCAAGAGTTGTCCATATTGGTGAAGAGTTTCTGAAAAGAGAAACCAGCTGACTGGTACTTATGAAGAGTCAAATCCATGAATTAACAAAAACCAAAACAAACACAAGATATTGTTGATATAGATTTATGTCAAAATAAGTATAATGCAACAAATATGTTGCCAATTGACTCTCCATATATGATAACCGAAACATTCCAGATGTTGTCAACAACATGCTGATTAATTGGTCATGGTTAATGTCCAGTGGCTGCAGAATCATATATTTTACAAAGTTTCACGTGAACGTGTTAGAGAAAAGTCAAATTGTGCCACAAGATTTGCCACTGGGCCCACATAGTCATACAAAGCCAAAGTGGATTATCTGGAGCTTTAAGAAGAGTTTAAGTGGGCAAAGGAAGGCTTTTTCATCAAAGGGAGGTAGACAAATGCTGTTCAATAGCATGCTTTCTGATCTTCCATTTGACTTCCTCTCTTTGTTTCCAACCCCTATCTCACTGGCAAAAAGACTTAGGAACATACAGAAAAGGTTGCTCTAATCTGACAGTTTGCCGGTCTAATAAGAATATTTTAAAATAATCAATTTCTAACGGATGCCTTTCAGTAAAGCTTTGTAACGCAGGGGTGGGATGTGATGACTTCCATGGTAGAACACTATTAGAGAGGAAAATGGTAGGAAAAAGACACTGCATTCAGAGATTAATTCCTGGTTTTTTTTCTACGTAAACGAGGAGCAAGATAGTTACAGTGCTGATTACTACAGTGGAGAAGTGGCATGCGAATTGGGAAGTTGACTTCTTACACATGGGTCAAGGTTGAGAGCTCAAAGGTTTCTCAAACTGTCTTGAGATGTTGTATAGAACGACACTAGATATGGGAGAGAACGATTGTCCACACTAAAATTATTTTACTACCGCAACTTCTTTTGTCAAATCCTACTACTCTAATCTCATCTCTGCTCAGATGCAAGTGCAAATGAACACGATCTTCTTTGGGAATCTATTTGCAAAGTCAAGGATGCTCAGGAGTTTCCTTTTTCTCTTGGGAAGCAAGGGGACTTATTCTCACTTTGGACAATAAAAAAAAAGGGATAAATGGACAACACTAGTAGTTAGATGATTTTTGTGCAAGAAAAAGGAGAGATTCTAATAATTGCTATATTGCAACTGGACAGGATATATTTGAACTACATGTTTGGCAGTTTTAGAAGTGAAGTGGATCACTTCAATCACTGTGCAACATGAACTTTGGGTTATTAGAGGGGCCATGAATTTGTGTTTTTCAGAGAAGAGGATTCCTCTCCTCGTCTTCTGGCTCATTTGGGAAGAAAGGAAAAAATAAACCAGAGGTGAGTTGAATTTCTAGGAATAATTGGTCATGCATTAACCCCTTTGGTATAGTGGGAAAATTCAATTTCATAAATCTAGATTGTTGGAAATGTCAAAACCAATCTTTAGAGCATGATTTTGTATATGAGTGGCTTTCCTTCTAAAGATGATACATACAGGGGTGTTTAGCCCTTGCAACCTTCTTAGAAGTATTTTGTTTATCATTAAAAATGAAAAAGTATAAGTTGCACACCAATAGACCCTATTTTCAATGCAATCATATCCATCAATAACCAATGAGGGCGTCTTTCTGTAGTAAGTGAACGGTGCCAATTGTGGCATATTACGATGGGACTAATTACAATCTTACAAAGCATGCACTTCAGATCCTCTACAAGATTATAAGGTTAGCAAGCTCTGTAGCTTAGTTTCACATCTGGTGTGAACTTCTTTTGCCATGCAAATTGCCCTAATCAACAAAGTAAAAAAAGCCATCGAATCAGGAAATCTTCACTTTTCGTCTCGATCCTATTTAGGTATTTCCAAATGTCAGAGAACAATTTCTGCAACTAAGTCACTAAATCCCTCTATCTGGAGATGGGTGTTCAAACAAGTTAATACAATGAAATGGAAAATTGTAACCGTAATCTAAGAATTATCAATCTCTTCAATGTCTCAGTCGAATTAATCCTATTCACACACGCAAAAAAAAACAAACAAGCGCACACCCAGAAGCCCACGCCTGCACACACAGTGGGAGAATACCAACCGAGGGCAACGAGATTACGGCCTCTTCCACCACCCGGGAAACGTTCGGCCAAAATCATTTTGAGAAAAGCTTCACTGCCCTTTACGTCAGCGTCATTAACGTGCGCATATCCTCCCAACACTCCATCTGTAGTCGCCTCCACACCCTTCTCTTGAGGCACAAGAAAGACCCCCATAATCATTATTCAGCAAAAACTCCATGGAATTACGGACTTCGCTTGTAAGCACAAAAAAAAAAAGGAACACAGTCTCAACTGGGCAAAGCGAGAAGCAAAACAGAGCAAGCGGCGGAAAAAAGAAAGAGAAAGAGGGTGATGGGAAAGCCGCGTACTTCCCAGTAGCCAACGCCCTGGCGGTACCACTCCTTCCGCTTGTGAACGTCTCCTTCTTTGCCGATTGCTTCCCTCCACATCTCCTCGGCGTTCCTGAACTCTCGTCCCTCGGAATCGAACCCGCTGGCCTCCATTATCGCGCTCGCTCTCGGCTTCTCTGTCGAAGCTGCGGGCTTGCTCGCGGCGCTTCGCAGAGGACAGCGGCGAAACAGGGGTTTTGCGGAGAGTTGAAGCCGGGGTTGCGGAGGAGACACGGTCGGGCTGAGAGCGCAACTGGATTGGACCCCAATCGACACCTGCGCCTCCATGGGGATCGATTCCAACTTATGGGCTCCGCTCGTTTCTTTGAAAATATAGCGTTTTTTAAAAATATTTTCTAAGAAAATGACAACATTTTTTAATATTAAACTAAAACCTGAAAAATGAACTAGAAAATATTTTTCGCCATTTAGCATGTTATTTGATTTTCTAGGGAAAATTACCAAAAATTTTGAATTTTATAAATTCATTTTCTTTTTCTTTTTCTTTTTTTTCCTTTTTCTTTTTGCTTCTTCCTCAGTTGGTCGCTGGCAACAACCTGCAACTAACCACAGGCGAGGTCAAGCTTGCCCGAGGCTCGAGCCTCACCCAGCTTGTTAGATCCAACGGAGCTCGAGCTCAACCTCGCCCACCTCACCACAAACTAGCGACCGGCCAAGGAAGAAGCAAAAAGAAACGGAAAGAAAAAAATAAAAAAAGCAAAAATAATTGAAAACTTGAATTTTTTTAACAAGAAAAATAAATAAAAGGAAAATGTGTTTGGTGAAAGAAATTGTTTGGTCTATAGGTGAAAGAAGGGAAAATTGTCCAACATATTGCATTTTCGCCAATTCGGTCCAAAATATTTTGCACAATCTTCCCCATGAAAGAAAGAGGATTAAAAATGTTTTCCCCTTTCTGAAAAGCGGAAAACATTTTTCTTATTTTTGAAGGTATTTTTTCCATTACGAAAATTAATTGAACGCCAAAAAATCCGGAAAATATTTTTTCGGAATTTATTTTCTATGGAACAAATGGAGTCATGGTTCTTTTCACAAAATATATAACACTAAGAGGACATAATCATTGCATTTACACTTGTGCATTTGACTAATTGCTATTACAAAGCCAAACCTTTACAAAGAGATATAAGCAGAGAGGGTTTCTAGCTTAGAGTGTAACTAGAGCACTTCTCAAATCCAACCTCTTCTGAGCTTCGCTAATTCTTATTTATAAAAGTCTTTAATCCAACTGTTGGAGACCTTCAAAGAGATCCAACTAGCCGTTTGAGAGATGTCGGAGACCTGTGCCAGCATCGGAACCACCCATACGATCATTTCATCTAACTTTAGCAGGTTTCCTTAAATGGATTCTGCTGCATCTGTAGCTTCATTGAAGCGGAACCTATCAGCTGCGTTTTCGAAATATTTTTTGGTTTTTCAGCTACGAAATCTAGGCTTGTACCAACTATTCTTTACACCATCAGTGGTCATCTTCAGTTGCTGATCTCCCAATTAGCAATGTTAACTCCTCGTCAGCACGATCCAACATTCATCATTAGCACGTGCAGATTGTGAGCAAGTTGAATGACGATCTTCAGTGACGATGCTAATGAAATGACACGTGATAATAGGATTAATGATCCTTCCTCTTTTATCAATTCTAAAAGACTTTCAAGAACACTAGCTTGATATAAGTAACTCTAAGTCACAATGACTTTCAAGAACACTAGCTTGATATAAGTAAAATACATTCAACTTGCTCACAATTAAGAAATTTTCATTCTACAGTGACATTAATTATTTGAATATTGTGCTTTTGGTTGGCACCGATCGACATATTACATTCAATTACTTGGGATTGCCTGGGGTAGTTGACTGTAATTAAAAATTTGAACTGGACTTTACAAATTCGAAATTCGAGGATCACATAAGGAAGGTAGGTTAAACTTCGCCGTCATGATCCGAGCCGCAGGTGTACCACTCAAGGAAGGTCGAGCTACCATGACCGGCGCTAAAGGGAGCTGCCATGCTCGGAGCAGCTTAATGCTTAATGTAGGCTTTTGCGTTGGGGCATCGTGACTTCTATATTGTTGGGCCTTTTCATGCTTCTACGTAAGTTGCTCTGAGCATTTTGGCTATGTACGTATGAAGGGGGAACCATTAGCCCACGAACCCAATTGGCGAAAATGGTGGTTATTTGTCTATGGATGAATTGGGAGCGTGGCCAAACAGGCGTCGGGTGGGGCCGGAGATTACTAGGTCTGGGGATCGATTCTCATGAGTACCGTGCACACATGTACATAAAAGAGAGAAGTGAGATAAAAAAGGACGGGCAGGGTGCTACGGGTAGGCGAAAGTTAATGCGGTAACATCATAGATCCATGTGTACCCCATTTTTATATTTAGTTACTACTCTACCTCGTAAAGTTGTATTGCACAGATGGTGTATCGTAGAAATGGGGTAGAGAGAGAGAGAGTAGTAGGGCATTACTGACTAATCGATTCTGAACTGTCATAACAGTATTCACTTAGCCCAGTTTGCAAAATTTTCTAGAGGCAACTCTCTGGGATTTCATGATCAAACATGATAAGCTATAACAGACACGAATTCTCGTTTTCCTCTTTCAAGCAATAGTAAGATCTGAGTAAGGAGGAGAAAAGAGAAAATCACGCATGACTCGTGCTAACTTTCTTTAAACTACATCCTTAACTTTTTTACTAAGAACAACTTGATATTTTTAACTGTCGCAAAAAAAAGAAACATGCTATTTCAAATTAAAGATGTCTCTTTGATTTCTTAATCAGGAAAGGAAAATTTCGAATTCCAGCTCAAGAACTCCTCTGAAAGAAGCTACACCTCTATGTCTCATCGCGTTCTTTCTTAGTAAATTATTGACTAGATGAAATAAGCGAATGAAATTTTAGTTTTCTTTTTTGACCCATGATTTTGCTAACGTTGTCTATCATGATACGTTTCTTAAGTTTTCAGTTTGTGTTTTGCTATATGCTAGTCTACTATCTAAGTAAAAACCAGTCATCGCCAGCAATTTGGTCATCAAATTTAATCCCTTTTATAGCCCGTGGCGCGGTAGAACTGGATTGACAAACAGACATGAAACTGGTTGCGTTAGAATTTAGGATACTGAAAACCATAGCGTTCATAATTCAATTAACAGGAATAGAAATCATTGTTTCATCCCGGAACTCCCAAAGCTTCTAACACACACTAAACATCATTAAACTCATGCTATTAAGATAAATAAGAAGTCTCCATGGCCAGGGCCCTGAACGTCGAATCCTTAAGTTTGTCCACGAGCAAGCAACGTTTGATCGGTAGCGACAGGATTCAAGCCTTCAGTCATCCCATCTTTTGGCCTGACATCACCAGAGCTGCGATGGTGCACCCTACATGAGCGCAACTACATGATCATTTACCTAAAACTAATAGCAATAAATTTCCTTCTGAAATTTTCTATCCATGTTTGACCATATAAAAGCATAAACCCGGTGTACTAACCCATGTACAATTCTTTCAATGTTATGGGGCTTAGGGGATCCAAATGTATGGTATTTTGTGTGAAGATGTCATAGGGAAACCAGCATGACAGCTCAATAGATAAGAAACATCAAACCGTATATCGATGCCACCAAAGCAATTAAAGTGTACACTAACCTTACAAGTTGAGCAGATTGAGAACTCGCGTGCTTCATCAACTCTTCCCTTACCTGACGAAAATTCACCAATAATGAGGATGCGCAACACATACAACAAAGCTTCAAAGAACTTTCTTTTCTTTGGGGGAAGTGGGGAGGAATTCTACAAAGCAGCTTATTGAACACAACTTCTTGCCAAAATTCCTTGGGTCCATTGAAGAAAAATGAACGAACAATTACACAGTCGCAACGGAGAGTTATCTCGTGCCTCTAGGTATTCTCTACCAACATAATTCAGTCGGTTTCAAGTATAGGTAACATTTTACGAAAAAGGTCATTTGAGCTTATTCAGGCAGTATGGCATGTGTTACTTCAGTGCCACATAGCGCCTTAATCCCTTTTAATCATCGTAAACCACCCGCTTTGAGGGTGGATGAAAATTGAGATTTCCCTTCTCTCTAGATGTTCATGGCTCAAGTAGACATTTAAGGTCGAACGCCTAGCAGCACATTTAGGCAACCCAAAGTGATACAGTTCACGCTTTCAAGCATGTCATTATCTATGTGCACAAGGTTTTCAAAATGGTTAAGATGATGCATGCACATCCTAGAGCATTTTCTAGGAGAAGATTCATTGTACATACAACCTCTTAAAAGATGCCATTCAGATACTAGAATCTGGTTCTCAACATTGCCATTAGTCCGAGCAGAAGATTCATGACAATAGCTTTCCGTATAATGCGGCATTTTCATTGGCAATTGACTAGTTGGTAATGCAACTCTAATCCCTTCATAGCCAATAGGTGAACGGGAACTGCAAAAATATGTATGGATTCTACAAAGCAAAAATTTGCACGATTCAATCATCTTACCACTCTCCGACTAGTATCCTCCAGCAATGAGCAAATCACTGGCACTACTTCCTCTTTAAGAGTATTACGGATGCAACTGCATGAAGAGAATTTGCACATCAATTGGAATCCAATGGGAGTTGTTATGTTGCAAACAAGAATGTGAATAATTATAACTCTAACACCATCTTCTAACTTGTATTCAATGTTATAGACAGAAACATCTTCAGTCTCACGAAATGTTTGATGTGGAATCTCCAAGATCTTGCACTTTAAGTGTGCATGACTGTAATCAAGTTTTAGACTGATTTGGAAGAATTCTCGCTAATTCATGTCACTTGTATGCATTTCAGATGGAATTGATTTTTGTGACTTTGCAGCCGGTGAAAAGGATAATCAGAGGTCTAAAATGAACATCTTAAAGAGTATAGGGAATTAAATAGGATGCAAATGAATGGAAAGACAAGGTCGCCAAACCCCATTTAGTCGGAAAAGCTCAAATACTGTTATGGTGGTAACTGAACAGATTTCTGAATGTATTAGCTTTTCAACTCTGCCTTTTTCCTTCTAATATGTGAACCGAAGAACCCGATCTACTCATAAATGTGTGCCCACAAAAAATTTCACAGCACAATAGCCACGATAAACAAAGACAATTACTGTTCCTCCAAATGAAAAGTATTAGTACCTCCGGACAATATCAGCCAAGTGAGATTTTAAAAGCTTCTGTTCTTTCCTGACCTCTTTCAAGTCAGATTTTACCAGCTTCAGTTCTTCCCTGACCTGTTTAACATTGACAAGCAGTGAGAATGGGAACACTCTTAAGCATGATCTATCACACTAGGGAATCCACTTTACAGAAGTTGCATTCTCATCTCTAAATCTCTTTCCCCTCCTCCTCAAGAAATTTGTCGGGTGAAACATTTCATCAATTTCACAGTTGACTAAACAAAAGTTTGCTTCATTCGAATGTCTCCCTATCAGCATTATTTTAGAACTGATATGAAGACGACATGACCAACCTAAAAAATGTGCCATAAAATGTGGCATCGCTCCTATTTCGAAAAATGAACTGTTTGGTACTCGGGCAGTTCTAATGTCCTGCATCTGATAAAAAACAGACCAGCAAATGAAAATGCAATGGATCATTTGATCCCTCATCATTGAAATCAGCAAATGACACGTAAATGGCACTGACAATTAGTTTGCATGACGGAAACAAATGCAATATCAACTCATCATACCACTCTCTGGATTTCCTCTTCTGTCAAGCAACTCTTGGGCACGTCATCACTTTCGAGTCCGCTCGACATCTCACTGCAGAACCATAATCAATCTTTTAGGAACCATGATCGCATGAAACAGTAGCCAAATGAATGAAAATACATCACTCTTCACAGTATATATATATATATCACGTACTTTTATACAATCCGAGAAGATGGATCTATATCTATGCATAACACAACAAACCGTGACCGTGACCTCTTCGGACAATTTTCTGCTAAGAATAGGCAAGCCATAAACATTCTGCAGAAGCGCCAACTGGAGTGCAAAGAGCCGACAAAGTTTGAATGGGAGAAAAACCTCGTTTTATTCAACCTTCTTCCAAAAGAAAGGAAAGAACTAATACCATCGGCGGACATCAAAATCCAAAACATATTTCACGCAGTTTTGTAAAGGCTTAAAGCTTTTGGTTCAATGCGGAATTGGGTTCCTCAAGATATGGAATTCCAATTCATATATATTTCAAGTTAGAAGAGAAATCAAAATGTGAGTTTCGATTTCACGTGGATTAATCCTCAAAGAGTGTCAGAATTGGATTACCTAGTCATAGTTATTATTGAAGTTGCATATTCCTACGGCCACAAAACTATCAAATCCCAACTCCGTCACCGTTGCCACTAGTCTCCCCAATTCCGTCACGGTTGCCACCGTGGTGAAAAGTTTTCTTTTCTCGAGGGCCAAAACTTTTTGATATCCAAACAATTGAAAAGGAAAGAATGATATCACTTGGAATCCACAAAACTACTCGTAGCTGGTAGAGATGAATCAAGGCGGGCAGCCAAACTATTCTCTAGTTCATGGAACCAAAGGAGGGTCCGAGACGAAACACAAAGAAAGAGGTCATCCAATGTTAAACAGAGGTCAGCAATATCATGATAAAAATAAAAAAGAGACCAAAGAAACATCAAAAACACCAAGTAAAAACCGAAGACGGATGCAAACAAACCACGGAAATAGAAATTCCGGCAGCAAAAACAGAGGGAAAACGAAGAGATTACCCATCGAATGGATCCAACCGCTTCCTCTTAGAATGGCCCGTCTCGCAGGATGTTGGAGTACACGAGGGAGGTGGGAATTTCAGCACCATGCTTATTTTGTCCCGTTCACTCGAACAGCAACTTAATATATGAAAGAAGAAGAACAAGATAGGAGTTTATGAAAGAAGAAGAAGTGCGATGGTTCAACTTAAGGGGTGCCTTGGCCAAAACTGAAGGGAGTACATACAGTTTTTTGGTTCTTGAAGGGCTAAGCGCACCTGCAGTCCCCTAATTTGCACTACGCATAAGCAAATAAAAGGGGGAGAGGAGGCACGTCTGAAGAAGGAGCAGGCACATAACTTTCCTAGGAACACTATGTCTGTTTGCGGGAAACGTAGCCGGTTTCTATAATGTCTGAAGAAGGAGCAGGCACACAACTTTCCGAGAAACTTCATGTACGTTTGCGGAAAACGTTGCCCGTTTCTATAATTCGTTCCCTTTCTTTTCGCTGATTTTAGCAATTTGGCCCCTCAAGTGTGTGAAGCTGCACGTGCATTTTCTTTTTGCTTTCTTTTTTCTGCCTTTTGCCCGATAAAAATAAGGATAAATACACTAAAAGTTCTAAATTTGTCACAAAAGTGCAATTAAATCATCCTAATACCTATATAAGTACAACTAAGTTCTTAAACTTATTAAATCTGTGCAATCAAGTTTCTCCATTAAAGCCGCCCCTTATCTTGGCCCTCTAGCCCTACCAACCATTTCCCACCCTCGTTAGACCGGATCATTACACAACCTCTCCAAAATGCCTCGAAAGTCATCTCGGGTGGTCACGGCGTTAAAGAAACCGTTCGAACTAGAAAATCCGGTCGGTTTGAAGCAAATCTATTGAATAGTAGAGACCGGACCTCTATTAATATCTTCTAACATCTCTTTTAACCAAATTAATGATTTACGAGTTATTACTTTTTAGGAGGGGAAACATCAGCCCACCAGCACGATAGGCGAGAATGGTGGTTCTTTGTCTATGGATTAAGGCGTGGGGCGTTATGGGCACAACAAAATTATATGATTCGTCCCATGCCTCACTCTTAAGTCGTCCACGAGCACGATCTTAATATTATATTGCCTTTTTCATTTGATATCACATGTTCATGAATATCTTCTTCTTTTTTTGGCATTATCGGTTAATTAATTAAGTTGTTATTACTTACTTCCATTGTTACCAAAACTTGGGATTAAAAGTTGAACTCAAATGTGCTAGAAATCCGTTCGATATGTTTAAAACATTTTTGGTAATTCCCCAAAAAAAATCACACTTTAAGCTTCACAACCAAAAAGAAGGATCACGCCAGATGCAAAAGAGAGCTTTGGCTTTCACTTCAAATCAACGCAAGAGGCCATGCTTCTCTCCAATCAAGTTAGTGCAATTTATCTCAATTTCTTTTGATAATAGTAATGATTACATGTGCGGTGCACATGCATTGCACGTGAATAGAAGTTGTCGTAAGAAATTTTTTATGGCACACGTCACTTGAATGCAATCCAGATGGTTAGTATGGTTTTTGATAAGGTGGTGACCACTAAGGGTATGCAAAAGAATCGGAAACCGCCTGGAACCGGATTGGACCAGCTCAAAATCGGAACCGAAAATGGTAGTTCCCGTAAAGATTGGTCCGGTCCCTAATTTCAATTTACTAGAATCAGTGAGTACCGGTCCAGTTCTCGATTCTAGGAGTGAAACCGCCCACCTGCTCATCCAGACCAAACATGTAATATATATATGATTTTTAAGAAAAATTTCCAATAAAAATAAAAGAAAAAAATTTAAGAAAAATGAAAACCTTACCATCCTTAATCTAAAACTTAAAGCTTATCAACTGAGTGCTTGTCCCGTTTCACTTTCACCTTGTCTGAATCGTCTATTTTTCTCTCACTCATGATCTCAACTTTCAAGCTCAACACCCATCCACTCACGGCATCCACTCTCAACTCTTATCAATTCACGACCGCGCCTCTTACCGTTTATCACTTCCCTCTCTCACTTTTGGTCACCTCTATTTTCATGAAACTTTATAGGATCAGTTCCATGAACCCACCCGAGAACAGAACCAGATCACCTCGAGTGGATCCATGGAGCCAACGGAGGGTTCCCAATCTCAATTTTTTGGAACCGGTCTTTAGTGGGCGATTCCCGATTCCATGGTGGAAACCGCCCATCCCAACCATATTCACCCCTAGCGATGACGGGAAAGACGATGTGGACCTCAGTCGGTGGTTGAACAACAATTTGAGCAAATTGATTGGATTCTCTGGAGGGTCTGCCATTGGAGAGAGAGAGAGAGAGGAATAACCGAAATAACTCCTACGATAAATAAGAATATACATTGAAATTATTATGAGGCAGTCCTAACAATATCAAAGTAAGATACTCGAAGCTCCACAACCAAAAGGAAAAATCATGTCAGGTGAAAAAGAGAGTTTGGCTTCCACTTCTTCGGGTCAACTTCCTCGGGTCAATCAAGTCAACCCAAGAGGCCATGCTTCGCCTCATTCAAGTTCACTCTTCCATGGGAAAATTATTTAAAAAAAAGTCTTAAACTTATTATATTTTTATCAATTCAGTCTTAAACCTTTTAACTGTGCCAATTGAATCTTAAGCATTTTCGCGTTTTGCAAATTGAGTTCATTTGGAATTTGTTAACGTGGACGTCTGCCGTCTTATCTTTACCAAAAAAAAGACGTCTGCCGTCTTACATTGCGCGGCTATTGACGCTGACTTAGATAATTTTTAATAATATTTTCATATTTTTATTCGAATTTTTATTTCTTTTCTCTTTTCTCTTTCTCTTCTTATTTTCTTCTCTTTTCCGTCTTTTTTTTTTTACTGTGGCCAGTGAGGGTCGCCAGGCCCTTGTCCGCCACTAGGCAAGGGTCGACGAACCTCGCCGGCCACTTCACGGCCCTTGCCTGTCCCGGGCGAGGGAAGGGAGGCCAATGTTCACGTCAACGATTTGCGTCCAAAATTAACCGGATTGACTCGATTGACAAAACGCGAAAATGTAGATAACTCAATTGATACAATTAAAAAGTTTATGATTGAATTTGAACAAATACAATAGATTTAGGACTCCTCTCTTTTTTTGGGTAATACTCCCCTCTTCCCATTTAGTGTCGGCTTTTTGCTTGCCACAAGCCTTTGTTGGGCATCGTGACCTTCTGTAACGCTGGGCCTTTCATGCTTCTTTAATATCTTTAGTTAGTTTGATCAATCCAGCCCCTGAAATTTATTCGAGTCGTTCCCATGCCTAGCTCGTATGTCATTCTTCTACATTTTCTTTTTAGAAATCAATCACCGAATTCTAATTTAAAGCTTTGCGCACAAACACTGAGTAATTATCGAAATTGCACAAATGTATGACTTTGGGAGCTCTAAAAGAATGCCAGTGTGCCATTATCACGTAAGTTTAGCAGCTGGCCTAATGGCTTCTGCTCGCTACCCACGGACTCAATCAGATGCTATCTCTTTTTACTTCCTGTTTTTATGATTTTTCCCTCGAAATTAACTCTTTTAAATCATTATTAGAGATTTAATGATTTCCTTTATTTCTACAATCTTTTGTGAGCTTGTTGACAGTATCTTCAATATAAATCCGTGTATGTTAAAATAGAATATAAAGAATAAAAAATGTAATATTGGGAAAAGGGGAAGGACAATGCTTATTGTTTCAATTCTTGAAAAGAAAAGAAAATGGTGAAAAACCTGTGAGAGTTGGACATGGCGTGAAAAGAGAGAGACAAAAGCCACCAAAATTATAAACTATTCCCACTTTGGCACATGACACAAAAAATTTCAAACTTGTATTTGTGTGACATATTTACCCTCCATCAATAAGAACCATTAAAAATATACATACATGAATGTCAAATGGCAAACAGTGTCGACATGGCACCCACGTACCTTAAGTGAAATAAAAACGATATTGTTTTAACTGAAAAATCATCTAACGGAATTTTAGCAAAGGGTAAATATGTTACATTGGTACAAGTTTGGAGTTTTTATGTCACAAGCAAAAGTTTAGCGTAAACGTGCCACAGTAGGCGTAATTTTGAATTTTTGATGTCACAAAAAAAATTTCAGGGTAAATATATTAAAGTAGGTATAGTTTGAAATTTTTTTATGGGTTTTTCTCAAGAGAAAGAACTCCCAAAAAGAAAGTGGACAGGTGTTAACGAAGGAAGAAAATATCCAGATGCGTGGCGTTTATTTTAGAAAGCTTTGAAAAGAAAGTGGGTTGGTGTTGACTTAGGAGAAGGCCACATGTCACTTCAATGGTCTCTTACTATTACAGTATTAGATTAGATACCGCAAATACGGACTAGGACTAGTTAACTTTCATTTGGCCAAAAACAATCACGACCATTTTCAGAGGTCAAATTGAGCTCGTGTAAATTTTCTCAAATCTGTCTTGACTGAAGTAATCACAAGTAGATACTGCATACAGTTAAAAGAGAATACTCCAAGCGGAGTGCAGGTGATGAATAGGAAGATCAATTTTCTTGTATTGCCATGAAACGATCATTTTAAAGACTGAATGCAAAGTATGATTGTTCCCTGTACAATGGAAGGCAAACACTACTTCCTTTTGGGTTTATTTGATAGTCTGTGGAAAATGATGATGCTTGAAAGCGAACTGTAAATAGGTTCAGGAAATAAAGCAACTGTGGAATGACGCGCCAAAATTAAAAAATTTAGATACTCAATCCTATAGTAGAAGGAGTGAATTCCAGTGCAAACCCCATATTAAGTCGAATCAAACTAGCCGTGAGCCTTTTTACATCGTTTTGGAGAAACTACAGCTAAAAAATTCCGAGGACCGACAATACAAGATTGAAGATAATTCGAGTCTGTCACACAAAAAACAGCTTTGGCTGAATACTGAAGAAGGTCTGAAAGAACATTCACGACAAGCTTTGAAATGATGTGGGGGGAGACTCTCCAATCACACAGCATTGATTCTAGCATCCCTCGAGCTATTCCGAAAGTCCAAAAAATTCGGGGCATGCGCACCGAGAAGACGTCTTCCACAACATCTCTAGTGCCGCGAGCTGACAGATGAATGAACTTCAAACAGCTCATACGCGAATAGGCAGCAACTCCCCTGGTCTTAAAAGTTTACACGGCATCATCTGGTGGGGTATCATCTGTTGTGAAGATATCAGCCCACCAATCATCATCATCTGAAACGGTTGGTTGGATTCCTGCCATCACGCGATCGCCTTCAAGAGGAGGAAATGCACTGCTAGATTGGAAGCTTCGTATTGTGGCGTGGGGTGGTTCAGAGAAGGGAACATTGCCATCGACTATATGGCTCGAAGAACCGATCATTTGGCTAGGCAAGGCACATTGTGGATAGATGTCGTGGGGCAGTATTGGCAGTTCGACATTAGCATTTCTCTGATCTCCGGGAGAAAATAGAACTTCAGAACCGTCTTTAGATATGGGCTGATGTCCAGCGGGATGAAAAGTGTGATCAACTGAGTACTCTAAGGCATTTCCAAAATTGGCAACTTGTGACTGTACTGGCAATGCCAAAGTAACACCATTATGTCCTGGAGAAAGAGCTAGAACAGCAACATGGTTAGTAAACATAGACCGACGTGGGCACAGATGTACGATCTTATAAAAATTTTTGGAATGGATGGTCAAGAGCTTTCACTATTCTGATATCACGGAAAGTGCCATTAATTTTTTTTTCCCTCGCTCTGCACATCTCTCTAATTTTTCTTCCACCGGTCTTTGTAATCTTTTAGGTGCTTCAATCTCAGTTTTTTGATACCCGACATATAAGTTTGACCGACCAGCCTTCTTTCCTAGTATGATCATCCAGTCAACATTTCATAAAAATGAACATATAAGCTCGTTGCTATGTGCTTATTCCATCTAGTCATATCTACCTAGTGATAGCAATATCTTGTCAACATCCACTTAGCATCATCACCTAAGTGAAGGTGTTCGTGAGTATCTGCCCTCCCCCAGTCCCCCACTCAAAAAGGCACATGTTACCAACTAATTTTTCAGTTGCATTTTAATTGTTTGGACTGAACACACACACACACATACATACATACATACATACATACATACATACATGCATGCATGCATGGATAGAGTGTATTGGATGAGGCTCATTTTGCAACGATCACAGCTTACAGGATGTATCTTTTCAAGTATAATTAGCATTTGGATGTGGAATGTTCTCAACATTGTGTGTCCTTGTTGGTCATTTTGATGATTCAACTCTAATCATTCGTGTCCAAATTGAAGTTGCATCTCTTAAACTGAACCCTGATCAAATGTAAGTACTTGATTATTGCCCTTTTGCCTTTGTGCTGAATCTATTAGATTGTTGCTTTTGGTGGTGACCTGCAGTAACCTACTCTTCTTGTTTGTTCATCGGTAAAACCTATCTCTCAGTATTTTCATATGCAAGTTCAATTGATAGGGTAGCTGGACAAATAAACGTCTTCATATAATTCGCAAACCAAATCATGAGGATCCGAAACACATTGCTTTTATTTATTAAAAAGCTCAAAAATTAAGTGGAAAGTTGCATTTTCATCATTATTTCATAGGCCTCGTCTTTGTATGTGCTTATGGGGAGAGAAAGTTTTGTGTTTTGGAGCACGTACCTTCAGCAGTGGAGCCTGCAATTGCCGGAGGAGCTTGCGGACCAACTGGAGCAGGACAGGTTCCTGGAGCCAAATTATGTCGAACAGGGGTGAGATCTTCAATTTGTCCTTCAGAGACTTGAGAGGGAAAAGAGCTTGAGCTTTTCTTCTGCATTGAACCAGTCTCATCATTCCAGTTAACAAAGGTATTCACGATTGTATCTCCATGTTCCTGGAAGAAAAACACTCGGTATATCACTCAAGCTGGATTGATGGAAGTATTTATCTCCAGTATTGAAGATACATGCTCTGACTTCAAGCTACAATTTATTTTTTCGGCAAGTAATGTTGCCTTCCAATGGATGAACTTGTATTCAAAGTAAGTACGTAAGTGCAGCCTAGAGAAAGAAGAACAGAAAAAACATTGAAAGAACCTCAATTCCCTTTACGCCTATCAACGCCCATTTCTCCACCAAATAAAGGTCAGGTGCTCGAACGATGTAATGGAGAGTACAATCAAGGCAAGGGTCCCCAGGGTAAAGATGCAAAGCTGATTGACAAAGGACAAGTTAAGAATTAACAAGCATTAACTGGTATAGTTCTAAACTTGGAAAGTAATAGATCCAACATGAATGTGTCAATTGTTCAAACTGCAACATGATGATGAGTGCTTGATTTTCATGAATGACACCGAATCAACTGCTGAAAGTGCTCTCTAACTTACTCATGCTTTTTTGTATAATTTTAACTGAGGAGTACAGTAGACCACTTAGATTTACGAGGTCACTATCCTCAACTTTGGAGAGTTTTCATCAGAGAGAAAATGCCCCTTTTTTTTATTATTACTGAAAGAGAAAATCTTAAGCTTCTGGTATAATGGAAACTCATGTGTGCATGTAAATGCTTTAATTGACATTGCAGATTATTTGTCCTGCAAATGAGCTCTCTTGGTACTAAGCTTTTTTCTACCTTTTGCCCACCCTTGGTGCCCTTCAGTAGTATTTCCTTTTACCAATTGAAAAAAGGGTCAGCGAGTATCATCAGACAAACTCTCTTTTGTGTTTGTTTTTGCTTTTTTTCCCTTGGCATTTATAGAGATAATTGAAACAGATCAGCAGCAAAGACACCTTGTTAGGCACTCAAAATTGCAATCATCAACAGAGAGCAATCATTAATGCGACATAATTAAATGCACCTAATTGTTAGAAACCGGTCCTTGATTGACTGTATGCTATAGTGGAGTGCCTCAATTCATTTGTACACCACAAGAAAAGGTACGATATGAGCTGACAATATAGAGTAAATTTAATTGATACTCTGAGGTCACGAGTTATCCCCCGCAGATTGCATAGCAAATACCAGAAGAAGTAGAATTTCCCAGTTACCTTCAGCTTGAGAGAGAATGTGCCAGCAGCACGATACACCCCGTCCGCAGTAGGGCCAGTGAGTTGACCAACATTGTCTGATATAACACCATGATCTCTTTCATTATCGTGAAAAATGTAACTTTTCCCATTCAGAGGGCAGGTTTTTGCATGACTTAGGAGGTCTTCCCACTTTTTCCCTGTCATGCCCCCTCCGAGAATCTGCAATGAACAAACACGACATCATTCTTCTTGGTTTCAGGGAGTTCAATCCAAATTTGAGAACCCTGTGCTAAATCTCACCTTTCTCAGTTTCTCGGGGTCCGTGTTGAGTTGTTGTAGAAACTCTTTCACGTTGTATATTCGTGCTTCACTCAGCTTCTTGTGAAATGGTCCATTCTTTGCAATAGTTTTCAATCTCCAGACCTCATCTCCAGGTGCAGGTGGAAAATGTTTCTCGTGTGCTATAAAGTGAAAGGAACATATTAGAGGGAAAAATTGCAGCAACGCTAAGATCAATAGGCCAAACAGAACTTTTTGTTCAACTAAAACTCTCTTTACTACTGTCCGAAGTACTAAGGTAGATTAGTTAAGAAGGCCTTACTCCTTTCTTCAGGTAACAATCTGGAAACAGGTCGATTAAATTCTATATCTAGATTTGTCGCAGGTCAGTGGAATTGTTAGTTGGCTCCTGCTTTCAGATAAAGTAAGGCTTCACTAAGAAATGAAGCTTTATTTCGTAATTACCTTGAGGGTAGTAGAATCTAAACATATATATTTCTTAGAGCTAAAAGATAAGGACTACCGTGGACTTACACTTTCCTCTATTCTCCTTCACAGTGAACGCCTCCGTTACCGCTTCACGAATACTCTTACAATATCCAGGGGACACCTGTAATCCTAGCCTGAACTTCCCGCTCCTAGTCCAGCTTGAATTGTCGGTGAACTCTACGTCACCCAGCACCCCAGTGCCTCCGTTAAGAATCACTACAAGGTTTCCAATAAGCAGAGGCCTCTTCCCTTCACGCTCTTTGATTACAGATTCCTCAAATTCTTCCCGGGTCCAGTTACAGTCATCCTCTGTCTTGAAACCACCTTCAAGCACCACGACTTTTAACTTAACAGAGGACTCTGGACCTGATTCGACAATATTGCCTGTGTTTGCATTGACTAACTTGACATCAGTGGGGACGCTGCGCTCTCCTTTTAGTTTCTCCCCGGTAAAGAATAAATCGGGGAGCTTGGTTTTGAACTGAAGCTGCGGCAAACGCCACCGTTTTCTAAAATTTCTTTTTTTTTTATCTCCGATTTTAGCAATTTGCCTCCTTAAGCGTGTGAAGCTATTTGTAATTTGTTTTTTTTTTGTTTGCTTTTTTTCCCGCCTTTTGCCTCATGGATAAAGGGTTAACACCACGAAAAATTTCAAATTAGTACATGTGACAAATTTGCCATGAACTAATTTTTTATCACCAAAAATCCAAAGCCGGTACACCTGTGATCAATTTATCCCAAACTAATTTTTTGACCAACAAAAATCCCAAACCGGTATACTTGTGATAAATTTATCCTCCATTAATTTCCGTTAAATTGGATTATGCCACCAGAAACCACAAACCGGCGTGAAGGGTAAAACTCCAAACTGACACTTGTCAACTATCATGTATCAACCAACTCAGCAATTTGACAGTAAAATTTAACGGCAACTAACAGAAGATAAATTTATCAAAGGTGTACCAGTTTGCCCTTTTTCGTAGTATTAACCCAATAGATAAATAAGCTATTTCTTTGCACGCAACTTTAAGCTAAATCCTTGGAGCTGGATCTCTAATCGATTGGTGATGCGCTCGAATGTCGATTATCATCTATGTGTGACTCTGAACGAGCGACGGAAAATTCATTTAATTGCATCTAATTACACGTGACCATAACTTATAACAACCAACGAACGCATGTTATAGTTATCTATTGATCGATCCTGAGAATATTAGAGGCGAATTAATATGGCTCTCCATCAAATTAATGATGTCGAAGCGATTTGTGGTCGCTTCATCTGATACTTCATAAGGTTTTTCTTCGTAATGTTTGGAATGCGATATGTATTGTACTCGGGTAAAAGTATTCCAATTATGGAAACTCGCTAGTTTTCCAATCCGCGCTTTGCATAAGTTTTCTATTGCAAAGCGATGATTAATAAGAACTCTCGATCTTATATGGTTTTTCAATTACCCAAATAAACGATTTTGAATTAGTTTTTCCCAAATGTGGATTCATATAAAAACAACAGTATAAAAACCAACATTGATCAATCAAATTTAAGTATTAATGTAATACTAACAGCAAAATCTTCATTGAAAGGCATTTGTTTTGTTTGCATTGAATCCTATCAAACATTAATAACACTTATCATAGGGGAAGGGTCACAATGGTTTTGTGACTTCAAGAATTGACTGCTAATCGAGTCCTTTCCGGTTCCAAATGTTCCTTTCTTTTTAGGGTTAATACCACGAAAAATCCTAAATCGGTACATTTATAACAATTTTACCCCTAATTATTTTTTTGACCATAAAAAATCTCAAACTGGTACACCTGTGATAAATTTACCCCGAACTATTTTTTTTACCACCAAAAATCCTAAACTGGTACACTTATGACAATTTTACCGCGAACTATTTCTTTGACCACCAAAAACCCCACACTGGTACACTTGTGATAATTTTACCCCCGAACTAATTTTTTGAGCACTAAAAATCATAAATTGGTACATTTGTGATAAATTTACCCTCTGTTAGTGTCCGTTAAATTATATTAATATCACAAAAAATCACAAATTGATAAACTTGTGACAAATAGAGGGGTAAAATCCAAAACCGGTACACATGTCAATTACCATATGTCATTACACTTAACGATTTGACAGTAAAATTTAACAAAAACTAATGGAAGGTAAATTTGTCACAGGTGTACCAGTTTGGAATTTTTGGTGGCCAAAAAATTAGTTCGAGGGTAAAATTATCACAGATATACCAATGTGGGATTTTTGATGGTCAAAAAAAAGTTTTGGGTAAATTTATCACAAGTGTACCAGTTTAGGATTTTTCATGGTATTAACCCTTCTTTTTAAGACCCACATTTTTATGTCATAGTATCCGGGGCGAGACAATGATTATGATTGGGGTTGGCCAGGATCCGGTTGCTCTATTCATCTTAATCATTGCAGGGTGTGCTAAATATATCTAGCCTGGGCATCGCAGCTCTCACTTATGGCCGGTGGAGGAAGAAGGGAAAAAGAGGAAAAAAAATACAACATGTCAGTACCGATCGTGCCGCGTAAGATGGCCAACGCTAATTAGACCGCCGCGTGGGCGATTTTAAGCCGAAATTAGCCGGAAAAATTATATTGGCAAATCATCAAAATGTTCAATTGGTCAAATTTAAAAGCTTAGAATTGAATTGGCGTCGATGCAATAGATTTGTGTCTTTTTATTTTTTGTAATTATCCCCAGAATTTAGGGAATCACCTATCGTCTTTATAAAGCAAAAGACGAAGCCTTCAATAAAAAAAAAATCGTACTATTTAGCAAGAGTAAGTAAAATTCGTACCCCGTCTGAACTATTCAACACAAAGCAAATCTTCATTCTGCTCAAATCATATAATAGCGCAAATCAAGGAACCATGCAAATGCAAGACATAAAGGGTGGGAAAAAAATCATCTTCGGCCATATTATCAAATACACAAACCGAGCATTCACGTGGCCGCCGGCCGGCGAATTTCTTAAAAATTCTATTTCTTAAAAAAAACGAATTTTTAATTCTTTTTTTTTCTTTTCTTTCCTTTTCTTTTTCTCCCTTCCTTTGCCGGCAACGGCCACATGCGCTCGCCGTGATCTGGCAAGCCTCGAGCGAGCTCCAACCTTGCTAGCCTCGACCAAGCTCGAGGCAAGGTCAAGGTCGAGGAGCGAGCTCGTGCTTGCCATCCTTGGGCAAGCTGACCTCGCCAGATCCCACCGAGACTCGGGCTCGCCGGCCCGTACTTGTGGCCAGCCACTGGTTGTCATCGAGGGAGGAAGAAGAAAAAGAAAAGAAAAAATATAAAAATAAGCTAACTTTATAAAATACAAAAAAAAAAAAAAGAAGAAGAAGAAGGAGAAGGAAAACACACGAGAGAGTTTGCAGCCCTCACCGCCGCCCCCACTGCCGCCGGGAAGGCCCGGAGAGGGTCGCCATTGGACTAAGTTTCTTACAATGAAGCATACATGCAGCTGACATTTCACACGACCTTCCTATGATCCACAGCCACCATTCTCATATATTAACCAAACGTCCTCCACCATTCACGTCAAGTAAATCTCCTAGATAACATCATCGCAATTCACATCCAAATTTGTTCATGAATATCTTAATATTCATGCACGAACTTGATATTTTATCACATTTTTTATTTGGTATTACATGTTCATGAATATCTTCATTTTTTGGGCATTATCGATTAATTAATTCAGTTGTTATTACTTAATTCTATTGTTATCAAAACATGAAAAATAAAACGTCTCTCTGCTTTATTTTTGTTCAAGAAATTCTGTCACTTTTTGAAATGCGTCACTATTAACCCCTTCCGTCATACGTATTCTCCTCTCGATTGATTTTCACTGACATGGATATTGGAGTATTGTGTCATGTTATGATTCGGTCAAAATTATCATGTAAGTGTCATGTCATGCTATGTATAGATTTTTAAAATTAAAAAAAAAATCCCAAAATTGAGAGAGAGAGAGAGAGATAGTGGATCCATTTCGACATCCAAGATCACAACTACTGCTAGCATGGTCACTCGAGCTCTAAGCTCGTGGCCACCATGGTCACTCCTGCTTCAAGCTCATTGCCATGGACGCTCAAACTTCAAGCTCACGTCCCCCAAGGTCAGTTGTGCTTGAGCTGCAAGGTTGCAGCCATGGACGCTCAAGCTCAAGTCTGCCGTGGTCACTCCAGCTTCGAGTTCAAGCTCGCGGACATCATTGCCACTCCAGCTCTAAGTTCATGGCCATGAGCGCGTCAGCTTTGAGCTTGTGTCCCCCCATGGTCGCTCGTTGCCGCTCCTGATCGAGCACTGCAGCGAAGGTGCGGCCCTTGCCAAGCACAGTGGCGAGGCGCCACCGTTGCCCCAGAAGCGAGGGGCCGTCCCTTTGACACAAAGCTCGGAAAGAGGCATTGTCGACTCTCTCTCTCTCTCTCTCTTCTTTGACACAATGCTCAGCGCTTATGCCAGCATTTCTATACATATTTTAATCTCGAGAACCGATACGAACGACAAAGACCATGGTTCAACGACCTCAAGTAGCCAAAAAATGATCAGGACCTAATCAAATATTGGGTAGAAAATTCACAAACTATCGGTTCTTTCATGCCGTTTCTTCGCATTGTTGTAACGACGTGCCTCATCAACAAAATTGACGAAGGTTTTCAATAGCAAACTGCCAGAGCTCTGAGAATGCATATACACGAATTCAATGTCAAGTAATACAGTACGCTGACAATCATGAAGCTTCAGACAATCTGCGTACCATAGGTGATAAATTACCATCACTACATTTATAGGAGGCTTGCCGTAAATCTGGTGCAAATTCTCTAGCCGCAGAGAGCGAGAGAGCAAGAGAGTACCTTAGAGCAATATCGATGCAAATCTCGAGCAATGTTGCCAAAAGTCTTGCTTCATTTTGTAAGAAAGTGAATAACACAGGCTAAACCGACCTATGCAGCTTATTACATTGACAAACTTAAGAAGTCTAATTACAGTCACCGTGCAAGCAGTCGTTAATCTACCGACAGAAACCACATCTATAGGTTCTGAATCTTACTGCACCTACACGAGCAGACTGACATACAACTGACGCTAGAACTGACATAGTTAAACCAACCTTACCTCCTAGTACCATGCGAAAGAACTCGTGTGAACTTATCTAGCTTCTAGAAAGGCTCCTCCCGGTAATCACCTTCAGTTTCAGCTTCTGACCAATCAAACATCTCCAGCTGAAATGGCTCCAACTTGGCCCATCTTCACAATGAGGCAGCAATGTCATGCAGAGACCACTGCAACAATAGCTGCTTATGGATATCAACTTTGTGCAAGGACAGAATCGTACAGATGTTGACCATTTGTAGGGAGTAGGATCCATTGCAAGAGCTCCGTGTAAGATCTTACAGATATAATCTGAGGTTATGCCTGTATTCCCTGCACCGGCCCAAACTTAAGGTTGACAGGAATTAGGCAGGGCTAGGAGAGGAACGTACAAACATCAAAGCTAGACCAGCTTCATCTTCATTACTTGACTACGTTTCATCCAACTCTACAAGTTGCGCCCGTCTCTCTGCAGCCTTCTTCCTGACAAAGATGCCCCATCTCAATGCCGCCTTAAGCTTGAGCCACCCAATAACAGCTTTGCCAGATGAGCGGCTCCTGTCCTCATTGAAGCCGAAATTTGGAGATTGGTTGGGCATGTATGCTGATGAAAATGGGTTCCCGTCCTCAGTAACATTGAATGAGGATTGGTTATGGCCACCCATGTTGAAGATACGGAGGAGATGCTGCATATCCTCATTTTCAAGCATCTCATGGCTTCTCATACGAATTTCCTCCTCCGAAAAAAGCTCCTCGGCTCCCCTGTAAGGAGGAAGACTTGATGGGCCCGCACCATGAAAGCCAGATGCCGATGCCTGTGATGGACCAAGGCTCAGAAGCTGGGTTTGGTGTGAGGAACTGATTAACGAATTCTGAAGAGGGAATGAAGAGCCGTCAAAATGAAGAGGAGTATTGACATTTACGCTTTGTGGCTGCATCTGATATCTGGTAGAAATACTGTCATTGTACCCTGTCCAGGTTGGAGAGAGAATGAGCAAGCATAAATCAGTGAGTAATGGAAGATCAGTATATTGCCTTCTGAAATAGCCCCAATAGTTCAACCAAAAAAAAAAATGTAGCCCCGAAAGGATATAAGAATGAATACCATGAGAGAGTGCAAGAGCCTTTTTAAATGTTGGACCAACACTCCAAAGAACAAAACAAACAAAAACAATTGTCTACAGAAGCCACCAAATCACTGCTCATGGCTCCTATTGTTCCGTGATTCAATCTATGAAGTAGGGATTTCAGGAATATTACATCTTGCCCCCTAATTTCAGGGTTATATCAGTCAACCCCTTATGCTCTTGCAATTGGTTGGTCGCATTTATAGGTTGGATGTCTAACTGTCAAAGAGATATTATACTTGACCTCGTGGCTCACTTTTTCAAAGTAAATGGGAAGAGGACGAATACATACCAATGGAAGGCTATTGAGACAGATGCATTTTAATAAGATAGAGGAGGTAGGAGGGCGATTGGTTAAATCTAACATTGATAATACGCGGAAAATAGTAGAAACCATCCATCAGCCCCCTTTAGTTGGATTTTGTCTTAGTTTAGCCCAAAAGATTAGTTCTAATGTTTGGCACGGCAGAGTCTAAAGAACGTGGCATCGCATGAGCAAATTCAAGCTGTTGTACGGCTAATAGTTAGCAAGGCCTCCTCCTTTATGGCATTCGGAAGTCGCGAGTCTTTTCCAATTAGACAAACGGAACAGACATTTTAATCACTTTGCAACTTTTATTGAACGGAAAGGAACTTGTACCGACTATTTTACATCAACTGAATGGTCAGATTTCATGATCCTGGTGTCACGTGTATTAGTATCAGTCTAGTCAGAAGCCTAACTTCAGATTTAGGACCAAATTAAATTAAAGGATAAATTATGGAGAGTTAACTGAGACAATATAGATTATGAGGGTTGACTAAGACAGCCATGAAAGCATAGGAGTAAAATGTCATTAACCCTATGGAGTTTTTAAAAAGGAAAAGAAATTACTTTCTCCTTTTATCCCCTTAAAGCCTACAACTTTCATGTAGGACTAATAAAGTTTCTGCCAAGAGGAGCGCGCTATTAGATCGAAAAGATTTGACAAGACTCCAGACATTTTTCTGTTGAAAAAACAGCAATTGACAAAACCATTTCCGAAACTGTCTGTTTCCTGAATCAACTGTTCAGGAAATCATGATTACGGTGACATTATATATGCAAAGGTTAGTATTACCTGAATCTGCAAGAGGCTGGTCCATGGAAACCGGAACTGAGAGGCTTGGTGGAGTAAGCTGGTGATCATATATGTTTGAATACTCCTGTTGACCCATGGGAAATTCAGAGCAAGATGCACCAGTGTTCTCATTGTTGAAATCGACCAGAGATTTGCCATCATACTCAATAACATGCATCCAATTGTCATATGCCTTCTTTACCAAGGTGTCCACATGGACCTTCAAAAATCGAGCCATTTCAGTTTTTGCAATGTACTATAATCGAGACAAGAAAGGTATGCAAAAAAAAAATATTCTACATCTTGTGTAACAAACATCGTTCACAAAAACAGAACGTGGTAGAACTCAAATACAGGAACAAGAAAAGGCAGTTCATCGAGCAAAGGAACTGGTATCTTTTGACCTGAAGGCACCGAAAGATGTCAAGGCAATAATCACATCACACCAATGTCCTTCCTTTCAAAATGACACGTTTTTGTAGCATGTAGGATCATTTTATAATGAAGCAACAGGAAAGAATAATCACCTTCTGATCGTCTGAAAGAGAATCCGCAGAGATATATTGGCCATCTGCAATTAAGCCACTGAATTGATAAATGTTATTGAAAACAACTCCTACATTCCTAGCATCATCTGGATAATACACATAAAGCTTCCCACTTAAGACACATGTCTTCGCATGGTCTACAAGAACATCCCACATTTTGTTTGACATGCCACTGCCAAGAATCTACAAAAGGCAAAAAGAAGCATTTAACAAAGTGAGAAAAAAAGTATCTCAAGTTTAACCACATTATTCTTTGATTCTTACATTCCTCAGTCTCTGTGAGTCTCTGACCACAAGTCTGAGAAAGTCTTCAACTGTAAATATCCCAGCCTTATTTAGCCTTTTATGAAAGGAGCCGTCTTTTCCAATCTTCTCCAATCTCCAAACTTCATCATGCAGTGAAGGTGGATAATGTTTCTTGTACACTGCAAATTGAAGAGAAAATGAGAACTTGTCCGAGGAAGCTCCCAACTATATAGGATGTGATAGATTGTCATAACTTACATTCTCCCCTGTGATCCTTAACAGTGAAAGCATCCGTTTTGGCTTCACGTATGCGTATGGTCTCGCAAAAGCCCGGTGAGACCTTCAAACCGAGTCTAAACTTCCTGCTCCTTATCCAGCTTGAGTTGTCAGTAAAAGTAAGCTCTCCTAGCGTGCCTACACCATCATTCAGTATCACTTGCAGTTCCCCAGTTAGAAGTGGCCTTTTCCCTTCACGTTCTTTCACTACATGACTATCAAATTCTTCTTGAGTCCAAGTGTCGTCATCTTCATTGTTGAAATCCCCTTCGAGAACAACAACATCAAGCTTCACAGAGGACTCTGGACCTGATGTGACAACACAGCCTGTATCTGCATTAATTAAGACAACGTGGATTGCAGCGCCTTGCTCGCCTTCTACTTTGCCTCCAGTAAAGAGCGGGAGCGACAACCTGGTCCTGAATTGTAGCTGCAAATTTCTTCCATCGGATCCTTCTATGCGTTTAGGAGAAGACCTACATTCTCATAACCCTTAGACAGATGCGCTATGAAATTTAAGTGGAAAGATCCACACAAATGTGTGATAGCGGGAAAGAGAACAGATTAAAACACACGGGGCGAAGCTTACATTGGCCAACATAAAGCTGCACAAACATTGGATTATATTGGACATATCAGAGAAACAACAACCAACCCCCAATTCGCTGGTTAGTAGACAATGTATCCTATCCCTAACATAATTGTGGTAGTTGCTAAAACATGATCCACAGCATGAACCATTGACCCCCTTTCATTATTTACACTGGTATTGATCTATCTTCCCAACTAAGAGATTTACTTTAATAATTTTGAACTATACCTGATCCTTTCACAACAATTATAAGATTCCAGGGAATTCTCCACCAATGACGTAAAAACAATTGTTTGCAATAACTTGTATAGTCAAGTATGAATAAACGAACAAACAACAACAACAACAGCTAAGCTTTATCCCCACTAAGTGAGGTCGACGATATAAATAAATAAACCATGCAAGGACTAAAAGCACGAACAAGTCTCCATCTAAACCTTCAGGCAAGTCAAGCAAGCCCCAACAGAGCTAATGAGTGTCTTCTCAAGCAGACCAGATTCACAACTTAGAGCGTCACGTCAATACAAATATTATATCAATATGGTTCCACTTAGCTAAAAAATAGCATACCTCCCAGTAATTTTGAAGGGGCCCAATTTTGCTAAAGCTCGCTCAACTTCTTCACTTACCTGGTCAACATTTCAGAAAGCAAGTTATTAAGCTACATAAAAAACTTCAAACATAGCAAATCCCCTGATGACCAATTCTGAGGAACATTACATTGTTATGCAGGTAAAAGCATGATCCATTTCCTCAGTTCCAAATTTGAAGAGCAAACCAAACTATCATAGTCACTATATGATGTTTGGCAACATCAAAGATGATATTACAAATGCATGGTCACCCTCACTGCCACCTTACTGAACCATGCATGAGATCTTCACCTCCCAAGGCTCTCAAGCCAATGTAAGGAGACAGTGATACATATAGAATCAGAACATCACTCAGCTCCACAAATCATGATAACTACTGTTCTCTCGTTTCTTCATCAACCAATCCAACTACTCTTAATTAACCAAGCGAAAAGAACTTGTAAACACTGTAAATGAAAAGCATGTGGCCGCCAAATTTATCTTACCACACGTCGAAGTATGGGCTCCAATGATGAGCAAAGTTTCTGCAAACTATCCACCTTGAGAGCTTCAACAATGACACTGCATCAATATAGACGGACATTAACATATTTATACAACTCAAAGTAGCAACCACTTTCACATAAGATGCATATTTATAAATAGATTCCCTAAAGAAGGCAAGGACACATAACAGAGACAGATCTGGTGCCCAAAACTTTTAGCTAGATTAGGTGCTATCTACGGAAGATGGTAGGATTCGAGTTAGTATAAATAAGAAAAAGGAAAACAGACGAAAAGAGTCAAGAATCCAAAAGGAGAAGTTAGAACACCCTTCTCTAAATGTCAAAGTTGATGCTTTTGTGAAAAAGAAGCATTGCTCAAGCCAAACACAGAAAAAGATAGAAAGGGGAAAAAGAAAAACAGAAAAAAGGAGTCAGGAATCCACGAAAAGAAGCCAGAACACCCTTTTCAAAAAGGAAAAGCTAATAATATCCGGAATAGAATGATAATTTAAGCCAGACACAGCGAAAAAGAGGAGCTCATTTTAAGAATCTGTAACCCAAAGCCAGAGCACTAACACCTCCATACAAAATAGCCAGAATTCAAGTTGCTTTGCAGCGTGTAAACATGAAATCAACCCTGAACTCAACCTCTGCAAGCATTTGACCACTTTGAAACTTGGTGCAGGCAAAGAAAAAATAGTAATATCGTGAAAATTTTATTCCGGATCCATTAGCAGTCTGTGTGACCTAAAACCGACAATGCAAAAGGGGTCTTCAGCAAGAATTCGTTATTTATCCCAAAAACTACATGCTATATACAATTAGCAGCCCTGCATTTCCCAGTCCAAGTCTCGTTCCATTTACGTGTTACCCAATACAATGACATCGAAAACTATTCATCTCAACCCGTACAGCCATAATTATAAAACTACCCCGACATCTTCCTCCGATAAATTCACCGGTTTATCCTCGCGAAAATGTACGCGCGCATGCTCGCTTTAGTGACCTTACCCGTCGTACTTTGTCGAAGCGAAATGGCACAGCAGCTTACTTAAAAGGAACGAAGCACCCAGAACTGAATTCACACTGAGTACTTCTTGCTGACATCAACAGGTCAAAAACCAACGGTCTAAACAAAGCCCCTCCGTCAACCATCATCACTCATCAGCTGACGCAGCTCGCACGCCAAACTCCAGCTAACCCACGATTCTACAGACGCTCGAAAAGCGACGGCTCAACCAAAAAAAGGCGAAAAAAAAACCGCCACCCCCCGCGAACGCCAACACGCTACCGCCTGCACACACAATCCATCTCCGAAGCACGCGAGAGCTCGAGGAAAGAGGAGAAACCGGACGAGAGATTTGTCGTACCTCGCGAGAGCAGGCCGCTTCCGATCGGGCTGCCCTTCCTCGCCGGAGCTCGAGTCCAGGCCCCGCTTCCCCCTGCTGCTCATGCTGTTCGTCCTCTCCATGTACCTCGTCTGCATCTCCCTCCTCCAACACCACCCCGCCGCCGCGAACCCACGACACTCTCGAACCCGACAACAACAACAACAACAACCTCCACCGAACCACCAACCGTTTCGCTGACAAACGAAACACCCAAAAAAAAAACACACACACACGCCACCCAAGAAAGACCCCCGGGGGACGAAGATGTCAGCGCAGCTTCCGCCCGCCTTCGCGGCAGCCGAGGCGGATGCTTCCGCGAAGCTCGCGAGCGCTTGACCGCGAGCGGCGAGTGACGGCGACCGCGAGTGACACCGCGAGTGACGTCTGAGAGCAGTAGATAGAGAGAGAAGGAAGGAGAGAGAGAGAGAGAGGGAGAGGTTTTTCTCGGCGGACTCGGATTCGCGGGGAAAAGGAAAACAATGAGGAGGGAGGGGCGAGAAAGTTAAAGAAAAGGGGGAGCGGGAAAGGGCGAGAAAATCAGGGGGCGGGGGGGCGAAAACGAAAAATAAAAGAGAAAATGGGAGAGGGGGGAGGAAAATGGAAATTTCGGGGAAGGGTCGGGGAATTTTCGTGGAGAGGGAGTGCGGTTTTGTCGGTATCTGCGGGTTTTGCCCCGTGGGGGGAGCGGTGTCGTCCTCCTCCTGCGGGGAGGAGTTTAAAGCGACCGGGGGATTTTTGATCGCTTGCCTCTGCGGATGCTGTCCTTCCTTTCGGGGGCCCCTCGCGCTGTACGGACGCTCCCCGCCCCTTTGGATTCAATTTTCGTGATAGGCTTTTTTTCTCTTGAAAAGAAAAATATTTCATGAAAATAATTTTTGGGAAGAATTTCAAAGAAGAACATGTAGTGCCCTTGTTTGAGAAAATAAAGACTTGAAATGGATCTTGTGTCAAATAAGGATCTAAAGTTCTCTCTTTTTCTCAAATAAGGGCCCGAAGTGATTGTAACGGTTTCGAAATAAAGGCCTCGCCCCGTCGGCTCACCGGCCGGCCAAATTTTCCGGCCGATCAATGGCATTTTCGTCCAAAACCAATTTTAACATAAAATTTAATTAATTCAAATTTTAAAATTTAAAATTTTATTTTTTGAGTTTTGTTTTTTATGGGAAAAAACACAAAAGGAAAAGAAAGGAAAAAATAGAGGAAAAATTAAAAGATGGAAATACCCTTAACTCTAGTGAGGTTAAGCCCTTTGTTGAGATTGAGATGGACAATTCAGACTCTTATTTGAGACAAGGTTCACTTCATGACATTATTTGAGAAAATAATGGCACTTCACGTCCTTATTTGACACAAGGTTTACTTCATGTCCTTATTTGAGAAAATAAGAGTATTTCGGGTCCTTATTTGAAATTTTTTCATAATTTATAGAATTTGCGTTTTTCGGGAAAATTGCCAATTTGGTCTTGAATCTTCGCGGCATGCAATACTTCCCGTTGGAAGTCGCTGGCTGGACGGTCGGCGATAACCGGACCACCATATTAGTGATTTTTCACGTAGAATTGGCCGGAATGATTACTTTAGAATTTAGAGCGAAGGCTTGGGACCAAATTTGCAAGATCAAAAAGTTTATGACTAATTCGGCATCTTGACAATAAGTTTAGTACCGATTGGGTAAGTTTTTTCCCTCGCATTTTGACACTTATTTTAAGTGAAATATGTCTAGAATCTTTTGAATATATGCGGATAATCCTTATATTTACTTTTGATGTAGAATTATCTTTATATATTCACCTTTGAATAAGTTACATGCGGATAAGTTTGGTTAAAAAGTTATCTCGAAATGCATATGCACTCATCCAGTGATGGATGCGAAAAAAGTTCTTTACACTGACCTTAGAATTAATTAAATTCATTTATGAATATAGACACAGAAGAATCTCCATAACTTTTTAGGATTGTTTTTTTTTTGCCTAAATATTTAAGGAGAGAAATAAGCAAAAGTTTAAATATAATAAATGCCTCACTAACTCTCTTATCATCATCATCTTGTTGTACTCAGACTTTGAAAGAGGTGACATGACCCTACATGAAAAATCTATGGGAGTTATCCAATTTATAGGACGGTTGGTACATCTTCAAGTGATATCCTATGAATTTTTATATATAAATTTCCTATTTTGGATCGACAAAAAAGCAAGTCAATCACATCGGCAATTATGTCCTTGCGACCTTGGGTAGTACGAGACATCTCACTCTAGGGTAGATATGATTCGAGCGGCCTATGCAATTTTTCTAAAACTTCTTCAAAATGCATCACTATGCAATTTTTCTAAAACTTCTTCAAAAGACATTATTTCTATCCATTCAAATCAATCATTATGTATCGATCGTTATTGATCTTTCTTATCTCTTTTATCGTTTCTATCCATCCGAATCAATCATTATGTATCGATCGTCATTGATCTTTCTTATCTCCTTTCAAAAAAAGACGAAACATTTCGCACATCATGGGTTGGCAAGGGCATTGTAGGCTTGCGTGTTTAAAGCACCCGATCGATCCCACCAAGTCATGTGCGATCACCCCTGTCTTGTTGCAAACGGACTCCAATGGTGTCTCGAACATCTGATTTTTGTGAAGACTTTGAATCCCGTGATCATTCTCCATGATGCACGAGATAGTGGCAACTCTTAGGCTAAATTGATTGAATGGATCAATACAAAATAAAAATACCGGAAAAAATCTCAATTATGCCTACTATGAAATAAATACCCCAATTTTTTCATGTCATGAAAAACTCCAAACTTGCCAACTATAACATAAATATCCTATACTTTTTTGTGTCGCAAAAAAAAATTCAAATTTATACTTACGTGACATATATACTCTTTATTTAGATTCCATCCTTTGACACTCCGATATAAGTTCAGTGTCTTTTTTATAAAAAGACTGTTCCAGTATACTAATTTAGGATTTTTTGTAGTATCAACCTTAATTAGGAAAAAAACATAGGTAAATATTAATAATTATGGGATTTGTAAATTAAACATGCGGCTTTTATCCATAATGAATATCTAGAGACGACTTAAAAAGACTCTGAAATCTACGCCAGTCCCCACATACGAACTTGGGGAAAATTCTAATTAAGAACCCCAAGTGGGGCCAAATTCTCAAAAAAGGCCCAAAGTGAATATTTTGTCAAATAAGGACCTGAAATGCTCATTCAGTCTCAAAAAAGGACCCGAAATGCCCAAAAAGTCTCAAATAAGGACTTGGATCCCCGAACGGCCAAAATAGCTGTCGAGCGGCGAGAAAGTTACTGTTCCGGCATCGGAACAGTAACTTTTTAAATTTTTTTCTTTTTCTGTTTTTTTCCTTTTCTTTCTCCGCCAGCCATAGCCGAAGCCGGCGGAGGTCGCCGACCTCAGGCAAGGCCGCCCTCGCTGGCCATAACTGGGGTCGGCAGAGGTTGCCGACCTCAGGCGAGGCCGCCCTCTCCAGTAGCCTCGCCGGCCGCTAGCAAGGCTCGACCTCGCCCGCGACTAGCGAGGTCGGCCCTCGCCTAACGGCGGCGATCTCCGTCGGCCCTGGCTATGGCCGACGGAGGAAGAAAAGAAAAATAAAAAATAAAATAAAAAATGAAAAACAAAAAAAAAATTAAATGTTACTGTTCCGGTGCCAAAACAATAACTTTCTCGTCGGCCGGCAGCTATTTTGGCCAGCCAGGGACCCAGTTTCTTATTTGAGACTTTTTGGGCATTTCGGGTCCTTATTTGAGACTGATTGAGTACTTCAGACCCTTATTTAACACAATGTTCACTTTGGACCCTTTTTTGAGAATTTGACCCCACTTGGGGTCCTTAATTAGAATTTTCCCTGCGAACTTGGGCGATCGATCATTGCACGACCTCGGGTGGTATGAGACATCTCACTTTAGGATAGATAAGATTCTAGTGGCCTATGCGATTTTTCTAAAACTTCTTCAAAACGCATCATTTCTATCCATTCAAATCAATCATTACGTATCGATCGTCATTGATTTTTCTTATCTCCTTTATAGTTTCTATCCATCCAAATCAATCATTATATACCGATCGTCATTGATCTTTCTTATCTCCTTTCAGAAAAAGACGAAACATTTCGCAGATCGTGAGTGATCTGGGTTGGCAAGGGCATCGTAGGCTTGCGTGTTTAAAGCACCCAATCGATCCCACCAAGTCATGTGCGATCACCCCTGTCTTGTTGCAAATGGACTTCAACGATGTCTCGGACATCCGATTTTTGTGAAAACTTTGAATCCCGTGATCATTCTCCATGATGCACGAGATAGTGGCAACTCTTAGGCTAAATTGATTGAATGGATCAATACAAAATAAAAAATATCAGAAAAAACCTCAATTATGCCTACTATGAAATAAATACCCCAATTTTTTCATATCCTATACTTTTTTGTGTCGCAAAAAAATTCAAATTTATACTTATGTTACATATATATTATTTATTTCGATTCCATCATTTGACACTCCGGTATAAGTTCAATGTTTTTTTATGATACAAAAAAAAGTTTCGAGTATTTGTGTTCCAGTAGATTAATTTAGGATTTTTTGTGATATCAACCTTAATTAGGAAAAAAACATAGGTAAATATTAATAATTATGAAATTTGTAAATTAAACATGCGGCTTTCATCCATAATGAATGTCTAGAGACGACTTAAAAAGATTCTGAAATCTACGCCAGTCTCCACACGCGAACTTGGGCGATCGTCATTGCACGAGATCCGTCGGTACATAGGATCGAGTTAATCTGGGCCGTCGGTTGTTTTCTTCTTTTTCTTTTTTTTTTGGGGTGAAGATAAGGGCATTTGAATATTAAAAGAGGAGAAAAAATATATATTAAAAGAGGGGGAATTATCCACGCGAGGAATGGATCTAGGCAGCCGTTCGCGATTGCGTGAGGCGGAGGAGCAAAGACTGCCTGTGCGCCGATGGCGTGACAGCCGTTCGATTCGGCGCCCTCAATCATGATGCTTTGACTTTTTTCCGTTTGTCGTTTTGTCATTTGTCATCTTTGACTTAAATTCCCCCAACCTGCAGCAATTGCAGCCGATCAAAGAATGTGCGGCAAGAAAAGGACGCATGATAAAAGTAAAGAAAACACAAAATAAAAAGAAGGAAAGCATGCTTTTGTTCGAGTAGTAATTATATTAACATTTTTCCGGATACATAGGAAGTATTTATCGAAACGAAAAGGAAAATCGGGCCTAGGGCGGAGTCATTAGCGGGAGGACAAGTCGCCATCGATCGGAGCGGTCCAATAACAAAAGGGTCGTACGATCTTTTATGAGATCACAAATTCGAATCAATGTGGCAGACAATGTTTGGCTAGCTTTTTGTTTTGGATGTTTGTGGCCTCGCATGAGGAAACTTCCCAATTTTTAACACGTCGCGAGGCCACTTGCCTATGAATGGAGCAGGCATTTCATACTTGGATTTTAGGAGTGATTACGTTATTAGATACACATCGCTCACTAGTGACACTCTTGATTCCCAATTTTTAACACATCACAAGGCCACCTGCCTATGAATGGAGTAGGCATTTCATACTTAGAATTAGGAGGGATTATGTGATCGGATCCGTGTTGCTCACTAGTGACACTCTTAGTTACCTTCAAGGGATATTAACTATATAAACTTCAACATTTCATACCTACCCAAATCGACTCAACCTTTTGTTTTCATCTTTTATTTTCATGAAAACTTTGAAAGGGATTTAAGGCCGAGTTTGGTAGTTCGGATTTGAGTTAGGATAGGATAATTTAACAAACCTTGTTATCTTTGAAGGATTGAGTGATGGAATAATGCATTTGGATATTGCTTCGCCAACCACCACATGAGGACAAATACCGCTGATTCGAAGAGTAGGTTAATGAGGGAGCTTAAGGGGAACATGTAGAGATCAGTCAGACAATGTGTTGGGCAAGAGGGATCTTTGAAAATTTTAAAGATTTTCAATCAGTCAGACAATGTGTTGGGCAAGAGGGATCTTTGAAAATTTTAAAGATTTTCAATCCTATTTTAAATTGCACCAAACGTACGACGGGATTTTCTAATCCCCTACCTTATTCTATCTCAACCTAATCCAAATCCAGATTATCAAATGTAACCTAACTTCATCAATCAAGGAAAAACAAATCAAACATTTCGCTGTTTAATGATACTGGCCCCAAAAAAAATAAGTAAATGTATGCTTCGAAATATTTCAATATTAAGTTTTATATGATTACAAGTGGCACAAGTGGGGTGGTGGCGCAGTTGGCCAGCGCGTAGGTCTCATAGCTTCTGAGTTATCCTGAGGTCGAGAGTTCGAGCCTCTCTCACCCCATTCTCCCTCTTTTTATCTTTTGTCCCTCCTAATTTCTTTCTCTCTTACTTAAAGTGAGCTAGAATCATTATCACCCCATCTTGTTTTCTAGGTTCATCAGAGAACGTTAGTTTTGTTCCAATCTTCCCGGGCATCAACTGGTAACGAATATACTGTCCCGGACATTCCGCGACGATTGTGATTTGCAAGTTCTCTTAGCTAGTTCTGTGAAAATGGGGTTTGCACGGCTATAAGTTCTGCTCGGTAAGGGGCCCATTCAATTTGAATTCATCTTTCTGTACAGTTCATCAATTGTTCCTATCGAAAAGTCCTTTTCCTTTTGAAATCGGATCGAAAAGTCCTACTTGAGTTAAGAAGGTGGCTCAGATCTAGACAACAACAAGAGCACAATGATGGAACAAACCGAATATAGAGGATAGAGATTGGGTTCTTTTAAACAGAGTCATCAACCTGACGATTGGCTCTTAAATCTCACATCAAAGCCCAGAGGAAGAAACAGACTTGCAACAAGAGGACTGATGCAATATAGCCCGTCACGAATATGTACAGGTCCCTTGAATATTTCTTGCCTTTTATTCAACTATTGAACAAGCTAGCGTTGCAAGTCGAATTCGCTAGAAAGAACTTCCTAACTATGACACTACCAAAAATCACATGAGCTCAAAATGCTTGTCATAACCATGGTTACAACATAGCAAATCACGTGTGCACCAAAAGCTGGTAACATCTAATGGGTCCTGATTAACACAAGTGCACGCACGAAAGAAACTAAAGCAAAAGGGGAGCTTCCATTGGAAACTACACTAAATTTCATCATTGCCGCCCGGTGCATTTTTCCCACAAGCTGTCCAATTTACGATTCGCAGATTATCCAATTTACAAATAGCAGGTTATCAGCAATAAGAAATATAAAGCACATTCTATTCCTTGAACAGAAGGCAGGTGGTCTTCTAACAAATGAAAGAAAAAGAAGGAAAAGGAAATAGCAGGTCACGTTGCTGATAATCAGGCCAACCATGATATTACCATCAGCAAAATGAGATATCGAGTGCTTTAATTCTGCAGCAACAACACGAGCATATATCTGCAACACGCTCACATCCTAACAGGAAATTAGCAAGCGCGAAATTGATGACAGCCTATGAGTATCCACTAGTCCTTAGCGGTCAAATCTTGCATGCTTGTCACTGTCCCATGAGTAATTTGTTCCCAGAAAGTGGCTTTTATAAGTATTTTCTTGCAAGAGCACGGACCTTTGTATCGAAATGTGAAGATGTGATGCGGGAACCAGGCAAATAGAGCGGGTTCAGAATTATCTGCAAAATCAGGAATACAGATTATGAGAAGTGAAAAATAACTCACAGATTCACCCATTCATTACAGTGATGATGGCAGTAACATCAAGATCTCCTATTCAAATTTGTGACCCCAGAAAAACTGAGCATGCAATTGTGACATTCGATGCTAATAAAAAGAGAATGGACAAAATGCAAACAAGACCCTATATTAGTTTGGTTGTTCAATTGAATCAAACTATCAAATAGCAAAACTTGCTACTAATGCAGTCTTGTGAGTCCAGTAACTTTGGCGTATTAAGATCATTTCTACCCTATTAGTGCACTAACCGACCACCCATAAAAGTGATGCAGTATAAAACTGAACTCTTTAGTGGATTGCGGGAATAATTTTCATCATCTTTTAGGGAAGGTATTCAATGCAATCTCTTTTTTAAGATAGAAATTTCACATGCCAGTCTTAAAGAGAGGGATATCCCACATTTGAACACCAATAAAGTCTTCAAACACCCAATTGCACCAAATACAATCTGAGAGACTAAAACATTATGTGAAAAGGTAATATATGCAAACTAACGTCATATCATCAATTGGCCTCTCCATCAATCAACCCTCACACAGAATCTTGAATCCTTGCAGACCTTCAATTAGTAGAGGGAATTGTGTCGCTTAATATAAAACCTCAAAGGTATGATATAATCATAGGCTAAGGGCAACCAAGCTGCGAGAAGCAGCCAATGGGATAATTGAGTGAATCTCAAGTCCATATAGGCTTTACCTCAGAAGTTCTCATGGAAGCACGAGTTGTCAGAACCTTGATTTAGTACACTTAGATGCTTCACAGGTCACCATTGTGAGCAAAATTACCAGGCCAGTACAAGATGCAGTGTAGAAGGAAGAAGAAAAAACAGCAAAAGGGGGAAAATATGGATATGTAACTAACCAAGGAGCCAAATATTGGCTATGAGAGTATGAAGTGAAGAAAGTCAAAAGAAATCATGGGCCTGCATATTTGAATTGATTCATCCCATATAATGTTAAGTTCCACAGTATGAGTGCTGACATGAATCAGAAGGAGTCAACAGTAGTTGTTATTGCCTATTGGAAGGCCATTGACAGTCAAAGACTCAAGGATGGCCTCTATATATTATAAAACCATGGGTACTCAAATGGACCACAAAGTAAAGTTCAAGGACTTGGTTTAGTAAGAATATTACTGGTGATGAAAGAGTGCAAGTAAGTTGTCAAAACTTTGAAGTAGTTATGGTTCTACAAACTCCAACAACTTGTCAATACACCATCATGTATAATTCAGAAATACTGAGAACCCAGGTTCAATTATCTAACTATTTGAGCATTTAATAAACTATGACAAAAGGATTTCGAGAAATGCCGGTCTCCTCTTCCCAGAAACACTGTCAGCAGTAGTAATGAACTCAAAAAGTAATGAGCCATATAAATTAACATCAAACAGCAATAATCCAAACACAGGAAAGAAAATTCCTTGATAATCTATGAGTAATGAAAATGAAATATAACTAGAAACCATCAACATAAAGAAAAAGTTCAGTGGAAAAAAGAACAGCTTATTACCTTGATATAAAGCTCATGAACCTCTTGGAAAAAGCTCTTGATTCCATCATCATTACGCGAGTCATGAAGTAGCATAAATCGTGTATGTAAGATACAAGAGTCAAGGGAATTCATATACAGCCGGCAATGCAACAGAATGACCAACAGAAATATCGTGAGTCGAGACCAAAGAATGAGGAGTCAATTGAGAAGTTTAAAGCTGCATAAATTTAGTCTGCTTTAGTAGCAGAATCTTTCTCTTTTGGGTGGGAAGGGAGAACAAACTACTAGCAGCAGCAGAATTAATGGCAGATAAGAAAATATATAGCTGTTATCAAAGGATATGACCAGCTGTGACGTACACCGAAACCACAAGATCATTAAATCTGTCTATTGCTTTGAGAAACCTGCATGATGTATGAAAACCAATTTTTAGCGAAACTTCTAGCGCATAATTGCAAAAGGGATCTAATGGAGCAGAAATTGAAACTCAAGGCAATGAAGAGAAAACGTAGCACAACTGTTTAAAGAAAATAAACTCACATGGCACTAGTTGTCCATGCGAGGTCCTGAACAATATCTTGAGCTGCATGCAGGATGAACTGATGCAAATGTGCCGCATCTTCTCTCTGGTCGGGGAAAAAGAAGTTTATTGTGTCTAACAAACAACTAATTTATAAACAAATTACAGAAAAGAAAACACATAAACAGGAACTCAAAAACAATATCCATTTGGCCAGGCTGAACTCGAATTGTTATGGATTATAAGAAAAAAGTAAACTTCTTCCCTTGCCAACTGATAGCATGAAACTGTCATGCCGATCATGCAACATTAAGATGAGTTACTGAGTGTGCTGTAACACATTAGTTGTTTGCTATTAATCGACCGGAAGTTCAGACAAATATGCACCCACATCATATCATAGTCTAAACTGTCATCACAATTAGCAGCAAAATAAGAGGTGAAACGAAAACAAAAACCCACACCATAGTCTTAAGAAGACCATAGTCTAAAGAAGAACATACTTTAACAGCAGATCCAACTTCAGCTTCATATATAGGGATATCGTTTCTGCTGACGATGATAAAACAAGCAGTCGTCGCCATTGTGACGAATTATCGACTATCTTTTCGACCTGCGACAAGGGACATTAGAGAGCCAGAACGCATTTCATTCCAAAATCTAAACAACCCAGTTAGCAAAACCCACAGTACAAGTCTTTCAATCCACAGGCACGTCAGCTGACAAAACACAGAAGACATTACGCCGCAACTACAGACGTGGAAAGAGAGAAACCCGCAGTCTAATTCTCTCTTAGAAATCCAGAAGAGACGATTCCCACAACAAAACAGCAAAGGACACTCCGCCATCACCGATTACATGAGGCGGCTGATGAACGGGCCAAATGGGTAATTCGTGAAGTCCCTCAATCGTCCAATCCGAATGCAGCAGCCTCCTCTTCTTTCTCGGATCACTGCCGATCGAGCGCCCACTACCCCACGACAACCGTCGGAAATCACGAGAGCAGCCGGAATATCCCAGAAAATTGGAGACAATGGGATTGAGGTTTCGGAGCGAACATCGTACCTGGCGATCTCGAGTTGAAGAAGGCGACAGCTGTTGTTGCAGAGAGGATTTGGAAGCCGTCGAAACTAAAGTTCGGGCGTCGGTCGCTAGTTTTGGTAGGGGTGTAAACGGTTCGGTTCGGTTCGATTTTCTTGAAAAATCGAACCGTTAAGGGTTCCTCCTTGATCCGAACCAAATAGGAACCGAACCGATAAGCCGATTTGGTTCAGTTTGGTTCGGTTCGGTTTTCGGTTTCTTCTTATTTTTTGTTTTTTTTTTTTGCTTTTTTATTCATGGCTCGGTTTTCTGTTTTTATGAAAAAAATTTCATGGTAATTTTTTTATGATGATTTTTTGATAATAATATGTATTTATGATAATTTTTTATGATAAAAAATTAAGAAAGTTCTAGAAACTTCCTCACGCTGTAGAAAAAGATAATTTTTTGCTGCATAACCAGCATTTTGAGTGATATTGTCTTTGCTTGAGTCGAGGTTGAATTTTTTCTGCTCTTCTTGTAATTATAATTAAATATATTACTCTAATGTTATGGTGATCATGATACTTGGGAAACGCAAGTGCCTTCAGAGATGCTTAAATAAGCTTCGACACATACATATGTAGCCCAGAAACATACAGCCTATATAACCCATTAGTGACCAGCAAAACATGATCTCAAAAAACTGAACAATATTAAGAAAGAAAACCCACTGCATATGCACTACAATCAAATTCTTAGGCACCACATATAACCATGCAATTTTCATGACAGCAAAGGCCTTGACAAAAAGACCAGGACTAGCTAAGTCATAGCTAGAATATACCTCAACCCGTGGCTGTCCAGGAAGCAGATTTGCTACAGCAGTGCCTACCACTGCATGACCAGCTTCATGGCGTGCAGCAACTGCATTCATGTAGGAATGCTCAGCGTATTAGGCCTCTAATCACTTGAGCCGCTCAAGTTGAGCGTATGAAATTTTATGGTCAGATTCTATCATGGATTTCTGATGTTTCTAGAAACCAGAAAAAGTCCAAACCAAATACGAGTTCATCCAAACACAACATCCCTACCACAGAGTAACTGAAGAAACTCAATGCTCTCCATTTTCACCATTGAAAACCCAAAAGGGGAAAACAAATTTTCAAGGAAAACCTTCCAAGACAAACCAATACTCCAGCAACAGATTTCAAACCCGAGTCATCGTATGCCGACAACCAGAAGTACAAAACCTATCCAATGGCAAACACATCACCACAAATGGTCCCAAGAAATTCCACCAGTCCACCGCAATCTCGAAAAAGAAAAAAAAAACAAATTCCCCGAAATTGAAATCTCAGAACCTGAAACGCGCGCAACAACCCAATTCCAATCTCTGACCCAAGCTTAAATTATTTTCCAGCACCAGCGAGCAGCTTGACCAAAAACATAGCTACACAAACAACACTGAATTGCGACAACATCGGCATAGAAACATCGACCCAGTAACAGAACCCACCCACGGAAACAAACCCCAAAGTTCTTCAACCAATCGATCGACCTCAAAGCATACGAACACAGCACGAAGCTCGAGGTTGGTCTTCCAAGATCGATCGCACCCACTTCGTAAAAACTCGACATTGATAACAAGAACCGAGATTCAGGGCAAAGAAGAGGAGGCGAGATCCGACTTACAGAGGAAAAGGCTTCGTGGGTATCCGACGGCGACGATGCGGTGACGCTCGACGAAATCGCGGCCGTTTTAAGCGGCGGCGGCGGCGGCGGAGGGAGGGAGGGAGGGAGCGAAGCGAGACTCACAGGATGAACCAAAACTGTTTTGGTGCTTAGTGCAGACTTCGGAAAGACTGAACCGATCCGGTTCAAACCGAGTTAATTTCCCCCTTTCATTTTTGTCCTCTTTCTTTTTTTTTTTTTGGGCTCGAGCTAATTCCTCCCTTTATTAGCTCTCATACAACAAAGTTAAGTAGATAATAAAATTCTTAAATATCCATTATTAATAAGAAAATGCTCCTCGAAACATTATTGCATAAAATATTATATTTGCCTTGATTACATGATGTAATTAGCCGTTAACAAGAAATTATAGCAATTGTAATTGCGTTATAAGACAACCCATTTAAATCATTTCCAAATGCATTTTTTGCCAATTCTAAATGCATTGGAATTTTGTAAAACCATCGACTAAAAAAATTATCCTCAAAGCACAAATATAGTGCAATAATAATAGCAAAATATATTGTCCGTTCAGCTGCTTGACTCCCCTTAGAAAAAGTTACTTTCTCATAAATTTCTTCTCTACTTGAATCGGGCAATAAAAGCTTTCGATTTCGTCAATAAGAGAGAGTGGCCTTTATCGTTTCATTTATGACAAAATAGGATCATTAGTGTATTATTCCCTAAAATTACAATCGTAGATGTCCCCTTATCTGACGATAGAGATCAAATTTCTCTAACTACCAACTACCTACATTAAATACAAAAATGCTCTACAATGCAAGTGTATATTTATTAGGCCTATTGTGTTTTGAAGATCTCCGATTCTCGATATTTTTCATCTGATAAGCCAATTTTTCAATTTTTTTCCAAACTGATGGATTTTGACAGCGAGAATCAAGCAAAATCAAACTTAATACAAATGTAGAGTCAATTCAAATTTGGGATAATATTAGGGTGTGTATGTTTTGCGGAAAATGAATAATTCGGTTGGGTCGAAAATGATCTGATCCAAATAAACTTATTTAGTCCATTTTGACCAATTTTCATAAAATACAAATTTAATAACCCATATTTGATCCGATTAATATTACTAAAACACTTCAATATTTAACTCAATTTAAGAAAATTCATACCTAAAATGAGATGAGAATGCGGGCGAGAGAGATGAGTTGAGTTTAAATATGTCGTAAACCCATTTACGATTCATTCATGATCCATTTAACATTCATATTATGTTTATACCTATTTACAAAATATAACTAATCACTTTATGACTTATTTATTAATAAACGAATTAAAAAATTGATTTATAATTCATTTTGATAGTTCTACCTCAACGAAACACCAAGCTGGCAAATGACAGGTGTCAACAGCCCGTCGGAGACGGTCAAAGTCAACGCGAATCCCATTTCCTCTCCCGAGACCCGAAATATAATCCACCGTTCGGAGGAAAGTCCGCCAATACCGACCCGCAAATGGACCCGCCCGGAGCTGGCCAGCCGCCGCCGCCGCCGCCGCCGTCCCCGGCGATCTCCGACCGGGTCCTCATCGACGGCACCGTGGCTCCGGTGACCCTGACCGCCGACGGGAGGCTGGTCTGGTCCGGCCGACGCCAGCGGAGCCTGAGCGTCGAGAAGGAGGTGCTCGGATTCGGCGTGGAGGGCCCCCGGATACGGATCAAGGCGGTCGTCGACGACGGCGGCGACCGGGCCTGCTGCGTCAGGAGCGGGGGCGGCCTGGCGAGGAAGGACTACGTGTTCGAGCCGCTGTCGGAGGAGTCCAAGAAGCTCTGGTGCGAGAAGCTCCGGGATTGCATGGATTCGCTAGGTAACTCGCCGATGTTTGCTTGATGTTGGGAACGTAGGAATGATGTAGAAACCTGGGAATTGTGTCTCTGATGTTGCCGAGTTGACCGCGTTGCCTCATTTGAATTGCTTCAATCCGGAAGGATTATGCAGCGATGCGATGTGATCTAATTGCGCCGTTGCGTTTAAATTACGCGGCCCGTCGGTGTCCTTAGTCAATTTGGAATATATCCGAGTCTTGTTGAGAGAGCTTGTTGAAGTGTTATGGTAGGCTGACTTGGAGTTGCAAATGGATGCCTTAGGTTGTCTAATTTTGCAAATGTCGTTTACTTTTGTGGTTCTCTGTTCTTGGCCAACACGGTACTTCGTTGATCATCGAAGGAAGTGCATTAAGATGCCCCATTATATGGCTTATTGGTACAAACTACAAGAGGGCATTAAGTTTTCAGTTCCGTGCATGTCCGACGGACAGAAGTGGTTTGAGGAAGAAGTTGGAGTGTGCAACAGTAGCTTTTACTCTGTGTTGCTCGAAAAAGTTTTTGGCTTTAGGCAATCAATGAGGAGCAGTGTGGTGTGAGGGGGTATAATGCTAGTGTCCTTTAAGATGCACTCTGTTTCAGAAGATAATGGCGCTAGTTTTTCTTTAGTTGCTTTTATTGACCTCTGCTCTTTTTGACAGACCGTCCAAAGAAGTTGTTAATACTACTAAATCCTTTTGGAGGAAAGAAATTGGCTCCCAAGACTTTGGCCAATGTTGTAAAACCTCTTCTTGAGGATGCGGGAATTCAATTTGACATACAAGGTTTGAGGTCATTGATGCAAATGAATACTGCTCTTACAGCTTTACTTCATGTTAGCGGACTGCTCATGCAAAGTTTTTCACTGCAATTTCAGAGACTCAATACCAGTTGCATGCAAAGGAAGTCGCTCATTCTCTGGATCTATCGAAGTATGATGGTATTGTCTGTGTAAGCGGAGATGGAATCTTAGTTGAGGTTAGTTATCTAGGTGCATATACTAGATGTCATAATAAACTCTTGGTATGGTCGGAGGCCTTGTATGAAATGGATGCAATTTATCAACTTTTCTTTGAAGGTAGTTCACAGCCTTTAACATGTTTAGGCGCCACAATGATTTTATTATTATGTGTCTTACATGGTGGTTAACAATATTGTGGATTGTTCTTAGGTGTTTGTCCTATTATTTTCTTCAGTAACAAAGTTCTCAGACTTTTAGTAGGTAGTAAATGGATTGCTTGAAAGAGAGGACTGGGAGGCTGCAATGAAAGTTCCAATTGGAATGGTTCCTGCAGGTTTGTTCTTTTCCCATATTGTCGAGTATAGTAATTGAAGAAAGGATTTGGGTTCCATAGCATCATTCCTAGATGGATACTACAGTTTATGCTTAAGTAAAAATAAGACTTTCTGTTTTGAGAGACTTTCAATGGTGGGTTTCATGTTTAATCAGTAGCATCTTTGAGGGGCACTGTTCGAACTAACAAAATACAGGATTTCTACCCTTTCTTTGGTTTGACATGGATCTTGGATGTGTTGGTCCTGCATCTAACACGTGGCTCTACACAGGTACTGGAAATGGCATGGTAAAGTCTCTTTTGGATTCTGTTGGTGAACCATGTACAGCATCTTGTGCTACTCTTGCCATTATTAGAGGTTGGGTTTTATGTTTTTGTTATCTTTGCATTTCAGCATTGTAGCCTTGCTTGATTCTTCACTCCCTGATGTTTTGTGTTTCTTTTTTATTTTTTATTTTTCTCGGTCTAAACTATTCGATCTTTCTTTTACATGGTATTTGTGGTTTGATTATTCATAGGACACAAGAAATCACTGGACGTGGCCACCATCAAGCAAGGGGATGCAAAATTTTTCAGCGTTTTGATGCTTGCCTGGGGTATGCCAAATTCATGTGATCATGTACTAGGTTTAGGTTATCTATCTTTGGTACAATTTTTTGCCCTTTTCTCTCTAAAGTATTTTTTCATAATGCAAATACTCAGTCCTGACAATGAATAACAGGATGTAATCTAGAGCTGTCTTAAGCTCCATTCACTCTCGCCTCCAAAAGAGCCTTGACATCTTGATTATGTCAGTGCTGTGAAAAGTTTGTATTGTTGGACTAGCATGCATTGTGGCCCCTGTTATTGAGCTCATCATTTTTGGAATAAAAGAGGCAGAAGGGACGTAATATCGGCGGCTTATGATCTTTTTATGAATGCATTTCTTTCATTTCAGGTCTTGTTGCAGACATTGATATTGAATCTGAGAAGTATAGATGGATGGGAAGTGCTCGTATTGATTTTTATGTAAGTTTTGGCCCATTCTCTCTCTCTCCCTCCCTCCCTCCAGATTGAACTTCAGTCCCATAGCTCATAGCTCATGTTTAACTTGCTAGTTTACTCAATCATAGAGGACTTTCTAACTGGCAAAATAAAAAAGATAATAGAGGACTTTTGTGCATGAAGTTAGATGCAGTGATTGCATGTAGAACTTTCTAGTGAAACACTTTCCCTCAGTAGCACATCCGATGCAGAGTTCTTCAATTCCATTATTCTGAGCTTTTATTATATGCTCTTCAAAGAATTACGATTACAGATGGTAAAAGTGGGCCTGCGATATAGTTGGTAGTCAATACCTGCTATCCCTGAATCCTCTGGTCTACATGTTTTGTTGCTAGAGAACTTAATGGGAGATAAAGCTACCATATTACTTGTGTTATATATCTCAAGCAAAAATGTCCAACATATTTTCCCAAGTTTATTAGGTTTTTCCCTGATTTGAATCCTTGCCACCATTAAATTAGCATGGTTCTTCGTCTAACATCAAGTGCTGGAGTATTTGGTATTGATGGATTTTTGTGTAGGCACTTCAACGTATACTTCATCTGAGAAGATATAGCGGGCGCATTTCCTTTGTGCCTGCTCCTGGATATGAAACTCATGGGGAGACTACTAGTTATAGTGGCAACTTTGCTGGGAAGGACATTGTCTTTGAGAAAAGTGAAGGAAGCTCTGCTAAGGTTGAAGGACAAGGTTACCAAGGACCTGATGTTAAGTTGGAGGAATTAAGCTGGAGAAGTATTGATGGCCCATTTGTTTCTATCTGGCTGCATAATGTTCCCTGGGGAGCTGAAGACACTATGGCAGCACCTGATGCGAAGGTTGGGATTTAAAACTTCTTATTAACTTCCATAGGAATACAAATTAAACTCCCAATCAGTGTGCAAAGCGCACATCTTCACAAGTTCTTTTGCATAAGAGCTGCATCATCACATATTATGAGCATGGCATAAAGAAAGTACAATTAAGGTAGAGCGGAAACCATTCAAGTGTGCACACATGCATATTACTGCACCAAATTGAAGATTGATTGGTCTCACTGCTTGAGCAAAACATGCTCACATTACTGTACAAATGGTCTAGCTTTTATTTGCATTGTCAAAGAAGGAGCTCCGTTCTTGTGTATATATGGATGATAATATTCAACACCATTAAAAGTAAACACGGAACATATATGCAGGAAGTTCAATGAACACGATGCCACACGTTCATTTCTTGCATAGTGCTCTAGATGACCCAAGTTCCTTTTTACAATCCACTTCATGTGTCAATAGAAGGTATATCTTCAATCTGGAATGCATGGGATCAGTTTAAACTTTTAAGTGCATCTTATGCTTTTCTAGATGTGTAGATACTTTATAAGACAGTTGAGATGTAAGTTGAACGTGCATGATTTATGGTATGTTCGAGTCGGTCATAAATAACTTAGCCTCTCACTGTTTTTTTTATTTATTAAATCTTCTTTTAAGATTCATATGATTGAGGACAAAAAATGACAATCCTGTTCTTTGGACTGCCACAGTTATCTGATGGCTGCTTGGACTTAATTGCTATCCGTGATTGCCCGAGGTTGTCTTTGCTATCACTGATGACTGAGCTAAATAATGGAGGTCATGTCAAATCACCTCATGTTATTTATATCAAGGTATGCTATTCTTCTGAAGAATTAGAAACTCCCATGAGTTGATTTCTCCTGTGCTTTTCTCTTTATCTATTGTCAAGGCTCGAGTTCTATACAATTACTCTAAGTAACTGTGTCTCATACTGTGAAATGGCGGCAGAATATGTAAGCAAGGATATTTGTTCATCCTATGCTGCAGGTAAAAGCATTTGTCTTGGAACCCGGTCCGCGGATTGACGACCCAACCAAGGAAGGCATCATAGATACGGATGGCGAAGTTCTGGCTAAAGGGAATGGAACATTCAAGTCCGAGCACAAAGCAATGATGGCATATGATAGGCTTTTAATCACTGTGGACCAAGGTTTAGCTATTGTCTTTTCTCCCATCTGAAAACTTCTCATCCCACCTTTTGATAGTTTCATTCAGTTATTACTCGTTAAGTTATCACAAAAAAGAATTTCCTTTTCTTATTGGTCTTACCACATGGGCTGTATCGATTAATTCACGTAACCCCAATGGGGAATTATGAGAAAGAAATGCGGCAGAATAATATTCATGCTAGTCCCTTGTTAAACTGGCTTCATAGGCATATCGAGTGTCCTCGATGGAAGCGTTCCCAGTTTATTGGTCGCTTTCAGTTTGAATGTCTTTTACAGGAGATTTTGGTTGCTTTCAGTTTGAATGTCTTTTACAGCAGATTTTGGTTTTCACAAGTTTAGTTAAAGTGTCATCCCTTTTGCTGAACGAGAGCGTCCTTCTCCTTCCTGAAGGACCCAAAACTGTTATCGTGAATGGAGAATTTACATGTTGAGCTGGTTTGATACTTTCTGCTTCTATTCTTTAGCCATGAAGAAGGCCATGGAAGAGCCTTCCCGTGCACAGCATTTGCATTTGATTGTACATTGCTTGTTCAGGCTAGCTTTTATAGCTTGGAGCAGTATCGGATATTGGGAAATTTTGATCACTCTTCGCGCGTCCCGTGATAGTTCCGTTGCATCGATTGAGTGTCAGTTAAATTTCAAATCGCTTTCAATGGTCCATTGCTTGATCAGCCTAGCTTTTTTTACTAGCTTTGTTGTACTTCCATTATAAAAAACAAGTATGATATATACTTGCAAAAGTTAAAACCGAGCTTGAGCTCTTGAAGCTTGATGTGTAATGAACTTTGTCATCAAGCTAAAAGCTTTTGAAAAATCAAGTTACAACAAGTTCAAATCGAGTATCAAACTCTGAGCATTTGTGTCGAGTCAAGTTTGAGTACCATTCGACTTGGCTTAGATGAATCACATCCTGTTAAAGCATTTAAAAATCATGCATTCATATGATCGTTTAAACTTTATTTAATTAAATTAGTTGACCATAATCTCACTAACTCTACATGATATGTAGGATGTCTGTGTTCAATTCTCTCTAGCTCCCTCGATTAGTCTCTCCACTTTTTCTTTTTAATTTTATAGTTTTCGCACTGTAATTTTAGGCCAAATGTCAATTTACAGGTGAGGAAAAACATTGGCGTACTTGACTATTAGGGTGCGCATGAGAACGTTTCTATGCCGGGGAACCATTTCTGAACAGAAATGATTTTTTTTGATTCTGTGCCCGGAAACAATTTCTGAGTATTTTAAGGCGTTTGGTAACTGTCCAAAATTTTTATTCCTGGAACAGAAATGCGTTTGGTAACTACACAAAATTTCTTTTTATTAATAATATTTTAATAATATTTTGAATTGTTTAAGGTTTTTTTTTTTTTTAAATCCATTTCTTTCTTGGCCATGGCCGGTCGCCGGTGACCGGCGACCGGCCACAGCCCAGGACCGGCGAGGGTGTCACGGCCCTCGCCGGCCGTCGGCGGAGGCGAGGGTCGCCCTCGCCGGCGAGGACGAGGGCTGGACCCTCGCCGCCTGGGCGAGGCGCCTCGCCGCCTGGACCTGGCGAGGTCGGCCTCGCCCAGATCGGGCGAGGCCGAGCCTCGCCGTGGGTCGCGACGGCGAGGCTCGGCCTCGCCAGATCTGGGCGAGGCCGAGCCTCGCCGTCGCGACCCACGGCGAAGCCGACCTCGCCGTGGGTCGCGACGGCGAGGCTCGACCTCGCCCAGATCTGGCGAGGCCGAGCCTCGCCGTCGCGACCCACGGCGAGGCTCGGCCTCGCCCGATCCAGGCGGCGAGGGTCCAGCCCTCGCCCTCGCCGGCGAGGGCGACCCTCGCCTCCGCCGACGGCCGGCGAGGGCCGTGACGCCCTCGCCGGCCCTGGGCTGTGGCCGGTCGCCGGCCGCCGGCGGCCGGTCGCCGGCGACCGGCCACAACCCAAGAACAACAACACAAAAGAAGAAAACAAAAAAAAGAAAAAAAACTGATTCTCAAAATTGTGCCGAGAAACAAGAAGCTACTTTTTTTACTTCTTGTTTCTCTTCCAAAACTGTTTCTCGGCACAAATATTTGCAAAAATGTGCCCGGGCACAAAAAATTTACCAAACGCATTTCTGTTCCCAAACTATTTCTGGGAACAAAAGAACAGAAATTTTTACTGTTTGGCACGTTACCAAACGGGCCCTTAGACTGCTGTTTTGTCTAGGACCATCGTCTCATAACTTTCGTGTATCTTTACACGGCAAATTCATGTGAATTTCACGTAAGATATCATATAATTCGATGATTGTTGAACCGCCAATATCACGTGCTTTGAAAATAAATAAGCGAATTTCTTCGGAGATTGTCTTGGCATCATGCCATCCATTGTACCACCCACCTGGGTGGCGCTGCTGGCGCGGGCACTCTTCCTCTCGCAAAAGATTGAGTGTTCGAATCCTGGGCGCCGCAGGGTGACTTAACCGGTGGCACGTGTGTGGTGGCTAGCACGTGTCGCCTCCAGGGTTTACCTCCGGCTGTCGGCCGTGTGGGGTTCCCTGGGTTACAAAAAAAAAAAAAAATCATGCCATCCATTGCTTCTACCTACCTCCGTGGTGGTCCACACATCCCTCCCTCAGTAAGCGAAGATAAGCGGGCCCCGTCCTTTTGCGATGTGAATTCTCCATCACGTGATGTACTTCCATAAACGTCTCGGTCTATCTCAATCGTCGATACATATTTATTCACAAACATCAACGGTGAAGAATTGATCGAGATAATATCAGTCGAAACAGCGTGCGGAGCAAAACAAATCACCCAAATCCATTGCACCTTCGAATATCTCCATCCGACCACTGTTTTGGCTTTTGTTCTGGCAACGTTGCGGGTTCTTTTTGTCGCATCTTGACTTTTCTGAAACGTTTCCCGTTGACTTTTGTTCTCGCATGTACGTTTTTTTCCGAATTGCTTTTGAATTTTGTGCTCACTCAATTTTACTTTTATTGAACAGAAAATACTCAAAACCTTTCAAAATTGTTATATGGGTTTACTCAAACTTGATGAAATATGTAATTCAGATTCTAGAAAAAGTAGGAACAGCTTAATCGAACGGACAAAAACTAATGACGTCACAATTGTATTATATATATATGACAGAAATTAATGACGTCACAATTGTATTATATATATTTGAAAATATTGAAAGTTAGGGCCACTGATGAACCCAAGGAGTGCGAAACCTAACTGTACAAAAACTTGTAACATGAAGTCGATTCATGTGAATTCATTGTTAGATCGGGGAGATCTCAAATGGGGCAAAAGCGTTACCTTGACACAAGCGGACTAATGAAAATATTGCTAATATTGAAATTAAGGGTCCGTTTGTTTGAAGGAAAACTATTTTCGAATTTTCTTTTTCGACTTTCTGGTGCTTCGATGACAGGATACTAATCGTTTTACGGAAAATGTTTTCCATTTGACTAAAAACAACAAACATAGATAAGGGGAAAATAGCTTCCCCTTTTAATAAAAAGGAAATCACTTTCTCTAAGTCACAAAATAAATGAAAACTAACCATTTTCCTTTAACATGATCTCCATAGGAAATGTTTTCTTTTATCATTTAGTTTTCAATGAAATAAGTACACCTAACAGTTATTTTTATCCATATTTGTAACCTATCAACTAAAAAAATTGGTTAAATAAAGATACATCCTTAATAAATAGAAACACCACGAAATTGGGAGCATTTTTCATTTTTCTTTTCACTAATATCTATTTTAACTGATTTTTACTTTTTTTTTTGCTTAATCTTGGAATTCATCCGTTGACCATTTGGACTTTGAATAATAACAAAGGGATGTGTTTTCCTCCATCTCTGGTTAGAGAAAGTTAACCCAATACATGTGGCGATATAGATTCATACTTGTAACTCGTCAATTATAATTACGAAATTCGAAGTGATTTTCTCACTATTTTTTTCTCAGTTGTTTATTTAAGTATTTAAAAGCTAATTCGAAGCAAAATGCTTATGATGATGACTTTTGTGGTTGGAATTCTCGATCGACAAAAGTGGAAAAAAAAAAAAACCAAAGAGCGACATCATTCTGTCCATCCCAGTTCAAAAGTCAACAAAGTCATCGATGGCTAATTCCACACAGATCAAATTTCCTGAGATTCCCACAAAAGATTTATAGGTGCTTCAAGGTCTTGTCAAGCTAAAAAAGCCTCGATGCCATTGTGCATGCACTCATGCCTCCTGCCAAAAACATCTCCCCAAAACTTTTTCTTATTTCCATTTCCAAACTTTATACTTATGATTTGATTTTCATGGATTACGCGTAGGGCTATCAAATGGGTGAGTTAAGTCGGGTCGGGTTTGGGTCAGGTTTGGAAATGGTCTAACCTAAATTGACCAATTTAACTCGTTTTGATTCATTTATACGCAATACAAATTTAGTAACTCATACTTATCCCAAACCACCAAACCACTTACTAAAATACTTCAATATGTAATCTGACCTATGAAAATGCATCCACTTAACCCACTTTAAGCTCTTTATGTGTATATGTTATTTGGACAAATTCGCTATTTCAACTATAAGACGCTAAATAATTGGCTTTCTACATTGCATAAGATTTTCAATTTTTTGTATTGGCTCACAATGAAGACTAAGAGAAAGTTAGTACTTGGCAGTGAACTTATAAAATTTCAGCAACAAATAACACGAATAAATTGAAATTTTAATTAAATGGAATATAAGATGTTGATGAAGATGATTTATGCTGACCATGGATTGCAATGACAAGAACTAAGATGAGAATATTACATAGAAATAACAACACCAAATGCAACCAAAGAAAAATATACTCAAATAACTAAAAGATTAAACTTACAAGATTAATAAAAATAAAAAATAATGGGGAAAAAAGAAGACTTCTTGATATTTTTAATAAAGTGTAAAGTCGGGCCCTTCTTATGGGTCCACCAAGACTTCTCTGAATATAGTCAACTCATATAATGACTTAACTCATTAAATATAAGTTAAGAAATGGGTTTATAATCCATTTTGACAAATCTAATTACATGTAACTTATTGTGCCCATGTGTAGATCATATGTGATTCCATGGGTAGTGTGTGCACCTCTAAAATTTACTTTAAGTGGTAGACACTGTGATTTGAACAATATCGACGCAAAAAATATTTAGTAGAGAAATTGAGCGAGACTTATTGGTTCATGGATATATTGTAATATGAAATCTCAAGTACTTTCGAAACCACTGAAGATTTTTCTCATATAAGGTGTCTAGAAAATTAGACGATTATTATAAAAAAAATTATCATTTGGGAGTTCGAGTTGACAATGCTCTTAAAATGACGAGGATCGCCCCACCTTCTGCCGAGGTGGCTGTGTCTGCAAATGTAGGTCCTCCGTGCAATTGTCTTGAGCGACAAAATCAGTTCGAAATCGAAGTTAAAATCCAAGCAATCGAATTGAACATTGGCTTAGAATTCGGAGACCAGTCTCGACATTGTCGCCAGTCTTCTGTACCATTGCACGAAGCATGTAGATTGATTAACGTAACTGCATCAACTATCATCTGTCGTGTCTCATACCAAAAGACAAAAGAAGATAAGAACCGCCGATGCTTGCAATTATTAAAGATCTGTCCGTCATCGAATAGAGCTTGTGCTCGCTCTTGTTCGACTCCTCTTCTGGGGAAAACCAAGAAAACACAAAGCAATGTTTGGCGTGCCCTAGACACGTTCGAGTTCAGCAGTTATCAATAACTACAAAGCGTTCATGGCGGTTCTTGATCGATGCTATGTCTGTCTTGTCTTGCTTTTTGTCGATGCACGCATGTCCAAACCTTAATCTAGTCTTTCCCGATAGATTTGCAAAAGCAACAAACTTATTGCACTAGATCTTAATGGGTCATCACGTCGCATCTTTTAATCCTTTCTTTAGTCCTCAAAGTTCTTCCCTAGGCCTGCTTCGATTCTTCTGTCTTTTGAGACAAGAATGTTGGATCATGTATGGACAGACTTGGTTGATGTTGTTGTCTTTATGTGAATAAAACAGGAACTACAAACGTGCAGAACGGTTTTTGATTGATCCTATGTCTGTCTTGTTTTGCTTCTTGTCAAACGCACGACGCATGTTCAAACCCTTATCTAGTCTATCCCGATAGATTTGCAGAAGCAACAAACCATCGCGCTAGATCTTATCGGCTCATCACGTCGCATGCTCGATCTTTCGATCCTTTCTTTAGTCCTCAAAGCCTTCTTCCTTAGGCCTACTTCGATGTCCTCAGTCTTTTGAGACAAGAATGTCGGATCGTGTGTGAACTTGTTGTCTTCAAGGAAAAAAACACGTGGTTTTTCGAGTAGTTGATGCCTTCTATGTTGACTCACAGCTTTCACAATATTGAAAGGACAGAATACGGATTTAGGATGATTTCACAAATGTGGCTCTTGGGTAGCGACGGTTCTATCTACCATCGCAAACATGATTGATCTTATCCCGAACCCGAACACGAAGCCGAACCCGAGACAGGTTCCAAACTCATCTAGTCTCAAGCTTGTTTAGACAAAGTACATAAGAATCTATCAGAGCCGCCTAATTGTACTTTAATGAATATTCTCGACTGAATAAGATTAATACAGAACGAATAATGCAATTATCTATTATCTCCTCTTCTGGGGAAAACCAAGAAAACACAAAGCATTGTTTGGCGTGCCTAGGGCACATTCGAGTTCAGCAGTTATCAATAACTACAAAGCGTCCATGGCGGTTCTTGATCGATGCTATGTCTGTCTTGTCTTGCTTTTTGTTGATGCACGCATGTCCAAACCTTAATCTAGTCTTTTCCGATAGATTTGTAGAAGCAACAAACTTATTGCACTAGATCTTAACGGGTCATCACGTCGCATCTTTCAATCCTTTCTTTAGTCCTCAAAGTTCTTCCCTAGGCCTGCTTCGATTTCTTCTGTCTTTTGAGACAAGAATGTTGGATCATGTATGGACAGACTCGGTTGATGTTGTTGTCTTTATGCGAATAAAACAGGAACTACAAACGTGCATGGCAGTTCCTGATCGATCCTCTGTCTGTCTTGTCTTGCTTTTTATCGACGCACGACGCACGTCCAAACCCTTATCTAGTCTATCCCGATAGATTTGTAGAAGCAACAAACCGTCGCGCTAGATCTTAACGGCTCATCACGTCGCATGCTTGATCTTTCGATCCTTTCTTTAGTCCTCAAAACCTTCTTCCATAGGCCTACTTCGATGTCTTCAGTCTTCTGAGACAAGAATGTCGGATCGTGTGTGAACACGCTCGGTTGAAGTCGTTGTCATTAAGGAAAAAAACACGTGGTTTTTCGAGTAGTTGATGCCTTCTATGTTGACTCACAGCTTTCACAAGATTGAAAGGACAGGATACGAATTTAGGATGATTTCACAAATGTGGCTCTTGGGTAGCGACGGTTCTATCTACCATCACAAGCATGATTGATCTTATCCCGAACCCAAACATGAAGCCGAACCCGGGACAGGTTCCAAACGCATCTAGTCTCAAGCTAGCTTGTTTAGACAAAGTACATAAGAATCTATCAGAGCCGCCTAATTGTACTTTAATGGATATTCTCGACTGAATAAGATTAATACAGAACGAATAATGCAATTATCTATTATCTCGAGTATTTTTAATGAATAGTTTCGGCATTATAATTTGTTGGGTATCAAGGTACTGGCCAACTTTATCCTCAATCAGCTCTGAACTTTATAGTCTATAGTGCATTCTGACCGGGACCTTAAACTCATCTCGCTATATCAAACAAGATTACCGTCTTATAGAATCGACGTGGTTCCAGGATCGGATTCGAGCAAACTTGTAGTCATCCCTATTTGCCATACGCAAAACCAGATTACCTGTCACTAAAGAAATCGTCACCATCACAATTTCTTGGGGGGAGGATTAGTTTTTGCATGAATCTTTGGATGACGACACACGGCAATTCGAAGGCCACTCTTCCCTTCAACGCTCTTCCAAACACGATTACTCGCGTTGCGTGCGCGGCCGAGTCAAGGGCGTTGCTCAAGTAATGGACAACTTTTGCACCATCAAACAGCGACATCTCTCTCCCGTCCTTACTCTTATTTATGTCTTTGTTAGGTGGTGGTCATTGCCGTTGTCCTCCTCAACCACTACCGTTGAGACCGCCACGCCTTCCAAACCCCCATTGTTTTGCTCCAGGATCATGTTTCTTTATGTTCTCATTTCATTTGTATAGTCCGAGAGCGCGAACGCAGAGGTCCGAGTACGCAGAAGCTCATCGGACATCCTAGAAATTCTATATATGGACCGATTTAGTCGAGAGTTTTTGTCGGTTGATGAGATTTGAACATGTGATTTTTGATTGACCAACCTTTCGACTCCTCAACTAGCCGGGCCAACCCTAAGGTTGATTTAAGATATCCTTAATTTGATGGAAAATTTCAAAAAAATGCATGGAATGAGGCCATTTTCTCAAAAGAGAGTCAAGAACGGATTGTATTTGAAATAAGTGGCTTGGCCAATCACACCCTTATCTGAGACAAATACTCTGAGATTTCTTTTATGAAGTTGGCTTTTATTTGAGGCAAAATTGACCAATTCAAACTATTATTTCAGACAAGTCCTGTTCCGAACCTTCTTTCAAGAAAACGACTCTACTTCAGACCATTAGTTGATGTTTCCTCTCAATATAATGAATCTGCCGTGGCAAGCTAGTCTCGCCGGATTGGTTGCTGATGGGAACACCGCTGTCGCGAGCCGCCTTTTTTCACATGCAAATGGGAATCGCTCTCCACCGTACATGGTGCATCGACGTCGCCCTAGGAAACCGGACGACGCAAGCATTCACTGCTACAAAAAAACACCAAGAAGAAGGCTATGGAGTGCGACCAGTAGTCGCAGCTCTCGTGTTCTCGTCTTCACTACACTCGCGAGCCTTTTGACGCAGGGAAAGACGCAGGGAAAAAAGCGCGGACGTGGAGGAGTCTTCGCACGGGGGGACCTCCGTCCCGTCAACGCCCGACGCCGTGAGAGCGCGTCCGTTCCCACTTCCGGAAGCAGAGCAGGCGGCGTCGCCGCTACGTGATTCGCGTGCCCCATGCAGTAAACGCCCAATGACGACATCCGCAACGCGTGCCTCCGCCCCACTCGCGCGCGTGCCATCGCGTGCGGTCGCTGTCTCTTCTTTTGTGCCGCCGCGCGTGGGGGGCGGAGTTTTTGGTAAAAGCCGTCCAGCGCCGGCCCAACTCCTGGTGGGGCCGGGGGGGAGAAATTACGAGAGAGCCCCGAGCTCGGGGGTTTTTTCTCATTGGATATTGTTTGGAAAAATGCGAACGAGCAACCAAAAGAAAAAAAGCTCCAATTTCCACGGATGGATTTTTTATTTTATTTATTTTTTACTTAATCAATGTTTTTAATTTAGAAAAAATTTCAAATAAAGACTTGAACTATCATCGTTTTTTCAAATAAGAATTTGAAGTGGACTTTATTTCAAATAAGGGTCTAAAGTGTTATCGTTTTCTCAAATAAAGGTATTTATTTCAAATAAGAGTTTGAAGTGACAATATCAATCTCAAATAAAGGTACAATTTTGCTTGCTAAAGGGCACTTTCGTCCTTTATTTTTTTCCTTCTTATATTATTTTTCCATTTCTTTTTCTTTTCCCTCTTTCTCGACTAGCTCGGTGGAGGTCACCGGACTCAGGCAAGGGCCGCCCTCGCCCGAGACTAGTGGAGGTCGTCAGCGCTGGCGGGGGAGAAAAAGAAAAAAAAAGAAAAAAAAGAAAAGGAACAAAATCAAAAAAATATACTTGAATTTTTTTGACTTAAATACCCATTCTCTAGCGGTCGGAATAGTCACCGATCGGTCGAAAGTCCTTATTTGAGATGATCTATCCATTTTATATCCTTATTTGAGATATAATTCATTTCAGATTCTTTTTTGAGAAAACGAAGGCACCTTATTTATTAGAGTTAATCATTCGGAATCCGACTAAATAATATTAATTCATTAAAATTCCCAAAGACACTGTTCGAGGCGAGCGCACTATTCTATTGGCTGTCGCGACAATAATGAATTTCGGGCCCAGTGGCGATCGTGGACGGCGTCGTCGTTTTTTAGAGACCGTTTAGAGAGAGCGAAAGAGGAGAAACAAGAGATCGTTCGAAACAAAAAAACAAATAAAAAAAAACGTGAGGAAAAAAGGAGGAGAGAGAGAGAAAGAGAGGGGAAGAAAAAAAAACCGAAACAAGAAACGCATCAGAAGAGAGAGGAAGTAGAGATAGAGAGAGAAAGAAGAGAGAGAAAGTAGTGATAGAGAGAGAAAGGGAGTGGGGGGCGACGCCAAAACTGAGGCACGACTTCGGACGTGCTCTTTAAGCCTCTCGCATACGCACAACGCACGCACGAACGAATTCTCCCCTTCTTCTCCTCTTCACTTTCTCTCTCTTCTCTTCCTCCTCCTCCTCCTCCTCGTCCAAAACCCTCTCTCTCTCTCTCCTGTCTTTCTCTCTCCTCTGTGATTGCAGATCAGGTTCGCACGCCAACTCTCCGTTCCCCCGCATCTCGAGCTCCTCCTCCTTCTCTCTCGACTACTGCGGGCTGACTGACTGACCGACCGCCTCGTCGCGTTGAATTTGGGGGAGGGGATTATGCATTGCTTCCGGCCGTAGACGACCGCCGCGTCTTCTCCCTCCTCCTCCTCTGCTGCTGCTGCTGCTGCTGCCGCGGCGGCGCCGATGGCGGCGCCGGCTCCCCCTCCGGCCCCGAGCTCGGCTCCGGCGAAGGCCTGCTTCAACCCGGAGTGCTCGGAGGCCAAGCCGGAGAGGCCCCGGAAGGGCTGGCGGCTCCGCGCCGGCGACTTCGCCGAGCTCTGCGATCGATGCGCGTAAGCCGGGCTCTTTTTTCTTTCCTTCGATTTTCCCACTCTCTGTCGACCGTTTCGGTGTTGTTGGGAAGCGTTTTTCTTAGTTGGGTTCGGGTCAGTGTTTGTGGCAGTTGAGCTTGGGGGGGGGGGGGAGTGAGCGTTTTCCTCGCGGTAGTTTCGGTTTTTACGTTTGTTGACCCGGTTTGGAGTTACTGCCGCGCGGGCGCTTATGGGTGCGTTGGTATGTATGGTCACGTGAATGGGGTTAATTTTGCGAGGAAGGATGTGGAGATTCGCTGCCTTTTGTGGTAATGGAGTCTTCATATGGAAAGGGTACTGTTGAATTACAGAGCTCAAGTGTGTTCCCATCCGCTGCCCCCTTTTGGAACATTGGTCTCATCTACTTTTGGAGCTGAGTAGTGGAAGCGGGAAACAGACTTGAATTGCTGTTTGGGTTTTTCAAGGACTTCATCGCTCGTGGAGAGTGTAGCTTATTGGGAGGCGAAAGAGCTTCACAGCCTGACCTTATTCGCGGGGCACGCGTGATTTAGTCATACAATATCTGGGCATCTACGCTCAAGACCACGCCTTGCTCCCCCCAAAAGATTATTTTTTAGTCCAAGAGAAGATAAATTTTGCTCCTTTTGCTCTTTATGCGAACTTTTCTGCGCAGTCACTTGCTCAGCTTAATATAATCCATTTCAGTGTGGTATCTAGTTAGTCCAGATTGAGAAAGTAGAAGTGTGTTTCGAGGCAGAAAACAGTTGTGGCTAATGGGAAAAATTTGCCATGTTACTTTCCATGGCCTTGTTCAGTTCCTTTAGCATTTTGACTGCTTCCATCTGAAAGTTTGCACTGTGCAGAGAATTTGCATTTCACTTGATTCAGTCAAAGCAAATACTTGGTGCAGGGCTCCTCAACTGTTCGAAAATTTCTGTCTAGAATTTTTTTCTTTAATTGAATCTTGATAGTTGTATCACTGTATCAAACATCACTAATTGCAGTTTGCCATTCTCTGTTCTCCATTCACCGTTCAACCATCATCCCATTCACCTTTTCCCGTTGCCAGTCCATGCTCGCCACATTTTGGTACTGTAACCATTGTGGAGGGGAAGAGACTGATTGAAGGGGCACATGTGGAATAATCACTTTTCAATAAGGGTGAAATCTGACCAAAAAAATAAAATAAAAACAAGGGTGAATTGGGCAGATTGAAACTTCGTTACAAATTGGAGTGGCTTCCTAAGAATGCTTTAAAGCCAAGGCGAGGGGAGACCTGCTTGCACTTTGGGCATTATCAAAGCGACTTTGAGGCTCAAAGTCTTTCACATGGTGTTTCCAACACCTCATTGTTATTTTTGAAGGATATTTGCAACACCTCATTGTTGTCCCAAAGAGCTTAATGGGCTCAAAGCTCCTTTCATATGTGTTGCCAAACTTTCCTTAATTCACTCCTTTCTTGATTAAAGCAGTTCTCTGTTTCCTTAATCTGTTTCTGCTGTTCAGTTTGTGTACTCGATAGCTTAATCATGCATAGTATTGCTATGAGAATTTTCCTTTTCCCTTTGCTTAGCTTCTTTCTTCTATTCAGCTAGAGAACCGTAAATAGATTTTTTCATTTAGATTTATGATATTTGCCTTGATTTAATTACAGGTTTTTCACATTGTAAACTTGAACTTCGTAAATTTTACCTGTACGATTTGATTGGTTACTATATGAAACAATTTGACTAGAGCGTGTGAATTGGGAGTGAACAAGTTCTGCCATGATCTGTGTAAGATTTAGTCACAATACCACATTGACATTTTAGTTCATTTGGGATGAAGAAACACAAAAGCCAAATAGTAAACGTGTAACCTTGTTTTAATTACAGTATCTCAAAAGAACATTTCTAATTTAAGTTCCTTTCTAAGATTTGGGGACAATTTATAGTTAAGGTTGTCTTTATTTCAGCAATTTTAATATGTAAAATGATGGCTTGTTTGAATATCTTACTCCAAGTTCCTCTCTGCTTCAGGAATATTTATGAGGAAGGCAGATTTTGTGAAACTTTTCACCTAAATGCTTCTGGTTGGAGATGTTGTGAATCATGTGGGAAGGTGAGGAGAAAACTAATCCCGATGATGTATGCTTCTTAGTTGATGTTAAAAGACAAGATATGTCAAATCGTTTGTTTTATTCTGTTGTTTTATATTTCATGATAATCGCTAAATTTCTATTGCAGAAGGTACACTGTGGATGTATTGTCTCAGCTCTTGCATTTGCCCTGTTGGATCCCGGAGGAATTGAGTGCATGTCATGTGCTCGGAAAAACTTAGTATTGGTAATTATGAATCTCGCTATTGTTGGGTATCTTGGGCAAGTCTAACTTATTAGCCTTCATGTTCTCATCTATCCACCCAAGAATGAAAAAGTTCTCAAGTTCTGATCATATTGTGTGGCTGTTATGCTTATGCTTGGCATTGGTATATACTTTCTTTGTTAGTGTTTTGCTGAGAGCAGATGTTGAGATAAATATTTCTTGTCACCAATGTCCTTTTGAGAGATATCTGTGAGAGAGCTGAATTGACATTGTTGATGCACAAAGGCTCCATTTGGTAAACTGAGGAAAGAGGAGGGAATGAAAGTGGCTGAGGAAAATGTGAACGTTTTCAAATTTTTGTGAGAGAGACGTGGAGGGAAAATTTTTAATAATTCCCCACGCCCGAAATTTCCCCACCTCTTGAGTTCCCGAACAAAGCATAATAGTTGAAACTTCAGAGACTGAAGTTCCTCTAATTGGTGGGATATGCCTGGTCTTGGAGGTTGGATCATTTACGATGTTGGTATATAGAACTAGCAGTTTCATTGAGCATCGCAAAGTATGGAAAGTGAAACTGAATATAGTGGCAAAAGAAAAGAAGAGTTACTGGTGCGATTTTGTCTCAGATATGCCATATTTTTGTTTTACTGGTATTTGACTTTTCAGCTTGGAGAACTGATGGGCAACTTAGCAAGATAAACCATGAGTGTCAGTTATAGTTTGATAAATTTGTTGCGCATATTTTGAATGTCTATTTCTAAGCTTAACAGGTGAAGCTTTTCCAAACTATCGTGCTTTGTCGTACAGTGATTGTTTTGCCATCACAAGATGTCATTATAAACATGCTTCTTGCTATATGATTAAGGATGAAGCCAAAATTCTGTGCTCTATGGGTTCATGTGCCTACATCTAATTTTGGACATATTAAATATGTTTGTGCTCTTTGCAATAATATTTTTAGCTTTATGTACCAATTAATAAGGACCCTTGTTCAATGAAAAAAAGAAAAGGACCCTTGTTCTTTGTGATGAGAAAAAAATTACTAAGCTGTTATTCCTGCTTGGACTTCACAACCTCTCTCCCCCTCCACTTCCCTTCACAGTCCTCTAGTAAAGTAGAAGTATCATTTCCATAGAGCATCCAACTTAGGTGGAACTTTGTTTCTGGCATGAGATTGGTATATGGTCATTTTTATGTACCATTTGAACAGCATGTGTTTTCTTCCTATTCACCATCCTTCACTCGTGTGACATGACTCTGTGACATGACTCGTAGATAATGATGCCTCTCTTTTAACTGAAGTATTAATTCATGTTTACCTTTTCAGACTCCAAATCCAGCATGGCCATCTTTGGTTTTCCATGCACCTTTTCCTGATAGACTTAAGGAACTTTCTGTGAAAAATTGGAATCAATTAGCTGGATCAGGTCCTGTACCTTGGAGGCAGGCACCTACTCTGTTTAATACATCCATGTCCCGTCCTGAGCTGCAGCCTAGGGCGCCACATGATGCATCCACAAGCATGGACCGATTTGGAGTTGGTGAACGGTATTCTATTTCTTCCATGGACAATAGGAGAATAGAAGACTTCTCCAACAGATTTATGAATGGAAATGTGAAGCTTGGTGCAGTCGAGAAACTTGAAAATGGCATTGCCGGTATTGCTTTTCATACTCTGATGATCATGTGAGGACAATCTAGAGGGTTCTTGAGATAAATTCCCACTTTCAACATTTTCTTACAGGACCCAACAGCGACGACCACCTAAATCCATGCAAGATCAATCCTCAACAGTCGACCTCTGTGAAGGAGGATCCATCTACTCCACCATATGGATTGGCTGTGCCGCATGCTCCGGGCAATGACTCAAATGGTCACATAGGACTTGCAGGGCATTTTCGGCCAGCACCCTCAACGCTGGGAAAGCATTTCTATGGAAGTATGCTCAATGATACTAACTCATCTGGTGAAAGTCATGCACGTAATGGAAGGCCTCGAGGAGATGCCAGGGGAAGGAATCAATTACTTCCTCGTTATTGGCCCAGGATAACAGATCAAGAGCTACAACAAATCTCTGGAGAGTATCCTTTTGTTCTATGTGCTTTTTTTAATTTATAGCAGCTCATAGAAAGATGGATTTAATAACTTTCTCTATATAATTGTTTTTGGTGTTTTCCCCAAGAAAGTAACTAGAATGCGTTGATAGAACAGGGTTACAATTTCAATAGACGGGATGAAAATGACTTTTGACTACTGTTTATCATTCAAAATCCAACTCTTTAGCTCAGCACGTTTTTTACTTCCATTACTTGTTCAGTACAATATCAACATGGTGGAAGGTTCAGTTTCACTTCTGCTAATAATTAGCATTCATGATCCTATTCCTTAACTTTTAAAAGTTCGAACTCTGTAATCACTCCTCTGTTCGAGAAAATGTTGAGTGCTAGTGATGCAGGTAAAATTGGACGTTTAGTGCTGCCAAAAAAATGTGCTGAGGTAAGACCATCTTGGCTTAATTGTTACAATTATGAGATTTCATTAAGAACGTTCCAAGGGGGTACCCTCCCTATTCAAAAGGGCTTCGGGTAGAAGCCACCCATATACAAAGTTAGGCACAAAAGGCTGTTTCTAATATTTCCAACAAACTAGAAGTATGAAGTTGAACTTCCTGCTATACAAGAAGTGAAGAAAGATTGGGAATTTTTCCATCGCGATGGTATGCAGGCATTATCTGAGCAGTTCCTCTGTTGCTTTAGAAAAGCGGTTGAGCTTGCATATTGAACCAAACGTAGAGGTGATTGGGGTGGCTTTGGTCTTTAACATTTTGTTTTAGCTTTTAATTGTGCAATTGGAATTTGACCTTTACATAACATTAATACTGTGAAACTTGAAAACATTATCATCTAAAGTCATTTGGGATTTTCCTTATATGATTTTTCAAAATTAGACTTATTGTTCACCATTTGACAAGAGAGTAAAAATATGATGGGAAAGACGTAACAAGTCCTTTTTTGTACACTTCCCTTGTGGGCTCTTAGATAGTTTCCACTTTCTCCAGGTTGGCTCTAGTTTGTTTAATAAAGGCAATTAGAGGAACTATATGTGGAGCAATTAGGTATAAATTTTTGTTGATCTGTCAGAATTTGGTTGTCTCAACTCTATTAATAATCGCCTATGAACTTTTTTTTGGGATTACACATCATTTCAAGTTTTAGATCGAGCCGATCCATTTACACTTATCATGGGAAGGAAATTCAGTTATTTGGGCCCTAGAGGATTAAGTAGGCGAACTGCTGGTTTTCAGATATGACATATCTACAGTAGTAACTTTAGACTTGTTCGTGCACAATTTTTGGCGGGAGATGCTTTAGAAGTACATAAGTGATAAGAATAAAGTTAAACATAAGAAGGAAAAAACAAGCAAAGAAAAATTATGGCAATTCAAATTGTCTTTGAAAGATTGGTATTTCTAAAGCCCCTTTACAAAGAAAAACCTGTAGTTCAATATTTAACATTTTCCTTTCGATATCAATTTATATTATTTTATTTTGGAATATTGCACGTAACCCCTCTCCAACTGTGGTCAATTGCAAACTGCCTCTTTTTTTGTTGCAACTTATTCCTCGTCTCTTTGAATTTGTTGCGAAATAGAAAAGCTGATCCTAATATTGAACTTAGTTGAACTTCTCAAAGTTGTTTTACCTCTAGAAGGAATGTGCTCCTATGCAACCTCTATGCCATTTGAAGCATCGTGAATCACATTTTATTTTCCGTAAGTAAAGAAAAACTCACTACACTAAGAAGTTGCAAACCTATACGATAAAAGCTCAAAGCCAAAAGAGAGCTCATTTACAAGAAAAGAAACCCATGTATAATTTATAGCATTTATATCAATAGTAGATCCCCACTATACCTCTAATCCAAATCAACCTCTTCCCCACAATACCAGAAGTCTATAGTTGCAAAGCAATTTTCACTTAGTGTTTGGATAGAGGGGGTTTTCCCCTTTGAAAGGTCTCTCGTTCTGGTCTTTCCAGACCACTTGGAAACAAAAAGGGGAATTGAGGAAATCCATTTTATCTTATGACAAGGGATCTGAACACCCTTCCATGCTCATAGCTCTTGCTTAATAGACCCCGCAATGCCCAGCTTGGACCTATAGAAGCATATGTCAAAGCCCAAATGGTTCTTGTCCTTGGAAAGTTTAGAAGATACATCACAGTTTCTTCCTCTTTTTGTCAAAGGAAGTACCTGTTGGCCTTGACTTCTCTTCAATTTTGCTACACTTTGGGTTGCCAAAGACGGCAGCCCAAGGTGTACCATTAGTTTAAATATTAATTGACTAAGGTATTAAGGTCCACAGATCTAAAGATGTATGGGTTTTGCTGGAAATTATGGGGATATTTGGGTTAGGAAGGGGGCGTGGGGTGACTCCAACTAATTAATAGTCGAAGAGGGAGTTTGCAATGACTTTAAGGGTATTTTTGACACTTTATGATCTGGGTGCCTATTTGCAGTAAATTTCAACGATAGATAATTGAAAAATTAAAAGAACAGGGGGCAAAATTGCAATTGATCCCAAATTGGTTAGGGTGGTTTTGCATTTTTCCCCCTGGCAATGACAAGTTGTAAAAAAAAGCTGCAATGAGGTCTGACCATAAAGAATTAAGGTGGAGTTTTGTGCTCACAAAATGGAAGTTTGATCATTTGAAAACCTGCCATTTTGGAAAAGGCTCTCATACATTGTTAGAAGTTTTGTAATTCTATCTGGGTCTTTTTTGTTAATTCGTCCTATCAAAGGATGTCAAAATTGCTAAAGCCACAAATAGATAGCGTGATGAACACAAATGTGAAAGAAGCTTTAGGGTTCGGCCATTCCTGGGCCATGTGATGAAGAACTGGTCTAGACAATACTCAACTTGAGTTACGAGAACACAAGTGTTTTTTTTTCATAAAGCAAAAGTTATTATGCTTGTTTCAAATTTGAATAAAAATAAGGGCTTTTTGAGAACTTTGGAACATCTTTTGCATTTCCAAAACTTGGAACATCTCTTGTTTATGATTTAAATCTTGAAGGATATCTTCATCAAGTTTCTTGGGTGTTGGCATTGCACTCAGATTTCAACATTCTTTTTTGAACTTTCTACATTTTTTCCATTTTCCTGGAGTTGTAAAATGGGTGGTTCCTCTTTTGGACCCTCTTCTGAAATTTTTTTGTTTTTACTTATTGCAAAGAAAGTTTACAAGTGAAATTGTGGAACTGTACAGGCATATTTTCCGCCTATTTCTCAGCCTGAAGGATTGCCTCTCAAAGTTCAGGATGCCAAAGGTTCAGAGTGGATATTTCAATTTCGATTTTGGCCCAATAATAACAGTAGAATGTATGTTCTGGAAGGAGTCACGCCATGCATACAGTCCATGCAGTTGCAAGCAGGAGACATAGGTAAGATACTTACAGTTGCGGAAGAGGATGCATCAAACTCGATATTTTACCCTCTAGGAACTATACATGATTGGATAGTGCAGTACTACACTTATTAAAACTTGTTTGGCATAATCAGTAGGAGCAATGTTGTTGTCGACAAGACCTTTCGTCCTGAGTTACTGCTGCTGACAAATGTCATTGCCTTATTTCTATAAGTTTTTTATTCTTCTGGCTATAGGACTGAGATTTGATTTTGTTCCCTCTCAGTAACCTTTAGTCGGTTAGAACCAGAGGGAAAATTGATCATGGGATTCAGAAAGGCTTCAACTGCTCCCCCATCTGATCAGGTCTGGACTTGTGCAATAATTGACTTTTCCTGGCTTTATTTGTGTACATGCTAGACCTTGGAGGTATCATTTACCGGATTCCTGAAATGTAAATGGAACTTCTTGTTTATATTGCTTAGTAATGCTGTTGATTATCTGAATCCTATGCCAATCTTTTTGTTTGACTATTCTAGAAGAAATAAAAGCTTTATATAGCATGTCTGTTTCAATACGTTTCAAATTAAATTGAAGTATAAATTCGTTATTTTCATCTTGCTGCAGGAGAATGAAACGGCTAAGAGTAGCAGCGGAATTACTGTGCAAGATGTGAGTACAATTCAATGGTTGAGATTTTAAATTTGGGACTTTTGTTGCAAAAGCAGTCTACGAATTCTAAGCCTTTTCCCCCAATGTAACAGGCTGAATTGGCAGATCCTAGTTCATGGTCTAAAGTTGATAAATCTGGATACATCGCAAAAGAAGTTCTTGGGGCTAAATCTTCCTTGTCCAGAAAACGGAAGAGTAGTACCTTGGGTTCAAAAAGTAAGCGACTGAGAATTGAAAACGAGGACGTTATAGAGCTGAAACTAACATGGGAAGAAGCTCAAGGACTGCTTCGTCCACCTCCTAATCACAGACCTAGTGTAGTGGTAATTGAGGGCTTTGAGTTTGAGGAGTATGAGGTAAAAGACTTTTTCATATTCTTTCATATGAAATGAGCTGTTTATAATTTTTTACATATTGGCTATGTACATGAATGCTTTCCCCTTTACCAAAAGGATAGAGACGACCTCTACCAGATAATTATTCTATTAAAAAGCCAGAACTATTGAGAATCTAATTACCTTGGCTGACCAATACTCTACACTTTGTCTGTTGTGGTTTGGGTGAAAAGGGGACCAAAAATTGAATGAAGATTTTGGTATATGAGTATTAGGTGGTGTATGGTGGTTCTTTTAGCTCTGAGATAATATGCAGGATAAATTATGCTGCATGGAAAGGCTTGCTTTGTGACACGTTTGTTATGGCAGGATGCTCCAGTGCTCGGGAAGCCAACAGTTTTTAGGACAGATGCTGTGGGGTAAAGTACTTTGTTTAGAGCTCCAATTATTGCTTTTTTTTCTGTTAATGTCAGAATCTTGTTACATGAGTAAACTACTTTGTTTAGTGCTCCAACCATTGCTTTTGTTACTGTTGATTTTGGAATCTTGTTACATGAGTAAATGGAGTTGGTGTTCTGACACACAATTTAGAGATTATGGATGTATATTAATGTGATAAGCATGAAAACTAGTATACATCAAATACTAGTTAGCATAAAAGCTCGTGAACCTGAAACGATAGCTGCAATTTTTGTAAGGATCACTGTGTTAAATGAGAGATTTGTTCATCATCCCTATGAATGTCTTCTTTGGAATGCTGCTCTCTGCTAAGAGCGAATCCCTATCACTATATATATTAAAGTAATATGCAAATGTTTTGTGTTTTTATTTTGTGTTTGTTTTGGTCAAATATACTCTGAGGCATGTTTTTGTATTTCATGTGTATCAGAAAAAAGATTCAATGGGCTCAATGCGAAGACTGCTTGAAATGGAGAAAATTGCCAGCTGATGCCCTTCTTCCCTCAAAATGGACTTGTGCTGATAACAGTTGGGATCCAGAAAGGTACTGTACTTTCCACTCTTTCCTTGAAATGGGTTATACAGCCGTCATGCCTTAGTGTTAATGTTCATGCATAAATTATAATGTCCCCATGAGCTTTTTGAAACTAGTTCTTATTTATAAGTTATAGGATACATTAGACTTGTAGATTTACAGTAGTCCTTTTCTCTCTGTGGTGGGGAATAGTATGCTATTCGCAACTCTATCAACAAATAGGGAGCTTCGAGTGATATTATATTTCTCTGATTGCTGATCTATGACTTTTTTCCTATTATTGTTTTGGGAGCCTCTGGTTCTGTTATGCCATGCTCATTAGAGAATGTCTTCGCTCTTTTAACTGTTGTCACTTGGCCATTTAACCTTCACATTTCATAGAAAAATATGTATATTACCTCGCTCATTCAATCCATAGCTCTAAGTATTATGTTTCTTCAGATCATCTTGCTCGGCAGCTCAAGTCTTTACGGCAGAAGAGATTGAAGATATGCTATCTAATAATAATCCAGGTATGGTTTGCTTGGGACACTGATAGATGGATAGACTTCCTGTACTTTGGTTTAAATTAATGAGCCAAAAAAATATTACAATATGACTGCCTACACTCTTATTATATTACTGATTACAGATTGCCTCTGTTGTGGCCTATGACTTTGTCATGTTGTCTTTGAATGGTACCGCATTTATAATCTTGGAAATGGACCAATATTACAATGTGGAGACAAAAATGAGTTAGATCCTTTAAGGAGGGGAAGTTTGGATTTGTTTGAGAAGTTGTTTACATGGCTTTGCCAAATATGCACAGAAGCAAATAGATTTGCCACAAACCGGTATTTAAACACAAACAAAAGTTTTTTTCCATATCCATAGCTATGTGCTAGTACATGCGCACATGTATCCAAAAGATAATAGCAAGACTTAAAAGTTGCTATTTGTTTCATAGTATTATTTGGAGCCTGAGAGAGCAAAGACGAAAATCTTTGCTTATAGAAGACCAGAGTCTTCTATTATACATGTTTGGTGTCCTATTAGCGTAAGTACATGCATTATGGTTCATGCATATTAATCACTGTTTGCAACCCAGGATTCCTTTTACCATCAACCTAATGGCAGTTGAAGGGTTCTGAACATAGTACTATTGTTGAGTCATCTGGGGATAGCCTGTGTTCAGTGTCTAGATTAACAACAAAATGAGGCTTTTCTTTCAAGAAATCATATCTCAATAAATGGACCTTGGCCTAGCAGCGAGTTATCCAACTGTAATGGGAAAACTTGCAGATTTGAGACGTAGGAGCCTCTTTGGAAAATAGCAAGGGGAGCTGCAAACAATGGATAACCATTGCATAGTGCAGATCCTTGTGCTTGGGTGCTATTTCTAGGATGTTGTATGAAGTGCCTTACAAAATTCCTGGACAGTAGCTCCCTCATTTTCTACAATTTGGTGACATGGAGTAAGAACTCCCAAGTGAGTGGTGTAATGGGACCATCAAGCACAGATCAAGGGGTATTTGGTTGTTGCCTAGCTCAGGTTGGAGCAAGGTGCCATGGGACCTTTGGCCCTGATTTATCTTAAACTGATGGAAACTTCTATATGCTTCATTAGAGGACCTGCCTAGGATCTGTTGAAGGGCTTGAATAATAGTACAAGGTCCAAATCCAAAGTGACGAAATTTTATTAAGCCTAATTATTCTTTTATTCTAGGCAGCCTTATTCAACTGAGATTTTTCCTCAGGGGTGGGTGTGGGGAATGTTTAACTTTATTCACATGTAGGAAATTGAATGCTGAGCAAAAAGTTTGGTGTATTGAATTGTATCTTACGGTTTGATGGTTTTTTGACTTTGATCTGATTTCCATCATTATGGTTGTGCAGCACCTTCTAAGAAAGCCAAGGCTCCTAAACAAGAGAATATGGAAGCACTGGAGGGGCTAGACACTCTCGCCAACCTAGCTATCTTAGGAGAAGGCGAGGTGCTCCCATCATCTTCTTCACCATCTCAAGCCACAACAAAGCACCCTCGGCACCGACCAGGGTGTTCGTGTATTGTTTGTATTCAACCCCCTAGTGGAAAGGGCCCAAAACACAAGCAGACATGCACATGTAATGTCTGTCTAACTGTGAAGCGCCGTTTCCGCACCCTGATGCTGAGGCGTGAAAAGAAACAGTCGGAGAAAGAAGCGGAAGGTTCGCGCAAGAAGCCGCAACACCAGAACCTATCACTCGCAGAAAAATTACCGGAAGACGACCCTTCACAATGCAATAACAACACTGCAAATAGCAGCCCAAGCCAGAAAAAAGCGGGTAATGATGGTTCTGATGACGAAATGAACAGGATTAAAAGCTCGGGTTCACCTTTTAAAGGTCAGATTGATCTTAATATTCAGCCGGAGCGGGAGGAGGATCTCTCGCCTGGGTCAGATTCTGGTGGTATGATGAAGTTGCTACATGATGCCCCCCAGAAATATCTCAGGCAGAGATTTTCGACCTCAGACAGCTTTAGGAATTCCACAGGCGATCCAGCCAAGCTGGATCTAGATGGCGGCGAAAGGCCTGTCAGCGAAAGGCCTGTCAGCGATGCGATAGAGAGTGGTCATCGAGAGGTCAACGAGGAACGAGCTAAAGCTTTGGCATCTACCGTGCATAAATGAAGTATTGTATACCTAACACTCATTGCTGTGTTGATCCTGAGGTAGGGTTTTTGCTGTGTTTCCGAGGCAGGCCTGGGACAGGTATTTGTAGTTGTACATTCATCCATTTTGAGATTGGGCTATTTTAGTTCCTGTACATAGGAAGAGAGTAGGAATTAGACCGAATGGTTGAAGGCCATTGATTTTGCTGATTAATACATGATTTTATTGCCACGTTCACTGTAATATCAGCCGATTTCCAGAGTTTTTAAGAGCAAAACTGATGCGAGTACTGTGTTTTCTTCCTTTATAAGTGGTGGTTGCGCTTGCTCGAAGCAACGGGGACCTAACCAGCCCGTTTTTCTGACCTTTCAAGAGGAGAAGGAATTAATACATTTTGCCGGAAGCGTAAGTGATGCGTTTTATGCGTTGGCTCGGAGAAATTCAGACTTGGGCATCAAAGGAGCAGCGATCCTGAATCATTATAGCTGGTTGTTTGCCCATGCTTCACATGCTCTGAAGTCTTAGCAACGTGAGGGTGATCGACGACGTCAATGGCATTATGGAAATAACCCAAATTCTACTTATTCGACTTGTCTAAGTACTCACTGATGACACTATATAGGAGTTCCCTTCATATCCTGAAGCGAAATAATAGGTACCATGTGAGGGTGATCCCAAGCAAAGCATCCCCAAATTTAAATTCGCCTAAATGCAGTCTGCGTATTGCCCTCTTAGCATGCGTATCTCAATGTTCTCTTTCATGAGGATCAAAGTCGCCGGTTGAATATCGTTTTCCTTTAACAAATTCTTGTACACGAAATTTGCGTCCCGTAAGTCAGCACAAACCTAAATGTGAGTCTCACTTATTTTGAAGATTCTCCCTAGCCAGCTGCAGAATAAGATTTTTTAAATTTCTTGACAGATCTAAGCCTAGATTATTTCATAAAAGTTTGGGTGCCGCGTCTGTAAGATATGCTGTCAGCAGAACATAAGCCCCACTAAGGTTTCGGTGGTCTCTGACCAGAACTGTTAATGCCCTTCACGACCCACACTGAAGCTCTTCTTCTGAGGTGGTTGACATTATACGTGTAAACTTGTATTGCTATTTGGTAGCATTGGGGGTCGACCAGGCCAGTCTTAGCTACTTCCCCATCTATTTCTTCCAATTTCCGAAGGGCGTACGCTACACTTTACTCAGAATTTCAGATCCCTTAAGTTGGTCAAGATGACAAGATAAGCAGCTTAACGTTCTCCCTTTTTGCATTGCAGGCGATAGTTCTGTTCTTCCATCCATCTTCCTGAAGCAACATAATTACAGAGTGAAGAGGAGGATCATTTCCTACATTCCCACAAGGCATGCACATTTAGTTACTCAGGACTTCCTGCATTGCCGAAAGTTCACTCAGACAGACTACATCACAAGAAAGGGCACGAGAGAGTGACAAAAAGGGTTGGTGAAGATGAATGATTTGTTCTCCAATTCGTTCAAGCGATACACCGACCTGAAGGAGCAGGTATACCTAGATGACACCGATTCCAATAAGGAAACTGTCAACCTTGACAAGTTCTTTGAAGATGTTGAAAGAGTGAAGGAGGACACAGCTCAGGTGGAGCAGCTCTACAAGAGATTGCAGGAATCGAATGAGGAGAGCAAAATCATCCATCACGGCAAAACAATCAAGCAGGTTCGAGACTGTATGGACTCAGATGTGCAACAGGTCTTGAAACAAGTCAAAATCATCAAAGGCAAGCTTGAAGCCCTTGAACGTTCCAATGTGGCCCACCGGAAGCTTCCTGGGTGTGGCCCTGGTTCATCAGCAGACCGGACCCGGACCTCGGTGGTTATTGGACTGGCAAAAAAGCTCAAAGATAAGATGGATGATTTCCAGGGCTTAAGGGCAAAAATGAATGCGGAATATAAGGAAACCGTGGGAAGAAGGTACTGCACAATCACGGGACAGAAGGCGGATGAAGAGACCATTGACAACCTAATATCAAGTGGAGAAAGTGAGAGAATTGTTCAAAAAGCAATTCAGGAACAAGGGAGAGGTCAAATCTTGGACGTGATATCAGAGATTCAAGAAAGGCGCGATGCAATTAAGGAGATAGAGAAGAACCTGATTGAGTTGCACCAGATATTCTTGGACATGGCTGCACTGGTGGAGGCACAAGGTCACCAGCTCAACGATATCGAGTCTCAGGTCGCTCAGGCCAGCTCGTTTGTGAGGCGAGGAGCAGATCAGCTTCAAGGAGCCAAGGAATATCAGAAAAGCTCTAGGAAGTGGGTGTGCATTGCCATTATTCTTGGTGCTGTTATTGTCTGCTTCCTGATAATACCAATCTTAACATCAATTAGTCACCAACAGAAATAAGAAGAAAGGGAATGTGAGTGCAGAGACCCAGTAAAGTCCAGCGCTGGAGTTTTGCAGAATCCAAGGGGAGAAAATCAGCTAAGGATTTTCTCATACATGGAAGGTCCATTATAGTCTGTTCTTCGTTCCTTCTTCTGTTTCTCTTTTCTCTGTCTAATTTTATTTGTTTTGTCTCCTCTCCTTCAGTAATCCCCTAGATAACCTGATTTGTACAATTCTTTGCCAAGTAAACATGGACCGAGCATCTGAATTTCTGTATTATCCCGCATTTGCGAATATGCAAGTTCGATATTTGGCATTCAATCTCATCTCCTCTTTCTTTGACAGTTTGAACTTTTATCCAGTAAAACCAGAAGACAAGTTGCCGAAGCCAACAACTGAGATATGAACAGAAATGACGCGTTTTACTTGATAAATGATCAGTCTACTGATAAAATAGCAGTAACCAGCTTAGTTAAGCAAAGTGCCTAGTACGATATTGGGCGTTAGTGAATCGTTATCGATGCTACTGCTATAGTGGAGAGAAACAAATGGAAACAAGTTGATCATGATATAACCGCAGAGCATTTCCTCTGCTGCTTTAGTCAGAGGATGGTTTTTCTTGCCCTCGACAAGACAAATTACTGCAAGATACAGAATTATAGCCTTCCTTTACAATAAATATAAATCCGTTGCATCGAGGAAAAGATGGCCTTATTTCTTGTAGGTAATAGACTTATGCTTCCTATAATTGCAATGTATAATTATACCCTATCAACTATCATCCAAAGCCAGCTTGAAGCAAGATAAGCAAAATAATCCTTTATGCCATCCATGTAATTACGATGAAAATGTCTATGATCTCTGGTAGACCTCAAGTAACACTAACAGACATTTGAAGACTCAAATAAGCAGCAAGTCAACACACCTGAAACCTATGAATTAAGCATAACTACCAGGCTCACGAATTTGTTGAACGAGCAATTACAAATTTAATTTTCTTTCGGTATGACTTCAACTGAAGCCAAGATTCTCCTGAAAGGCAAGTACCACAAGTTTCAGCACTCAGACAAGGATTTTATCCATAAAGAAGGTCCATCGGTCATTTCCCGTTATCAATCAAGCGGAGGAAAATAATAATAACCATGCAAACATCAAAAGAAAGGAAACTATCTCGAAGCGCTTCTAGATCAATATCCCATCATTCCACAGGTCACATTTTACAAAATCAAAGCCATCCAGGCGATCACTTTCTAATGCTATGATACAAGAGAGGCCATAATTTTCTACATATGAGATAAGTAAGTCTAAGTGTCTAACCAATATCCACAAAAAGCAGAAAACGCCCGAGTTGTTTTTCCACACCACAAGATATCAAGTACCGGATTTGGGTAAAGCTGCCATGAACGAATTGTATGAGGACTCCAAATCAAAGTGGAGTTGCCGGGCCTGCTGCTCTGTTAGCTCATCCGCTGCCCCCATCTTGGAGAGCCTCGAAATCCAATCCCTCATCTTTGTCTTCCCCTCAAAATCTGGAGGCAGTATGGTCAGCTTATTGAGAGAAGCAGAGAGATCTGAAAGCAGTGGATGCACCTGATCCACAGCCACCATATTCAATTTAAGTGAATCCATCGCTGTGATAAAGTTCTGCACGCATTCCGCAACGATGGCGGCCGAGGTGGTTGAAGACGTAGCTGCCGCAGCCCGATGCTCCACTGTGGCGGGGACACCCGACACAACCAGGCGGTTTATGGCGGCAGGACAATCCATCTTGTAAGTGTCAGCGAACCGTTCAATGTTGGGAATGGTGTCTTTCAATGTGGAGGCCAGGGTTTTGAAATGCGTGATGAGCTTCTGACACTCGATCTCGTACTCGGATGGAGATATTATGTCGCGAATATACGCCTTTTCCAACTTCTCAGTGGCTCGAATTATAGCATAGAGCTCAGCAAAGTTCTCATACATATCCCTTTCACGCTTGTCATTCCACAGCTTCACCTCCATTTCAGGTGGATAGATCGGCGCGCAGATTTACTCGTGAGGAGTTAATAGAGCAAGTGGGAATCCCTGGCAGGGCGGAGACTGGAGAAGATAACAGGGCACGCGCAAAAACCACGCCTTCACCAATAAATCAAATGCCAAGAAAAAGAAAATTACTGAGGGAAATGCTTATAAGTACTATCTTGCTAGAAACACCAACAAACGATAAGCTTGATAAACATAAACACGATAAGAGACACGCAGGTCCATGTGATCGCGCAAACCCAAAGGCAACAACTCACAAAGCTTCATTGCTTCAGGAGAAAACACAAACCAGGGCAAAAGCAAAACAGAACCAAACGCTGAATGCTGAAATCAGAACCACCTAGCAAGGTCATCCAAAGCAAGCAAGGCAAACCCGCATCACCACTCAGAAAGACCCACCAGCGTGACTACAACCAGGCGTAAACTACGGAGCTAAAAATTTAACAAAAAAGCGCAATGATATCGATCTCCATAAGAAGTCAAGACAAGAAAACCCAAACAAGTGTCTTTCAAATCCCAACCACGTCCCCTGCACCACAAACTCCACGACCATCAAGAATTATCACCACCATCATCACGGGTCATCAGAGATACATCAAACCCAGATCAAGAATCATCCGTAACTGGAGATTCAGCTCATATCATCACCACCAAAGGCAAAAACTTAGAGCCCCAGGTGCCCATAAAAAAACCATCTTTCACGAGAGATAGAGAGAGAGAGCTTACAGAGAGGAAGAGAGAGAGAGAGAACGCGGCTGCAACGTCGTGAAGATCGCCGTCGCGGGAACTGCAGAGGGAGAGAGAGAGAGAGAGAGAGAGAGAGAGAGAGAGAGAGAGAGAGAGAGAGAGATGGCGTTGCGTGTGGAAATAGCCGCGGCGATTAATAACGCCGACGCCATTTTCGGGCCATGTACGGCGTTGCTGTTGGGGTGGAAATTACGTTTGCGTCCTTGGCAAGGGACCGGTGCAGTCACGGCATATAAACGACGTCGTTATATTTGTTTCGCGAAATTTTTTTTTTGAAAATATAATTATTTATATCATTTGAAATGAATAGTCAAAAGGACGACAATTTATATCTGAACACTTTTGTAAGCAATTAAAATATTTTGCGTTAATCCATTTTTTGTAAGCAATCCAAACCATTATTTTTCGGAAATTTTTTCCAAATAATTCATTTTCCATAAAACAAACGGGAACCTTAATTCCTCGATCACATCGGACTCAACCTCTATCCTTTTAGATGGAAAGCCGGATTGATGATCTTAGAATCCTACTTCGATCGAGTGCGAATTTATTCGGCCACTTCCTATTTCTTTCTCGTTCTCCATATTGATGGCTTGCTCGTTTAGTGCTGCTAATTATTATTGGGCGATGCTTGTCAGCGTGTGTATTGGGGTGAGAGCACAAGCGTCATTTTGAGTCCTCTAATCGACATTTCACGGCAATGTGGTCTCAATAGCCAACAGGCGACGGCCTAGGATCGAAGTGAAAATTTGATTGAGTGAAAAATGGAGGGAGGTCAATTACATTGGTTTTTTTTTGTTGAAATTACATCGGTTGGCACTCATTAAATTTTACTGTTAAATTACTTAGATGGATAATGCGTGATAATTGGCGAATGTACCAGTTTGGAGTTCTAACTCCGTTTGTCACAGGTGTACCGATTTGGAGTTCAACCTTCGTTTGTTATGGCTTGTTACAAGGTATACCCATTTATGATTTTTCTTGTAATAATATAATTTAACGAAAATTAACAGAAAGGAAACTTATCACAAATATACAAATTTGGGATTTTCAATCGTCAATAAATTATTGTGGAGTAAATTTCTCACATATTTACGTGATTTAATTTTAGCTAAAATTGTAATAAGTGTACTGATTTGAATTTTTACTGATTTTTATTTTGGTCGAATTATGAAAGGGTAATTTGACTTGTAAGCAACTGTGGTGATGGGAATGTAGGAGTAAAATTTGGAATGTCCCATAGTATACTAATTTGAAATTTTTAGTGGTATTAACCCCATTATGTGGTACGTTATAGGATATCATGACCAGCATTCGAAAAGTTCAAAAACAAGAAGAATTAATTCATGTATTCGAATTTTTATCATAATTTGTCGCACAAGATATATGCCAAATTTTTATCACAGTTCTGAATGAAACTGATTACTTCATTTTGATTTATGATTCACACATAACCAAAATCTCGGCACACAAAATAAAAATTTGGCATATACAATCTACCCCATTTTAAGCATGGACGAATAAAAAATTTGCACATCCTCAATTGTTCGAATAAAAATTTTGCACACAAAATATGCCAAATTGAGGGTGATCATTGCTAAATCATCACCCCGAAGAAGTTATGCGACATTTATATGATGTATTATTCGAATAGCTGAGGATGTGCAAATTTTGCAAGATTGTAGAATCATCTTAGATTGCAACTTTAGCAATGAGGATATTGCAAGCTTCTTCCGTGACCTCGGCAAGGACATTGTGGTCAACATTCAAGGCAGCCATCTAGGATCACACTTTGCGATGGTGAACATATCTCTTAGGCATGAAAGGATTTATCTTTGCTAGGCGCAACTTGTAAATACATTACATGCCAACCCATAGTCAATTCTTTCAACCCTAGCTATTATAGTCATAGTTTTAGGCGGGGCTCAAACTGTGTACATGATGCCGAAGCGCAATAGAAATTGGGCTAAACAAAAGAATCGAAACGATAACGGTGAACAAACTGTTCTCTCAATTGATTAACAATCGATAAGTTTTCAAAACATTCATCAAACTACTGCCTCTCAAAACCCTAAAAACAAATTTATAAAGGGTGTTAACCCTAATGACAAAAAAACGCAAAAATTACAAAAATACCCTTAATTTGAAAATTACCAAAATAATTAAAAAAAAACCATCTAACCGACCTCAAATCGCGAAAATTCGTTAATCATAGCCATAGGCTATGTGTATTGATCAGCATGCCGTTTCGCTTCAGACGATCAAATTTGAGCTCAATCCAACATCATTGACTTCAAGCTCGCCGGTTCGTCCAGTCGCATAACGAGTTCGCCGGTCCCCTAGGTGCATCAGTACACCATGCTACATTACCATCATCCCCGCAAGTAGCGTATAGAAGCTTGTCTTACTATGTAGCATGGGCTGAGATTTTGGAACCGATTACTCCATTTTTAGCATGGACGTTCAAGGAGGTCTTCAAGCGTCTAGAACAGTAGTCGAGAATAGATTTACTATCTTCAGGGGTCCCGAAAGGACGATTTGCCGAGGTGTGTTGGCCTCGCGTAGTCTCTATTGGACCTTATCATAAGGGAGAATCACAGTTTCAGGTTCTGCAATGACATAAGTTGAGACTACTCCAGACTATGTTGGAGAGAATTCAGTCGTATGATGTGCGCCTTGAAAACTTGATTAATATTGTGGCGCCACAAGAAAAGAGAATCCGGCAACTATTCTCACAATACCGACAATTTCAGTGCAACTGAACTTGTGAAAATGATGATTGTTTACGGTTGTTTCATTGTTGAGATCTTGCATCAAATTGTACATAGGTTGATAAGATCCTAATAAGGAATAAACTCATGATGATTTCTCGTGCGAAACTTTTTGCGACTGGAAAACCAAATACCTTATTTTGTTCTCAAAAATTTGTTCGAGGCGACTAATGTTTCAGAAACCAAGACCTTGTCCTATCTTGCCCTCATTTTCTTCAATGAGTTTATGAATTTGCTTGAAAGAGAATCAAATTTATTCCCTCTAGATGAAGTGCATTTACTGGATGTATTACGTAATTTCTTTATGTCAAAAGAGCTGCAAATCAAATATCCTGTAGATGACAACTCATCTTATGCTTCAATTAGATCGGCGTCCGAGCTCCATCGAATCGAAATTGGATTCAAGCTGAGGGCAGCCAAAACTATCATAGGGATCGCATTTAATAGGGAACTTAAAGCACTGGAAATTCCATATATATTAATTGATGATCCTTTCAATAGCATTTTACCTAACATGGTAACTTTTGAACAAAGTTTTGGCAAAGTGACCGGGTATGTAACAACCTATGTAATATTTATAGGATATCTTATTCGAACAGCTGAGGATGTGCAAATTTTGCGAGATTGTAGAATCATCTCAGATCGTAGCTTTAGCAATGAGGATATTGCAAGCTTTTTCCTCATTATGGATGCACTATCCCCATCATTATCTTCCTACCCCATAAGGAAATGTCTTTCCCCTTTTGGGCCGGTTGTGGGTGGGCCGGTTGTGGGCGAGGAGGGATTCGAACCCCGGACAGTCCTAGTTCAACTGAAGCCAAGATTCTCTTAAAAGGCAAGTACCACAAGTTTCAACACTTAGACAAGGATTTCATCCATAAAGAATGTCCATCTCCCATTATTTATCAAGCAGAGGAAAATAATAATAACCAAGCAAACATAAGAAGAAAGGAAACTATCTTGGAGCGCTTCTAGATCAATAATACAATCATTCCACGAGTCATATTTTACAAAATCAACACCATCTAGGCAATCACTTTCTAATGGACCAAAACCATCTAAAGCTTGTGGTACTTACCTCCTCGCCCACAACCAGTCCAAAAGGGTAAGGAAGGTAACGATGGGATAGCGCACTCATAATGAGGAAGAAGCTTGCAATATCTTCATTGTTAAAGCTACGATCTGAGATGATTCTACAATATCGTAAAATTTGCACATCCTCAGCTGCTCAAATAAGACATCCTATAAATGTCGCATAGGCCGCTACATACCTGATGACATTACCAAAACTTCGTTCAAAAGCTATCATGTTAGATAAAATGCTACCGAAAGGATCATCAATTGATATATATAGAATTTCCAATGTTCTACGTTCCCTACTAAATGCGATCCCATGACAGTCTTGGCTGCCCTCGACTTGAATCCAATTCCAACCTGATGGAGCTTGGACGCTGATCTAATTGAAGCATAAGATGAGTTGTCATCTACAGGATATTTAACTTGCAGTTCTCTTGACATAAAGAAATTACGAAATGCATCCAGTAAATGCACTTCATCTAGAGGAAATAAATCTAATTCTCCTTCAGGCAAATCCATAAACTCATTGAAGGAAATGAGGGCAAGATAGGACAAGATCTTGATTTCTGAAACATTAGTCGTCTCGAACAAATTTTTGAGAACAAAATAAGATATCTGGTTCTCCAGTCGCACAAAGTATCACACAAGAGAAACCATCATAAGTTTATTCCTTATTAGGAACTTATCAACCTATGTGCAATTTGACGCAAGATCTTAACAATGAAACAACCGTCAACAATCATCATTTTCACAAGTTCAGTTGCACTGAAATTGTCGGTATTGTGAGAATAGCTACCTGATTCTCTTTTCTTGTGGCGCCACAATATTAATCAAGTTTTCAAGGCGCACACCGTACGACTGAATTCTCTCCAGCATAGTTTGGAGTAGTCTCAACTTGTGCCATTGCAGAACCTGGAACTGTGATTCTCCCTTATGATAAGATCCAATGAAGACTACGCAAGGCCGGCACGCTTCACAAAATCGTCCGAAAAGTCCTTCCGAGATCCTGAAGATAGTAAATCTACTCTCAACTATATGAAGGTATAGAGGCTTTACTTGATCAGAAGGGGTCTAATGGGCAGAAGTAAAATGACACATAATCAAATATTAGGATTAGTTCGATGACTATAGGTATAAAACATCAAAGTACGCCATCATTTAACCATCTAAACAGAATTCATTAACACAAACATACTCAAAGAGATTGGCTAAATGATTTTATGATTTTATGATAGCAATATTGCCAAATTCACCCCTAGATTGACAAACACTTAAACTATCCAAAGAAACCAGTAAGATTCATATGCTACAAAATTTATTTGCTATTGAAAACAAACACATCAAGAAACAATGATTCATGCAATCATAGTGTAAGGTGTGACGTTAACAAAATTCTTCCAACGAATGAAACTAAAACCAATTTGTATGGAATTACATCACTCGAGAGTTAGACCATTGATCATCTCAGTCTGTGGAGTCAAATCTTTCATCTTTGTCTTGACCAATTCAAATACTTGCAGATTGATGAAAATACCCTGGGGCGGTTACTCAAATTATAAGTCAAAACCAACAATATCGAGACAAACTTGTCCCTTTTATTAAATTTTCCTATGAACTAACTGTCCTACTGAATGATCACTGTAGCCTCACAGACTCACAGCCCCACCTAGTTAGGACTAAATTTCTTCATCTAGTTAAAATTAGTCAATAGCAAACAAACTAAAGTACCTACACCCGAGATATTAGCTTGCTTTATAAAACTCCCTAAGAATATCATCTATCATACAACTTTCAGCAGTATTCCCTTAAACGAAAAAAAAAATCCCTCCAACAAGAACTCAAGGAAGACGAAAGAAAGAAAAAGCTCGTGCACCACCACATTGCTCAATCAGCTACATCTCAATATCAGAAAAATATGGACCAACCACACTAATTTGAAAAATTAATTCACATACCATTTCAATAGCGTGCTCAAACAACTCTCTTGCCCGCTCCAGTTTTGTCTTTCCATATCTCCTCACAAACTTAGAGAGATAAGTAACCCATATATCTTTCACGTGAGGATACTTAAATATCTTGACGCCTCTTTCATATACCTTAAATGCATCTTCAAAATATTTATTATCCTGCACGCGAAAAAACATTAGCATGATGTCTCCGAAGATAAGAGCAAGGAGAGACGAAGCAAGTTGTTAAAATGTATTCATACTTCCAACAGAACTGCATAATTGATTATTATCTGCAGAGTGGCTATTCTCAAATCTAAAATACGCTCATAGACTGCACGTGTGGACTTCAAGGTACCCAAGCTCTCCTCCAAATCCACATAAAATGTCCACAGTCTCAATGATTTGTGCACCTTTATCTAAACAGGTTCATTCCCATCAGCAGCCACTGTAAGAAAAATAAATCAACCAATTAGATTCAGTTTGCCGATCTTGAGCCCCTACATGGCTTTGACAGAAGTTCATTTTCCTTTCCAACACCACCAACGATAGTTTTTCCCGACAATCGTTTCTCAGAAATGAAAAGCCAAATGTTCTTTATAGAGCAAAACAGGCCATGATTTTTTTTTACTCACGGTCAAAAAAACGAGAGAGAATTAAAAAAACTGAAAACTGAAAACGAGGGAGAATTAAAACAATCAATGATGGTCCTCATCATCTTGGCACTGTGGCAAGTGCCAGCAAGAATACGACCCCTGATGGATACATTGCCAGTAAATGGGCACTTCTTGTCAATATAAGTCCCTGCGACCAAGTCAAACATACACCAGACAAAACGACATCATGTTTCATCACTGCTACGAGAAAGAGAATAATTCGCGAGAAGAAACTGTGAACTCAGAAATGTAAATAATTAAGTAGCCATTGCCAAGCTTCTTCAGCCACACCAAAAACTAACTTCCTCATACATCAAACATTTCAGGTCATAAATTTCAGGTAAATGTTTACATCCTACATAAATTTAATAAGTCCTATGATATGCACAAAATGATGCAGCTACATAACAAACAAGGATTGTTCTAACAGACTGAAATCGCAACACAAAGCCTCCGCCTCTCTGGACGTACTTCATCAACTCAAATTGCAACATTTCAACTTCCACCAGATAAAGAACTCGACGCAGACGTACCTTCAACAGCCTCTCTTGGGGTCTTGAAGCCCAAGCCAACGCTCTTATAGTACCTGTTCCCTCCCTTACCAGGTCTCTTCCCCTTGCCAGACTTCTTCGAGCTGAAAAGTCCGATAACCACAGTCACATCGCCTCGCGTAAAAAGAAACCGAGACAGAGCCCCCTCCCTCCCACATTTGTTTAACATATGTTCAGACAAAGTGCCAGTTCTTATTCACTTTCGGACTTAGCTCAGCGCCCATCTATGGTTGTCCCCAGATCCACGATTTGCACAGTTCCCCCACACAAAAACAAAAGATTTGGAGCAACAACTCTACGCACAATCTACCAAAAGAACAACTACAGCCCTAAAGCCGTTTCCCATCACAAGAAAGCACCTCAGCCGATAACCACAAACCACTTTTGCTCATATCCCACTGTCCACCATTACACAACATAAGCAGCAGCTCAAAAAACAGCAGTCGGCCAGAGACACAGCACTCTCGACTAAAGCTCACACCTTTTTCCCCAATCACGATCGACCCAACAGAGAAAGACTCGATCAGATCGTAAAGAGAAAAAGTTTCCCAAAATCTCACCAGAGGAAGACCTTGGGCTGCTTCAGAAACGCCTTCTCAGTCTGCAGGACCAAGCACAAGAATCACTTCAAATCACACACGGAGAAGCGATTCACGGGAGCTTGGGATCGAAGAGCACGAGGGAAGTTCCGTAGCTTTACCTGAGCATCCATGGCGGCGGCGGCGGCTGCGGCCTAGCGCTTGAGGTGGAGCCGGCGGGCGAGAGGAGGCTGGAGGGAAGAGAGAGAGAGAAACCCTAATTTCGTCGGAGGCACGGAGGGAGCGGGGAAGGGAAGATGTGTCGGGCTTATTGATCAGGTTTCCCCAGCTCCGAAATGACGGAAATGCCCACCTCTAGTAAGTCCGGGCTTCTGAAAGCCCAAGCCCATTAGAGCAGCCCGTTATTGCATCCGCGTCTAATTGGGCCTGACCATGGGCTTGGCCTTCGTGAAATTCGGAGGCCCGAATTCTGGGCAAAGATCGGGCCGGACGCCAGCCACGTAAAGAGAAACGCAACGAAAATCCTTCGTTTTGCTTCGACCCGTTTTGGGCCTAGCGGGCCGGGCTGGACCGGGGGCCCTTCTGGCGTGGGAGCCTCATGGAGCTTCAAGAGGAAATAGGGTCTTTGGAGAATCTAGAGATTCTAGATATTTCTCACACCTGTATAGAAGAATCACCCAAGGGTATTGGAAGGCTGAGAAAGATCCGAGAGTTACATGCTTCATCTTGCAGCAATCTGAAAGGGGAAATGCTGGAGAGCATGTGTAATCTTTCTTCCCTACAACGCCTTGATTTTCTTGGCTGCAAAAGCTCCAATTGCTATTGAATGACCTTCCTTCCAACTTAACATATTTGGACGTCACCTGTCGAAGTTGCAAATAGCCTTCACTTACCCACCTAACCCATCTCAAGCAACTACAAGTTAATTTTTCGAGTGCATCCAGGAGCTTCCATCAACATTAATAAGAATTCAGAATGCTCCCAACCGACTGACGTTGAAGAACCAGAATGATCACAATCCCTAAACACGCCCTTCAAGTTGGAAATCTTGGAAGTCCATGGCTACGAATCTATTGAAACGTCGGACGTTCATAGTTTATCCATCTGAGAACATTATCCCTCGAATTTTGCGAGATTTTACTTGAAGTTTAAGTTCTTGACAAATCGATATATTTGAAAAGTTTGACTATCGTAGGCTACGATTCAATTGAGAGGTTGCTCTTTTCAAAATCCAAGAATCTAAAGACATTATATGCTATATGGTGCCAGAAATTAGCTGAAATTCAAGGCTTCAATGGCTTGGAGTTTTTGCAAAAGCTAAATATCAATGGGTGTACTTCCACCGAATGGTTAGAACTTCCAAATTTCGGGAGGCTGAAAATATTAGAAGCTGATGACTGCGAAAATTTAGCCAAAATTCAAGGCCTTGATAGGTTGGAGTCTTTGGAAGAACTGAGGAATGGATGCAACTCACTCAAAACAATTTTTAGAGTAATTTGGAACACGGATTTATCAAAATTACTTGGAAAATACGGACTTCCTCTCAGCTTTTAAGAATTTAGTGGTTCGGATCCTCAATCATTGTGAGAGTCTAAAGCAAATTGACTCTACAATTGGAGACATGAAGGCCCTCCTTCGCTTGGAGTTGTGCGGGTGAATGAGAATCATGGAGCTTTCGGCGGAAATAGGTAAATTAAAGGCATCGGAGCAACTCCTTCCACAACATACTCCTAGATTTGGAAGGTCTAGCCTTTCAATTAAAGTGCACCATTTGATACATAGCTTTTCACAAAAACTCCAACTTATTGAGATCTTGAATTTCGACTAAGTTTTCGCAATATCCAGGTTTTGATTCCTTCAACTTCCTGAATTTTGGAAGGTTTATCCTTTCAATTGAAGTGCACCTTTCGATATTTAGCATTTCCAAAAACTCCAACCTATCGAGGCCTTGAATTTCGGCTAATTTCTTGCACGATGCAGCATCTAATGTCTTCAGCCTCTCGAATTTTGGAAGGAGTAGCTTTTCGATTGAAGTGCACCTAGAGATTTTCAAGCTTTCCAAGAATTCTAATCTATCGAGACCTTGAATTTCAGCTAAGTTATTGCAATAATGAACATCCAATATTTTCAGACCCTCGAACTTTGGAAGGTCCAACCGTTCAATTGAATTGTAGCCCGAGACAGTCAAGCTTTCCAAATCTATCAATTTGTCAAGACCTCGAATTTCAAGTAGATTCTCGCAAAATTCGACGGATAATCTCCTTAGATGGATAAACCGTGAAATGTCTAGTCCAGTGTTTCAATTGATTCACAGCCACGGACATCCAAGATTTCCAACTTGAAGGGGGGGTGTTTAGGGATTGTGGTCATTTTGATTCTTCATCGTCTATCGGTTGGGAGCATTCTGAATTCTTTGCTAGTGTTGATGGAAGCACCTTGATGCACTCAAGAAATTTACAATACCAAGCTTGTAGTCACTTGAGATGGGTTAGGTGGGAAAGTGAAGGCAATTTGTGACTTTGACAGGTGACGCCCAAATCTGTTAAGCTGGAAGGAATGTGGTTCGGCGGCGATTGGAGCCTCTGGTAGCCATGAAAATCAAGGCATTGCAAGGAAAAAAGATTACGCATGCTTTCTAGCATTTCCAAAGACCGCTATTAGAAATATCTAGAATCTCTAGATTTTCCAAAGACCCCATGTTTTCAGGCATTTCCCCTTCGAATTTCTGCAATAGGAAGCATGTAACTCTCGGAGCTTTTTCAGCCTCCCAAGCATGTAACTCCAAGAAATATTTAGAATCTCTAGGTTCTCCAAAGACCCTATTTCTGTTGGTAGCTCCAAGAGGCTCATACACCCGTGCAACTCCAAGTGAATGAGGGCCTTCATGTCTCCAATTGAAGAGTCAATTTGTTTCGGTCTCTAACAAAAATTGAGGATCAGAACCTCTAAATTATTGAAAGTTGAGAGGAAGTCCGTATTTTCCAAGTAATAACACAGTTTGAGGTCGAGAGATTTGAGCTTTTTTGCCATTTGGTAAGAAAAATGATTGTCGAGGGGGTTTGTCTAGAGTTATTATGATTCAAAAGAAAGCATAAAAGGAAGAGAGAGAGAGAGACTTGTTCTTTCTTACCCTGAAAGAACTCCATCCTTCCCATTGATCATATATATTGCTTTTTGACAATTCCCGTACGACTAATTCCTCTACTGGAAAATTGTGTACTTCAAAATTAATGGGACATTTTCACCATCAAAGTCATATGAGGTGACCCGCCACGTCGGATACCTAAAACTTATTGTGAGACTATAATTGAGTTTTGAAATTTTTAAGAAGTGGAATCAAAATTTAAAATTTGTCCAATTAGTAGAGTCAAGTTTCTTCATTATCTCTCATTAATTTGATTAAAACACGTGACACATGTCTGGTACTGCATCAAGAAATTTTTTTATAGTTTAAAATGACAAAATAATGGATGGATATAGCAAAAAGGATGTATTGAAATGATTTTGGCTATGAGCGAAAGATTCGAATGCATAAAATTTTCATGCTCTCTCTCTCATACTAGCTCAAATGCCAGCAAAAGGACCCAGCAAGAAGGACCTTGAACAGGTGTGACCAAGCTCGATTGGCCATGGCCGCGAGCTTGAAGGGGCTTGAAAGCTGGAGCGGCCATGACGGATCTCAACAAAGCTCAATTGGCCACGGCCACGAGCTCGAAGATGTCTAGAAGCTGGAGCAACCATGACTAGGAGTTCGAAGAAAAATATATAGATATATAGACCCAATGATAATATCATTTCAATTATCAATTAAAGAGAGAGACATACTTAAAATCTATGTGTTAATATGTGAATCATATAGTCACTCATTGATATCGTGCAACGTGTGTTTTAAAATACGGGTTTCGATATCTCGTGCTATCTAAGTACTAATGATTCAACGTCTAGGCCACCAATAGGGACGAGTTTTGATGTTTTCCACCCCTACTCACTTCCTGTAGCTGTGACGAGGTATTTCGTCTTGAAGGTCCTTCTAAGTTACTTTACGCTAATCGATATTCACATTGAGTGTTGCCTCCACTTGAATCTCTCATAATAGTATAGACAATGGCGGAGGTCAAATTGCAAAAACAAATATATTTGATTTGTCTCATCACGGATCATACTTTAAACCGACAAGAAAAAAGAAAAATTATGGGACGGGCTCTCGACAACCGAGTCGGGGCTTTTCAGCTCGCGTCTCGTCATGTCCATGAAATCAGCAACAGAGCATCATTTCACGGATTGCGGTTCACCTTCTTGAGATGAGATGGACCTTTTTAATTATTAGAAGAGGAAAAAAATCGATGAATCTATGCCGATTCGCGTTTCCTCTTACGCTCGTCGCATTTCATCAGTACCACCTATATTCTAATGTTTATTCCTAAATAAAAAAAAAATTTATATCCCATTCCCCCCCTCCCGAATTAGGTTTATTGCAAGATGACCGGCGGCATCGTCGGCCGAAGTCCGTCGGATGTGGAATTATAACACTCGGAAAACCAATTAAATAAGAAGAAAAATAAAATAAAATAAGAGCAAAAAGCATAAAAAATAAATAAAATAATAAAAATTTATGGGTTTGCACGCTACAAGCCCCGATCCATCATCGCCTTGTACTGGTTCAAGGAGTCCTGCCTCTGCAGCCTCATCTCCTCGTTGAACTTCCTTATGAACGCCTCCACCCGTCGGTTCAGCTCGTCCTGGCTCGGCGACGCCGCCCCCTTCTCCTTCCCCGCCTTCGCCGGCGACGCCAGCGGCTGATTCGTCCGGTCCCTGAACGTCTCCGACTTCCTCATCGCCGGCGGCCGGGGCTGCCGATCGAGCGGGCCCCCCCGGTTCTCCTCCTCCCCACACGTCTCGGACTTACTCAGGCGGCGCGTCGCCAGCGGCACCGGCCGGCCGTCGGTGATCGCCTTCCACGTGTTCTCCAGCGTTTCGTGCCGCTTCGGCTTGATTACTCCCAGAGCTTTTCCGATCGAACGAAAAAATCACCGGCGATCGGCAAATCAGTTTCATTCTTTGTTGATCCTTGAAATTAAAGTTGAACTGAGCTGGAAGCGTACCTTCTTCGGGGCTGGCTTTGGACGGTCTCCGTTGGACGAACCTGGAAGAAACCAGCGGTTTCTCCTCCGGCGGCGCGGGGAGGCGCTCCGCCGGTGCCTCCGGCGAGTTCGTCCTCCTCGCCGATGGCGCCCACGCGGACCTCGAAATCACGAACTCCTCGTCTTCCTTTTCCACGCGGTCTCCGCGTCCGTCTCCGCCGCCTTCTTCGGCTACCGATCGCTCCGCACTCTCCGCCTCAGGAACCCCAGCCGCCGCCCCGCTCTCCTCGTGAGTGAGGTCCTCCCGCGGCGAGGGGCAGACTCTTCCGTCGGGAAGAAAAACGAAAAAGTCGCCGTCGCCGCCGCCGCCGCCGCCGCCCAGGGACGACTCCTCTTGGCGGTTGCCATGGGGCATGGAGGAAGCGGCGATGGTGGCGATGATGACGTTGATGACGAGGTAGATGTAGGGAGGCTCGAGCCACGAGAGGACCGAGAGCCACAGGAGAGGGATCTGGACCTTGGCGAGCTCGGAGACCGACGGCGCCGAGAGCTTCAGGGCCAGGGCCAGGGCCGCCGCGAGCACGGCGGCCGACACGGCGGCGCCTCTGGCCGAGACCCACCGAGCGCTGGAAGACGCTGCCATTGTTGGTGCTGTGTTGAAGCTTCGAGCGAGCGAAAGCTCTGATAGAGAGAGAGAGAGAGAGAGAGAGGGAGGGAGAGGGAGAGAGTGAAGATGGAAATGACTTCTAAAGCGCTTGCGTCGCGTCATAAAAGTAGTTTGTTTTTTGGCGCTCGAGGCTACGAGTCATTCCTGGCCGTTGGATGTGGAAGTAGACGGTCGATGATGAAATCTCGGAACGTTCCGATACAAAGTTTTGGAGTTTCATTTCGGGAAATGTGAAGTCGCATTAAATGTGCCTTCAAAATAAATATAAAAGCCGAAATTTATTCTCCTTCTTTTTTGTTTTGTTTTGTCTTTTGTTTTTTTTTTTCGTTTTTTTACTTTTTGATGATACGTAATTTCGTTAGACTACGTATTTTGTCGAAGCAAATTACATGTCTCATTTTATTGTAATTTAACATTTTTGCCTCAATTTTTTTCCCACGCGAATTTACCGACGAACAAAAATGACCAGCGTTATATTTTCTATTCGAACGATTTTATGTGGCAGTTGATGTGATACTAGGCGCATACATGATAGAGTAGATGGATCTTTTTATTATTAAAAAAATTTAAATGCATCCCAATTCAAAAGAAAAGGATTCTCGATCGAAGATAGAAAAAGAAAAAAGGACGTAGAAGGGGGATTTCCGGGCCATCCTTGTCCCCGTGATTTTCATCTCCAGGGTGCATGCACGCTTTTCTCATTTTCAATCGCATGCATGTAAGCCTCTACGTGGTAATTGATCGAATCGGACCGTATTTGTTATGGATTTAGCAATACCCCTGCAAAGACACCAACCGAGATTAAAATTGAAGAAGGGAATACGAATTTACCGACTTTAAATACAGTAATTCATTTTTCTATAGCGAGTCCCAAATAAAGAAGACTTAGCAAAAAAAAAAAGAGTCCCGAATAAAGAATGTCCTTGGGACAATTTTTACAACATATTTTTTTTTTTTTTGCAGTTTTCTAGGATGAAAAGCATTTTCGATCGTTAAATGAATTAGTTAGCCTAGTCGAATTTATGGCAAGTAATTACGAAGCCGCATTGTTTGTAGCTGAGACTAGCGGGGGGCGTTCAAAAGGTCGCCCGTACGTCTTGTCCTCGTTTCGTCCGGCGACGAACGCAACGGTCATTTTTATGACCGTTGCCCCCACAAAAGCGTCGTCGTTTTTTTCAGTATTTCAAATCGAGTCGCGTGCTTCCGCACGTGACCTGAAATCCTCCTCGTGCGGGCAATGCTGCTTGTTTCCTACATATGCCCGAGACGCGGGGAATTTTTTTTTTTTTTTTGGGGATTGGATATTGATATTGATTTTTGTTGGAAAGAAATTGGAAAGATGAAGGATTCCTATGATAGTTAGACGGATATCTTGAATACAAATTCGAATCACAAGGGATTATTTCCACGCGTATCATGCTATCCAGGATACCATCTATGGTGCAGTAGATGAATATTGCGGAATCAATCGGCCAAAAGCTTATGGATTTTGAAGGCCAAATGCAGGAAGGAAAAAAAGAGAGGCGCGGAGATAATAATACTCTTTAACTTTTCAAACTAATAAAGGGGTGGGATAACGACGGTGAAAGTCCTAAAAATTCTGTAGATTAATCACTTAGTCGTAAAACTAATTTTTTTTTATCATTTAATTCCTGAAACTTGTTTCGATTTGTCAATTGAATTCTTCCGCTACTTGCATAAGTTTCGAGTGTAGAGGAAGTCTAAGTGGATTTTTTTTTGATGCAGCACCAAGTGAAAGTGTGCCCGAAAAAAAAAAGAGACAAACGGAAAGAGAGGTGTTGGGGGTTTGGAGGCTGCACAGAGGGTAGTGCCATCGAGGGTCGGTAAGCCCTCACCAAGGTGACCGGCTCTAGTTAGGACACCGGCAGCCCCTTGTGTGGTCGTGGGGAGGTTTGTTGCCCTCGCCTGACGTTTAGTGTCGACAGCCCGAGTCCGATGCTCGATTTTTTTTTTCCTTTCTGTAATTTTCGGTTTAAGATTTGTTTTTTTCTAGCTGAAGTCTCCAATAATTTCTGTTGTGGCAATAGTAAAACGACATCATTTTGTGCTTAAAGAAGTTTCATCATTCACGTGAACCGTCACGTAGAACTAGGAAAAAAATGATAAAAAAAAATGGCACGTGCGATTCTCCGTCCACAAAAGTTGTAAACAAATTTTAAAACTTAAATGAACGAAAAGATTATGTTAGGATTAAAGCAATGGATCGAATTACCAAAAAATGTCAACTTTTGCTCGCGAGACAAAAAAAAAAAAAAAAGAAACCACCCGTTAACTTTTCCATCCAAGTAAAGCTTATATTGCAACTCACATGCAAACGATGATGTGCACGAATGACATGTCATTTGAAGAAATTATTGGAGGAACAAGTCATAGCATGCCGGGGACCAAAAAGCGTCGGTGTAGCGCATGATGTGAATGCATGATAATCATTTACATCAGCTTCTTCATCACGACCAAGTCCTTCCACAGCTACTTTTGATCACATCTGAGCTTGGGTTCTGGCATTGAGGCTAAGCGATGAACGCCTCAAACTACTTGCGAATGTCTCCATTCAGGGGCCAGGAAATGCTGTCATCGGCATATTAGCAGACGGTATTAGAGATCGATGGTAGACGGCCTTTACGTGTGGGCGAACACGAAACGGATTAGCCAACCCTCTACTCCAGTGACAACAAAAGCTTTCAGACTAACACAAGAAGAATCTCGATGCCACATAATATGAATAACACCATACTGATCACTTTACCAAGGTTTAACAAACGTAAGTACCTAAATCTATCAGAACACCAAATCCAAGAGACAAGAGAGACAGTACAACCTTTGCTACAATCTCTGTCCAAGGTGGAAACACTGTTTTCTATGTTCAACACAATGACATAAGCATGAAAAACATTCGAAGAACGTCCCAACTACACCTGAAATGAATCTTGGAAGTCTTGTTATTTCGTAACTGTAACCAAAAGAAACATAGAATGCTGCCCTTGTTTGCCAAGTTATTGTTTGGCTTCTCAGAAGAAACAAAGTTTTGTTGAGCCCACGCGAACAAATAGTCTCTTTGCCAGCTGCGATTTACGGTGACATTATAAATTACAAATCTTATTTATGAAGAAGAACTCAAAGTGAAAAGAGAAAGGAAAACAGACCAGTATAGGTGGGCCATTTCTCCTATCTTGTGTTCTCTTTGGAAAAGACAGGTTTTATCTTTTTCCTGACCAGATCTTGTTTCCTCTTTATTTTAACCTGCAATAAAGAGGTCGTGCAGAGACGTGCGAGGGCAAGCAAAAAGAGAAACAGAGCAAATGCATACATTTGTTCTCAAAGTTAAATACAGAGGACAGCAATATCTTGATGGACAATTTCTGTGAGGCAACCTGCAACAACTTTCCATAAGTAGGGCAAACTACCATTTGTCGTTTCTCCGCACAATACTCATCATCCCAAGGACAGTGGAAAAACCGAACTCCTGCGTTGGCACACGCCGAACCTCAATGTCATCGGTAATTGAATTTGCATATAACATGACAGCAAAAGAAATCTATTTGCTTTCTAATCAGAGGATACCAAAGTTCGAGCAAGAACTGCAAATTCAATTCAGCAACAGAAGTAAAATTAAAAAGAAACTACAGTTATAAACAGGAAGCACGACTGCTAGTTAGAGAAAGCATGCACCAAAACCCAGTTGTGGTAGCAAATCCAGGACAAAATGTTGGTCTATCCACTGCACTAGAAAGAATATGGTGTATAGTAGTAACTCAGTCATAAGCAAGAACACGTCGACAGTATGACTAAGAGTAAATGGGAATATAATCAAGATTATTGCAACTGCTTCGAGAAGATACATATGCTTCCTGTGCAATCTTCTTCCCTTATACCATTGTCTTTTCAAAATCAAGATTCTAAAATGGGCTCAAATTTACATATGATTACATAAATAATAAGAATATAATTGAGAATAAGAAGCTACATCCTGACTACATCTTTACAGCTTGCTATCCAAAAAAATCTCCCAGTTGTATACTTTCACATCGAACTTGGAGTCACTTTGAAGAATTTCTCTTAATTCCCTGGCACAAGCTTCGTCTCTGGCAAGAAGCAATGCAAAGCCCCCACCACCTGCTCCTACAAGCTTGTAACCGCAGCAGTACGGATCAGCAAGCGTAAATAGACTATCAACAAATTCATTGCTACAATAGGGATCCAACTCCTGGTGCAACCTCCATGCCTCCATCATTATTTCCCCAAGCTTATCAATGTCACAGTTCATTAAAGCTTCCCTCCCTGTTTTTGCCAATTCAGTAAGGCGCTTGATGCTGGAAACAAGGAGGTTATCACGTCTTAGATATCGGGCCACCACCTTTTGCAATACTTGGTGTGCTAGACGAACCTGCACAGACATTCCGTTATTGCAGTTCTCATCACATTCCTCCACATATTGAACTAAATCATGCACCAATTCCCCAAAAAATTGGGCAAATGAGCTCAGAATAAACAACACGCCAAAATTGATGGCTACTCATCTCCAATACTAAGGCTACAAAAGGAAAAAAAGATTTGCATCCAGTAATCAAGACAAGAAAATACACTTGGAAGCAAATAATAATAATCGCGAGACAACATAATTGTTTTGTTCTAGTTACAAACAATATCGCACATAAAATGGAGAAAGAGGCAGGAATACATACTTGACCAGTGAAAACAACCAGTAACCTCTGCTGCAACTCTGATATCAACTGAGCCGAAGCCAAGAGGGGAACAACTTGAAGCTGTAATGGAACTCCAGGAAAACTAGTCGTAAATTTAATCCCAGGATACAAACCTCCAATTTGATCCTGCCAGCCACCTCCTGTTCCCATAATTTGTTCTAATACCAGAACCAGCCTGGCAACATTTTCATTGCTTTCATCTCCATCAGTTATCTGTAGAAGTCCTTTAACAACGGCAGCTGCGAGGATGCTGGAAGTACCCAAGCCACTACCACGAGGAACGTTGGCCCAAGTTTTGATCTGCAAGCCCATAGACAAGAGTACCTTTCGATTAAGCACTCCCGTCACAAGCAATGCAGATTTAACTAGCCGAAAAGGATCGCCACTATCAAATGGTGCAACAATGGAGGCAAGATCTTGCACATATAAATGGCTTCCAGAATCGTCGTTAATCGATACGCCAGCTTCTTTTGTTGTTTCTATGATAGTGCCAATCGGAAGAGAACCTTCCAAACTAATTGCCATATTCAGAACACAACCAGCACGCTCTAAGCTCCACGGGGGAGTGTCACTCCAACCTCCGACAAAATCAACACGAACTGGTAACTCAACTTTTATACTTTTAGGATGGAATGTCTCATCCAGAGATCCACTGAGATGATTGTGCAGGCTTGCTGACTTCTGAGGGGACTCCATCAGATTTTCTGAAGGCAGGGAGATCTCTGGTCAAATTTGGCAAGATGTGAATAATGAAAAGAGAGAAGTTTATATAAACCCGAAGGGAATGATATTATGCTAATAATAACACATGAATCGTTACTATGAGTTATGGACAGCCTAATCTAAGCAAGAAAATTGAAAAACTGGCCTTTCCACAAAGACTAAAAAATGATAAACCAATTAAAGAAGATCAGCATATTTTGTTATAGGGAGATGTTCTTCTGTACATTTACTATTCTATATCCTGGCAAAAGTGTCGAAAAGCTGATAGATGACTGTACCTTGAAAACCATATCTCACTGCTGAAGCAGTCTCCTTAGCAACAGCATCCCAAACCTTATGTTCTAATTCTTGGGCTGTTGCTTCATCTCCACATGCCCTAAGAAGATCCATTTGTACCTGGTATTGCCGGCTTTTGGGAAGTATCCTTGAGTTTTGTTCCTGAAGACGGGGACACATTCCTAAGAAACTTTTACATATTTCTGCTCCTGAAACTTCCATTTGCAAAATCTCTCCACATAGTTGAGACAAGTCACGCCCAACCAAGCCATATTCAATGCAGGCTTTAGCAATTCCAGCTGCAAGATGAGCTTGGTGCTCACTTGAACCCATACACATTTTTGAGAAGTCTATCGATCTATGTAGCTCCTCCAAGCTAAGACGTCGAGCATCTCTCCATAAGGGAAGCAAGAATTCAGTTCTTCGATCACTTAAACCCATCAGCCATGTGGCTAAGTTAAGCATCTCAAAATAAGATAGGACAGGAAAAAGTCTCGCATTCCATAAGCATTTATCCTGCTTGCCCGTAGTGCTCCACAGGTCCCCTTCACCAATACCCAAATCATGCAAGACCCTCTTCCAGGGTTTCCCGCAGAATGTCCCAGACCCGGAATGGGAATTCTTTGGGTTATCATGGAGGCCACAGTAAACTATGGCGCCGTCAGTGCATCCAACTAAAGGAACTTCCCATAGACAGTGGCGATCTGGTAGCATGAACCTAAATGGTTCTGATGGCTCATCGTTTTCTCTGGGCATATTCATACCAACAACTATGCATTGTGAGCCGATCTGTATTCCGCTTGAAATTGAGTTACCATATAAAAGACAGTCTTCTCCAATTGAGACACCTGATTCAATTTTGCTTGAAAGTACAACAGCAGAAGCTGCAATGTCAGACACAGTGGTTGCTGGAATTGAACATAAGTGTCTTCGACCGACAAGTCCTGAACCAACCCCACTTAGGTGATCTAAGACTTCACCAGATGTTCCAAAATGCAAGAATGACAATTCATCTGCAGAATAATAGTTCGCGATGATGTAAACAATGCCTATAGAAATGATTAAAAATGAAGTAGTCACTGGAACTGGAAATGAGATGTGACGCACAAGCACAATAGCTGAACATTCTGTTTTTTCCCAATCTGCTGACTAATTCTTTACCCAAGGGTCGTTTTTGCAGCCAATCATGTTTTGCTGGTACCCAAGCTGCCACCAAGTCCTCATATAAGCTCAACTGCATGAGATTATAACACACTATTGTCACAATTGCCATCAATTTGGCAGAAACGAAATTCATGAAGCAAGCTTTTGCGCAAGTTTTTTATTTTTATTTTCATAAAGCAAAAGGCAATATCATGCTTAACTTGCACAATATTGGTTGATCATCAATTGTTTAGTTGATTTTACATTTCTAAGAAGATGCTCAGGACCAAAGGTTCAGACAGAGTTGTAACAACACTAACAAGAGTAGAAAGAAGAGAACAAGAATAGGGCGTTGCAAGGAAAGTAGACATAATATCTAATCATGATGGTCATGTATTCACGAAGAAAATACCCCATATATCAATTAGAAAAGCATATACATTGCTGGACATCACTGGAAATCAATTATAGACAAATAAAATAAAGCATGTTATTGAGACGAGTCTGGAAACATGTAATTGAAAAAAAATTAGACATGTTCAAAGCAGGAGAACAATATAAAAGATGGCAATGCATCGGTGTAAAATGAAAATTGATAGACTGAAATTGCAGAATTCCAGGCTTCCAGCAAAGATGAAGCCCCGATAAAATGAATAGTGATGGGTGATAAGAAATGTAATGACCAAGAACAAGTAATTGGACATGGCTGTAATTGCAACAAAGGGGAGCCAATGACAAACAAACAAATTAACAAACTCGAAAGTCGACATAAATCTTAGTAGACTGATTAACATCTTAATCTATATAGGGACCTTAAGGTAACACCTACTGCAACTTTTCGTATAAAGAGGAATGATAAGATAGAGTTGGATCTGAATGCAAAGGGTAGTAAGCATGCTTGTCCATCTTGCTCAAGAACTGGGTTTGAATCATCACAAGACTGTATTCTCTTGGGCCACTCTCAATAGCACATATATTTGTACTTTTTTGATCACCCGGTGGGTGTAGGGAGGGGGATTGTTACAATCAATAGGGATAGTCGGGTGCTCGAAGAGCCTTGGACAACCCATACATAAAGCCCAAATTTAGTAACATCTCCCAAATTTTTTGGAGAACTTTTAAGCAGCTTAATTCATAGGTTTACAAATAAAATGTCTCAGAAGAAAGATCTCCAAAACATATATCACCTTAAGGTGAAGCCTGAAATATAACATAATACCAATAGTCAAGGAAGAGTCGTAAAAACAAGTTACCATGGATGGAGGGAGAGAGTAACCAATAAACACACATCAGAGAAGTGCTTAAAAAAAAACAGATAAAAAAGAAAACCACATCTTCACAAATGTCAATTGGTTAGAAAGGAAAGAGATTGGTTAGATGGAATGGTTTGTTCATGTTGTACATATGATGCCTCAGCAAAAGCAGTAGCAAAAATCTCATTGAAGGGAATACAAATTTCCCAGGAAGAGAACATATAACCGGAATAAAAAGCTAACCTCCTTTTTAGACTTCAGAAGTTCCAATATCATTGGTTGGCAAGAGCAAGCAAGCATGACAAGCTCCCGCCAAGCTTTACCTCTAACTGCTATAAGTCCTGTGTCAAGCAAAGCCCTCCCATCATCTAGAATTGCTTCATGATTAACTAGCTCCTCAACACTAGGTTTCTGTAGGAGATTGTCAACCAAACGGGCAGCCTCATCTTTAACATGACTTTTGGAAGCCACAATTACACCATGATTAGAAGCAATGTCAAGGGTGATGGGAACAGTGACAATTGAGGATGCATCCTCCGGAAGATCCATGGTGGATGCATCAAAGCATGGAAGAACATCCCCAGTCATAGTGAATAAGCCACCTGCATAAAATCGGAGTATAAAAAAAGCATCAAGAGCGCAGTAACGGTTGTGTTTGATTCTAAGGATAAGTATTGTCAGGATGTCATTAATAGGTGAAGTGCCCATTAACTCTAAAGGCTAACTTACTCCAACAGGCACCATTCGCTATCAAAATAACCGCACAAGTTGACATACTATCAGGAAATTAAAGCAGAAACTATACTTTAATCTGCCCACGCTATTACTTACCAGACAGGCTGAATGAACTAAAACCATCCTGCCCAGCTTCACTAAGTATTAAAAATAGTACAAGCCAGAGAAGGGAAAATAACCTTGATCTTTAAAGGCTTGTCTTACACAAGAAGCGATTGCAAGTATATGGTCAAAAAGTAGTGGAACAGGACCGTCAGGATCATCATCTGCCAGATATGGAAGCGGCAGAAATACCTTTCCCATAGGATTGGCCCATGGGACCCTTTTAGAGTCACCTCCAGCATGAAGAAGTAGTATATGCTTCTTGGATATGAAGTCTACCATTTGCAAGCGAGGAAATTCTTGCTCGGACCTTCCCAACAGGACAGTAGATCCAATACCATTATCGTTTGTAGCTTCCACCTATTCATTTTCCCTCATTAATGCCCGCACGCTAAAGAGTATAGACTACACAAGTTAGGAGAAGTGTTCAGCACAAGAAATAGCCAAGAAGGCCATGCTCATGTTTGACAAAAGAAAATTGCTAATGAGAAATCACACTTCCTTGGACAGGATAATCTTAATCATGAAGCAAAGAACAGTAGTGCTGTACTGAGTTAACCGAAACATCAGTAACTCGTTCAACCTAGGCCTCATAGGATTTAATTATGTGCCCTCGTAATCCAGACACAGCGATATCATCAGAACGGCGATAACAGTTCTTTTCAGTTGCAGGGCGCATCATCTGAATACCGACACAAAGAATAAAAGCCTCCTAAAATCTTCTCAGGTCGGCCATTCATTAGGCTAGATGTTCAATGAGATAAGAACAGCTGCAAGACCACAATCAAGTCCAGAGCTCTGACAAACAAACATGCCACTTCAGACAGAGCAGATTAGACACATTTATGCCATGAAGCAATGTAGCTGGATCAACCAAGTTTACGAGGAGCTTCAGTACATCCCATCTGCTTGCAATTATAAACATATAAAAAAGGAATTGTCGCAATACTGCCCTGGAGAGAACGAGGAGCTACCTCCGGAGCAATGCCGATCCCGAGCTTATGGTAATGCTCGGCGAGCGCGCGGATGGCATTGAGAGTGGCGGCGCCCGAGCCGATGCGCTGGCCGTCGGGATCGGGCACGGCGATGGCGACCGTGTTGGCGGCAATCCGGCCCATGCGCTTGGCCCGGGCGAGCTGCCACTCGTAGAGCCGGGCCTGCTCGGGGCTGGCCGCCGTCAGCACGATGGCGTCCCAGGTCGGAACCCTAGCCGGATGCCTGACGGACAGCCGCAGGTGGTACCACGATCTCCGGAGCACGGCCGCCAGATCGGCCTTCTGCCTGGACCGGCCGCGCGCCGCCTTCCCTACCGCAGGCTCCATTTCCGTCCGCGATCGCCGTCGCCGTCCGCCAGTCGCCGGCGGGAGTTTCTCGAGAAAGCGTGGGGGAAAATCGCGGGAGGAATTCGCCGAGTCGCTGCTGGTCGCTGAGAGTAAGCGGAGAGAGAAAGGCAGACGCTGCAGCAGGGAGGAGACGCGGTCAATGATGGGAGTCGTCCGGACACGTCAGCAACTGTGTAGCGACGAGATCGTATGTGGCGACGATCAGGTGTGACCCCAGAGGCTTGCCGCCAAATCCGACAAGTTGTGTTGGGGGAACTGTCCCCTTTGGCAAGTGCCGACTATGGAAAGAAAATTTCGCGTGGCGATCGCAGTAGGCTGAGTCCATTTCGACCTTTGATCAAGTCCCATCTCGTAGTGAAATCTATGTCATCAGTAACTCCTCGCTGGACCCGTCAAATTGGTGGTCAGGTCAAATTGGATAAAAAATGATTTGATCCAAATTGACCATTTTATTCCATTTTGATTCATTTACATGAAATACAAATTTAGTGATCTATATTTGACTCGACTTGACTCATACCAGACTCGACTCAAATTGAGATGAAAGTGCGGAGTGAGTAGGCGCGAAACCGAGTGAAGGCATGAGGAAATGATTCATAGAGGTAAATTGGGTTTAAATAATTTGTGAGGGCAAATTTAGTGACTCATGTTCGACTCGACCCATAGTCAACTCGACTCAAACTGAGATGAGAGTGCGGAGTGAGTAGGCGTGAAATTGAATGAGGGCGAGAGGAAATGAGTCGTAAATGTAGGTTGGGTTTAAATAAATTATAGATCCATTTATAACTCATTTAACACTTATATTATATTGGTCTTTACCATTTGTCAATCCATTTACTACTTAATATAACTAACCCACATAATTGTTAAGGAAAATTCTCAATAGATTTTGAAGTTGAGAAAACCGTTCATGAGTGTTTTATAAGTCTAATAAATGCTTTGAAGTATTTTGATTTAGGAAGTTATTTTTGGAAGAAAAGCATATATCAATCTTGATCTAGTTCGTGTTCAGATTGTGAAAGAACTTTAAGCAAAAGAGATTCAGACTCAGAACGAGAAAGTTCAAACTCAGAACGAGAAGTTCGAACTGAGAATGAGAAAGTTCAAACTCAGCATGAGAAGTTCAGACTCAGAAAGAGAAAGTTCAAACTCAGCATGAGATCTTCAGACTTTACCACGAAAGTCATTCATACTCTAACTATGATATATTCAAAATTTTACCAAAAACTTATGTTGACTCAAGTTTTGAATTAGAAATTCTTCAAACGCAGAAGTTATGCAAACGCAGACGCTGAAGTTTTTCAAACGCAGAAGCAAAACTTATTTAAAAGCAATCACAACAGCTAGTGATTTGGCATGGATTTCACAAAATGAAGGTTTTGATTGACTCAATCTCAGTCTAATTGATTGACAATCAAACCCTATGACAAGTATGCATTACAACGGATAAAACTCTACTTATGGAAACCAAGATTCTGATTGTATGGGCAACCAGAATCAACGAGATTTATATTTTGTCAACCAATGGTTACTCAATCCATTTTATACAAATATGTCCAAAGGTGAATATTGGAAGATAATCCTCTGAAGACTGTCCAACGGCTAGTTTGGAAGTAGAAGAATATAAAAGAAGATCAACGAGGAGCAGAAGGTAGAGAACGAAATCAAGAATCAATAAGTCTAAAGTCTGAGCATACTCCGATTCAATCTCTTGTCTTTCTTGAGTTTAAACGTGTAATCATTTGAGAGGTGTAGACAGTGTTATAAGTATGTGCTTAGGTGTGAGATAGTGTGATCTATCGGGTTGGTATAAGCAGCACCATCTTCGGGGAGAAGTGCTTGGGTTTAAGCAGCACAACTTGTTGTAACTTCTCATTGATTTGATTAGTAGAATCCAGCCAGTAAGCTGTCAGCGTGGGAGAGTGGACGTAGGCTTGCTATAAGCCGAACCACTATAAATTTGTGTGCAGTTTTCTCTATCTCTAATATCTTATTATATTGTTTATACTGCTCATAAGAATATTTGTCACAAAGTCTGATCAGATTCTGCTTGTTGTTCAGATTTTGTTCTTGATCTTTTACTTCCGCTTTAAATTGGTAAAGAATTTATTTAAATCACTTATTCACCCCCCCTCTAGGTGATCCTTGCTAGCCATATCAATAATAACTTAATCAACCATATATGGGTTAAGAAATGCCATTTTGACGGGCCTACAGTTCTCGCTAACTAATTCCTGTAATAGCAAGTTTCGCATCATTGAGTACTCCACTAATCGCCACGGATTTCTCCACCGTATGATGATTAGAGAGGATGTGTAAAGGCAATTAATTAACCTAGGTACCCAACAAGGTTGCATCATGCCTAGACAGGAACGATCGGACCAAATCAATTCGGGATGATTTCCTCTTGAAGAGCACCTTGTTTGATCTTGATTGCTCTCTTTCTTTCGCCAACAAGACGCCGCACATTTTAGTCTAATAACCGATATTACTCACTAGTCACCGGCTGTCCAATGGCTGTGCGGCTAACAACAATTTAATGTAAGTCGGCATGACATTTTTTTTTTTGATAAGACGAGTCACACATTTAGTGCCTACATCCTCTCTCTTGCCATCAATTTGCTCTAAGTCAATTGTTCCGCTCCAATCGGAAGTTCATCAGTCGTTTCAGAGAGACTAAAACGAGGGTGCTCGAATTTGAACCTATTAACAAGCATAATCTATCCGATCTCTATAAAAACCTAGGCTAGGAGATCACCAGATATGATTAACTTCTCTCGCCAACATCAAGCTATTAATTGTGGAACTCCGATTTAGCAACATCATCCTATCAAGTGCACTCAACAATAACAAGCCACTGTCCCCGTCTCCTGTGCTCTTTCTCATGTCTGTCTAGTTCACTTTCCATGTTCCAGGATGAGGAATCCACCAGAGGGAATGCTTTCTTTTTCCTCCTCCTTATTCACCCTGTTTCTTTTAAGCGAAGGCAGACTCCGAAGGAAACAAATTATGTTCGAGTGCAACAACAGGAAAAGGATAAAACATTGAAATCACGGTTTCCACAAGGCCCAAGTACCAGTTGAACATGATTTCCGGTCCGGCCTTTTAGGCCACATGGGGTACTGAATCGGCTTTGCGACCATGGCACTGAGAGCTCAATCTTCCCGCCAGTTCTTCTTACATCCCTCGTTCAGGCACCAATAGAATGTTGTCATCGGCTCATCAGCAGACCGTATCTGAGCTTGATGGTAGATGGCCTTTCCATGGCCACAGTGCGGGCATGTCACTGCAAATGGCAAAACAAATCAACAAACTCACCACTCCAAGCACAAACGTGACCCATGATCATAGAAATATCGATCTATATCAGATGAAGAACAAGTGACAACACAGCTACGATCACCCTTAAGGCCAACTTAAACAGTGACATGAGAGATCTGCTGGCTGCGCTATGACATCTCTAGCATTTAGAATTACACAAAGCCAAGAATCTCAACTCTCAACTCAACAAAATATGAAGTATAACATCAGATTTCTTTTCCTACATCTCTCATGGTTTACAAATAAAAGTACCTAAATATCAGGACACTCAGCAAACTAGACAACAGCAGTACGTACTTTTCTTCATCTCAACAAAAATGAAACATGGATTTGCACAATGGAACTCCGTTTTCTTATTGCTATTTTTATTCATTGGTCGCGGCATGTACAATCATCGGCAGTTAGAACAAAGAGAGATCCAACAAGGATAACACACGCTAGAAATTAATCTTGGTAGCCTTATGTCTTCATGACCACTATCAAAAGAAATAGAGACCGCTGGCCTTGCTTTCTTATTTACTTAACTTTCAAGCTGCTTTAAGAAAAAAGAATTTTTTCCAAGATTACAAGAAAAAGCACTTTCCTCGTGACCTGTGATTCTCTAGTGACCTCATCGTTCTAATGTTTTTTCTATCCACCAGCTTATTCAAGCCAAGAGAGGTGAAGAGAGAAGAAATCGCAAAGTATAAGGGCAGAAAAACAGACCGCCATCGGTTTGGGGTCCATTTTTCCTATCTTCTTCCGAGAAGACAGGGTCCATCTGTTTCCTAACCAGATGTTGCTTCCTCTTTATCTTAACCTGCAAACAGACGACCGAAGCCGTGGTCGTGGAAAAGTCATGCCAAAGACACGTATGAGGGCCAAGCAACAAGAGGAAACGAAGCAAATTCCTACCTTGCTCTCGACATTACAGACGTAGGGACAAGTTGGGCAGAAAAATCTGGACGGCCGGTCCCTATGAGGCAACTCGTACTGCAACAAGTTTCCACAAGTCGGGCAAAATTCCATTTGCTATCCCCTCTGCACAATGCACTTCATCGTAAGGACATTGGAGGAAAAAGGAAAATCGAGTCCTGCATCAATGCTCTCTAAGTTCAATATCACTGCCCGCTAGAATTTTGTAACCCATAGCATGGCGACAAAGTCAACACATCCCCCTTTTACGCTTTCCCCTTCAAAGTTTAGGGAAGAACTTCTAATTCAACTCAGCCACCAAAACTAGAAAAAAGAGACACTGAAGCCCAGTTGGAATAGCAAATCCGGGACCAATCATCAGTCTATTCGCCGAAATACGAAGAGAATTGTATGCAATAGCACCTTGGTCATAGGCAAAAAAACACAACAACATACGAGTAAATGGGAATGCAATCAAGTTTCTGCAGCTACACGACCTGCACTCTGAAAGAAGAATGAAAGAATATATCAACGAGACACATATCAACGAGCTCGGCTTCTAACAAATGCACAATTCTTCGGTATACACATCCATGGTGCTGCCTTTCGGCATCAGCGTACAACATCAATCCTACACGTCAAACACATCACCACCATTGCAAGTTCATCATGCCCTCCGGCATCAATCAGGCATGAAGTTTTTTTTGGCTCAATCGACATCCACGCCTAACGAGCAGAAAAAAACTAGATTGTTGTCGGAGAACAGAGAAATCAACAGAGCAATCCGTGCGACAAGAATCGATATCGAAGTAGAGAAACCCGTCGAAGTCGCTCGATTCGCATTTACCTGTGGACGGCGGTGGTGTTCGGAGCTCGGGCGCTACCGAGCCGGAGATGACGGTGCCGCAATCTCTCTGCACGGCAGAACGGAAGCAGTCCGTATGAACGGAGGAATTCAAAAGATATGCAAACTATATGCATGTATGACGGGGGCAAAGCAGTCGCCGTTACCTGCGACGGAGCGATGTCGGAGATCGCGGTCGCGCCGCCGGAGACGATGGTGATTGGTGAGTGAACGAGAGACTTGGGCGCTGCTTTCAGGACTTCAATGGCCCGTGGTTTCCTGTATATTAGTGTTATACTTTTTAGACCGATCGAGTCCTCGAACTTGTAAGAAATGTAATTAAATTTTAAAATTTATTAAATTGATTTAATCGAATTCTGAAAATTATTATCGTCTAACTTATTAAGGATTTCTATGTGGCTAAATTATGAAACATAAGATTAAAAAAAGTCATTTTGACTCAAATTTAATTTATAATACTAATTTTATTTGAAATAAATTTTAAAAAAATAAAATAAATAATTTTAAAATGGGTTAATATTACGAAAAATCTTATACCGGTACAATTGCGATAAATTTATCTTCTGTTAGTTTTCGTTAAATTTTACAATCAAATTGTTGAGTGGAAAGACTCGTGACAATTGACGGACGTACTAGTTTAAGGTTTTATCCTTTTTTTTTTATCACAGATGTATCGGTTCGTGGTCTTTCGTGATATTAATCTAATTTAACGGAAACTAATTGAAAGTAAATTTATCTTAAATGTACCGATTCGAGGTTTTTTATTTTTCGTAAATATTAATCCTTAAAAAAAGAGGATGATGAGCAGTGGTGGGGGCGCAAGCCCTCGCCACCACCGCTTCACCATTGCCAGGAGGGGCCCTTGGCCAAGTTTGGGCGAGGGCTGACAACCCTCGCTTGGTCTAGGGGAGGGTCACAACTCCTCGCCTAGATCTGGGCTTGCCGTCCCCCACCCTCGTCGGTCCCTCCCATCGATGGAGGGTGGCAATGACGAGGGCTTGCAGCCCTCCCCGCTTGACTTCTCTTCCTCCTCTTCTTTTATTTTTATAAAAATATTTAGCTTATTTTTAAAATTTAATTAAAATAAAATTTGTATTAAAATAATTATAAAAAGTCATATCATCGCCACTTAAGATAGAAAAATATAAAAAATCACATCAGTATTTTTCATAGAAAATTGGACGAACTTAATTTTTGGACTCAATTGAACCAATTTAACAAGTTTTAGGATTTGATTGCACTTTTTGCAAGTTTTTAGGATTCAAATGTTGTTTGGTGATAAGTTTTAGGATTTTCAGTAAACATATTTTTAATTTTTATTAAAACATTAATAAAAACTAATATCTGAAATTCATATATTAGACAGTTTATCTAATTCTTATTACTATTGGATAATGGCTATTTTCAGTGGGCCATATCACCAATCAGTCATTTTGGCTACATCAAATAAATAAATATTTTTTTCATTTTTAATGAGAATTTAAAGTTGGGTCATGGATTGAATTGGTTATATGAAAACAATTTAAAGCTAACAGAATCTAAATACAAAAAATTATGCTTATCATATTGAATTACCTCTTTTTTATATTATCAAAATGGGCACGAGCGATGCAATGAAGAAAATTAATTCTGTTGTGTTCAGCATTCTTATTTTTCTTAATCAGAAGAATGTGTTAAATGTAAGGGTTATTACGACGAAAAATTCCAAACTATTACACCTGTAACAAATTTACCCAAGACTAATTTTTTTACTACAAATAATCCTAAATTAATACACCCGTGATAAATTTACCATCCGTTAGTTTTCATTAAATTTTACTGTCAAAATACTTAGTTAAATGACACATGATAGTTGATAAATGTACCAGTTTTGGATTTTACCATTCGTTTGTATTAGGTGTACTAGTTTGTGATTTTTTTATTATTAATTCAATTTAATTGAAGGTAAATTTTTCATAAATGTATTAGTTTGGGATAAATTTATCACAAGTGCACCGGTTTAGGATTTTTCATGATATTAATCCTAAATGTAATTCTATTTATAGACAAAAAAAAATGTAATTCTATTCCATCACAGTGAATGAAATGAAACTTCTCTTGTGTGTTTTTGTTAGATTGTAAATCAACAATTTGATGCCTCCGACTAAAATTTTAAACCTTTTCTATTGTAAAAGAGAAATTTTGCGTTTCTTTTTAGTAATAAAGTCTTCCCATTCATAGTCAATATTTATTTTTCACATTGTATATGCAATACAAAAAATATAATGATTATGTATATTTGGACTTAATTACATTAAAAATGAGAGGAAATGAATTTGAATTCGACTGATATACTCAAATAAAATGAGATTTTTGTATCAATGGCAAAAAAAAAATGATTCAACGACAATATTGATGAACTAATTTGGTAAATGAAAGTCAACATTTTCAACAATTTAATTCTTTGTTTTGTAGACTATTCTTTATCAGACTAATTCTTTTTTACTTTAGTTTGATAAAATGAACTCATTTGATAAGAAAATAACGAGTTCTATGAAAAAGTGGTTTTTGCAAATAAAAATTACAAATTAAATAAGGGCATTCTCTTTATATTTGGACAAAATAACAAAAGATAAATATCATATAATTTCACCAAAAAGGGGAATTCGTCTGGAAAGTGAAATATCCTTCATCAAACAATTGATTTTGGTTTTTATAAAAAAGCATTTTGGATTGAATTGGATAGGAAGTAACTTGGCTTGAAATTGAAGTAAATAAGAAGCAAATTCTGGAAATTAGAGTGTGGAGAAATTAAATCCGGCCTTCCTCTTCGCACATCAATCAATCTTGTCCATAAGCAGTTACGACTTTCCACCTCACTAGACGGGGCCTAAGATGACTGCTACTTGAGATAGTGGTACCTCCATAGACATTCCTAATCAATTCATATTCCATGTTCCTCAAGCCAATACTTAGTAAAATTTGTGGCAACTATTCATTCACCGGCTTTGTCGCTGAGTCATGATACTTTTCAATTTGTTCTTTGCCCAGTGTCGATAACCTTATCATGTAGTTGTCGATTTACCAGCGTCATTTATGTATCCCTTTTTACCAAAATCTGATTAACCGATCAAACCCCACCATATGTGTCGATTAGAATGAGTTAGTTATTTTTTGTGTATACACACACAAATTTACTCTTAGTGTGAGGCTATAGAAAAATAACAATTAGAACGTGGCATAATGAATAGCAATCTCTTCAAGACGAAAAAGTATGTGGTGGTTACACCAATTGATATAGAGAGTCAGCGTTTTTTGTGATCACTAGCAAGAATGGCATAACACGCGAGTAAGACCCTAGTGTCATGGGCGATAGTTTCTAGGCTAAGGAATAGCCTATGCGGCGCTTGATGAGCCGAGAGTACCAGGTCAGCTTTCCTTCGATAGATCGTTCTTAAATACAATATAGTGAATCACATTTTCATACCGAATTATACCAATCCCAATTTAATTTGGGTATCTAGTCTCTTGTGTGAGACATACATATCACTTGAGTACAACAACTTGCTTTGATCTGCTATTGTTTCATTAGGAGAATGGTATCAGTTCTTGATCAGTTTGTGCATGAAAGACCAATCCTACCTTTAGAGATCCTCAAAAATAATAATCATCACAAGAATCAGTTGTACAAACCATTTGGTGTCTCTCACACTTCACCCAGATGCCGTAAAGGCCCACTTTTCAGTCCACATGGGTATAGGAGAAATTGGACCAAGACATTCTCCCCCTCCAATTTCTGCAACGCCCTCATTGCAGGCTATTGTGTCACTTTCTTGCATTCTTCAACCATCCTTGCCACTCCCACGGGACTTATATGAATGGCAAATGCTGCCCAACAGAACAGGTTACTATGCTCTATTGGTTGCTTCCCCTAATCAAAGCTGTTCACAAATCTGACAAGTATGTCCCAAGCCAAGAGTGCTCCCTCGATAGCACTTTCTTTCACCTACTAGGCTTCTCTTAATATAAACAAACCGACAAATGTTACTCTTCTTGTTCGCAACATACCCCTTCTAAGCATCTGCCCATACAGATTGGGAAAATTGCTTTAACATGATATCATTTGTCACGGCCAACAGCTTCTTGGCTAAATAATACCCTGCGCGGCACCTAGTGAGCTAGAGCACCAAGCTAGCCTTCCTTAGATTATTCCTAAAGACAATACGATGAATTGCGTCATCACATCAGATTGTACACATTCAATTTAGCTTGGGTATCCGGTCCTTCGAACGAGATATACCATCACATTATCAAGGAAACGAGAGTAACTCCCGATCAATTTTGTGCATGGGAGGCCAACTTCCTCCTTTAAAGATCCTCGAAGATAATAATTGCCACATCCTTGGATCCTAGCAAAAACACTCTCACACTACTTCCATGAACTAGCTGTACAAATCATTTTGCGTCTCTCACACTTCACTTCATTTTGCATTCCAGTCACGAGGGTTCACCACCTTAAGCGAACCCCTATAGGTGTCCTGAAAGGTCTCCAATCCTCCCGACTTCTAGGTAAGGTTAGGCTATGTTGAGAACTCCAGTTAGCGATTAAATGGTGTTAGCAACGGTATATGATGAAAAGACTTTGATTGAACCAACTCCTATGAATAAAAACACCGCCATCATATGAATAGTAAGTAGGGAACAAATCTCAACAAATAGCGGAAAATATCTTTTGTGAACCGGAAAATCCACGTTAGGGGAAATGACTACCTATCTTTATAAAACGGAAATCGATTTCCACACACTCTGGTGACACCCGCTTGTTCACCAACCCAAATCATGGCGAGTCTCTTGGTTTCTTCCTCAATGTGATCCGGATGCGACATGACCTTCTCTCTAGCTATTATTATGTTCTTCGTTTCTTTTTGAGTTAATACCATTAAAAGCCTCAAACTAGTACACTCATGCTACATTAATCTCAAACCAGTTTTCTACTTTTGATCTACCAATTTTCCTTTATTTTTTTTGTTAAAACCACGAAAAACCTTAAACTGGTATACTTGAAACAAATTTAGCCCAAACTGATTTTTTAACCACGAAAAATCTTAAACTATAACATCGGTGATAAATTTATCACAAACTAATTATTTTATTCACCAAAAACTCTAAACTGACATATTTGTGACAAATTCACCGTTCGTTAAATTGAATTAATATAACGAAAAATCACAAACTATTATACCTATGACAAACCAATGGTAAAATCTCAAATTGGTAGACTCATCAACTGCCACGTGTCATCTAACTCAGCAATTTGATGGTAAAATTTAACGAAAACTAACGGAGGGTAAAATTGTCATAGATGTACTAGCTTAGAGGTTTTGGTGGTCAAAAATTAGTTTTGAGTAAATTTGTCACATGTATATCGATTTGAGATTTTTATGGTATTAACCCTTTTTTTTTTCCCTTGCACGAGCATCTAAATTCTTGATTTGTCAAACTTCAAAGGAAAATAATTAATGAGTATATTTGTGTAACTATGCATAAATTCCATTATTTCTTCTCTCCTATTTATTTTGTTATTCATTTCCTTTCGAACTTTTACTTTCTACACGATTTTTTTAAAATTATATTCCTAGAAATTACATTTAAATAAATATAATCCATTGAATAATGCACCCGAAACTTGCACCTGCATGAATTACGGCACATTTTAAACAAAGTCGCAACTCTCTTATTTCTTTTTTCTATTTAAGATTTGACTAATGCTTTTTTCTCTTTCTTTGAGTTTGGGATTAATGTGGTGCGAGTTGGGCACCGCATCCACAATTTGCACCATATATGACTCGAAATTTTGTCAAAGTAACAGAAATTACAAAACATAATGCGTTTGTTTCATTGAAAAAGTTCTTCGCGAATTAGTTTTCCGAACTTTTGACATTTTTGATGTGTTGAAAATGATTAGTAAGTGGAAAATAGCTTTTCAGGCAACAGAAACACCCATACTCAAAACTACGAAAATGAATTCCTAGTTATGAGCAAGGGAAATCATTTTCATCATAATATACCACCAGACAAATGAAAACTAAACGTTTTCCTTGAAAATGAATTTCACGGAAAATGTTTTCCTTCATCACGTAGTATTTCACGAAATAAGCACACCCTTTAATACAATAGATGACAACTATTAATATCAGCGAACAAAATTCCAAGAGAGACCAAGCTAGCTTCCACGGTTTCAACCGATGGCAATGCAGATGATAGTCCGGCGGAAGCCTGAACTCCAGAAGGAACATTGTTCTGAATATTCTGAACCGATAACTATAAAAGTGCTCGAGGCTGATCGACAGCTAAGGAATTAGGAATTGGTTGGCTTTGCCTTTGTGGCTGCATAACTTGAAATGACATGCAATATATACAAGTTATGTCAGCGAATCAAGAAACCGGATCGGTACATGCACAGCAGAATGAACAGCAAATAGCACAAAAAGATGAAAGGAGTGGGGGATAGATGCACCGCAAGGATGACCGTTAGAGCACTACGTAATTAATCCAACTTGAAACTTTCCGAGCAAGCGAGATACTGGATGGGTAATAAATGTGCAAAAACCAAGATACACTGACCACTCATTTTCTTTTCAGCAAGTACAGAATGAAAATCTTTGTGAAGTTCGTGTACTCGAATTGATCTTGAAATCTTAAAGAAAACAATAACATAAAAGTGTAAGGTGAATCATCTTTTGCAAGCATGCATCTTGCGATATCACAAGCGAGACTCACTTCTAACTTTAGAAAATTTGAGGCAAAGAAGTGGGAGGAAGTTACAGAAGATGCAAGCGTTTGGCCTTTTCTAGTTAAACTGAAGTTTGCTGCCACTCTTTGAAAAACTTGCTCCTCACAGATGCATATCTGATTCTATGAAGGAAAAAACCGAGATCTTTCCGTTCTTAACTCAAAAGGTTACAAATGAAACAAAGAAATTCAAATGTGCCACTGCCCACGGTATAAATGTGCATTTGAGGTTACAACTGAGCAAGATTGGCAAAAATATATTAACTTTTTTTTTGGTAAGGATAAAATATATATATATATTAACTTTTGGGGTACTAAAACGAAAATCCCCCAAAAAATACCATGTGCCAATGGAGCATTTACTCTATCAATAAGCAGCACGGCTCGTAGTGGGTATAAAAATGTGTACTATGTAAAGCCCAAAAAAAGGACAGTTCCGGGGCAAGTCCTAAAATTTGTCACGCTACTACGGCTTAAGTTCTAAAACTTTCATTTTGTGCATTTAAGTCATAACACTTGCAATGTGAATGCACTTGAGTCATTCTATTAGCTCTGTCAATTTTATGTGGACTAAAATGCCAAATGACTTTTCTTATTATCTTTTAATCCTACGTGGCCATTAATTAAAAAAAAATGCCACGCAGATTTTCCGTCCACTAAAACCTAACGGAAGAGCTAAAGAGGATGACTGTCACAAATTTTAGGGCTTAAGTGCACAAAATGAAAGTTTTAGGACTCAAGCACTCTATCATAACAATTTCTAGGACTCCTGCTGTATGTCCCCCAAAAACAATGTATAAGAGAAAAACATAGTACAAGTACATAAATGAAAATATGTGTAAGAAGAAATATACATATCTGTAAATATATAAGGGGATAACAAAACAGAAATTCTAATTCCTACATCAATGGCATCAAGTAACAGGAACTTAAGTCATACCCGAGTCCTCACTGTTATTCCCAGCACGGTTAGTTAGATGGCAAAGCATTAGATATGGTACTCTGAGACTTTGTCTCCATCGTCAACATCTTCAATGATATCTTCTTTAAATAATCGGACTAAAAGGGAAAAGAAGCAGAGATCACTACATCACTTCATAACAGACCAACAAATTAAGTAATCAAATTACAAAGAAAATGAAGCAGATGCCAGTTTGAAACTATAACTTAAAACTTAAGTAAAATATCACAGCACTGAGCAAACCTGATTTCACTGGTGCAAAGCTAAATTTAAATAGTTAAACAGTTCCAGTTACTATATATATGCACGCATCATAGAAATTCCCAACAAATTATGCGAATAAAAGAATGATTCTCTAAATATTTTAAGCACAATCCTATCCAGTTTGTTTATGCGTCCTCTATCCACATAGAAACATGATACAGAATAAGTACGCACTGGCTCCCGGGCGACTTCATATCAAAGAGAATGAAACGCACGTAGTGGACATGGACATCATATAATACCTGGCTTATTGCAGCAGTGTAAATTTTTTCCTCAAACCTCACGGCTATTTTCTTGAGTTCTTGCAAACCCTCTGGACTAGAAACAGGAAGATGTCTCTTCAAAGTCTCCATTCTGTGTATCAAGAGAGATTTGCACTTCAGCTGAAATCATTTCTGGCCAATAATTTCTTTCTCAATGACAACTAAGATTTCATTAAGAAGTACCAATGTCTAACAGAGCTGAAATTAAGTAATCCTAATAATGTCATAAAATCTAATGCATAACAGATAAAATATCCGGTGGAAGTTGCATATCGTTCAACAAACTATGAATAGCTTTCTCCTGGATAAGAAAGCAAACCGAGAAATGACTCAAAGTCACACATACAAGAATTCACAAACCTAAAAAACTTTGGTAACACCTAACCCCAAACACATTAATAGAACCTTGTTCTATTACAAGGGTATGGGCCGGAGTTCAAGAGTTGCACCTCAAGGTAGGTGAAGAAGTTTACTGCAGAAAACCTTTGGACCATAAACGCCTATAACAACTTTAGTGACGCTATTGAATTGGAAAGGGGAAAAAAAGATAATGGCCCACGTACCACTTCCAGTAACAGCATATACGAACTAAATAAATTTGAGATTGATAAAAATAACACAAGCTACAAGCAATAAGATGCTTAAAAATCCTCAGGTTCCGGATAAGTAATTTTGTTTTTCGTCACGAGCATAACAGGAGATCATCCGGTAACTGTTTTCCTGCCAGAAAGCCACACAGCCTTACCTCTGCAATTACGTTCGTCTACATACTATGGTAAACCCTACCGATTGTAAACAAAAATAGAAGACAATCCATTTCAATGAAGAAAGAAATACATCCGAATTACGATGGGACCTAAGCAAAACCATCATCTTATGCGATATGACCAGTTGACCGCCAATATAACAAGAGCTATCTGCCTACATACCCGCTGAATCCCACGACAAAACTTAACCAAGACTAAACCATCGAACGAGAAAAAATTACAGAGCAGAAGGCTACCGCAGAATTTATGCCGCCCCTCCACCAAAGAACATGACCATATTGTAAAACCATGACTTCTTTAACATACTCTAAACCCTTGGAAATCGTCCCTAAGCAACGATCCATCATAAACTCCACATATTCCCTACGAAAACGATTAAAAAAAAAAAATAACCCAAGCGAAGGAAGGAGGAGGACTCACATCTTGTTGACAATCCTCTCCCGCGATTCGGGTGGCAACTGAGCCCTCCAATCACCCCCATCAAGCGGAGCTCCAGTGCCGCCGACGCCGCCGGTATCCATCATATCCACTCCTCAAAAACCTCAACAACCAACAACCAGCACGGGACTTAACACAAGCAATAAACAACGATCAGCACACACCTACCCCAATACAATCAACGCCGATTCAAGAACCCAAACCCACAAATCCTCCCACGTTCCCACAAGAGCCCTCGAACACCCGAAGAGCGGTCGATGAATAGCGAAAGAAGAGTGTCGAGCTCACCTTTGGGAGGAGACGGAAGGACTTTTGGCCGAAAGGTGATGAAGAGAGAGAGAGCGAGACGCTTGTGGAGATGCTTGGGCTAGAAGGTGCACTGCATTTGGACTTCGTTTTATCATTAAGAGGCCCACAAGGCGGTCGATGACTCGATGTCCAAAGCGAAGCAACAAGAAAAAGAATAAGATTCGCCGCCATAGGTGTGGCCAGCGGCCACGTGTCTCTTGCTTTTGTCAGTGTCTTGTCGATGGATCGGTCCCGCACAACTCGGCCCGATTCTTTTCGACCGTAGGAAATTCCAAGTAGGGCCCAGCAAGATGTACAGCTCAGAGCGGGATTAGACCGGATCGGATCGGATCGAATCAACCGGTGTAATCCAGTTCTCGAAAATATCAATCATGTTCCCGATTCCTAAAAGTAGAACTGTTTTCCGGGCGATCTGATTCTCGATTTTAGGGTGAAAACCGGACTGGATCGATAAATATATATTTTTAATTTTTTCATATATATATGAAAAATATTTAATATTGGTCCCATTGAAATCGATTGTTTAATTTTTCGTATATTATATATTTTTCTAATTTTTTATGGCTTTATGGGATCAAATCAGAACTATAAAGGAAAAAATGGAGCAATCGGTTTCCGGTTTATAAATAATATTTAATATTAATTTCATTAGAACCGGACCGGATTATCAGTCTGGTCCAGTCCATGGTCCCAAGATTAGTTGATCTGATCTCCGGTCCTAAAAACTGGAAATCGGATTGGGATCAGTTCTCAGTTCTTGGGTTGGATCAAACCGGACTGGATCGAACCGAGAACCGCTCACCACTAATTCCAAGTAAACTAGAGAGCAGCGAATCTTGACGAGCTCGAGCTTGATGGTCCTGATCCACGATACCAATCTTGCCTTTATGCTACAGCTCGAACGTTTCTCAGAGACAAATGGGTCAAGATATATGTGCGCATCTCGAACTAAAGTTCTCTGGTCGCTCGAGCCGGAGTAAATTTTTTTTTCAACAAGTTAAGACAAGCCTAAGATGAATGATGCTTATAGGAGAAATCCTTTCCAACGTATTCGTACCTCGTGTGGGACTTAAGTTATACATAAAACCACCTTTCGAATATAGTGTGTAATCAAAGATGACCATAGTTAGCCTTAAATAATGGGAAAATCGTCCAAAAAGTCATAAACATGTTGTACTTTTTTATTAGTTCAATTCTAAACTTTTTTATTTTGTCAATAAAGTTACAAACATTTTCATTATTTATCAATTGAGTCAATCCAGTCAATTTTACCCTGAAATCATTGACTTGGACGTTGGCCATTTTACGTGGCACAACCGGCACTGATATAGACATTTTTAATTTTTTTGACTTTTTAAATATAATTTTTATGATTTTTTATTTTATTTTTCCTTCTTTTTTTCCTATTCTTTTTGCCGGTGGTCATTAGCTAGTCACACAAAACGAATAGAGAAAAAATGAAAGGGAAAAAAATAAAATAATAAAATAAAAATCGAAAAAAATATTCAAATAGTTTTTAAATTAGGAAAAAATATGACTGAATTGACACAATTGCAATATGTTTAATACTTACGTCAATCAATTTTATCCATAAGTGGTTTTAACTTTCTAGCTCACCAAGATAACTGCCACTTGATATTGGTACCTCCATTTGACATCCCTGATCGATTCATTTTCTATGTTCCTCGTGCCCAACACTAAGTAAAATATTTTGCAATAAGATAGTTCAACAAAATCTTTTAAATTTCAATCGTCACATTTTCTAGGACGGATTTCTTATCCGGCATTTTATCCAAGTATATCTGGTTGATCCAATCCAAAGGAGTTCGCAAAACACCGGATAGAATAATTTGTTATCATATCCGGACTTAAATTGGGACTACCAAACGTAGCATGTAAATCCATTAGGATTCTTAATTAGTTATGTTATGATTAAGGAAATGGAAAAGATATGAAACGACAAAAAAAGTAAGTTTTTAAAGGCTCCTAGAAAGCAATCATACATACATTCAATTTTTGTTTCGAAGAAATTATTTAAAGAAACAAAGCGCTATATATAGATATATGCATATATTATAGGTTACAGATGCTTCTGCACTATATATTGAGTGTTTTTTCTCCTCAAATCACCAATTTTAAACAATTTGGTTTCATATAATGATTATACATTATCTCTACAATTATAGAAAAAGATGCACCGCTTTCTTTCTAATTGGTTTTTGCTTGATTTTGGAGGAGGCATATAATCTACCTAAGATTGTTTGTTTTAATTGTGCGTAACAATGCTAACTAGTTTTGAGTAAAAAGCTTCAGATAAATAAAGAATTCTTCAATCTCTCTATGCTACGAAGGAAATTGCTAGCGTTGTTCAACTTCATATTTCGGCTCAAGAATTTCAATAAAATACTTGCCGACTCTAAGACAAATAGCAAAGCAAAAGTATATACTAAAAAATTGACAAAAAGATAATTTTTTTTTGGTCAAAACAAAAAGATTATTCGAAGATAGTCATTTAATACGCGCATAACACAAGTTACCCCATCACTTGAAATATCATACCCTTGTCATAAATTTCTCAAAGATTTAAAGTTCCTCATAATTTTCTCATACTACCATAAATTGGATTCATTTATTAAAATAACCTAAATCACTTTTTTTTTCATGTATCAAATGTTCATGTGCATGTTTGTGTGTTACAATTAAAATCTCCCCATCATGTTAAAAAGACGAAGCTATAATGACAATAATATTCGAAATCTGATTTGTGTGGATTTCGATGATCTGATTTGACTTCTACGTCAATCCACCAACACCTTCATAAAAACCTCCGAGTCCCTCAAAATCTATGCATGGCGGAGAGACGGCGGCGTCCGGTTTCTACGCCGGAGGCGGCCGAGGAGTATGATCACATCAGCCGCTTGCCGGACGCCATAATCCACCGCATCTTCTCCTTCTTGCCCTTCGAGGACGTGGTGAAGACCAGCGTGCTATCCGAGCAATGGCGTTTAGCCTGGACCTCCACTCCATACATCAATCTCTCCCCCTCAAAGGGCGCCTCGATCGGCACAACACTGAGCCGCTGCACAGCTGCTCAGCTGGAGAAGTTCCATCCCGATGCTGCTAAACCTGAGATCAACATCCCCACCAACACCTATCGGTGGATTCTCTTCGCCGTGCAGCACAAAGTGAAAGACGCTTCGTTGGTCTTTGCAGATTACAATTACCGCGCACCAGAGTTCTTGTGCAATTGCGCTTCGCTGGTGAGCTTGCGAGTGTCGAACTGTATTTTTTCACCGGATATTACAGTCCACCGGCCTTCCCTTAAGAAATTGTGCCTTCACGACGTCCCCTTGCAAGAGGATATGGATATCTTGAGCGGGTGCCCTGTTCTCGAATCTCTTACGTTGCAGCATTTGCGTTCCTCCGCCGGCACGTGCGATCTCCGGATCGATTCGAGGTCTCTGAGAGAGCTGGTGATTGAGTACTGCTATATACTGTCGCTCGATGTTTCGGCTCCGAATCTGCTTTCGTTGCATTTGTCGGGCTTGTTTGTCCTCACAGGCTTTAGACTAAATGGAGCATCTTCATTAGAAGAGGCTGAGTTGAACTTTGACACGCCGACTGATTTCCGTGGCGACTTTCCTGAGCGATTGAAGTTCCTTCTTGAGCAGCTGCAACATGTCGCGAAAATCACTATGGGAAGCTGGTGCATTGAGGTGCGAGCTGATTTTCCTTATTACTTAGATTACTTCCTCTTCTTTACGGAATGTTCGGCTATAAATACCCGTAACCGCGACACGAGAAAATCAAGCCTCGAGTGTTTTCTATCTTCCTCTCTCTTGAAAGCAAAGGCTGCTGCTGCATGGCCCTTCTTGTCCCTGGAAGCTGGGGCCGATCCATTTCGCTCTTAAAGCCTTGACTCTTGGTAGAAATAGAAAGTAAAGCAATGGTCATATATTGTTATGTTAGTCGGATCACAATTTTAGTTGTTTTCAGGTTCTATCAGTTGCGGAGGCAAAGGGAATGCCGCACCTGTCATCGAGATGGCGCAATATCAAAGTGTATACTACAGTTTGTAAACGCGATCTTCTAGCTTGGACCTCCACTCCATACATCCATCTCTCTCTCCTCAGCGGGTGTCGTTCCTTCGATCAGCAGAGTAGTGAGACTCTGCACAGCTCCTAAGATAGAGAAGTTCCATCTTCACGCTACTAGGACTGATTTGCGCATCCCCACTGAACTCGATCGGTGGTTTTGCTTTGCTGCGGCCTGCAAAGTGGAAGACGGTTTTTTTTTGGATGTAAAATGTAAGTATTATAAAATAGATGAAGAATAGCAGCTTAAGAGTATTCCCCAGCATTACAATAAAGCTAATAGTTCAAAAAGATGGAAATATGAAGCCTCCATATAGTAGCCAAAGCAACATTTATATGGGAAGGTCTAATTTTTTGGAAGAACGAAACTCTACCGCTTACATTTTTACGCACGTTAGCTAGAATAATATGAATGTCATATGACTTATTTTGTTGGCTTTTGGATATTGGTACGGCGTTTCGTTGGCTTTTGGATGCTGGTATGGCGCGTCGCAGGGGAGCTTGCGGTTGTCTTGTTGTATTTTTTCATGGGATTTTACCATCCACTGGCCTTCACTAAAGAAACTGTGCCTTCACGAGGTTCCCTTGGATAATGACTAGATAATGAAAATCTTGAGCGGGTGCCCTGTTCTTGAATCTCTTACTTTGCGTCTGCGTTTCTCGCTTGGCAATCGCAACCTCCGGATTGATTCAAGATCTCTAAGAGAGTTGGTGATTGAAGCCGTTTTTACTCTTCTTTTTTCTTGTTCGGTCGATGTTTCAGCTCCGAATCTGCTTTCATTGCGTTTGTTGGGCGGATATTCCCTCATAGGCTTCGGACCAAATGGAGTATCTTCATTGGAAGAGGCGGAGTTGAACTTTGACAAGCCAACTGGTTTTTGTGGCCATCTTTCTGACCAGTTCAAGTTCCTTCTTAAGCAGCTGCAGCATGTCGCGAAAATCACAATCGGAAGCTGGTGCCTGAAGGTGCGAAAATCACAATCGGAATCTTGTTGTGCGTGAATTGGTTTTCTTTTGCCCCCGCTGAGTACCACCGAATCGATCAAATCCTTAGTCTTTGTAGTAGTTTTTGTGCACATGCATGCACGTAAAAGCTTATGCTTGATGGTAAATCGTATGTCTGATTTTTAGACTCAGTAAGTTGAGTTCCCGGACCTTATTTGGCCTTTCGATGTTTTGTTTTGTTCCATGAGCATCGAATGAATGCTTGAGCAGTATTTGATCAAGCAGTGACCGAGGTTATTCCTCATTTGTGGAAAAAGTTATTCCTCTTATATCAGACATATATGGATCTCAACAACTAAGTTAATGAGAAATGAGTGGTTTTTCGTATTAAAGCTTTTATTCTTGGTAGAAAATGAAAGTAAAGCAATGGTCAAATCGTGTTCTGCTGCTTGGCTCATAATTCAAGTTGTTTTCAGGTTCTATCAGCTGCGGAGGGACACCTATCATCAAGATGGTGCACTATCACAGTATATACTTCAGTTTGTAAACGCGACCTTCTAGGGATGGCGTACTTGCTGCAGAGTTCTCCACTCCTGGAAAGGCTAGTCATATGCCATCCAAAATTCAATAAATTTGCGGTGTTAATCCATCTTTAATTCTGAACGGAGTTACATATATGCTTTCGGCAGTCAGCCTCATATCATCTACTTTTGGGCTTTTACCATTGAGCTGCTGAAGTACAATCAAATCTCTTATTGCCAAATATGTTTTACGCACGTTTGCATTTACTTACATAAACGAATTGGCGTGTGAAAAAGCTAGGATGCTTTGGAGCTACATGGTAAAAAGCTAATTGTTCTGTAGCAAAGGATGTGATCATTGATCCATTTGGGTCCGTGAGAACTTATAATGTGTTATACCAGGTCAGTCAAGCTTCTTTGTTTTTCATTTTTTTGTACTAAATGTCACTGCTAGGTTATTGCTTCTCCTAACTAGCTCTGAAAAAGCTACTATTGATGTGTGTTTTTTCAGCTCAAGAACCAGGATTTTCCGGAGCTCTCCAACTTTGATGAAAGGCAATTCTGGCGCTCACAGAAGGAGGTCTATTGTGTGGCAAATCATCTTAAAAGGGTTGAAATTGTCGGGTTCGAATTTGACAATAAGAAAACAAAACTTTTGCTTACCTTGGCCAAGTTTCTTCTCGAGGAGGCGGTTGGATTGGAGAAGATGATAATCGACGCAGAATTAAGGAAGTCGCGTCGAGGAGTACCCGTTGCCCCTCATGATCTGATTCAGCTGCAAGAAGGCTGTCGGAGAGTTTCCAGAAATGCTCGAGTTATAGACGATCATCGTTTCAATGGACTCCCTTATGAGTCATGCAAACATAAGCAGAATCACAAACACTGGTATAGAAATAAAATTGCTCGTCTCTTTTTGTGCCACTTTTAATAGTGTGCGAATATGTTGGATTTAGCAAATGCTTTGATGTCTCTTCATTTTGAGTTTTTGGAGTTTAAGATTTCCATTGGATCGAGCTTCTTTGACTTTCATTAGCAATTTCTCATTTGAAATCCTTAGTTTCCCAAAACATTTCGAATTATGTATGGTTCAATTATGCAGATGGCTTAATGCTAACCAGATGGCAAGACCACCGTGTTTGCTCATTAGGTTGTGACAGTGGTTTACTTGTCCTACAAGAACAGGTTCAACTTTCCCTTCTTGGGTAAAGCCGGAGTTCGTACGTGAATGTTGCGGGATGGCCTATATGATCATTAGCCGTGATGCGGGATAATTGTCCAATCAGTCCTAAACCTATTGTACGGCGGTAAATTCAGTTCTAAACCTTTTAATTTTGCCAATTCAGTCCTAAACCTTTTAAATTCTTGCCAATTAAGTCTTTCCGGACAATTGAGTCCTTCCGGACACAAGACATAGTTTTGCCATGTGGCTCGAATTCGACCAATAAGCTTTTAGCTTATTCATTTGTCATCTCTTACCTTTTATCTTTAATTTAAATTTCAGAAAGTTGATAAAGCAAAAGTATATCGAAATTTGTTTTTCCTTGAGTTTAAAATCGGATAGATAAATTAGACGAAGTGTCTTCAAATATATATGAGATACTTTTTAACTCAACGAACTCTCTTTAACCAAGAAAAAAATAAGATAGAATAAAACAAAAATAAAGGTATATTTTCTCTCCTAAATTTATTTGCTTCTTCAAACTCTCTTTCTACCCACAAATATTTTAATTCCATGAAAGCCCATGTACGTTATAAGGATAAATCACAATAACTCAATACCAAATGATGTCCAAATCGCCATCCAAATGCAAAGTACGATTAAGACAAGAAAATTCCTTCATTCTCTAATTTTTAAAAATTAAAATGTGAATTCTTTTATTATAGAATAATTTAATATTATTTTTGTAAATTGACCAAATCATCATATAATTACGTTTTTATTTGACACATTTCATTTCTTTTTATATTCTTTAATGCGCAATATGTGTGCTCTTTTTCACATCAAACGCAAATTAACATCAAAGCTTTGAAAAAATAGCAAATGAGATTAAATCTTATTAGCCAAGCTTCGAGGAAATACTTATTGCTAGGGCAAGTAGAAATTCACACCGGAACCAAACTCCTTACAATAATCTCTATAGCTTTCCCCTAAATAAAATGATCTAATTTACAGAAGATTGAGATGATCATGTACATCTGTCTTGTATATTTGTTAGCGATTTCCGGCTAAAATTAGACTGATGTACTTAATTGGCAAAATGCGAAAATGTTTACGACTCAATTGTCACAATTAAAAAGTTTATGACTAAATTAGCACAAATACATTAGGTTTAGGACATCTTTGGTAATTTTCTCTTCGACCAACAATCTGGATGGTCTTAAGTCAATTGGAACTCAAACCTAACCAAATCAATTCAGTTTGGGAAAAAAACAGAGAACACGCCAAACCAAATAAGGATTTCGGTATTGACCGAAAAATAAATGGATATTAGTTTGGTTCATCGAGTCATTGTGGTCTGAAAATGATTAAGACCAAATTCAGTTCGATTTGGTTCGGTTTTTTGGACCGAGCCTTCAGTATGGCCCTCCAAATGAAGCAAACCCACAGTTTCGATTTAGCTAGATTCTCGATGATTTGAACCGAATTATGCTCACCCTGCACCAAATAAGTTAGGGACTAATCGTTTAAGAAACATGGTTTTCGCTATTCTAGGCTGGTGAAATTCTTGAGCTGCTTGGGTTATCATTTCTTGCGTTCAGGCCATTGTTGTTTAAGATGCGATGAAGCATTCCTCTGCTGTTTTTAAGCTCATGAGATGCCATACTTAGATCATGAATTGGTTTTCGCTAGAGAATTATCTGGGAGGAGTTACTTAAGGTTTAACATTTCTTGGAGGAAACTATCACCAAAGAGCCTACACTATATCTGTTGTAACACCTATTCGCCAAGCTTTTTTTTGTGTTACAAAAAAACTTCAAAATTATAGTAGTGTGACAAATATATCCTCTGTTATAGCTCGGTCCAAGATGGTTAGCAAGAAAACAAACTCGTGTGGATTCAACGTGGCTTTGGGCTCTGTTCGTTTTGCGGAAAATAACTTTCAGGAAAATGTTTTCTGGATTTTCCGGCGTTGGTTTCATGGAAAATAAACTAATCATGGAAAATATTTTCTCTCAATGAAAAAAACACCTTCAAAAGTGGGGAAAATGTTTTCCTCTTTTTGAAGAGAGGAAATAATTTTCCCTCGTCTTTCTTTCACCATTCATTTAATTATTTTTTTTTCTTTTTTTTTTACCGTCTTCTCCGGCCGGTCACCAACCACGGCGAAGGCCGAAGAGGCTCGAGCTTGCTAGATTGGCGACCAAAGGGCGGCAAGGCTTGAGCCTCGTAGATCGGCAAGGCTTGAGGCCTCGCTAGAGGTCAGCGAGCGGGCGAGCTATTGCCTAAGTAGCATCGACATTGACAAGCGACACGTGATATGAGATAACACGCCAACACATCATTTATCAAAACATAGAGAATTTTGACAAGTTTGGACACGTATATTAAATTTATATTTTTATATATACATGATAAATTATCTTTTTTATGATTATTTCAATCAAATTAATTTGATTCAAATCCACCAATAAATAAAAAATAAAAATTGAGTGTCGGACGTGTGTCGGCATCCGACACGTCCGAACACGCTTCCGACACCGACACAAAGGCCCCCGAAGAGTGTCCGTGCTTCCAAGGCTGCTACCTCACGAGTTGTAGTCTGGCAAGCTCGCTGTTCGCGAGGCCTCAAGCCTCTCCAAATTTGGCGAGCTCGCTGTCCTTTGGTGACGCTTGAGCTCGCCTATGGCCAATTGCTAGCCTTCACCGTGGTTGGCAATCGGCCGGAGAAGAAGGTTTAAAAAAAAGATAATTAAAAATTGATTTTAAAAAATAAAAGAAAATTATTAAAAGTAGTGCATGGCGGAAATTTATTTCATACCAAACAGCGAAAAATATTTTCTGGGTCTTTTTCAGATTTTAGCCAAACACCAGAAAATTATGTTATTTTCTTGGAAAATGGCTTCCTAGAAAACATTTTTCATAAATATCACATTTTTCGCGAAACGAACGGAGCCTTGGTGAAACTATTTAGCTTAAAATGTTGGTATCTATTGGAATAAAAATTGGTAATTTGGAAACAATCAAATAAAGGTTACAAAGAAAAAAGTTGGTAATATAAAGTAATGGAGAGTAATCGTATAAAAGTTGGTTGATTACTCAAATTAATGTCGTCGTCAAATTAGTTACACAAATAAGAGTTCGTATAAGAGTTTTTAGTTTGATATAAGAGTTAGTTAGTAATGTATAAGAGTTAGTAGCTTGATATAAGAGTTCGTACCTCTAAATCGTAGTTAAATTAGTTACAAAAATAAACATTTGAAATTTGAAATTCGAAAATAATAAAATAATTTTTTTTTCAGAACAATCAAATAAATTTTGATAAGTTACTCAGATATAAATGGAAAAAAAAGTGTGTATGTCACTCAAATTAGGGTTAACTTTGTCAGTTACTGAAATTATGGTTTATAATTTGATGTAAGAGTTCGTAACTTTAAAGCATGATAAGATACGAAAAATAAAAGTACATAACTTGAAACAATCACAAAAATAATGACAAGTCCATCCAATAAGACTTGGTATCTTCAAATTATTTGATAACTCAACTGGGGATGGTTGATAAGTTTTTCAATTTCAAATTCAAATTGGTAACTTGATATGAGGGTGGAATATAACTCTAAAACTGCGAATTATGTAAATAAATTTTGGTAACTTATTACAGAAGTCGAAAATTCGGAAATAATCAATAAAATTTGTTAATTTAATCACAACATTATACCAATAAGCTTGGTTTTTTTATGACAGGTAAATCCTATGTCCACGATTCCAACCCTCGTACGTCTGTGAATCTTCGAGTGAGATTGTGCATTCCTCTGAGTTCGGTCTACATAGAGAGACCGTAGTTCAAAGGATGAAGCGCTCTGTGAAACTTTTGGGCTGTTGGTGCAAGACAAGACAAGACTGAGTGCTTGTAATCAACCTTATTAGCTACTTTATGAGACAGACGCACTGTAACTTCATGAAACTATACTAAGCTGAGCTAAAAGTTTTTTACAGAACAAACAGAGAGGGACGTTTACTTCAAATGTCTGCCCCAGGTGCTGCATCCAATCACGTCTCCTGTGAATGTTAAGCTATAACTGGGTACAAAAGGGAGAAAAAGAAGTCACTGTTGTCGATGAAATAATCAGGATGTATGCACACGTTTAGATGGACATCCTTGGGAAGGATATCTAAGAATAACCTTCGCACTTGGAGAACACTTTGGGTGCGACAGAAGAATCCGGGCCACTTCAAGCAGCGGACATGGATCGACTGCTTGGGATGATTCAGAATTGGTAGTATTGATCACTATTTTGTCCAGCCAGAGTGCATTCTGGAGGAGAAACTTGAGTAGCGAAAGAACAGGTTCCCATGCCAGCGGATTGGCACCGTGATCAACAATATCAACATGCTTGAGATGCATCAAACAGTGGTAGATCCTCCACTTTACAAAATTCCAAAATTCTTCTCCAGCAAAGACACGACGGCTGACACTTTCCGCATTGAACTTAATCTGCAGATATAGAACATCATGACTAAGGAGGAGATGAACATTTGGAACTAGATGAGACAAATATCGAGGTTTGACAGTATAAAATAACATTTACTATCCCAAGAGAGATATAAATCTATTGAGAATCCAAAATGTCAATTACACAGAGGTACAAAAATGATTTTCAACCACAAGAAGAAAAGAAATGACAGGTTTATACGCGGCCTAAGGCTGAAATTCACAATCTATATATGTTCCAATAAATGTGGTGTTCTGACCAAAAAAAAAAGAAGCAAATGGTGTTAAATTAACCAAGTGAACTGAGAGGGTTCTACGACCAAAAAAAAAAACTGAGAGGGTTCTAGTAGTTGTGTACCGCAGAATTGGGTGTGCAAGTCATTTGTAAGAATAGCTTCTCCAAGCGCCGCGTACTTTCGAGTATTTTTGCTATAGCCTCGGGAACTCCCTCATGGTCTGCTGTGCCGATTAATATCAGATGCCGACATTCTAAGGATGGAAGAAACACTTCTCTCGCCTCCATTAATGACAGCACCTAAGCGCATCATCGTGGTGGAAGAAGAAGAAACTGATCACTTTTACTTTCTTTAAGCACTAAAGAAGATCAAACATAGGGCATGCTTGCAATTCCAACGACATCTCGCAATAGCCGACAGACCACATGAATGAGCAAACAAGGACATCAGATTTTAGTCTTATCAAAGTCAATGTAATGCTGGACCCATAAATGCGATAATAGGTTACGATGTGTAAAGTTCTACTATGAAAAGGAAGAAAAGCCTCATCCGGCAAAAATTTCATTGAAGCTCCATAAGATGACAATGTTTCTTTGAAATAACAATATATGAGCATTGTTATCAAGCACCAATAAACAATATCACAATTCATCCAAAGCAAATGGCAAAATGTGTAATGTCTTTTTTTTTTTTTTTGGTAAGGTAAGAAATGGCAAAATGTGTAATGTCTGTCCGCAACTTGAACAAAAAATAACAGGGTTAAAGAAATCGGCTCGCACCTGAAGGCACCAGCTCCCCATCACCAATTTCGTCACGTGATGCAGCCTCTTGAGAAGTCCCTTGACAAGATCACCACGAGCCTTAACTTTATCGAGTGAGAAACTTTCCATGTTGAAATTTAACTCAGCCTCAATCAAGGAAGACACTTCATCTAGACTGAACTCTCCCCCCCGAGAATTGCCCAATAGGCGCAATTTGAGAAGATGAGGAGCCGAAATTTTCAACATCAAACCTTGACCAGGACGAAACTCGTGAGAATCGATCACCAACTCTCTAAAACTTTTTGATTCAACCATGATGTGCTTGACGCCCCGACAACTTTTCAACTCAAGGAACTCTAGAACAGGGCTGCCACTCAGAACTCTCACCATCCCATCATCGTTCAATTCCCCATATTCAATGCGCAATGTCTTCAGCGAACACCAATTCACAATGCCGAACACCGAAAAACGGCATCGGGACACGCACAAACTCACCAGTGTGGTGCAGCAGAACAAGATTTGCGGCAACGCATAGATTTTGCGGCGCCAGTAATGCAAGGTTACCGATAGCTCTTCAACGTCATGCTTGATGGCAAACCGGAGCCACCTATCAAGACTTGACTGCATCAAGCCGAGACAAGGAGCATCAAAGAGGAATCTTTTCACCTTATTTGCGGTGCAGCGTAACAGCACCGAGTCGACGAAAGCGATGAAGCTCTTGAATTTCCGGCTATTGCCAGAGGGGAAAGAGAGACTCATGTACTGATTAGAGGTCCAAGTGGAACGCCATCGCTTGGACAAGACGCTGGTTTTGATGGCGTCTTTTGTGGTCAAGAAGGAGAAGATATGAAAGATTATGTCATCGGGCAATTGGCTGATGTAATCCACTGGGTTTCGGGTTTCATCTTGATTGGAAGGAGGTAGTCGTGCACGTTTCCATTGGCATGGTTGATTGTTGATACTGGCCACGTGTGGAGGAGTCTTCAAGATTTTGCCTTTACCCACTGATGATGATGAAGAGTAAGGTTGGCAAGAAATGTGAGAAGACGACTATATAAACTCTGATCAGCACAAAAGGAAAGTAACTAAACCCCAAAAAGTCTTCTGGCTTTTCTTCAAAAAAAATAATGGACAAGCGAACCGAGAGAGAGCTTGTGAAGGACAGAGATCTAAAAACCCTATAGGAAAGCTCGAGGCTACTTAGAGAACGAAGGGGGTTGAAGAGAGAGACAAAGAATGGAAGAGCGAGAGAGTACGAAGTCCACTGAAGTGTGAGAATTTGCAGAAAACGAAAAGGCGAGAGAGAAAATGAGGAAGAGAGAGAGAGATTTGATTAGATGAGTGGAGGCAGACTTATTTGATTAATGGGCAGGCCAAACCAGGCTGAAGCCAAGGAACAATTATTCTGAGTATTCCGAACCAACTACAGTTGACTTGCTTGAGGCTGATCCACAGCTAAGATATTAGGAATTGGTTGGCTTTAGCTTTGAATTTGTGGATGCATAACTTGAGATAACATACAAAATATACAAGTTATGTTAGAGAATAAAAAAAATGGATCAATACATGCATAGCAGCATTAACTGCGAATAGCACAAAAGATGAGAGGAATGAGGGATAGATGCACCCCGAGGACAACCTTTAGAGCATTATGTAATTACTCCAACTTGAAACTTTCTGAGCAAGTGATCCTAGATGGATAATGGATACGCAAAAAGGCATTTTCTTTTCAGCAAGTACTAAATAAAAATCTTTGTGAAGTGCATGTACTTGAATTAATCTTGAAGTCTTAAAGAAAACAAAACATAAAAGAGAAAACGGAATCATCTTTTGCAAGCATGCATACTCCAACGCCATCAGAGAGACTCACTTTTAACAAAAAAAATTTGAGGCAAAGAAGTGGGAGGAAGTTACAAAAGATGCAAACATATGGCCCTTTCTAGTTAAACTAAAGCTTGCTGCCACTCTTTGAAAAACTTGTTCTTCACAAATGCATATCTGATTCTATGAAGAAAAAAACCGAGATCTATCAGTTTTTAAATCAATAAGTTACAAATGAAACAAAGAAATTCAAATGTGCCACTGCCCATGGTACAAATGTGCATTTGAGGTTACAAATGAGCAAGATTGGAAAAAGAAATTAACTTAAGGGTTCCCCCAAAAATACCATGTGCCAATGGAGCATTTACCCTATCAGTAAGTAGCACGGCTTGTCGTGGGTATACAAATGTGTACTATGTAAAGCCCCAAAAAAGGACAACTCCAGGGCCAAGTCCTAAAATTTGTTATGCTAATGAGCTTGAGTCCTAAAACTTTCATTTCATGCATTTGACTCATAAAACTAGCAATGTCAATGCACTTGAGTCATTTCACTCACTTGTCAATTTTAAGTGGACGGAAGATGCCACATGACTTATTTTATTATCTTTTAATCCTACGTGGCCGTTAATAAAAAAAAATGCCACGTAGATTTTGCGTCAACTAAAACCTAAAAGAGCTAACGGAAGAGCAAAAGGGATGACTGTCACAAATTTTAAGACTTAAGTGCACAAAATGAAAGTTTTAAAACTCAAGTGCTCTATCATAATAATCTTGAGGACTCCTGCTGTATGTCCCTCAAAAAAAGAATGTATAAAAAAAAATAGTACAAGTACATAAATGAAAATATGTATAAGAAGAAATATACACATCTGTAAATATATATAAGGGGATAATAAAATGGAAATTCTAATCCCTACGTCAATGGTATCAAGTAGCAGGAACTTAAGTCATACCTGAGTCCTCACAGCTATTCCCAGCAGGGTGTGATGGCAAAGCATTAGGCATGGTACTCTGAGACTTTGTCTCCATCGTCAACATCTTCAATGATATCTTCCTTAAATAATCGGACTATAAAATTGAAAGGAAGCAGAAATCACTAAATCACTTCATAACAGACCAAAAAATTAAATAATCAATTACAAAGAAAATGAAGCAGATATCAATTTGAAACTATAACTCAAAACTTAATTACAATATCATAGCACAGAGCAAACCTGATTTCACTGGTGCAAAGCTAAATTTAAACATTTAAACAGTTCCAGTTAATATATAAATACATGCACCATAGAAATTCTCAACAGATTGCAAGAATAAAAGAAAGCTTCTCTAAATTTTTTAGGCACAAGCCTTTCCAGTTTGTTTATGCATCCTCTATCCACATAGAAACTTGATACAGAATAAGCAAGCACTAGCTCCAGGGCGACTTCATGATAAGCAATCAAAGATAAGAGCAAAGAGAATGAAATGCACATAGTGGATATGGACATCATATAATACCTGGCTTGTTGCAGCAGTGTAAATTTTTCCCTCAATCCTCAAGGCAATTTTATTGAGTTCTTGCCAGCCCTCTCGACCAGAAACAGGAAGATGTCTCTGCAAAGTCTCCACTCTGTGTATGAAAAGAGATTTGCACTTCAGCTGAAATTATTTCCGGCCTATAATCTTTTTCTCAATGATAATTAAGATTTCATTAAGTACCAAGGGGGTGCCACCCCTACGAAATGGCTTAAAATAGAGGCCAACCCACATACAAAATAATGCACAAAAGACTTTGTAGAATTTCCAACAAAATAGATGTATGAAATTGGACTTTCCTGCTATACCAAAAGTGAAGAGTGCACAAACAATTATCCCTAAAATATCCCACGAGGATTCAACTTCTTGAAATACCCTTTTATTCCTCTTTCTCCAAATGAGCCAAAAAACAAGGAGAGGAATCATCTTAGTGATCTGTTTCTTTCCGACACATGAACTGAAAGCCCCTCTCCAAGCCCAAAGTTCGTATCATACTGTGCCTAAGGTCAACCGATTTACTCCTAAATTGAAAGAACAGTAGCCCAAATCTTTCTGGTCCAGCTACAATGTAAAAGTTATTGATTCACGCTCTCTTCTTCAGTCTTGCACAAAAAGAACCTATTGGCCAGTAATTTTCCTCTCTTCTAAAGATTATCCGAAGTAAGAATACATCCCCAAGCAGCTTGCCAAGCAAAAAATGAAACCTTCAATGGAACCATGACTTTCCAAATTGATTTCCATGGGAAGAGTGTGCTCTGTTGTAATTGCATCTGAGTAGAAGAGAGATCGGAGTAGTAGGATTTGACAGAAAAAGTTCCAGAGGTACAACAATTCCACTGTGGCATATTGCCGTCACATCTAACATCGCTCGATACAACAACTCAAAAAAATTCGAGAAGCTTCGAACTTCTAATCTTGAGCCCTAAGTAGGATATTAACTTACCACACTGTTTCTCCATTGTCAGTCTTCCAACAATTGGCCACCCTAGCTCTCTTGTTTCTTGCTAGTGCACACACGTCCAGGAATAAGTCTTTGAAAGCAGTGTCTGCACACCACATGTCATCACGCAACATAGTATGCCTACCATTTCCCACTCTAATAGAAAGTCTGTTTTTGAAAGCATCCCATCCTTGCCTAATGTGCTTCCAAAGCCCGACTCCATGTGCTCCACAACTAGATTTTGTTATCAACTCTGAATCTTCCAAACCAAATTTTGCAACTAGTACCCTCCTCCAAGGGCTAGTTTTCTCCCCATTAAATTTCCACAGTCATTGTCCAAGCAAAGCTTTATTACATACAAGAACCAACAACTTTACCCCCAACCAACACCCCCCCCCCCAATTAGCAACTGGTTGTGTTACAATACTCCAATTAACTAAACAAAATCTCAGATTATCATCCCCATCTCCCCGAAGAAACTTTTTTTGTATGCTCTCAAGTCTTTTTGCCACTGAAATAGGGATTGGAAGCAAAGAAAGAAAGTAAACAGAAGATTAGAAAGTGCACGCTTCATCGACATAAGTCTACATCCCTTGGACAAATAAGCCATCTTCCACCCACTAAAACTCTTCTCAAATCTTTGCATCATCAGATTCTATGCAGCTTTTGCTTTGTAAGTGGATCCCAACTGCAACCCCAGGTACTTTATAGCTAAGCTGGCAACCTTACAACCACGAATCCGAAACATTTCTTGCAAATTTACATTCTCACCCACAGGAATTATTTCACTTTTTTCCCAAATTCACTCTCAGTCGCAAGACAGCCTCAAAACATAACGGTATGCTTCTCAAGTGTAAAATTTGTTCGATGTCATCCTCCAAGAAAATTATGGCGTCATCCGCAAATGAAAAAGGAAAACTGGAATCGTCATTACAAGCATTGTTGACCGTGAAACCATTGATCTAACCTTCGTCAGTAGCTTTAATCAGCATCCTGCTCAACACTTCCATAACCAACGCAAACAACAAAAGTGACAGAGGACTGCCTTAAATCTCTAAAACACTTGAAGAAACCTCTTGGGCTGCCATTCACCATATCCGAGAAAGCCGGTGAAGAGATGCATTTTGAAATCCATTTACACCATTGGTCACCAATACGCATTCTTCTTTACACATAAAAAAAAAATTCCCATGATCCCTGATCATAGGCCTTCTCCATGTCCAATTTGCAAAGCACTCTTACTTTTCTTTCCTCAAGACAATCATCCTCAGCCTCATTGGCAGTAAGAATAGCATCCAACGTTTGACGAGCTTCCACAAAAGCGTCTTGAAAAGGTCCACAAGGTGAGGTAGAACCTTTTCAAATGACCAGTAAGAACTATGGCTAAAATCTTATAGACGCTACCCACCAAGCTTACAGGCTGAAAATCCTTAACATTCATCACACCAGGCTCCTTAGGAATGAGAACTAAGAATGTACAATTGAGATTATCTACAAACTTCCCCCCTACTCTGGAACTCCTTTAGAAGGTCTTCGCTAACAATCTCCAATTCTCCTGAAAAATTTCCACGTAAACCCATCAGGATCTATTGCCTTATCTCCATTACACTCCAAGACTGCCCTTCTAATCTCCTCCTCGAAAGGCGTTTGCAGCATCTCAACCATATTGGGATCAAGAGAAGCCTCCATTTCCGGTCTCTCAAAACATCTCTCCCTGTATAAATCAGCATAGAATTCTAGATAACCACGCACTCATGGCATCCACATCTTCAACAGCCATCCCAAAAACTTCCATCTTACAGAGGAAGTTATATCTTCTATGAGCATTGGCCATCTTTTGAAGGACTTCGTGCTTTTGTCACCCTCATCAAGCCAAATCTCCCGAGACATATGTCTCCAGGAGGTTTCTTCCATTTGAATCAACAAAGCAAGAGCTTCTTAAATTCCATTCTCCTAAAGCGCTCTTCCTCCATTAAAGTCATCCGGATCTCCTAATCCCCAAGCTCTTCAACTTCTTGAATTGTCTCTTTCATTTTGTTACCCATAATTCCAATCTTGTCACGACTTCATGTTTCATAATATATTTCAGCCCCATGAGCTTCGAAGCAAAAGTGAAGCCGGCCTACCGCCTGAAAGAACTTCCAGTAATCGATAACTACCTCCTTGAAATCTTCTGTTTTGTGCCAAATATTCTCAAACCAGAAAGGAGTGGGGCCCCATTCAATACCTCTCTCCTCTAACACAATTTTATGGTGGTCTGAGGTCACTCGAGGTAACAAATTTTGAATCGAGTTCAGGTGACATCCTCCCATGTTCTCGAAACTAAGAACCAATCAATGCGTGAAAAGGATAGCCTCTCCCCGTCCCTGGACCAAGTATACTTGCCACCTATCAACGACAAGCCAATCAGGCAAAAGGTGTCTAAGATCTGCCGAAATTCCCTCATGCAAGCTATGTCAGTACCAATCCCATTCCATTCATGTGGAAACAATACCATGTTGAAGTCTCTCCCAATCACCTAAAGCACTCCCCATTTGCTTCTGAAATCAGAGAGCTAATCCCCGAAAGAACTCCGAGCGTTACCCTCTCCAGGACCATACACCCCTGTAAACACCCTCTCCTCCCCATTCTCTGCACCTCAAAACAGGCACAAGACACTAAATTGGCCCACTAAGCAATCTACCAAGTTGACTAATTTCTCGTTCCACATCACTACAATGCCCCCACATGTTTGGAACGCCAGTAATTCTTCCAACTAGAACATCTAATTCCCCATACGCCTGTTTTACCAGGTTCTACAACTGCATGGTAATCCATCCACCATTTCAAGTCCTCTATAGAGAGGTATATCAACAATCTCCTCCATCTGGCATACTCCGTCAATCTGAACAAGTGCTCCTTTTCGGCCTGTAACACAAGCTCAAAAGATTTTCTTTCCACAAGAACCCTAACCTTGTAGGTCTCTCGTGACAAAACCAGCCTCAACAATCGCACGTGGCAAAGAAGATGAGAGGAAAATTCTTCAACGTCGCAGAGAAAGCAGATAGCATATAAAAGAAGAGGAAAAGAGCCTACGGGGCCAATGGGGCCATTGTCGATGGCTCGCCAGAGTTCATGGTGGTCAATGGAGGTTAGGGAGGTTGCTGGAGCTGGAAAACAGAGGGGTCAAGACCTGGAAGATGGTCAGGAGTTGAAAGTGGGTAAGAAAAGGATGAAAGGTCAGAAGAAAAGGTTTGCCGGAGATGGTCACAAAATCCAGTGTATAACAGAGCTGAAATTACATATTCCTACCATAGTCATAAAATCCAATGGATAACAGATGAAAAAAATCCAGTGGATGCTCAAAAAATTACAAATAGCTTTCTCCCAGATGAGAAAGCAAACTGAGAAATGATTCAAAATAACACACATAAGAATTCACAAACCTATAAAATTTTGGCGACACCTAACCCACACACATCCTCCTATTACAAGAAGTACGGATGGGAGTTCAAGCGTTGCACCTCAAGGTAGGTGAAGAATAAGTTTCCTTTGGAAAAGTTTTGGCCCTTCAACCCCTACAACGACTATAGTGACGCTATTGAATCGGAAAGGGGAAAAAATTTCAAGATGAATAGAGAATAACACAACCTACAAGCAATAAGACACCCAAAAATCCATAGGCTCCAGATAAGTAAGTTTCTGTCAAGAGCATAACAGGCAATCGCCGGTAACTGTTCTCCTGCCAGAAAGCCACATGGCCTTACCTCTGCAATTATGGTCGTGTACATACTATGGTAAACCCTCCTGCTTGTAAACAAAAATAGGAGATAATCCATTTCAATTGAGAAAGAAATACAACCATCTTCTTATGCTCTATATAACCACCAATGTATTGAGACTTAACCAAACAATCCAACGAGAAGAAATTACAGCGAAAGCTACCTCAGAATTCATGTCGCGCCTCGACCTAGTAACACGACCATACTGTAAAACCATCATTTCTTTAACATGCTAAACCCATGGAAATCGTCCCTAAGCAACAATCCATCATAAACTCCACACTTCCCCTTGGAAAACGATAAAAACCCAAGCAAAGGAAGGAGCACTCACATCTTGGCGACAACCCTCCCCCGCGCTTCGGGCGGCAACTGAGCCCTCCAACCGCCCCCATCAAGCGCAGCTCCAGCGGCCCCGTCGCCTCCCCCGCCACCGGGCGGCACCGGCCTCCAGTTAGCGTTACCCATCATGTCAGCTCCTCAAAAGCCGCAACACCCAACAACCGCACGGGACTTAACAACACAAGCAGCAAACAGCAATCAGGACACACCCACCAACCCCAATACAATCAACGCCGCTTCAAGAACCGCAAACCCACGAATCCTCCCGCGTTCCCCACAAGAGGCCTCGAGAACCCAGAAGAACAGTGGACGAACATCGAATGAAGAGCGTTGATATCACCACTTTGGGAGGGTGGATTGGACTTGGCACTCTGTTTTAATATTGGAAGCAGGCAAGGTGGTCAATGACACGATACACAGAGCAAAGCAAAAGGAAGAAGAAGACGACGAAGAGGAATGAAGAAGTAGATTCGCCCGACACTGATGATGTGGCCACCCCCTTCTTTGCTTTGTCGGGTCGGTCTCAAGTCGGGTCACGAGATGGCCCGATTCTATTTTAATTAAAGAAATATGAGATTGACTTAAATGTCGCGACCATGGGGAAATTACCAAAAAAAGATCCTCCAATTCATTCCTATACTTTTGCTTTCGCCAATTAAGTTATAAACTTTTTGTATTTATGCAAATTCGATCTATCCGGCCATCCTCTCCAACCAAGGTGGGGAAAAACAAGAGAAAAGAAGAAAAGGGAGAAAAAGAAAATAAAAAATTTGAAATTTTAATAAAATATTATTAAAACTTATTTACGTCAGCACACCGATACTCAACAAATGACGGCCAGTAATCGTGTCAGTGATTTGTGGCCAAAATTGATCAGATGGATTGAATTGGCATAAATGTAAAATTATTCAAGGTTTAATTGGTTAAGAGAAAAAATGATTTAAGATTGAATTAACAAAATGAGGACTCGCATTTTCTCAGAAGCCATAATGAAAAAACAAATAAATAAATAAAATCAGAAAAATTATTTAAAAATTATAAAATTAGTCTAAGCCCGCAAAGATTATGTAAATTGTTTGTGTCTATGTCAATGATTTCTCATCAAAATTAACTGATGGAATCAACGGGCAAGTATCAATGTGAACAGATTTAGCACCGAATTGATCCAATTAAAAGCGTTTTGAGATTGAACTTGAAAAGGTTCCTCAACTATTTTTGGCACTTTCCCCTCAAAATCGGGTTAATACCACGAAAAACCTTAAACTGGTACACTCGTGATAAATTTACCCTAAATTATTTTTTTTACCACAAAAAACCGTGAACTGGAACACTTGTGACAATTTTATCCCGAACTATTTTTTTGATCATCAAAAACCCCACACTGGTATACCCATGACAATTTCACCCTCGAACTAATTTTTTAGCCACCAAAAACTCCAAACTGATACATCTGTGACAAATTTACCCTCCGTTAGTTTTTGTTAAATTTTACTGTCAAATTGCTAAATTTAATGACGCATGGTAATTGACATGTGTATCGATTTTGAGTTTTACCCCTCTGTTTGTCACAAGTTTATTAATTTGTGCTTTTTTGTGATATTAATATAATTTAACGGATACTAATAGATGGTAAATTTGTCACAAATATATCAGTTTGGGATTTTTAGTGCTCAAAAAATTAGTTCGGGGGTAAATATGTCACAGGTGTACCGGTGTGGGGTTTTTGGTGGTCAAAAAAATAGTTTGGGATAAAATTATCATAAGTGTACCAGTTTAGGGTTTTTGGTGGTCAAAAAAATAGTTCGGGGTAAATTTGTCACATATGTACCAGTTTTGGATTTTTTGTGATCAAAAAAGGGATAATGACACAAATAGTCCCTAAACTTTGATCCAATGTGCAATTTGGTCCCTGAACTTTTAATTTGTTCAATGTAGTCCCTGAACTTTAACATAATGTTCAATTTGGTCCCTGAACTTTTGATTTGTTCAATGTGGTCCCTGAACTTTTAATATGTGTTCAATTTAGTCCCTGAACTATTTGAAAATGTTCGACATAGTCCCTGCAGTTGAATTAATGGAAGGACTGTGTTGAACATTTTCAAATAGTTCAGGGACTAAATTGAACACATATTAAAAGTTCAGGGACCACATTGAACAAATCAAAAGTTCAAGGACCAAATTGAACATTATGTTAAAGTTCAGGGACTACATTGAACAAATTAAAAGTTTATGGACCAAATTGCACATTAAGTCAAAGTTTAGGGACTATTTGTGTCATTTTCCCATCAAGAAAATAGTTCGAGATGAAATTGCCACAGGTGTACAAATGTACCAATTTAGGATTTTTCGTGGTATTAACCCCTCAAAATCCAATCAAGGCGGAAGCAATGGTGCTGCGATGGCGGAGGAGGAGGAGTTCGATCGCATCACCCGCTTGCCGGCCGCCCTAATCCACCACATCTTCTCCTTCTTGCCCTTCAAAGACGTGGTCAAGACCAGCGCGCTGTCCAAGCAATGGCGTCTCGCTTGGACCTCCACTCCCTACATCGATCTCTCCCTCCCCTCGGAAACCGTCGTTCCTCCGATCGGCAGAGCGCTCAGCCTCTGCACAGCCACTAAGATAGACAAATTCCACCTCGGCGCCGCCGCCGCTGCCTCATCCGATGTGAGCATCGCCGCCGAACTCGACCGGTGGTTCGGCCTCTTCGCCGAGCGCAAGATGGAAGACGCTTCGTTGGTCTTCGGACAGTCGTGTCACTTCATGCCTCTGATCTTGTGCGGCTGCGCGTCGCTGGTGAGCTTGCGGGTGTCGAATTGTAAGTACTCACGGGACGTCGCTCAAGAAACTGTGGGTTCACGACGTTTTCTTGGACAACCATGGGATTGCGAAGATCTTGAGCGGGTGCCCTGTTTTTGAATCTCTCACGTTGATCTTCTTGCACAGCACGGGCGTCGTCCGGATCGATTCAAGATCTCTAAGGCTTGCATGAAATCCATTCTGGATTAGAAATTCTATTTTAGAATAGATTCCGGAATAGAAATGCCTTTGTTAAAAAATTTCCGGAATGTACTCTGGAGCAATTTTCACATTCTGAAATAAAAATGCGCTTATTAAAATACTTGATTTCAGAATGCATTCTTGATTTCAGAATGTATTCTTGATTCCAGAATGAGTTTTGGGCAAGAAAAAGAGAAGTTACTTTTTATAACTTCTCTCTTCCAGAATGCATTCTCCCTATTTTCTCTCTTTTTCTCACTATTTTTTTTTCAGAAAATGCACAAAAATTGAAAAATTCCAGAAAAATTCATAAAAATTTCCAGAAAATAAAAAAAAGTCAAGATTTCGGAAAAATAAGAAATTTGGTGAATTTTTTTTTAAAAAAATAAAAAATTTCAAAATTTCACAGAATATCTTAAAATACCTTTGGGTACCTACTTTGAGTGAAATTTAATTTTTTTGAAGTGCCCAAAAAAATAAAAAAAAATCAAAAATTTCAAAACTTTAGAAAATAGCTTAGAATACCTTTGGGCACCCACTTTGAGTGAAATTTAATTTTTTTGAGGTGTCCAAAAAAATCAAAAATTTCAAAACTTCACAAAATGGCTTAGAATACCTTTGGCCACCCACTTTGAGTGAAATTTAATTTTTTTGAGGTGCCCAAAAAATAAAAAAAAATCAAAAATTTCAAAACTTCACAGAATGGCTTAAAATACCTTTGGTCACTCACTTTGAGTGAAATTTAATTTTTTTGAGGTTTCCAAAAAAATAAAAAATTTAAAACTTCACAAAATGGCTTAGAATACTTTTGGGCACCCACTTTGAGTGAAATTTAATTTTTTTGAGGTATCCAAAAAAATAAAAAATTTCAAAACTTCACAAAATGAGTTAGAATACCTTTGGACACCTACTTTGAGTGAAATTTAATTTTTTTGAGGTGCCCAAAAAAAATTAAAAAATCAAAAATTTCAAAACTTCATAAAATGGCTTATAATACCTTTGAACACCCAATTTGAGTGAAATTTATTTTTTTTGAGATGCCCAAAAAAATAAAAATAAATTTCTGTTCCAGAAATCAATTTCTGGAATAGAATTAGTCATGTTTTACCAAACAGATTTCTCCTCCAGAAATCAATTTCTGACAAGAATTTGATTTATGGAGCAAAATGGTTACTATTCGCACTCTAAGAGAGCTGGTGATTAAGGCCGTTAGCATTTCGTCGCTCGATATCTCGGCTCCGAATTTGCTTTCATTGCGCTTGTGGGCCGGGTTTCTCCTCATGGGCTTTTGTCAACCTCTGTTCTGGCCTGAGGTTCCATCTTGAGCGGCTGCAACCGGTCTACTTTTCGGACGAGTTGAACACTACAAAAAAAGTTGGTTTTAGCCACGAATTTTGCCACGAAAAATTTAGCAAAATTCGTCGCTAAACGAATTTGCCACGAAATTAGCGACGGAAAAAAATTCGTGGCTAATAGGTCGTCGCAAAAATTTGCGACGGAAAATTTCAATTTTCGTGGCTAATTTGCGACGAAACAAAATTCGTCGCAAAATCCGTCGCTAATTATTCGTCGCAAAATTCGTGGCTAATTTACCACGAAAAATATTCGTGGCAAAATCCGTCGCTAATTTGCCACGAATAAGTTCGTGGCAAAATCCGTCGCTAAATATTCGTGGAAAAATCCGTCGCTAATTTGCCACGAATAAGTTCGTGGCAAAATCCGTCGCTAAATATTTGTGGCAAAATCCGTCGCTAGATTGCCACGAACTTATTCGTGCCTAATCATTCGTGGGGAAAAATCGTGGCTAATTTGCCACGAACAAAATTCGTCGCAAAATTCGTGACTAATTTTGCGACGAACTTATTCGTGGGAAAACTCGTGGCTAATTTTCACTACAAAAAAAGTTGGTTTTAGCGACGAATTTTGCCACGAAAAATTTGGCAAAATTCGTCGCTAAATGAATTTGCTACGAAATTAGCGACGGAAAAAAATTCGTCGCTAATAGGTCGTCGCAAAATTTTGCGACGGAAAATTTCAATTTTCGTCGCTAATTTTTCGTAGCAAAATTCGTCGCAAAATTCGTCACTAATTTTTCGTCGCAAAATTCATCGCTAATTTGCCCCGAAAAAACAAAAAAAAATATATTCTTATTTTTTTTTTATAAAAAACAATTCGTGACTAATTTGCCACGAAGATTATTCTTTGCAAAATTCGTCGCTAATTTGCCCCGAAAAAACAAAAAAATATATTTTTTATTTTAAAAAAAAATTCGTGGCAAAATTCGTGGGTAATGTGCCACGAATATTATTCGTCGCAAAATTCGTCGCTAATTTGCCACGAAATATATTCATGATAAAATTCGTCGCTAATTTGCCACGAACTTTATTCGTGGCAAAATTCGTCGCTATTTTTTTCAAAATTTTTTTTGTTGGTCACGAAATTGCGACGAAATATTTTCGTGGCAAAAATCATTGCTAATTATTCGTGGCAAAATTTATCGCTAATTTGCAACGAACACATTTCGTAGCAAAATTCGTGGCTAATTTGCCACCAAATTTTTTTTTTGTCAATTTTTTGCAACGAACTTATTCGTGGCAAAATTCGTGGGTAATTTAAATTACCCACCAAAATGAATGTATTTCATTTTCTTATTCGATTTTAAATGTAATTTAAAGCAAAATTAATTTCTTGAATTTGTATTTAACATTAATTAAGCACTTAATAACATCAAAATATTATAATAAAATGAAAATGAAATACATTCATCTACATTTTCCATGTACTTGAACATATAGCTCAATGTGATCAAACTATTATAATAATATGAAAATGAAATACATTCATTTACATTTTCCATGTACTTGAACATATAGCTCAATGTTCTTACCAAAAAAAACATATAGCTCAATGTACTTGAACATCCTTGGCAAATCTCCCCCTCCGCGTATCAACACATAGCTCAATGTACTTGAACATAATCCTCTCAAGGGTATTTTGCCATGCTCGGGATCTCTGAGGTAATAAGATCGTGAAGTTCTTGTGGAGCATCTTGCTTCTTCTAGGATAATATCTAGTAATAAAAATCAAGCTCCCCTTCCGTGTCGACGGAAAATCTTCAGTTAAAATTAGAAATTGGATTTCTAAGACTCGAGGCATGTGATCCCAAGCCCATCTTCCCACTAGCTGTTTCCTTGTAGTGGTAGGAAGCAAGTGCTCGAAGAGCTCTCAGACACATGTTAACCACTTTTGAATCCTAAATCATGTGGAGAAAGTAACATTTTCACATTACAGAAAGATATAAAGCCACAAACCAAAGTAAACGCATATTAACTAAGCACCATGGAGAAGAATGCCAATTTTGATGGTGCCATATACTGGAGCCATGAGCAATAAAGAAACATATATGAGAAACAACTTTTCTCCGATTGACCCGTCAACTTATAGCCACTAAAGGACTGAATATCCTTTCACAAAGAAAAGCTGAAAGCATTACCTGATGATGCAGACCAAATTCAAGAGTCTCAAGAATATGACTAAAGGCTTCATTGTTTAGTTGTCCCACCATTTCAGTCTATATTTCCAACATATGTGACAGCAAGGAGAAGTACTGCAGTTATAAAAAGAAAAGAGGGGGAGTAAACATCAAGCAGAACTCAAAGAAAAAAAGTCCCAAGTCCATTTCTTGTATGATGTGAATGACTCAACTCACATCACGACAGAGCTTGGGGTACTTTAGCAGCTCCAAATGACATTCAGGAGATTTACCTGCATTGGCTCAAGAGTAGGTTGCAATTCAGCCCTCCTCATTCCTTCCAATCAAAGATCCTACATCAACCTGTACACAAGATATAAGGAAATATTATGTATCCTTCAAAAACCACCGCATAGAACAAGCATGCTAGGCAGCAATAACAGCCGAGAGCAATAAAATGTGAAATAAACAAATTGTCTACCTTGCCTTCACCTTTCTCAATCCCTGTTTGAGTTAGACCAAACTATGCCCTGGAACCTTGGACGCAGTGGTTTGATCCATCAATTGTCTCAACCTCTCAGCATCGTTAAACCTTCCAGCACCAGCAAAGACATTGTACATAAGCACATAATCCCCTCCATATCCTCTCTCTATCTCCAATATCCTCTTGGTGGCCCTCTCAGCCATCTCGACATCACCATGAAAGCTGCAGGCACCTAGAAGTGTCCTCCATATGACCACATTGGCAATCTCTCCAGGAACTTCCAGAGCGACTTTTTCCGCTTCTTTCAGCCTCCCTGCCCTTCCTAGCATGTCTACCAAACTCCCATAGTGCTTAATGTCTGGCACAAGTTGATAGATATTAACCATCTTCTTGAAAAATCTTAACCCTTCTTCAACCAACCCTCCATGACTGAAAGCATTCAAAACGCTCAAGAAAGTCACTTGGTTCGGCTTCAAACCACCGCTCTCCATTCTGTCAAAACTCTGAGCAGCTTCCTCTCCCATACCATGCATTGCAAATGCAGATATTAATGATGTCCACGATACCAAATTTTTCCTTGCATCCATTATCTCCTCGAAGAATTTTGATGCACTCATAATGCATCCACATTTGGAATACAAATCAATAAGGGAATTCACAACACGAATATCGGATGAATTAAATCCTCTTTTCTCACCATAGCAGTGAGCAGATTGGCAAACTTTCACAGACCCAATGTTGGCAATGGCTGGAAAGATGGTCAGCATAGTTATCTCAGACGGGGTAATACCATCATCCGTGACCATTTTTCTAAACAGATGAATGGCCTCATTAGGCCGATTCGTTCGCGTGTAACCATCAATTATTGCAGTCCAGGAAACAACAGTCCGCACGGGCATCTCCTCAAAGAGCGAACGAGCAAGGTCAAGGCGACCCCATTTCGTCAAACCACTGATCAAGACGTTCCACGCAACAGGGTTTCTCTCGGGCATACCGTCGAACACTTTCCCCCCCTCACCTACAGACCCACAAGCCACGTACATATAAACCAAAGCCGTTTGCACATAGACATGGGACTCAAAACCCAGCTTCAGAGTCAGCCCATGGAGCTGAACTCCTGGAACGGTGCAGCCCAAGCCGACGCAAGAGTTGAGAAGGAAAGTGTACGTGAAGCTATTGAAGGAAACAGAGGAGGAGGCAGAAAGAACGCCGCTTTGGCTGTGTTTGTAGAGCAAGATAGCCTCTAGAGGGAACCGATCAAGCGCATAACAACGCAGAAGGGCGTTGAAGAGAAGCGTCGCCGTGGACGACGAAGACTGCTCTCGGAGAAGCAACCCAGAAGCGACGACGCGACCGTGAACCTGCAGCGCGGCCCGGCGGCTCCCGCCGTGCCTTCGCAGCAGGGAGAGCAGCCGTTTCGGCAACGCTTCTCGCCTCCGCTCTCGAGGGGCTCGAACGGCCGGAGCTCCGGTGGAAGACGAGCGGCGACGGTGAAGGAGAGACGGCGTGGGAGCGGCCTCGAGCGCTCGTTCTGCTCTCGCTGGCGCAGGGGACGTGGGGCGGAGGAGGGAAAGGAACTTCATTTTGAAATGTTGTCCTCAATCATATAGGAATCAAACCCTCGTCGTTCACCCCCCCCCCCCCCCCCCCCCCCCCCCCAATCCTGGGAAGCTCTCGCATGTGCACGTGACAAAGTCTCCCCTCACTCTGCTTCTCTCTTTCCCTCTCTGACCCCTCGTACAGATAGTTCCAACTTCTGGTAATTCAAGACCTCATTTTTCTCTCAACGTGAAGCATCTCCTCATCCTCCTCCCCTTCTTCTTCTCCTTCTTCATCTTCTTCATCTCCATGGATCCTCCACCTCCACCTCCACACGTACTGATATTCCCGTACCCTGCGCAGGGCCACATGCTGGCGCACCTGGACCTTGCCCACCAGCTCTCTCTCCGCGGACTCGCCCTCACCGTGTTAGTCACTCCCAAGAACCTCCCCCTCCTCGCCCCTCTCCTCTCCGCCCACCCCTCCATCCAGCCCCTCGTCCTCCCCCTCCCTCCCCACCCCAAGCTCCCGCCGGGCGTCGAGAACGTCCGCGACATCGGCAACGCCGGCAACGTCCACGTCATGTCCGCCCTCCGCCTCCCCCTCGCCCTGTGGTTCGCCTCCCACCCCAACCCCCCCGTGGCCATCCTCTCCGACTTCTTCCTCGGCTGGACCCAGGACTTGGCCGGCGAGCTCGGCATCCCCCGGATCGCTTTCTTCTCTGTGGCCGCGTTCTTCGCGTCGGTCATTGACTTCTGCTGGCGGAACTTGGAGAGCGTGAGGAGGCCGAGCACCGACGCCGTGGAGATCTCCGACATGCCCGGAGCGCCGTCGTTCCGAGAGAAGGGGGTAACTAAAACCCTAGCGAGCGCGAGAGGTCTGGGAGTGTGGGGGGGGGGTGGGGGAGAGGGAAGAAGGAGAAGGAGAAGGAGAATGAGAAGTGGAAGCAGATCTGATTTGATAGAGTCAAACGAAAGAGAGAGAGAGAGAGCGGGAGAGAGAGAGCGGGGGGAGAGGGCGGGCAAATTGGGATTAAGGCGGGGAATTCAAAATTTGCCACGGATTATTTAAAATTCGTGGCAAAATTCGTGATAAATTTACCGCGAATTTTGTCACAAATTTCATAAAAAATGAATTGAGGGTATTTTTTATGAAATTTGTGGCAAAATTCGTAGCAAATTTGCAACGAATTTCATAAAATGCCCAAAATTCATTTTTATAAAATTTGTGGCAAAAATCCGTGGCAAATTTGCCACGGATTTTAGCAACGAATTTCATAAAAAATGAACGTAGGCATGCGTATGGACATTTTTTAAAATTCATGGCTAAAATCCGTGGCAAATTTGCCACGGATTTTTGCCACGAATTTCATAAAATGCAAAAAATTCATTTATTATGAAATTCGTGGCTAAAATCCGTGGCAAATTTGCCACGAATTTTAGCCACGAATTTGATTAAAAAATGAACGTAGGCATGCGTACGTTCATTTTTTATGAAATTCGTGGCAAATTTGCCACGGAATTTTGCCACGAATTTCATAAAAAATGAATGTACGCATGTGTGTGGGCATTTTTTAAAATTCGTGGCTAAAATCCGTGGCAAATTTACCACGGATTTTTGCCACGAATTTCATAAAAAATGAACGTACGCATTTGTGTGGGCATTTTTATGAAATTCGTGGCTAAAATCCGTGGCAAATTTGCCACGGATTTTTGCCACGAATTTCATAAAAAATGAACGTACGCATGTGTGTGGGCATTTTTTAAAATTCGTGGCTAAAATCCGTGGCAAATTTGCCACGGATTTTACCCACGAATTTGCATAAAAAATGAACGTAGGCATGTGTGTGGGCATTTTTTAAAATTCGTGGCTAAAATCCGTGGCAAATTTGCCACGGATTTTAGCCACGAATTTCATAAAAAATAAACGTAAGCATGTGTATGGACATTTTTTTATAATTCGTGGCTAAAATCCGTGGCAAATTTGCCACAGATTTTTGTCACGAATTTCATAAAATGCCAAAAATTCATTTTTTTATGAAATTCGTGGCAAAAATTAGTGGCAAATTTGCCACGGATTTTTGCCACGACTTTCATAAAAAAATAACGTAGGCATGTGTATGGGCATTTTTAAAAATTCGTGGCTAAAATCTGTAGCAAATTTGTCACGGATTTTAGCCACGAATTTCATAAAAAATGAACGTAGGCATGTGTGTGGGCATTTTTTAAAATTCGTGGCTAAAATCCGTGGCAAATTTGCCACGGATTTTAGCTACGAATTTCATAAAAAATTAATTGTGGCAATTTTTTATGAAATTCGTGGCTAAAATCCGTGGCAAATTTGCCACAGATTTTAGCCACGAATTTCATAAAAAATGAATTGTGGGCAATTTTTTATGAAATTCGTTGATAAATTCGTCACAGATTTGCTATGAATTTAGCCACGAATTTCATTTCTACTAGCCCACACAAGCCTAATTCATTTTTTTTCTTGACAGTAACGTTTAATTGACAATAATAGCAATAATAATAATAATAACAACAACAACAATACTAATAATTACGACAGCAACAATAATAATAAATATGACAACAACAATAAACTCTTGTCATAATAATAATAATAATAATTACGACATAATTAGTAAAAAATCTCAAAAATCTAAATCTTCATCTTCACATTCGTCTTCATCTTGATCTTGATCTTCTTCTTAAGCATCGTCGTCGTCGTCGTCATCATCATCTTCATCAGTCTCAAAATCAGATTCTGCAACACCTTCTAAATTTGATTCACGAATTTCAGTTAGATCTACATCTATCATTGCTCCACATGGATCTCATAGAGTAGGAATGTTATATTCCTCAGTTTGAACCATGTTACAAACTTCCTCTTGTTGATATGTTGTCTCCTTCCAGTGTTCCTCGATTTTTCTTCATGCTTTAGTTTTACATACAGCCCACCAATCAGCTTTGTCACATTTCAAACTAGGATATGATGCATAATATACTTGAATTGCTTATTGTGCCAACACAAATGGTTCATATTTCATATACCTTTTCTTGTGATTTATTTCAACAAAATTAAACTTTGTATGCACCTCCATTCCTTTGACGGGGTCGAACCACATGCACTTAAATAACACAACCCGCATTAATGATTCGGGGTACTCTATCTTAATGATTTCATCCAACATGCCATAAAAATCATCTTTTGAACTACCACAATTGGATGACCGAACACACACACCACTATTCATTGTGGCTTTTCCTATTCCATATTCTTGAGTGTGAAAATTATACCCGTTTATGAAATATGTTGGCCAAGTTTGTATGCTTGACTGTGGACCCCATGACAAATAATATAGCAATCCTTGCTATTCAACTTGATCATGATTACTGTGAACCTAACATTACACATGCAAAGTCAATAATATATATTTAAATGATCTATAAAATATTAATAACTTGGTTTTGGTCTATAGACAACTTACATATATTTTAAACCATGCTGCAAATTGTTCATCGCATAAACGGTCAAACTCATTTGGTGGTAGTTCATACATTGAATTTTGAAAAATCCTATTAAGAATTTACATTTATATATTAGTAAATATTTGACACGCAATACATATATTTGTAAATATGCACTTACTAAAAGTATGGCTCCACTTCTGGATAGTTTAGTAAAATATATGTATGGGATGCCTGTCATTCTTCGCCTGTTAAGCAACGAAACTTACATACGCCGCTTGGTCGACCGAGATAATTGAAAATAGAGAATGATTTGCAATTGGGATCGATGGGACCCTCATCATTTCTTCCTACTCTTCGCCTCTTGCACTGCACGTGCAGCTCAAAATAGTATGATGCAAATGTTATCACTTCTTCCACAATATATGCATTACAAATTGAAGTTTCAACACATGCCTTATTCTTCACTTTTTTCTTCAAATGATATAAGAACCTTGTTACAATAAAAAGAAGTTTATCAGAACTTAATATGTAATAAAGTATTTTGAAATTTATTTTCAAAAAAATTTTACCTCTCAAATGAATACATCAATCGAAATTGGACAAGACCTGCAACTTTGACCTCATAAAGCAAGTGAACTAAGAGATGCTCCATTGAATCAAAAAACGATGTAGGAAATATCATTTCTAAATTGCAAAGAATAATTGGAATGTCTCTCTTCAGTTTCTCTATGTGTGATGCTTTTAACATTGTTCAGCAACTATCATGAAAGAAATTACGTCGCAAAATTAGCGACGAAAAAAACTCCGTCGCTAACTCCGTCGCAAATTAGCAACAAATAATTTTTCGTCGCAAATTTCGTTGCAAATTAGCCACGAAATTTTTTTCGTGGCAAATTTCATCGCAAATTAGCAACGGAAAAATAATTCGTCGCAAATTCCGTCGCAAATTTGCCATGAAATTTTTTTCGTGGCAAATTCCATCGCAAATTAGCCACAAATTTTTTTTCGTGGCAAATTCCGTCGCAAATTAGCCACGACAATTTTTTTCGTCGCAAATTAGCAACGGAAAAAAAGTCGTCGCTAATTTCGTCGCAAATTAGCCACGAAATTTTTTTCGTGGCAAATTCCGTCGCAAATTTGCCATGGATTTTTTTTCGTGGCTAATTTGCGACGAAAAAAAAATTCGTCGCAAATTCCGTCGCAAATTACCCACGAAAAATTATTCGTGGCTAATTTCCGTGGCTAAATCCTTGTTTTTTTGTAGTGGAAGTTCCTTCTAGAGCAGCTGCAACATGTCGCGAAAATCACGGTCGGAAGCTGGTGCCTTGAGGTGCGAATTGATTATGTTTTGGTCTTTCTTCCTTTTCGATAGGTATGTTATTGAAGTATATATATATACACACACTAAAGAATTCCCTCTAAAAGAATATTGTTAGACATATTCTTTGATACTTCGATATGTCCTTGTCCCTGTAAGCTGGTGCTGATCCATTACGCACTTTGTATCAAAAGGCAGGAAATCTTGTCGTGCGCAAATTGGTTTTCTTTCCCCTCATGTAAAATGCATGAAAAGAGCCATCGGGTTTAATGTATTTTCAGTTTGCTCTGCTAAGTACCACCAGTTTAATCAAATCCTTAGTATTTGTTGTAGCTAAATTGGTTAACGCTACCCCTTTTTCTTTATCAGCAGAGTGGCCGGTTGCAGTTTTCATGCACATGCATGTATGTAAAAGCTTATGCTTGATGGTAAATCGTATGTCTAATCTTTAACTCAGTAAGTTGAATGGTTGGACCTTATTCGGCCTTTCAATGTTATGTTTTGTTCCATGAGCATCAAATGATGCTAAAGCAGTTGTTGATCAAGCAGTGAGTGAGGTGATTCCTCATATATGGAAAAGATATTAATGTTGTATCAGACATATATGGAGCTCAACAGCTAAGTCATAATAAATGAGCGGTCCTTTCGTATTAACGTTTTTATTCTTGGTAAATATAGAAAGTAAAACAATGGTCATATTGTGTTCTGCCACTTGGTTCACAAATCAAGTTGTTTGCAGATTCTGTCAACTGCGGAAGTAAAGGGAACGCCGTACCCATCATCGAGATGGCGTAATATCAAGGTGTATACTACACTTTGTAAAGGCGACCTTCTGGGGATGGTGTACTTGCTGCAGAGTTCTCCCCTACTTGAAAAGCTAGTCATATGCAATCCAGAATCTGATAATATCAGGGTATTAATCTATCTTTGGTTCTGGACATGGTTACATGTATGCTTTCGCAGTCAGCCTCATATCATCTACTTTCAGGCTTTTACCATGAAGCTATTGAAGTACAATCGAGTCTCCTTGTTGCCATTTATGTCTTACACACGTTTGGATATACCTAACATAGATGAATTGGTGTGTAATAAAGCTGGGATGCATAGGAGCTGCATGAAAAAATTTGACTGTTCTGTAGCAAAGGACGTGATCATTGATTCATTTGGGTCCGTGAGAACTTACAACCTGTTGTACCAGATCTGACAAGCTTGTTTGTTTTACATTTTATTTTTGTACTTAATGCCGGTGCTACGTTATCACTTCCATTAATTAGCTCTCAAAAAGCTACTGTCAATATGTGTTTTCAGTTCGAGTACAAGGATTTTTCGCAGCTCTTGGACTTTGATGAAATGCAATTTTGGCACTTACAGAAGGAGTTCTGTTGGGTTTCCAATCATCTTAAAAGGGTTGAAATTGTCGGGTTCGAACTTGACAATGAGAAATAAAAAATTTTGCTTGCCCTGGCTAAGTTTCTTCTCGAGGAGGCAGTTGGATTGGAGAAGATGATAATTGTCCTTGAATTAAGGATGTCGCGTGGAGGAGTACCCATTGACCCTCATGATCTTGGCGATTTTCACGATGTGATTCAGCTGCAAGAGGGCTGTCGGAGAGCTTCTCGAAATGCTGAAGTTATAGTCAAGTATCGTTTGAATGGACTCCCTCATGAGTTATGAAGCATAAGCAGATCGCAGGTACACAGCACCCCCCTAGATTGCATGAACCAGGTAGCTTTGATTTGTAAATAAAATTGCTTCTCTTTTTGTGCCACTTTTGGCTGTGTGCGAAGAAGTTGGGTTTAGCAAATGCTTTGACCTCACTTCATTTTGAGTTTTTCAAGTTTGGGATTTTGTTTGGTTGAGCTTCTCTGACTTTCATTAGCAATTTTTGATTTGAAATTCATAGTTTTCCTTTACATTTCGAGTTTTGTATGGTTCAATCATGTGGATGAATTAACGTAACCAGATGACAAGACCACTGTGTTTGTTTGTTAGGTTGTGAAGATGGTTTACTTGTCCTACAAGGACAAGTTCTACTTTACCTTTTTCTTGGGCAAAGTTGAAGTTTCGTATGGGAATGGCGTGTGGTGGCCTCAAAACTACAGATGGTTGATGATTCGCGTATGACCGTTAACATGTGGGATCATGCCCCAAGTTAGTTACATTGATGTGAGACTCCTTTTAGCAACTGTCAAAAGCATAGGCGCCTTGGTTCCCGGTGAATGCTCCGATTGGAGTTATCATGCCTCTGCAACTTGTACGTGTCAAATATTACAGACTCAGTCTATCTAGACCAGCACTATCATAGCATGCCCCCCCAAGAACCTATATGATCAATATCTATGATGGTGTTTGGTTCACACCGGAAAGCCAAACTCCTTCGTACAATAATCTCTATAGCTTTCCCCTAAATGAAACGATCTATTTACAAAAGATTGAGATGGTCATGTACATCTATCTCTTCCTAGGAATTTTTAGGTTCATAGATACCACAAGCTAGGACTCATTTTTATTTACGCAAATAAAAATTGGTAAGTTAATACAAGAGGTGAAATCATATACTTTTTTTCCTTATATTATATGTCAGAAAATTATAATAAATATTGATAGGTTACTCAAATAGGAATTGACAACCCAAATTTAGTAGTAATCAATCAAAGAAAAGCTAGTAAACCTCTCAAATTAAGGTTGGCAATTTGATATAAGAGTTGTTAAATTTAGAACATTAGTAAGTTACGCAAATAGATAATTAGTTATTATGAAATAATTTGGAAATGATCAAATAAGCACTTCTTTTTTTTCTAAACAATCAAATAAAGTTAGACAAATCACGCGTGTAAAAGTTAATAACCTTAAACTAGTTGGTAATTTATTGAAAAGAACTTGGTAACTCACTTATATTAAGATCGGTATATCGATAAAAACATTAGCTTTAGAATGTTGGTATCTATTGGAAATAAAAATTGGTAATTTGGAAAAAAATTAAATGAAGGTTACGAAGAAAAAAGTTGGTAATATAAAGTAATGGTAAAGTAATCTCATAAAAGTTGGTTAACTACTGAAATTAAGGTCATTAATTTGATATATGTGTATCGGTTTTGGGTTTTACTCCTCTGTTTGTCACAAGTTTACTAATTTGTGCTTTTTTGTGATATTAATATAATTTAACGAACACTTACAGAGGGTAAATTTATCATAAATATATCAGTTTGGGGTTTTTAGTGCTCAAAAAATTAGTCAGAGGTAAAATTGTCACAGATGTACCGGTGTGGGGTTTTAGGTGGTCAAAAAAATAGTTCAGGGTAAAATTATTATAAGTGTACCAGTTTAGGGTTTTTGGTGGTAAAAAAAATAGTTTGGAAAAAATTTATCACATATGTACCAAGTTAGGATTTTTTGTGGTTAAAAAAATAATTTGGAGTACAATTATCGCATGTGTATCAACATACCAGTTTAGGATTTTTCGTGATATTAACCTCTCAAAATGCAATCAAGGCCGGAAGCAATGGCGCCTGCGGCGGCGGAGGAGGAGTTCGATCGCATCACCCGCTTGCTGGCCGCCGTAATCCACCACATCTTCTCTACGTGGTCAAGACCAGCGCGCTGTCCAAGCAATGGCGTCTCGCTTGGACCTCCACTCCCTACGTCGATCTCTCCCTCCCCTCGGAGACCGTCGTTCCTCCAATCGGCAGAGCGCTCAGCCTCTGCACAGCCACTAAGATAGACAAATTCCACCTCGGCGCCACCGCCACCGCGCCCGACGTGCGCATCGCCGCCAAACTCAACCGGTGGTTTGGCCTCGCCGCCGAGCGCAAGGTGGAAGACGCTTCGTTGGTCTTCGGACACTCGTGTCACTTCGTGCCTCTGATCTTGTGCGGCTGCGCGTCGCTGGTGAGCTTGCGGGTGTCGAATTGTAAGTTCTCACGGAACGTCGCTCAAGAAATTGTGGGTTCACGACGTTTTCTTGGACAACCATGGGATTGCGAAGATCTTGAGCGGGTGCCCTGTTCTTGAATCTCTCACGTTGATCTTCTTGCACAGCACGGGCGGCGTCCGGATCGATTCAAGATCTCTAAGAGAGCTGGTGATTAAGGCCGTCTGCATTTCGTCGCTCGATATCTCGGCTCCGACTTTGCTTTCGTTGCGCTTGTGGGCCGGGCTTCTCCTCGTGGGCTTTAGGCTGAATCGGGTATCTTCATTGGCGGAGGCGGAGTTGAACTTTGACAAGCGAACTGCTTTTGTCGACCTCTGTTCTGGCCCGAATTTCCTTCTTGAGCAGCGGCAACTTGACCACTTTTCTGACCAGTTGAGGTTCCATCTTGAACGGCTGCAACCTGTCTACTTTTCGGACGAGGTGAAGTTCCTTCTTGAGCAGCTGCAACATGTCGCGAAAATCACGGTCGGAAGCTGGTGCCTTGAGGTGCGAGTTGATTATGTTTTGGTCTTTCTTCCTTTTCGATAGGTATGTTATTGAAGTATATATATATATATATATATATATATATATATATATGGATACTAAAGAATTCCCTCTAAAAGAATATTGTTAGACATATTCTTTGATACTTTGATATGTCCTTCTTGTCCCTGTAAGCTGGTGCTGATCCATTACGCACTTTGTATCAAAAGGAAGGAAATCTTGTCGTGCACGAATTGGTTTTCTTTCCCCTCATGTTAAATGCACGAAAAGAGCCATCGGGTTTAATGTATTTTCAGTTTGCTCTGCTAAGTGCCACCAGTTTAATCAAATTCTTAGTATTTGTTGTAGCTAAATTGGTTCACGCTACCCTTTTTCTTTATCAGCAGAGTGGCCGGTTGCAGTTTTCATGCACATGCATGTATGTAAAAGCTTATGCTTGATGGTAAATCGTATGTTTGATCTTTAACTCAGAAAGTTGAATGGTGGACCTTATTCGGCCTTTCAATGTTATGTTTTGTTCCATGAGCATCAAATGATGCTAAAGCAGTTGTTGATCAAGCAGTGAGTGAGGTGATTCCTCATATATGGAAAAGATATTATGTTGTATCAGACATATATGGACCTCAACAGCTAAGTCATAATAAATGAGTGGTCTTTTCGTATTAACGTTTTTATTCTTGGTAAATATAGAAAGTAAAACAATGGTCATATCGTGTTCTGCCATTTGGTTCACAAATCAAGTTGTTTGCAGATTCTGTCAGCTGCGGAGGTAAAGGGAACACCGTACCCATCATTGAGATGGCGTAATATCAAAGTGTATACTACACTTTGTAAAAGCGACCTTCTAGGGATGGTGTACTTGCTGCAGAGTTCTCCCCTACTTGAAAAGCTAGTCATATGCAATCCAGAATCTGATGATATCACGGTATTAATCTGTCTTTGGTTCTGGACATGGTTACATGTATGCTTTCGCAGTCAGCCTCATATCACCTACTTTCAGGCTTTTACCATGAAGCTATTGAAGTCCAATCGAGTCTCCTTGTTGCCATTTATGTCTTACACACGTTTGGATATACCTAACATAGACGAATTGGTGTGTAATAAAGCTGGGATGCATAGGAGCTGCATGAAAAAATTTGACTGTTCTGTAGCGAAGGACGTGATCATTGATTCATTTGGGTCCGTGAGACCTTACAACCTGTTGTACCAGATCTGACAAGCTTGTCTGTTTTACATTTTATTTTTGTACTTAATGCCGGTGCTACGTTATCACTTCTATTAATTAGCTCTCGAAAAGCTACTGTCAATTTGTGTTTTCAGTTCGAGTACAAGGATTTTTCGGAGCTCTTGGACTTTGATGAAATGCAATTTTGGCACTTACAGAAGGAGTTCTGTTGTGTTTCCAATCATCTTGAAAGGGTTGAAATTGTCGGGTTCGAACTTGACAATGAGAAATAAAAAATTTTGCTTGCCCTGGCTAAGTTTCTTTTCGAGGAGGCAGTTGGATTGGAGAAGATGATAATTGTCCTTGAATTAAGGATGTCGCGTGGAGGAGTACCCATTGCCCCTCATGATCTTGGCGATTTTCACGATGTGATTCAGCTGCAAGAAGGCTGTCGGAGAGCTTCTCGAAATGCTGAAGTTATAGTCAAGTATCGTTTGAATGGACTCCCTCATGAGTTATGAAGCATAAGCAGATCGCAGGTACACAGCACTCCCCTAGATTGCATGACCCAGGTAGCTTTGATTTGTAAATAAAATTGCTTCTCTTTTTGTGCCACTTTTGGCGGTGTGCGAAGAAGTTGGGTTTAGCAAATGCTTTCACCTCGCTTCATTTTGAGTTTTTCGAGTTTGGGATTTTGTTTGGATTGAGCTTCTCTGATTTTCATTAGCAATTTTTCATTTGAAATTCATAATTTTCCTTTATATTTCGAATTTTGTATGGTTCAATCATGTGGACGAATTAACGTAACCAGATGACAAGACCACTGTGTTTGTTCGTTAGGTTGTGAAGATGGTTTACTTGTCCTTTGTAGGACAAGTTCTACTTTACCGTTTTCTTGGGCAAAGTTGGAGTTTCGTATGCGAATGGCGTGTGGTGGCCTCAAAAGTACATATGGTTGATGATTCACGCACAGCCGTTAACATGTGGGATCATTCCCCAAGTTAGTTACATTGATGTGAGACTCCTTTTAGCAAGTGTCAAAAGCGTAGGCGCCTTGGTTCCCGGTGAATGCTCCGATTGGAGTAATCGTGCCTCTGCAACTTGTACGTGACAAATATTACAGACTCAGTCTATCTAGACCAGCACTATCATAGCATGCCCCCCCAAGAACCTATATGATCAATATCTATGATGGTGTTGGTTCACCCCGGAAAACCAAACTCCTTCGTACAATAATCTCTATAGCTTTCCCCTAAATGAAACGATCTATTTACAAAAGATTGAGATGATCATGTGCATCTATCTCTTCCGAGGAATTTTTAGGTTCATAGATACTGCAAGCTAGGACTCATTTTTATTTACGCAAATAAAAATTGGTAAGTTAATACAAGCGGCGAAATCATATACTTTTTTTTCCTTATATTATATGTCAGAAAATTATAATAAATATTGATAGGTTACTCAAATAAGAATTGACAACCTAAATTTAGTAGTAATTAATAAAAGAAAAGCTAGTAAACGTCTCAAATTAAGGTTGGCAATTTGATATAAGAGTTGTTAAATTTAGAACATTAGTAAGTTACGCAAATAGACAATTAGTTATTATGAAATAATTTGGAAACGATCAAATAAGCACTTCTTTATTTTCTAAACAATCGAATAAAGTTAGACAAATCACGCGTGTAAAAGTTAATAACCTTAATAACCTTAAACTAGTTGGTAATTTATTGAAAAGAACTTGGTAACTCACTTAATCGGTATACCGATAAAAACATTAGCTTTAAAATGTTGGTATCTATTGGAAATAAAAATTGGTAATTTGGACAAAATCAAATGAAGGTTACGAAGAAAAAAGTTGGCAATATAAAGTAATGGTAAAGTAAAAGCATAAAAGCTGGTTAACTACTGAAATTAAGGTCATTAATTTGATATCAGAGTTACTAGTTTGATAGAGTCCGTACCTCTAAATTGTTGTTCATTAGTTATGCAAATGAATGTTTGAAATTTGAAAACAATAAAATAATGTTTTTTTGTCAGAACAATCAAATAATCAAATAAATATTGACAAGTTACTCAAATATAAATGGAAATCAATCAAAAAAAGAAGTTTTTACATCACTCAAATTAGGGTTAAGTTTGTAAGTCACTGAAATTATGGTTAATAATTTGATGTAAGAACTCATAGCTTTAAAACATAACAAGCTACGATATTAAAAGTTAATATATGAAAACAGTCGCAAAAATATTGATAAGTCAATCAGTAAGATTTGGTATCTTCAAATTCTATAGTAACTCAATAGAGATGGTTGGGAAGTCTTTCAAATTTAAAATTGGCAATTTGATATGATAGTGGAGATATAACTCTAGAACTGCAAATTATCTAATTAAATTTTGGTAAATTACTACAAAAGTCGAAAATTCGGAAATAATCAAATAAAAGTTGGTAACTTATCAGAACCTTTTACCAACAAACTATCACAGATAAATCCTACATCCATGATTCCAACTCTAGTACGTCCATGAATCTTTGAGTGAGATTGTGCAATCCTTTAGTTGAGTTCACACAGAGATACCGTATTTCAAAGGATGATGTGCTATGTAAAACTTCTGCGAGTGCTTGTGAAAGGATGATGCGCTGTTTGTGTAAGACGAGCGAGTGCTTGTGAACCTGTGTTATTCACTTAGGTAAACAACCCTATTAGCTGCTTTATGAGACAGACACACACTGCAACTTCATGAAACAATATTAAGCTGAGCTAAAAGCATCCAGTTGAACAAACGGAAAAGGGAAGTTTTATTTCAAATTTCTGCCCCAGCGTTGCATTCAATTACATCTCCTGCAAATGTACGTGTACAAAACGGAGGAAAAGACGTCGACGGTTTTGATGAAATATTCAGGATTTACGCACACGTTTAGACGGACATCCTTGGGAAGGATACCTAAGAATGACCTTGGCGTTTGGAGAACACTTTGGGTGCGACAGAAGAATCCGGGCCACTTCAAGCAGCCCCCATGGATCAACTGATCGGGACGATTCGGAATTGGTACTATTGATCACTATTTTGTCCAGCCAAAGTGCATTCTGGAGGAGAAACTTGAGCAGGGAAAGAACAGGTTCCCATGCCACCGAATGGGCACCGCGATCAACAATCTCGACATGCTTGAGATGCATCAAACACTGGTAGATCTTCCACTTTGCAGAATTCCAAAATTCTTCTCCATCCAAGTCGCGACAGCATACACTCTCCGCATTGGACTCAGTCTGCAGATATAGAACATCATGACTAAGTAAGAGATACCCATTTGGAACTAGATGAGATAAATACCGAGGTTTGACGGTATAAAATAGCATTTACTACAATAAGAGAAATATAAATCAATTGAGAATCCAAAATGTCAATTAAAAGGACAGAGGTACGAAGATGATTTTCAATCACGAGAAGAAATGACAGGTTTATATGCGGCCTCAGGCTAAAATTGACAATCTATATATGTTCAAGCAAATCTGGTGTCAAATTAACCAAGTGAACCGAGAGAGTTCTAGCAGTAATGTACCGCGGAATTGGGTGTGTAAGTTATTTGTAAGAATAACTTCTCCAAGTGCGGCGTACTTTCGAGTATTTTCGCTACAACGGGAACTCCCTCATGGTCTGCTGTGCCGAGTAATATCAGATGCCGGCATTCTAAGGATGGAAGAAACACTTCTCTTGCCTCCATTAACGACAGCACCTGAGCACATCGTGGTGGAAGAAGCAGAAATTGATCAGTTTTACTTTCTTTAAGCACAAAAGAAGATCAAACATAAGACACGCTTGCATTCCAAAGACCCCTCACAATAGCAAGACAGACCAAACGAATGACCAAACAAGGACATCAGATTTTAGTCTTATCAAAGTCAATGTAATGCTGGACTCAATAAAGGAGATATCAGATAAGTTCTATTACGTAAGGAAAATAGCCTCATCCAGCAAAAATTCCACTGAAGCTCAATAAGATGACAATGATTCTCTGAAATAACAATTTATGAGCATGGTATCATCAAGCACCAATAAACAATATCACAATTTATCCTAAACAAATGGCAGAATGTGTAATGTACATCCGCAACTTGAACCAGAAATAGCAGGGCTAAAAAAATCGGCTCGCACCTTAAGGCACCAGCTCCCCATCACCAATTTCGTCACGTGATGCAGCCTCTTGAGAAGCCCCTTGACAAGATTGCCATGAGCCTTAACCTTATCGAGTGCGAAACTTTCCATGTCAAATTTTAATTCGGCCTCAATCAAGGAAGGTATTTCATCTAGTCTGAACTCTCCCCCTTGAGAATTGCCCAATAGGCGCAATTTGAGAAGATGAGGAGCTGAAATTTTCAACATCGAACCTTGACCACGAAACTCGTGAGAATCAATCACCAACTCTTTAAAACTTTTTGATTCAACCATGATGTGCTTGATGCCCGCGCAACTTTTCAACTCAAGGAACTCTAGAACAGGGCTGCCACTCAAGACTCTCACCATCCCATCATCGTTCAACTCCGCATATTCAATGCGCAATGTCTTCAATGAACACCAATTCACAGCGTCCAACACAGGAAAACGGCATTGGGACACGCACAAACTCACCAGAGTGGTGCAGCAGAACAAGATTTGTGGCAACGCATAAATTTTGCGGCGCCAGTAATGCAGGGTCATCGATACCTCTTTGATGTTGTGCTCGAAGGCAAACAGGAGCCACTTATCAAGACTTGACTGTATCGAGGCAAGACAGGGAGCATCAAAGACGAATCTTTCCACCTTAATTGCAGTGCAGCGTGACAACACTGAATCGACGGATTCGATGAAGCTCTTGGATTTCCGGCTACTGCCAGGGGGCAAAGAGAAACTCATATACTGATTAGAGGTCCAAGTGGAACGCCATCGCTTGGACAAGACGCTGGTTTTGATAGCATCTTTTGTGGTCAAGAAGGAGAAGATATGAAAGATTATGGCCTCGGGTAATTGGCTGATGTAATCCACTGAGTTTCCAGTTTCATCTTGATTGGAAGGAGATATTCGTGCACGTTTGCCTGCTAACGATTGATAAAAAATAAGGTTGGCAAGAAATGTGACAGAAGGACTATATAAACTTTGATCAGCACAAAAGGAAAGTAACTATTAGAGTAATTAAATATTAAACCGCGCCTTCATCTAATAGCTTAAGCTTTTAGAATGGTTGGCAATGATCCCACAAAATCTCACGGTATCAGAGCAAGAAGTCCTAATTTCGAATTTTTCTTTTAGAATATTTGGCAGTCATCCCACAAAATCTCACAGTAACTAAACCCTAAAAACCCTTCTGACTTTTCTTCAAAAAAAAAATTGAAGAGCGAACTGAGAGAGAGCTTGTGAAGATAGAGATCGAAAACCCTAGAGGAAAGCTTGAGGCTACTAGGGAATGGAGGTGGTAGAGCGAGACGAAAAATGGAAGAGCGAGAGAGTGGCGAAGTCCACTGAATTATGAGAACTTGCAGAGAAAATTGCAGAAGAGGAACAGGCGAAGAGAAAATGAGAGAGAGAGAGAGAGAGAGAGAGAGAGAGAGAGAGAGATTTGATTAGAGGAGTGGAGGCGGAATTTTTTGATTAATGGGCGGAGCCAAACCAGGCTGAAGCCTGAACTCCAGAAGGAACAATTATTCGGAGTATTCTGAAGCACCTACTGTTGATTTGCTTGAGGCTGATCCACAGCTAAGGAATTAAGAATTGGATGGCTTTGGGTTTGAATTTGTGGATGCATAACTTGAGATGACATACAATATATACAAGTTATGTTAGTGAATCGATAAGCAGCTCGGCTCGTAGTGGGTATATAAATGTGTACTATGTAAAGCCAAAAAAGGACAATCCCAGGTCCTAAAATTTGTTATGCTAATGTGGTTTAGTCCTAAAACTTTCATTTCATGAATTTAAATCAACTTGCAATTGAATGCACTCGAGTCATTCCATTAACTCCGTCAATTTCGGATGGAAAAAAGATCCCACGTGACTTTTTTTCAATCATCTTTTAATCTTACGTGGCCATTAATAAAAAAATGTCATGTAGATATTTCAGTCCGCTAAAACCTAAAAGACCTAACAGAGCTAACAGAAGAGCTAAAGAGGATGACAGTCACAAATTTTAGGGCTTAAGTGCACAATATGAAAGTTTCAAGACTCAAGCGCTCTATCATAACAATTTTTAGGACTCCTGCTGTATGTCCCCCAACAACAATGTATAAAAGAAAAACATAGTATAAGTACATAAATGAAAATATGTGTAAGAAGAAATATACATATCTGTAAATATATAAGGGATAACAAAACAGAAATTCTAATTCCTACATCAATGGTATCAAGTAACAGGAACTTAAGTCGTACCTGAGTCCTCACAGCTATTCCCAGCAGGGTGTGATGGCAAAGCATTAGGCATGGTACTCTGAGACTTTGTCTCCATCGTCAACATCTTCAATGATATCTTCCTTAAATAATCGGACTAAAAAGAAAAAGAAGCAGAGATCACTAAATCACTTCATAACAGACCAGCAAATTAAATAATCAAATTAGAAAGAAAATGAAGCAGATATCAATTTGAAACTATAACTTAAAACTTAAGTACAATATCACAGCACTGAGCAAACCTGATTTCACTGGTGCAAAGCTAAATTTAAATAGTTAAACAGTTCCAGTTACTATATAAATGCACGCATCATAGAAATTCTCAACAAATTATGCGAATAAAAGAACGATTCTCTAAATATTTTAAGCACAAGCCTATCCAGTTTGTTTATGCGTCCTCTATCCACATAGAAACATGATACAGAATAAGTACGCACTAGCTCCAGGGCGACTTCATATCAAAGAGAATGAAACGCACGTAGTGGACATGGACATCATATAATACCTGGCTTGTTGCAGAAGTGTAAATTTTTTCCTCAAACCTCACGGCAATTTTATGGAGTTCTTGCAAACCCTCTGGACCAGAAACAGGAAGATGTCTCTTCAAAGTCCCCATTCTGCATATTGAAAGAGATTTAAACTTCAGTGGAAATTATTTCTGGCCAATCATTTTTTTCACAATGATAAACAGATTTCACTGAGTACCAAGGGGGTACCGCCCCTAACAAAATGGCTCAAAACAGAAGCCACTCAAATACAATATAATGCACAAAAGACTCTTTTTAGCATTTCCACCAAACTAGATGTGTGAAATTGGACTTTCTTGCTATACCAAACTGGAGACTGTACAAACAATTATCCCTAAAAGAATCCCACGAGGATTCAACTCCTTGAAATGCACTTTCATTCCTTTTTCTCCAAATGAGCCACAAAAAAAAGGAGAGGAATTGTCTTAGTAATCTTTTTCTTTCTGACACACGAACTGAAAGTCCCTCTCCAAGCCCAAAGTTCATGTCATACTGTGCCTAAGGTCGACCAATTTACTCCTAAAATTGCCAAGACTGTAGCCCAAATCTTTTTAGTCCAGCTACAATGTAAAAATTAGTGAGTCACACTCTCTTCTTCAGTCTTGCACAACTTATTAGCCAGTATATTCCTCTCTTCTAAAGATTATCTAAAGTAAGAATACATCCCCAAGCACATCCCCAAGCAGCTGGCCAAGCAAAAAATGAAACCTTCAATGGAACCTTGACTTTTCAAATAGTTTTCCACGGGAAGAGTGTGCTCTGTTGTAGTTGCATCTGAGTAGAAATGAGATCGGAATAGTAGGATTTGACAGAAATAGTTCCAGCAGTACAACAATTCCACTGTAGCCTACTCACATATAACACTGCTCGATACAACAACTCAAAACATACGAGAAAGCTTCGAGCTTCTAATCTTGAGCCCTATGTAAGATATTAATTTACCACACCGTTTCTCTGCTGTCAGTCTTCCAACAATGGGCCCTCTTGTTTCTTGCTAGTGCAAACACATCTGGGAATAAGTCTTTGAAAGCAGTGTCTCCACACCACAAGCCATCCTGCAACATAGTATGCCCACCATTTCCCACTCTAATAGAAAGTCTGTTTTAGAACGCATCCCATCCTTGCTTAATGTGCTTCCAAAGCCCCCGACTCCATTTGCTTATCCACTAGATTTTGTTATCCACTCTATATCTTCCAAACCAAATTTTACAACGAGTACCCTCCTTGAAGGGCTAGTTTTCTCCCCCATTAAATCGCCACAGCCATTGTAGAAGCGAAGCTTCCACAACCCCACCACCCCCCACCCCCATTAGCAACTGCTTGTGTTACAATACTCCAATTAACTATATGAAATCTCGGATTGTCATCTCAATCCCCCCGAAGAAACTTTATTTGTATGATCCCAAATCTTTTTGCCACCGAAATAGGGATTGGAAACAAAGAAAGAAGTAAACCGGAATATTAGAAAGCCCAAGCTTCATCTACATAAGTCTACCTCCCTTGGACAAATAAGCCATCTTTCACCCACTTAAACTCTTCTCAAATCTTTGTATCATCCGATTCCATGCAGCTTTTGCTTTGTAAGTGGATCCCAATGGCAACCCAAGGTACTTTATAGGTATGTTGGCAACCTTACAACCAAGAATCCGAGACATTTCTTGCAAATTTATGTTCTCGCCCACAGGAGTTATTTCAATTTATTCCCAAATTCACTTTCAGACCAGAAACAGCCTCAAAACATAACGGTATGCTTCTCAAGTGTAAAATTTGTTCGATTTCATACTCCAAGAAAATTATGGCGTCATCCGCAAATGAAAAAGGAAATATGGAATCTTCATTACAAGCATTGTCAACCGTGAAACCACTAATCTAACTTTCGTCAGCATCTTGCTCAACACTTCCATAACCAACACAAATGACAAAAGTGACAATGTACCTCTTAAGAAAAATAACGCTATTGAATTGGAGAGGGGAAAACCCGATGATTGCCCATGTACCTCTTCCAGTAACAGCTTATACGGACTAAATAAATTCGAGATTAATTGAAATAATACAGTGTACAAGCAATAAGATGCCCTAAAATCCTTAGGTTCTGAATAAGTAAATTTTTGTCCCGAGCATAACAGGTGATCATCCGGTAAATTTTTGTCCCAAGCATAACAGGTGAGCATCCGATAACTGTTTTCCTGAGCGAAAGCCAGACGGATTTACCTCTGCAATTATGTTCATTTACATACTGTGGAAACCCTCCTGGTTGTAAAGAAAACTAGAAGATAAGGCCAATTCAATTAAGAAAGAAATACATCCAAATTAAGATGGGACCTAAGCAAAACCATCTGCTTATGCTATATGACCACCGATATAACAAGAGCTATCAGCCTACATACCCACTGAATCCCACAATAAAACCTAACCAAGACTAAACTATCCAACGAGAGAAAACTTCAGAGAAAGCCACCTCAGAATAATGTTGCGCCTCCACCAAAAAACATGACCATATTGTAAAACCATTACTTCTTCAACAAACTAAACCCTCGGAAATCGTCCCTAAGCAACGATCCATCATAAACTCCACATATTCCCTACGAAAACGATAAACAAAACCCAAGCAAAGGAAGGAGCACTCACATCTTGTTGACAATCCTCTCCCGCGAGTCGGGCGGCAACCGATCCCTCCAATCGCCCCCATCAAGCGCAGCTCCAGTGGCCCAGCCTCCTCCGCTGCCCCACGGCATCGGCCTCCAGTAAGCGTTATCCATCATACCCACTACTCAAAAACCTCAAACAACCAACAAACAACCAGCACGGAGGGCTCAACACGAGCAACAAGCAACACCCAGCACACACCCACCCACCCCAGCACAAATCACCGCCGATTCAAGAACCCAAACCCACAAATCCTACCACAGGAGCCCTCGAAAACCCGGAAGAACAGACGATGAACAGCGATAAGAAGAGCGTCGATCTCACCTTCGGGAGGAGACGGAAGGACCCTTTGGCCGACATGCGATGGGGAGAGAGGGAGAGGGAGAGAGAGAGAGAGGGAGACGCAAGTTGAGACGATTGGGCAAGAAAACCACAAAGAGGAGGGTCACTTTCCATTTCTATCTCCTCTTGCCTGGAGAGGGTGGATTGGATTTGTACTTCCCTAAAATATTAAGAGCTGACCAGGCACAAGGCGGCCGATGTCCAAAGCGAGGGCAGAAGAAGCTGAAGGAAGAAGGAAGAGGAGGAGGGGCAGCAGGAGAAGATTCGCCGTCATTGTTGATAGATGTGGCCACCTGTCCCTTTTTTGCCCTGTCTTGTCTTGCCATGTCGTGGTCTCGGGTCGGGTCACGAGACGGGTCGGGTCTTCTCGACCACAACGTCGGAAATTCCGAGTGAATTCTGTGTGGGCTTCGAATCTTGACGAGCTTTGGCTCAACAACGGTCCTAATCGAAAATTCCAACCTCGCGAAAATGACATGCACGAATCTAAAGTTCTCCAGTCACTTGAGGTGACATGATCACGAAATTATGGGGGGAAAGTTTGAATTAACCTGGACTTGTTTTATAGGACGAAAGATTGATTTTTGCACCGCTTTGTAATAGCTACAGCGATGCGAAAATGACCTTATGAAGACTTGTTGAACTTCAGATGAAACTTACTAAGTGTGGATACTAATGTATTGAAAATTATTTCCCATTTTAAAAAAATTACTAGAATTACATGACAAGTTACCATTGATACTTAAAAAAAAAAAACAAAAGCCATTGATCATCTACAAAAATTATATTGTTGAGAAACAAGAACAATGAAGACATATTTTGGGGCAATTTTTTCATCTTCTTTCACTCTGTACATATATGCATTTATCATACAAAAAAGAAAAAGAATAAGCAAGATTACAACGATTACATTCTCCTAATTTATCTCCGAGTATCCTTGATTGAATCAATTCAAATTAAGATTAAAAATAAAATCGTATCTTTCTCCAACATATTTCTCGCCCGTTCAACCCGGGACCTTCTTGTTTGACCAAAAAAAAAAAACCCGGGACCCTCTTGAGGGTCATCCTCGCCTCGTGCTCACCCCCGATCATGTTTAGATTGTCCCCCAATACAACACGGTCGTCTAGGCATTACTTGCGCATGGCGCAATTGAAGCAGACCCATGGTAGCCTTTGAAGATTCATTTGGGATGAGATAAGAGAGGAACTCGTTTGAGATAAGTCTAGTAGTGTATAACGGTGCTTGGATGCTCTTTCAAAGCATAGGCAAGTCTAAATTGACCATAGTGACCCTTAGATAATTGAAATTAAGCAAGATATCAATGGCTGAGGTCATAGAAATAATTGTTCCATTTTCCACTTTTCTCTTCACTCTCGGAAAAATAGCAATTTATACTTGCTCGAAATAGTAATTTATCAATGCCCGGTATTGATCCATGCACGAACCGCGAGATCAGTTACGAAACAGTTCGAAAGATCAGCTTGTCGTCACAAGTTGTCGCCGGAGCATGAACTGGACAAGTCGCGAAACCTCAACACTTGACAGACTAACCAAGCACCCGATTCTGAAGACCTCAAACAAGTCCAAGATGCAAGTTATTACCATCCACCATCAGAAAGTTTAGAGTTTGCAGCTGAACTGCAAAGACAACAACAAAGACATGCAGAAGCTGCAACTAACATTACTTATTGGGCACTGAACGGCCTCGAAATCTCGTAAAACATCCACAAGATAAACAAGTTTCGATGCCACCGCACAGCCCTCGAGCTTTGCCTGCGCCTCCCTGAAACTTACTAGGAACCTTGCTGCTCTAAGCAGTCCTGCACTGCACTTGCCGACGTGACGCGAATCAAGAACATTAGGAATAGGACCTCCCGATACGCACGGAAGATCGTGTGGCATAACCAGACTACCTGGCTTTGTTCTACTCATATCTGCCAGCGATCCCTCTAAGCCAGAAACAGGAAGGTATTGCCTCGCAGCCTTTTGATCTACTAATGAAATGGCACTCAAATTGCTAATTACGTGCAATGTGTTCGAGCAAAATTACTAGTTATATATAAATTGGAAGATTTGTCATTCTTATTCATAAGTATATATTGAAGTCAAGTTTAACCAGGTTTTGGATTTTTTTATCAGTGATAATAATCATGAGTTTGACTCTCTGTTTTTTTTCTTTTGTGATGATAAGTCAAATTGTTGCTTTTGCTATAAAAAAAAGTGAAGTTATTGTTAATTAAAGAAATTGGAATTTATTTATCCCCAAACTTCAGATAGAAATTGCCACATATAAAGATTTTGAACTTGAAAAATACTACTGTTTAAGCCAAAACTCTCTCTTACATCGAAGGTACGAGACTTCTCTTCCAAGTTTTGATATTTGTCAATTTTATTAGCAATCATCGCGTTTTCACATAGTTTGAATACGGTAATGTCTAAGTAAGCTGATTTTAATCTCGCTTAAGGTTGCTTTTAAATTGTTCTCTATTGGGTTCCAAGAAATCTATGATGGAGCAAATTTTGTGAATCTTTCTTCTTCAAGGGTATCATTGCACTTTAGATGATAACTTTTTAACATCCTCTTCAGCTGTTTATAGTGTTCTGAAAGCCTTCCAAGGTCAATCCCTGGCATTCTTCACTACACAGAGATATAGTAATATGGATTTGAGATTTACCCTTTTCTTAGTCAGAACATTCTATCATGTAGTACCAAAATGAAATATAGTAATATGGATATGGATTTGAGATTTACCCTTTTCTTAGTCAGAACATTCTATCATGTAGTACCAAAATGAAACGACACCAGTCACTTATGTACTATTACCAGATTGAAAGAAGTACTCTGGTTTTCAATACGTGCATTCATTACCGTCAAAAGGAAACTAGATAAGGATATTCAATTCATTGATGATACCACGCAAGCGTGATATGTGATATCAGCTTTGCATAGCATACTTTCTCCTCCAAGTAAGATGTGACCTAAGGTTCCATCACCACAAAAGATTACCAGAATGAAACGTCAGAATGAATTGTTTAATTTACAAAAGGTACAGGCATTGAAATAGATCCTGCCCCTTTCAGTTTTTTTTTTTTTCTTTCAGTGTTACTCAACAAAATGAAGAACACAGCAACCCACTTTTATTGTAGCAGATACCGATATAAATTGTCCCACTTCCCAGATCAAGAATGATATCTATCCCCCCCAAATTATGAACACCCCATCCTGGAAGAAAGTATCTAGTGTGCTATTTCCATGCAAATCAACCAATAGATCCTCACGAAAAAGGAGAAAAAGAAGGAATTCAATATTCACACGTGCAACTATTTATCACCGTTTCACAAATAGTCCTTGCGTTAAAGATGAGAAGTCGTAATCATGCCCGGATGGAGTCGGGGTGATGGATGGTCTTGGCCGCGTCATGGGCTGAGGAAAATTTGTTCTCGTAGCGCCATCTATTGGAGCTCCTGGCCCACCAATGTAGGATCTATTTGAACAAGAAAAATACTGTTATTACCTTTAAAAGTTGATCTTAGGGCGAAAATGGCACTAGAAGACCGTTTTGCACTAAGGACTAACTAAACACAACGTGAGCACGATCATACAAAAATTAACAGATTGTCTAGACAGATATCCGGAAGAACCCAGTTAAAATATATAAAAGAGAAAATGATCACATGGGGTTAAGTTTGCGTCTATCTACCTCTGAGGTGGATAAGCAACTGAACCCACAAGCCTCGCCTGTTGGCCATTTGCCATCTGGTACAGGGAAATAGTAACGAAGTAAGTACTCTTCTTCTCACCAAAAGGTTAAAAAGCGAAGTGAATCCTGCAAAACTTGCAAGGGAAACTTCAGATTATCTAAACCTGCATATGTTTCTGTGTTTCGGCTAACGACATCATGACACGAGATTGAGTAATCATTCCCCTATACTGCTGAGACGTTGTTGGTGCAACATTCAAGCTGGGCTGAGGTACGTTCACATTCTGGTATTGGACTCCATTACCAATGAAGGACTGTTGTTGAGATAGGACAGGAAGTAGTTGTTGTTGGATAGAGAATGGAGACGCTTGGTTGGACTGCACAAAATCAAGTATACTAAGAAACAGAGACTAACATGATTCCTATAGAAAGCACAACAGTATCAAGAAATGACTCAAATAAATGAACAGACCCAAGCAGCTCAAGAAAAAGAGTTCAAATAAATGTTGGGTGATCCATAAGTTTTCTTTTTAACATGAGGGAATACTGGCGGTTACCTTCTCTGAATGGTATGAAGTTGCTATCCGAGAGTTTACTTTTAGATCCTGAATCCCAGATTTTGGATTGCCATTGGCAGAGTCCAGATGGGAGCCATTTGGTTTACTATTGTCCATGCTGAGCAAATTGAAAAGCTCAGTAGCATAATCAACTTTGGCTGGTGGGGCAACTGGGGGAAGATTTGCTGGCTTTTTGGTAGACTCAGCTTCAGGGACTTCTGAGTTAGGTTTCTCCGCCCCCTTTCTCATAGACTCAGCCTCGGAAACTTCTGGCACAGGTTTCCCCAGATTGTCTTGTGGCTTGGTTTCGGCAACTACCTGTTCACAGCGCCAGTTGTCTTAGCACTAACATTCCAAACTTCTTTAATTTGACGATTGCTATGTGAAAATGACATATACATTTCCTAAAAATGCTTTCTTTGTCATATTACTCAAAAAAGAGTACTACATGCAGCTCAAGTATCAAGGCAATTGAAACAATTTCAGCAATTTTGAAAGGGATGCTTTTCTGACAATAACAAGTATAAAGGTACTTGCATTCTTGAGTCTTCTTTCTTTGTAAAATAATGTTTGATACTTCCACAGGATAGTGAAATTTTGAAATGACAAAAGGAGGGCAAAGCCAAATAGGATTTGCTCACACTACCAATGGAAAATCTCAAGCCCCAAAAAACACAATGCTTTAACTAACTTAAAACCGTTTCATTGTACAAAATAAGGATCTCTTTGTTTTCAGGTAAATTAATGGGATGGATCAAACTTTAAAATAATATTTTCCTTTTCACAGGATCAGCCCTGGATCAAGCATACTTTTTTAATCGAGAGAAGCACATCTCAAAGGAAGAAGCAACAAAACCAAGTGCCAAAATGGAGTTTACCTGTTGTATTACTTTAGCAGGTGCTGAAGTCCTATTCTCTAAGGCAGTTACTCTAGCATCTCCATTGGATGAATGAGTATTTTTCTTCTCAGCTGGAGGGTGCTCTACCATATTTGAATAGCCACTGCGGTGACCATTATCAGGTGATGATCTATAGACAGGGGTTTTAGCTCCACTCGTACTTTGTGGTGATCTCATTTTTTCATCTCGAGGTACCCATCTTTTCTCAGCATACCTGGACCAAGGGGATCAATCACTAAGTGAGAGTTCAGCCATTTACAGAGATGAAAAAGGGCCCTAAAAAATGAGGCAAAATCTCAGCTATCTGGTACCCATGAACTCTATGAAGGCATACTTTGCACGAATGAAGTTTTCGATTCCAACTCTGCCGTAGTTCGGAGGCAACTCTGCTTCCCAATAGCTATTCGCTTTCTTGTTCCCCATAGCTAATAGAGAAAAGAAAAAGTTTTAATATCACACGTTTAACATTACATTATTTTAACAAGGTCAGTAGTAGAACATAATGAGTGAAATTATCAGGGGAGCTTACACTGAATAAAAGCAACCTGCTCAGGGAGCCATGTGTCTAAAGTAGCAGATCTCACCTGGATCAAAGTAAGTTAAAATTGTGAGGCCTACATATTGGCGAGAACACATGCACTTGATGAACATTGTAAGACTTTTTAGTGTATTGGTATGACCATCAAATTAGCAAGAGGAAGAGTATGTACTTTTGATATGTGTACTCCGAGACTCCTATGTACTCCAGAACATTGCAGGCATATAAATATTCCCAGATTCACACTAGCCCATCGTGGGGCTCTGCATATCAAACAAGTCAGATTCGTCATTTAGCTTGAAATAACCAAAACAATGGCATATGTCACATGAAAAACAAGTTAGTACTCATAGATTAGAGACTAAATATTATTCTCCCGTCTAACACTTATTGATCACCACCATGACACAACTTCATAATGACCATCACACGGGATACCTACTTGCTTCTGCAGTCAGCACATTCCCTGTTCTCTGGTAATTTAAAGAGAGCCTCCAATATCTGTAATGAGATGAAGCAAAGTTCTAAATAAGAATATGAAAAGCTATAAATAATACAAGTCAAGTAAAAGTTCTGAAGGGGTCTGGCCAGGGAGAAAAACAGAAGAAGTTCTGAAAGGGGAAGAGCAACACTGATGAGCAATATAAGACCAACATCACATGCGCGCGCGCGCGAGAGAGAGAGAGAGAGAGAGAGCAAATGTATCATCACACATACAATCAGGTAATCTCAGCCTTCTGGCATACAATTTTACCACTAGAATTTCATTAAAGGGGTTTTAACTTTTGATCCTTGGTGTCTAGTGTAAAATAGTTTAATCAATAACTTTATTCGTAAAATATAGTTACAGATCGATTATTCAAGGTTACCTACTAAGCAAATCAAATTGAAACATGCTAAAGGCAGTTTGGCTCAAAGGATATCTATCACGTCCACATATGAGGCCCGTTTTCTACAAGTACTAGCAACATCGTCAAAATCTTCCTCCTCGAGTAATGCACATAAAAGTACTTGCAAATTCATTATAACAGAGATTGATCCTCTGACACGTTTATGTACATAAGGATATACACAAATAATATTTCTATTGCATATGAATGTACACACTCACATTTGTATGTATAAGTGCAAGGATATCTATACAAACAGGACAGATACACATCAAATGCTGTCGACTTTTATGAGTATAAAAATAGGGGGACGCCAGAAGAGGTTCAGAGCTTATATCAAACTAACTAGATGAACAAGAACAGACTTCATAGACTAAGTTTATAGGTAGTTCAACCAATTAGAATTCAAGGATGTCGCAGTTCTTCACAAGTTGGTCACTAAACAAAGCAGTAGGTCAAATAAAATAGACAGCTGGGCACTGTATTAAAAAACATCATCCAAATACCCATAATTGACTTGTTAATGAAACACAACTCAAATTGTGGGCCTATGCTGAAGAAAAATTAGTAATCATCGAATCACTAAATGTCACCAACCGCTTGAATAATACAGCTATTTTTATATAATCTTATTGGATACAAATTTCATGACTCAGCACTAGAAGCTCCTTTAAACAAGACGGAGAACTACTCCACTCAAAAGACAATTCGTTCAAGCAAAGAAACTCAACATAAAACCCAAAAAAAAATTTTAAAAAAAATAAAGGTGTTTCGTTTCAGTGGTTAACCTTTTGGTCAAAGAACAACAGTTCTCCGAACACATAAACTATGTAATAATGAATTGCAATCAAGTTCATTGTTTTGGGAGAACCGGATTAACTGAGAAAACATTGAAGCAAATCTCTGCTTTAAGCACCCAATGCCTCGTTAAGAGTCAACAACCAACCCATGAACCAGGTAAAACCACGCTATAACGCAACGGTTTCAGATTGGAGCAAAAAGCTAAATCATATCAAGCATGGAATAGCAACCCAAATGAGCAAAAAACAAGCTAATACAGGAATTAAAGATTCATCAGCAGAAAACACAAATCAGAACTCAAAACGTCGCAATCATTCAATCTTGAAAACTCAACTCAACCTCCATTACATGGTGCATCACAAGAGTCCTTGGAAAGAAAAAGATGAGAAAGAATCAAGAACCAAGCCAAAACGAGCAGACCCATGAACGAAGAGAATCGAACAGGCCCAAAAGCAAGAAACGTTCGAAGGGTCAAAAGCTCGTGGCAAGAAAGCCGATAAAAGCTCAAGGACCAACCTTTCTGTGCTTCTCGTTAAGCTCCTTGGAAACGCTGGCCTTCCCGTTCATGCCTGCGACCAAACAAACGTCCACCACCTTTCTCTGCAGAAACTCGTCCCCTGTTGTCTATGAGAATCCTACAGAGAGAGAGAGGGAGAGAGAGAGAGATGGCAAAGTGGGGTTCTTTTCTTTTCTTTTCTTTTCCTCCGCCTTTGTTTGACTCCTACTTATTCTCTCTCGCCCCTTTGCGTGGTGGGTTCGTGCTTGTTTCTGAGTGGCGGAGGTGGCAAGGATTCTTCTTCTCCTGAGAAAAATACGACTTGGGTTCCCAACACACGCGTTGATGTGACAGCACCGGCCGTTGCCCTCATTCGTTTCTTCTCCCCTCTCTCTCTCTCTATCTCTGTCTCTCTCTCTCTCGGGGAGGCCGGAAAGATAAAGGGGGAAGAGATGAGGGAAATGGTTGACTCTGCCGTGCCTTTATTCTCCTAGTGGGCAAAACATCATGCCTCGTGCCTTCTTTTGGACGGCCGCCATTTTTGCTTTTCGTTTTCGTGTATGTCATCGTGTTCTTTTACTTTTCTCCGTCCAGTGCAGTCACAGTGAAGTTTCCCGGACCATGATCGGCCGGGCTAGAAGCAACCGACGCCGTGTCAAAAGCCGAAACGAGGCCCCGAGCCCAAAGAAGAGCACAGGTCCATGAAGGACGCTAAGCCTGCCAAGAGGGCATTGCCCGGCGTCGGCAGCTGTGGCGGTCGGTGATCGATGGCGAAACGACATTGTAACAGTGAGTCATCAGTGACGAGCATTAGTAGCGGCTACCACGTGTTTGCCAATGCGGTATCGACATGTCGCATAGGCAATCATATCTTGACGTTTTGTTGATAAGATAATAGTTTTGAATCATGAAATTTAGACGAATTCATTGATACCGTATCCAAAGGATTGTAATGTCACCTTCACATGTGCTTTCTCCAGAGGAGAATCTTTCAAAATCGTTTTCTTTAATATATGGACAGATTGGGTTCGCAAGGGCAGGACAAGACTAATATCACCGTATATCATGTATTTAGCAAAGGCAAAAAGGGTTAATTTATATATTAATATCTACCTTAGTTTAGATAGGGATGGGCACTAGGTAAAAAAATACCAAAAAAATTCTAAACCTATTACATTTATACCAATTCAATCATAAACCTTTCAATATGACTAATTTAGTCATAAACTTTTTCACATTGGTATCAATTCAGTCAATTTAGCCAATTTAGGTTGTAAATCACTAATGTGGACGCTAATCTTCTATAGCATGGCTAGCACTGATGTTAACAATTTTAATAATTTTTAATATTTTTTTTCTTCCTTTCCTTATTTTTTTTCTTTTTCCTTCCTTCTCCTTTGCCTGTGGCCAGTACTCAACTACACGTGAGGGCCGACGAGGGCATCGCAAGCGAGGGTCCAGCCCCAACGAGGGTGGCTCTTCGCCAGGCCACGAGCTGCGAGGGTGGCCTTTGCCAACTTGGGCGAGAGTTCAACTATCGCCAGATCTAGCAAGGGCTGTGATGCACTCGCATGTGGTCGATCGCCGGTCAACCGATCATAGGCCCAAGGAAGAAGAAGAAAGGGAAAAAAGAAAGAAAAAAAAAAGGAAGAAAAAGTATTAAATTTTTTTTAAAAAATCAAAATATTAATTAAAAATTTCACATCAACGCCAACCATCTGTCGGCTATACTATGTAAAACGCCTGGCGTCTATGTCAGCAATTTCGGGATGAACCAAATTGATACAAATATAAAGAAGTTCAAGATTAAATCGATTTAATTAAAAAATTTATAACTTAATTGGTATGAATGCAATAAGTTTATGATTTTTTTAGTACTTTTCCCTATGTATGAACCATAATTAATTTCTTCGCATCGATTTTTTGAAAAAAGGGTACACAAAGCTTAAAATCTCATGTACGAATTGTAATAAACTCTTAACCATGTCAATAAGGTAAATAAAATTCTAAATTTTTTGTTCTTTCGAAAAATGTAATTAAGTTCGTTCAGACGAACAATATGTATAATTATTTTTGTCACATCATAAGATATTAAGATGACGGTGACAGTTTTAAATTTCACTCTTTTTCAGTGTAAGTTTAAAGTTAGGACTCATGTGCACAAATTAAATGGGTAGAAATTTGATCCCATTTTATACAAGTTTTGGACCGACGATATAATTTTTCCTCGATCGTTCTATCTTAAATGGAATTGGAATGTTCGTGTATATATATGTGGGTGTGTGTGTGTGTCGCGCTTCTTTCCGATATCGCCGTCAAGGGTGTTGTCCCTGTTCTCCACGTCAGATCCGTCGCAGCAAAGTCAACGAACCTGCCCGGGCAGGTTGAACTCGGCCGTGCTCGGCGGAGCTCTTTCCCATTGGTTGCACTTGCCGGGCAAGACCTTCGTCAGAGTAGGCGCAGGCGGCTTCCGGGAACCTCGCCGATCTTCTGATCTCGCGCTCAACTCGATTCTACTTCTGGTCATCCCAGTGAGTTCGTCGCTCTCGTGTAGCGTTTCGCTGGTTTCATTTTCTTTTCTTGATTAGGTTAATCCTAGGAATCGTCGAGCTCGCGTTGACAAGATCGAACGAATTGTGAAGTTTAGGATTTTTAGTTTGTGATAGAGATGGGTTTTCGTTTAATCCGCTTGCAACTCCAAATTACGTGCATTTGATTCGGGACCTGCCGTTCCTGACGCACATCAGCCATGGCGGATTGATTATGCCCCGAAATGTTCCGTCGACTGGTTCTGTTCTTAAATTCGTACATGCGATCGTTTCTCATGGAGAAAGGTAAAAGACATGTTAATGCTTAGTAGTGGGTGTTCTAGCATGCCCAATGTGAAGTGTAAGAGGCTTGAACTGATGTTGAGGACGAGGGGCCGTTGTCGACCGTGCGGATGGTCTGATCTTTTCGGTTTCTCTGTAAATTTGGATACGAATTGGTGTTTATTTTGTGGCAACATCGCATGAAGAGATGGCGCTCGAAAGGGTTCATGTTGGGCTGCCATGCTTTTATTGAGATGAAATGAGAAGCAGAGAGCAGTTCTGGCCACGTTGGATTCAGCGGCACTCTGTTCCGTGCATCCCATTCCCGTGATTATTGTCCTCGTAGAACTTCTGCACACATTGATTCGATTTGTAATGCTTCTGTTGTCCCCTAGTCCCCTGCATGTGTTTTGCCTTTCAGGATGCGCCTGTCTTGAGGTTTGACCATTTGTACTTTACTCATGTTCGGCAAATATGGGATCAGAGGACTTATGAAATTGATTTTGCAGATCCTGATTTTATCTCTTGATACCGCTGCTGAATAATGGATTTAAGCACGCTAGATCGTGGGCAGATCACTGTATTTGGGTCTGCATTTAGCGTAATGCTTTCCATGCATTTCACGGTTCAGCTCCTCTCGCAGCATCTCTTTTATTGGAAGAACCCCAAGGAACAAAAGGCCATAATCATTATCATCCTTATGGCGCCCATATATGCGGTCGACTCTTTTATTGGCTTGTTGGATATAGAAGGGAGCAAAGCATTTTTCATGTTCTTGGATGCGGTTAAGGAATGTTATGAAGCTCTGGTGAGTGCTAGCTGCTTACAATTATGTGCGCTTTGCCGTTGGCCTTTTCCTTTATGACAAGTGCTTGACTTTCTGCACGCAGGTGATTGCCAAGTTCATGGCTCTGATGTATAGTTACTTGAACATTTCCATTAGCAAAAACATAGTACCTGATGGGATCAAGGGAAGGGAAATTCACCATTCTTTCCCAATGACACTTTTCCAGGTGCGGACCTTTTCTTCTTGATTATTTTTCAGCTTGTAAGCTGCAGATAATGGGACTTTTTTCTCCGTGTGTTTTTAAAAGCTGAGAGTGTGGCACTCAAACTAAGGTACATAACCCATTAACAGAGAATTGGTTGGAGGAAACACCTAATGGAGATTTTATACGCTCCTATTGTTTTTGAACAACCATCTTCTCATGGATTTACATTAATTTCAAGAATGGGGCAAAAGTGAGGATCTTGGACCTCTTTCTTCTCACAGCTCTTTTCGGCGTTCATTAGGATATTTGGAAGGCAGCACATTCTTTGATATTTGTTCGAACTTTTTGACTGGAATAGTCTTCAACCAGTTTCAATCTCTTTTAAATTTCGTATTTATGACATGATTATCTTTCAACTTGCAGCCTCGCACAGTTCGGTTAGACCATCATGTACTTAAGCTTCTCAAATACTGGACATGGCAGTTTGTTGTCATCCGTCCTGCATGTTCCTTGTTAATGATTACGCTTCAGGTTCTTGGGATGTACCCCAGTTGGTTAAGTTGGACATTCACCATCATTCTCAACATTTCAGTTTCACTGGCCTTGTATTCCCTGGTGATCTTCTATCACGTGTTTGATAAGGAGCTGGCGCCACACAAGCCTCTTGCAAAATTCATGTGCATCAAGGGCATTGTCTTCTTCTGCTTTTGGCAGGTAACTTCTTATCCTCTTTCTTCTCTCAATAGATTCACTTAGCTAGATATTCAACTTATTTATGTTATTTAGCTTTACTTAAAAGAAAGCTCTTTGATTGACGCCTCAACTTATATTTCACCACATACCATAAGGATTCTCCATCCTGAGACTTCACCCTGGACATTTCCTTTCCTCCCTCTTTTTAAATTAAAAGCTTGTCCCCTGTCTATTCTATGTGAGTAACCTTTAATCCTGTTTACTGGAAAGTGGAGCTTGTTTGATTTCTTGCAGGGAGTGGTGCTCGAAATACTAGCTGCACTTGGAATCCTTAAATCGCATCATTTCTGGCTGGACGTGGAGCACATCGAAGAAGCTATTCAGAATGTCTTGGTATGTATGGAGATGGTTGTGTTCTCTGTACTCCATCAGTATGCATACCATGTTGCACCTTACAGCGGGGACGCCGAATCCAAGATGAAGCTAAAGAAGAATGAGTGATGTGAGTAGACCCTGAATTTCATCAGACCACATACATGTTCATTGTACTCACTTGGGAAGTATGTTCAAGGTATTTTCTGGATGCACCGAGAGACGGGTGCAGATTTTGTTATTGGTTAATGTTTCTTTCTATATGCCTTGGCTCTTTTTAAGTACTTTAATTTTGTACTTTTCGTTCTCGATGGATGTACAGAAGATAGACATAAATCCATTAGTGACCTCTCAAATCTCGGTAGTTTAAGATGCAAGGATGTACTAGATTCCTCTATATGCATATCCATTTTCTTCCCTGCTGCAATTTGTTGCATGCAGCTTGCTTGAAATGTTTTTGCTATGTACTTTCTGCTTCTGCTCAAAATCTTGCCCCAGACTCCTTAGTTACCATGAACGAGGATGCACAGATCATACTTCTTCCTATTGCTTGCCTGGCTTGAGGCCCACTGTTGCATATGCTATGTAGACTGGCCATACAAGTGATGGTAAGTGGCGGGTCGCGAATTGATTTTTTAGCTAGCATGGTCTAGTCAGGTATCTTTCACTTGCATCTTGAGGATAAAGGTGATAAATTTTATAGCAAACAGTATGAATCTACCATAGGCAAAGGCTCTGTGTGTTCTGCTTAGGAGAAATATAGAGAAAGGTCTTGCTGGATGCGACCCAGTGCCATTAAATGGTAACATGATATCATGGGCTCAATATTTTTATCCTCTTTAGTGGATAGGTAATGCAAACGTCGCATGGAGAGATTCTGTAGCTACTAGCATCTTGACGAGGCTACGGTGATAGGTCTAATGATAGGTTTGCCAATCATGGATTGTCGATCATAAGTGTTACGGAGTAGCTATTTCCAATTACACTGTTTCATAGAAGTGATTGCCGCCGGTCGCCTTTTCCTATGAGAAAGAGGCTTGCTTGATACTGGCCAAGTAGCAGACTTCTAAGTTAAATCACCAAGGGATAACCCCAATTAATGCGTTGTTGCTGGTGAAGTGGAGAAGTTACTTCAACTCAACACAGCCTTCGAATCTATGTTTTGCTGCAAGTCTGACTTGCCTCAAAAGAACATCAACGGAAGGAACTCCTTGAGAATGCAGCAAGTCATTCCTAGACGAATTTTAATACATATACAGTGACAAACTAAGTTAAAACACAAACTACTTACATTATATCTAGTCTTTTTTCTTCCTTTTGTAGTCTATTTAAACTTCGTTATTTCGTGAAAAATGAATGATTTGAAAAATATTTTCCTAAAAATGATCATTTGTATTGTTTAAGATATTTCACCAATGATAAGTTTTTTTTTTATTTTCGCTAACATTCATTATTCTAAATGTAGCATACATGATTCAAAGAAATCCATTTAATTGAGAATATAATTGGAAATACTTCCATTTAAAAATTCAATTGATTTGAAAATAAAACATAACAAAATCTTTGAGTACAAAGTTCATTAATTTTGCAACTTTTGACTTTTTTGTGTATTGCAACCTTTTTCTTTGATACCTCAATTCAAATATAATTCAAATAACAACCAACAAAGATAGTTTGAGCTTCACCTCAGCCGTAGAAAAAGATTGAAAACGAATTTGATTAAAATGAACATAGCATTTAATAAGAAAATTCGTAACCATTGAGATTAGCTCTCATTAAGGCTCTCGATCTTTGTTTAAAGTACGGTGATCCCGGTCCATAATCACGAGGGAGACACCACTTGTGTGGTGGTTCTCTTACCAGTAGTTTTAGGTAGACTCGATCATGGATCTGTCAATCCTTCAGTTAGCATAGGCGTGCCCGTGTTGTAAGGGCTTGAAGGGAAAATTGGGTAGACTTGGGCAAAAAGCTTTTATTCATACGATTTGACTCGGTTCAATTGGTCTCAAGCTAAGTCTCCTTAGCCTTGAAAGGAATATTATAAGTTTATGCTTGTGGGCAGGCTTAAGCAACAAATTAGGCCCGATGCAAGCCCATCCATTGATGGCCTTTAGACGGATGATTTTTTTAAATAAATTTTTATTTTCTTGCCAAGTTACATTTTATCTGATTACTTAATTTTTATCCGCTCCAATTTTTAGATGTAACGGCCATTGTCATGATAGAAAATGTCGTACTCATCCATATACGTAGTGTTAATCCTAATAAAAATGTGAAGTTACAAATTCAAGAGATTTATCATCTCAATTTATTCTACTCTTTTCAAATTCAAAGTGTAAATATTGGGAAATTTTGGCCCAAAAGAGGGTATTTGGAAATTGATTTTAGAACATCAAATGATGGAAGAAAACATATCATGTCTCTATCTTTCATTTTGTTGATTTCTCCTTAGTCAAGTTGAAATTATCATTAAAAGTAATTAATATATATTTTTCGGCATTTAAATTTAAAGGGGTTTTTTTTTTCTCTAATTGGGCTCTCTCTCTCTCTCTCTCTCTCTCTCTCTTTCTAGAGGAGCTTCTGCAGCTGGTTTTGCAAATCCGAGCTCGCCATCGCTCTTCCCTCACCGACTCGCCTGTAAGTCTCTCTCTCTCTCTCCCGATGTTTCCATTGATTCCAGCATGCTGTTCTGTGTTCTGTTCAAGGTAATTGAAGCCTGTCGATGCGCTCTGTAACGAAGTAGGCTGCAATTTGTTCTTTCTTCCGCACGATGCTTGTTCCGCTGCAGAATCGCCCTTGTACTACTGGGTCTTTCCCCCGATTTGCTTTGGGTTTGTTCAGTTTTTCTCGTTGGGGGGCGCGTTTGACGTGTTTGGGTTTATGCCTATTCGAGCTCCGTCACAGCTTTGGTTTGTTAATATCAGAGTTGAATGAGGTTTGGGGTATCGTGGGGATGACATGATGGTGCCTAGAAATGGGTTTAATTTGATTCCCCCTGTGCTCCCCATCTTCTTTTGTGTTGTGGGCATTGCGGCCATCCGCCCTACCTGCTGTTCCTTCGATCGTTTACTTGCGATTTCACTCGGTGTTGATTCTTTTCTATTACTTCGAGGATGGCCCTTGTGTACAACATAAATTATAAGGGTCGGTTCGGACTGGGTGCGGTCTTTTGATTCGTGAAAGTACGCATACATGATGCATGATTGTGCCTGCTCTGGCTTGAGCTTCAGCGTGTTTGTATTGTATACAACTATGCTCGTTGTGGTGCATTTGACATGTTTAGGGTTATGCCTCTTTGAGCTTTGTTACGCTTGGTTTTCAATATCAGATTGACTGAGGTTTGAGTATTGTGATGATGACATGATGGTGCGTAGAAATGGGTTTAATTTGATTGCCCCTGTGCTCCCCATCTTCTTTTTTGTTGTGGGCATTGTGGCCATCCCCCCCCCCCCTCTCCCCCTACCTGCTGTTCCTTCGATCGTTTTCTTGCGATTTCGCTCCATGTCAATTCTTGTTTACTAGTTGGAGGATGACGACCCTTGTATACAACATGAATTATAAGGGTTGGTTCGGGCTGGGTGTGGTCTTTTGATTCGTGAAAGTACGCATACATGATGCATGATTGTGCCTGCTCTGGCTTGAGCTTCAGCGTGTTTGTATTGTATACAACTATGCTCGTTGTGGTGCATTTGACATGTTTAGGGTTATGCCTCTTTGAGCTTCGTTACGCTTGGTTTTCAATATCAGATTGACTGAGGTTTGAGTATTGTGATGATGACATGATGGTGCGTAGAAATGGGTTTAATTTGATTGCCCCTGTACTCCCCATCTTCTTTTTTGTTGTGGGCATTGCGGCCATCCCCCCCCCCCCTCTCCCCCTACCTGCTGTTCCTTCGATCGTTTTCTTGCGATTTCGCTCCATGTCAATTCTTGTTTACTAGTTGGAGGATGACCCTTGTATACAACATGAATTATAACGGTCGGTTCGGGCTGGGTGCGGTCTTTTGATTCATAAAATGACGCATTCACGACGCATGGTTGTGCATGCTCTGGTTTGAGCTTCAGCGTGTTTGTATTATAAACAGACTTCTTGTTCTTTCATGAAAAATAAATGTATTACATACTGGTCGACCCTCTTAACCCCTTCAACCACAATTGTATGCGGTTCGTTAAACAAGTTGTCATGTATATGGGATGACCTCTTAATCCTCTTAAATATCATTTAGATGAAAATAGTTAAGCAAGTTATCATATTACAGTGATTGTATCATTATATGACACATTTAGGCATTTAAATATGTTCACATACATTCAAACACCTTTCTTCATGATAATTGGGAAACCGTTCATAACATGTGACCAGTTTAATAGATGTGTTGTGTTTGATTTAGGCATGAAATTTGAAATGTTATGATTACGGATGCAGAAGTATGAGTTGCTTTATCTTTTATGGGGTCTAATGAGATTGCTCTTCATCTTGTGATAATTTCATCCTTTTGGTGGGCATTAAAGATATTGTTTTGAATTTTGGTGAGTGTGAGAGAAGATATGGATTGATGCTCATATGAAACGCTTTTTCCATCTTTTATGACTAGCATTTGGATTCTAATTCATCTTTTAACTATTATGGAGACTAATGAGATATTGCTCTTCATTCTTGTGATAATTTCATTTCTTGGAGATATACATATGTGTATTTTATTGACTTTAACCTTGTACTCTAGGAAGTAGCAGTTGCATCAAAAAGAATGGCAGCCTCAACCTCAGGTCCAAAGTCCCTCAAAGAATATTTGAAGCGGTATGAAAGTACTGTGGATCAAGAAAAGATGAAGAAGAAGAAGAAAAAGAAGAAACCGAGAACAGATGCTGCTGGGGTTTTAGTTGTGGATGAAGATCCAGTTTGGCAGAAGCCCGTAAATCTCACAGAAGAAGAAAATAGTGATGATTCAGCTGGTAAAAAAGTGATCGTGTTCTTCTTGATGTCTAAAGTCTCAATTGATGTACTTTTTTCCGTCTTAGAAAGAGATGAGAAATAAAGGTAATGGTCCCTGATGTTCATGCTTGTATGTTCTGTTTCATAGATGAAGCAAAGCCCCAAATTGATGAAGACATTGAAGTGAAGCGAATGAGAAGGCTGGAGCTTCTCAAGTCCAGACGTCCTTATCACTCAATTTCTGATGATGGGAGTGGCTGGGTTTCACTTTCTTCAAATTCCTCCAACTTAGTTAATCAAAATGCCGACATGTCTCCACCTCGTTTAAGGTCTCGGAATGACACGCCTTCACCAGAACATGGATTAGAGACTTCGGGTCCTGCTGATGCTGCTCTGTCACCACCACGTCGGAGACGGCAAGATACTCCCTCACCTGGACCTGGTGCAGAACTTATGGATTTACATACAACAAAGTTTGATATGTCCCCTCCTCGTCGGAAGAGGGTGCGACATGATTCTCCCTCACCAGAACCTGGTCCTAAGCAGCCATTTTCTGGCAAGGAATATACTGATTTATCTCCCCCTAGGCAGCAGCTGAGACGTATGTCATCACCTGAAAGAATTTCTAAGTCTACGAGTTCCATCATATCGGATGTTGATATATCTCCACCTCGTAGAAGGAGGGCTACATCGGATGCACCATCATCTGAGCCACATGTGGATGATGCAGATTTTGGTAGAAAAGACACTGATTTATCACCTCCAAGGCAACGTCGGCGACGTCATAGCACTCCTCCTGATCCTGATTTACGAAGTTCACCCTCAGTTGGCCCTTATTTTGATGGTTCAGATCCGGCACTGCGAAGGAAAGGCCGGAAGGGTGGTGGGAAGCATTCATCACCTGATCATCCTGCGGGTTGTCTATCAGAGGAAATTGATGTTTCACTTCCTTCTGCTTCTGACCTTTCTCCACAGAGAAAAAGTAGGAAGAATTTGTCTGGTTCAGCGGACACAAAAGAGGGAGCAACCGGACTAATTTCTGGTAAAGACATCAGCAAGGCCATGGCTAAAATTAAGAAGGATGAGTGGTTGAGGTCTCTCTCTCTCTCTCTCTGTTTGTGTGTGTTTTGATTTGAACACAGTGAGCATGATCTCTTTGGATTAGAGAAAACTTAAATGTAGATGGCGCTTGTTCAAAAAACCTGCTTTTGAGCATGATTTTGATAGGGAGAGTATTAGCTGATGCTTCTATGTGAAGGCATCGGTGTTTATTAGCTTCCTGTTGTAGCCGAGATGTCTGATGCACAATATTTACCTGTATGCATAAGCTCACTTGATCATCCCACTTTAACTGTGTGAAAAATATCTCAGGCGTTGCAGCCATTATTTTGATGCTGGAGGCCTTAATAGCCAATTTCATCCCATAATGACCAGTTGCTGGCCTTCCTGCAGCAACTGGAAGATTTTTCACCTGAACTCTAGCATTTCTTATCCATGGAGCTTCTTTTTTTCGAGAACTTTCCTGTGGACCTGGTTTTTTCGAATTGTCATTTTTACTCTTCTCAGCTTTGTTGTAATAATCTATTCTCAATAGCTAGGAAGTACTTGTGCATCTTTATTTGATGGCATGGGTGCCATTTGGTTCTTTATGTCGGGTTACTCTATTTTGAATAACTTCATAGTTGGTACTTTGGTAGTTATTGTGTGTTTTTCACATAATGCATTTTGTAGCCATCCAGTTCAACATTCAAGATTTATTCTGCTAGCATATATTGTTCTTCTTGACATAATTAGCATCTTTTCTGTTAGCAAAGTAGCTTCTGCTTAGAGCTTCTCTGAGAGCAATATATTCATGCTTTCTCAGGTTTAACGCATTGGATGCTTCTGAAACTGGGAAAGGAGCTGAGGCTGTATATCGGGATAAATTGACAGGTAACTATTGTTAAATGGAATTTTTAGCAGTGATGCTCCTACACATGCCATAAGTCTTGGCCTGACTTACAGTTCTACAGGAAGACGCTTATCAAAGGAGGAGGTCCTAAAGTCACAACAGAAGGTAGAAGAAAAGCCCAAGGTATTTTTGAGGAGGCACTGGCAGCAATCTTGTGCGTCCATAATTTCTATTTCATCATCTTTTGTAGCCGATTGATAACAAAGTTTTGAGTTGACTTTTATGTGAATGGAAATATAAAACTCTTTTGGTGTATCTTGAATAAAGAGCTGTGTGCCTGACTGGTTGTTATTGTGACTATTATGTCAGACATCAGGAAAACATGGATTGTATAAACTTACAAACTACTTGTATTCATATTGCTTCTCATTATGGTAAACTCCAAAAAGAATTGGTACTTCCCTTTCTCTTCATAATTGTTTTTTTTTTTTGGTAAGGTAAGATGTATATTAACTTTTTAACGCACCATTTACAAATCTCTTCATAATTGTTTAAATTAACTGACTTGAAAAAAGGTATGTGGATAATAGTTTGACACCATGGGCAAACCACTACATTATTTGCTACATTTATCATGGAATTTGAGGTTTGTTTTCATTCTGTCAGTGATGTCCCTGTTAAGGTCCAATTGCATGAGAATCTTTTAGTTTTTCTAATGTGTTCCCTTCTCAGGAAAAGAAACTGGAGTGGGGCAAGGGTTTGGCACAAAAACGGGAAGCAGAAGAGAGGCTGCAGGAACTAGAAAGTGAAAAGGACAAACCTTTTGCTCGGACTAGGTAAGAGGAATAGCATTCTTGTTTTTTTTTTTTTTTGGTAAGGAAATAGCATTCTTGTTCATTATTTGAGAAAACAGAAAAAAAGTTTTTGATATGTCTTTCCTCCTTTGTTACTGGAAAGCTGGCAAGATATCTATGAGGAACAAAAAATACAGAATTACTTCTGATTTTATCTTCCACTTCCTCTGCATAATGACACGGAGCATTTTAGATTCTTTTATTTTTTGTTCGGGAACGTTTGAAATAGTCCTTAAAAATATACCAAGCTGTAATTTGACAAACACTCTTTTCTCTAGGAAAAAGACGAGATGATGAAATTGCTTTTCTCTGGAAAACAAAAAAGAGTGAGGATGTAGTGAAGGGAAATATGAGATTAAATGGCCAGACAACACTCGTAGAGGAGAGTGGAACATTATTAGTCCTGGCGTCTTCCCATTGCAGCATACCGTCTTTCCTATTTTGCAATCTCTGAGATGTTATTTCTTAGCTTTTGCATGGAACATCCAGTGAATTTAGCCACACACAATAGTTTTGTGATATGTACCTTGCTTTTTATGGTGCCCTTTGTCCAATCTCACTGGGTGGAAAATGCATGTTGCATTAAGTTATCACCTGACATTGTCAAGTTACTGGCAAAGCTATTGCCACCACTGCAACCTTCACCACTGTGATGACCAGCACCACCATAGCTACCACTACCGCAAGCACTGCCACAACCACTAACACCACCGCTTCCAGCACTATTACACTTCTTCCTTTTCTCCTTACCATAAATTGTATTGACATCTTTAACACGCTCTCATATATTGGTTTTTGTTGCTTTTGGGGTTGCTGTCTACAAATTGTACTACTGCATTAACTGTTTATATAGGAAGCTGTATGTGGAATGTTCTTTTAGGGGGCACTAGCATGCCTGTGTGGATGCTGGGAAGATTTAGTGTAGACATAGTCAATTGGACTAAAGGATGGGCAAGCTGCTAGGTTATAATGCTCGAAAGCGGAAGTTCTCTAATTTTTTCATATCATTTATTTTGGTTCTGACTTCATTTTTAATTGGCAGAGACGATCCAGAACTCGATAAAATGCTAAAGGACAGACTTAGATGGGGAGATCCGATGGCACACTTAGTAAAGGTAGTTCATCAAGTTACCAATGTTAGTGTTGACAAAATACGATTTAAGCGTATTGATTTAATAAGTCTTTTCCTTTCCTCTGATACAGAAAAAACATTTGGAGCCGGTGCTTACCGATTTTGGGGATGATGAGAAGATGAAGGAATCAGGATTTGTAATTCCTCAGGACATTCCCAGTCACAGCTGGCTGAAAAGGGGATTGGACGCTGCTCCAAATCGATATGGTATAAGACCAGGAAGACACTGGGATGGAGTCGATCGTAGTACTGGTGGGTTCTTATTTTTGCACGTCATGCTTTTCGTAAATTCCTGGAGGCTGAAAACATTTATTTTGGTCCTTGCCCTGGGGAGGAAGGAGAAATCTTTTGTAGATTTAGAGTACAGAAGCATGCTTAGCATATGGTGCTTACTTTGTTTATCCTGTCTCCCACATTAATGCAGGTTATGAGAAGGAACTATTCAAAAGGACAAACGAGAAACGAGCATCAGAGAGAGAAGCTTACCTATGGTCTGTGTCGGATATGTGACTGTGTCCAGGCAATAAGATCCAAGGCTTTCTCATCTTACATTGTGGCATGAAGTCCGCCTGAAATCAAGTAAATGTGCACTTTGCTTTTGTTTTCGAGATAAAATTGGTGGGGATGGTGCATTGTCTTCTTTGGTGCACAAAAGGTAGCTCCTCTTATCTGTTCGAAAGTCTGACCTAATGAATTTGCTAATTGCAAAATACACCAGACTTGTGGAGTCCCCAGAATTATGTAAACCTGCAGATTATGCTATTTTGTAGATGGTCTTCTTTCCCATTTTTCCGTTCCTTTTGTAGGGGGGAAGATAAGAGAAACTTTAGGAGAAAAAGAGAGAAATACACACTTTGTTTTGCCTTTACCTTGACCTTGCTATTGATCTTTTTTGTTTGCTATCCACGGGTATGGTCTCAAGCACTGCGTAGACTAATGTTACTCTTTAAGGGTGCACATAGGTTTTGATGAACTGGTGTGTTTTGTGTTCATACCATATAAGCTGTCTATATATCCAATTCATGTTGCTGTAAAACTCGCTTTTCTTTTTCTAACGAACTATAAGCCTTCATCAAGAAGGCACCAAGCGGATACCGCCGCTATACGAAATGGCTTCAGGTAGAAGCCACCACCGTGTACAAAATTTTGCACCAGACTCTTAACATGTCCCGCAAGCTGGACGTATAAATTTGACTGAACATTATAGAGGTGCACATGCGAAGGCCCTGATGATAACTTAATCGAAAGTAGCCTCTTCCTTTCCGGTGCAGCGGGTGCCCCGCCGATGACTCTGGAAGAACTTTGTATCCAGGCTGTTCTCTAGTCACGATATCTACGACATCACGGAAGCAGCCGTATCTTTGCCGATATGGAACTCTTCCGTCGCTTTGGACAGAGGAAAATATTTGAAAACCACGGGCTTTGCCATGCCTCCCACCACCGCTGGCCCGAACATTCTTCTCCACCTCCTTCATGACCAGAGTGTCGTAGGCCGGTGGCTTCAAATGCATCACACAAATCACGTTTTATTACGAGTCATATTATTTTGGTATAAACTGAAAGCAAAATGCTTTTTTCTTCGTAATAAAATGAAACTATGTTGTGTTAAATATACAAGATAAATTAATGAGAGCCAGTCTCCTAAATAGATTATTACTTTCAAAAAGCAAATAAAAATTGTTCGTTGTGTATTGATATCATGCATTTACGAAAAAAAATAATTAGATAACCTATAAGTATCGAAAGACGACACCGAAAAATTTTTCTATGTACTCACGTATCGAATTGAAGAAGACAACCGTATATACTTGATTACCGAGTTAATAAATATTTAAAATTAGGTGAACTTTCTTGCACTTCGAGACAACATCTATTTCCCTATTTATAACTCGACCGAATTCTACAAAACCGATAATTTGCTGGGGAAATTCAAACTGGTAGATCAAGGAACAGGAATTTTTGTCCGTTGCTCGTTTGCTCCTGCACTAAAAAAGGACAGCTGAGCAAAGCTGGCCGCTGCGCTCCAATCCGACGGCCGATGTCGATAGATTTTAGATTGGACGGTTGACAAAACACAAAGATTCGACGGTTCGCGTGCGTAACATAGACAATTAGACATGAGCATCATTACGGGGGTAGACCCTGCCCGAGACAGAGATGGCCCCCTGTATAAATGAATAACATATCAACAATTTCCCTTATGAACGGACGTATCCCCCGAACACAACTGATTGCTGAACCCCGGACATGCAATGTATTTCACGAATTTTGAATTGACGCGATTCCTGGACTTTACCTGATGTATAACGAGGTCTCTGAATTTTTAATTTATTTAATATAATTTCTAAATTTTTTATACGTATTTATACGAAAATGAAAAGCAGAGGCGACCTTCGCTTCCAGTAGGTTCTCGGCATGTGCATGCGATCGCTCCGTCCGAACCTCCTTCCTCGTACGACCCGTCTGTGTTCACTTTCAGAGCAACCCTTCCTCGGTGAGTTTCGAAATCATTGCTCTGTGGGCTTTTGATCTTGGGTTCCATGTACTGAAATTTGCCCGCTCAACCTGTACTTCCTCTAGCATGCGCTTCTCGGGGGGTGCCGGGGATAGAATGATGCCTGAAGGATGAATCTGTTGGCGCGCCTTCCATACGTGCCGGCAGACACGGTAGCCCACTTGCTCTAGCGAAGGTGGACGTTGCCGTGTTCTCTGTAACTCTGATGAGCACCCAACTGTCAATTCTAGCCAGAACCCATTCTTGAGATCTGCGAGTTGAGAGAAGGGTCGGACCGCACTCGTCTTGTCCAGGGACGTAGCAGGAGGGATGTGGACTGTTGTTTCCGCTTCTTGCTTGCAGAGAGAGAGAGAGAGAGAGAGAGAGAGAGAGAGCACGTTGGTTCAGGTATAGTCTGCCTTTTCCGACATGGACTCCACATGAATGTTTTGATTTTCGAGCTGGTCTGCATTTCCCATATCTGGTTTTCATGAATTAACGAGAGGGCTGGAAGGATGAGGATGCTTTGATTTGCTGATGTTCTGCCTCCTCCTTGCGCATTATGTTGTAGCCACTTTCCACGGTAAAAATGCTCGACTTTGTGCCTTCTGTCCAAACCAATTGCTACTTGTCGCTTGATAGGAATTTTGAGGATTTATGTTCATTAGAAAGTTCCTGCAACTTCGTCTCATTCCAACGACCTTCATTTCTGTTTATCAGACCTGCCACTGTCTTCGGTTCATTTCTCGTGGCTGGGACCCCAACAATTCCCCTTTTTCGACAACCACTTGTCCTCCCCGACACGTATATGTTCTTGTCCTGTGATCTCCAAACAATTATCCACCCACGAACCGTCCACGTTTATCACCACCGAGTCCTTGTCCTGCGATCTCCAAGCTCCAGGAAAGAGAGTTGTGTTCTTGGCTGATTCCTTAAGCATGTTTGTTTCTGATTCCTGTTCCAAGTGCTCTGCTGCCTCTGGCCCTTCTTTGGCATGCGAGATTCCTCAGTAATATGGCTTAGATGAATAAGGTTGTGACTGGCAAGATCTGTGAGGTGTGAGCTCTCCTTGTTTCTTTCCTTGCTCAACCGTGTAGACCCAACTAACCTTTGGAGATGGTGTTAACATATATTTCACTGGAAAGATTGGATTTTGAAGAAGCATAAGCTCTCTGTTGTTTCTCCTGATCACCGGTAGTGATCCTTGTAGCGGTGTTCGAGGTGGTTGCCGCTAATTCTTGTTTACCGCAACTTTGTTGACGGTGATTCAAATATACATGCTTGTTGCTTCCAATAGAAATCCTTGAACACGATGAAATGTCCAATTTTTCTATGCCAATTGGGGATTTTCAAAGGACAAGATACTAAACAAGAACGCCAACTTTTCTTTGTTGCTGTCTTTTGGGGTTACTGGCCTTTCACATTTACATTGTTAGGGTACCACTATTAATTGATTGTTAATTTTTCTTGAAACAGAGCTCACTGGTTAGATTTGCAGTTGGTTTGTTGAACCTCTTTGTAGTTTGTCTATTAAATATTCAATATGTGATTACAAATGCACTCTTGAACAATATTCCGCTAATGACCCTTTAGTGGTCCACCTTAAGGAACTAATAAAATTTCGATGTGAAAAAACTCTGTTCTTTCCTTTTGTTCTGCTTTTCTTCGGGTGTTAATCATATGACATAGCAGGTGAAATGAAACCCATTCCTGTATTTCACTTGTGAAGGGAGGAATTTCGCCGTTGTAAATTTACAGCTTTAGTAATTTAAAGGAAGCTAAAGGTCTCTGTCGATATTCTTTTCTCATTTTTCTTGATCATCACGTACCAAGAAAATTCCATGCATAGACTCACTTGTGAGATTTGCATTTGGTGAATGTTAGGAAACTGGTCAAGTGAGATTGTTGGAATCATCAATTTGGCTGTTGCACAAAAACACAAGCCTTTGATTGAATGAGTCAGTTACAAATGATTGCTTTCCCCCAAGAAATATGGGCTTTTTTTTGTCTGTTTTTTTTTTTGCTCATAGAAAATCACAAGAATTGTTCTCATTGTATGTGCCATCAAGGATGACGCAAGCTAAGTTGGCTTCTGGTTTTTGTCCAAGCAATCATCGAAGAAATTTTTGTCACACACCAATTAATTATCTTCATTTTGCTTGCATACCCAATTGTTCTACATATCGTCTTACCTCTTCCTGATGTCATGGAGTGATCAGATTGTGTTTCTCTATATATTTCTGCTTTTTGTGTAGCTTTAAGCCCAAGCCTCTCGTTATTCTCAGGTGCCACTTCATCAATAGGCCTAAGGATCCCGGTTATTGACTTGCATTTGAAGTATTAATGTGGTACTCTATGGCATTTGCAGGAATTGTTCTGGGCAACCTGAGAAGAGCAGGAGGGTGCTATTGGGAGCTTTAGAGATGGAAAAGAAGAAACTTTAAGAGGAATACTTGCGGATTCATTTTCCTTTTCTTCTTTCCAAAGTGTCCCCATGAGAAGCGATTTTTTCCAACCGCTTACCATCAAGTAAGTTAAATTATGCAAGTAACTGGAGCAGAGGAATTAGGACAACCCCACATGATCAATTTTTCGTCACCGAGAGGACATTGGTGGAGTCCGAATCCGAATATGAGAGCGACAGATATCCGGGTCTTGAACCGACTAAACCCGGAGAAAAGCCAAGGGTGGTCATTCTTGGTACCGTTTGGGCTGCTTGCCGGTTTATGAAGGGGCTCGATATGAACATGTATGATGAAGTGTGCATTTCACCCCGAAAGCACATGGTTTTCACTCTCCTTCTGTCGACTCGTGTTGAAACTTTGGAGTTCCATTCGGTTGCTGAGCCCATGAGCCAGATACAGCCTGCTCTTGCGGCGACTCCCAATTCGTACTTCTATTTGGCTTCCTGCACTGGAATTGACACTGCCAAGCATGAAGTAAGTTGAATATCTGGCTATTGTATGTTGATTTCGATGCTTATGTACTTTTTCCTCCAAGGATGTGGTTAGTTTCATTTCATTTTGCATGTATTGATTAACCGGAATTATCCTTTATGTTCTTCACGTAGCAATGAACAAACATAAAAAATTTACAATATACCAAAAAAAACATCAGAAATTTACGATATACTGTGTAACAAACATTAACATGGATTGTCCATACTTTTACAATTGTGTTGAGGTCCAAGCTATAAGAATGCCATGTGTGGCTATCTAGCAAGTCAAACAAACTAACATATCGACATGCATTGTCCACACTGTTGGACAAGTCGAAAAGTGTTTAGGTACATACTACATAGTGAGATAAGGCTAAATTTCATTTCTTCAACATGATGGAACCGAAGATGCACCAGTAAGAAATGGAAAATAACACTAGGCGTTGCAAATCTGCTATGCTATTCCTTTTTGTTTGTCTCTTTTGCTAAATCTCGTTCCCTATTGACCAGGTTTACTGTGAAATAGTTGGCAATGGTGGACTGCCTCAAGAGCCTTGCCAGTTTAAAGTTGCATACGACAAGCTGTTCATTGCAGCCGGAGCCGAGCCCTTGACTTTTGGTATAAAGGGTGTTAAGGAACATGCCTACTTCCATCGTGAGGTGAATCATGCCCAAGAAATCAGGAAGAAGTTTTTGTCGAACCTCATGCTCTCTGAAAATCCAGGTACTTCAATTCTCCAACCTTATGAATTGCACTTAAAGAGCAACTGTCAATGTTTCAGGAATAGAAGAAAATGCTCATTGTTTTCGTGTTCAGATTCTCAATAATTGATGATCAGCGAGATTTTACAGCTTCAATGGAGATTAGGGGAATGATTTCTTCTCTGTATCTTATATGTGTATCAGAAGAAGAGAGAAAATGCCTTTTACACTGTGTTGTCATTGGTGGTGGACCAACTGGGGTGGAGTTGAGCGGTGAATTAAGTGATTTTATCATGAAAGACGTCCATGAAGGTTTTCCTCATGTTAAGGATTACATTCAAGTCACCCTTATTGAGGTACTCATACACTTACAGATGCTAGCATCACTTTGGAGAAATGTAAATAGCATTAATTGACAAGAACACCGTTTAATAGGCAAACGAAATCCTGTTGTGATTTGACATTGGCTTATGGCAGTATGCGACAAATCATCTAACAATCGTAAGTTGATTTTCTTTCTCAAGTTATCATCATCTTTTCTAATAGTTCATCTGATATAATGCTTACAATGCTAGCCTGGTGTTTGTCTTAAAAGAGGTGTGGTGAAAGAGGTGCATGTGAAGAAAATTGTACTGAATGATGGTACAGATGTTCTATACGGTCTTCAAGTCCAGTCCACCGGTGTTGGACCCTCATAGTTTGTCAAGTCACTTGATCTTCCAAAATTCCCTGGTGTAAGGTGAGGAAATAAGATTTTTTCTCTCCGTCATCTAAATCTGCAACTGTGATCTCATGATAAGAACTTTGTGACCATGTCATTTTAGCATATTACCACCTTCCAATTGAATGATCTATCCTCAAAACTGTTTCAGGATTGGGGTTGACGAATGGTTGAGGGTACTTTCAGTGAAAAATGTGTCTGCGCTGGGGGATTGCGCAGGTTTTCTTGAACAGACAGGGAGGCCGGTGCTTCCTGCTTTAGCTCAGGTTCAGTCACCCTGTCTAATTCCTTTGAAGATGTCTCATTGTAGCTTTTCGTTTTATCATCAATCTTTAACTCTATTTCCTTGCTCTACTTTGCACAAGATGTGGCATTAATCCTTCCATTTATACTTGGAAGTGGTCATTCACTATCAATTTTTCTAATTGCTTAAAGGCTCAGTTTTCTTCTTTCATTGGAAATAATACGAATGCGAATTTCTGAAACAGTTCGCAGAAAGGGAAGTGAAATCCTTAGTGGAGCTGTTTCGTAGGATAGGGGAGCAAAATGGAGGGAAAGCATTTTGCTCCAAAGACATATCTCTAGGAGACCCATTTGTGTACAGACAATTGGGAAGCATGGCATCTGTTGGACATTACAAGGGGATCGTCGATTTACACCATTCCAAGGTGCATAATGTTCTACCAGGCCATGCTGATGGTTTTCTTTCCTAGTACCTAGATTTTGATGCGCATGTACTTTTATAATTTGCCGAATCAATAGTTGTCACTTATGCAATCATTCTTAATGCAGGATGGGATGACATGCCGGATTTGTGAGTTGGCTGGTTTGGTGTTTGGCTTATCTCACAGGGTAGTCAACTGGACGAACAGGTTTGAAAGATACCTAAATCTAACGGTACATATGAATCAGGTTGGGTGACATGGATTGAGGGGAAAAGTAAGCCGTGTTAGTTTTTCTTTTTTTTGCTGGATACATTTCGTCTGAGGTTAATACCTTGGATCAACAAGACAATTATCCAGTAGACGAGGGCTTATCCTATCATTTGATAGTTTTGCTTCTGAGCTCCGTCTAGTGAGAATTGGATTCAAGCAAAGGCAAGCCAGCACCTCTTGGGGATCACATTTGACAGCGAATACAGAAACTCGAAATTCCGAAAATATCAATGATCCTTTCAGTTGCTTCCACCACAACACTGTTCAAAAGCAACCGTATTGGGGAGGAAGTTGCAGCAACTGAAAGGGTCATCTATTGATTTTTTTTGGAATTTCGTCCTCATGAATGGGCTTGGCTTGCTTCTACTTGAATCCAATTCCCACTCAACGGAGCTTATGAGCTCTCGTCTACTGGATGGATGATTGTCTTGTTGATCCCTAAGTATTAAGCTCTGACGAAATGTATCAAGTACAAAAGGAACATTGTATCCATGCCGTTCTCTAGTCACAACACCGACAACATCACGGAAGGAGTAATCTTGCCGATATGTATGCTACTCTGAATAAACGGGTGCGCTTCTGTCGCTTTGTACAGAGGAAAATACTTGAAAACCAGAGGCTTTGCCATGCCTCCTGCCACCTCCGTCCAAATGATCTTCTCCACTGACCAGAGCGTTATTTTCCTGACTTCTGGTATCGCAGGCCGGCAGCTGCAAATGCATTACAATGCCATCGTAACATTGTATGTGACAGAAAAAATGGGGATGATGAGTATTTCTTTACAGAATTAAGATTTTGGATCCTAATTCACCCAGCTGAGTTATTAGAAAGGAAAGTGCAGGGAAAATGATCGATGCCAGACGAAACAAAGCATGTCCGAATGAAATCGGACATGTCGATGCTAACACCCCCCACCCTCCCCCCCCCCCCCTCCTCAAACGTATAATATACAAAGTACATTGTCAGAGCTAAAACAGAGTATTACTTTCAAAGCAAACAAAATTGTTCTTAAAGTTAAAAGGTACTCGTTTATGGAAATAAATCAGACATAGCCTATGGTATCTAAAGATAACAATGAAAAGGTCGTATTACGCACCGATGTATCGTGTTGAAGGAGTTGACCATGTAAATTTGATCAACTGAGTTAAATAAATCGATGTTGGCTGTCGCTTGTTTGCTCTTGCACTCAAGAAAGACAGCTGAGTCCGCGCCTCGTGCGGGCAACGTAAAGCTGGGTTCGTCATGCTCTGATCCAACGGTCGACGTCGATGGACTTTTAGATTGGACGGCCGACAAAACCCGAGATTCAACGGTTGAGACACGAGTAAATTTTGCAGACTCTGTGACCAGAGACAGCTGAGTCCATGCCTCGTGCGGGCAACGTAGAAGCCGGGTTCGTCATGCTCCGATCCAACGGTCGATGTCGATAGACTTTTAGATTGGACGGCCAACAAAACCCGAGATTCAACGGCCTGAGACACGAGTAAATTTTGTAGACTCCTGTGACCAAGGCAAAGATGGCCCCCGTTGTAATTGGAGACAACTTTACCAAAACCGGTCAAAAATGGCGACGCGTTCCCCGAGATTTCTGGCACCGGACTTGAAGCTGAATGGTACGAGGAAGCTGCCTCTCATTTGACAATTGACATGACGTGAAACCAACCCTCCTTTGCTCCCAGGTTTTCGGGCACGTGCCAAGTACGTAATTTGAGTTCATTAGAACTTAAGACAATATTAAAACCCTATATAGCAAATCCTAGTATTGACTCCACACGGCAATGTTAATTCCAGCCCAACTTCATGAGATGGGGGTGGCTTCGACGGCACGGATCGGTGCGCCTAGTTTAAGTACGCACGACACGTGTTCGATTTTCATGATATTAAGTCCGAAAAGACTCGAAATTGATCATATGCTGAGATGAATACTAACTTACGTAATTGGCTAAAGAACGAGATTTACTCAATTTAAGATGGATCACTATTCTTAAAAACGGGGTTTGGCTCATTCAAGCTCGATCTGGCACCCACCCCTCAAAAGCCTGAGTCCAATTAATACAACTTGATTCGTCACATCTTTCAATGAATTCGAGCTCAAGCCGAAGCAACTGGTCATTAGCTTTTCTTCTTCACTTTCTTTTCCATTAGCAGCTTATCTCGTCTTTATTCTAAATATGACGACAAATCCTAGCGATTAACATTCCGGCGAGCAAATGATCAAGGACTGCTCTTCCTGGTAAGACACGAGCTAGTGATCACGTTTGATGCTTCTGTAGAGACAGCGAATATTCATCGATACGATACTTTGCTCAGCATCTTTTACTTAAATCTCAACCGTTGATTTTTCATTAGCAAATTATATTCTAATTAACTAATGGAGATTTGTTGGAGTAAAAAATATATTCGTCCCATTGCCAGACCGAATATCTTGGATTCCAACCCGGCCGCAGCCGTCAACATGTCTCTTTAACACTTTGACCCCGTCGTTTGGGAAGAAGCCGAGGGGATTAGAAAACCCGAAATTACCCTCCCATTGACCCCTCTACCGCGTGTCAAAAGCCGAGGGCTCGATGGTCTCTTCGCACGCCGAGCGCCGCCCTCGGGAATTTCTTCGCGGACGGAATGCCGAGACGTTGCGAATATGCGCTTTTCCTTCCTTGCATGACTTTCTCGTAAGTCTATATTTTCACCTGGTTTGAAATCTTTTTATTCTTGTTAATTACATCTGTTCAACTTTGACCTAATTCTGCTAGGTTTCAAGGAGAGAGACTTTTCTATCTCCTTTTGTTCTCGTTTCTTGAATGATATCACGAAGTGTATCGATGTTTTCCTAACCGAATAAAATAATCTCGAGAAAGAAGATGATTTTCTATGCATGTCTGGTCTCGATACTGACCTTCTTGGGGCACGTGTTATCGGGGTCGCGGGCATCTCCCGACGTTGCGGGGTAAATTGTCAAGCTCGTGCTAATTATCACGCTTCTTGAAATACAACGTGATAGTGGCGCGTTATTTGAAGAAAGGGAGAATTTAACAAAAGATGTTTTTTTGTGTTTTTTTTTTGTTCTTTTCTAACCCAACGAGGAGGCTTCCTTCCAAGATCTCTCCTCCCTTGGGTCCCAAGTCGGCTTCTTTGATTTTCCTATGTTATTTTACCCTTTCTTCATTATTTTAAACGTTTTTCATGTTCTTTCTCTCTCTTGCTTTCTGAACTCTCTCTCTCTCTCGCTTTCTAGATTCTTTGCACTAGCCTAGGAAGGACACCACGCATGCATATATATAGCATGGTACATTGTCTAAAGCTCCTTAGATATTGGACTCTCTTCTCCGCCTCAGGCTGAAAGCTCAGAAGGTCTTCTTCACCGAACAAGGTACAGAGATTACTGTTTCTTGGTTGTGCTTAGACCCTCCATTGCTGTTGCCCGCGGTTAAGCATGTTTGTTTCTGATGCTTGTTCTGAGTGCCCTGCTGCCTCTGGCCCCTTCTTTTGCTCGCGAAATTCGTCTGATATGGCTTAGATGAATAAGGTGGTGACTGGCAAGATCCGTGAGATTTGAGCTACTCTTGTTTCTTTCCTCGCTAAACCATGTAGACCCATCTGACCTTTCGAGATGGTCTGGACATCCATTACACTGGAAAGACCTGATTTTAAAGAAGCATTACGAGGGAAGCTCTCTGTTTTTTATCGTGATCACGGGTAGTGATCCTTGTAGTGGTGTTCCCGGTGGTCGTCGGAAATGCTTGTTTACTTCAGCTTTGTTGACGTTGATGCATATTTACAAGCTTGTTGCTTCCAATAGAAAGCCTTGAACACGATGAAACGTCCAAGTTTTTTTATGCCAGTCGGGGATTTTCAAAGGACAAGATACTAAACAAGGATGCCAACTTTTCTTTGTTGCTGTCTTTTGGGGTTACTGACCATTCACATTTACATTGTTACGGCACCACTTTTAATTGATTGTTGGTTTTTCCTGAAACAGAGCTCGCTGGTTAGATCTGCAGTTTGTTCATTTACCTCTCTGTACTTTGTCCATTACATATCAACATGTGATTACAAATGCGCTATTGAACAATATTCAGCTAATGACCCTTTATGTGATCCACCTTAAGGGACTAATAAAATTTCTACGTGAAAAGAACTCTGTTCTGTCCTTTTGTTCTGCTTTTGTCTGGGTGTTCATCCTATTACAAAGCAGGTGAAATGAACTCCATTCTTATAATTCAGTCGTGAAGAGCGGAATTTACCGCTTTAATTGTTTATAGGAAACCATTTGTGTCTGTTGATATTCTTTTCGCACGGTTCTTGAGCATGGCGTCCTGTGAAAACCTCCAGGCGTATGCTGACACTTGCGAGATTTGCATTTGGTTGATGTTTGGAAGCTAGTAAAATGAGATTGTTGAAATCATCAATTTGGCTGTTGCAGAAAAGAGCAAGCCTTTGATTGAATAAGTCTATTACGAATTATGACTTTCCTCCAAGAAATATGGGCCTTTTTTGTCTTTTATTGGCTTAAAGAAAACAAGTAAGAAATTTTTTCATTGTATGTGCCATCAATTGATGATCCAAGCTAAATTGGCTTCTGGTTTTTGTCCCAGCAGTCATCGAAGAAATCGTTGTTACGCACCAATTAATCATCTTTATGTCGTGTGGACCATACTCCAATTGTTCTACATGTCGTCTTTACCTCCTCCTGATATCATGGAGTGATCAGATTGTCTTTCTCTATATATTTCTGCTTTTCTAATAGCTTTAAGCCCAAGCCTCTCTTGTTTTCTCAGGTGCAATTTCTTCAATTTGCCTAAGGATCCAGGTTATTGACTTGCATTTGGAGTACTAGTGTCGTACTCTATGGCATTTGCAAGAATTGTTTGGGGCAACCTGAGAAGAACAGGAGGTGCAATTGGGAGCTTTAGAGATGGAAACCACGTACATTTTAGAGGGATACCAGCGGATTCATTTTCCTTTTCCTCTTTCGAAAGTGTCCCCACGAGAGGCGATTTTTCCAATGGCCTACCGTTGAGTAAGATAAGTTATGCTTGTAACTGGAGCAGAGGAATTAAGACAACCCCACATGATCAATTTCCCGTCGCTGAGAGGGCATTGGCAGAGTCCGATTCTGAATATGATAGCGACGGATATCCGGGTCTTGAACCAACTAAGCCTGGAGAAAAGCCGAGGGTGGTCGTTCTTGGTACCGGTTGGGCGGCTTGCAGATTTATGAAGGGGCTTGATGTGAACATGTATGATATTGTGTGCATTTCACCCCGAAATCACATGGTTTTCACTCCCCTTCTTCCGTCGACTTGTGTTGGAACCTTGGAGTTCCGTTCGGTTGCTGAGCCAGTCAATCGGATACAGCCTGCTCTTGCGGCAACTCCCAATTCGTACTTCTATTTGGCTTCCTGCAATGGAGTTGACACTGACAAGCATGAAGTAAGTTGAAAATCTGGCTATTGTATGTCGATTTCATTGCTTATGTACTTTTTCCTCCAAGGATGTGATCAGTTTCCTTTCATTTTGCATGCATCGATTAATTATTTTAGGTGTGCAGCCGGAATTTTCCTCCATGATTTCTTCAACTGGCAATGAACAAAATCAGTAATTTACGATATACCGTGTAACAAATTACACATCGACATGCATTGTCCACACCTTTGCATTTGTGTCAAGGTCCCAGGCTAAAGAAATCCATGTGTGGTTATTTGGAAATAGTGTTTTAGGCACATAGGACATAGTAAGATGAGATAAATTTCATTTCTTCAGCATGATGGAACCAATGATACACCAGTAAGAAATGTCAAATAACACTTCTTGTTGCATTTCTCTTTTGCTAATCTCGTTTCTTATCAACCAGGTGTACTGTGAAACGGTTGGCAACAGCGGACTGCCTCAAGAGCCTTACCAGTTTAAAGTCGCATATGACAAGCTGGTCATCGCAGCCGGAGCCGAGCCATTGACTTTCGGTATAAAGGGTGTTAAGGAACACGCCTACTTCCTTCGTGAGGTGAATCATGCCCAAGAAATCAGGAAGAAGCTTTTGTTGAACCTCATGCTCTCTGAAAATCCAGGTACTTCAATTCTCCAATCTTATGAATTGCACTTACAGAGCAACATTCCAAAGTTTCAGGAATAGAAGAAGATGCTCATTGTTTTCTCGTCCAGTTCCTCAATGATTAATGATCAGCAAGAATTTACATCTTCAATGGAGATTGGGGGAAGTGATCTCTTCTACGTATCTTATAGGTATATCAGAAGAAGAGAGGAAACGCCTTTTACACTGTGTTGTTATTGGCGGTGGACCAACTGGGGTGGAGTTCAGCGGTGAATTAAGCGATTTTATCATGAAAGATGTCCATGAAAGTTTTCCTCATGTTAAGGATTACATTAAAGTCACCCTTATTGAGGTACTCATACACACTTACTTACAGATGCTAGCATCAGTTTGGAAAAATGTAAATAACATTATTTGACAAGTACACCATTTAATAGGCAAATGAAATCCTGTCGTCATTCGACGTTGGCTTACGGCAGTATGCGACGAATCATCTAACAAGGGTAAGTTGATTTTCTTTCTCAATTTTCCGTCATCTTTTCTAACAGTTCATTATGGTGCTGATTTAATGCTTTCAATGCTAGTCCGGTGTTCATCTTAAAAGAGGCGTGGTGAAAGAGGTGCATGCGAAGAAAATTGTACTGAATGATGGTACGGACGTTCCATACGGCCTCCTAGTCTGGTCGACCGGTGTTGGACCCTCAGAGTTTATCAAGTCACTTAATCTTCCCAAATCCCCCGGTGGAAGGTGGGGAAATAAGATTTCTTCTCTCCTTTGTCATCTAAATCTGCAACAGCAAATTCATGACAAGAACTTTGTGACAATCTCATTTTAGCATTCCACCAACTTCCAATAGAATGATTTGTCCTCTCAACTGTTTTAGGATCGGGGTTGACGAATGGATGAGGGTACCTTCAGTGGAAGATGTGTTTGCGTTGGGGGATTGTGCGGGTTTTCTTGAACAGACGGGGAGGCCGGTGCTTCCCGCTTTAGCTCAGGTTCAGTCACCGTGTCTAATTCCTTTTAAGATGTCTCATTGCAGCTTTTGGTTTGATCTTCAATCTTTAACTTTATTTCCTTGCTCTACTTTGCACAAGATGTGGCATTAATCCTTCCATTTGAACTTGGAAGTGGTCATTCACTATCCATTTTCTCATTGCATAAAGGCTCAGTTTTCTGCTTTCCTTGGAAATAATATGAATGCTGATTTCCGAAACAGGTCGCGGAAAGGGAAGGGAAATTCTTGGAGGAGCTGTTTTGTAGGATAGGGAAGCAAAATGGGGGGAAAGCATTTTGCTCGAAAGACGTACCTCTAGGAGACCCATTTGTGTACAAACATTTGGGAAGCATGGCTTCTGTAGGGCGTTACAAGGCGCTCGTCGATTTGCGCCAGTCTAAGGTACATAACGTGATACCATGCCATACCAATGGTTTTCTTCCCTAGTAACTAAATTTTGATGTGCACGTACTCTTATGATTCACCGAATTAATGATTGTCACTTATGCAAACATTCTTTCATGCAGGACGCGAAGGGAATATCGCATGCTGGATTTGTGAGCTGGCTGGTTTGGCGTTCGGCTTATCTCACGAGGGTAGTTAGCTGGAGGAACAGGTTCTATGTCGCGGTGAACTGGGCGACGACTCTGGTGTTTGGCAGAGACAACTCGAGAATAGGTTGAAGGTGGTAGAGATATACATACCTTGGCTGCTTCACACTAGTCTTGAAATTTTCTTAATTCTATGATACATTGTGCTCTTTTTGTCACACAAGTATTTAGCATGGCTAGTAAATAACAACATGATTTTGCATCAGTTCACCTTTTCTTAAAGTCGTGTAACTTCAGTTTTGTTAGCTGTAGAGCGCCCTTTAACCTGCCAATCTGGTCCTCAGTTCCATAGAACTCGGTAAACCTAGGGCGGAGTAAACTTTGGATTCCAGGGCGGAATGGGACCATCGGTTCGTACTCTGCCCTGCTGATCACCACTTTAGTGGTGATAACTCGTCCACTTACTCAAGATTCATCTGTCCACAAGGAAAGTATAACAACTCGAAAGATTCACAAAACTTAAGAGATCTGTTTCCCCGTCTCTTCTTGTGCTTCCTCCATTCCCTCACACCACGCTTCTCTTCCCTGTTTCTTCAGAGATTCACCTTCTCCGTTCTACAAACTGCCACCGGCAACCACACCAGCCTTCTCCTTCTTAGTCGCCGAGGAGATTGAATGTAACCGTCCTATGTCTCTCGCCAGACTTTCTCACTCGATGGCTCTTAATCTCTTAGGAAGCATTGCTATTGTTTGGAATGTTCGGTTTGGATTCTGATTGATTTCTTCATCCACGAATTGTGTCTATGAATTTTGGGAGTGCCATATTCTGCTGGAATTTCAAATTTTGATTTATATAGTTTTTATCTGAAGGTTCACTGGGTTTGTTAGATCAGAAAACCTTGATTTAAGGCACATAAATTTCGAGAGAAGAGAATTACACTCCAGTGCGTGCTTTGCATTTTTCATCTTGTTTGAAGCGCCTCCTTGAACATATATATATTCATCATGTGATAATCACACATTTCTTTTTCTTGATAAATTACAAATGCTTGGTTCTACTGGTTGGATGACAATGCTTGGATAAGGGGATGTGTGGGTTATGGCCTTGTCTGGTTCATATTTTTTGTAGATGACAATTTTAGTCTAAGTAATTTAGATGATTAGGAGGTACATTTTATATCATATAATTGCGAAAAATTCTGAATAATAATATTTATATATATTTTAACCCAAACTTGGACAAATTTTAATTGGCATAACTTTTCTTTTTGACTTCCCATTAACTCGATTTTTGCACTTATGGGAACCTCGTGACCCGATGGTTTCAAAAATGTGTTTCGATTTGAAAAAAAATGTTGGAATCGAATTTTCAAGAATTTGATCCAACGGACGGCCATGATATTTTCTTTCTGGCACTTGCAACTATCTCAATGCCATTCAATTTTTGTACCATGGTACCACGAGCTGGTTCTATCATGAGCAATTTCGGATCCTACCTGGCTGAGGAGAAGTGCAATCACAAATGCTAGTAAGTTGAACGGAAGCACCGATCACATCTTCAGTGATCAACTATTGTCGATGTAGCTGCTAGTGCAAATGGATGTAGACAGGAATCAAGAGAGACTCTCGGCCAACAAGAAACAAAACAACAAGCACTCGAAACCGAATTTTCTAAGACTCATCAAGTCATTCTCAAATCAATCAGCAATACGAGCTAGCTAAGATGAATCTAACTTTTGCATTTTATCGAGCACTTGGTGAGCATCTCAGGTAACAGTACTACATAACAGCTAAAGCAAAATTTCAACTCCACATAATCACATCAGTAGAAATCCAGGCCAAATCATCGGCCATTCAATTTTCGAACCCACAATACCACGACACTAGTTCTATCATGAGCAAACCGTGGTAAATGTTTTTGAATCTCAATCACAAATGATAGTAAGTCAAACGGTAAGCCCGCCCAGAGGATTTGTTTGAAATCCGGAGGTAACATTGTCCTTTGTCCAATCTTAGGCTTCCGTTTCTTCTCCGTCTTGGAGTAGGGAGCTCTTAATATCAAGTAGTTTATATCATCAAATTTGGTAAAATAATGAAAAATAATATTTATCATATTTTTATCCAAATTTGGCTAAAATTTAACACGTCATAACTTCAAGGTCCTATTAACTCGATTTTTACACCTACGAAAAGCTTCTTACCCGATTGTTTCAAAAATCCGATTCGATTTCTTTAAAAATAGAGTTAATACATGTAATGAAATCAATATGGAAGCTTCTATATGCTTCCTACTACTTGAATGATAGTATTGCAATACAGCGTACACTATTTGAATTATGGATGCAAACATCACTACAACAGCAAATAAACTCGTTCATACTTAACAGACTTGTTTATAATTGCAAAGTGCGATGCTAGATAGCTCTCCTCGTCCTTTAAAGAAGTGTCCTTGCAGAGATGTTGCAGAGATGTCATCGAAGATGCATGCAAAATCCTCATTGCTCAAGCTGCGATCTCAGATGATTTTACAGCACGTAAAAGTTGTACATCATTGGCTGTGCGAATAAGGTATCCCATGATCTTGGCATTAGTTATGTGCCCGTCCGCTTGGCCATGACACTAATCAAAAGCAACAATCTAGTGAGGATTACGGAGGAACTCAACAATGAAACATCCATCCAGAATCATCATTTTCACAAGATCAAGTTCGTTGTAATTGTCGGTGCTCTTCGAATAACACTACCGAATCATTCTTTCTTTTGGTGCCACAACAATGATGAGGTTTTCGAGGTGGATATAGTGTGAGTTGAGTTCAGCCAAGCATAGTATGGATGTGTCTCCAAGCATATGCAACTACAATTCTTCTCGGTGGTACGGGCCAAAAGAGACCATGCAAGGCCGGCACTCCTTGACACATCTAATTCACTCGATTTTTACACCTACGAAAAGTCCAAGACTCGATTATCTAAAAAATGCAGTTCGATATGAAAAAAGTGTTGGGTCCACGAATGTTCAAAAATTGGACCGAACGAACCGTCCATATTTTCTAAGCTCAACACAAATTTCAAGTAAATATATATATAAAAGCAATCAATCAAATTTGTGTTATCAAGATTATTAATTTTGACCTGTCGTGGTTAATTATATTGAGTTTGTGTACCAAATATGTTGAGACGCCCATAATTCATGAGAATCAAATTTCGCTTGAAAAATATATAAAACCAAATCATTTCTCAAAAGGTCCAAATTAGAAAATATACGTCCTTAAATAAATTGAGACGCCCATAATTCATGAGAATCAAATTTCACAAGAATCAAGGGCGTTTCCTTATCATAAAAGTATGATTCCTTGAAACACTCAAACAAATTCAAATTAGCTGCATCGGTGTCTTGTCAAATTTGAGTTTCAATTTATTAGATACTCATTGCGTCTTGAGTTTTTAACATTATTTCTAATTAACAGCCCTGTTGATTTTCCCAAAAAGCAGGAAATCAACTTCTTATTGTGCCTAAAAAATTCTTGGTGCTACCTTTTTATAGTCAAAAGTGTCAACTGTCACATTGGTCGTGCCACATAAAACGTCGTTTTATCCATGTCATCTCATCGGCTATGCCACGTAGGATGGTTGGCTAAAACTGAACTATCATCATAATACGACAATGCTTGAGCTTACTTGATTTCGAGTCCGATTCCGAGTTAGCATGATTTTTTTTAAACTTATAATATCAAGACAATATATATAATATATAGTTGTGTGTATGTATATGTATTTTTGCGTGTATTATCATTGAAGATATAGAATTTTTGAATAAGTGAGACAGGTTGTACGAATCTAGAAACAATCTAGGTAAATCGAAATTTGAATAGTCGGGATTTATCACGTGGATAGGCGGATGGTTATTTTTAAAAATATATATTATTTCGATATCAAATAAATATCCTTCCTCAAATAGACGATGTCCATTTTGCGTAACCTATGTTATCACGTAATTGTAAGAAGTTAGTACTTACTATTTACGGCTGATTTGGACCTCATTACTTATCCTTCATACACTCTTCTTGGTATAAGCTGCAATAAAATAAATAAACGCTATCGAATAATTTTTTTATGTCACTTGGGTAAATGAATTAATAAAACTGTACTTTTTCTTATCAATGAAACTCTTTATGTATAGGTTGTTGCTATTATTGTTAACATTTTTTTATTAACTCATTTTTAAGCGCTATAAAAGATCAAAATTAATTTTTTTAGATTACTGAGTTTTCGGGAAATAAATGCACCATAAATCTAAAGCTATTACTTTCAGGAAAATTATTACTTAAGCTGCTAGAAAAATTTGGAGACCGAATACCGTCGTGTTGTGTCTTCATATTTCACGTGAGAATTGATCAAAAGGATTAAATTTCAAAGGTCCAGGAGACAATCAATTGAAAGGTTTCAAGACTAAAATGGAATCTGTATTATATATTGAGGGCTGAAATAACAATTTTTCTTTAAACGAAAATATTAGAAGGGAACACAAAAAAAATGAGAGCAGGTAAAAAAATTCAAAGCCCACTCGCACTAATTTGAGTACTCTCCCCTGGGCAACTTCCAAAATCAGCCTTTCGTAGGTAGATTAGAACTATATCCCGTACACTATGCATACTTGTAGAAAGTGTAAATAAGGGATTGTATATGTAAATATTCAACTAAATTGTGCTTAGATCAACAAATATCCACATGAATATCTGATGACATAATTGTATGTTCATTGACTTCTTACAACATGTCAATTATGTATAACTTTTCATGTACAAAAAAGGTATTCTTAAAATAAGTGATAGATATAAATAAACAGTCGATTCAAAGTCCTAATCTTTCATATGCATACCTATGGATGCATGAAAAATGATTTTCTACTTTTCATGCTTTGAAATTACCTTTCTCACCTTACCAAAAAAAAAAATTACCCTTCTCAATTGTGAAAAATAAGATAGCGAAACGTGTTCTTGCTTTATTTGCATGTAAGCATCTTCTTATATTCTCCTATTGATTATGGTCATTGTTTAAGAAAGTGACATTTCAGAAACCATATTAACTCTATCAATCTTCTAGTAATCCCCCAGTCATTTCCTCATTTAATTCGTAGCCCAATTATTATTTATTTCTATAATATATTACATAAAAAGTACAGTGAGCTGTATTTTGTGCCGATTTTTAACAGTCAAGAGCATGCCTGCTTTTAACTTTTCTTGATTTATTATATCATTAATCATATATTATCGTTACATCCTATATTATTATCATTACACACTAATAATATTAAAAATATATGCACTCTTATATAGGAAAATTCTCACTTTTGATCCCCGAATTAGTGTATTTTGTCAAATCAAGCCCATGGAAGTGAATTAGAACTAATGTGTAAGTTAGAGTCGGTAAGAGTTTTACCTAGAAAAAACTTTTCCTGCTAATAGTGAACTATCATTTAATGTGTGGGACTAAAATCCCCGAAAATAAATATCATGTATAATCGGACCTACAGTAAAGGGGTTTCCGCGCATGAACGCCGCACTAAAGCTTTCCACATCGAACCCTTGCTGGCTCCAACAAACACGTCAAATAAATAAGTAGAGGAGTTTATACATAAGAGCTTGTTTCCAAGAAGTATGGCAGCAGAACAACCAGAGTGAATCTCAGAAGATTCACCATCATCAAATTAGTACTTGTAATGAACCCTGAAACAAAATTTTCCCAACAACAGCTGCTTAACCACTGGTAGAAAATTTAGAAACAGCAGAGCTCAGATCAAAAGCAGTAACAGAAGTAGATGCTCAAGCCAAATTCATGATCTTAGGGAGAATTGAAACAAGTTCTGATCAATGCAAGAACGCAGTTCCGCATCAAGTTCTGGAGAGAAATTTCCCTCTACTCTCTCCAGAAAAGTAGAGAGAGAAAGAAGCCATCAAGTTCCTGCACTTTTCTTTTCTTGTTTATACATATGATAAACATTAGATTGTGACCTCTTCATAGCAACTCGAAGAAATAAAAAAGTTTGTCTTTTCGGGAAAATTAAAGAGAACAACAGTTCGCTGTATGGTTACAGAGGAACACACCATTTGGAATCCCAACTTTCAAGAACAACTCTCTCTCTCTCTCTCTCTCTCTCTCTCTCTCTCTACAGAAAAATGGGATCTTCCCACGTGATGTACCCAGTTCATTCGCCCACACCATCTTCTTGTGTCCACTCAAAAACACATGGCCTCAATCAGAGTCATCATCAGAAGATGGCATTTATCATCCCAATACAATCGCTACTGCGAAAAATGAGCACTGGCGCATCGAATGTGGACAGTGAACACGGAGGCCAACCGGCGTGCGAGCCCCGCCACTATAGCCACCTTCACCCGGCCCCTCCTCGGGATAGGCCGGCTCATGACGCTTCTTGCGATATCGCCACCACCAACGCCATTGATTGTCAACCTTCTCGAATCCGCCATGACCTTGGCTCTCTCTCTTGTGTTCTTCTCAGTGCGTTTCTGAGTTAAGATGGGATTGAGAGTGTGGGAAGTTGATGAGTTATTAGTGAGAGGGTGTCGTCTTGGTTTTAAAGGTGGAGGTGAAGAATAAACAAAGTACCATCTAGTTTTGACTGTTTGACCTTCTGATGGGGTTGAGGATTCATTGTTGACCAATCTGGCACTGTCAACTGTCACGTTGCATGGGGCTCTGTAAAATTTGTTTTGTTGGGTTTTGACTTTTGGACCTTGTGGGTGGGTACGGCGGCTTTCACTCAAACTCGTGGACTGAAAAAACATTATCAAAAATTTGACCCGTAAATATATACACATACATACATATACCATATAATTATATAATTAGACTATGGACACTTAAAAAATGTATACTCGATCTTGACAACTATAAGCTTTTGAAACTGATAATATTAGCCCTATCAAACCTTCACATAATAAAGAGTAACATGATAAACTCATAAAAAAAAACTACATGCAAGTTTTAATAATATGTTAAACCTAACTCGCCATGATTTCGATGTACTATTTCCAATCGTATAATCTAGACTCTGGCAAGTTCCAAGGACAAATTGGGCTGAGTTAGATTATTGCCCTTGAGATTCAAATAGATTAGCAGCTTGGGTTGTAAAGACTTTAAGATTTAAGGCCCTTTCACGTTATTAATTTTCTTACTCACTACCCCCTCTATGAGAGATCCTGTGTTTTGATACCAATTACTCTAGAGGGCTAGTTAAATGAAATGATAAGTTTCTATTACGTCCAAAAAAAAAAGTTCCAAGGATAGCACCGCTTTACAATTAGCCCGAATGTTACATGTGATTTCATGCATATTAATCTCGAATAATTAGGTAAAGTGTTTGGTGATAGGACAAGTAATCTCTTCACCATTTGATAAAATTTTAAATTACATGATATTGCGTTGCTGTCTTAATGAATGCGTCAAGAGCACGCGGTTTATTAGCTGTTGAATTTTTTTGACTGTTTGAAAGGAGTCATGATATGGGCGTGGTCCAACAAAGAGGCTTAATTTTTAAAGATGCAGCCATCGATTTTCATTGTCAAATGTGAGATCTAATTTCAGATTCGAACATGTCTAATATCTTGTCTTTTATTACGTTATCATTGGTCAAAGGTCGAATAGTAAGCGCTGTCAAATCCTAACCCTATCAAGATGGCTTCCACGTCTCTCGTTCTCGTTCTGTCTTTAAGTAGGGTTTTCTTATATGGTATAGGGCTTTGACATTAGATGAGACAGCAAAGCAAAGAAGATAATGAATTAGACATAAAAAAGGAGATCAATGTTCATCGAACCATCTTGCCTGAGACAACTACGGCATTGATTAAATGCATTTGCCATAGAGATATCGTTGCCATTGTGCCGCCTTGTGTTGTATCTAATAATGGGGAACTAGATTGGAATCTACCTTTAATTGAACCTAAAACAGCAATATTTGGGTTGAAGTTTGCTCCTAAACTTTCGGATGTTTGATTATGGCCACGAAGTGTTGTACCTTTTTTGTACGAGTTTGGTAAACACTGTGCAACTGATCATGTAGCTTTCGAGAAATTGCTCCAACCAACCTTAAGGTATTGCCGCTTTAAGATATCCGTTGTCTAATGTCTGAGATAGGACAATGTATCCAATGTATCAGTCATACCATAGGGAGAAGGTGGCCAATGAAGAAACGAGAGTTCAAACATCAAACAACAAGTGTATCATGTGGGTAATGTTATAAGGTGGTTACTTCATGTTAGCGATGTAACTGAAAAATATTTTTCCCCACGATAGAGAACATGAAGGATACAACATAAAACCATATAATACGTCCTTTTTTATTTTAATATGGGGAGCGCATAATACATTTATTACTATACTAGAAATCTCTGTAGTTGTTATTAGAAAACTATCGAGTAATTCATGAAATACTAGTTCAAAGTACTATACGAGTTACAATTTGTAATACTTGGCCTCTACAACCTGAATTAGTAAAAATACAATATGTTTAGGACATTTTGGATAATTTTTCCTATTTAACATGGTTAGATGGGATGCCAATAAAGTTTTTCTAATTAAAGTCATATTTGACATATATTAGAAACATAAACTGTTCAATTAAGGGGATGTGATCTCAATAACAGTGCAAAGGAAAACGATAATTATCTGCTAGATGATTGGAAAGTTTCCATGATATCACTATTGATTAGGGTTTGTCATATATAAATCTTTAACTCTTTGACTGAGTTTTATCCAACAAGAGAGGATTAATGTACAACAAATTGCTGTGAGCTCAAGTGGCCACGAGAGAGCTTGAGCTCAAGCGGCTGTAAGTTCACCCAGCCATGGCAAATTCCGAGACAACAAGAAAGATCGCATGGTCCTCGAAGGTTGGCAAGTACGCCAAGTGCATCAGTATCGGAGCTGCGGTGTACCTCTCCGCCATCCTCAAACATTTCGCCGCCGAGGTTCATTTGTTTTTTCGTCTTGGTAGACCGAATTGAGTTCGTCTCGACTTTTTTGTTTTTTGCCTTATGTTGGTTTTACTGGCTGTTACCACCCCAAAATTCCCGCAAGTAGAGTTCGAACTCTCGACCTCCCACGTCTCAAAGAGATTCGTAACATAAATATAATCAGTCTCGCTTTAATTTGCGGTAAAATACGACATGTTTAAAAGAAAGCAATAAGTACCCAAAAGCAAATAAGGAGAATCCCATCAAGTGTCCGCAAAGTTCTTTCCCTCCACACAATGGTTACAAAATCAAGAGCCTCGTAGCTGCAACAAGCCGCTCCTCCTAAAGATTCCCAACAAAGATTACAATATCTCTCTCTCTAAACTGGGATCTTTCTTAGTGATGAACTCAGTTCATTTGCCCCGCCATCTTCTTGTGTCTCTACTAAAAAACCATGGCCTCCATCAAAATCATCATGAGAAGATGACATTTGTCTTTAAGATACAATCCTACTGCGAAAAATGAGCACCGGCACATCGAACATGGACGGTGAGCACAGAGGCTAACCGGCGTGCGAGCCCTGCCACTATAGCCACCTTCACCCGGCCCTTCCTTGGGATCGGCCGGCTCATGACGGCTCTTGCGACATCGCCTCCGCCACCGACAATGCTGATTGTCGACCTTCTCGAACCCGCCATGCCCTTGGTTCTTTCTCTAGTGTTATTCTTGAGTGTGTTACTGACATATGATGGGATTGAGAGCGTGGGAAGGTGATGGGTTATTAGTGAGAGAGAGTGTGGGATCTTGTTTTTATAGGTGGAGAGAAATTTAACAAGTGCAGTCTTGTTTTGACCGTTTGACTGTCTTGATGGGTTTGTGGATTCCTGGCTGACCAACCTGGCGTTGCCAACTGTCACGTTGCATGGGGCTTTTATTTGATTTGTTTTTGTTGGGTTTTGACTTTTTGACCTTGTGCGTATGGCGGGTTTTGTTCGAAGTCGAGGACCCAAAAAAACATTATTTTAAGTGTGACCATAAAAAATCTCAAATTGATATTCTCATATTTAACATAAATTAATTTTTGTCACCCGGAAATTTATTAAACCTAACTCTAACTCTGTATGATTTTGAAACTGTAAGCATTTGAAACTGATAATTTTTTTGCCCCATTAAACCTTCACAAAATAGAGGGAAACCCAATAAATTCATAAATGAAAACTTACTTACGATTTTTAAATAATTCATCAAATCTAACTCTATATGATTTCGAAGAACTATTCCAACTGTACTCTATCGACTCAAGTTCCAAGGGCAGCACCGTTTTACAATCTGCCCAGGTATTACACTTGTGCTCGTGCATATTAATCTCAAATGTATCATGTAGAGCATTTGGTGATAGGATGTTACGTGGTTGTCTTGATAAGTGCTTCAAGAGCACGTGGTTTATTAGGTTTTTTGAATTTCTTTGACTGTTTGAAAGAAGTCATGGTATGGGCGTGGTCCAACAACGAGGCTTTAATTTTAAAGATGCAGGAATTATGCCTTTTCACTTTCAAATGTTAGATCTAATTTAAGAGTCGAATATGTCTCGTATTTTGTCTGGTTTTGTCATGCTATCATAAGTCAAAGATGGCATATCAAGTTCTGTCAAATAAAAATCCAATGTAGCGATGGTGTAGAGCTTTGACATTAGATGAGATGGCAAATAAGATAGTGAATTAGATATCAAATTCCAATTCTATTCCCTCGACTAATTAATTTGGAATTGTTCATTTATGGTAATATCGCATTTGCTATGGGGACATCATTGCTATGGTGTCGCATTGTGTTATGTCTCATGATGGAGAACTAGATTCAGTTCGAATGTGACCCTCCAATCGCACCTAAATCAACGTGATTTTGGTTGAAGTTTGGTCCTAAACTTTCGGGTGTTTGATTAGTGCCACAATAATGTTGTCTGTTTTTTTTTTGTGTGTGTGTAAAAGTTTGGTAAACACTACGCAATTCAGCATGTTGTTTTCGAGAAATTGGTCCAACTAACCTTGACGTATTACCGCTTTAAGATATATGTCGTCTAATGCCCGAGATAGGACAATGTATCCATCGTATCAGTCATACCATATGGAGAAGGCAGCCAATAATGACACGAAAGTTTCGAAAATCAAATAACAAGAATTGATTAGGACGAGTACCATGTGTGTAATGTTATAGTGTGATTACATCACATTAACTGTGCAACCGATACATAAAATAATTTTCCACGGGATAGAGTGCTTGACAAATACAACATAACACCACACACTGCATCTTTTTTTATTTATTAATCTATGGAGCACACAATACATCTATAATTATACCAGACAATGTTGTCATTTGTCATTAGAAAACTACTGGTCATTCACGAAATACCCTTTCGAAGTACAATGCAATATGGAAAATGAGACAACTTGTAATACGTGCCCTCTACAACCTCAAAGTTTGATATATTTGTTAATTACTTGATAGAAGTTAATTATGATGTAAGATGATGAAGATAATTCATAATGGCCGTTTGATAATTATATATTAAATCAGAGATTTGAAATCTTTGATAAAATTAGAACTTCATTTATATAAAAATGATCTAATCGTCATTGGCTAGTATGCAATGCCGTTTGAAGGTAGTTAATTTAGTTACTTAATTTTGATAAGTTTGTCTATTATACATTTATCAAAATACATGCGCAAATGTGCATGTGTGCAATAGGGGTGAGCATGGTTCCAGGGTATAATCTGGAGCTTGAATTCGAACCAGTGGAAACTTGTTCGGATCCAGGTTTTAGGTTTCAAGGTATGTAGAGAAGGTTCTAAATGTCAAAAAATTGGGAAACCTGTTTCGACGGATAGGTTCCAAATTAACAGGTTCTAGGTATATAGAACCTAGAACTTGTAATAAGTTTTTGTGTTTTTCTTGATTTGTGTCTTCGCGCGATCCTATGGTATTTTATGGCGTCCGATGATAAGTGTATAATCTGAAACCACTAGTCTGAGCTTTCATTTTATAATTGACACTTTTACTTTGTCAATATTTAATATTTTTTTGTGTCTAAATATAAATTGTAATCAGTAAATTGTAATAGTAAGTGGTGGTTATAAAAGGTGATGTTTGACTGTAATTGTTCAATTAATAATATAGGTATAACCTATGTAGACCCTAGAACCTGTGATAGGGTAGGTTCCAGGTTCTAAAAAATGAAGAACCTATTTCAACGAGTAAAATCTAGGTTCTAGATAGAATTTGTATGGAACTTGAAATTGCTCACCCTTAGTGTGCAACACAAGTCTATACTTGTCCAAGAATCAGATATATAACCTCCATCTCTTCATTACCTCTTGAATAAGAATTCATAACTAGTAAGGTACATGAAAAATAGGAATTTTGAAAGAGATAAAAGTATAAAAGGAAAAAACTTAAACAAAAAGAAAATATTGCTAGATCCTAAAACTTGGAACTAATAATGAAGTTTACCGTGAAAAGAGAAGATATTTGGTCAATATGATGGAGGCCAAGTTAGTAATTATCTTTATTAACTCGAGAACAAAAATTCTTACTCTGGATTGTTGATAGGCTACCCATAAGTGGCCAATACTTAGGCAAAAGAGCCAATCGGAGTAACATCAATTTTCCGTAGTTAGATGGGATGCCAATACAAGTTTTTCTAATTAAAGTCATAATTGACATACATTATGAACTCACAGCAGTACAAAGGAAAACAATGATTTCTTTGCTAGATGATTATAGAATTTCGAAGATATCAGTGAAGATTAAGGTTTGTCATAATCAAATCTTTAACTCTTTGGTTGAGTTTTATCCAACAAGAGAGTAACGTATAACAAGTTGCCGCGAGCTTGAGTGGCCACGAGACAGCTCAACCGGCTGTGCATCAATATCAGTATCGGAACAGTGGTATACCTCTACGCCATCCTCAAGCATTTTGCCGTCGAGGTTTGTTCCTTTTTTAGTCTCGCTAGACTAAATTTAGTTCGTCTCGCCTTTTTGTTTGCCTCTTGTTGGTTTTACTAGCGGTTCCCACCCCAAAGTTCCCACGAATAGACTTAGGAGTGTCAACGGTTGGGTTAGGTTGGGTTACGTTTTTTTGAGAAACCGAACCGAATGGCACCGTTGAAGTGTATGCTTGAACCGAACAGAACCTCGACTCGAACCAAATATGAAGTTTGGCTCAGTTCGATTTTCGATTTCCGGTTTTTTCTTCTTTTCCTTTTTTTTTGCTTTTTTCCTCCACGGCTCACAGCTCGGGAAAAAGTAGATCCCCCATCAACCACGATCCCCCATCTCCCCGCCACTACAAACCACCTTCCACGGCCAACTGCCCCTGCACCCAGCCTCAGCCATTGCCACCATCGACCCGACCCCTCTTGCAGTCACAACCGCTGCCGACCTCCCTCCCCCTCTGGTCACCATGCTTCTCTCTTCCTTTCTCCATTGTAATCTCTCTCTGTATCTTGCTTTTTTGGGTACAAAGTGCGGTTCGTGGCTTGGATCTGAGATGGTGAGCCTTACCGCCTCCATTGGCGACCTCGATCGGCCTCATTGTGGCTCATGACATCGATTGGTAGTCGCGAGCCGCCATGAGGGACCTCGTTCTGAGGTCGCCCATGGCTCGAGGGAGGCCGGCACAACCATGGCGACAACTGATCAAGGCTTTCGATGGGCGATGGCGAGCTAGGAGGCGTCGGCGACAACAGCGGAAGCGGCTGACGGTGAAGGTGGTCAATGGATAGGGACTCATGAGTAGGGGTGTCAGAACCGAACCGAAAAACCGAACCGAGATACAAACCGAACCGAATCGAACCGAAAATTTCGTGCATTTCGGTTCGGTTTCGGTTTCGATTTTGGATCATCAAAATAAACCAATTTTTTTTTTTCGGTTCGGTTCGGATCGAACCGAACTAAAAAAAACACTTCGGTTTAGGGCTATTGTTCCCTCTCTCTCATCTCTCCTCTCTCCTCTCTCTCTTTGCTTAATGAACTTGAAATCAAAAACCGATCCGAATCAAATCGAATTTTCGGTTCGATTCAAATTCAGTTCGGTTCAAATTTGGTTTGGTTCAAGGGGGCACCCTTAATGGTTCGGTTCGGTTCGGTTTTCTCGAAAAACCGAACCGAATCGAACTAAACCATTTACACCCCTACTCGTGAGATCATAGCCCCTGTGCCTTTGGGACCAAAAATGAAGACACTGCCATTTTGAGTGGGGGTGTAAAATGAGAGAAATTGTGGGCAATTTTTAATTTGGTCCAAGCCGAAATAAAAAAAACGGTTATTTTTTTATTATCCAAACCAAAATCCGGTTCGGTTTCGACACAAGTAGAGTTCCAACTCTCAGCCTCCCATGTCTCAAAAAGACCCGTAACAAATTAGATCGAATGTAGTCATTCTCGCTTTAGTTTACAGCAAAAGGCAACAGGTTTAAAAGAAAGCAATAAGTACCCAAAAAAATAAAGAAGGATATGGAGAATCCCATCAAGTGTCCACAAAGTTCTTTCACTCTACACAATGGTTACAAAATCAAGTGATGAAGCCAGTTCATTTGCCCACCATCTTCTTGTGTCTACTCAAAAACCATGGCCTCAATCAGAATCATCACAAGAAGATGACATTTGTCTTCAAGATACAATCCTACTGCAAAAAATGAGCACCGGCACGCCGGTGAACATGGAGGCCAACTGGTGCCCAAGCCCCGCCACTATAGCCACCTTCACCCGGCCCCTCCTCGGGATCGGCCGGCTGATGACGCCTCTCGCTACATCGGCTCCACCGCCAGACAATGCTGATTGTCAACCTTCTCGAACTCGCCATGTCCTCGATTCTCTCTCCAGTGTAATTCTCGAGCGTGTTACTGAGATATGATGGGGTCGAGAGCGTGGGAAAGTGATGGGTTATTAGTGAGGGTGAGGGATCTGGTTTTTATAGAGGGAGTTGAGGACGAAACAAGCGCAATCTCGTTTTGACCGTTTGACTTTCATGATGGGTTTGTGGATTCCTGGCTGACCAACCTGACGTTGCCCACTGTCACGTTGCATTTGGCTTCTATCTGATTTGTTTCTGTTGGGCTTTGACTTTTTGACCAAGTGGGGGTACGGTGGGTAGAAGTGGCCACGGGCCGGTTTTGGCCCGGAATTGGCCCGGTCAAATCCGGGCTTGGCCCATTGACCGGGTCAACGGTTCGGAACCAGAACCGGCCCGTGGCTTACAGGCCCGGTTCCGATTCCCGAAATTTTGGAACCGGCCTGTGGCTTACGGGCCCGGTTCCAAAAAAAAATTAAAAAAAAAAAACCCTACACCTGCAGTGCAGCAGGGCCCCACCCCCACCCCCAGTACTCTACGCCCTCCTCTGTCCTCTCCCACCAGTTTTTTGCTCCGCGCCTCCACCCTCTCCTCCTCCATCCACACCCCTCTTCGCCACTCCCACCCCCTCTCTGCCGCCGCCGCCCCCTCCGCCTCCCTCCTCCTCATGCCATCCTGGTCCTCCCACCCTTCCCTCCCTTGCATCGGCGTCAAGCTCGTGACCCACTTCCCCGGCAACTCCTCCACGTTGAACTTGCCAGGGGTCCACGCCGTCTTCGTCCTCTTCAGCTCCCTCACCAGCCAGCCCCTCGCCACCGCGGACGCCACCATATTGACCCTGTAACGCACTGCCTGCGTCTCGGGCCTCACCTCCGAGCTCCTCTCGCGAACCGACAGCAAGGTCCTCATCATGGTCGGTCCCTTCTTCCCCCCTCTCCCCTGTGCCGGTCCTCCCCTTTTCTCCTCCACTCGCCCCTTGTCTTCCCAGATCTGACCCCCGCCGCCGTCGCCGCCGTCGCCCCCACCCATGGCCGCAGCCGCCGACGCCGACGCCCCCTCCTCCCCCTCGAACCGAAACCGGCCCGAAACCGCCAGTTCATACATGGCCATGAACCGGAACCAACAGTTCCTGAATCGTGGCCATGACTAACGGCGGGTTTTGTCCGAAGTCGTGGACTAAAAAAACATTATTGAAAGTTTCGCCCCTAGTATGGTCACGTTTTAAGATAAAAAAAATTTAATGTTAATACCAAGAAAAATTCAAAACTGATACATCTAAAAAAGTTTTACCTTAAATTAATTTTTTGATTATAAAAAATTCAAAACTTGTATACTTGTGACAAATTTACTCTCAATTTGTTCCCGCAAAATTTTATTATCAAATTACTTTATTAAACGATACGCAACAGTTAACTGAGATGTACCAGTTTTATGTTTTACCCTCCATTTGTCACAGGTGTACCAGTTTGTGATTTTTTATGGTATTAATTTAATTTAACGGAATCTAACGGACGATAAAGTTGTTACAAATATAACAGTTTTGGGTTTTTAGTGGTCAAAATATTAGTTTGGAATAAGTTTGTCACAAGTGTACCGGTTTGAGATTTTTTACGATAAAAAAAATAATTTAGGATGAAATTGTCATAGATGTACCAGTTTGGAATTTTTTGTTATAACAAGCAATAGAAAGGTCCAGAAACAAGAAGAATTAATTCATGTGCTCAAACTTTTATTAGAATTTCTGTCAAAAAAACTTTTATCAAAATTTATTCTTTAAGTTGTATGTCAAAATTTTATTAGAGATCTAAATGGAATCGATTACGTCTGTCTTAGTTTATGCTTCGCAAATAATCAAATTTCAGCACATCAAATAAAGGATAACATAATAAATTCATAAATAATAACTACATACATTTTTTTAATAATTTGTTAAACCTAACTCTCCATGATTTCGACACTAAAAAAAAGTATACTCAATCTAGACATTTTACTTGATGAATTTGTTTAAGCTGTGGCATAACAACTATAAGCTTTTAAAACTGATCATTTTTTCCGTATTAAACCCTTCACAAAATAAAGGGTGACACAATAAATTCATAATTGAAAAATACATGCAATTTTAACTTAACTCTCACAATTTCAATGTACTATTTCCAACTGTACTCTCTCTTGACTGTGTTTTTTTTTTTTTGGTAAGGATACTCTCTTTTGACTGTTAGTTTGTAAAAAAACAAAAAGTGCCTTGATCCAGGTAGAATAGATGGGAGTGTGTGGGCCAATATATAAATGTAAAAGTATTCTAACATTATAATTGAAGACAATGCGCTAAGTGGGCTAAAACCTATAATACCCACTTGCAAGTGCGCGAATAATTAGGAGCACTTTTGAATTAGAATTGACACTAATCAATGTTTCTTATTATTATTTTTAATACGGGAACGGATATTAGGCGTCTTACAGTGTTTGAAAGGTTGGGCGGCTTGCAGGTTTTATGAATGGGCTTGATATGAACATGCACGATATTGTGCGCATTTCACCCCGAAATCACATGGTTTTCACTCACCTTCTTCTGTCAACTTATGTCGGGACGTTGGAGTTCCGTTTGGTTGCTGAGCCAATTAGTTGGATGCAACCTGCTCTTGCGGCAACTCCCAATTCGCACTTCTATTTGGCTTCCTGTACTGGAGTTGACACGGAAAAACATGAAGTAAGTTGAATATCTGGCTATCGTGTGTCGATTTCGATGCTTCTATGCCTTTTCCTCCAAGGATGTGGTTAGTTTCATTTCATTTTGCATATAATGGTTGATTATTCTGGATGTCAAGCCGGAATTTGCCTCAGTGTTCTTCAAGCAGCAATGAACTAACATGAGAATTTTACAGCCTATGTAACAAACATCAACATGCATTTGTCCACTTTTGCATTTGCGTCGAGATCCCGGCTATAAAAATGCCATGGGCGGTTATCTGGTAGATCAAATATGTCGTGACCCGCCGAATTTTTCCTCGGAAGGGGGAAGATGCAGTGTAGCCTATGGTTTTCTCAAAGAAAAAGAGGTCTCGCTTGGTATGCGCTAAATCTAAGTTTGGAACTTAACTTGGATTCTCCCAAGCTCATATCATATCGTGACTTAAAGCTTAGATTTTTAATCTATAAGTGATTTTATTTAGGAGTCGACACTAATTAATTTACAGTGGGTTGATTAAAAAATCAAGTAAGGTGATGAGAGACTCACCTTACTCTTACGACCTAGAGATTAAATGAGTATGGAGACTTGGTTACACTAGTTGGGTGACTAGTGCCATTTCGGTATCTTTTTACCTTTTTCATTTTAGAAAATATTTTTTCAGGCATTTTGGATTGATTTTAGAACTTATCTCCTAACATATAAAGTGATCAAACCAATGCATAGTCATTAACGATTAGCAGTCAAGATAAACATGCAGCCTAGAATTCTAAACCTAACTAAGGCGACAATATTCAACAAATGAAAATTTATGCAATTATATACTAATTAGAAATAACATGCATAAAAATAATACAACAGTAATAAAAATAAAATGCAAAATATTACTATATAGCCCCATAAGCTTATCCAATTTAAACATGATTATTAATTAAATAATTTACATATTTTAAAAAAAAATTCAAAAATGCTAATTTCTAAAATATTTCCTAATTTTAAAAGAAAAAGAAAAATATTTTATTTTTATTTTTTAAATAAATTTTTAAAAATAAATTTTTTAATAAAAAATATAATAATAAAATCGGGTTGGGTCGGAGGACCTAGGTCGGTCAAATCCGACCTGGGTCCATAGATTTGACCTAAAGTGTTGACCCAGGTCGGGTCGGTTCCAACGTGCAAAAGCATGCGGGGATGCCGGTTGAGCGGGATTTGGCCTCCTGCTGGCCGACCCAAACTGGGTCTGGCCTGAATAACAACTCTAGGGACCACCACCGAGGCTCCCCAACCACCTAGCTTGCCATCCGACCACCTACTTGCCGGCCGGTGACCGAAAACCAAATCAGTCTCGTTGAGACATTTCATCAAACACCTGGCATGCACGACTAAAATGGAGCAACTTTGACCTGTTTTGAGAGCACGGCGTCCTCCGACAATCACTGCTCACCCCTGATGGCGAGTATGGACTGAGAGGAGGATCGGTATGGGCCGGGACTCGCGTCAAATGGCCGACGTGAGTCTCGGCCACTCAACTCACAAAAACAGGGGAGAAACAGGGTAAAAAAGGGGGCCGACTGGACTCACCGGTCGAGGCGTCGGCTGGGTGGATCGACGTTGGCTCTGGATCAACGGGGAGGCTCCTGGGGCTTGGTTCTTCAACCTTCAAGCTAAAGATTCAAGTTTTCTCACTCAATCTCTCTCGTTGTCTCTCAGTTTGCTCTGTTTCTGCTCAAAGGGAGCCGACCCATGTCTCTCCTCTCTCTCCACCTTTTATAGTGGCCGACGGCCACCTGCTCCGCCCCGGAAGTCGTCGTATTTATGGCTCTACACTGGCCTATCTGCTCCATGACTTTGGTGGCCGATGGTTGCGCGGTCGAGCAGCTCATCCGCGCTTCTCCAGTGGCGGTCGGCTGCAGGGGAGGGCAGAGGAAGGAGGAGAGAGGGAGAGAGGCCGGGCTGGTGAGGAAGAGGGGGAATGGGCCGGGCTGGCCCGCACGATAAGGACGGGGAAGAAGAAGGAAAAGGGCCTGGGCCCCCGGGGGGGGGGGAAGAAGAGGGCCTGGTCGACCCGGCCGGATCCGATTTTTTTTTTTTTTTTTAAATTTTGTTTTTCTATTAATGCAAAATGCACCTAATGTCTACATGCTATGCAATTGAAATTTTTTGATTTTAGGAATTAAGGATATTAATCCCTAAATTTTTGCATAATTAATTTTGGGTAATTAAAAATAGGTGTCAACAAAATATACTAACAAAAAAATCGACATGCATTGTCCTCACTGTCGGGCATTTCGAAAAGTGTTTTAGGCACATACTACATAGTAAGATAAGGTATATTTCATTTATTCAGCATGATGGAACTGACGATGCACCAATAAGAAATGTCAAATAACACTAGGTGTTGCAAGTGTGCTATGTTTTTCATCTTTGATTTTCTCCTTTGCTAAATCTCGTTCCTCATCAGCCAAGTGTACCGTGAAACGGTTGGCCACGGCGGACTGCCTCAAAAGCCTTACCAGTTTATACTTGTACACACTTAGAGATGCTAGCATCAGTTTGGAAAAATGTAAATAGCATTATTTGACAAGTACACCATTTAATAGGCAAACGAAATCTTGTTGTTTGATGTTGGCTTGCGGCAGTATGCGACGAATCATCTAACAAGGGTAAGTTGATTTTCTTTCTCAGGTTTCCGTAATCTTTTCTAACAGTCCATTTCGGTGCTGATTTAATGCTTGCAATCCTAGTTGGGTGTTCGTCTTAAAAGAGGCGTGGTGAAAGAGGTGCACGCGAAGAAAATTGTACTGAATGACGATGGTACGGTGTTCCATATGGCCTCCTAGTCTAGTCCACCGGTGTTGGAACGTCAGAGTTTATCAAGTCACTTAATCTTCCCAAATCCCCTGGTGGAAGGTGAGGAGACAAGATTTCTTCTCTCCTTTGTCATCTAAATCTGCAACAGCAGATTCATGACAAGAACTTTGTGACAATCTCATTTTAGCATTCCACCACCTTCCAATCGAATGATTTGTCCTCTCAACTGTTTCAGGATCGGGGTTGACGAATGGATGAGGGTACCTTCAGTGGAAGATGTGTTTGCACCGGGGGATTGTGCGGGTTTTCTTGAACAGACAGGGAGGCCGGTGCTTCCCGCTTTAGCTCAGGTTCAGTCCCCCTGTGTAATTCCTTTGAAGATGTCTCATTGTGACTTTTGGTTTGATCTACAACCTTCAACTTTATTTCCTTACTCTACTTTGTACAAGATGTGGCATTAATCCTTCCATTTGAACTTGGAGGTGGTCATTCACTATAGCTTTCTCATTGAATAAAGCCTCAGTTTTCTTCTTTCCTTGGAAATAATATGAATGCTAATTTCTGGAACAGATCGTGGAAAGCGAAGGGAAATTCTTGGACGAGCTATTTCGTAGGATAGGGAAGCGAAATGGAGGGAAAGCTTTTTGCTTGAAAGACATACCTTCAGGAGACCCATTCGTGTACAGACATTTGGGAAGCATGGCTTCTTTAGGGCGTTACAAGGCGCTTGTCAATTTATGCTAGTCTAAGGTACATAACGTACTAGCGTGCCACACATATGGTTTTCTTTTCTAATACCTAGATTTTGATGTGCATGTGCTTTTATAATTCATCGAATCAATAGTCGTCACTTATGCAGACATTCTTTTATGCAAGACTCGAAGGGGATATCGCACGCAGGATTTGTGAGCTTTCGCTCGTTTGGCATCCAACTTACCTCACAAGGATAGTTAGCTGGAGGAACAGGTTCTACGTTGTGATGAATTGGGCGACAACTATGTTATTTGGAAGAGACTAACATGAGAATAGGTTGACAATGATGGAGATAGATACATTAGCTGCTTGACACTAGTCTTGAAAGTTTCTCAATTCTATGATACACTGTGCTCTTTTTGGGTGGAAAGGTTCATTTATTTGTCGCACAAGTAATAAGCATGGCTTGTAAAAAAACGATGGTTTTGCACCAGTTTACCGTTTTTTTTTTGTGTAACTTTGCTTTTATTAGTTGTAGAACGCCATTTAACCAGCCGATCTGGTCCTTAGTTCTATGGAACTCGGTAGTGGCTAGGCCTAGGGCGGAGTAAACTCTGGATTCCAGCCGGAAGGGGTTCACTGATTCGTGCTCTCCCTAGTGACCATCACTTCATTGATGATAACTGTTCGTCACCTATTCAAGATTGATCACAGGAAAAGCGTCAACAACTCAAAATATTCACTAAAAACAGAGTCAATACATGTTGTGAAATCAATATGGAGATGTAGTTTCTATATGCTTCCTGCTACTTGGGGTGATAGTACTGCAGCACAGTGTACACTGATTGAATCATGCCTATAAGCGTCACTACAACAGCTAGACCCGAAAGAACTGACCATGGGTTGTCATGAAAAGCATTAAGGAGTTGTGCATAGCAAAGATAAGCCCGTTCATACTTAAGATGCTCATTTAAAATTGCAAAGTGTGACCTTAGATAGCTCCTCCTAACATCGAAATAAATGTCCTTGCAGAGATCACCGAAGAAGCGTGCAGCATCCTCGTTGCTCATGCCGTGATTTGAGATGACTTTACGGTCACGCAAAAGTTGTACATCATCACCCGTGTGAATGAGGCATCCCATGAACATGGCATAGGTGGTTAAGTGCCCATCCACTTGGCCGCGACATTGTTCAAAAGCAACCATATTGGAAAGGATGCAATTGAGATCATGATCTATTTCTATTTTTGGAATTCCAATGGTTCTGTGATTGCTGTCAAATTTGATCTCCAGGAAGGTGCTGGCTTCACTCCGCTTGAATCCAATTCCCACTCGACGGAACTCGGAAGCAGATCTGATCGTATGATAAGATGAGCTCTCCTCTACTAGATTGTCTTGTTGATCCCTAGGTATTAAGCTCAGACGAAATAAATCGAGTAAATGCACTCCTCTTGGTCTTTCCCCAACAATGGCAGGTCCTTCCAGGAAGCAGCTGAAGAAACGGAAGGCAAGATTATCCAAAGATGAGGTTGTTTTTGGAATGTTCGTCATTTCAAACAAATCCTCTAGAACAAAGTACGGGACCTGGTTCTCAAGTCGTAGAAGGTCACGCCCAAGAGAAAGTAACATGAATGAATTGGAATTGATTAATAGGATTTTGTCGGGCCGTATATATCCTGCAATTTGACGAAGGAACTCAATGATGAAGCATCCGTCGAGAACCATCATTTTCACAAGATCAGGTCTGCTGAAATTGTCGATGCTTTCCGAGTAGCATTGTCGGATCATTTTCTCTTTTGATGCCACTACATCGATGAGGTTTCCAAGGCAGATACCGTGCGGTTGAGTTCTTTCCAACATAGTGTGGAGGTATCTCCACTTGTGCCCTTGAAACATTTGCAATTGTGATTCTCCATGGTGGTACGGGCCAATAGAGACGGTGCGAGGCAGGCATGCCTCAGCAATTCCTCCAGCAAGTGCTTGAGGGACTCTAAAGATGCTACAGCTGCTTTCGCCTGTTGATCCATTCAACGATTTCAGTGCTGCCTCAATATCTTCTGACATGGAATGCAGTAACTGCTGCCTCATGAGCTCGATCTCATGTTGAGTGGTTGCTTGATGACCTTCTTCATTGTTGGCCATGGGCGAGTTAAATTGTAAAATCAACGTGAATCTCTTGCCGAAATTTCAATTGCTAGATAGAGAATCGAGAGGATATCAGAAGTGTAGTGTATCCATAAAAAATGTGAGGGACATGTATAGATTTTAAAAGGTCATGGAACAAGCTAGCGACCTTTCCACAGGGAACCACTCAAGGAAAAACTAATGGATTACTAAGCTCAAAGACTTAGCATGAACTCTCCTGAGCCTTACCAATCGCAACTTGATACTCAAATTAATTAATTTAAACATGCAATATTACTCAATTAGAAGTCGTCACTAATCAGTTTTTAGTGGGTCAATTAGAAACCCAAGTAAAGTGCGAGAGAATACTTTACTTCTACGAACTAAAGCTTAAACGAATTTGGGGACTTCATTACACTAAAATAATCTAATGTCCATTCGGTACTTTTTCTCTTTTATTTTCAAAAAATATTTTGCAAGTAACTTGGATCAATTTTAAGCCTAGACACTAATATGTAGGGGTGATTATGCGGGTGTGCAACCAATGGAAATAATACTCAATTATCAAAACGGTAAATAAATTGCTAGAATATGAAAAAAAATTTACTACCTTGAAGCAAAACAAACCCCAATCTTATCGTGGTATATTTTCCCAATAATATGCAAAATATCAACTAAGAATGCACCTCTAACCTAAACATGGCATCTAATTATGCAACCCTAATTGATTATTTTTGGTTTTTTTTAATGATGAAAACTAAGTTTATATGCTATCCCAATCTAAGGTGAACATACATGATGTACAACTCTAATGACATGTGACATGACCTAATTCTAACATAGCATGCAATCTTAAATTAAACAACCCTAAACATGCAATCCCTAAATGACATGATAGCGATGACATGGCATAGGCAATGACATGGCAATGACGTGGCATGATGACATAGCATTATATGATGACACGGCATTTATGCATCTAATCCTATATGGCATGCACATGCTTATTTTTGGTATTTTTTATTAAAATTAAAAATTAATAAAATTAAAATTATCTAAAGTGAGATATTATTCAATTCAAACTAGAAAATAAACAAGGCCAAATCCTGTTCTAACTTGGAAACCTATCGCAACCCTATCTAACATGCAATTTTACCTAAACATGTCATATTATCTAGAAAATAAATCTATTATATCATGCAACGTTATCTTTTTGTATTTTTCAATCAGAGAAATCTATGAACATGATAAACACCCAATCAAACAAAATAAGCAAAAAAAATCAAAGGGGATAAGCTCAAGAATAGCAACAACGTACATCCAATTCGAATTTGGAAACAAAAAAAATGATGCCCGATCTATATACCTCAAGATTAAGTTGTCAATTTTCCATGCAATTCATAACCCTATCTCAATGCCTAGTTATTTCAAAAATTGTTCAAAAGTCATAAACTTTTGCCAATTGGGTCCTAAACCTTTCAATTTTGCCAATTGAGTCCATCGGCCAATTTTGATCGGAAATCACTAACATGGACACCACGTGGCCAGTCCACCCTTGTCGGCTCTAAGCAAGGGCGTGGGGCCTAGAGGGCCGTCACGCGCCTCGCCTAGCCAGATTTAGCGAGGGCTTGCGCGCCTTTGCTTTGGCCAATGAGGGCGTTGCAGCCCTCATCCAGAGCTAGTGAGGGCCGTGATGGCCTCACCTATGGCCGGCAAGGTCGGCCAACTACCCTCGCTAGCCCTAACTCCAAAAAAAAAAAAAAACAAATAGAGAAAGAAAAAAAACATAAAAAAATTCAAAAAAATTCAAAAAAATTATTGAAAAATGTCCACGTTAGTGCGCATGTGGCCGGCCGGTGGTCACGGCAACAATTTTTAACTAAAATTGGCCAGATGGATTCAATTGACAAAAAGTGAAAATATTTAGATCTCAATTGATAAAATTGAAAGGTTGAGAATGTACAATAGGTTTAGAATTTTTTGGATAATTTTCCTTAGATCTTAACACTATAGCTATTTCAAATTAGGAAATTATTGGGGTACGCCTAAAATCTCAAATTAAATTCGAACCGGATAATTACCTTTTCAAAATATTTGTATACAAATTGGACCGGCGGCGGGTGACTCGCTGCAACCAGCGAAAGAAAGCTCACGACGAGGGGCGTCTCGCCGGTAAACGGTCTGGCAAGGGCTTCAACAGGCAAGAACACGGCAGGGACACTAAGGGCGGTAGAGGATCTCACGGGCGCGACATGATGCTGAATTGTCACCGTTGGAGACGTAGGTATGAGCTGGTAACCTCCTGGAGTTCACCGAGAAACCTGCAGAGGACAAACAAATGGACGGGTCTCGCCGGGGGTGCTCGAGGAACTCGCCAGTCACCGCTGTATATTCGGTGACTCTGCAGCAAAGTTCTGTGACGGCGATGACTCGATGGTGCAGGCCGGAGCGCTTCGGTCTGGCAAAGGAGTAAAGACCGACTTGGAAAGAAATCCGAGATTGCTGGGCGTCCACTAGAGTCGCTGGAAACCGAAGTGGCTGGTGGTATCCTCCGGACCTCCGGCGTGATTGGAGTTGCTGGGCGTCAGTCGAGGAGCTTTGGTTTACCGGATGTTGCTGACGCGGCTGATGCAGGGAAGTTGGAGGAGCGGAGGTGTTGTGGAAAAGCCTGGGTACTCGCTGAAATTAGCCGGAAAACACCGCAGGAAACCGTCGGGACTGAGGTGCACGGGGACCGTCAATGAAGGTGGATCAGCTGGGTCACCGTGAAGCCGAGGTTGTGCTGGTGATTCGCAGGTGATGTCGTCGGGGAGGGAGTTCAACAGCAGCTCCAATCAGAGCACAGCAAGCAAAGGCCAGTCTTTGCTTTTCTTTGGCCTTTACCTCCAGTCCTGTCCCAATTTGCACTCTGGGTTTTTCCACATTTTGACCGCGTGTCGCTCTCTCGAATGAATGGCCCTCTTTCCTCTCTATTTCTTCGTAGCCTCCTATGGGTGTCGTGAATTCTATGAAGCCCCTCCACCTTCCAGGAAAGAGAAGTGGCCCACAAGGGATTAGGGCTTTTCGAGATATCAATTAGTTACCCCTTTCCTATTTAAAACCAAAAGAAATTTCATCTCTTATCTTAATGCAATTGAAATTTTAAGGATTATATTCTTATTTTCCCATCAAATAATGTAGATTTTCCAAGCTTAGTGCCCCACGTGCATATTAATGTAAAATTTTGGCGGGCTTAGTCCAATCATTCCAATTAAGCTCAAAACCATCCATTCAAACCCAACCTCCACCAATCCTTTTTTTTTTTTGGTCAAAGAAATTAACTTTCATGGTCTGATTGGCTTCCCTAGGCTCAAAGATGACCGAGACTCCATTGAGATGGGCAATAACAAGTTTGCACTCATAAAAAATTGGCTTCACGATCCATGGACTTTCCGTTCAACCTGATAGGCGCTCTTCAGCTGATAAGCTATCAGTCGCAACAAAGACTCCCAGATCAGTTGAGTTCAGTTTGCACGTCTTCGCCGGCCTCGACAACGCCTCGCAAATAGCTAGGGCTTCAATGGCAAGGGCCGAAGTGGCGTGAACCTTCAAGGCAAAGCCGTCGGTAACGATGCCATTGGAGTTCGTGTAGATTCCAACAATCGACTCCTCTAGGGAGTTGCCGGTCCACGATCCGTCAATGTTGAACTTCAAGACATCCTTATCGGGTGGAAAGCATCATTCATGTAAATCGGCTTTCTTTTTTATTTGGGTGTTCACAATTGGGTTCCATTCGCTGAATAGTTTGGTATCTACTATCGCTTCTTCGAGTATTGAGTATGAATGCAGTTGGTCCAATTTAAATGTAACTATATGAGTCTATTATTATCAATATTGCTAAAATCTCTATATGTAATTTTCATTAATATTTTTGTTTATGGGCCTGAATTTATCTCCAATTTTTCATGCAATAAATAATAAAAGGATTGTCAAAATTTAGGTATCTAACAATAACAACAAGTCCTAGAAAAGGTCAGGTGTTACGAGGTCTGAACATCGATATGTGTATTTGCCCAAGTCGTTTAAGGAGGTGCCAAAGATACAACACATTTTTCGAGAAATTAAGATCGGATTGAGGACAAGAAGCCACAACAAAAGACAAAAGTATAAGTGGGTGAACTCGAGGATTAGTACACAAAGAAAAAAGAAGAAAATCGAAAATTCATAAAATAAATGAATTCGAACGTAGATCTTTGCATTGCCCGAGCAGTTTGCGGAGGTGTCAAAGATTCAACATTTTTTTTAGGAACTAAGATCGGAGCTAGGACAAGAAGCCACACAAAGGACAAAATGTAAGCAGGCGGAGTCAATGTTTAAGTACGAAAATAAAGAGAAAATAATCGAAAATTCAATTTTGAATCTACTTAATTTGGTAAATTAAAATGTGGATATGAAGTAATTACATATCTTCGAGTGTTTATATTTTATATGTACGCAGCATGCATGCAATAAGCATTTGGAAGCAGGAAAATAGGCTCGAAAATGGGAGGAATCAAGCTATTGGAGCGTCTCCTATTATTTGTCCCATTGCAATGACTTTGAGAGGGCAAAACTTTCAGAATGCGTATCTCATCTATCTGACAACTTTTTTGGGCGATATTTCTCTTCATTCTGCTTAACTTTGTGAGAGATCTTTCTAGAAGATCGGATCAAGCTATTTAATTGATGTTTGCCCCGCTACTAGTACGAATTGGCTCCAAATCAACTTATAAAATTCGGATATGATGAGAATACTCTTCCATATTTAAGGTGATGCAATTTTGAATTTTGCACAAATTACTTTCAAGTGAAACTAAATATTAAATTGCACTCACATTTTTAGGAATTAATGAATTTCGAGCAATGTAAGAAGAATGAAATTATTTTTGATGTAAACTGAATAGACTTGCCTTTATTTCCTTTCGCTTCTAATTTGTAAAATGTTTGAATTTTCTGACTTGAAGATTTCTTTTGGCGGTTGGCAAAGCAACATTTGTTGGAAAGGATTCGGTACGATGGATATTCATTCACGAGGTACTTTTTAAATTTTCTATTCATTTTTCCATTAACTTATATTGCACATGTGACATGATGCAGAACTTTTGTAGGAATATTGCTTGTAGGACCGTTATCAAGAGATGTGCGATATTTTTTCAATACCTCCTCTCACGTGCTCTCACTTACAAGCCAGATTACAAGTGACACGTAGAATTTGAGTAATGGAGGATGGACACACATTCGCAAAAGGGATAGCACTAACTTTGATATTATGTTAAAAAATCCAACTCAAAAACTTAAATTAATATGTAGAGGAAAATCATATAAATATAAAGAGCATATAAGGATGCGTTTGTTTGGGGGAAAACTCCATGATAAAAGAAAAAACTTTCAGGAAAATCATTTTTCAGGAAAATAGTTAGTTTTCCTTTATTTGGCGATATGTAATCGAAAAATTTTTTATGCTATTTCGATCTCGTTTGAAAAATGATTTCAATCTCGTGAATAAATTGATGAAATTCATGCGAAATCAAACTGGCAGAGAGGAGCGCCGATGACAACATAGCTGATAGTCTGTTACAACGAATGCAAAAAGGCAAGTGACATAAGTTAAAAGAACAATTGACAAAATCGAAGTTAAATTAAGGCTTCGATTCATGATCTCCCCCGAGTGCACTCGCCTCAACGGATGCGACCAAGAGCACTGTTCGTCCATGGACTCTCTCACTCCAGGATTCGAATGATGTTCACAAACAAGAGCGCCACAAGGAAACCCGATTGACCAAGCCTAGGAGAGAGAAATTCGAGAGATCGGGACTTCCATTTTCTAGGAAAATTTGCAGAGAGAAGGAAAAAGAGAGCGAAAGAAGAAATGAGGGAGATTGAAGCTGAGAAATTGAAAACGGCTTAGCCGAATCAAAGCTGAGAAGAGAGAGAAATCAGCTTGAGGAAGCGGTGAAGATCTTGGATTCTCAGCGATTCTTGACATCGACAGCTTCGGCGAGTTGAGTTCGCTTTGACTCCAAGTGAAGCCATGAACTTCAAAGGAACGAGATGACAGCGAGCAAAACAATAATAGATTAGGGGTAAGCATGGTTTCATGGTAGAATCAGGAATTTGAGAATCTAACTGATGGGAACCGGTAGTTTCTAGGTTTTAAGGCATACATGGTAGGTTCCAAGTTCCAGAAATTGAGAAACTTATTTCGATGGATAGGTTCCGGATTCTAGGTAGGTGAAGTCTAGAACTTGGAACCTAAACAAGTTTTTTATATTTTTTTTGTTTATGTCTTCGTGTGATCTTGCGGTGTTTCATGGCATTATATGATAAATGTATAATCTGAAATCATTAGTTTGAGCTTTCATTTTATGACTTGTTAATGTTTTATATTTTTCGTGTGTCTAAATATAAGTTATGGTCAATGGATTATAACAACAAGTAGAAGTCATTAAAAGTAATGATTCATTGCAATTGTTCAATTAATAATACAGGTGGAATCTAGGCAGATCTTGGAATTTGTAATAAGGTAGGTTCCACGTTCCAAAGTAGGGTAGATTCTAGGTTCCAAAAAATGAGGAACCTATTCCATGAGTAGATTCCAAGTTTCAGGTGGAGCATATACGGAACCTGGAATCGCTCGCCCCTACTATTGATTCATGTAATGACTTCTCATTTTAATTGTATTTTTTTGAACCGTAATATTAGGAAAACTAGTATTTTGTATTCTTTTTGGTGAATGACATGTTTATTCAGTATTGTTGCGTTTATTTTTGTTTTGTTTAACTAAAAATGAAACATAAAAAAACAACCTGTTAGACCTTAGAACCTACTCTTAAACCTGTGATAGAGTAGGTTTCAAGTTTCAAATTCCGATAAGTAGGTTTCGGGTTCTAAAAAATGAGGAGCCTATACTTAAGGTAGGTTTCACGTTTCAGGTTCTAGATTCTAGGTGAAACCTGAAATCGCTCACTCCTATGATAGATGAGAGAGAGGATCGGCTGTTCAGTTGACTCGAGCAAATTTGACTCAGCAGCTAAAGTGAAAATCCCACTTAGCTGGCTTACCTGTCTCAATTCGACTTTAAGTAGAGTTTTATTAGATGCTGTAGAGCTTTGACATTAGATGAGATAGCAAATAAGATAATGAATTAGACACCAAGTTCCAATTCTATTCCCGTGACTAATTAATTAGGAATTGTCCATTTATAATTATATCGCATTTGCTATAGGGACATTGCTTCGATGACGTCACATTGTGCTGTGTCTCGTGATGGACAACTAGATTCGGATCAAATGTGGCCCTATAATCGCACCTAAATCAAAGTGATTTTGATTGAAGTTTGGTCCTAAAATCTTGGGCTTTGATTAGCGCCACATTAATGTTGTTGTCTTTTTTTTTTTTTTGTAAAAGTTTGGTAAACACTATGCAATTGAGAGAAATTGGTCCAACCAACCTTGAGGTACCACCGATATAAGATATATATATATATATATATATATATATATATATTGTCTAATGCTCGAAATAGGACAACATATCCATCGTGTCAGTCATATCGTAGGGAGAAGGCGGTGAATAAAGACACGAGAGCTTCAAAAATCAATTAACAAGAATTGATTAGGATGAGTACCGTGTGTGTAGTGCTATATTGTGGTTACTTCACATTAACTGTGTAGCCTATGGATAAAATATTTTTTCACAGGATAGAGTGCTTGACAGATACAACATAACACCGCACATTACATCTTTCTTTTTATTTATTTATTTATTTTGGTTAATCTATGAGGCAGACGGTACATCTATAACTATACCAGATAATGTCGTTATTTGTCATTAGAGAACTATTGGTCATTCACGAAATACCCTTTCGAAGTACAATATAATTTGGAAAATGAGTCAGAACTTGTAATACAAGCCCTTTACAACCTCAAAGTTCGATATATTCATTAATAACTCCATAGAAGTTAATTATGATGTGAGATGATAAAGATACATTCATAATGACCGTTTGATAATTATGTATTAAATCGGAGGTTTGAAATCTTTGATAACATTAGAACTTCATTTATAATATTGTCATTGGCTAGTATGCAATGCCGTTTGAAGGTAGTTAATTTAATTGCCTAATTTTGATAAGTTTTATTTTTGGTCGAATATTTTTTTTTTGGATAAGTTCGTCTGTTATATATTTATCAAAATACATGCGTAAATGTGTATGTGTGTGCAACACAAGTCTACACTTGTCCAAGAATCGGATATATTGGATTAGAATTCACAACTAGTTATGCAAAGGTACATGAAAAATAAGAATTTTTAAAGAGATGAAAGGATAAAAGGAAAAAAAACTTATACAAAATGAAAATATTGCTAGATGCTAAAACGTGGAAGTAACGATGAAGTTCCCTGTGAAAAGATAAGATATTTGGTCGATAACATGAAGGGCAAATTAGAAATTATCTTTTTTTAAATAACAATTTAACTCGAGAACAAAATTCTTACTCTCTATATCGTTGAAAGGCTACCAATAATTGGCCACTTAGCACTTTACACGCTCGCAAATCAGACTTGACACTAATCAACGTTTATTATTATTATTATCATTATTTTTAATACGGGCGGTTATTTTTTAGCTAACGGATATTAGGCATCGTATGGCCTTTGAAAGGTTGGGCCGCTTTGCATGTTCATGGAGGGGCTCGATATCAACATGCGTGATATTGTGTGCATTTCACCCCGAAACCGTAGGGTTTTCGCTCCCGTCCTTCCGTCCACTTGTGCCGGAACGCTTGAGTCCCGTTCGGTTGCTACGGCCTTCTATTGCGGCAACTCCCGATTCGTGCTTCTATATTGGCTTCCTGCACTGGAGTTTGACACTGCCGAGCACGAAGTAAGTTGAATATCTGGCTATTGCACGTTGATTTCGACGCTTATAATTAGGAGAAGAGGAGGAAGATGACGAGGAGTTTAGAATTTAGTCGTCAGAACTTGAGAACGGAAGGAACCCCACCTCGCTTTGTCGGAGTTTAAGGAAAAGGGAAAGGAAAATTGTTTTTCCCAATATAAGCTTGTTGTTTTCGGTTCATGAAAAAACATTTTTCGTTAATCGATTAGCCTTTCGTCATCCAAGCACCGAAAAATTGAAAAATAATTTCACGAAAATAATCTTCCTTCAAACAAACCAACTCTAAATAAATGGCATAATTCCATTATCGGGCGCTCTGTAAATCGAAACGGTTTCATGTGTTAGTGATATTAAGGTGGGTGATATGGTAGATATTCGAATTTTTGCCTGTTTTACAATCAAGTATATAAATTATTATTGATCTTTATCTGAAATTTTCACGTATGGGTCAATTTGAAACCCCTGCTAAAATAATGGGTGGGAAATGCTAAAACGAACACTAATGCTGTCAAATAGACAGTAATAACCCACATTGACGTGCATAGTGGCCTCTTGAGATGATGTCGCGTAAATGGAGACATATTTGACGGCTAGGATCATCCCAGTTGGTATTATCTCTCTCTTCTCGTAACCCACATCACCCAATAGCGAGTTGTTTCGGCAAAATAGCACGAAATGACAACTTATTGAACGAATATCTCCCGTTGAGACTGATTGAGGAAATTGAGATACTTGACGGAACAAATATAAGTTCGGATAATCAAATAAAAAAGCAGAAGTTCATGTACTTATGGTGTTATTGCTCCTAAAATTTGTGAATCACTGTTAAATTTCAAACAAAGTTGGTCAAAAAACGAAAGATTGCTCGGCAACTAGTTGTCCTAGTCTGTCATTTATAAGTTACTAACGAAATAATAATATTATCATTATCAACTATTTTCCTGTTTTACTAGTAGGTCCGGTTTAGTTGGCGGTAAGTTGCCAATCAAACTATCAACTACCACTTTCTGTGCTTCTTCGATTTTACAAGATTTACAGCTTTCAAATAACATAATCGAAGATCGACAATTTTCGGATTTTACAGAACCCAGACCGGGACCATAGAATTTGCCACCCAATTGCTCCGGGCAAATACGATATGAAAATGAATCTTGGTATTAATGCATTCAACTTCAAAGTCTATAAGAAATCTACATGTTCAGAAGGGCTCGCTCTACATGAATCGAGCCCTCAAGAGTTCTTTTTTTTTTGCCAGACAACCATACGGCCGTTTGCGGGTGTCTAATGCCCGAGATAGGACAGCGTATTCATCGTATCAGTCATACCATAGGGAGAAGGCGGCCAATAAAGACACGAAAGTTTCTAAAATCAAATAACAAGAATTGATTATGATGAGTACCATGTGTGTAATGTTATAGTGTGGTTACATCACATTAACTGCGTAACCAATGCATAAAATAATTTTCCACGGGATAGAGTGCTTGACAAATACAACAAAACACCGCACATTGCATCTTTTTTTTTTTTATTAATCTATGGAGCACACAATACATCTATAATTATACCAGACAATGTCGTCATTTGTCATTAGAAAACTATTGGTCATTCACAAAATACCCTTTTGAAGTACAATGCAATATGGAAAATGAGTCACAACTTGTAATACGCACCCTCTACAACCTCAAGGTTCGATATATTCGTTAATTACTTGATAGAAGTTAATTATTATGTAAGATGATGAAGATAATTCATAATGACCGTTTGATAATTATATATTAAATCAGAGATTTGAAATCTTTGATAAAATTAGAACTTCATTTATATAAAAATGACCTAATAGTCATTGGCTAGTATGCAATGCTGTTTGAAGGTAGTTAATTTAATTACTTAATTTTGATAAGTTTGTCTGTTATACATTTATCAAAATACATGCGCAAATGTGCATGTGTGCAATAGGGGTAAGCATAGTTCCAGGGTAGAATCTGGAACTTGAGATTCGAACCGGTGGAAACTTGTCCAGATCTAGGTTTTAGGTTTCAAAATATGTAGAGTAGGTTCGAGGTTTCAAAAAATTGGGGAATTTGTTTCGACGGATAGGTTCTAAGTTAATAAGTTCTAGGTAGATAGAACCTGAAACTTGGAACCTAGAACTTGTAATAAGTTTTTGTGTTTTTCTTGGTTTGTGTCTTCGAGCGATCATACGGTATTTCATGGTGTCCGATGATAAGTGTATAATCTAGAACCACTAGTCTGAGCTTCCATTTTATAATTAAGACTTTTACTTGATCAATATTTAATATTTTTTGTGTCTAAATATAAGTTGTGGTCAATAGATTGTAACAGCAAGTGATGGTCATAAAATGTGATGTTTGACTATAATCGTTCAATTAATAATATAGGTAGAACCTATGTAAACCTTGAAACTGACCCTGGAACCTGTGACAAAATAGGTTATAGGTTTAAAAAAATGAAGAATCTATTTCAATGGGTAAAATCTAGGTTCTCGGTAGAATTTGTACGGAACCTGAAATTGCTCACCCCTAGTGTGCAACGCAAGTCTATATTTGTCCAAGAATCAGATATATGACCTCCATCTTTTCATTACCTCTTGAATAAGAATTCATAACTAGTAAGGTACATGAAAAATAGGAATTTTGAAAGAGATAAAAGTATAAAAGGAAAAAAACTTAAACATAAAGAAAATATTGCTAGATCCTAAAACTTGGAAGTAATAATGAAGTTTACCGTGAAAAGATAAGATATTTGGTCAATAAGATGAAGGCCAAATTAGAAATTATCTTTATTTAACTCGAGAACAAAATTCTTACTCTGGATTGTTGAAAGGCTACCGATAAGTGGCCAATACTTAGGCAAAAAAGCCAATCGAAGTAACATCAATTTTCCGTAGGTAGATGGGATGCCAATACAAGTTTTTCTAATTAAAGTCATAATTGACATACATTATGAACTCACAGCAGTACAAAGGAAAACAATGATTTCTTTGCTAGATGATTATAGAATTTCGAAGATATCAGTGAAGATTAAGGTTTGTCATATCCAAATCTTTAACTCTTTGGTTGAGTTTTATCCAACAAGAGAGTAACGTATAACAGGTTGCCGCGAGCTTGAGTGGCCACGAGACAGCTCAACCGGCTGTGCATCAGTATCACTGTATCAGTATCGGAACAGTGGTATACCTCTCCGCCATCCTCAAGCATTTTGCCGTCGAGGTTTGTTCCTTTTTTTGTCTCACTAGACTGAATTTAGTTTGTCTCACGTTTTTGTTTGCCTCTTGTTGATTTTACTCGCGGTTCCCACCCCAAAGTTCCCACGAGTAGGCTTAGGAGTGTCAACGGTTGGGGTTGGGTTGGGTTCGTTTTCTTGAAAAACCGAACCGGACCGGACCGTTGAAGTGCACGCTTGAACGGAACAGAACCTCGACTCGAACCAAATATGAAATTCGGCTCAGTTTGGCTCAGTTCGATTTTCGGTTTCCGGTTTTTTCTTCTCTTCCTTTTTAATTAGCTTTTTTCCTCCACAGCTCACAGCTCGGGAAAAACTAGAACCCCCATCAACCACGATCCCCCATCTCCCCGCCACTACAAACCACCTTCCACGGCCAACTGCCCCTGCACCCAGCCTCAGCCATTGCCACCATCGACCCGACCCCTCTTGCCGTCACAACCACTGCCGACCTCCCTCCCCCTCTGCTCACCATTCTTCTCTCTTCCTTTCTCCATTGTAATCTCTCTCCGTAGCTTGCTTTTTTGGGTACAAAGTGCGGTTCGTGGCTTGGACCTGAGATGGTGAGCCTTGCCGCCTCCATCGGCGACCTCTATCGACCTCACTGTGGCTCATGACATCGATTGGTAGTCGCGAGCCGCCATGGGGGACCTCGATCTGAGATCGCTCATCGCTCGAGGGAGGCCGGCGCAGCCATGGCGACAACTGCTCAAACGGGGCCAAGGCTTTCAATGGGCGATGGCAAGCTAGGAGGCGTCGGCGTCAACAGTGGAAGCAGCTGACGGTGAAGGTGGTCGATGGAGAGGGACTCGTGAGATCATAGCCCCTGTGCCTTTGGGACCAAAAATGAAGACACTGCCATTTTGAGTGGGGTGTAAAAGAAGAGAAATTGTGGGCAATTTTTAATTCGGTCCGAGCCAAAATAAAAAAAACGGTTTTTTTTATTATCCAAACCGAAATCCGGTTCAGTTTCAACACAAGTAGAGTTTCAACTCTCGAGCTCCCATGTCTCAAAGAGACTCGTAACAAATTAGATCGAATGTAGTCAGTCTCGCTTTAGTTTACAGCAAAAGATGACAGGTTTAAAAGAAAGCAATAAGTATCCAAAAAAATAAAGAAGGATATGGAGAATCCCATCAAGTGTCCACAAAGTTCTTTCACTCTACACAACGGTTACAAAATCAAGTGATGAAGCCAGTTCATTTGCCCCACCATCTTCTTGTGTCTACTCAAAAACCATGGCCTCAATCAGAATCATCATGAGAAGATGACATTTGTCTTCAAGATACAATTCTATTGCGAAAAATGAGCACCGGCACGCCGGTGAACATGGAGGCCAACTGGTGCCCAAGCCCTGCCACTATAGCCACCTTCACCCGGCCCATCCTCGGGATTGGCCGGCTCATGACGCCTCTCGCTACATTGGCTCCACCGCCGACAATGCTGATTGTCAACCTTCTCGAACTCGCCATGTCTGCGATTCTCTCACTAGTGTTATTCTCGAGCGTGTTACTGAGATACGATGGGGTTGAGAGCGCGGGAAAGTGATGGGTTATTAGTGAGGGTGTGGGATCTGGTTTTTATAGGGGGAGATGAGGAAGAAACAAGCGCAGTCTCGTTTTGACAGTTTGACTTTCATGATGGGTTTGTGGATTCCTGGCTGACCAACCTGACGTTGCCCACTGTCACGTTGCATTTGGCTTTTATCTGATTTGTTTCTGTTGGGCTTTGACTTTTGAACAAGTGTGGGTGCGGCGGGTTTTGTCCGAAGTCGTGGACTGAAAAAAGATTATTGAAAGTTTCGCCCCTAGTATGGTCACGTTTTAAGATAAAAAAAAATTTAATGTTAATATAAAAAAAAATTCCAAACTAATACATTTATAAAAATTTTACCTTAAATTAATTTTTTGACTATCAAAAATTCAAAACTGATATACTTGTGATAAATTTACCCTCAATTTGTTCATACAAAATTTTATTATCAAATTACTTTATTAAACGACACGCAACAGTTAACTGAGATGTACTGATTTTATGTTTTACCCTCCATTTGTCACAGGTGTATCAATTTGTGATTTTTTGTGGTATTAATTTAATTTAACTGAATCTAACGGACGATAAAGTTGTTACAAATGTATTAGTTTTTGGTTTTTAGTAGTCAAAATATTAGTTTGGAATAATTTTATCACAAGTGTACCGATTTGAGGTTTTTTGTGATAAAAAAAATAATTTAGGGTGAAATTGTCATAGATGTACCAATTTGGAATTTTTCGTTATAACAAGCAATGGAAAGGTCTAGAAACAAGAAGAATTAATTCATGTGCTCAAACTTTTATTAGAATTTCTGTCAAAAAAACTTTTATCAGAATTTATTCTTTAAGTTGTATGTCAAAATTTTATTAGAGATCTAAATGGAATCGATTACGTCTATCTTAGTTTATGCTTCACAAATAATCAAATTTCAGCACATCAAATAACGGATAACATAATAAATTCATAAATAATAACTACATACATTTTTTTTAATAATTTGGTAAACCTAACTCTCCGTGATTTTGACACTAAAAAAAAGTATACTCAATCTAGACATTTTACTCGATGAATTTGTTTAAGCTGTGGCATAACAACTATAAGCTTTTAAAGCTGATAATTTTTTCCGTATTAAACCCTTCACAAAAGAAAGGCTGACATAATAAATTCATAATTGAAAAATACATACAATTTTAACATAACTCTCATGATTTCAATGTACTATTTCCAACTGTACTCTCTCTTTTTTTTTTTTTTGGATAAACTGACTCATTTTATATCATTCAAAAGACGAGCCACAATGACAGAATTGATTAGAGTCCATACAGAGTAACTTGAACAGAGTTCGGGAAGGTCTAGATATCCAACTGGAAGACAGGGTCCCTTTCCGGTGGGATTTGGCGATCCAGTCTGCAGTTTGATTGACTTCATGTGGATAGTGGGCCAGTGAGACCCCTTGTAAAGAACCAAGAATGGCATTACATTCTTCAAACAGACTTCTAAGAGCCCACGGGCTTTTTGTCGGTTGTATAGTGTTAGTGATCGTGCAGAGGTTATCAGATAGAATACATACAGCCCATGCTGTTTTTCCCTTCTGCGCAGCTTTATCCCGCAGCCAGAGCAGTGCCTTTTTCACCGCGATGGCTTCGATTTCCAAAGGAGAGTGAGCTACTGCCCTCTTCGCAAACCCAGTCATGAAAATGTGGTCGTGAGATATTTTAGCCTATTTTTTAGGGATTTTTATAAATTTCTTCTCAGTATAGAATCCTTCCTATTGTATATCTCCTAATTAGGGTTGTTATATGTCATATATATATAACAGGATGGAGTGTTGTAAATGTACTGAAAATACATTCATTGAATACAAAAAGGAGAGTTTTCTTCAACAGATAAGCCCCTTGTGATCTCAACACACTCCGGCCACTGAGCTCTCTGTTTTGCCATCAACCCAGGAGCCGTCGACGTTGAAGAACCACGTCCCTACTAGTGGTGGTGACCACTGTATAGGTAATATCTTCTCCGTCCAGCAATTTTGCTGTCTTGAACTGTGCTTACAATAATTTCTGCTTTGTAGGAATGCGTCATCTACTATTGTACTCGGATTGAGGCTTTTCTGTTGAAATACCAAGGAGTTCCTCGCCTTCTAGATCAGCCACAGGGTACCTGCGAGACCCTCCCGAGAGGTCGGATTTGACGCTCTGGTGAGTGTTTCATCAACCCATTTGTCCAATCTTGTGACTGATAATAGAGAGACGTCCACCTTTACCCTCGGATCACTCTAAATTTCCTTTGTCCAATCGCACAGTAGGAATAGATGTTCCGTAGTTTCTGGGGACTTTCGGCAGATTGGGCACACCGAGTCAGGTATGGCCTTTCTCTTCTGCAAATTATCTGATGTGGGTAAAGCATTGCTACACGCACTCCATAGGAAGAAACGAATTTTTTGTTCAGTGTGTAGTTTCCATATTTTAGTCCACAAGGATCGGGGCGGTTGATATGATGATGATGGTTGATCTGTTTTAGTTGGTGTAGCTTCTCTAAGTCTGGTATACCCCTTGCCTACCGTGTACTCCCCTGTTGTGTTCCCAGTCCATATCTGTTTATCCTTGCCTGGGTTTATCATAAGCCTTGTTGCAAGAATTTCTTTCACGAATTCCTCTTGGAAAAGCTCATGCAGCCGGCTTGCATTCCAGGTGTTTGTCCCATGAACTATTAGGTCGCTAACTCTCTGGGGGTCTTCTCGGTTAGCTGGGCCCCCTATCACCCCCAGTTCCGGCCAGTGATCCTCTCTAATGTTGATGCTTTCTCCATTCCTCACCTGCCATTTGATTTCTGAGCTTATTGCATTCCTTCCCATCAGCAAACTTTGCCACCCCCACGAAGGCCGGGAGCCCTTTTTTGCTTTCCATAAGCTTTCATTGGGAAAATATAGTCCTTTTAGAAGTTGGCTCCATAGAGCAGAAGGATTCTAAGCAAGCCTCCATGCACTCTTTCCTAGCATAGCCTTGTTGAATGTAATTAGGTCCTTGAAGCCCAAGCCTCCGTCTATCTTCCTCTTTTTTAGAATTTCCCACCTTTTCCAATGAATACCCGATCTTGAAGCGTTTTGTTTCCACCAGAAGGATGCTATTTTCTGCTCGATTGCCTTACAAACTGAAATGGGGATTTTAAAGATCGACATGGCATATTGAGGTAGTGCTTGAACCACTGTTTTAATCAAGGTTTCCTTCTCCGCCTTGGATAGTAGTTTCTCCTTTCAGCCCTCCATCTTCATGTTTACCCTTGCTAGAATCCATGCGAACATTTGTTTTTTGGTTTGACCCTAGTCTGATGGGATGCCAAGGTATTTCCCAGTTTTCTCCATTATTGGTACTCTTAGTTCAGTAGCCAAATTCCTTTTGAGTTTTTGAGGACAGCCTGCACTAAATAAGATCCCAGATTTGTTCAGATTGATATGTTGTCCCAAAGCAAAACAATATTGATTTAAGATGTTGGCCAGATTTAGACACTCCCCAATGGTACCATCCAGGAAAAATATCGCGTCATCGGCAAAGAGTAGATGTGACAGCGTAGGGCAATTCCTATTCATTCTGATCCCTTTTAAACTTCCATCCTGCATTGCCTTTGTTAGGAGGGAAGAGAGCACATTGGCCATGATTATGAATAGGTAAGGAGAAAGTGGATCTCCTTGTCTAATTCCCCGGGAAGGTTGGAAAAACGCTGAAGGCTCCTCATTTACTTTGACACTAAAGGATACAGAAGAGATGCACTGCTTCACCAAAGACACCCATGCCTCACAGAACCCCATTTTCAGCATACAGGCACATAGGAAGTCCCATTCCACGCTATCATATGCTTTTTGCATGTCTAGCTTGAGAATCGCCTGGAACTTCCGTTTTCGTTCCCTTGTTCTCAGTTGGTTAAGGACCTCCTGGACTATAAGGATGTTATCTTGAATCTGCCTCCCACAGACAAAGGCGCTTTGTTCTATTGCGATGAGATCCGGGAGCCAAGGCTTAAGGCGGTTTGCCATTACTTTCGATATGATCTTATAGCTGAAGTTGCACAAGCTAATGGGTCGGAATTGTGTGATGCTTTCTGGGCTAGACACTTTAGGGATGAGAACGATGTGTGTTTTGTTGAGTTATGGTTCGAAAAAACCTGATTGGAAAAAATTGCTAACTAGCCGAAGTAAGTCATGCTGGATAATTTCCCAATGATGATGGTAAAATTGACCATTCATCCCGTCCGGTCCTAGAGCCTTAGCTGCCCCTAACTGAAAGGTCGCTTGTTTTACCTCATCTATTGTCATCGACTCCATAAGTGCCTTGTTCATCCCCTCTAGGGTTAGAAAGGTGCATTGCTCTAGTATCAGCTCGAAGTTCCTGGTGCCTATCGATTCATACAAGGACTCATAAAATTCTGCTATGTGTTGCTTCAGCCGAATTGGTTCGTGACACCAGAGCTCATCTATTTTCAACATTGATATTTTGTTCCTTTGTCTGCGTTGCACTGTAGCTGCGTGGAAGTATTTCGTATTTTTGTCGCCCCACTTGATCCAGTTTATCCGAGATCTCATACCCCAATATAATTCTTCCTACCTCCACAATATTTCAATTTGCCCTCTGATTTGCTGCATTTCTTCTCTAGTAGATTCGTCTATGTCCGAATTTGTGAGGGTTGTAAGTCTTCTTTTTAAAGGTTCGATCTGGTTGAAAGCCTTGGAAAATTTCTTCTTGCTCCACAGTATCAAAGCTTCAGTGGTCTTTTTTAGTTTGCACATGAAAGCTACCGAGTTGTCTTCCTTATCGGTCAAACTGTCCTTGACCAGCTTCTTACACTCCGGTTCCATCAACCAAAATGCCTTGAACTTGAATTTCTTTTTCCACTTCATCACTCTGGGGGAGAGGGACAATAGAATTGGGCTGTGGTCTGAGCCAATAGCCGGTAATGCGATAGCTTCTGCATTAGGGAAACACACTCTCCAGTTAATGTTGCAAAGTGCTCTGTCTAACCTTTTCCGCACTAGAGCTACTCCTTCCCTGTTATTCGCCCAAGTAAATGCACAGCCCTTACTTTCGATATCCATAAGAGAGCACCTGTTTAAGAACTCCCGAAACGCAACTAACCGGTAATGCTCCGCACCACTACCTCCCCTTTTTTCCCAATGGTACATGATTTCATTGAAATCACCTACACAAATCCATGGAAGGATATTAGCTGAGTATCTAGAGTGAATATGGTTCCATAGCTAGATCCTTTCTTGAAAATTTGTGGAGGCGTGAAGGAAAGTTATGCGCATTAGGGTTCCACTCTCTTGGTCTCTACATGATAAATCAATGAACTCATTATCACTGTAATCCACTACCACAGTCACACCATCGTTCCACAACACTGCCAAGCCTCCTACAGTCCCTATAGGGTCCACTATCTCAGAGTATTGAAATTGGATACGCCTTCTAATTCTGTCAACTGTTGGTCTTTTATTCTTAGTTTCCATAAGGAAGACTAAGTAGGGCCTTTCTTGAGCCACTAGAGCTCCAAGATGCTGAACTGTTAAGGGATTGCCCAACCCCTGGCAATTCCAACTCAGAAGTTTCATTTAACCCCCGGTGGCTTATTAGGGCTAGCCACCAAAGCCCATTCTATCCTGTCATCCACCAAAAGAATCGGAGCATCATGGAGCTTCTCCTCGTTAAAGGATTGATTGAGAAGCTCACTCAGACTAGGTTGATTGAGTTTTTTCTGTTTCTTTATGGCTGCAACTTTCTTGAAGGATTTCAACCCTATCTTCTCTTTCCTTGAAGTTTTGACGGACTTGCCCTTAATTGCCGAATCCATAAGGGACAATTGGTTGTCGTGCAATGTGATGTCTTTCTGTTTTTTGCCACCTCCGACGGTTTGTGAGTTCAGTTCCTTTGTAATTGCATCATGTGGCTTTTCTCCCAGTAACCCTGCAACTTCCTTACCCTTTGTACTAGCCATATTCTCTTCCCTTGTGATCAAATCCCTTGGTGTTTCTGGAATAATCTCTTCCACCTCAGCCAAAGGAGTGTTGTTCCCATAGTATATCTTCCAAAAGGGACTAGGTTCGCGAACTTCCGATCTCAGCCACTGTCCAAATTTGCCCCTTTTGTTTTCATTGAGGCCCGATTCCTCATAAGGGACTTCTTTACAATAGGTAGCGTAATGCCCTATTCGCCCATAAGAATAGCAGAAATGTGAGAGCCTTTCATATCTAAAGTCCACCCAAAGTTTCTTGTACTCTAGGTCTACGATGGTTCCCGTTTTCAATGGGTTTGGGAGGTGCAGGTTGACCCTAGCTTTGCAGCTTTTGTGGGAGGCACCAGCTTTCGAATCAAACTTTACCTCCATCACTTCACCAATTTTTCCTGCCACCTCCCGTATCACTTCTTCTGATAACCGCCCTCGGGGGATACCTACCAAGTGTACCCAAAATGCGCAATGAGTAAAATCATAACAATGGTCGGGAGTATCCGGGTCACCTGGTTGGAGAACAAGTAAGTTACTTGAGAATGACCACGGGCCCGATTCCCATACTCTTTGCTTTTCCTCTAGAGAGGAAAACGAAAATGAGAAAAACCCCGGCTCAATCATCTCGCATTCTACCTTATCAGTTTTCCACGCTCTCTTCATCGTGTTAACGAACGCTTGAAAGTTCACGTTTGGTTTCAAAATCATCTTCCCATACAAGGAAAGCTCACATTCTCTCCGTTTTTCTGCAGGGATGTCACCTTTTAGCACTACTATATCATCAGCAGACCGGAGATCCCCCAATTCCTTACACAGGGCAGCCAAGCAAGCATCATAAACTGCCTCTCGTTCCATCGCACCTGTTGGGAGCCAATGAGGACTATCTCATTGGATGGACCACACCTGTCATTGCACTTGAATCAATGGGTAATAACACTGCCGGAATCGGGAATATCTGATGCGCCTATCACTAAATTTTGGATCCGCGAAAACACAGCTGGTGCTTCATGTTTTGTGGTCGCATATGACTTTCCAGAGACATGGGAGTTAGAAGTGGAAGGGAGGGTGGGATGGTATGTGTGTTGGGGCAGGGGTGTGGGTAGCGTGGAAAGTGAGGGTTTATGGGCGAAGAATTGAGGGGGGTTTTCCATGGTGTGAGAGTAAGTGCAGCCTGACCCACAAAGGAGGGCCCCATAACTCTGAAATGGAGACCACGGAGAGGTCACCTTGAAGTAGGCTACAACAGTCAAAGAGCTATCCAAGAATTGCTTTTTTCCATCAGGAAAGGGCATCCTCGGGTTAGGGCTTAAAATGCTGGACGAAATGGCGAGAGAGAGGGAAGGGTCAGGGAAGAGATTTGGCTCAGCCTTACGAAGGGGTGGGGATTATGGTGGATTGAAGGTGGAAACGGGGAGAGTTAGGGCTTAAAGCAGAAGCTATCACCAGGGGGATAGAGAGAGAAGCTCCGATCAACTGTACTCTCTCTTGACTGACCGTTTGTAAAACAAACAAAAAGTGCCTTGTACCACGTAGAATAGTGAGAGTATGTGGGCCAATATATAAGTGTGAAAGTATTCTAACATTATAATTGAAGACAAGGCGCTGAGTGGGCTAAAACCTATAATACCCGCTTGTGAGTGCGCAAATAATTAGGAGCACTTAGCACTTTGTGCGTTCGTGAATTAGAATTGATAATAATCAATGTTTCTTAATATTATTTTTAATACATGCAATTATTTTTTAGCTAACGGATGTTGGGCATCTTACGGTGTTTGAAAGGTTGGGTGGCTTGCAGGTTTATGAAGGGGCTTGATATGAACATGTACGATATTGTGTGCATTTCACCCCGAAATCACATGGTTTTCGCTCTCCTTCTTCCGTCGACTTATGTCGGAATGTTGGAGGTCCATTCGGTTGCTGAGCCTATTATCGGATCAACCTGCTCTTGCGGCAACTCCCAATTCACACTTCTATTTGGCTTCCTGCACTGGAGTTGACACTGAAAAACATGAAGTAAGTTGAATATCTGGCTATTGTATGTCGATTTCGATGCTTATATGCTTTTTCCTCCAAGGATGTGGTTAGTTTTATTTCATTTTGCATGTAATGGTTGATTATTCTGGATGTCAAGTCGGAATTTGCCTCTGTGCTCTTCAAGTAGCAATGAACAACATGAGAAATTTATAACAACCTGTGTGACAAACATCAACATGCATTGTCCACTTTTGCATTTGCATCGAGGTCCCGGCTATAAAAATGCCATGGACGGTTATCTGGCAGATCAAATATGTCGTGACTCGCCGAATTTTTTCTTGGGGGAAGATGCGGCGTAGCCTCCGGTTTTCTCAAAGAAAAGGGGGGTCTCGCTTGGTACTAGCTAAGTTAAGGGTCGGGACTTAACTCGGGGTCTTCCAAGCCTATAGCATATCGCGACTTAGGGTTTAAGTTTTTAACCTGCAATTGATTTTATCTAGAAGTCGCCACTAATTGGTTTGCGGTGGGTCGATTAAAAACCCAAGTAAGGTGACGAAAGACTCACCCTACTCCTACGAACTAGAGATTAAATGAGTCCAAGAACTTAGTTATACTAGTTGGGTGACTAGTGCCCTTTCAGTACCTTTTTACCCCGTTCATTTCAGAAAATATTTTTTCAAGTAGTTTGGATTGATTTTAGGACTTATCTCCTAACATGTGAGGCAATCAAACAAGTGTATAATCATTAACGATTAACAGTCAAGATAAACACGCAACATAGGATTCTAAACCTAACTAAAGTGACAATATTCAACACATGACAATTTATGCAATTATATACTAATTAAAAACAACATGCATAAAAATAATACAACAGTAATAACAATAACACGCAAAATATTACTGTATAGCTCTATAGGCTTATCTGATTTAAACATGATTATTAATCGAATAATTCACATATTTTAGAAAAATTTTCAAAAATACTAATTTTTAAAATATTTCCTAATTTTAAAAGAAAAGTAAAAATATTTTTTATTTTTAATTAGATTTTTTAAAAAAATATTTTTAATTAAATATATAAATATAATAATAAATAGGGGTCGGGTTGGTCAAATCTAACCCGGGTCAAGTCAGTTCCGACCTAAAGCTTTGACCTGGGTCGAGTAGGTTCTAGCGTGCTAAAGCATGCAGGGACGCCAGTCGAGCGGGATTTGGCCTCCCGTTGGACAACCCAGGTCGGCTTCGGCCTGAATACCAACTCTAGGGACCACCATCGAGCCTCCCCAGCCACCTAGCTCGCCGTTTGACCACCTACTCGCCGGCTGATGACCGAAAACCAAATCAGCCTCGTTGAGACGTTTCATCAAACACCTAGCATGCACGGATAAAATGGAGAAACTTTGACCTATTTCGAGACCCCGGCGTCCTCCGACGGCCACGACTCAACCCTGATGGCGAGTATGGACCAAGAGGAGGATCGGTATGGGTCGGGTTTCGCGTCAAATGGTCGACGCGAGTCCGGACCACTCAACTCACAAAAACAGGGGAGAAACAGGGGAAAAAAGGGGGCCGACTGGACTCACCGGTCGAGGAGTCGGCTGGGTGAATCGGCGCCGGCTCTGGATCAACGGGGAGGCTCCTGGGGCTTGGTTCTTCAACCTGCGAGCCAAAGATTCAAGTTTTCTCACTCAATCTCACTTGTTATCTCTCTGTTTTGCTCTGTTTTTGCTCAAAGGGGGCCGACCCATCTCTCTCCTCTCTCTCCACCTTTTATAGTGGCCGACGGTCACCTGCTCCGTTTCGGAAGTCGTCGCATTTATGACTTTGCACTGGCATATTTGCTCCATGACTTTGGTGGCCGATGGTTGCGCGGTCGAGCGGGTAATCCGTGCTTCTCCAGTGGCGATCGGCTGCAGGGGAGGGCAGAGGAAGGAGGAGAGAGGGAGAGAGGCCAGGCTGGCGAGGAAGGGGGGAACAGGCCGGGCCGACCCGCCCTAGAAGATAGGGGAAGAAGAATAGCCAACTCTAGGGACCACCATTGAGCCTCCCCAGCCACCTAGCTTGCCGTTGGATTGGGTCGACCTAGCCCAATCCGATTTTTTTTTAATTTTAATTTTTTTTATTAATGTAAAATGCACCTAATATCTACATGCCATGCAATTGAAATGTTTTGGTTTTAGGATTTAAGGACATTAATCCCTAAATTTTTGTATAATTAATTTTGGGCAATTAAAAATAGGTGTCAACAAAATATACTAATAAAAAAATTCACATGCATCATCCTCACTGACATGTCGAAAAGTGTTTTAAGCACATTCTACATAGTAAGATAAGGTATATTTCATTTATTCAGCATGATAGAACCAATGATGCAACGGTAAGAAATGTCAAATAACACTAGGTGTTGCAGGTGCGCTTTGTTTTTCCTCCGATTTTCTCTTTTGCTAAATCTCGTTCCTCATCAACCACTTACTAGTTTAAAGTCGGACTGCCTTAAAAGCCTTACTAGTTTAAAGTCACCCTTATTAAGGTACTCGTACACACTTACTTAGAGATGCTAGCATCAGTTTGGAAAAATGCAAATAGCATTATTTGACAAGTACACCATTTATTAGGCAAACGAAATCCTGTCGTCGTTTGATGTTGGCTTACGGCAGTATGCGACGAATCATCTAACAAGGGTAAGTTGATTTTCTTTCTCAGGTTTCCGTAATCTTTTCTAACAGTCCATTTCGGTGCTGATTTAATACTTGCAATCCTAGTTGGGTGTTCGTCTTAAAAGAGGCGTGGTGAAAGAGGTGCATGCGAAGAAAATTGTACTGAATGATGATGGTACGGTGTTCCATATGGCCTCCTAGTCTAGTCCACCGGTGTTGGAACGTCAGAGTTTATCAAGTCACTTAATCTTCCCAAATCCCCTGGTGGAAGGTGAGGAGACAAGATTTCTTCTCTCCTTTGTCATCTAAAATCTGCAACAGCAGATTCATGACAAGAACTTTGTGACAATCTCATTTTAGCATTCCACCACCTTCCAATCGAATGATTTGTCCTCTCAACTGTTTCAGGATCGGGGTTGACGAATGGATGAGGGTACCTTCAGTGGAAGATGTGTTTTCACCGGGGGATTGTGCGGGTTTTCTTGAACAGACAGGGAGGCCGGTGCTTCCCGCTTTAGCTCAGGTTCAGTCCCCCTGTCTAATTCCTTTGAAGATGTCTCATTGTGACTTTTGGTTTGATCTACAACCTTCAACTTTATTTCCTTACTCTACTTTGTACAAGATGTGGCATTAATCCTTCCATTTGAACTTGGAGGCGGTCATTCACTATAGCTTTCTCATTGAATAAAGCCTCAGTTTTCTTCTTTCCTTGGAAATAATATGAATGCTAATTTCTGGAACAGATCGTGGAAGCCGAAGGGAAATTCTTGGACGAGCTGTTTCGTAGGATAGGGAAGCGAAATGGAGGGAAAGCTTTTTGCTTGAAAGACATACCTCTAGGAGACCCGTTCGTGTAGAGACATTTGGGAAGCATGGTTTCTTTAGGGCGTTACAAGGCGCTTGTCGATTTATGCTAGTCTAAGGTACATAATGTACTACCGTGCCACACTTATGGTTTTGTTTCCTAATACCTAGATTTTGATGTGCATGTGCTTTTATAATTCATCGAATCGATAGTCGTCACTTATGCAAACATTCTTTTATGCAAGACTTGAAGGGGATATCGCATGCAGGATTTGTGAGCTTTCGTTCGTTTGGCATCCAACTTACCTCACAAGGATAGTTAGCTGGAGGAACAGGTTCTACGTTGTGATGAATTGGGCGACAACTATGGTATTTGGAAGAGACTAACATGAGAATAGGTTGACAATGACGGAGATAGATACATTAGCTGCCTGACACTAGTCTTGAAAGTTTCTCAATTCTATGATACACTGTGCTCTTTTTGGGTGGAAAGGTTCATTTATTTGTCGCACAGGTAATAAGCATGGCTTGTAAAAAAACGATGGTTTTGCACCAGTTTACCGTTTTTTTTCCGTGTAACTTTGCTTTTATTAGTTGTAGAACGCCATTTAACCAGCCGATCTGGTCCTTAGTTCTATGGAACTCGGTAGTGGCTAGGCCTAGGGCGGAGTAAACTCTGGATTCCAGGCGGAAGGGGTTCACTGATTCGTGCTCTCCCCTAGTGACCATCACTTCATTGATGATAACTGTTCGTCACCTATTCAAGATTGATCACAAGAAAAGCGTCAACAACTCAAAATATTCACTAAAAACAGAGTCAATATATGTTGTGAAATCAATATGGAGATGTAGTTTCCAGATGCTTCCTGCTACTTGGGATGATAGTACTGCAGCACAGTGTACACTGATTGAATCATGCCTATAAGCGTCACTACAATAGCTAGACCCGAAAGAACTGACCATGGGTTGTCATGAAAAGCATTAACGAGTTGTGCATAGCAAAGATAAGCCCGTTCATACTTAAGATGCTCATTTAAAATTGCAAAGTGCGACCTTAGATAGCTCCCCCTAACATCGAAATAAATGTCCTTGCAGAGATCACCGAAGAAGCGTGCAACATCCTCGTTGCTCATGCCATGGTTCGAGATGACTTTACGGTCACGCAAAAGTTGTACATCATCGCCTGTGTGAATGAGGCATCCCATGAACATGGCATAGGTGGTTATGTGCCCGTCCACTTGGCCTCGACATTGTTCAAAAGCAACCATATTGGAAAGGATGCAATTGAGATCATGATCTATTTCTATTTTTGGAATTCCAATGGTTCTGTGATTGCTGTCAAATTTGATCTCCAGGAAGGTGCTGGCTTCACTCCGCTTGAATCCAATTCCCACCCGACGGAACTCGGAAGCAGATCTGATCGTATGATAAGATGAGCCCTCCTCTACTAGATTGTCTTGTTGATCCCTAGGTATTAAGCTCAGACGAAATAAATCGAGTAAATGCACTCCTCTTGGTCTTTCCCCAACAATGGCAGGTCCTTCCAGGAAGCAGCTGAAGAAACGGAAGGCAAGATTATCCAAAGATGAGGTTGTTTTTGGAATGTTCGTCATTTCAAACAAATCCTCTAGAACAAGGTACGGGACCTGGTTCTCAAGTCGTAGAAGGTCACGCCCAAGAGAAAGTAACACGAATGAATTGGAATTGATTAATAGGATTTTGTCGGGCCGTATATATCCTGCAATTTGACGGAGGAACTCAATGATGAAGCATCCGTCGAGAACCATCATTTTCACAAGATCAGGTCCGCTGAAATTGTCGATGCTTTCCGAGTAGCATCATTTTCTCTTTTGATGCCACTACATCGATGAGGTTTCCAAGGCAGATACCGTGCGGTTGAGTTCTTTCCAACATAGTGTGGAGGTATCTCCACTTGTGCCCTTGAAACATTTGCAATTGTGATTCTCCATGGTGGTACGGGCCAATAGAGACTATGCGAGGCAGGCATGCCTCAGCAATTCCTCCAGCAAGTGCTTGAGGGACTCTAAAGATGCTACAGCTGCTTTCGCCTGTTGATCCATTCAACGATTTCAGTGCTGCCTCAATATCTTCTGACATGGAATGCAGTAACTGCTGCCTCATGAGCTCGATCTCATGTTGAGTGGTTGCTTGATGACCTTCTTCATTGTTGGCCATGGGCGAGTTAAATTGTAAAATCAACGTGAATCTCTTGCCGAAATTTCAATTGCTAGATAGAGAATCGAGAGGATATCAGAAGTGTAGTGTATCCATAAAATATGTGAGGGACATGTATAGATTTTAAAAGGTCATGGAACAAGCTAGCGACCTTTCCATAGGGAACCACTCAAGGGAAAACTAACGGATTACTAAGCTCAAAGACTTAGCATGAACTCTCTCGAACCCTACCAATCGCAACTTGATAATCAAATTAATTAATTTAAACATGCAATTTTACTCAATTAGAAGTCGCCACTAATCAGTTTTTAGTGGGTCAATTAGAAACCCAAGTAAAGTGTGAGAGAACACTTTACTTCTATGAACTAAAGATTAAACGAATTTGAGGACTTGATTACACAAAAATAATTTAATGTCCATTCAGTACTTTTTCTCTTTTATTTTCAAAAAATATTTTGCAAGTAACTTGGATCAATTTTAAGCCTAGACACTAATATGCAGGGGTGATCATGCGGATGTGCAACCAATGGAAATAATACTCAATTATCAAAACGGTAAATAAATTGCTAGAATATGAAAAAAAATTTACTACCTCAAAGCAAAACAAACCCCAATCTTATCGTGGTTTATTTTCCCAATAATATGCAAAATATCAACTAAGAATGCATCTCTAACCTAAACATGTTATCTAATTATGCAACCCTAATTGATTATTTTTGGTTTTTTCTTTTTTAATGATGAAAACTAAGTTTATATGCTATCCCAATCTAAGGTGAACATGCATGATGTACAACTCTAATGACATGTGACACGACCTAATTCTAACATAGCATGCAATCTTAAATTAAACAATCATAAACATGCAATCCCTAAATGACATGATAGTGATGACATGGCATAGGCAATGACATGGCATGATGACATAGCATTATATGATGACGTGGCATGGAACATAGCAAAATGACGTGGCATTTATGCATCTAATCCTATATGGCATGCACATGCTTATTTTTGGTATTTTTTTATTAAAATTAAAATAAATAATTAATAAAATTGAAATTATCTAAAGTGAGATATTATTCAATTCAAACTAGAAAATAGACAAGGCCAAATCCTATTCTAACTTGGAAACCTATCCCAACCCTATCTAACATGCAATTTTACCTAAACATGTCATATTATCTAGAAAATAAATCTATTATATCATGCAACGTTATCTTTTTGTATTTTTCAATCAGAGAAATCTATGAACATGATAAACACCCAATCAAACAAAATAAGCAAAAAAAATCAAAGGGGATAAGCTCAAGAATAGCAACAACGGACATCCAATTAGAATTTGGAAACAGAAAAAATGACGCCCTGATCTATATACCTCAAGATTAAGTTGTCAATTTTCCATGCAATCCATAACCCTATCTCAATGCCTAGTTATTTCGAAAATTGTCCAAAAAGTCTTAACCCTATTGTACTTTTGCCAATTTGATCCTAAACCTTGTAACTTTGCCAATTAAGTCCATCGGCCAATTTTAATCGTAAATCGCTAATATGGACACCACCTGGTCAGTCCACCCTTGCCGGCTCTAAGCAAGGGTGTGCGACCTAGAGGGCCGTCACGCGCCTCGCCTCGCCTAGCCAAATTTAGCGAGGGCTTGCGCGCCTTTGCCTTGGCCAGTGAGGGCGTTGCAGCCCTCATCCAGAGCTGGTGAGGGCCGCGATGCCATCACCTGTGGCTGGCAAGGTTGGCCAGCCACCCTCGTCAGCCTTAACTCCAAAAAAAAAAAAATAGAGAAAGAAAAAAAAAACATAAAAAAATTCCAAAAAATTATTAAAATAGTATTGAAAAATGTCCACGTTAGTGCGCATGTAGCCAGCCGGTAGCCACAGCAACAATTTTTAGCCAAACTTGATCAGATGGACTCAATTGACAAAAAATAAAATATTTAGGTTTCAATTGGTAAAATTGAAATGTTGAGAATGTGCAGTAAGTTTAGAATTTTTTGGATAATTTTCGCTAGATCTTAGGGCTATAGCTATTTCAAATTAGGAAATTATTGGGGTACGCCTAAAATCTCAAATTAAATTCGAACCGGATAATTACCTTTTCAAAATATTTGTATACAAATTGGACCGGCGGCGGGTGACTCGCTGCAACCAGCGAAAGAAAGCTCACGATGAGGGGCGTCTAGCCGGTAAACGGTCTGGCAAGGGCTTCAACGGCAAGAACACGGCAGGGACATTAAGGGCGGTAGAGGATCTCACGGGCACGACATGATGCTGAATTGTCACCGTTGGAGACGTAAGTATGAGCTGGTAACCTCCTGGAGTTCACCGAGAAACCTGCAGAGGACAAACAAATGGACGGGTCTCGCCGGGGGTGCTCGATGAACTCGCCAGTCACCGCTGTATATTCGGTGACTCTGCAGCAAAGTTCTGTGACGGCGATGACTCGATGGTGCAGGCCGGAGCGCTTCGGTCTGGCAAAGGAGTAAAGACCGACTTGGAAAGAAATCCGAGATTGCTGGGCGTCCACCAGAGTCGCTGGAAACCGAAGTGGCTGGTGGTATCCTCCGGACCTCCGGCGTGACTGGAGTTGCTGGGCGTCAGTCAAGGAGCTTTGGTTTACCGGATGTTGCTGACGCGGCTGATGCAGGGAAGTTGGAGGAGCGGAGGTGTTGTGGAAAAGCCTGGGTACTCGCTGAAATTAGCCGGAAAACACCGCAGGAAACCGTCGGGGCTGAGGTGCACGGGGACCGTCAATGAAGGTAGATCAGCTGGGTCACCGTGAAGCCGAGGTTGTGCTGGTGATTCGCAGGTGATGTCGTCGGGGAGGGAGTTCAACAGCAGCTCCAATCAGAGCACAGCAAGCAAAGGAAGAAGGCCAGTCTTTGCTTTTCTTTGGCCTTTACCTCCAGTCCTGTCCCAATTTGCACTCTGGGTTTTTCAACCTTTTGACCGCGTGTCGCTCTCTCGAATGAATGGCCCTCTTTCCTCTCTATTTCTTTGTAGCCTCCTACGGGTGTCGTGAATTCTATGAAGCCCCTCCACCTTCTAGGAAAGAGAAGTGGCCCACAAGGGATTAGGGCTTTTCGAGATATCAATTAGTTACCCCTTTCCTATTTAAAACCAAAAGAAATTTCATCTCTTATCTTAATGCAATTGAAATTTTAAGGATTATATTCTTATTTTCCCATCAAATAATGTAGATTTTCCAAGCTTAGTGCCCCACGTGCACATTAATGTAAAATTTTGGCCGGCTTAGTCCAATCATTCCAATTAAGCTCAAAACCATCCATTCAAACCCATCCTCCACCAATCTTTTTTTTTTTTTGGTCAAAGAAATTAACTTTCATTACGAAACATAGAAGAAGCATGAGAAGGTTCAATACCAGAACATAATAGAGGGGGCTTAGACAGCAAATTTACGGGAAGGAGATTCCTCCGGTGGGCTGTAACAATCCAATCCATGGTCTGATTGGCTTCCCTAGGCTCAAAGACGACCGAGACTCCATTGAGATGGGCAATAAGAAGTTTGCACTCATAAAAAATTGGCTTCACGGTCCATGGACTTTCCGTTCAACCTGATAGGCGCTCTTCAGCTGATAAGCTATCGGTCGCAACAAAGACTCCCAGATCAGTTGAGTTCAGTTTGCACGTCTTCGCCAGCCTCGACAACGCCTCGCAAATAGCTAGGGCTTCGACGGCAAGGGCCGAAGCGGCGTGGACCTTCAAGGCAAAGCCGTCGGTAACGATGCCATTGGAGTTCGTGTAGATTCCAACGATCGACTCCTCTAGGGAGTTGCCGGTCCACGATCTGTCAATGTTGAACTTCAAGACATCCTTATCGGGTGGAAAGTATCATTCAGGTAAATCGGCTTTCTTTTTTATTTGGATGTTCACAATTGGGTTCCATTTGCTGAATAGTTTGGTATCTACTGTCGCTTCTTCGAGTATTGAGTATGAATGCAGCTGGTCCAATTTAAATGTATAACTATATGAGTCTATTACTATCAATACTGCTAAAATCTCTATATGTAATTTTCATTAATATTTTTGTTTATGGGCCTGAATTTGTCTCTAATTTTTCATGCAATAAATAATAAAAGAATTGTCAAATTTTAGGTATCTAACAATAACAACGAGTCCTAGAAAAGGTCAGGTGTTACGAGGTCTGAACATCGATATGTGTATTTGCCCAAGTCGTTTAAGGAGGTGCCAAAGGTACAACACATTTTTTGAGAAATTAAGATCGGATTGAGGACAAGAAGCCACAACAAAAGACAAAAGTATAAGTGGGTGAACTCGAGGATTAGTACACAAAGAAAAAAAGAAGAAAATCGAAAATTCATACAATAAATGAATTCGAGCGTAGATCTTTGCATTGCCCGAGTAGTTTGCGGAGGTGTCAAAGATTCAACATTTTTTTTAGGAACTAAGATCGGAGCTAGGACAAGAAGCCACACAAAGGACAAAATGTAAGTAGGCGGAGTCAATGTTTTAGTACGAAAATAAAGAGAAAATAATCGAAAATTCAATTTTGAATCTACTTAATTTGGTAAATTAAAATGTGGATATGAAGTAATTACATATCTTCGAGTGTTTATATTTTATATGTACGCAGCATGCATGCAATAAGCATTTGGAAGCAGGAAAATAGGCTCGAAAATGGGAGGAATCAAAGCTATTGGAGCGTGTCTCCTATTATTTGTCCCATTGCAATGACTTTGAGAGGGCAAAACTTTCAGAATGCGTATCTCATCTATCTGACAACTTTTTTGGGCGATATTTCTCTTCATTCTGCTTAACTTTGTGAGAGATCTTTCTAGAAGATCGGACCAAGCTATTTAATTGATGTTTGCCCCGCTACTAGTACGAATTGGCTCCAAATCAACTTATAAAATTCGGATATGATGAGAATACTCTTCCATATTTAAGGTGATGCAATTTTGAATTTTGCACAAATTACTTTCAAGTGAAACTAAATATTAAATTGCACTAACATTTTTAGGAATTAATGAATTTCGAGCAATGTAAGTAAGAATGAAATTATTTTTTGATGTAAACTGAATAGACTTGCCTTTATTTCCTTTCGCTTCTAATTTGTAAAATGTTTGAATTTTCTGACTTGAAGATTTCTTTTGGCGGTTGGCAAAGCAACATTTGTTGGAAAGGATTCGGTACGATGGATATTCATTCACGAGGTACTTTTTAAATTTTCTATTCATTTTTCCATTAACTTATATTGCACATGTGACATGATGCAGAACTTTTGTAGGAATATTGCTTGTAGGACCGTTATCAAGAGATGTGCGATATTTTTTCAATACCTCCTTTCACGTGCTCTCACTTACAAGCCAGATTATAAGTGACACGTGGAATTTGAGTAATGGAGGGTGGACACACATTCGCAAAAGGGATAGCACTAACTTTGATATTATGTTAAAAAATCCAACTAAAAAGCTTAAATTAATATGTAGAGGTAAATCTTATAAATATAAAGAGCATATAAGGATGCGTTTGTTTGGGGGAAAACTCCATGATAAAAGAAAAAAATTTTAGGAAAATCATTTTTCGGGAAAATAGTTAGTTTTCCTTTATTTGGCGATATGTAATCGAAAAATTTTTTATGGTATTTGAATCTCATTTGAAAAATGATTTCAATCTCGTGAATAAATTGATGAAATTCATGCGAAATCAAACTGGCAGAGAGGAGCGCCGATGACAACATAGCTGATAGTCTGTTACAACGAATGCAAAAAGGCAAGTGACATAAGTTAAAAGAACAATTGACAAAATCGAAGTTAAATTAAGGCTTCGATTCATGATCTCCCCCGAGTGCACTCGCCTCAACGGATGCGACCAAGAGCACTCTTCGTCCATGGACTCTCTCACTCCAGGATTCGAATGATGTTCACAAACAAGAGCGCCACAAGGAAAATTCGAGAGATCGGGACTTCCATTTTCTAGGAAAATTCGCAGAGAGAAGGAAAAAGAGAGCGAAAGAAGAAATGAGGGAGATTGAAGCTGAGAAGTTGAAAACGCCTTAGCCGAATCAAAGCTGAGAAGAGAGAGAAATCAGCTTGAGGAAGCGGTGAAGATCTTGGATTCTCAGCGATTCTTGACATCAACAGCTTCGGCGAGTGGAGTTCGCTTCGACTCCAAGTGAAGCCATGAACTTCAAAGGAACGAGATGACAACGAGCAAAACAATAATAGATTAGGGGTGAGCATGGTTCAGAGTAGAACCAAGAATTTGATAACCTAACTAGTGGGAACTGGTAGGTTCTAAGTTTTAAGGTATACATGGTAGGTAGGTTCTAGGTTCCAGAAATTGAGAAATCTATTTCAACGGATAGGTTCCAGATTCTAGGTAGGTGAAGCCTGGAACTCGGAACCTAAACAAGTTTTTTATATTTTTTTTGTTTATGTCTTCGCGTGATCTTGCGGTGTTTCATGGCATTATATGATAAATGTATAATCTGAAACCACTAGTTTGAGCTTTCATTTTATGACTTGTTAATGTTTTATATTTTTTGTGTGTCTAAATATAAGTTATGGTCAATGGATCATAGCAACAAGCAGAGGTCATTAAAAGTAATGATTCATTGCAATTGTTCAATTAATAATACAGGTGGAACCTAGGTAGACCTTGGAACCTGTAATAAGGTAGGTTCCACATTTCAAGGTAGGGTAGATTCTAGGTTCTAAAAAATGAGGAACCTATTCCATGAGTAGATTCCAAGTTCCAAGTGAAGCATGTACGGAACCTAGAATCGTTCATCCCTACTATCGATTCACGTAATGACTTCTCATTTTAATTGTATTTTTTCGAACCGCAATATCAGGAAAACTAGTATTTTGTATTCTTTTGGTGAATGACATGTTTATTCAGTATTGTTGCATTTATTTTTGTTTTGTTTAACTAAAAATGAAATATAAAAAAATAACCTGTTAGACCTTAGAACCCACCCTTAAACCTGTGATAGGATAGGTTTCAAGTTCCAAATTCCAATAAGTAGATTTCAGGTTCTAAAAAATGAGGAGCCTATACCTAAGGTAGGTTTCACGTTTCAGGTTCTAGATTCTAGGTGAAACCTGAAATCGCTCGCTCCTATGATAGATGAGAGAGAGGATCGGCTGTTGAGTTGACTCGAGCAAATTTGACTCAGCAGCTAAAGTGAAAATCCCATTTAGCTGGCTTACCTGTCTCAATTCGTCTTTAAGTAGAGTTTTATTAGATGCTGTAGAGCTTTGACATTAGATGAGATAGCAAATAAGATAATGAATTAGACACCAAGTTCCAATTCTATTCCCGTGACTAATTAATTAGGAATTGTCCATTTATAATTATATCGCATTTGCTATAGGGATATTGCTTCGATGACGTCACATTGTGTTGTGTCGTGATGGACAACTAGATTCGGATCAAATGTGGCCCTATAATCGCACCTAAATCAAAGTGATTTTGGTTGAAGTTTGGTCCTAAAATTTTGGGCTTTGATTAGCGCCACATTAATGTTGTTGTCTTTTTTTTTTTGTAAAAGTTTGGTAAACACTATGCAATTGAGAGAAATTGGTCCAACCAACCTTGAGGTACCACCGCTTTAAGATATATATATTGTCTAATGCTCGAAATAGGACAACATATCCATCGTGTCAGTCATGTCGTAGGGAGAAGGCGGTGAATAAAGACACGAGAGCTTCAAAAATCAATTAACAAGAATTGATTAGGATGAGCACCGTGTGTGTAGTGCTATATTGTGGTTACTTCACATTAACTGTGTAGCCTATGGATAAAATATCTTTTCACAGGATAGAGTGCTTGACAGATACAACATAACACCGCACATTACATCTTTCTTTTTATTTATTTATTTATTTTGGTTAATCCATGAGGCAGACGGTACATCTATAATTATACCAGATAATGTCGTTATTTGTCATTAGAGAACTATTGGTCATTCACGAAATACCCTTTCGAAGTACAATATAATATGGAAAATGAGTCAGAACTTGTAATACAAGCCCTTTACAACCTCAAAGTTCGATATATTCATTAATAACTCCATAGAAGTTAATTATGATGTGAGATGATAAAGACACATTCATAATGACCGTTTGATAATTATGTATTAAATCGGAGGTTTGAAATCTTTGATAACATTAGAACTTCATTTATAATATTGTCATTGGCTAGTATGCAATGCCGTTCGAAGGTAGTTAATTTAATTGCCTAATTTTGATAAGTTTTATTTTTGGTTGAATAATTTTTTTTTGGGATAAGTTCGTCTGTTATGTATTTATCAAAATACATGCGTAAATGTGTATGTGTGTGCAACACAAGTCTACACTTGTCCAAGAATCGGATATATTGAATTAGAATTCACAACCAGTTATGCAAAGGTACATGAAAAATAAGAATTTTTAAAGACATGAAAGGATAAAAGGAAAAAAACTTATACAAAATGAAAATATTGCTAGATGCTAAAACGTGGAAGTAACGATGAAGTTCGCTGTGAAAAGATAAGATATTTGGTCGATAACATGAAGGGCAAATTAGAAATTATCTTTATTTAAATAACAATTTAACTCGAGAACAAAATTCTTACTCTCTATATCGATGAAAGGCTACCAATAATATCCACCCGTGGGTGGTGCAGTTGGTTCGAGCTCTCCCGCCATCGCAGGAGGTGAGCGGTTCGAAACTCTGCGTCGCTAGCGATTGAAGTGGGGGGCCCTGGCGGTGGGTTGCTGAGCTAGTCCCCTCCCGGGTTTAGTACCGAACAGCCTATCGGGCGAAAGGGAAGTTCCTGGGTTAACAAAAAAAAAAAAAAGCTACCAATAATTGGGCGAAAGGGAAGTTCCTGGGTTAACAAAAAAAAAAAAAGCTACCAATAATTGGCCACTTAGCACTTTACACGCTCGCGGATCAGACTTGGCACTAATCAACATTTATTATTATTATCATTATTTTTAATATGGGTGGTTATTTTTTAGCTAACGGATATTAGGCATCTTATGGCCTTTGAAAGGTTGGGCCGCTTTGAAGGGAAGTTCCTGGGTTAACAAAAAAAAAAAAAAAGCTACCAATAATTGGCCACTTAGCACTTTACACGCTCGCGGATCAGACTTGGCACTAATCAACATTTATTATTATTATCATTATTTTTAATATGGGTGGTTATTTTTTAGCTAACAGATATTAGGCATCTTATGGCCTTTGAAAGGTTGGGCCGCTTTGCAGGTTCATGGAGGGGCTCGATATCAACATGCGTGATATTGTGTGCATTTCACCCCGAAACCGTATGGTTTTCGCTCCCGTCCTTCCGTCCACTTGTGCCGGAACGTTTGAGTTCCGTTCGGTTGCTACGGCCTTCTCTTGCGGCAACTCCCGATTCGTGCTTCTATATTGGCTTCCTGCGCTGGAGTTTGACACTGCCGAGCACGAAGTAAGTTGAATATCTGGCTATTGCACGTTGATTTCGACGCTTATAACTAGGAGAAGAAAAGGAAGATGACGAGGAGTTTAGAATTTAGTCGTCAGAACTTGAGAACGGAAGGAACCCCACCTCGCCTTGTCGGAGTTTGAGGAAAAGGGAAAGGAAAATTGTTTTTCCCAATATAAGCTTGTTGTTTTTGGTTCATGAAAAAACATTTTTCATTAATCGATTAGCCTTTCGTCATCCAAGCACCGAAAAATCGAAAAATAATTTCACGAAAATAATCTTCCTTCAAACAAACCAACTCTAAATAAACGGCAGAATTCCAATATCAGGTGCTCTGTAAATCGAAACGGTTTCATGTGTTAGTGATATTAAGGTGGGTGATACGGTAGATATTCGAATTTTTGCCTGTTTTACAATCAAGTATGTAAATTATTATCGATCTTTATCTCAAATTTTCTCGTATGGGTCAATTTGAAACCCCTGCTAAAATAATGGATGGGAAATGCTAAAACGAACACTAATGTTGTCAAATAGACAGTGATAACCCACATTGACGTGCATAGTGGCCTCCTGAGATTATGTCGCGTAAATGGAGACATATTTGACGGCTAGGATCATCCCAGTTGGTATTATCTCTCTCTTCTCGTAACCCACATCACCCAATAGCGAGTTGTTTCGGCAAAATCGCACGAAATGACAACTGATTGAACGAATATCTCCCGTTGAGCCTGATTGAAGAAATTGAGATACTTGATGGAACAAATATAAGTTCGGACACTCAAATAAAAAGGCACAAGTTCATGTACTTATGGTGTTATTGCTCCTAAAATTTGTGAATCACTGTTAAATTTCAAACAAAGTTGGTCAAAAAACAAAAGATTGCTCGGCAACTAGTTGTCCTAGTCTGTCATATATAAGTCACTAACGAAATAATAATATTATCATTATCAACTATTTTCCTATTTTACTAGCAGGTCCGGTTTAGTTGGCGGTAAGTTGCCAATCAAACTATCAACTACCACTTTCTATGCTTCTTCGATTTTACAAGATTTACAGCTTTCAAATAACATAATCGAAGATCGACAATTTTCGGATTTTACGGAACCTGGACCGGGACCATAGAATTTGCCACCCAATTGCTCCGGGCAAATACGATTTGAAAATGAATCTTGGTATTAATGCATTCAACTTCCAAATCTATAAGAAATCTGCATATTCAGAAGGGCTCGCTCTACATGAATCGAGCCCTCAAGAGTTCTTTTTTTCGCCAGACAACCATACGGCCGTTTGCGGGTGTTTATTAACTAATGAATCACTGTAAGAGAACTAATGGCCAAGGTCCTGTACAGCCAGGAGTATCGAGCACGGGGTCCCATCTGCCGTCAGGGCGTGGGCGAGAGCCTCAGGTATCTGGGAGGAGCTGTTCCATCTCCTCCAAGCTCATTTTCCAGGACGGATGGCCTGGGAACCACCTGCACGATTTCGCCACCATTGGGTTCTTGAACCCGGGCGTCTGCTTTGATTACCAATTCTGAGTTAGTATTGGCTCCACATTTCATGATGAATGGAGTCATTGAGTCTGGTTGAAGTGCGGGAATCTCCACTGAGCCACATCCGTGTCTACTGCAGGCCCCGAAACTGCATGTCCGGAAGCATGCGGCTGTTCCTGCTCATCTTCTTCAGGAATCGATTGCAGCAGCACAACCAAAGAACAAATGACCCAGTGAGAACAAGTCTAATATGTCGTATCAACGAGGAGGCGCAAAATCCTTATCGAATTCTTGTTGCTTGTTTTTGTCCTTATGAATAATCTTGCATGAATAGTTGTAAGCAATAAGGGGTTTACTCTATGTGACTATTCCCAAATCATCCAACATTTTACTTACTGATCTAATTTTACTAAATACCAATGATCGTTGCCAGGTTTTATGAGAGCCTGCATGGTTCTTAGCAATACGGTATGGATGCGCACGAATTCCACTATAACCCAAAAAAAAAATCTGCAAGATTGAGGGTTTTTTTAAGGTAGACAAACCTTGACAGCGCTACGGGCATCAGAGATTTGTTTTTGGGCACAACGATGATCAATGTAAAGGAGGGAAGGCGTCCACTCCGCGAGTTCATCCAAAGATGCTAGCATTGCTGCCTTCTTACTTCTGCTCAAGGTGTTGACGGGCAATTTTCTAGTTATATCCTGCTCAAAAATCAACCAGCCTCCTTACTTTGTACATAGACTGGACACACGCATTGAGAAATAAGTACCGAGAACAGTTTAAAACCTTGAATTGCTTCAATATGCCATCAAGAGAAGTAAGAGATGCTAATCTTGTATCGGCAGTCTCGTGGCCGAGTGAACTTACACCTTCCAATGTTAATAGGGGCACCTCATTCATCATTTGTCGCAATATCTGATTTTGTTAGAAACATGAGGTGCAAACAGAAAGAACTAAGTCGATCAAGTTAGAGTATCGAAGGATAAAGTTTAATACAGATGCGACGACCATTAAGTCTCATGCCCACTGATACATGCATAGATCTGCACCTAATCCTAGGCCAAAATGGAACACAAGACCCCCGCCCGCATATTAACATTATTTACAGATGGACCCTATGTCCATTAAGGAAAGTCACTCAATTACATGTAATGGAGATGAGTAAAAGCACCACTGTCACTAGTTTATGCATTTATCAAACGAACGTAGTTTAAGAATTGACTCCAATACTTTCCTAATTAAGCAAGGTTTGAGCTTTGGCACACGTTTCTTTGGATGCAAACACACATTTTGAAGTCTAACCTTCAACATAGTTGTCAAATCAAGATATGTATCGTGAATCAAAATCTTAAATTTACAAATATTGGATTGAGGATCGAATCGAATCGAATCTTATCGTAAGATTCAGTAGAGTTCCTAAAATTAAAATGTTGTGTTGGGCATTTTTAAATTTTGTCAACATCATAAAATATGAAATGAGTAAGGTTTATGATCCATGACATACGAAACTAAAATTCAAGTACGTATTATGATCCTATGAAGAAAAAGATGATTTCCCACTGTTTTATTAACAAAAGGATTACATTCAAATGTAAAATACAATTTTCTATGTCATTTTATTTAGTCTTTTATTGTAAAGTACAAAGTGTACTTTCAATTATTTTGTTACTATCAAAATATTGCCTGCAGATTAAAATGCGAAAGGATTTACATTATTTTATTGGTAAACGTACAAAAGAAAAAAGAATTACTTGCCTAGATAAATATGCAGAGAAGCGTAGATTCATAGGTGAAGCGATAGATTCACTTGCGATTTAGAAGATAAAAGTTGACCTAATAGATACATATTGCTTAGACCTTGAATCGAATCGAACCGTACAATACAAATCAACAGTCAACCAATTGCAATAACAATTTCAAACACCCGTATTTTTAGTTAAGCTAGCTTTTAATGGACCACACCTTAAACACTCTTTCTCCTCTTTTCTCCCAATGACACACACACAGACAAGCACTCTGTCACAATCCAAAGACAGTAGGAACAACTTTGTCACTCTGTATTTTCCTTTTTTTGCTTTTCCTCGTCTGGTTCTCAGTTACTAAAGTCCAACCAAAAGAGCTCTTTTGATTTACATCAATCCTGTTGCCTTGGCTAACGAGAAGGACTGAGTCACGTTGTGCAATGCAGCTTCGCCCCTTTCCCACCACGTAACTTTCTGAATAAGAAAGAAAAGATCCACCAACAAGGGCAGAGGAGACCAGCTACAAAAACCATCATTCTATATTTCACCGGGCATAGATGCCCCCCACCCCTTTCTTTCCATCCCTCTCTGTGGATATTCTTGTTTGAGGGTCCATCTATGGGTCATTAGAGTCCTATTCTTTCCCTCTTTCTCTCTTATTTTGTTCATCTTTCCTTGATCTTAGGATAGCCAAGAACTGAAGAACAAACATGTTACATCTGCAACAGTTTCTACCAAAATACTCCTCAATTCCAATTGGTTCTTTTTCTTAACCTTTCTTGGGCGGAGGAAGCCAAATTTCTTCATCTTATGCTCTGAAGAAACACAAACGGAAGGAAACATCATTTTGTAGATGGAAATATGAACATGATGGCTTGAAGACTAGGGAAGGACAGAAAAAGAGAGGTGTGACAATTTAAGGCTTGGGCAAATTGTATCTGAAAGGTATTTAGGGTGTTCGGCAAAAAGAAAATGTGCTTTTGCAGCCAGAAAGGGGGAGGAAATAGCCCTACCAATCAAGCAATCATAAACATCAATTAATTCTTCCAATAATCAGCTAGAAATCACATAAAACATCTTATAAATCCAATTGTTCTATTCACAATTTATGGTTTGCAATTTTATCAAACCAAAGTGTAATCTAAAATCGGCAAATTTCAAATGTGCATTGAAAAGTTTTTAAACTAATACACCAATATGCATGGCTTCATACGTGACCATGGAAACACCCGAAGTTTTCACATATTGAAAATATTTACATATATATATGTGCGCGCGCGCGTGCTTAGATTAACTGCTATTTAAGAGTTCATATATCCATTCATGATCATGTTAAATTAGTATATATAGGCCCAAGTAGTGATATGGAAGAGGAGTACCTTTCTTCTCTTCTAAACAACAGATTCAAGAGCTGAACGAAGCATTGCTACATGTGCCAAGTCTTCTGCCTCTTCTGTCACCAAGGTGCCCGCAATTTCCTGATGTAAGCCATCGTTCTTTCCTGGATTGGACTACTCTCCTTATAAAGTAACTGGTCATTTGTTTAAGTATAAGTTCCGTATCCTTGAAGGGGTGGGTTACAGGAAGGTTTCCTTGCCTCACGTGGGCACACCGTGATCGTATCTCTGATGCTAGCAAATCGCGCATCTAAACACAATCAATGTTTCTCAGGAGCTACAACACATACCTAATGAAACGGGTAGAACGAAAAACACAGCCGCCCATCAAAGGTCAATCCCTAAAATTGCCAGATAATTGCAGTCATTTGTTCAAAATTATGGCAATTATGCTGCAGTGACGTGATAAATGCATCCAATTGATGAAGTCCACCATTGATCAACACCTACCTTCAGGTGCGATAATTGAGAAGTATAGACTTTCTTAGTATACTCCGATAGAAGCTGACCGAGAGCATCCGTGTTGGGATGCATAGCAGCACCAAGTCCAGCCATCCAACCAACCATAATGGCAGTGGAGAAAGTTTCTAACTGACTAGTTCCTCCCATTGCATCATCTCTGGTCACAGAGAGGAACTCAAAGTTCTCTGCAAGCCAAGATTTAATCTGCTGGTGCAGCTCACCAGCTGGAGTATGCACAAAAACGGCAGCAAGGGACTTATTTCCAGTAGAAAAGCTTTTAGCCTCTTCAGTTATTTCTCTGAGTTTTCCTTTAGTGTCATGTTGCTGCCAAGTTTCCTAAAAAAGGGTTATAGATTTCAGTAAAAGAGAGAAAGGTTGAAATACAGAGAAGTCAAGAGCAATATCCCAGATAATAACCGTCCATAGGAATAAATATGAGCAAGAAGCTCATGATATAAAGTTAAATGGGGCCAGACTGAAGATGCCCTTCAACATATTTCTGTTCTTATTGTCAGTTTCTTTTTCGTTTTAGACTGGCTGTAGGTGTATCTTTCACGTCTTTCAAAAGACTAGCAACACTAGAAGAACAGCGAACCTGATCGACACCTCAAAGCTTTAAGACAACTGAAGAAAACTTAGACTTTTTCTCAGGCTTTATGTTGACTTTGAAGCCCTGGATCTGCTCCTCAGCATACCATACAGGTGATCTCCCAGGGCCGTTACCTCGGCTAGAGCTTCTACTACGTCCAGAATTTGCTTTTTCTAAGAAGCAATCAACAGGCAAAACCAACAGTTGAAAGAGTGACAACAGGCACCAGGGGTAAAATGAAATGTTTGGTCAGATGTAAAAAATTCCAGATAACATGCATATTATAAAATGCTGACAGCAGAAATTGGAGCCTTAAAGGACGTATCAGAAATTGTTACCTCGATAGACTGCAGCTCTGGTGAACTAGCAAGCAAAGACCGAATATACAATATCCTGGCCTCTGAGACAACAACGGTATCCAAAACTCTCCACAGTTCCATTTTACGAATAAACATAAAAAAAAAAAGCATCTCTAATTTCAGCAAGAATATCATGCACTCTGGAAGCTGTCGTGCAAAACCAAGTGTGGGTTTCGACCACGCTCTGAAAGATGTTGTGCAAAAATTTGAAAGTGAGTTGAGAGATAAAGTAGGAGTAGGAATAGGAGCATGACTGATAAAAAAAACTCTTTTTTCAAATTGCCACGAAAAGAGAAAAAAAATAAAAAGAAAATTTGAGGATAAAAAGCAGTGCATATAAAAGGACGGGGAACTCGGGGAACGTCCACAGAAACCCTAGAATTTTATAATGCATGGCGGAGACCTCCGTGCAGGGTGCCGAGTGCAAATCCTCCGGCGACCGGCCGAACCTCGGTGAACAAAACCGACCTCCTCCTCTGAGCCCCCCTAGGGATCACATCAGCGCCTTGTCGGACGCCGTGATCCACCACTTCTTCTCGTTTCTGACATTCTGAAACGTCGTCACAACTAGTGTCCTCTCCAAGCGCTGGCGGTCCACTTGGACCACCATTGCCGACCTTGTCTTTGATGGATATATTGAACATCGGCGTCTCAGAACCTTGGGCTTCTCGTCTCTCGTCGACAGCGTCCTGAGCCAGTGCAGCACCTCCCCACCCACGGTCACGGTGAGGAGGTTTCACGTCATCGGCTTTGAGTGCGACAAGGCCGACTGCCCCAAGGTCGACCTTTGGCTCCACTTCGCAATGCGGCACCGCGTAGAGCATCTCCGCTTGTGGCTGAGTCATCAGACGATGTGTGTGTTACACAGCAAAGCTACAGCTCAGCAGAGATTTCTTCCATGATTATTTTCCTATATTAGAAATATAGATATATTTAAGAGATTTTATCTTGATTTTGATTTGCTGTAATTGATATTTGTTATTTGCTACTTTAGATAGTTAACCTTTAAAGCCTATGAATAGGCACATGTTCCTTTCATTAACGATCTACAAAAATATTATTAAAACACAATATATGGTTGTCTTTAGCCGCAACTCTTGTTGCCTTAAGATATTAATTTCTTGAGGTTTTACATGGTATCAGAGCTATCAATTGCAAAAGCATCATAGCCATAAGTTCCGATCTAAGTTTCTCAACGGAATCGAGTCCCACGACATCTGCTGCTGTTAGCATCTCATTGCCATCCAATTCAACAATCTTGTCTCTCACCAACCCCATCATTCCGTTGTCTAGAAATTTCATGGGGTCATCTGGATGTCCAAATCTTGGGGTGAAATTCACAGGGGACAACTACGTGGTATGGAAAGCTCGAATCCTCCCCTTCTTTCGAGCAAATGAACTGATTTCGATCGTCGATGGAACGCTGCCATGTCCTCCATTACAAATTACTCAAACCAATACAGATGGTTCTTCCAATATTGTGCCTAATCCTGAATACGATAACTGGTATACAAGGGACCAAATTGCTCTCGAATGGATCTTAAGCACGATGGCCGATTCAATTGTGGGTCAGTTATCTAATCTGAGCACCTCTCATGCTGTGTGGAATTTCTTCTCTGCATCTTTCGTTGCCCAAAATAGTGCGCGAGCTGCGCAATTGTGGTTGCAACTTCAGATGATGCGAAAAGGTAATCAAACCGTGATCGAATTTCTTCAACATGCCACTTTTATATATGATCAATTGGCCTCCATTGGTGAGATCATCTCACCACAAGAGTACCGAACGCAAATCTTCCGAGGCCTAGGAGCTGAGTTTCAAAACTTGCATGTTGCAATTTCGATTCACACTTAGCATCAACAAATGACCAGGGAGTCTTTTCATGGCCTTCTCTTGGCTCATGAAGCATTGTTGGAGCTCCAGGAACCACAAACCACCCAACCAGCTGCCTTCGTCGCGCACAACACAAGCTTGGGCCAAAATTCTCATTCACAGCCTGGCCCTATTTCCAATTTCAATAGCCCCAACTCAAATATGGGGCAACAGAGGAATATTAATCCTCATGGATAGCAGCCCAGCTTCAATAATCTGGGCAACTCTCAGTACCGAAATTTCAATGGCAACAAAAATCAAAGACGTAGCAATGTGAGATGCCAGATTTGCAACCACCCTGGACATAAGGTCGTTGCTTGTCGCAATCGGTTCAACCAACAATTTGGATTCTCTAGAGGCCACACGCACCAGCAACAATCACTTCCACCACAAGTTCAATTGGTTGAGATACCTCCTCCACCATCGGTGCTTTCTCCCGATGCCTGGTATCCCGACTCGAGTGCCACACATCATATTACCAACAATCCTCATCAACTGTCCTCAGTTCAGCCATATCATGGCACTCAGCAGGTCACCATAGGTAATGGGTCAAGTCTTCCCATCAGTCATATAGGTACCCTTATTACCCGTGATTTCCGTATGTCTAATATCCTGGTCGTTCCGTCTATCACTAAGAACTTAATTTCTATTCGTCAATTCTCTGCTGAAAATTCATGTGACTTTATTTTCTTACCGAACTGTTTCTTTGTGAAGTGTCGTCGTACGGGTAAGATCCTTCTCCGGGGGGACATTAATCAAGGCCTTTACACACTCTCATCATTGTCACCTACATCTCCGACCTGCTTCGTTTCTCAGGTGGAGTCACTCACCCATTGGCATCGTCGTCTTGGTCATGCCGCATTTGCTACTATTTCAAGAATCTTCAATAAGTCGTTAAGTCCTGTTCCAGTTTGTTCAACTTGTCTTTCCAACAAGAGTCATAAACAGTCTCATCCACCGACCACTAATAGGTCCAAGGCTCCCCTAGAACTAGTTCACTTTGATGTATGGGGGCCTGCTCCTGTCACGTTGTCCCAAAATAATAAATACTATGCTAGCTTTACGGATGATTACTCTAAATTTTCGTGGTTTTATCTTTTTCATTCTCATGACCAATTCTTATCCATTGTCACTATTTTCCTCACCTTCGTTGAAAATCAACTTAACACTGAGGTCAAACCTTTTCAATCTGACAGTGTGGGAGAGTTTATCTCTGCACCATTTGTTCAATTATTGCAAGCGAAAGGTATTTTTCACAGGACCTCCTATGCACGCCTACCCCTTCAGAATGGCTCAGCCGAGTGCAAACATCGCCACATAGTTGAAATGGGACTTGCGATGCTCTATCATGCTTTTGTCCCCTATCATTATTGGGGCTTTGCCTTTGAAGCAGCTATACACATTATCAATCGGCTGCCCACACTGGTTCTGCAGAATAAATCACCATGGGAGATTTTATTTCAAATGGTGCCATCTATTGCTCATCTAAGAGTTTTTGGGTGCACAGTGTATCCCAATCTTCGACCCTATGCGAAGAATAAACTGCAACCAAGGTCACATCAGTGCATTTTCTTAGGCTACCCATCAGGATACAAAGGATACCAGTGTTATTCCCCTCAGCATCGACGGTTCTACATTGTTGCCGATGCCGTGTTTGATGAATTAGATCTCCCTTATGTGCAAAACACTCTGCAATCATCTTCGGAGGCTGCCGTAACCATTCAGCTGCTTATTTCTGCTGAGTTGTCTGGAACTCCTCTGCCACAACAACTACCGCGTGAGCCTTATTCTCCCTCTAATTGCTATTTGTAGTTTGCTAATTCCTTGCTGTAGAATCAACGTAGTTCAAATGTGTCCGAAACCTCACTGCATGAACCCACTGATGGGTCTCCCTCTCAGTCCGCAGCTGCACCAATCCTGACAGCAGCTTCTCTGCCAAATCCACCAGCTCAGCCGACACATCCTATGATGACACGACTTCGTGATGGCACTTTAGCTCGCAGACACATTCGCAGTGATCACACTTATGCGTTGGCCACCTCTGTGTTAGATTTTGTCACACCTTCTTGCTTTAGTTAGGCTGTGAAAGATGCAAATTGGCATGCGGCTATGGCGGATGAATACACTGCCCTCATCAAAAATCAGACGTGGACATTAGTGTCCCCTCCTCCGAATTGTAAACCCATCGGCTGCAAATGGGTCTTCCAGGTTAAGCTCCATGCTGATGGTTCTCTTAAGTGGTATAAAGCCCAATTGGTTGCAAAGGGATTCCATCAACAAGAAGGCATCGACTACAATGAGACTTTCAGCCCTATCATCAAGCATGTGACAGTTCGCACTGTTCTCTCTGTTGCCTTTTTCTCGTGGGTGGCAACTTCAGCAGCTTGATATGAAGAACACCTTTCTTCATGGTCATCTAACAAAATAAATTTTCATGGAGTAGCCCCCTGGCTTTGTTGATTCTGCTCATCCCCACTATGTCTGCAAATTACAATGATCTCTTTATGGTCTCAAACAGGCTCCTCGAGCCTAGCATCAATGCCTTAGTGCTTTTCTAGTTCAGATGGGCTTCATTCCTTCAATTGACGATTCATCACTCTTTATTCTTCATACAGCTCAGCATAGTATTTTCCTCCTAGTTTATGTTGATGACATTATTGTCACTGGGTCACCTAATTCGCCATTGTCAGCTCTCATTAAATCTTTGCAGCAGGAATTTTCTATTAAAGATCTGGGAGAGCTTCATTACTTTCTTGGCATTGAAATAGACCAGACAGACCGAGACATTATTCTCTATCAGGCGGAATATGTTGCAGATTTACTTATGCGGGCCAAAATGACCGAGGCTCGTCCTATTTTCATGCCATGTACCACTTCGGCTGGTGCCCCGTCTGCTCATCTTGGTGCACCCTTCTCCGATCCATCGCTATATCGCAGTATTGTAGGGGCTCTATAGTATCTCATGCTCACTCGCCCAGATATTGCATATGCTGTCAACATAGCTTGTCAGTTCATGCACTCTCCACTGAGATCCACTGGCAATTTGTTAAAAGGATCCTTCATTTCATCAAAGGCACTCACAATCATGGTATTCTCTTCACTCCCGGCTCTTCTTTTCAACTGCATGCTTTTTCCGATGCAGGATGGGCTAGTGCTCCAGATACTCGTTGCTCTATTGGCGTGTTTGGCATCTTCTTGGGCTCAAATCTCATTTCATAGAGCTCCCGCAAACAGCGGACCGTTGCCCGTTCAATTACCAAAGCTGAGCTTAAGTGTCTTGCTGATACTACTACAGAACTTATTTGGATAGAAGCTCTACTACACGATCTTCATGTTCGTCTGCTTGCTCCTCCTGTCCTTTGGTTTGATAATCTTTCTGCTATCTATCTTACTGGCAATTACATCTTCCATGCTCGCACTAAACATGTAGAGATTGACTACCACTTTGTGCGCGAGCATGTGGCCAAAGGACAGCTTCATGTTCAGTACATCTCCACTCATGATCAACCGGCAGACATCTTCACTAAAGGCCTCTCCACTCCTCGATTCCGTCTTCTTCAGATCAAGCTTACTATGACTCCTGCCACATCAGCTTGCGAGGGATGTTAGACAACAAGGCTACAGCTCAGCAGAGATTTCCTCCATGATTATTTTCCTGTATTAGAAATATAGATATATTTAGGAGATTTTTTCTTGATTTTGATTTGCTGTAATTGATATTTGTTATTTGTTACTTTAGATAGTTAACCTTTAAAGCCTATAAATAGGCACATGTACCTTTCATTAGCGATCTACAAAAATATTATTAAAACACAATATATGGGCTGCCTTTAGCCACAACTCTTGTTGCCTTAAGATATTAATTTCTTGAGGTTTTATAGTGTGCTTATACACTGCCAGGGTTCTTGTATGGCTTGAGCTGGTTGGTGCGCCTGGATGTCGCTGGGTGCTGTTTCTCGTTGGGCGCGACTGTTAGCTGGCCTTGTCTAAGGGTCTTGTCCATCGATTATGCGGAGCTGAGTGACGATTTCCTCGGGCGAATCTTCAGGAGAAGTCCTGTTTTGGAGTCCCTCAAGTTGCGCGGGTGCTGGGGCTTGAGGATCGTTACGATAGATTCATTAAGCTTGAAAAAGTTGGTACTCAGGGGCTGCGGCACTCCTTTTAACTCTTGCGTGGAGAATCTTCTAGCCCCGAATTTGCTCTCGCTGCGTGTTTTGCAAGGGACTCATGCTGACTTCAGACTTGACCATGTGTCTTCTTTGGTGGAAGCCAAGTTAGATCTTCACGTTGAAACTGATGATGGATTGTCTTACTCCGTGGGTTGCGGCTTGTTGAAGGAACTTCTTCAGAAGCTGCACAAAGTTCCTACAATCACCATCGGCAGTTGGTGTTTGAAGGTACAAGCTCAATATTTCTTACCATTTATAAGACGTACCCGTGCTGAATGGGGTCTCTCATTAGCACCGTTTTGTGCTGTATGTTGCCCTGGATGAGTGACATCAGCTCTATGTGGCATTCTAGGTTTCATGAAGTGGATTCCTCGTGAACTCAGTTGTGATTAATTATTAGCAGATAGGATGATTCATAAGTTTGTGTTTTGAGTTATTACGAAATGGTGAACCTTTGGAGCTTTTTTTCCCTTTGTCTAATTTCAACTAAATGGATCTGGGATCACTCAATGAGGGACAATGACTGCCGCTAGATATTGCTTATTATTTTGGATGCTGCTCAGCGTGACGTTGTCAAACGCTCGATTTTCACAAGAAAAATGCACGAAGAGATTATCTGAAAGAGTTACTTTTTTCATTTCATCAAACCTAACACCGTGTGTTCATCAGCACATTAAACTTGAATATCTCATGTAAAGCATTGGGTGATAGGATGGGGAATCTCTTATGTGGAGACCTGTTAAAAGCTAGGACTCATTTTTATTTATGCAAATAAAAATTTGGTAAGTTAATACAAGAGGCAAAATCATATACTTTTTTTTCGTTGTACTATATTTCAGGACATTATAATAAATATTGATAGTTACTCAAACAAGAATTGACACCCTAAATTTAGTAGTAATTAATCAAAGAAAAGCTAGTAAGCTTCTCAAATTGAGGTTGGCAATTTGATATAAGAGTTGTTGAATTTAGAACATTAGTAAGTTATGCAAATAGATAATTAGTTATTATGAAATAATTTGGAAACGATCAGATAAGTACTTCTTTATTTTCTAAACAATCGAATAAAGTTAGATAAGTCACGCGTGTAAAAGTTAATAATCTTAAACTAGTTGGTAATTTATTGAAAAGAACATGGTAACTCACTTAAATTAAGATTGGTATACCAATAAAAACATTAGCTTTAAAATGTTGGTATTTATTGGAAATAAAAATTGGTAATTTGGAAAAAATCAAATGAAGGTTACGAAGAAAAAAGTTGGTAATATGAAGTAATGGTAAAGTAATCTCATAAAAGTTGGTTAACTACTGAAATTAAGGTCATTAATTTGATATCAGAGTTAGTAGTTTGAGAGAGTCCGTACCTCTAAATTGTTATTAATTAGTTATGCAAATGAATGTTTGAAATTTGAAAACAATAAAATAATGTTTTTTCATCGGAACAATCAAATAATCAAATAAATATTGATAAGTTACTCAAATATAAATGGAAATCAATCAAAAAAAGAAGTTTTTACGTCACTCAAATTAGGGTTAAGTTTGTAAGTCACTGAAATTATGGTTAATAATTTGATGTAAGAGTCGATAGCTTCAAAACATAACAAGCTACAATATTAAAAGTTAATATATGAAAACAATTGCAAAAATATTGATAAGTCCGCAAGATTTGGTATCTTCAAATTCTATAGTAACTCAATAGAGATGGTTGGGAAGTCTTTCAAATTTAAAATTGGTAATTTGATATGATAGTGAAGATATAACTCTAAAACTGCAAATTATTTAAAATAAATTTTGGTAAATTACTACAAAAGTCACAAATTCGGAAATAATCAAATAGAAGTTGGTAACTTCTTGCAACCTTTTACCAACAAACTATGACAGACAAATGCTACATCCATGATTCCAACTCTAGTACGTCCATGAATATTTGAGTGAGATTGTGCATTCCTCTAGTGGAGATCACACAGAGAGACTGTCTTTCGAAGGATGATGCGCTATGCGAAACTTCTGCGAGTGCTTGTGAAAGGATGATGCGCTGTTTAGTCAGACGAGCGAGTGCTTGTGAACCTGTGTTATTCACTTAGGTAAACAACCTTATTAGCTGCCTTATGAGACAGACACGCACTGCAACTTCATGAAACAATATTAAGCTGAGCTAAAAGCGTTCAGTTGAACAAACGGAAAAGGGAAGTTTTATTTCAAATTTCTGCCCCAGCAATGCATTCGATCACATCTCCTGCAAATGTATGTGTGCAAAACGGAGGAAAAGCCGTAGCCGGTTTTGATGAAATATTCAGGATTTATGCACACGTTTAGACGGACATCCTTGGGAAGGATACCTAAGAATGACCTTCGCGTTTGGAGAACACTTTGGGTGCGACACAAGAATCCGGGCCACTTCAAGCAGCCCCCATGGATCAACTGATCGGGACAATTCGGAATTGGTACTATTGATCACTATTTTGTCCAGCCAGAGTGCATTCTGGAGGAGAAACTTGAGCAGGGAAAGAACAGGTTCCCATGCCACCGAATGGGCACCGCGATCAACAATCTTAACATGCTTGAGATGCATCAAACACTGGTAGATCTTCCACTTTGCAGAATTCCAAAATTCTTCTCCATCAAAGTCGCGACAGCGTACACTCTCCGCATTGGACTTAGGCTGCAGATATAGAACATCATGACTAAGAAAGAGATACCCATTTGGAACTAGATGAGATAAATATCGAGGTTTGACAGTATAAAATAGCATTTACTACAATAAGAGAAATATAAATCAATTGAGAATCCAAAATGTCAATTAAAAGGACAGAGGTACGAATATGATTTTCAATCACAAGAAGAAAAGAAATGACAGGTTTATATGCAGCCTTAGGCTAAAATTGACAATCTATATATGTTCAAGCGAATATGGTGTCAAATTAACCAAGTGAACTGAGAGAGTTCTATAAGTAACGTACCGCGGAATTGGGTGTGCAAGTTATTTGTAAGAATAACTTCTCCAAGCGCGGTGTACTTACGATAATTTTTGCTACGACGGGAACTCCCTCGTGGTTTGCTGCGCCAAGTAATATCAGATGAGGACATTCTAAGGATGGAAGAAACACTTCTCTGAGTTTGTAATTGTCTGAATGCAATCTTTGGCTTATGGATGCCGTGAATTGGTCTTCGCTGAAGACACTGTGCATTGGATATGCCCGGTTGATCAATCCCACATTGAAAAAACTTTTGAGAGGTTACCCTGTTTTAGAATTTCTTGAGCTGAAAGGGTGCGAAGGCTCGAAGCTGATCAGTGTTGAATCTAGAGGTTTAAGAGAGTTAGTTATTGACTCTCCCACTTTTCGCTCTTGGGATGGTTCGATCTTAAATATTAGAGCGGCTCATCTTCTCAAGTTGCGCCTATTGGGCAATAATACAAGCATAGAGTTCAGACTAGACCGAGTGACTTGTTTGGTTGAGGCTGAGTTGAATTTCAGCATGAAGATTTCTGGACGCAATAATGCTAAAGGCTCGTGCCAATCTTGTCAAGGTGCTTAAAAGCCTGAAAGTAGATGATATGAGGCTGACTGCGAAAGTATACATGTAACTGTGTCCAGAAGCAAAGATAAATTAATACCGTGATATTATCAAATTCTGGATTGCATATGACTAGCCTTTCTAGGAGTGGAGAACTCTGCAGCAAGTACACAATCCCTAGAAGGTCGCTTTTACAAAGTGTAGTGTACACTTTGATATTACGCCATCTTGATGATAGGTACGACGTTCCCTTTACTTCCGCGGCTGATAGAATATGCAAAAAACTTGATTTGTGAACCAAGTGGCAGAACACGATATGACCATTATTTTACTTTCTATATTTAACAAGAATAAATGTGTTAATATGAAAAGGCCGCTCATTTATTAAGACTTAGCTGTTGAGGTCCACATATGTCTGATATAACATTCATAACTTGTCCATATATGAGGACTCACCTCACTCTCTGCTTGATCAACTTTTGCTTTAGCATCATTTGATGCTCATGGAACAAAACATAACATCGAAAGGCTGAATAAGGTCCAACCATTCAACTTACTGAGTTAAAAGATCAGACATACGATTTACCATCAAGCATAAGCTTTTACATACATGCATGTCCTAAGCAAATGGCTTAGTGTGTTTTGTCTATCTGCAACGTCAATCTAACAGGGCACAAAATTTAAAAATTAATCAAATAGGTTCGCACCTGAAGGCACCAGCTCCCTATCATCAATTTCGTGACATCACGCAGCCTCTCGAGAAGCACCTTGAGAAGATCAGCACGAGCCTTAGCATTATTGCATCCAGAAATCTTCGTACTGAAATTCAACTCAGCCTTAACCAAACAAGTCACTCGGTCTAGTCTGAACTCTATGCTTGTATTATTGCTCAATAGGCGCAACTTGAGAAGATGAGCCGCTCTAATATTCAAGATCGAACCATCCCAAGAGCGAAAAGTGGGAGAGTCAATAACCAACTCTCTTAAACCTCTAGATTCAACACTGATCAGCTTCGAGCCTTCGCACCCTTTTAGCTCAAGAAATTCTAAAACAAGACAGCCTCTCAAAAGTTTCTTCAACGTGGGATTGATCAACCGGGCATATCCAATGCACAGTGTCTTCAGCGAAGACCAATTCACGGCATCCATAAGCCAAAGATTGCATCCAGACAATTGCAAACTCACCAGCGTAGTAAGTTGGAAGAAGAACGGCAGCAACACATAAGCTTCCATCCACTTGCAACGCAGGTTCAAGGATAACTCTTGAACGCCATGCCCCCTCACAAACTCGAGACATTTCTTGACAGTTGAATCCAAGAAGGGTCATAAGTAACATCAAAGAAAAACCTCTTCACTTCAGTTGTGGTGCAGCGTGACGGCACCGAATTGACGAAACGGGTGCAGTTGTGCAACTGCGGAACAAGGCCCTCTCGTAAATAGAGTGATATGTGGACTAGAGGTCCACGTGGAACGCCATTGCTTGGACAAAACACTGGTTTTGACGGCCTTTTTGTGGTCAAGAAGGAGATGATATGATGGATTAAGGTCTCGGGCAATGAGCTGATGTAGTCCACTGAGTTTCAGGTTTCATCTTGATCGGTAGGAGGAGATGATTGTGGATGTTTCCTCGGCTAGCCATGTATGGAGAGACTCGAGGATCCTCTTGATACTGTCATCAATAAATATGTGTTGACCACCTATAAGAATCAGATGAAAAATGATGAAAAATTGAACAGATGAAGGAAAGGAAAGAGGCGTTGCCAAGAATCTCCCATAAAAGATGTTCGCTTGATCGAAGTCTGGATCGACAAGATATGAAGAAGAAATATTTTGGGAGAAATATGTTCAGAATTCATTGAACAAGACTGAAAATAGAATACAAGAGGAAACGGATGATTACATAAAGCATGCCCGCGTCATGATCTTGCCCTCGGTGCCAGATGACGATGATAAACACGAACGGGAACTCATTCTTTTGGCTGCAGTCATCAACAGCTACGGAATCGATGATGACTACCCAGAAAAGAAAATGTTTACGAAGCAATGGGTAGGGATCTGAACGTCACCGCAGTCGAAGAGAACTAGAAGGAGAAGGTTAAAGCCATATCAATCTCAACACCAGTCTGAAACGAGAGAGTCGAGACTTACAAGACCGAGAGAGCGGGACGAGAGCATGGGAGAAAGTTGGGGGATGTGAAGAGTGGAGCGAGAGGTGTTTCAAGTAGCGAGAAAATGACGGTGGAATTTGAAAAACGGTTAAACGGCAGCTGGTTGACAGTTGGCAGGGCTGTCAAAAGAACCGATCGAACACGCCGACCCGACCCAACCCGGCCCGATCCGAAAAACATGTTTGGGTATTGGGCTCGGGTACCCGAACCCAACCCGAAACAAGGAAACCCTGGGACGAGGAGGTCTCTTCCCCATCTCTCGCACTCTCTCGCCTCTTCTGGTTCTGGGTTTTGTTGCTCTGCTCACTGACTCTTGCTCTTCGAAACCCTAGCTCCATCTCTTTCTCTCTGTCTCCCTCAATCCCTCCTGGTCGCCCTTGCAAAGCTCGAGATCGTGGCAATGCCGGCCGTGAAGCTCGCAAACATGGCCGTGGTGGCGCTCATCCTCGCCCTCACGGCGCTCGCCGCGACCGCCCAGGTCGAGGCCCCGCCTCCCCGTCGATCCTCTCCGCCGCCGGAGCAGCGGCCGTCGCGGCCCTCGTCTTCGGCTCCGCGCTCAAGATCTGAAGCGGCGCCGAGCTTCCGGAGGTCGTCGGGGGAAGAGATTCTTAGTTTTACGCTGTCGCGGTCTATTATCAGGCGTATTTAGCTGGTGGGCTTGTGAGAAGTTGAAGAGTGACTGATGTGAGCGAGAGAGAGTCCGCGACCGCGAGTGACGCGGTCCACGTGAACGTTTCTTTGATTATCTATTGATATTTGCCTCGTTTGACATTTTATCATACCCATTAAATATGGGAAAACTTTAAATAATTTTTCAAATACAAGTGAGAAGTAAATTTTGTTTTTTTTCTCAAAGAAACGCCTGATCTTGCCAGCTAATCAAGGGCATTTTCGTCCTGCATGAGAGGAGGAGGAGGAGGCTGAACTGAGATGGTGGAGGGGATGCGCAGAGGGAGCGAGCTCCTTAGAGGGTGGTGATGACGATGGTGGTGGACGCGAGCTTCGTGCACAAGACGTGGGACAAGTGGGCTTCCACTTACGTTGGGTCTGGTGCTGGTGAGCGAGCGCTCAAGCTTGATGCGATTCTTTATCATTCTCAGTTAGGTTGAATTGGGCTGGGAAATGCTCGAAATCGTTCGAAATTTCGTTCTTCTTTGTTGCTGCGATGCGCAGGGCAACCGTTGAAGGCAGCTTTGCTACTCAATCATGACCCAACTGGGCCCTCTCGGTTGCTGTCTACCATGTACGGCTCGTACCAATTCCTTTCGTCCTGCGTGTGAAGTTTTATCATTCTGGTTGAATGAGTTCCTTCGGATTTTGCTAATCTAATTGCAGGACTTGAGTTTTGTAGCTTGAGTTGGTAAAAGGGTCTTGCCTAATTTTGAGTGGAATTCTCGTTTCCTTGGGTGAAACTTAGATGGGACTCGGCAGTGTTTTGGCAACAACTGAGAGTTGGATGTGTTGTTCTTTGGCTGCTGCTGTTACTGGTGTAGCTAGAGAAATTATAAGGAGGAATTTGGTTCTTTTTTGTTTTTGTTCTTTTGGGCCAAACAAACTTCACAGAGGTTTCTCTTTACAAGCAGCATCATGTGGAATCTGTAAAGCAAAAGGAACATTGGTCATCCAATCTTCCTTAAGGGCTTTGTCTCTTGCATGAGTTGCTACCCAATTGACGGGCTGGTTAGCTGATCTTCGAACGCAATTCCATGGAATGTCTTCAAAGCTTCAAAGCTTGTCCATGATGTCCTAGACTATCAATTTGATTTTCCATTTGCATGGAAAATTTTGAAATGTCAACAGTTAAAAGACTTGCTCGACATCTGTTTCAACATTGAGCATTCTACAACCTTCTTGAGCAGCTTTTTGAAGACCACTTTGGATCGCAAGGGATTTCGCGAGTTCTACATCATTTGCCTGAACTGCACCCCTATTCCACCTGGAAAATCTACTCTTTCATCATGAGCAACTACTCATATTCTCCCTTTACTAGATTCCAAGATTACACCACCATCACAATTCATTTTCGCCACTCTACTCCATAATCAGGCTTCCTCCATACCTGTGCCTCCCCTTTTATCTTCTGAAGTTCTCTAGTTTGCTTGGTCTCTGTCAAAGCCTTGATCTGGAAGAACTCCTTCGTTGCAGAGCTTAACTTAAGCAAAGTCTTTGAAGGGTCATTAACTCTCCCTTGAGAGGTTGCTTCTCATCTATTAATCATATTTACCCACAACCAAACCTACTTCAGAAAAAGAATGCATCTTTGCTTCCCCATTTTGTCCGCACTCATTGAGCAAGTTTAACAACCATCAATCAAAGGTTCGCATACTTCATTCTGAATTTTGAGACCCAACCCAACAGACTTAACGAAACACATTGACTCCATGGTCAGCGCAAAACCACGAAATGAGCATGCTGCACTTTTTTTAATTCTCCTGATAAAATAAGTTTTTTTCTGACAGCAAGATCATTTTGGCACAATCTTCATATGAAGAGTTTTACACTTCTGGTGGGCATTGAAGGCTCCAAATCATTTTCCATGCTCTATCATCTATTAAAGATGGAAGAAGATGGGCCTTTGTGTTTAGCTCTAATCATTTTTCCCTTTATAGCATTATATAGTTTTTTTAACTGTTAGTTCCCCTCTTTTCTCCAGTGGGCAATTGACTCTCTCTTCAGACATTCTAGCACATTGAGGGATTTCCAAAATAGCCTTTTGCTCTTCCTCAGAAGCATTATTCCTCACTCTGTCAGATCCCAAGAGTGAATTAGACGACAAAGTAAGGCTTTATCCTTCACAGTTGGATCAGATTCCCCTTCTCTGGTTTACTTCATTGACATTGACTTAGAGGAACCGATGCATCTCTCCACACTTAGATTTCTTACTTGCCACATAGGGCCCTGTTTAATCTCTGTTATCTGTTGCACAATACTAGACCAACCCAAGAATCTCTCCTTCCCATCTGAGCATTTAAAAATTCAGAATGGGGAAAGTAGATGTATTTTAAAATTTCAACCCAGAAAGTAGTAGGACTATGTTGTAATTTCCATGCTAGTCTTGCTGGTAGGGCTAAATTTATCAAATCTCTAAATCCCTTCCCTTCGTTAGTTTGGAACTCAGACATAAGATCCCAACTCCTCCAATGGAGTTCATTTCCATTCTTCTGGTGACCCAACCATAAATTAGCTATTGTCTTGTCAACCTCATTACACCATCATTTTTGGAAACTTAAAACCATCCCGTAGACTATGTGGGGATTGCATAGGCCACGACTTCACTAAGACTTCTCTTGCTGCCTGCACAAGCATTAATCCTCTCACCCTTGCAACTTCCTTAGATCTTGACAAAACCGAAAAGCTTTAGCCTTAGATCTGCCCAGGGGAGACCTGGATATTTTCCCGGATTATTTAAGTCTCATCCTTTACGTTTGAATTTAAAAACAAAGAGGAGTTTTGGAGACTTGCACTCTGGCCTGAAGCTCTGCAGTAGTCACGTAGCACCTTCTTCACCCTTTCTGCATTATTTTACAATTGCATTGAGAAAAAAACGAGTCATATACAAAAAAGAGGCGAGAAAGGACAGGACATCTTTTCTTCGGCAGAATGCCATTCAGGGATCCTTCAGCCGTGGATTCCTGCACTGACAAGGGTATTGGGCAGTGGTGACTAAATGGAAGAGCTCTAATTTTTACCACACTTTCTAAGCATGGTGTGGTGATAAGGAAGTTCCTCTCATGATTAATTTTCACATGAGAAGTGACCTATTTGTGGATTCCTTCTGCTCCTTGTTCAAATGAATCAATAGCGCGGGTGCTGCTTTGTTTGAGCCTCATTCTTCTTGTGTCGTCTCTGTGGCTTTTGAGTGTATGGACTAATGTGTATTCTTGCTTATTGCTTAATTTGTGATGCCAGCACCAATTGGAGGGTAAGCTTGTGGACTGCTGTATTAATGGCACAATACCTTTCACTCTTGCTGCTCTCTGAATATGGGTTGCCGGTTGAAATGTGATACGCTTGTCCATCATGGACCAGAATTTGATGTGGTATGATGTGAAACCTTTCTTCCTTTCCCCTGTCCGGAAATCGTTTAGGCGAATAGTCCTTCTAAGGAAAATTTATGATGTGCTTATTGGGTCATTACAGTACTCAGTGCTTGTGGGAGAGAAGGAAACAAGTTGTTTTACACTGACGTGTAGTAAGCCTATGTACATATAGCTGTGTTGGTTCATGTGTTGTGGAGGGCCTTTCCTGCAAAACATGTGCTTGTAAATGTTCAGTATAGATAAAACGGATTTGAGTGCCTATGATCTTGTTTACGTGTTATTCTGCATCCTGTATCCAGGATTTGGGACAAAGTTCAAAAGTTATGCCTGTGGTATTGACTATAGCAGCTTGCTTAGATATCCATGTTATGTTGATAGGTACATGTCTTGCCATCTTCTTTAGTTATTCAAAATCAGTTGAGTCACGGCCTTTATGAGCCTGTATCTGAGGTATGGAAATTTGATTTGACAATTGCGGTGCCAAACAAGAAGGAATAAAGGCAGATTCCTTTCAATTCAGGCAATTTCTTGATTTTCTCATATGTGGAAAGCTCCAGACTGAGACTTTCTTTATTGGGCCAAACCAATGTACATACTTCTCTTTCTGTCATATTTTTCTCACCTTCTCATTTCTCAACTACAAGCATTGTACTTCTGGTTCTTTGTTTTAAGGGAGCGTAATTAGTTTTTAGACTTAAAGGGTTGGGCGGTGAGTTTCTTTGAAGCTAGAATAGAGAAGCTCGTTCATTATAATCTGATTTAAAAAGTTACAGTATTCTAGAAGTCATATTATTCTTGCTCATTTTTTGGCAATTCTCTGGTCAAGTTAATCTTCTTATGTGCTCAAGTGCTTGAGTGTGCGCCTTATGTGCGTCGAAGTGTGCGCAAAGTTGTTTGCCCCTCCATCCACACCCCAAACTATCTTACACTGAAGGAGGAAGAAGAGGGATAAAAGATTGTAGTTCTTTTTTTTAATCCAAATTTTGCATTTTCTTGTAACCATCAAATGCACTAGGAGTTGTGTATGTTTTCAACCTAGACTTTGCCGTTCACTTTTGATTTGGCTTGCTGTAGTGTAAATTGGTTTATGTTCGGTTGATGTGATTTTGATGGCAGACCTTGTCACGTCAATCCTTGAGATCTGGTTCTGTGCAAGATGCATGAACAGATCAAATTCTGCTGGTGAAGGTGCTATTGTCATGCAAACAACAGCTTCCATCTTGGTGGCACTGTGAGCATAAGTTTTAAGGATGTTGGCAGAAAGAAAGAATTGGTTTAGGATGATAATGAAAGCATACTGTGCAGTTTGAAGCAATCAGATATTGCAGATAATGCTTCAGCATGCATTTCCCCCATCTGTGACAGGTATGATGGTTCAATTGGAGCGGCATCGAGTGCTGTCATGGCTGCTGATCAGTTTGCATGGCAGTTAAATCGAAAAAAATCTTTGACCTTGCAGCAAAGTTGAAATTGTAAGCATCATGATTTTCTCTTGTTTTGCTGTTTGGATAAATCAATCTGAAGGAGCTCAAACTATGTTTCTGTCCAAGTTTTTTAAGTAAATCGTAAAGAGCTCAAAACTACATTCGCTTGAGCTGCTTTTGTGGGATAAACACGAAATGGACTTTTTTACCATGGTCTCTGACATTTGTTTTTTTGTCATGGAAAGGTATGGTTCATCCGCAGACTCTTCCAGTACCAGTCTGAGCCAAATACTTGCAGCTGGAGAGCGTGATAATCCAGCGAATCCATTGAGCAAATCTGTCATTGATGGCAAGGAGATCATCTGTCTTGCTAGCCTTCAAGTTTGTCACTGCTGGGCTCAGAATGTTCGAACAAGACAAGCTCCAGTAGGTTTGATGGTTGTTGCGCGAATTTTCAAGCGACTAGTATTTACGAGCATTGGACTTTGGTTAGGATGAATTGGGTGAAGGACTCTCTTATTGCGGCGAATTGCTTTGTTCTTTTGCCCCCTTATTTACTGAATTTAAACTCTACTTGATAGATTCATCTTCGTTAGCTGCCTTGTGCTATATTGCTAGTTGGTCATCCTGGTACTGGGCGAAGGTCTTGCTGGTGTCTGCATTGTGATTTTCCTCTGTACAAAGATCGTTAAATAAGGTTCAGCTTGCTTACTATTACCGTCAACATCATTTTATTCCTGGCCTTCATGCCGATGATATAAATTAGAACAGGGATGAAACTGTGCTTAGATTAATTACATTTATGTTTTATTGTCCTCATCCACTTCTTTTATTATCGAATGAGCCCTGTTATTTTAAAGCAAGTCTCTTTCGTTTAAGATTGGACTATCACCTTCTTCGGAGAAAAACTTGTCGTGTAGCATAACGCAGAAATGAAGAAAACAGAAGTTGATCATGGCAGGATTTCGTAAGCATGGCACAAGCAGAATAGTAATAAAAATAGAAGTTTTTTTTTTTGGTAAGGAATAAAAATAGAAGTTTATTGGTACTATTAATAAAAATTGAGAGTTACTCTTTTCTCAATTTCATTTCTTTAACAGGACATATATGTCTCCGCTGTAGATCTCACACCAAAGCAGTCCTATAGCTCGTTACGAAGCATGGCACAAGAAGAAGCCCAGGGATGTTAAGTTGCATTGCTTATTCTCTCACGCCATTATTGTACAGACACTGAAGCGTACATTATCAATTGATCATCTCTAAATGTACAATTTCACGGGAAAAAAAAAGTATAGAATCGGAAGAATCAGATCAAACACGGGAGCTTGTTGACTGAATAAAGGAGAAAGATCTTGTTGGTCTACAATGGATCTATGAGGCAAAGTAAAATAAAGACGAATCGATCAAGGAGAACAACAAGGCCAGATTAGTAGCAAAAAGCACAAGGACCCATCTGTCCTCATAACCCAAGTCAAGGACTGTTGATAGGTCCTGCAACAAGAATTGGCTCTTTTTTAAACCATTTTAAAATGCACGACGAAAATATGTTGAGCAAAACTATAACTTATGTACAAAGGAAACAAACCAGATCAGAAGAAGAAATCCTTAGAGCATTTCCAAAATTCTTCATTTGGAGTTTGTCCTACGTTTACCACCTACAGCAAAAGAGCAAGCATCCTCTGCTATCAGAATTCTATTGACCTGTCTGCTCTTAGACTGGGAAACAAGCTACTGACTTGTCTTACAACGGTATAAAGAAAACAAGAAGCAAGCGAATTATCGGACAGCTGAGCCAACATCAGTATTGTCCTTCTAGCAAAAACTCAGAACCTTCTCCCAAACTATACTAGGAAACACTAAAGTATATATGTTGACTGATATGCAAGACTAACCACAAGCATATAAACAAGTGAAATAAATCAAATATAGGAGCAAGGAATAGAGAATTTGGTCAATCAATTTATAGTGGTTCAGCCCAAACTCGGTGCCTACGTCCACTCCCCGAGCTTTGTCGGGAGGTTAAATCCACTATCTCAAAAAAATTTTACAGTTTCATTGATAAGGAGCCAAATTCTCCAGAACAACTTCAATTCATAACTCGTACAAGTGATTGTCTCTCAATAGACAATAGCAAGCCATTTTCACAAATGTTTCAGCAATCTCCAGCAGAATACAAGTGTTCTGCCCACTGAAAAATACTCAAAATAGACCTCACTATGTTCGCAAATAAACTAAACAAAAGCTAGCTATTGAAGCTTCAAAATCAGTTCACTTGAAACAGGGTCAGTCGATTGGCCCGAGGGACATGGTGACCAGGTAAATTCTTGCCACAACCTGTCAGGTCCAGAGACGCCTCCAAAATGACAAGCCTTTCAGTTATGACTTGATCTGATCTCCTTCATAAATCCATGATTGAGTTCAGCTCAAGTTGTCACTTCTTCTTCCTCAGTCCTTCACAACAGAGTTACTATCCTGAACCACCTCTTGGTTGCCTGTATAGCTGCCATATACATTGAATGAGTTGGGTACTGGGCACCATATCAGCTGTGTTTCTGGTTTAGCGGCTCACTATGCCTTTAGGAATGGAAACACCTTGAAAAGCATCATATGTAAAAATAGTCCAAGGCACCTTGACTTCTTGTAGAAGTTTCACAATAATTTTGAGTAATGCTTATTTGATCCTATCAGCATCCTGAAACAGCAATATAATGTGCCTGTCCCACATGATTAGATAACAACTCTTCGGGAATCCCAACACCAGGGTTCACTCCAAACATTCATCTACATGCAGATGGGAGCAGCTTGTGACAAATTAATTCATTTTTATGAGCAAGTCAACAAGTTTTGGTGCTATATGCAGGACAGAATAGTAGTCATCCATAAAGAAGAAGATGTCGAAGAAGATTCTACCTACAGAGAGCATTGTACCTGATTTTGGGATATTCCAGCAAGCGAGACTTGCAGGACTCAAAAGGCAGGAGGAGATGAAACATTTTTATGATTTCTAACTGGTAATCTTCCTCCGATAATTACTGTTCTTGGAATCGTTCCATTTGCGCACATCCCAAGCCTAATATGCGGAGATCCGGAGAAATCAGTAATGAGCTAGGGAATTCAGCAGTTAAAATAAGTTCTCCCTCTGATCCAAAAAAAAGGGAGTAATTTCTTCTGCAAGAATACGAGAATTACCAAGAGCAAATCATATCATTTGCCTCCATCTGTAATGTTGCCGAAGACATTTTTGATGGCATAGTCAGTGAATGCCCAGCAGCAAGAACATAAAATAAGGGCCCTTTTGGTACAGTTATCACCAAATATCTGTTGACAACTTCCACAAACTTTTCGATTCTACCTACAAGAATCAGATTAACACACAAAAACTGACTTAAGGTGAAAAAGAGATGAAAATTTAAGCAGATGAAGGACAAGAAAAGCATCACGGTGTTTCCTCAGCAGCATCAAGAAAGTGGCATTTTGAATCTCCCAGAAAAAGATGTTCACTTGAACGAAGTATGGCCAGTCAAGATATGAGCAAGAAATATTCTGTGAAAAATGCCATGTTCACCCTATTTCAGAGTTCATTGAACAAGAGCGAAAATACAATACATAAGGAAATGGGTGATTACATGAAGCATGACCGTGTCATGATCTTGTCCTCGTTGCCAGATGAGGACGATAAACACGCATGGGAACTTAATTCTTTTGGCCCCCATCATCAACAGCCATGGAATTGACGATGAATACCCAGAAAAGAAAATATTTGTGAAGCAATTGGTAGGGATCTGAATGTTACTGGAGTCGAAGAGAATTAGGAGAAGGTTAAGGCCATGCCAATTAGAACACCAATCTGAGATGAAGAGTCGAGACTTACAGGGTCTTTCTTCGGGATGACAAACATGAAGTGGAACTTGATACTTTTGTCCGCAATTATCGATAGCCATCAAAGAAAAAAAAAATTATAAAGCGATCGGTGGGTATTTCAATGTTACTGGAGTTGAAGAGAATTAGGAGGAGAAGGTTAAGGCCTTAACACATTTTTATCAGCATCTCAGCGCATGCCCAGCAGCAAGAACACATATGAATCAACAAATAAATGTTGACCGCTTTGAAAAACTTTTCAATTCCATCTATAAGAATCAGATCAACATGTGAAAACTTACTTGAGGCAAAAAAGAAAAAAATGTGAGCAGATGAAGGAAAAGAAAAGCATTACAATTTTTTTTTTCACCCAGCATCAAGAAAGTGCATTGACGAGAATCTCTAATAAGAGATGTACACTTGAACAACGTCTGGACTGGAAATATATGAACAAGAAATATTCAGTAAAAAATGCCATGTTCATACAATATCTGAGAGTCTAATGAACAAGACTGAAAACAGAATACAAAAGGATACAGATAATTACATAAAGCAAAATGCCATGTTCACACAATATCTCAGAGTTCATTGAAAAAGACTGAAAATACAATACAAAAGGAAACAGATGATTACATAAAAGATGGCCTTGTCATGATCTTGCGCTCATTGCTAGATGACGATGATAAACACACACTGGAACTTGATTCTTTTGGCCCCAGTTATCAACAGCGATGGAATAGACGATTAATACCCAGAAAAGAAAAGAAAAACTATGAAGCAATTGATAGGGATTTCAACATTACCGGACTGGAAGAGAATTAGGAGGAGAAGGTTAAGGCCTTACACGTTTTTTAACAGCATCGTCAGTGCATGCCCAGCGGCAAGAACATACAAGAGGATCCTGTTGATACAGTCATCAACAAATACGTGTTGACCACTTTCACAAAACATTTCGATTCCACCTATAAGAATCAGATCATCACGCGAAAACTTGTTTGAGCCTAAAAAATGATGAAAAGTTGAACAGATGAAGGAAAGGAAAGAGGCATCGCCAAGAATCTCCCATAAAAGATGTTCACTTGATCAAAGTCTGGACCAACAAGATATGAAGAAGAAATATTCTGGGGCAAATATTTTCAGAATTCATTGAACAAAACTGAAAATAGAATACAAGAGGCAACGGATGATTACATAAAGCATGCCCGTGTCATGATCTTGCCCTCGGTGCCAGATGACGATGATAAACACGAACAGGAACTCAATTCTTTTGGCTGCAGTCATCAATAGCCACGGAATTGATGATGAATACCCAGAAAAGAAAATGTTTACGAAGCAATGGGTAGGGATCTGAACGTCACCGCAGTCGAAGAGAACTAGAAGGAGAAGGTTAAAGCCATATCAATCCCAACACCAGTCTGAAATGAGAGAGTCGAGACTTATAGGACAGAGAGAGCGGGACAAGAGAATGGGAGAGTGTTGGGGGATGTGAAGGGTGGAGCGAGAGGTGTTTCAAGTAGCGAGAAAATGGCGGTGGAATTTGAAAGACGGTTAAACGGCGGGTGGTTGACAGTTGGTACTCTAAAATTATGATTTTCATTTTTATTTGGAAAATAATGTAAGGATTCTATTGTTTTTCTTACTAGTGTTTTTTTTATGCAATTTGATCCAATGGCAACACTTTCTATATATTAAACTACTCTATAAAGAAAAGTTTTGATTTAAATTTATGCTTTTTTGTTTTGCTAAACATCAATGTCATTTTCGATCAAAATAAAAAAAAAACATATCAATGTCATTCAATGATATATAACATTTTGGAAGTGCTGATTACCGAATTTGCGAAAATTGTTAACGCATTGAAAGTTATAATGTCTACAATTGATCGCTAAAACATCATTAGTACCTTATCTATTATAAAAAAAATTATATCAATCGTCATTTATCAATTATCAGGACATTGGATCAAACCTTCAATCCAAAACTAAAGTCGTCCCTAGCTTAGAACTCTTGACCCGCCAATCCTTCACAACAAGCTTTGCCAGTTACCGGATGTAGCCGATTTACAAGTGATGTGAGTGAAAGAATTCAAAGAGAATAATTGTAAAAAAAAAAAATTTAAAGCGATAGATAATTTTTCAATTTATTCCTAAACTTTTCAATGATTTGCTAACCTCATTCCATTTAAATTGGTAGAAATGACTACACTAGTAAATTGTTAAAAAATTGACAATTATTTTAAAACTGAATTGACTGCTCTACAATAGATTTACGATTTTTTCTGACAAATTTTCCCGAATTCAGAGTGACACATCAATAAGCATAACAACCAATTGGTGGGGGCGGAAAGCTGAGAGGGAAACGATAATTGGAAAGAACGGTAAAAAGGGAAAATCAAATTATTGTTATTATTATTATTAAGGGGAAATTATGAAAATTATTTGGGGGGGGGGGGGAATTATATTCTCTTTCTTTCTGCAAGTTTATGGGCTATTAAAAATTTCGTTTAGATCAATTAATCAAAGATATTTTATAGATTCTGATGCACCGATAAGAAATGCGATAGGAAGTCACTACTTTAAAAGATGAATTTTTCATCATTTTAATATGCTTAATTAGTATATCTGGAGGCACTCGTTAACAAGATTCATTTATTAGAACACTCCTTAATTCATTCAAATGATGTGAAATCGTAAGCAGGGGGTGTAAATATCGACATTGCATTGGCGATCCATCTTAGTTGAAGGGACAAAAAATGACCATCTTATGGAAAAACGCTCGACAAAACATAAGCTAACCCAACATGAATATCTTTACTCAGAAGGAGGAATTGGATCCTGGTCTTTATAGGGAATGATTCTCATAGGAACTCCCATGGCGGATGTTCACATCCTGTTGGTAGCTAATCAAAGAAGTTTGCACTTTTACAAGGAAGGAGAGAGATAGATTGTCTAGTTGTTGACAATAAAGTTCGCATGATGTTAGGTGATCGATTTCCTGGCTTGTTTTCGTGCCTTGTATGGCTTAGGCACACTGTACAGATTCGATCCTCCGGCATTTTTCCTTGGGCAAAGAATCTCATGTCTTAAGCTACTCACCATGTTTCATGCTTCCGCGTATCATGCTCCATGATCTTATTATTATTGGCAAATGTTGCGTTGTCATCAGGAAAGCTGAAAGATTAACCGTCTATCGAACTTGCTCCCTTGGCCACGAGCAAGGTAGCCTATCCTAGCTTACTAGACTTTGCAAGGGAAAGAGAGAGAAAGAGAGAGATGTTGAGAGGTGAGATGAAGAGGAAAGAAAGTGGGACCCGCACAAAAAACCAAAATAAAACACGAAGGAAAGTTTAACATGCTGAAAGATGGGACCCACACAATAGGTGAAATTGTCAAAACACTTTGTTGGGGAGTGTTTTAGCCAAACTAGGAGTGAAAAAAGCGTGGCCCTAAATATTTTATTTATTGGGTTGTTATTATCCCACCCAAAATACTCCATCAATCCAAAAACTAATGATCCATTTAGAAAAAATCCTAGAAGCACTCCCCAAACCTTTACCCGACAGCAAACATCCCCGCCCCCCTTGTTACCCGTCATGGCTGCACATTGCCACCGCCTCGCTCATTATCGTCGCCCCTTCTTCTCTCTCTCTCTCTCTCTCTCTCTCTCTCTCTCTCTCTCTCTCTCTCTCTCTCTCTCCAGAGTGACCGTGGCCTCGAAAGGACACGACGACCTCAAATTGAGATCATCGCAGTATCCGTAACCTTGATCTAAGCTTTCCCGGCTTGCCTGACCTCGGATCAAGTTTGTCTGAAAGACCTTCATGAGGTCATCAATGGCAGCAAAGCACCTTACATCGAGGTTGCCATGTGAGGTTGCTCATTAAAGTCGTGGAGAGAGAGAGAGAGAGAGAGATTGGTGGGAGGGTGTCCATTTTGAGGTTTATGGTCATTTCGTGTGATGGGGATTTAGTCCGAGATGCAACGTGGTAAAATTAGAGGAATTTTAAAGTGGTAAAGCGGTAAAATGTTAAAAGGGGTTGTCGATTTTTTCTTTTAAAAATTATTTGTCACCGTTTCATAAGATGCTCTCGGAGATGACTAAAGAAAGTCTAACAATTAAAGACATGATTAAATTGTTATTGATGTCCTAAATAGAACACACGTGAAAAGCATATGATTAAAGCACGAGCAGTTCGAGGAAGGCCTACAAATTTCGTTTTCTTTCCTCGTCCAACCCATCTTTGGTCAACGTTGATGGGCAGCATATGACCTAACCAAATTTTTTGTCTCTGTTCCAACAACGCGACAACAGTAATCTAATTCTTGACCGAGGGTGATTATCACTCCGTCAAGATTAAGTTTAAAAGCAAGGTCTTAGAGAGCATGAAAGTTTCCATAACAACCTCTGATGGACCATTTTGGCATAGGATTAGGTGCAGATATATGCATGTGTCAGTGGTCACCAAACTTAATGGTTGTTACATCTGTATTAAATTTCATCCTTGAATGATTTGACTTGATTGACTTAGTTCTTTCTGTTTGCTCCTTATGTTTCTAACAAAATCAGATTTTGCGACAAATGAGAAACGATGTGGCCATACTAACACTGGATGGTCGTGGGTCACCCATTTGCACTGCTGCTGAAGATGCAAGATTATCATCTCTTGTTTCTCTTGATGGCATAATGAAGCAAGTCAAGGTTGAAACTGTTCTTTGTACTTATTTCTCACGTAGATGTCCAGTCTATGTACAAAGTAAGTAGGCTGGTTGATTTTGAGCAGAATATAATGAGACAATCATCTGTCAACACCTTGAGCAAAAGTAAGAAGGCAGCAATGCTAGCATCTCTGGATGAACTTGCACAGCGGATGCCTTCCCTTCTCCACATTGATCGTCCTTATGCCCAAAAATAAATCTCTGATATCTGTAATGCTATTGAGGTTTGTTAACCTTCAAAAAATCTCAATTCTGTAGATTTTGTTATTTGAGTTACAGTGGAATTCATGCGCATCTATACCATATGGCTAAGAACCATGCAGAGTCTCATAAAACCTGACAATGATTGTGAGTATTTAGTAAAATTAGATCAGCAAGTAAAATGATGGATGATATGGGGAATGTCCTATAGATCTGCGTAACAATAATAACAAAGTTCTTGCAAATATTCAGACCACAAGGTTTTGATGACAACCTCTGATGGACCATCTCAACCAAACACTTGGACCATCAGAAACTTGTCATCAAAACCTTATGGTTTGAATCTTTGCAAGAACTTTGTTATTATTGTTACGCAGATCTATAGGACATTCCCCATATCATCCATCATTTTACTTACTAATTTAATTTTACTAAATACTAACAATCATTGCCAGATTTTATGAGACCTTGCATGGTTCTTAGCCATTTGGTATAGATGCGCATGAATTCCACTGTAACCCAAATAACAGAATCTATAGGATTGAGATTTTTTGAAAGTTAACAAACCTCGACAGCATTACAGGCATCAGAGATTTGTTTTTGGGCACAAGGACGATCAATGTGAAGGAGGGAAGGCATCCGCTGTGCAAGTCCATCCAAAAATGCTAGCATTGCTGCCTTCTTACTTCTGCTCAAGGTGTTGATGGATGATTGTCTCATTACGTCTTGCTCAAAATCAACCAGCCTACTTACTTTGTACATAGACTGGACATCCACGTGAGAAATAAGAACAAAGAACAGTTTCAACCTTGACTTGCTTCATTATGCCATCAAGAGAAACAAGAGATGATAATCTTGCATCTTCAGCATCAGTGCAAATGGGTGACCCATGACCATCCAGTGTTAGTATGGCCACATCGTTTCTCATTTGTCGCAAAATCTGATTTTGTTAGAAACATAAGGAGCAAACAGATAGAACTAGGTCAATCAAGTCAAATCATTCAAGGATGCAATTTAATACAGATGTAACAACCATTAAGTCTGGTGACCACTGACACATGCATAGATCTGCACCTCATCCTACACCAAAATGGAACACAAGACCTCCACCTGCATATTAATATTATTCACAGATGGACCCTAAGTCCATTAAGGAAAGTCACTCAATTACATGTAATAGAGATGAGTAAAAGCGCCACTGTCTCTAGTTTGTGCATTTATCAAATGAACATAGTTTAAGAATGACTCCAATACTTATTTTTCTAATTAAGCAAGGGTTGATCTTTGGCACACCTCTCTTTGGATGCAAACACACAATTTGTAATCTACCAACTAAAGTACCTTCAACATAGCTGTCAAATCAAGATACGTATCATGAATCAAAATCTTAAATTTATGAATATCGGATCGACAATAGAAACAAATATTATCGTAAGATTCGGTAGAGCTCCTAAAATTAAAATTGTGCCAGGCATTTTTAAATTTTGTAAACAATGTAATAAAATATGAAATGAGTAAGATTTATGATCCGTGACGTGGAAAACTAAAATTCAAGTATAAGTTATGATCCTATGCATAAGAAGATAATTTCCCACTGTTTTATTAACAAAAGGATTACATTCAAAGGTAAAATACAAATTTCTATGTCATTGACTCATTTTATTTAGTCTTCTATTGTAAAGTACAAAGCGTACTTTCAATTATTTTGTTACTATCAAAATATTGCCCGCAGATTAAAATGCAACAAGATTTACATTATTTTATAGGAAAACGTACAAAAAAAGAATCACTTGCATAGACAAATACGCAAAGAATCGTAGATTCACAGGTGAAGCGACAGATTCACTTGCGATTTAGGAGATACCAATTGACCTAATAGATACATATCGCTTAGACCTTGAATCCAATCGAACCATACAATGCAAATCAACATTCAACCAATTGCGATCTCTTATCCCTTCTCATTTTGTCAGTTTCTTCCCTATTTTATTTGGCCAACAGCGGTTTCATGTCATTTTTGGACAATGTTTGTCGAACTAGATATTGACAAAAGAAATGTTTATCATCCCTTGCCCCCCCCCCTCTCTCTCCCAATGATACCATGATCTATAGACACATGGCTTATTACATCCTCTACCCATCTCTAACTCTCGTTAGGGACAATCAATCCTATTGCCGTCACTAATGAGAAGGACTGAGTCACGTTGTGCAACGCAGCTTCGCCCCCTTCCCACCGCATAACTTTCTGAATAAGAAAAGAAAAGATCCACCGACAAGGGCAGAGGAGATCAGCAACAAAAACCATCGTTCTATATATATGTGTGTGCACACACGAGCGTCACTTTTAGATTAACTACTATTTAAGAGTTCATATATCCATTCATAATTATGTTAAATTAGTATATATAGGCCCAAGTAGTGAATATGGAAGAGTACCTGTCTTCTCTTATCAACAAAGGATTCGAGATCTGAACGAAGCTTTGCCACATGTGCCAAGTCTTCTGCCTCTTCTGTCGCCAAGGTTCCAGGAATATCCTGATGTAACCCATGGAGATTAACATCATCTTAATAATAATTGCAGTCATTTGTTCAAAATTATAGCAAATATGCTGCAGTGACATAATTGATGCATCCAATTGATGAAGTCCACCGTTGATCAACACCTACCTTCAGGTCCTGTAATTGAGAAGTATAAACCCTCTTAGTATGATCTGATAGAAGCTGACCGAGAGCGTCTGTTTTTGGGGGCATAGCAATGCCAAGTCCAGCCATCCAACCATTCATAATGGCAGTGGAGAATTTTTCCAACTGACTGGTTCCTCTCATTACATCATCTACAGTCATAGAGAGGAACTCAAAGTTCTTTACAAGCCAAAAGTTAATCTGATGTCGCAGCACATCAGCTGGAGTATGCGCAAAAAGGGCAGCAAGGTACTTATTTCCAGTAGAAAAGCTTATAGCCTCTTTGGTTATTTCTCTGAGTTTTCCTCCTGTGACATGTTGCCACCAAGTTTCCTAAAAAGGGGTTATAGCATTCGGTAAAAAAGTGAAAGCTTGAAATATGGAGAAGTCAATATCCCAGATAATAACCATCTATAGGAATAAATGAGCGAGAAGCTCATGATATAAAGTTAAATGTGGCCAGACTGAAGATGCCCTTCAACGTAGTTCTGTTCTTATCATTAGTTTCTATTTGGTTTTAGATTCATGGCATCTGTATCTTTCACGTCTTTCAAAAGACTAGCAACACTAGAAGAACAGCGCGAACCTGCTTGATACCTCAAAGCTTTAAGAAAACTGAAGAAAAATTTTTCACAGGCTTTATGTTGACTTTGAATCCCTGGATCTGCTCCTCAACATACCCTGATCTGCCATGGCTGTTACCTCGGCTAGAGCTTCTACTACGTCCAGAATTTGCTTTTTCTAAGTAGCAATCAACAGGCAAAACCTACAGTTCAAAGAGTGACAACAAGCACCAGGGGTAAAATGAAATGTTTGGTCAGATGTATAAAAAACCAGATAACATGCATATTATAAAATGCTGACGCCGGAAATTGGAGCCTAAAGGAGGTATCAGAAATTGTTACATTGATAGACTGCAGCTCTGGTGATCTAGTAAGCAAAGACCGAATATACAATATCCTGGCATGTGAGACAAGCATGGTATCCAGAAAGCTCCTCTGTTCCATTCTACGAATAAACGAAAAAAGAGCATCTCTAATTTCAGAAAGAATCTCACGATCTCTGGGAGCATCTGCCCTGGCTACAGCAACAAAAACCTGCACTACCATAATATTGGCAATTAACTATGATATAATTTAAGAGGTTCACCATTATCAACAGAAATAACATAATTATGCAGAATGGAACAAATACTAAATTAGATGACCATGCCATAAACAGCAGCAGTATCTTTCTATTTTTGAAACATTAATTCACAAGCATGCTGTAATTCTTTCTAAAATAGTAAAAATTGTCATTCAAGCCCAATTTGTGGAGACCGGAAATTGTATATTCATGAAATATACTGTACTTGCAATTACTTCTTTTTAGCTTTTTGCTCAATACTTTTGTTTTAGCATTTGAGCTTTGAGTTTTATTTGATATTGAGAACATCAAATGTTTAAAGACATAGCATTGTCACTTAGATATATTTGAACTCATGTAGAATCATTTAAAAATTACGAAAACGTACTATTCAGAAGAGAAAACCAAAAGCTACTTTTTGGTCTTTCACAAAATGAATGGAAACACACTCAATAAGAAACGCAAGTGAACAATTTTGAGATAAAAATTAGAAGATAAAGTAAGAAACTATTACCAATCACTATTTTTCTCTACCAAAGACAAAGCACACCAATTGACAATGATTCGATCATGAAAGTACTACCTACAAAAGGATAAAACTTTATACATGTTGAATGACAAACCGGGGATGAAAGATCCATCAGAAGTTTTTTTCCTTTCCACTTAATCAACACGTGATTGAGCCCTCATTATTTTTCAAATGCACAGGAATATCATTAAGCAAGCATACCAACTTCAAAAGCCTGTCTCCTTCATCAGAAATGGCAACAGGATCAGCATACTTTTCTGGATCAAAGTCATTCAATGCCGCAGTCAGGAATTCTCCCTCTGGGGTAGTTTTAACTTTCTCAGAACTTGTTCTGACCAGAGTAACTGAACCGGTAAACTTTTCAGCAGTTAATGGCGAAGGAACAACATTGAGAGTATGTCCAACAATGTTGTTATTTGTCCTGGAAAAACCAAAAATGGAAGAATGGACAATGTATAACATGCTGTGGGTTAGAATAACACAAAGCAATGTTCATCTCAGAAACGTACCGAGATGGGATATTTGCTGTTCCTTTTGATAATGGCCTTGATATCTAAAAAGATTGACAAGATTGTCAGAAATCTGAGAAAGTATCCTTACCAAAAGAAACAAGTTAACTGAAGAGCACCGTGCATAGTCACCCAAAAATATAGAAAAGTTTAGTCAATGGAGTAGAGGCCTCCAAATATGAAAAACCAATACAGCCCTTGAAAACAATTGAGGAAGCAGACAAGTCAAACACCCTTCACTTTAGCCCACGAGTTAAACGAGGCCGAGTTGATTCTTAGTCAGCATGGATGAACTCAAATGAAATTTTACTGCGTGTTCAAAGGTTTAATCTAAACGAATTTTAATTTCCCTAAACATATTATTGCCAAATTAATTGTCAATGCAGCTCTAACCTAAAGATGACCTGAATTACACCACCTTTTGTGACCCAAATTATACACCCCCAACTCGTATAAATTGGACCATGCAGGCAGCTATACAAATGATTAAGGATGTATTAAACTACCATGAGCAGATTTCACACTCTCACAAGTATTTCAAACCATGAGCTCCTAATGCTATCAAACTGACACCAGGTAAGACTTGACATTCTCCTATATGTACATTTGGACCTCCAAAAATTTTATTCCATTCTGCATGGAGAACAGAAAACACTTTCTCTGACTGGAGAGAGCAAAAAAAATCGTCAGTTGATGCACACAACGATACATGCAAATGCTGCAGTAAATTTCATATTATAGCTTCTGCAAGTATCTTTTCATCCATCGCATCTGCCAGTTCAGCACCCATGAGAACTCTACAACTTGCAAACAAGTCACAACCGGATTACTAACATGGATCTCATCTTATCACAATAGAAAGCAGCTGAAAGCAGAAGAGCAAAGGTTCAACAACATCTTTGCAGAACAATGACCATAAGCAAACCTACTGACTTGCACTCGAAATTATAAACCAATAACTGAGGCAGTGAAGATTAGGCACAACTGGGCTACTCCAATCTGAAGTCTGAACAACTGTGGATCCACTCAAGCCCTAGGTGGGACCTCACAGTGGTCTACAGCTGCTATGCAACCCGAGAGCCATTGCAGCTCTTAAAAAGAAGAGGATAAAGAGAGCAATAGTCACAGATATGAACTGAATACAGCACTAAAAGAAACTGAGGTTCTACAAAAGTCCATCTACAGTTTTTCCCCTGCATCATGGCACTGTTAGGTAAAATTATAGTACTAACAGGAATAAGAATTTATTTGGGGTGAAATGCTCAACGAAGCTTTTTCTGTGAGTCTATCAAATAGTTTCCCATTTCCCTCATGCAAACTCTGCGAGAGTAATTCATTGTTACAAGCATCAAGTCTTATCGACATCCAGATAGAGACTGCATAAACACCGTGATTTATAAGAAATTAACTGCTTACGAGTGTGTTCTAAATTTGCCCGTTATGCAACTACAATTTTCCCAACATATTGCCCACATAAAATTTAGACGTGTTGTGAAAAATGAAGCCCATTGTTTGGCAAACACAGTCACAGCTATCAAACTACACATGCATATAAAAAACAAACAGATCATTTCAAAAATATGCTGATCACCTCAAGCCAAAGTGTCCATAAGATTAACTTATGCTTTCATGTTAGTTTCCAACATTAACAACTGATCTGCTTCGGTACTGTTCTATTGACAAAGCAATTGTTCCATATAGAATTGTTACAGCTGCTCCTTTCGATGAATAAAATATAATCACGATATTTCATGCTTTTATAAAGTAATTTGGATTTGCTACGGTCACTAGCACTGGAAGCCACTAGCCCTGGTTCTGATTTCAGATTCAATTGGTTGTTAGTATCTTCCTTGTAAACATGTGAGCAACACGACCTTAATGCCCATCTTTACCACTCTCACAATGCCTCCATCCCCACCGAAACAAATAACATAAAAAATACAGAAAGTGCAAACGAAAAAGAAGAAAGATAAACAACATAACTCCTTTAATGACTGCCTGGCACATCACAGCTGAGGAAACCACCAACTGAATATACTGTCGTCCTTTAACCAGAAAAGAAAAGGCAAAATACCAAACATATCCATTTCTGGTGGGATAATTTTCTCATGGAAAATAATTGAAAGAATTACAGGATCAGCATAAAGCAATTAGGCATATAGGCACACCGACTCTAGTAATTGTTACTTCAGATCACAAGAAAGCAACACCTAATAGGGGAAACAAGACCGCGAGTTTTTCTCTTCTCATGTGCGCACGAGGGAAGAGGAGAGAGAGAGTATTTGGAGGCAGGAGGAAAAGAGCAGCAAACTTAGCATATAGAATTGATCGTACAACAGAATATCCATGTGAATTAGCATACCCCAAATAATTCATCAAATTTTTTTAGCTCCTCTTCAAATTTCTTGGTCACTATTGAAGAAACCATTCTATCACTAACAGCTTCCGGAAGTGATTGTACTTCAAGGCCTGAATCTACAGCACATTTTGACTTAGTCTCACTTGAAAGAAGGGCGTCATTAAGCGGATGCTCTAGGCTTCTAATCTTGGCCTGCATCACGAAGATAAGGGCAAGGGAAAATGTCATTACAAGAGTTGCATTTAACCCGGAAGGAGAAGATGTCATATCACATATCTGACTTTCCAGCATTGGATGACCATAAGCCCAAAGCATTATCACAGACAAGAAGTGCAGCAAGTATATATTTTTCGACATCTAAGTGAAGTCAGATGCTAATTAAAGCAAAAAGAGGGAAAACGATTCATGCAAGGACAAGAAGATGCAAAAACTAGTTTCCAAATGACTTGGATGCACTATCCCTCTTTAGAAAAGTAACTAAGTGACCAGATAACGTGAAACCCAGATACGGCATACGGACCATGACATAAAAATGAAAAGCAACCGACCAGCTTAAGAGATACAAATTGTCTAGTGCATTCCCATTATATGTTATTGCAGCAGCACTATGTGTACCAAACTGAGGTACATAAGAACACCCTCACGCACTTTTGTGGATGCTGAGACAGCATCTGCAAGCCCAAAGACACATACACCAATGTGAAAGCATGGGCACACAAGCACATGCTCCCACTTAAACTACCATAGAGCAGATTTCACACTCTCACAGGTAGTTCAAACCATGATCTCCTAATGCTATCAAACTGACACCAGGTAAGGCTTGACATTCTCCTATATGTACATTTGGACCTCCAAAAATTTTATTACATTCTGCATAGAGAACAGAAAACACTTTCTCTGACCGGAGAGAGCAAAAGAAATTGTCAATTGATGCACACGATGACATATGCGAATGCTGCAATAAATTTCACATTATAGCTTCTGCAATTATCTTTTCATCCATCGCATGTGCCAGTTCAACACCCATGAGAACTCTCCAACTTACAAACAAGTCACAACCGGATTACTAACATATATCTCATCTTATCACAAAGGAAAGCTGCTGAAAGCAGAAGAGCGAAGGTTCAACAATAGCTTGGCAGAACAATGACTATAGGCAAACCTAATGACTTGCACTGGAAATTATAAACCAATAACTGAGGCAGTGGAGATTAGGCACAACAGGGCTACTCCAATCCGAAGTCTGAACAACTGTGGATCCACTCAAGCCCTCGGTGGGACCTCAAAGTGGTACTGTTCTATTGACATAGAAATTGTTCCATATAGAATTGTTAACAGCTGCTACTTTCGCTGAATTAAATATAATCACGATATTTCATGCTTTTATAAAGTAATTTGGATTTGCTACAGTCACTAGCACTGGAAGCCACTAGCCCTGGTTCTGATTTCAGATTCAATTGGTTGTTAGTATCTTCCTTGTCAATATGTGAGCATCCGCTTAATGACGCCTTCTTTCAAGTGATTGTACTTCAAGGCCAGAATCTACAGCACATTTTGACTTAGTTTCACTTGAAAGAAGGGCGTCATTAAGCGGATGCTCAAGGCTTCTAATCTTGGCCTGCATCACGAAGATAAGGGCAAGGGAAAATGTCATTACAAGAGTTGCATTTAACCCGGAAGGAGAAGATGTCATATCACATATCTGACTTTCCAGCATTGGATGACCATAAGCCCAAAGCATTATCACAGACAAGAAGTGCAGCAAGTATATATTTTTCCACATCTAAGTGAAGTCAGATGCTAATTAAAGCAAAAAGAGGGAAAACGATTCATGCAAGGACAAGAAGATGTAAAACTAGTTTCCAAATGACTCGGATGCACTATCCCTGTTTAGAAAAGTAACTAAGTGACCAGATAACGTGAAACCCAGATACGGCATACGGACCATGACATAAAAATGAAAAGCAACCGGCCAGCTTAAGAGATACAAATTGTCTAGTGCATTCCCATTATATGTTCTTGCAGCAGCACTATGTGTACCAAACTGAGGTACATAAGAACACCCTCACGCACTTTTGTGGATGCTGAGACAGCATCTGCAAGCCCACAGACACATACACCAATGCGAAAGCATGGGCACACAAGCACATGCTCCCACTTAAAGGCGCACAAAGACCACATGCAGACACCAACATCTCGGTACTTCAACAAAGCATTGGAGCCATATCAATTGTCTCCCATCATATACAAACTGATATTATATCGACTTTTTTCAGTAATATTTGGCGGTTTATTTGACAGAAATAGGACCGTTGTCAAAACTTTCCAGGAACAATTATAGCCATAAAAAGAGCATATTTCAAGAGCTCCAAGAGGCAAATCCTGAGAATCCAAGATCCATAAAAGAACGGGAAAGCATATGACTCGCAAGCTGTCGCCGAAAGTGCTCTCTCAAGCTCAGCACCACAACAGGCAATCTCCCACTCAATCGGAGCAAAAGCAAAGCGAGGCAATCGGAGCACTGCAAATACCTCGAGGACCTTGAAGGCATTCGGCCTCTGCTGATCGGCGGCGTCGATCGAGGACGACGCCTTCCGCGGAGCGAGACGAGAGGATCGGCTAAACCTTAAGAGAGAGAGAGGGCCTTCGCTTCCCTCTACAAAAAATGAAAAAAGAATATCAAAAGAGAGAGAAAGGAAAAAGATTAATAATAAGAATATCACGCGTCGCTCTAGATGCTTCCATCATTTGTTACCTATTCTGCCGTCGACCCGATTAATTAATTTTTTTTTTTATATCAGGGAGAGAAAATGAAATTTCATTTTCAGGGATGAAGGGCGCGGGGCAGGACAGGGTGCGCGGGATTTGTTTTTTTTTAGGGTTTTGACCCCTTGACCTTGTGAGTTCGATAACTGTTCAAAGTCGTGGACTCAAAAAAACATGGGAAAATTTCAAATAAAGCCCCAAAGTGGATGACTTTTCTCAAAAGAGGACCCGAAGTTAACGTTGTCTCAAATAAGGGCCTTAAGTGGTTACTAAGTTTTAAATAGGGGCATGAAATGATTATTTGGTCTCAAACAGGGGTCTGAGCTTACCGACCGGTCAAATGTTCGCCGGTCGGCGAGCATGTGCTTATTCCGGTGGCACGGGCAAGGGTATTTTTGTCCGAAGCCATTTCTTTTTTTTTTGTTTTTTTTTCTTTTCCTTTTTTACTGTTCATCTTCTTCATGCTGGGACCAAGATCGTGAGCATCATCCTCGTCATGGTCATGGTCATGGTCAGGTCATCAATGGCGGCCACACGACCCATCCTGTCCATGTGGTCTCCCTCACCTCCAGCACTTACGGCATGCTCAGGCTGGACAACGACGAGCGAGGTTTGTCTTCGCCACCGACTCCCCCGCAGCAACAAGAAATCACCGTACAGAGCAGAAGATTGAAGGTAGGGTCGCCGGCTCGCGGCGAGGAAGCCCTGAAGTCATCAATGTGTGGGAGCTCATGGAAGGCCTCGATGCCGGCGAACCAAAATCGGAAGACTTCGAGCCCGAGGCCGCGGGGACTGCTCCGAGGTCTCGCGAGCATCGACGCGAAGACTCCACTCAAGTTCATGAACCAGATTGTTTCTTCGAGGAAGGCAAACACTTATGGAGGCAAGGAAAACAAGGGGAACGCAGAAAATGGGTCGAATCAGGTACGGGGAGATCCGATGTCATCCCGATTCGTAATCAATCAACGCCTGAATCGCCTTCCCACTCTTCAGATTTAGATCTAGAACTTGAAGTTCTGACGGCGTCGAGCTCGATAGCGAGGAGGTAGCTGAAGAACTGACGTTGCTGGCGTTGAGGAGGCCCAGATATTGGCTGGACAGGGCTCAGAGGTCCATGGTAGCAGAGACGGCGAAGGTGAGGCCATGGCCGTTGAGATTCGAGTGCTCGGTGACTGCGATGAAGACGAAGGAGGAGACATCGCCACCCTTTGGGTTTTTGAACTGGAACGGGAGTAATAGAAAGCGTGGCCCATCAGGCGACTCGCCTCATTGGTGAGCTTGAGGACGCCATTGTTGTTGAAGAAGAAGAAGAAGGTGAACTCAAGAGCTGCAACTTTCCTCCAAGCGCAAGCACGAAGAATATGAACAGTGAACAGATAAAAAAAGTAATATCTTTGGACGATTATGCCCCTAATTGTGTCGCCGGAAGATTTGAGGTCCTTATTTGAGACTAAACGGTCACCTCGGATCCTTATTTGAGACAACATTAACTTCGGGTCCTTTTTTAAGAAAACCCATCCACTTTGAGGCCTTATTTGAAACTTTCCCAAAAAACATTATTGAATGTTAGACTTTGGACACTTAAAAAAATATACTCGGCCTAGACATTTTAGTCGATGATTTTTTTAAGCTGCGGAACAGTAACCGTAATGTCTTAAGACGAACAATTTTTTGCCGTACTAAACCTTCGTAATACAAGTTCCATTTCAACGGTGCTTTCCGTGCTCAAGTTCCAAGGCAGCATCGTTTTACGATCCACCTAGATAGTACATGTGTGTTTATGCATATTAATCTCAAATGTATCCAGTAAAGTATTTGGTGATAGGATAGGGAATCTCTTCACTATATGTAAGTTCAAAACTTTATATAATTTGATAAGTGCTTCGAGAGCACGTGGTTTATTAGGTTTTGAAATTTTTTCACTGCATGAAAGATGTCATGATATGGGCAGGGTCCAACAACGAGGCTTTATTTTTTAAGATGCCAGGCATTAATGTTTTCATTTCTAATGTTAGATCTGACATATGATTCAGACATTCCTTATATTTTGTCCGTTTTATTACGTTATCATAAGTCAAATATGGAATATCAAGTGCTGTCAAATCGCAACCTATTTAGGCCCCGTTTGATTCAGCACCGCAATTATAACCTCCATGATTAGGAAGCTCTTTACATCAGACCGCTCAACATATCCAACAACACGCTTTGATGTCATAGGAAAAGGATCTCATACTCCTGTATGAATCGGTCGAACAAGATTAAGCAGATTAGTCGTCTCCATCACCATAAGCCTTGTCGCCATCGTCGTCCCTATAGTCGTTGTCGTCTCCTTGGCCAGGTTCAACATCGCCACCGTTGCCCTACACTGAAGGAATGTTGTCCACCTCGTTCAGCATCTCTGTTTCGTCTAATCGATATTCGTCCTTCTTCGGTCTCATGGTTTCCAAATTTTCATCTGACAAAAACGAGCCATGGGGCTTGGAAACCTGCAACAAAACAGTTCACTTACGAGATAAAGAGGAGCGTGGAGGAACTAAAAGGCCTTCCATAGTGTTTAAGTTAAAAAGCAAACGAGACATAAGAAACAATGTCCCAAAATAGTTGTCACGGGGAGCATAAGATGACTTGTAATCAATACAGAAAATCTGACTACCAAGCCCCGGGGAATGCGCAGTACTACGAGGGAAGCTCCACGTTTCCAGGCTACTTAAATGTACAATGGTACACAATGAGAATTCATAAAGCTTGGTGGAGAGACTGACCTTAAACAATCCGCCACTCTCGTTAGCAGGTTCTACTAGGTTGCCCGAATGTTCGTCATTTTTCAACGTGGATGCAGAACCCACCACCTGGAGACAAAGTGAAGAGGTTCCTCGCTCCTAAAGTCGAACGATCGATCTATATATGCCCGAGATGATAAAAAAACTCATTCCCTTGTGCACATCCTTACCAGTACGGCAGACCTCGATCTGGTGATTGCAACATTCATTCGTTTATAATCCGACAAAAATCCAATACTCTTACTTTTACTTGCCCAAACGCACAAAAAGATCACAACATCCTTCTCCCTTCCCTGAAAAGAAGAACAGAGTTACCCTTTTAGTGAGGAAATGGACACAGAGCCAAGGGTTTGGATTTTAGGATATTTCACAAGAAGAGGCATGCCTCTGAGTGAACAAAAGAGCAGGAAAAAATCATCAAGGAAAAAAAATAGCAAAGGAGAAAGGCCAATCTGAAAGGAAAAGTATTTTGAGTGCTTTTGGCATTACATTCTGTGTCATCAAAGAGACTGTAAAATAGATTGAGAACCAAGAGAAATCTAAGATTGTCATAAATTAACCTTCCAACTCACAATTGTCAATGTAACAGCCTCCATTCTCAGATAAAGGACCTTGCTCCAGCATTAACAAAAAATTTTACATTTTTAAGAGGAGCAAAATAGTACAGAGAGAAATGATGAATGAAAATCCACGAGAATATCTAATCTGGCATGAAAGATTGTGTACGAGGCAATAACTAAGGAATTTGTTCTTTAGTTAATAACATAATAAAAAAACAGCTATAATTCTTTTTCCTTATTTTCGATGAAACATAGATATATCCTAGATATTTATCATGAATAAACACCAATGAGCACAAATTACAATATAGATTCATAGGAAATGCCTACCCGACATCCATCGACAGTGATTATATCCACCACTTCCTTTACCTCCTCCTTGAAAATTTGCTTGAAACGATCATTCAAAAGCTTGACTTGATAATTGTAAGGGGATATCATTGCAAGTCTTGAACTTCACTTGAGCTTGGGATATCTAGTCACCAATTCGAGATACATAGTGACAATAAACTCAACTTCATCAATATTCACCCGCGACCCCCTACCAGATGGCTGGGACTCTTTCCCATGATGTATGTCAAAAAAGCAAAATGGCCCGAAACACCGAAATTCATGCCAAACCCCTTGTGTCTGAATCTTGACATCTGGCCCATCCTCCAGTTCCTCATTATAAAATTCACGTGAAGGAAAGCCTCTTATCTGTCAAAGAAAGAAGAGACGATTTAGGTAAGATATTAAATGATCCAGTAAACAACAAAATAAAAAAAAAACAAGCGCTACAGGTCGTTGCAAGATAAACAAGGCTGAGATAGCACCAGGTTCTTTCTTTTATTATTTTGGTTTGTTTTTTTTTTTTTGGGGGGGGGGGGGCGGCGGAGGAAGGGGAAGTAGCGAGCAAAATAGAGAGAGAGAGAGGACGACAAGATGGAGATCGAAGGCCCTGAAAACGGAAGCTGGTTGAAGGCCCTGAAATCGGAAGCTGATGGCAACAGTGCCACCTGGAGAAGCTTAGAGATGAGAAGCCGGGGAGAAGATGCACAGGGTTTCTCTCACAAGTTTGAATCATAGGCGTCCTTACGGCTCACTAACATTGTGACCCATTAATAAGTCTCACATGTAGTAAAACACCATTATTCTCTAACCTCAGGATGCATCCGATATTGTTCCTTGAGCATAAGAACAGGATAACCAGCCTTCTGGAACCTCTGGAACAAACTCATGCCATACCTAAAATTTCGAAACCAGAAATAGAAAAAAAAAGGAATGAATGATGAAAATTAGATTTAAAGCAGAGGAATGTCCATTCGTAGATGTTAGCAAAGAGGCATAGTAATGTCGTTACAGAATGAGGCAATCTACCCAAATTTGTTGGCTATTGGACAAATCACTGTGGCTGGTAATTGTACTGGATCACCAACCTGAAAAGAAACATGAGGATGTTACATTATCAGCTTAAGCATATGCCTCCGCTAGAATCTGCACAAAAGCACGTGCTTCATTATGTGGATGGCGTCCTTATTCGATGGGACATGAGAGGCAGATAAATGTCTAGAAATTCTAACTGTACCAAAGATACATCAAAAAATCTCTTCTTAAGAGGCAGAGCATCAGAAATGAGCAATTTACCAGGAAAACCTGCTTGCACCCATTAGCCAGTGGAACAAGAGTTGCGGGTTCAACCTAATCAGAAGTACGCAAAGCCAAAGTAAGTTCTTCGGCCATACACCATAAAAGAGTCTTCAGAGGTTGAAAGTACGTTCAACCCCTGAATTGGACTGGATCTGTTTTTTCTCTATTATTTATAGATACAAGGAAAAAGCAACAGGGACAACATTGGCAAGAAGAGGGTGCTTCAGGTGTGACATCATATCCAGATTGTCCGAACAACATAGTTTTGATTCGGTAAACCACCAGAAGAGTACATGACTTGGCAATATCGTGATAAAGCTTCTTAAATTTGGCATTAATTTCTTACATTACCAAGCTGATGCATATGAAGACCATCCTTAAGTTCTTATTTCGTATGCGAACGACTTCCTCAGCATATAATTTTGTCAATCAGATTCAAAGGTAATCTGAGCTTTTGAATGGTATTTACGAAAGAAGCAATTCCAATCTCACGCTTAAAAGAATAAAAGCTCAACCAAAAACACTTTTGAAAGATCAATAGAACAATTTTACATAATCCAGAAGCATTATGAACTTGAAAGAAAGCACATTAAAATGCATCCTGCACGAGGCACTATAGCTCAGATACTTACGGTTCGGGCAGCCTCGTCAATGATAACAACATCAAAACCGTGGTTCAGTCTACTGAATATGGTTGACCCACTGAAGCTCAGGGTGGAAAAGACCTGCCCTTCACATAACAAAATGAAGAAAAATGACATGGAATTTTACTTTCTGATATATGCCCAGTATACATGCAATGACAGCCTCATCCAAAAGTGAAGCCCATATATTGTTTGTATCCGTTCCAGCTACCCCATGACCATGTTTCTGTTGGACGCGCAAATGCTCCCCAAGAGTCGATAGTCACCCGAAAATACAGAATTACAGAAAAATTTCACAACCTGAAAGGTCAAATTATCCAAAAGTTCAACGGCAGAAACGAAGATTTACTAGGTCATCACAACTAGTGGTGGCCACGGTTCGGAACCGGCGGTTCCGGTTCGTGGCCACACATGAACCGGAACCGGAACCGACCCTAGCGGTTCCGGTTCCGGTTCCGAACCGGCCGGTTCCGATTCGGAATTTAAAATTTTAAAAAATAAATTATAAAATAAAAAATAAAATAATTATAAAAATGTGAAATAATGAATTATTCAATATAAATTATAATCAAAATGAAAATTATAGGGGTGATCGGTTCCCGACCGGAACCGGGAATCGAACCGGTAAGACCGGTCTTTTAATTTTAGAATTAAGAATCGAACCGGCAAACCATAGAACTGAGAACCGGACCATTGGTCCGGTCCGATTCTAGGCGGTCCAATGAAACCCTTTGCTCTTAATTAGCAAAGGATCGTAGCCACAAAAGGCATACAACTTCACATTTTCATGGCTTGGCTTGGATTTTATAAACAACTCCTTTGATGGTCTCTTCATTCCCATTCGATGTGGGACTCTTGGCATTTGCATGAAGACAAAGCCAAAAGGCATTCAAGGTAAACTGAGAGTCCCACATCGAATGGGAATGAAGAGACTATCAAATGGGTTGTTTATAAAACTCAAGCCAAGCCTTGCAATTAGAGTTCAATACACCCAAGCCAAGCATTGCAATTGAAAATCAATGCACTTACAATGCATGGCAATTAGAGTTTAATTTGTTTTATAAAAAAAATTTAAATAATGAAATTTTTTTTTTAAAAATTTCATTATTATTATTTTTTTTATAAAATTTTTATTTATTTTTTATTTAGTAGAACCGGCCCGGAACTGCCGGTTCCGGGCCGGTTCAAATTTTTCGGGAACCGGAACCGGGCCCGTATGCCACGGGCCGGTTCCGGTTCCGAACCGCGGGCCCGGTCAACGGTTCCGGGCCCGGGTTTGACCGGTCCGGTTCCGGGCCGGTTCCGAGCCAAACCGGCCCGTGGCCCAGTATACATGCAATGACAGCCTCATCCAAAAGTGAAGCCCATATATTGTTTGTATCCGTTCCAGCTACCCCATGACCATGTTTCTGTTGGACGCGCAAATGCTCCCCAAGAGTCGATAGTCACCCGAAAATACAGAATTACAGAAAAATTTCACAACCTGAAAGGTCAAATTATCCAAAAGTTCAACGGCAGAAACAAAGATTTACTAGGTCATCACAACTGCTCATAGTTACAATGTCGAGGTTAGAAAAAGGAATCTCATAGTAGACAGCATTCAGTAAATTTCCTCTCTGTAGATATCGAGGAACCACCCCCAACTTTTCTAAACATAAGCCATTAAATGAAGGTTTTTTATGAGAAAATATTCTTAAAACTCCCTCACACGTAAACTAAGATTTGACTAAGACTGCGACATGGACATTGATTATAAATGAAAAGGTAAATGAGGGACCCGCAAGTTCGAACACGACACTTCCTACTCCAATACCATGTACAAATTGTGGAATGACTGCCAACTTGTGAAGGACACAAAGGCTGCAGCTCCCTGCCATTTTAATACTGGAAGAGACTTGGATGAGACTTGGTGCAGCTTAACCCGACAGAAGCTTGTCTCAACCAGTTGAATTGAAGCCAGAGAAGGATTAATGAGTTTCAGGTTTTTCACGGCATACACTGCGATAACATCTAGCACCATACTAGGATCCCTTGATGATTGAAGTGGTCAAAGCCAACTTTTATGGGAGCAACCATGTGCGAGGCTGATCATTGATGTTTATGTTTCTCTTTTACGTTTTGGATTAGGCTGGCATCCCGAATACATGCTGAATATATGCAATAACTTCTTCTCTGGGGTAATGACTTATGACCATATGCATTGACTCTTCCATCAGTGCTCGATGCAGAAGCCATATTCAACTAGAAACTGACAAACTAGGAATTTAAGTAAACCAAACCTTTATTAGCTAAGAAAATTATCAATAAAAGGAACAGATACAGTTGATTCCAATTTTACTACAACTAAAGAAGGTAAAAACAAAATAGTAGTCCCATCAGGAGTGAAAGTTGATACCCGAGCCCCATTAAGGCCAGAGTCAACCATCTTCTAGGCTGCATCATCTGGTCGAGCTAAGTGCTGAACATAAAAGAAAAAAGTTGACTGGTACAGGGAAGCACCTAAATGGTGCCACACCAATCAAATCCGATTTTAATCGATGCAAAAAAAAAAACAAGAAGAAAAAGTTCGACTAATAGTCTTAGCTTTGTGTGGTATATATTTTTGGTTTAACCACGACATATTCGTTGACTGATGCCTTTTTAGCTAGAGGACGGGGCATTGGCTATTACTCCTGCCATAAATAAATGCCTTGCGGTGGGCGATCTGTCAAGGTAAAGCTTGTTTCCTGAGCGAATGGAGAATTACTGCTGTTGCACTAGCAGCCCAGATGATCACTATTCTAGCCATTCAAATGCTGGACCTCAAGTTTAGTAGAAGCATCTAAATGATAAAGAGTAAACAGACCTAGCCAGGTGCTATTGTTATTGGGATGACCGGCAATTCTGATTTGTGTTATGAGTCATGACTACCAATACAAACCAAGAGGTCCAATAAATCAAGGGGTTGAGCGGGGCTAAAGCGAGGAGATTAGCATGTAAGTGAGCAGTGCTAACAAGAACCTTTTTCTCTGTAAATGACGCACAATAGGTTTGGTTCTTACAATATGGCTTACAAGATCATACGTGTTGAGGCTCAGACTTGTCGCGACCCTAAAAAAAAATTTGTTCAATTCTCTCGGGCTAATGGATTATTAAGACTAATCTTAACTCGGGCCCTCCCAAGCCCTACCAATTCGCAACTTAGGATTTAAGTTCTTAACATGCAAATATTTTCATGCTTGGAGTCGCCACTAATCAATTTACGGTAGGCTGATTAGAAACCTAAATAAAACATAGGGAGATATGTTTTATTCCTACGAACCAGAGATTCTAAGCTCGGGGACTTGATTACGCTAGATCTAGTCTAACGCCCTTTCGGTACCTTTTCTTTTCAAAAATATTTTGGCAGGCAGTTTGGATCCATTTTAACTTAGCCACTAACATGTGAGGTGTTCATGCGAGTGCGCAAACCATCAATTTAACACCCAGAAAGCATTAAATGAATTGCAAGCTTAGGAGAACAACTTACCTCGAAACCACGCTAGCATCTGCATTGTTAATGAAAAATCATACAGACAATCCTAATATGAATTCTAATTAACACGCAATTCACTCAATTTCTTTTTTTGGATTTTCGCTTATTTAAATGAAATCTAACCTATATGTAATGACGTGCAAATATGACATGCGAAATAATGTAACCTAGCATGCATACTATATGTCGTGCGACAACGTGACCTAATTTTAATGACGGATGCAATGACATATTTTTGGTATTTTCTAATGAATGAAATTCGGAATTAAAAATATGCCTAAAATTAACATGCAACCTAATGATTTCTCTTTTTGGTATTTTCTATTAAAATTCGAAATTTAAAAATACCTAAGTTAACATGCAATATATGATGACTTAATCTACTCTAGAATGACTTATTTTTGGGATTTTTGTGTAAAAATTCGGAATAATAAAATAACGTGAATAATCCGTTAGGATTAAAATAATACCTAATTTAAACTAGGAAACATGCCACCTTAAGTCCCAATTTAAATTAGATAATTACTTCAATCTCTAAGAGATATTCAAAATTCCTAGACATGCAAAATTCTAATTTGAATAATAAAAACAGATTTTTTTTTGGGTTTTCTTTTATTTGAAAAGGAAAACAATTAAACAAATAAGGATAGCAATCACATTCAAATCAACCACGCGATCCGCCAGATTTGTTTCAAACTCGGATTAGGCACAAAAATCGAACTATCGGTCATATCTATAGGGTTATAGATATCGATGGAAAGCCGATTATTCAAAATTGGAAGGCTAATGAAATTCATTATCGTATCCAATTGGTTATGGATAGGATAATAATTTCCCGTATCGCCGCGTATCGGACCTTAGGGTTAAGGTCAGATAGTCGTCCAAATACGTTGCTAAATTAGGAAAGTTTCCTAATTTTGAATATTTCAAACATTGCAGATACATCGAACATTATCTTTAAATATCTAAATATTCACGTGATATTCACGAAATATTCAAACGGGCGCGAATCAGGAAATTAAATATTTGAAGAAAATATTCTGAATATATCCACTTACCTAATTTGAAAATATTTCCAAATTCGAATTGCTTCGGGATCGAGTCGGGCTTGAGCTCGGGCTTGTGGATCGGGATCGGCGACGGCGGCGGCGACGACGAGGCACGGTGGTTTGCGGCGATTTCCGATGATTTCCGGCAAGAACAGCGACTGTTTCGTCGATGGAAGGCTCTCGGTGGATTGACGGGACGATGGCGGTGGCGTTTGCTGGCTTCTTGGCTTGACAACACCGAGGACTTGGGAAAATCTTGACGGGACTTCTTGCTGCTGTGCACAGAAATTGAGTAGCGCTGCGAATGGTGCGTGGGAAGCAGGACGAGGTTCCTTGGGCGATGGACCTCTCTCCTTCTCTAATTTCTTTGCGGGGAGTCTTTCTTTTTTCCGTATGTTGTGGCTGTGTCTTCCAAAAGACCAGCCCCCTTCTGTTATTTTCTTCTTTGCAAGCTTTCTGTGGGTGTCAATTCTTCTTCCCGTCGCCCCCCTCCTTGTTGACTTGTCTTATATTGGCTTTCTTCTCTTCCTCGTGAAAACCCCACAAAAGACCAGCCCCCCTGTTCTTTTTTTCTTCCCTCAAGTCAAGCTCCCTTTCATGGCTTTCTTGGTGAGTGCAGAACGTGAAGAACTTTTGCTCTCCTTTGTCCCACGTGAATTGAGCTCTTCTCTTCAATGTCAGAGCACCCCCCCTCTCTCCGAAATTTCGTTCTCCGAAAATTCTCCGAGTCTCTCTCTACAAAATCCGATTTCTGAAATTCTGAGGACCCCCCCTTGTTTCTGACCTAATAACATGTATATATAGTACTAATCTAGGTCAGATTAGATGAGCTTAATTAGCTTAATGGGCTTAGGCTCGGGCTTGGGTCTTAATTAAACTTAAATGGGCTGAATTAACTTGGGCTAAGCCCAAATTAAAACAACCAAGCCCATATAACGTGAAATTCCCGGCCCTAGCATTCCAAGCGAGCCGAGTTTCGTCCGATAAAATTTAAGTTCGTTTGCCATCGCCAATTTGATGCAAATGCAATTAAACTAAAACTATATGCTATGCAATTTAAATATTTTTGTTTAGGGGTTAAAAATTTAATCCCTAATTTTTCTATGCAAATTAACACTAAATGATGCGCCGAAATTTAGGTGTCAACAGCTGCCCCTCTTTGAGTGGAAGCTCGCAGAGGTTTCGCTCAAAGACTGAGACCTAAATTTAAACTATGTAAAATGATGAATGATGATGATGAATTTTTTTTTTTTTAGTAATGATGCATGAGACGCAAGCAATAAGGAACGTATGCTAAGGCTTATCACTTCATGCGGAGCGGTGAAAGAGTCTTGCATACGGATCGCATAAAAAGCATCCGAGTGACGGAATACTTTATAATGCTTTCAATTCCCTCGATCTCCAAACTTCTGGTCAACTGGAAGTAAGGTTTTCGAAGTACTGGATTGCCTATCTGTTACCTGTAGTTTCCTACAAATGCGAAATAGCGCATGATATGAAGAAAGAATGGGATGTATTGACTGGTGTGCTTCGTACTCCACTTAGCGACACCAATTGAGAAGTTGTGCCGTCTATCCTGCTAGACGAACATGAAACGGGATGTTATGCCACCTATCCTGCTAGGTGAACAGAGGACTAGATATTACACCGCCTATCCTGCTAGGCGATTATGCCACCTATCCTGCTAGGTGAATAGAGGACTGGATGTTACGCCGCCTATCCTGCTAGGCGAACAAAGGACTGGATGTTACGCCGTCTATCCTGCTAGACGAACATGAGACTGGATATTATGCCGTCTATCCTGCTAGACGAACAATGAGACTGGGGTGTTACGTCTTCTATCCTACTAGACGAACAAAAGACTGGGGTGTTACATCGTCTATCCTGCTAGACGAACAAAAGACTGGGATATTGTGCCACCTATCCTGCTAGGTGAACATGAGACTGGATATTACGTCGTCTATCCTGCTAGACGAACAAAAGACTGGGGTGTTACATCGTCTATCCTGCTAGACGAACAAAAGACTGGGATATTGTGCCACCTATCCTGCTAGGTGAACATGAGACTGGATATTACGTCGTCTATCCTGCTAGACGAACAAAAGACTGGGGTGTTACATCGTCTATCCTGCTAGACGAACAAAAGACTGGGGTGTTACGTCGTCTATCCTGCTAGACGAATAAAAGACTGGGGTGTTACGTCGTCTATCCTGCTAGACGAACAGAGGACTGGGGTGTTATGCCGCCGCGTACTCCACTTGGCGAACATAGAATGGGATGTGCTTCGTACTCCACTCAGCAACATCGATTGGGGTGTGCCGCGTACTCCACTTGGCAACACCATGCCGCCGCGTACTCCACTTGGCGAACATGAAATGGGATGTGCTTCGTACTCCACTCAGCAACATCAATTGGGGTGTGCCGCGTACTCCACTTGGCAACACCATGCCGCCGCGTACTCCACTTGGCGAACATGAAAATAAGATGTGCTTCGTACTCCACTCAGCAACATCAATTGGGGTGTGCCGCGTACTCCACTTGGCAACACCATGCCGCCGCGTACTCCACTTGGCGAACATGAAATGGGATGTGCTTCGTACTCCACTCAGCAACATCAATTGGGGTGTGCCGCGTACTCCACTTGGCAACACCATGAAAAACTATGCCGCCGCGTACTCCACTTGGCGAACATGAAATGGGATGTGCTTCGTACTCCACTCAGCAACATCGATTGGGGTGTGCCGCGTACTCCACTTGGCAACACCATGCCGCCGCGTACTCCACTTGGCGAACATGAAATGGAATGTGCTTCGTACTCCACTCAGCAACATCAATTGGGGTGTGCCGCGTACTCCACTTGGCAACACTATGCCGCCGCGTACTCCACTTGGCGAACATGAAATATGATGTGCTTCGTACTCCACTCAGCAACATCAATTGGGGTGTGCCGCGTACTCCACTTGGCAACACCATGCCGCCGCGTACTCCACTTGGCGAACATGAAATGGGATGTATGTCACCTATCCTGCTAGGCGAACAAAAGATGGGGGCCGGACGATTGCTCGAATAGGTTAGGGATATCTGGATAGTCAAAGACATCCAAGGGACAGAGATATACTTACCTGATGATATCTCCGACTTTCGAGAGTGTGTCACCTGCTAGACACGGTTTTAAATTAAGCAACATGTAATATGCATTTGCACTATCAAGAACACATATACACATGCACTATGAATTCAACTGGTTTTCATGCACGATGGTTTTGTCAAATCGGCATTACAAACTCCGTTGGGGAAAAATCATGACAAGACAATCCGAACTCACAAGCGGATATCTTGAAAATGTCGAATGAGGGACCTTCGATCCGAAAGGACTTTTCTCTCATTCTTATCAAAAAGACTGATTTATAGAGAATCACTCATTTTCACTTTCATCATGTCAACAAGGGTCTGAGTACTCTCGCAAGCGGTACGACCTTACCAATCCAAAAGGTCTTTACCAGGACTGTAACATGGGCTTGGTCAATGGTTGAGCAAAGGGGACTCTTCGAGTCGAGGTTATTGAAAGAAAATACTCTGCAATTGTCTCTGGGTCTACAAGTCAAGAACCCTGCAAAATGAGATAGAAATGGACCTGCTCGCACTTCTTCGAGCTAAGCTTGTAAACATCAGAAACTCTACATTAATTCAAGTGTCCTAATCTGAAGAGACTTTGCAAGGGACGTAACGTAGGCTAGGCTCATGGGTTGAGAAATGAATGGATCATTAGGCTCAAAATGTGTATGATTTGGGTGAATAGGTTGGTGATCATCTTGGCATTGTCACCGGTCTTCTTCTTCGCCAGAGATTTTCTTCTCGGTAATTGTCCCATTGGCTTCGAGAGTTCATCACTTGGTTCCTTTGAGATTACTCAACTAGGGATTTTGACATGTCATATCCCGACATTTTCATTGGGCATTGGCCTTGCTTTTACCAGGCACACTGCTTTTTCTTGCCCCTGTTTTTTTTTTTTTTGCATTTGCTTACAATGTAAATACTAGCCAACTATATCTGATTGATTGGCTCACTGTCTGAACTCAAAAGCTTCCTGTCTTCCATCGACACTTCCGATACTCTACTTGAATGATGAGGACTTTTGCCTTGCCCCAGTATGGGGGATGATCACCAACTGGGTTTATATGAAACGAATTTGTAGGCTCAATTGGGCTCAACAAAGGGTAAAAATGTGTGTAGGATAGAGAAAGAAACGCTCTTCGTCATCCTAAGGCACTTGAACTTCGCATAAATTCATCTGAAAAAGCAACACTCGAAGATTGATGCAAGTGAGAGCAAGATGATTTCTATTCATTTTTTACCATATGACACTGATTTACCTCCGGTTTGCCCCGATGTGGGGTGGTTCTTGACAGGGGTAATTTGAATGAATTTCTCCAACTGTTTAGGCTCAAAATGGTTGAACAATGGATAACCTGTAGTGTTTGAGGTAAAGAAATGAAATGCCTCTTGTCATTTCGGTCACCGTACCTTTTGCGAGAGAACTCTTTACTTTGCAGTCATGGAAATTTTTCCACTCCACTCGCTGGGGATTTTTTTTCATTTTTCTCACTGGGGATTAATGCATGGGACAGTGTGTGGGATAGGGCTTGCCTTTCATCGCCCCGATGTACCTCATTCGACATACTCAATTCATTTTGCATGAGTTATCAAATTATCATGAGAGATTTCTCCTTTGAAATCGATAATGCAAATTGACAAAATGACCATGTAGAATTTAAAACCAATGCACACATTTCAACTTGACATGAAATTCATTGAAATCAATTATTCATCAGTGAAATGTTTGCAATTCAGAACATAAACCAAACATTGAAAAACTTTTGCTGCAAAATGACAGGTTTTATCATGGATAATACATTTTTACAGCATCAGAATTGACAGGATTGGAAAACTCACGACCATCTATCTCTACGAGAATCAGGGCACCTCCAGGAAGTACCTTCTTAACTACATATGGACCTATGTAGTTTGGAGCAAATTTACCTCCGGGAACAGGAAAGATTGACAGCACCTTCCTTAGGACTAGATCATTTACCTCGAAGTGCCGTTGATGCACCTTTTGATTGAAAAACTTACCTACTCATGCGGCAACTGGATCAGGCGTTTCGTTTCACCTTCAGGAAGGGTTGCCCCTATTTTCACCTCCTTGGGTTCTTCGGAATCACTCAGATTGACGGTGATAGTCTGGTATGATGTGAGGATTTTGGGCTTTCATGATGCTTTAGGTCGCGCTGAAGATCTGAGGAATCATCAAATTCGCCGGCATCATCGGGGTCAGGCTCGACGGCATATAATTCATCAAATTGGACCGTTCCCATACCCTCATGTGTCACAAGATTGCCCCTGAAACATAAAGTAGGGGATTCAGAAGGACAAACAGGGGTAAACATTGCATTTTTTTTTGTAAATTTTTTTTGTTTTTTCTGAAATTCATTTTGAAATGGTTTTAACACGCGGAAGCATGAAGAAGCCCAGGCCTCAAAATTCTCCTTGACTATATTTTCTTTTATCGGTTGGATATCATCACCGGGCTGGTTTGATGTACCTCAACATGCCCTCAAAAAATGAAAACAACTTGTAATTTCATTGATAATTTCAAAATGAATTACATTTATTGAATGGAAATTGCAACAATCAAAACCTAGAAATGGAAATGAAAACAGCACCCGAAACGGGGCAAATTCTAGAAAGCAATAAAAATTCCCACGCAGGGGAATGTGCGGAAAAGTAAAGATTTTACTCTTGTGGGCCTGTGCCCATTCCCTTTAACGGTCCTTTCTCGACAGCTCCAATGAAGACATCGTCGAACAGGGTAGTGATTCCCTCTATCGCATCATCGGGGTCTTCTATCTTTAGATCATCCATACCTCCCCATCCGTCAGGGACAATGTCGCGGGGATCCGAATAAAAGCTTGGGGGCGCCGAGTATTTCACATAGTAGTCAAACTTGCCACTCGGTTGCCCTAGCGTGTCGATTACTTCCGTCTCTTCATGCATCATCCTCACTGGACCCGGAAACGTGGTGCGGATATTTGGAACTATGAGAAGATCGTCTCGGCCTTGGCAGAGCCACGAAGCACGAACTGTGAAGGCCCCAGTATCTAAGAGGTCTTGAATCTTGTGCTTTAGAACATAGCAGTCATTAGTGGAGTGACCGACTTCTCCCATGTGATAGTCACACTTTTTGGACGGATCGTAGTTGGAGAATCGTTCAGGATTAGGCCGCCTCGGCTCAGTGGAAAGTAAGTCCTTTTCCCAGAGGATTGTCAATACTCGGGATAGAGACCTGGGGAGAAGAGTAAATTGTCTTCTAGCACCTTGTCGTTGATTAGAGGATGGGTGTCTTGATGGGCTGTCTTGACATCCAGGGAGCAGTCGTGCTTTGCTTTGCTGACGCCGCGATGTTGGAACGAGTGGATCCCGATTGCCTTGTTCATGCTTTACAAACTTTGGACGTAAGATGCTCAACTCCTTAGGGTCAGGGGACTCAATGGTACTGCCAGGTATGACTGCTTTGTCACTCGAGTCGGTGCTGAAGGGCTTCGTTTGAATCATCACCCTTGGCCCTTGAGAAAAGGGACGAGTCATTGTGAGTTGTTTCAAGTAGTTCGACAGATGCGCCGTTTGCCTCGAGAGTTGTTGGAGTGTGATAGAGGCTTGCTCCAGGTCCTTCTCGATATCAGCGAGGCGGTTCGGCACTTCACTCTGAGCACTTTCTCTCATGGCCAGGCGAGAACGGCCGGTGGTCGACGATTCATAATCACTTAGCTTGAGTAGCAACTTCCTCATGGTGTTGGCTCACAGCTAGGGGCATTTTGGCTTGGCTGGCCGACGTATAGGGCTCTGAGAAACAAAGACAAGGACGGCGTTTATGCAGAGAAGCCGCAGTCGCCGCGAGAACGGCAAGTGATGGAATGAGCTGCGGCTTATGTTGGGCGGTAAGCTCACGGTGGCGGAGGAGCAACAACGAAGGAACTCGGCGAGGTTGCCGCTTAGCAAGGCTCGAGTGACGGATCGATAACCGTGGATGATCCGTGGTCACCTGATTCGAAAATAGAGTATGGTAAGTATGAGTCTTCAAAACGATCGGTCCATAACTCAGTCTAATCGTCTCTTTTATTCCCATTTTCATGACATTTTTCATTATCCCATGTATTTGTGAAAATGATGTCAAATTTCTTAGGAAATAATGAATTATGACAGACTTAGGAAAATAATGATAAGAGTTGAAAGTAATTTTTTTTCAAAGCTTTATCTTTTCTTTTTCTTCCTCTTTGAAAAAAATTTCAATGATTTTTACTTTCAAAAATTACGATCGACTTAGACCTATCATGGACCGACCAAATGTACGAAAAAGTAAGTAAATTGCAAGATCAAGGTTCAGAAAACTTACTTCACCGGGTAGGAAAAATGGCAATCACATAGACATGCGCATGAAATGTGAGGTTCGATTTCTATCTAGACTCTGGCTTGCAAAATGGAGACGAGAGGATTACCGAGCTAAACCAGTCATGGTGGTGGTTAGGCTAGGATTCCCCTGACTCCGGCTTGGTCAAAGAGCCGACCCGGGTTGAGTGGAATACAACCGTGGTGGGTACTCAATGACACCTTGAAAGAAAATTCGGGACCGAGGAGGGCGACCCGTACCAAATGGTTTTGGTCGGGGTGTCCACTGTCTCAGTACCATCCTAAACCTATGCCGCCCAGGTCCGGCAGCGGGTAGTGTGTGCGGTGTAGTGTAAATGTAAAGCATGCACAGCAAGTTATATCAAACAGCGCTTCGTGCATAAATTAAACCATACATTCAACCACCTCCCTGCAAAACAAGGGTTAACAATCACGCCTCCCCTTATACCTCCCATACTGCAAGAACATTTAACACCTAAAATGTTAGGGACGTACCTGGGATCCTCGCTGCCAAACAAAAATTATTTTTGAAATGAAAAACTGGCCTAAGTCCACTAAGAGTTTTAACTCAAATCCCCAGTGGAGTCGCCAAGCTGTCGCGACCCTAAAAAAAAATTTGTTCAATTCTCTCGGGCTAATGGATTATTAAGACTAATCTTAACTCGGGCCCTCCCAAGCCCTACCAATTCGCAACTTAGGATTTAAGTTCTTAACATGCAAATATTTTCATGCTTGGAGTCGCCACTAATCAATTTACGGTAGGCTGATTAGAAACCTAAATAAAACATAGGGAGATATGTTTTATTCCTACGAACCAGAGATTCTAAGCTCGGGGACTTGATTACGCTAGATCTAGTCTAACGCCCTTTCGGTACCTTTTCTTTTCAAAAATATTTTGGCAGGCAGTTTGGATCCATTTTAACTTAGCCACTAACATGTGAGGTGTTCATGCGAGTGCGCAAACCATCAATTTAACACCCAGAAAGCATTAAATGAATTGCAAGCTTAGGAGAACAACTTACCTCGAAACCACGCTAGCATCTGCATTGTTAATGAAAAATCATACAGACAATCCTAATATGAATTCTAATTAACACGCAATTCACTCAATTTCTTTTTTTGGATTTTCGCTTATTTAAATGAAATCTAACCTATATGTAATGACGTGCAAATATGACATGCGAAATAATGTAACCTAGCATGCATACTATATGTCGTGCGACAACGTGACCTAATTTTAATGACGGATGCAATGACATATTTTTGGTATTTTCTAATGAATGAAATTCGGAATTAAAAATATGCCTAAAATTAACATGCAACCTAATGATTTCTCTTTTTGGTATTTTCTATTAAAATTCGAAATTTAAAAATACCTAAGTTAACATGCAATATATGATGACTTAATCTACTCTAGAATGACTTATTTTTGGGATTTTTGTGTAAAAATTCGGAATAATAAAATAACGTGAATAATCCGTTAGGATTAAAATAATACCTAATTTAAACTAGGAAACATGCCACCTTAAGTCCCAATTTAAATTAGATAATTACTTCAATCTCTAAGAGATATTCAAAATTCCTAGACATGCAAAATTCTAATTTGAATAATAAAAACAGATTTTTTTTTGGGTTTTCTTTTATTTGAAAAGGAAAACAATTAAACAAATAAGGATAGCAATCACATTCAAATCAACCACGCGATCCGCCAGATTTGTTTCAAACTCGGATTAGGCACAAAAATCGAACTATCGGTCATATCTATAGGGTTATAGATATCGATGGAAAGCCGATTATTCAAAATTGGAAGGCTAATGAAATTCATTATCGTATCCAATTGGTTATGGATAGGATAATAATTTCCCGTATCGCCGCGTATCGGACCTTAGGGTTAAGGTCAGATAGTCGTCCAAATACGTTGCTAAATTAGGAAAGTTTCCTAATTTTGAATATTTCAAACATTGCAGATACATCGAACATTATCTTTAAATATCTAAATATTCACGTGATATTCACGAAATATTCAAACGGGCGCGAATCAGGAAATTAAATATTTGAAGAAAATATTCTGAATATATCCACTTACCTAATTTGAAAATATTTCCAAATTCGAATTGCTTCGGGATCGAGTCGGGCTTGAGCTCGGGCTTGTGGATCGGGATCGGCGACGGCGGCGGCGACGACGAGGCACGGTGGTTTGCGGCGATTTCCGGCAAGAACAGCGACTGTTTCGTCGATGGAAGGCTCTCGGTGGATTGACGGGACGATGGCGGTGGCGTTTGCTGGCTTCTTGGCTTGACAACACCGAGGACTTGGGAAAATCTTGACGGGACTTCTTGCTGCTGTGCACAGAAATTGAGTAGCGCTGCGAATGGTGCGTGGGAAGCAGGACGAGGTTCCTTGGGCGATGGACCTCTCTCCTTCTCTAATTTCTTTGCGGGGAGTCTTTCTTTTTTCCGTATGTTGTGGCTGTGTCTTCCAAAAGACCAGCCCCCTTCTGTTATTTTCTTCTTTGCAAGCTTTCTGTGGGTGTCAATTCTTCTTCCCGTCGCCCCCCTCCTTGTTGACTTGTCTTATATTGGCTTTCTTCTCTTCCTCGTGAAAACCCCACAAAAGACCAGCCCCCCTGTTCTTTTTTTCTTCCCTCAAGTCAAGCTCCCTTTCATGGCTTTCTTGGTGAGTGCAGAACGTGAAGAACTTTTGCTCTCCTTTGTCCCACGTGAATTGAGCTCTTCTCTTCAATGTCAGAGCACCCCCCCTCTCTCCGAAATTTCGTTCTCCGAAAATTCTCCGAGTCTCTCTCTACAAAATCCGATTTCTGAAATTCTGAGGACCCCCCCTTGTTTCTGACCTAATAACATGTATATATAGTACTAATCTAGGTCAGATTAGATGAGCTTAATTAGCTTAATGGGCTTAGGCTCGGGCTTGGGTCTTAATTAAACTTAAATGGGCTGAATTAACTTGGGCTAAGCCCAAATTAAAACAACCAAGCCCATATAACGTGAAATTCCCGGCCCTAGCATTCCAAGCGAGCCGAGTTTCGTCCGATAAAATTTAAGTTCGTTTGCCATCGCCAATTTGATGCAAATGCAATTAAACTAAAACTATATGCTATGCAATTTAAATATTTTTGTTTAGGGGTTAAAAATTTAATCCCTAATTTTTCTATGCAAATTAACACTAAATGATGCGCCGAAATTTAGGTGTCAACAAGACTTGCCGGACAGAGGAAGATATGCGACGATGCCAAGTGTTATTGTTTATAACAAGGCAGAAAACCCAATTTACTGGAGTACAAGGACAGCCTAAAGAAAATATCCTATAGGTCCAGGATCATATTACCACAAATTTCCCTTGCACTAAGCTGGCTGCTTTCTATCTATCCTCTAATTCATGACTGGGGTTAAAGAACTTCACGAAATATTACGAATTGCGGATCTTCACAGCTAATTGCATTTCCAGGTGCAGCACGTTTGCAGGTGTGCCAATGGTGATTTTGGGTGATGCTTCTGCTAAATTTAGAGCACCATATACCCAAATAATGAAATTCAATAAGCGAAATGATCCTCAACGTAGAAGATCTTATTCCTTAAAAATTCTCCATGCAGGAAGCTTCGTATGGAGAAGTTCAACCACCAGCTTAATATATTGTCAACTCAAAAACATTCCCTTGAAGTGACATGGGAAATTGGATCTTCTTCACCAAAGCACAGGAAATGAGTCGAGATATGGCATTTTCTTGAAGTTCTTTAAAAGTCTATACTGACTTTTATGCTCGCACACTTGTAACAAAAATAAAACTTGATCAAGAAGACAAATTAAATAGTCAAACAAAGAAAGAAAGTTAAATGAGAGACTACAGCATGACTAAACATCTGACATACCAGGTGATCCATGGAAACGGACTGGACGGAGTGATGTGCTTTAAGACCAATACGCACTATGTTAGGATTATACACATGATCATCTTCATCTCGGATGCCTGAGAATTACATGATGAAAAGAATAAGAAAAGGCACACTATATTCTAAGTTAAAGAAAATAGTCATGCTAATAGTTGACGATGAGAGGAATGACCGACAGAAAATTTGACCACATGCGTAGTTCTCGACTTTAACATCATTGAGCAATGGTTAATAGCAATATAGTCCCCATTTTTCTTTCAGAATGTTTGTCCATCTTTTTGACATCGTGATGCCCAAGAATGAAGTTTATTTATGCCCTAATCTAGCGGCAAATAGAAGAAAATGGTATGGCACTTAAACAAGGATAACCTATTAGAAGGCATTCTAGTTCCCCTATGTACATGAAAATCTATATTAACAATAGCTCTCCCGCACATGGAACCTCTATTCACATCATTCTCCTCAGTACACTTGACCAAGGATCACAATAATGTGTCCCCAAGAAATTGTGTGAAAAATATTCCTTGTTAATTAATGTCAGGCTTTCGTCCAAAAAAAAAAATAATGTCAGGCAACGGACGAAACTGATATTATAATAGTAGCTAAGCGAAGATACATTCTTTACCAGCATTTAAAATATGCAACACAATCTCATCAAGAGCGGAGTTCGACGGGGCACATACCAACACGCGCACACGATATTTACGACAGGAGTTCACCACTTCTGGTTTCTGCACAATATGCAGATGTCAACAGATTATACACACATCATATAGGAACAACATGAATGCAAACTCTCTTACCAACTCATTTCCAGTGGTTGGAAAAAATCCACCATCACCATCAGTCGGCGGATTTTCATCTCTAGAATTGATATTACTTAACCATGGAGATGAATGTCCCCAGTGAATGTACCTAAAGATTACATGTATCACAGATCAAGATAGCCACGGAAGAAAATCCTTTCAATAGCTTCCCTACCACGTCACGTTATACTTAGTGGGTTACGCAAGTAACTCAACTTTGGAGAGGGGAGCAGTGCCAATTGCCCCACTCAATTTGTAGAAAATTCCGATACTACCCCCAGTTCTTTAGTCACAATAATTTGACCCGACTACTTTTTGTATTTTGACCCCACTGAATTAAGAAATGATATTCGACCAAAAACAAAAATGATTGAAATTGAGATTTCAGATCCCAAACTTTTAGTTTAGAAAACTGACATGGGTGGCCCATAAATTTTTCTTGAATGTTTAAAGTGGTCCCTTAACTTCTTCTTTTTTAAATCTAGTCCCTAAACTTTAAGAGATCCACTCAGTGGAGCCCTTCCCTAAAAAAATTTAACACCACTAGCTGACTCGACCATAATTTTTCTTAACTTGATGTTAAATTTATCATGCTAGCGTCCACATGGCTCATTCGGCTTCCATGTCATGTCTCTCCCTCCCTCACTATTTTGGCCCAAAAAGAAAAGAAAATATATTTGCTGAATTATGAAAACAATGTGGCAGTCCACTTCACTTGTTTGGCCCAATAAACGATGACGTGGCAGTCACAAGTTAAGTATATGCGTGTAATGTGGCAACACACTTAATAAAAGGACAACATTGAGCAAATTTTGGAAAGATTAGGTATTCAATTGAAAATCACATTAAAAATTGAAAAGAAGTTCGGGGACCAACCATGTCATTAGCCCTTTTAGTTTTGCGCTACTATGGTCTCTGACCCTTATCTACATAGAAGTTTTGTCTTGATCCATACACAATTACTAAATTTCAAGGATAGAGATTTTACTTTTTTATTCTCTATGTCAATTTAATTAAGGAATATGCAAGAATTGTGATATGAAATTTTGTGCAGGTTTAGTTTTGTGAAACTTATTTGGATAGAGACATGATAATTCGTGCACATGACCTGAATCCAAAAGTTTTATAGCCTAATTTTGGACCGATTGAATGGTACTTAGTTATGTTCTTACGCAGCTCAATCACAAGCAAGAATCACAATCCACATCTGACGTCAACAGGGATATTAGAGGAAAAAACAAGTGTTAGTTTTTTTTTTTTTTTGGGTAAAGAAAAAAAAAAAAAAACAAGACAAGTGTTAGTTTAGGGGCTAAGATCTCAACTTTCAAAGGTTAGGTTACAAAGTCATCAAAACTTAGAATTCTGGATGAAGTCTTTCTATTCAGAGTATGTTATTATTTTCGTTCGTGCCCCCAACTGGCACAACGACCTAGCTCCGCCACTGTTCCCTAACCTAGTGAATGAAGGCATGGACACGTTTTCATGTGTGCATTGTAGGCATATGTGGAATATGCACATCTTTTTCACTTAAGATAGCTTAACAGAAATATGAATTTGATAATGTTTTGAGCATGCCAAGTGATGCATTTCTGCAAAAACTCTATTCCATATCATTTGGCCCACTGTGTCACTATTTTTCTATCTGGAACTAGTGTGAGATATCAAATTACCAATGCAATGCAATGGGGAATTTAATATTGCAAAGGGTTCAAAAGTACTCAAACGATAAAAATGAAGTCAAGTATGTGCCGATTTGAGTTTGCAGAACAAATATTAGTGTTGCAATTTGTCCTATCTAAACTAGTAAGGTCGCAATGGTTTAAAGAGCTTAACTAAGGATATCTCGAGATGTTCTAGTCCTTTTGGAGTGCAAAATCTTTCGACAAACAGATGTGACAATTAGTTTTGAAGAATATGAAGAGTGTCACGGTCATTTTATAGAATGCCAGGAATATCACTGCAGTTTAGCCAAAACTAAAGGGGCGACACAATAATTTATTCTTATAGGTGTAGGAGATTACATACTCCCATCAAAAGGTCTATCCGTCTCCCTCTTGACAAGTCAAAACATAGATAAAGGAATCGCATTAGCTTTTTTTTCCATCGACAAGAGAGAAGATGCCCTTTCGACGGTCATGGTTCCACTCTGGTAGACCTGTAACTGCTCGTGGAATAACCCAAAGACACAAACAACATACTATGCTTAAGAAAACACTTCCTGTCCAGACATGAAGTAGACGTCTGGAGTAATTACCTGCTCTCCTTGCCGTTTACATTCCAATCCCGTACACTAATTTGCCAACCGGCATCTAGAGCCTTTAAATGACACATCTCTCCAACACTCAAAGAATCTATCCTCAGATAATGCTATCGTGTGAGACATTAAGATTATATTTCCAACACATTATGCCAACAAGCATAGAATTTTAGCCCGCCATTAAAACAGCATATCATACCATTTAATAACAGCTGCAGCATCTCCGTAAAGAAAGTGTTTTTCTCACTAGCAGTAAAGTACCGTCACCATTGAACAGAGATGCAAGGTAGCTAGACTAGACTCGGTCAGTTTATAGATTCTCCATGACAAAGTTATTAGGATTCCATAGTTCATAGTTTTCGAAATATTCTCTCAAGGAAAGGATTGTCATATTAGGACTCTGGACGTAATAGTTTTGAGGGACATTTAGATGCAGAGTGGGTCGGCTCTCTACCACATGTAAGATCTTCATCGGAATATTGTACATCTACAAAGGGAGATAGGAAGAGCCAGAAGTAGATTGTCATGTCGAGGTCAAGTGTAGAAGCAGCATGTAAGGCTATGGTTTTATCTACTTCTGAGCCAAAGATGTAAATATCTATTTCTCAATGACATAACATCAAATGACATGTGTATCAAAAAAAGAAATCTAAAGGTAATTCGTAATGAGAAAAACCTGTATAAGCACAGATGGTTTCCGTGACAAACCAACTTGCAAATTGCAGCAATAGATACTGAATGAGAAACTTCGAAGATGAAAAAAAAAATTGAACAGACTGCCAGGGGAGAGGATATGAACAAAGAGTTCGTTTCAAGCACTAAGAAACATTTGAGCAAACTTTAAGTTGACTTAGTTGACAGAAATAACTTCACTAAACATTGTTCTGTGTAAGTCTGTCATTGCCTTCCGACCTTATGTAACCAGAAAGGACAAAACTCCATCCAAACATCACTCACTAGGGAAAAAGAATAGAAAAGAGATACTCACATTTATAGCTTGTGGTTAAGATTCATTCAAATTACTTTTGATATAATATCCCAGAAGTTTGGAAATTTTCCAGGCCTGGTCAGAAGGAGTGGGATTCTTCTCCACAGCAGCTAGTGTTAAGTCCTTGAAAGGAAGGGAACCGATACTGTGAACAGCTACGTATTCACGAGAAATAGTTGATAAGCTGCAAAGCTGCACAGACATCAAATTGATTGCCAAAGATTAGCACATGCATACTTGAAAAACAATCCAGCCGATGAAAAATTTAATTTCAAGATCTATTTGAAGAATTTTGCATTAATCATAGTGGTCCATCCTTGTTAATTTAACCTTACGAAAAATATCTAATTCAGCTGAACTTGCCCAAATAATCATTCCACTTGAAGGCAATTGTCTAAATTACATATTTGATGATTACATAACGGCATAGCAAACAAGAGGTACCAAGCCAAACATATTGACTATTTAATGATAAACTATTGTTATCACTAAATGTAGTCTAAATGTAGTGCCATATAAGCTGATAAAGGAAGACAGAAGACAACATAGTCTTTAAAATATTTCATCTCTCTCAGAATCTCTTTTATTTCCTCCCTCCTTGCTAGCGAAATTAGGGTAAAGAGAGAAAATTAACCCCCTATTATTGTGCCAATACAAAAGACACATCCAAGCCTACAACTCACATCAGACATCTTACAGGTATCTGAATAAAAAAGACATATTTTGGTGTTTTTTTAATCAGTGGTAGATTTCGACTCAAAAAAAAAAAACTCAGTGGTAGATATTCCGTCAACTCCAATGTCACTGGAATATCAAAGCCATAAGCAATTTGAAAATAAAAACCAAATTAATCTCCCCTTTATTATATAAAAAACCATCTGTCCAAGCCTCCAGCTCGTATTACTCCAGGTGACCAATATCCAAATTAGGCAATGCAGAACCCATGCTTGTTTTCTTGCTAAACTATAACCAACTCCATTGCCCTTTTCACATGAAAGGCACTAACATCTGGAACACTGAAAGCCAATGTTTTGATTACATTTCAAATAGAGAAGAATAGGATAGGAAATGTTCGGTTCTCCAAGAAGTAAGGGCTGTTGAGTAATGCTAACTGTCACTACAAAATTCATGCCAAATGAATGCGGATGATGATTCATAAATGGCTTATAATCAAACAAACCACTGTTTACAACCCGATAACAATGATTATTCTAGCCCCAAGGAAAAGGGCTTGTCCTGCGGAATTTCCGTAATGTATTAGATGAAAACCGTTACATGAAAGTGAATCAGAAATTACTCCGAAAAAGGTCAAGGGAAGCTTACAAGATCATAGCTTTCAATATCCAGTGTCCGACAAAAGTGTTAACGTAATATGTGACTGAAGGGTTCAACACTCCATACAATGAAAAAAAACACTGTGAAAGCATGTTAAAATGCTTCAACCCTCATCTGTCTACTAGCTTTAAATATTCGTCGAAAAAACAAGCTACAAAGGCCTCGTAACTTGTTTGATAAGAGTAAAACTACATCTCCTTATATAGAAATTTCTTGGATTCACATAACACAAACAACAACAAAACTTCACCACCTGCCTGGGTGGTGCTGCTGGAGAGGACGCTCTTCCTCTCTCAAAAAGTTGAGCGTTCGAATCCCAGGCGCCGCATGGTGATTTAACAGGTACACGTGTGTGGTGGCTAGCACGTATCGCCCTCAGGATTTACCTCCCGACTGTCGACTGTGCGAAAATTCTCTGGATTATAAAAAAAAAATAACAATAACAACAAAACTTCAGGCCCAAACTTCCGATTATAAAAGAAACATAACAAAAGCAATTTTATCTACTGTTATCAAATGAGAATCAAATTCCTCATATAACTTGATGCCCATCTAAAAGCTAGCAACAGCATAGGTACAGAAACCGAGAACTCTTCCCTGCTTTCCTTCAATGTATAGAGGGACTTCCCTCCTTCGCTAATGAGCGAGCGCAAATTTAGCAGCCGAGGCCTAGACTTAACTTTATCAGTCTGCATAGGCATGAGTTGTCCAGTCAAATGCATTCGTAGTCTAAGTACAACCAGACAGTGACAGTCACTATTCTTACCACACATCCTGAAAATCAATCTATTTGAAATTTATAAAATATTAAATTTTATAAATATACTCGCAGTCAATGCTCGATCGAAACGGATCATTCCTGAAATACTAATCATTGAGGAAAGGCTAATTAGGGAATTAAATTTGTACGACTAAGAGAAAATTCGATCGTGAATTGATTTTCGATCATGAAATCGCTGAGGTGATATTTTAAGCAACTGTTAGCTGATTTAAGGATAGTCAGGAGTCAGTTCGCCACCGTCATAGTAATGGATCGCGGGTAATTCTGCTGGACTATGAAACGAATTGACGAATGATTCTGAACCTATGCCGAACGATCGTACCTCTCGGATCTAGTGATTGATCTTTGCGATTTTAATGACAACCGAAATCGTCACAAACCGAACGGACTTGCACATGACTCGATATATTATCAGTCACGAGTCGGATATGCGAATTTCCCCAACAAGCCGCCCGTTAGTTTGAGAAACGTTCGAGTTGCATTTAATAAAATTTAATTATTTAATTTAGCCCAAATCGGACACCGGAAAATTTGGAAGTCACAGCAGGACGTTAGGACGACGTTGCGGATGGAACGTGCAATTTTGGATGTGCCCGAATCCTTCTGAAAAATTCGATTTTATTGAGAAATGAGGAAACTGACCATTTTACCCCTAAGAATTATTAAAGGATTAATTTTTGGGAAAATGGCATTTTGGTCATTTTAACCTCATATTTGGAAAAGATAATTTTGCCCTTGGACTTTTTGAGAAATTACAAGATTACCCTTGGATATTTTTTGTGAGATTCGATCTGGGCCGTCGATTTCAAGATAAGATCAAATCTCGATCATTGGATCAAAAAGTAGAGAGAGGGGCATTTTGGTCATTTGCCATTTTGGTCTAAATTGCACTATTTGAGTCAAGACTCACATTCTCTCTCTCCTCTCCCTCTCTCTCCCCCATTCGGCCCCCCTCCACCGAAGGCCCCCCCCTCCGATCTCTCTCTCTCTCTCTCTCTCTCTCTCTCTCTCTTTCTCTCTCGCCGGACTGCCTCACCGCCCAGACCGCTGTCGCCGCCGCACCACGCCGCCGTCCGTATGCCGGCCGCCGTACCACCACCACCACCACCATCACCCCACGCCATCTCTCTCTTTTCTCTCCCTCCCGTTTGAGTGGCCGAGAGCCATGGCCAAGGGAAGGCCGCCGCCGAGCACTGATCGCCACCGCCAAGCCGCGCTGCCATTCCCGATTGAGTACCGCCACTTTCCGTTCTAGCCGTGTTAGTCTAGAACTCGGTAAGTTGCGCTCTAAACCCAATTTAGGACTTCGGGTATCGACAGATGATTTTTGGGGTGAAATCAGGTTTTTAATTAGTGTGAAATTGCACGATTTATGAACAAAACCGATGGGCGGGCCTTAGCATTGAATTTGGGTAATTTTGGCGGGTGATTGGACGTCGATAGTTGGCTGTGATTGACCGTTCAGTGGGCTATGATGGGCCGATCGAGGTGAAATTTGGATATTTAGAATCAGCAATTAATTGTGGGAAAATGTAGTGAAGGGCCGACATTGAATTGTCGCCGTTTGATTAGAGAAAAATGGCAATTTCTGTGTTTTAGTGCATAATTGAATTGGGCTTGATCTGTGGTGATGAATTTGGGTGCAGTAATGTGTACTTGATTGATTGAAATATGCTTGATTATGCGCACGCGTGGGCCAGACTGGGTTAATTGTTTAAATGGCCATGTCAAATGCTTAGTGAGCATGAATTGCATGTAATTGATGCGTGCATGGCCACACGTGATTAGCCAATTGAGTGTGGCAATTGATTGTTGAGCACGTGAGTGAATGAGAAATTGTGCGTGGCATGACATGTGCGATCGTGGAAATTGTGCCGTCATGAGGCGTGTACTTTAACGGGGGACGATGCCCGATATTACCGGAAGATTGCCAACTTGAGGCATGTACTTCAACGCGGGTTGGGCAGTAGGTGGTAGATGTTGAGCCTGAGGCGTGTACGTTAACGCGGGCAAGAGACATGGCCCGAGGCATGTACGTTAACGCGGGCCCTGGAGTGTTGTGATAAGTTGGTCGCAGTGGACCTGAGGCGTGTACTGTAATGCGGGTCACTGGCGAGAGTGTGAAAAAGATGTGATTAGACCGGAACGAATGCGCGAGAATGAGAATTGATTGTGCATGTGCTTTCGTATGATGTGATTGCGACTAACAGGGTACAAGAAGGACAGGCCCAGGTAAAAATTAATTGATATGCCTGCTATGTGATGATCGTATGTATGTGATTGTGTTTTGTGCAATTGTCTGGAGGTAAGTGATAGCTTAGATAGGGTTTAGGGGTGTACTTACTGAGATGTAATCTCACGGTTATTTCAACCAAACATTTCAGAACCCCGGCAGGAGCAATGAATCCCCCACCGTCGCCACCTGAGCATTTTGGAGTGCCTGTACATACTGAACAGGAAGTTCTAGAGTTTTCGATGGGCGATTTTATGACCTAGATTAAGCACACTACTACAGTTTTTGTAGACGTAGGTTTACCTCTATGGGAAGAGCATAAGTATATCGCCTGGTTCTTCAGGGACGGGGTAGATGAGTTTGGACCAGTCCGAGGTTTTGACGTCCCTTTTGATTTAGTTGGAAACTGGGACCCGTCTGCCATACCCCCGATAGATGGAGAGTTGACCAGTGCATAGGCTAGCTTAGCGCAATCGGGGATGTATCCAGCACCTGCGGCACAAGGATCTTCAAAGGCTAAGCACGAACCCGAGCCTGAAGGATTACAAACAGAAGGCGATCCGATGGACATAGATTTAGAATCAATTCCCGAGGAGGAACCAAAGGAAGTAGAGCCCGAGGCAGAACCCGAGAATGAACCTGACGAGTCTGAGGAGCCTGAGGAGGAACCGGAGTATGTACTCCTGTATGAACGGTTTATGGATCCCAATTTCGTGCCGAAGTACAACTTCTTTGATGGATTAGTTGACGAGGATCGGAACGAAATTCCAGCCGAGTCGGGTGACATTAATCACCCTATCGAGATCGAGGTAGAGTCGGAGTCCTCGGAGGAGCAGACCGTTTAGGGGAGTTTGGAATCGGATGGCGAGGAGTCGGACTCAAAATGGATGCTGAGCAAGGGGCGTAGGGGCTAGTATAAGGGTTCAGAATAGGTTTTTGCAGAGTACCATTTTTGAGGTCAGAATACCAGGTCATCGATCTTTTTGTGTATCGGTGGTTTTAAATGCGGTGTGCAAGTGTAAGTGGTGGTTGTAAACTGTAAATATTTTATAAGTTGGTAATGGAAATGTATATGTACATTCTTCCTATTCTCCCCAGTTTTATTGTCAGGGTAATTTTGTAGTTTCCGCTAGATGATTTAAAATCTCTGATAATGAAGAGTTGAGGTCGGCGATAACTTGGGACATCGCATTATTCGACCGTAAGAGGGATGTCGTGATCTCGATGAGGTTCGGGGCGTGACACCCTCCTGTCTCACGTATCTGACGATGCTCCACCAATGCAAATGCAAAGGTTGTTGGGAGTTTCTTGCCTTCTTCAAACTGCATCAGCCAACGTTCTGTGAGATTTAAGTCATTTAGGTATCACTGAAGACATTGTCAAAAGAACCTTTCAAGTCAGTGCTAAACGAATAAAGAGGAAAGTGAGCAATGTACTGCTAAAAATCAAAAGAGGAGTAAATGGATTTGATAACCTTTTCTTTAGATAGCAAAAGCAGATCATTCTGAGATATGGAGAAATCTTTATAAGAGGAGCCATAGCAGTTGACTGTAACAGAAAAATACATTTATTATATCACATTCTTTCATTGAATAAGTAGACTAAAGAAAAAAAATGATTTACTAATATTTGATTGAGAATATCTTTGTGTATACTACAGAATCATAAAATACATATGTATGAATTAATTCTGGAACATTAAATGGAAAAGTGCAATACTATGTTCAATGGTGGGTTGAAAGCCTAAATGAGCAAAAACTAAATAAATCAGTCTTATATCAAAGAAAAAATAAAATAAAAAAGAAAATTTGATGAAAAAATAGGGCCCTATCTTTAGAGTAGTACAAAGAAAAAAAAAATTCCGATCTTGAATCTCACCCTTTACTATATATAAAAGAAATGTGTGCTAGCGGGTTAAAAGACGAAATCTACGTCCGAGATGTGGCAAATCTTGGTAGTCACGTCGGGCTTTCTCTCTTGGTACCCGACATTAATGTATCTAAAGATTTTGCAAAAATTCATTCATCCGCGGCATTTTGTGTTGTTAAAGTCCGCTGATTCAGTGAGATTTTCAAATGCGACTTTTAATTTTTTTTTGATTCGTGAGCTAAAAATGTCCTTGAATGTATTGGATGCATGGCTTCGAAGTACATCGTTTTGGCCGTTTAAAATTGGAATTGGATGTTATTGAAAGCTGTAATACAGTTGTGGTCATGATCAAGATTTTCCATTTTGTTGAGTTGATAAGCAAACAGGACTCGCAATGAAAAAGTGCCGTGTACTTGGGGGGAGGGGCGGATGCTATTTGGGGTTTTCTTCATGACTAATTATTATTTGACGACCTTACTAGGTTCTTTCGCACCTATTATAAAAATGTTTTACATATTAAGGGTCGTTTGTTCCGAATATAAACTGTGCTGAAAAATATTTTCAAAGAAACTTATTTTAATCCAACATTTGCCTGTATTTTGTAAATAATACAAAAGTCATTTTTCGATATTTGTTAAGAAAAGAACTGAAATTCTCATTTGAAAAAAGTCTCGTCACAACTCAAGATCCTGAATTTGGGCTTTGGCAATCCGGGCTTGAGTGTCAGGATCTTGGGTCTAGTTTCTAGGGACCTGAGCGGGTGCGGGCGACCGAAGCGTGGGAGCTGAGTACTTGGGCCCGGCCACCAAAGACCCGAGCATAGGTCCTGACCAAAAAAAAAAAAAAGACCCTGGCATAGGCACTAGGGTCCTGGGCTCGACTATCGGGAGTCATGGCTCGGCCTTGAAAATCCCGAGCCCAAGCGCCAAGTTCCCTAGTTTGCCTCTAGCGAGGGGGCCTTGGTTGGACTTGGGTTCAAACGTCGAGGTCTCAGGTCCGAAAGTTAGGGTCTAGTCGTGTTTTGAAGAATGATTTTTCATTTTGAAAGAAAATGTCATTTTCTTGAATTTCGTCGACCGTGAAAAGATTTTTGTTGATTCATTTTTCACAAGCGATTCAAATGCCAGAAAAGTGAGCAAGATTATTTCTAACGGTAAATTTTCCACGAAATAATGGACCCCGAGTTGTGAAGTAATCGGGAAAGAAGTTGTTATGCTACGAAAGAAAAGATTCTAGATATTAAGTTGTGGAAAAAGTTATTGTTGTTGTGTAAATATTATTGCCCTTTTTCATAGGTTTGATATGTTGCTCAGTCTCAGAAATTTCACTAATGTTTGGGGGTGGTTTCTATGGTGGATGGACAAACTCTTTCAAATATATATTAAGTGACATGTTAATATTAATATGAGATCGTGTATTGTTTCTTCATAACACGCAAAGAAATCATGGCAAGCGAGGACACTTCATAGAAGTACGTGAAGTGAACCTCCATAGGAGATTTTTTCTAAACTGGCCCATTGAATAAAGTGAACGAAACTGAACAACTTGATAATGGCGAAAAAAATAAACATCCTTTGGTGTATAGATCACATAGGTCAAGCCCTTCTTAATCGTTGATCATGTGAACCCCGCGATGGAATCTACATAATTAACTGTTGAGATGACATTGGTCCACATGATCCGTAGATAATGCAATAATTTCTCTTGGTAGAGGGATTGTTGGTGTCTGGAGAAAGCCATACACAAAAATGTTAAATTTATTAAAAAGGTATTGCGTCAATAGCTTGATATTTTATCCTTAAGTTGATGGCTAAATTATGATATTTCTTTGAAAGGGGGAGGTTCTGATTTCAAATCATGATAAAATTAAGATGAAGAAAATGAGTCCATTAAGAATGATAGGGCATTATTAATCGGATTTTTACATAGTACACAACCTGTGTAATCGATCTACCGTACGTGCCACCTTCATCACCATTGATAAGGTACTTATGTTTTGAAAATTCCAAATCAATAGTGATGGACAAGGACTGTGCAAAAAAATCATACACGATGTTTACTTAAAATTATTCAAATAGTAAAGAGAGTACTTTACAGTTAAAAATATCACGAATAATTGAGTATAGTCAAAGATGGAAAAGATATCTACTTGTGCCCCACAAAATAACATAATTGAAGACCAGTTGTGTTAGATCTACCTAGTCTTTAACCTATCTCTCTCTTCTAAGTTTCGACTGATGATTCAATTGACAATTCTTTAAATATACCAAAGCATGCCTAATCAATAGCTAAATAATCAATCTTTGATAGATTACTTCACTTATAATGGCTCAAACTACATATCTCTAATGTCTCTTTGATGGTGTCAATGGCGCATGCTAGCACATACGTATATTTTTCCATCAAATTTAATGGCCTGCCGAATTTCTTTAATCAACTACTTTCCAACAATTTCTTTAGTTCCCGATCGCCCAGAGGAGACCAAAGAAACATCTTTTTTTTTCTTTCGACAATTTCTGTTCTCAAGCGGATCTCTCAACGTCCGAATCCAGATAAAGTTCTCACCGGCAGTTTAAGATGAAAAAGAAAGAATCTGACAGCCCATGGAAGTGAAAGGGAAGAGATTCCGTGCGTTTGGACGCTTGGAAATTGAAAAGGGTTTCGATATTGACTACCGACTATCTTCTGATGATGCTACTCATGTTGTGGAGCTACTTAAACCCTCGGGAAGTGAAAGGGAAAGCGATTTGAATTTGCGGGTCCCGCGCCTGCTTGACACACGGGATGATTCTGACCCCTTTTGGTACGTCTTCCCATCTTTATCACTACAATAATAAAAGAGTTATTGGAATCGATTAGGGTTCATGAGGTTTTGTTAATAAAAATACACATTCCATTCTCTTTTAAAAGGATTTTCAAAGCAACAAAAGTGGAGTTATAGGGCTACATTTGGCCTCCGATCCCTGGCCGTAGGAAGCTTCATTTTCTGATTTTTTTAATTAATACCACGAAAAACTCTAAATTTATATATATATATGATAAATTTATCATCAATTAATTTTTTGACCACAAAAGTCTTAAACTGATATACCTGTGATAAATTTACTATATATTAATTTTCATTAAATTTTATCATCAAATTATTGAGTTTGATGACACGAGTGTAGTCACATGTGTATTAGTTTGTGAACAAACCCTAATTGAAGCCGGAGAAAGATCAAGGAACCATTCACATACCTTTTTGGTTAGCTTTTGGACATCATGTGCAACATGCACTCATGGAGTAAACTATACACAATGACTATGCTCATCACCAACTTTCTTTGCAATCAAATTGCTCCAATCAATTAATTTCACGTTCATTTCTATGAAGGGATAATTACACAAATGATCTCTAAACTTTGGTCCAAAGTGTAATGTCGTCTTTGAACTTTTAACTTGCTCAATGCGGTAACTCAACTTCTAATAACATAAAATGATAATGTTTCATTGAATTAATAATTTATGAGCACGGCATCATCAATCCACCAAACAAACAATAATACAATCTAACCCTAAGCAAGTGGCATAGTGTGTATTGTCTGTCCGCAACGTCAATCTGATAGGGTACAAAATTTAAAAATTAATCAAATAGGGTCACACCTGAAGGCACCGGCTCCCTATCATCAATCTCATAACGTGATGCAGCCTCTCGAGAAGCACCTTGACAAGATTGGCACGAGCTTTAGCATTATTGCGTCCAAAAATCTTTATGCTGAAATTCAACTCAGCCTCAATCAAAGAAGTCACTTGATTTAGTTTGGACTCTATGCTTGTATTATTGCCCAATAGGCGCAACTTGAGAAGATGAGGCACCCTAATATTCAAGATCGAACCATCCCTAGGGCGAAAAGTGGGAGAGTCAATAACCAACTCTCTTAAACCTCTAGATTCAACACTGATCAGCTTTGAGCCTTTTAAGGCGTTTGGTAACTGCCCAAAATTTTTATTCCTGAAATAGAAAAGAACAAAAATGCGTTTGGTAACTACACAAAATTTCTTTTTATTAATAATACTTTAATAATATTTGGAATTGTTTAAGGTTTTTTTTTTTCGATCCATTTTCTTCCTTGGCCATGGCCAGTCGCCGGCGACCGGCCACAGCCCAGGGTCGGCGAGGGCGTCACGGCCCTGCGAGGTCGAGCCTCGCCGTTGTGACCCACGGCGAAGTTGACCTCGCCGTGGGTCGCGACGGCGAGGCTCGACCTCACCCAGATCTGGCGAGGCCGAGCCTCGCCATCGAGACCCACGGCGAGGCTCAGCCTCGCCTGATTTGGGCGAGGTCGACCTTGCCAGGTCCCGACGGCTCGCCGCCTCGCCCAGGTGGCGAGGGTCCAGCCCTCGCCCTCACCGGCGAGGGGGACCCTCGCCTCTATCGACGGCCGACGAGGGCTGTGACGCCCTCGCCGGCCTTAGGCGGGCGACCGGCCACAACCTAAGAAGAGCAACACAAAAAGAAGAAAAGAAAAAGAAGAAAAAAACTGATTCTCAAAATTGTGCTGAGAAACAAGAAGCAACATTTTTTTACTTCTTGTTTCTCTTCCAAAACTGTTTCTCGGCACAAATATTTGCAAAAATGTGCCTGGGAATAAAAAATTTACCAAACGCATTTCTGTTCCCAAACTATTTCTGGGAACAAAAGAACATAAATTTTTACTGCTTGACACGTTATCAAATGGGCCCTTTGTCGCGACCCTAAAAAATTTTGTATCATTTTTCTCGGGCTAATGGATTATTAAGTCTGAACTTAACTCGAGTCCTCCCAAGCCCTACCAATTCGCAACTTAGGGTTTAAGTTCTTAACATGCAAATGTTTTCATGCTTGGAGTCGCCACTAATCATTTTACGGTAGGCTGATTAGAAACCTAAATAAAACATAGGGAGATATGTTCTATTCCTACGAACCAGAGATTCTAAGCCCGGGGACTTAATTACGCTAGATCTAGTCTAACGCCCTTTCGGTACCTTTTTATTTCAAAAATGTTTTGGCAAGCAGTTTGGATCCATTTTTAGCTTATTTACTAACATGTAAAGTGTTCATACGAGTGCGCAAACCACCAATTTAACACCCAATAATCAAAGCATTAAATAAATTGCAAGCTGAGGAGAACAACTTACCTCGAATCCAGCAAGCATCTGCGTTGTTAGCGAAAAATCATACAGACAGCCCTAATATGATTTCTAATTAACAAAGCATTCACTCAATTTTTTGATTTTCACTTTATTAAATGAAACTTAAACTATATGCAATGACGTGCAAATATGACATGCGAAATAATGCAACCTAACATGCATACTATATGTCATGTGACAATGTGACCTAATTTTAACGACGGACAAATGAATTATTTTTGGTATTTTTCTTTAAGGAAATTCGGAATTAAGTGAAATTCGGAATTAATGAAAATGCCTAAAATAACATGCAACCTAATGATTTCTATTTTTGGTATTTTCTGTTTAAAATTCGAAATTCAAAAATACCTAAGTTAACATGCAATCTATGATGACTTAATCTACCCTATAATGATTTCTTTTTGGGATTTTTGATTAAAATTCGGAATAATAAATAACGTGAATAATCCGTTAGGATTTGAAATAATACCTAATTTAAATTAGGAAACATGCCACGTTAAGTCCTAATTTAAATTAAATATTTATCTTATCCTTCAGGATATATTCAAAAATCCTAGACATGCAAAAATCCTAACAAAACAGAATTTTTTTGGGTTTTCTTTTTATTTGAAAAGGAAAACAATTTAAACAAATAAGGATAGCAAACAATTCAAATCAACCACGCGATCCGCCAAATTCGTTTCAAACTCGGATTAGGCACAAAAATCAAATTATCGGTCATATCTATGGGGTTATAGATATTAACGGATAACCGATTATTCAAATTTGGAAAGCGAATCAAAATCATTATCGTATTCAAGTGGTTATGAATAGGATAATGATTTTTCCGTATCGCCGCGTATCGGACTTTAGGGTTAAAGTCGGATAGTCGTCCAGATACGTTGCTAAATTAGGAAATTTTCCTAATTTGAATATTTAAATATTGCGGATATCGAACATTATCCTAGAGATATCTAATATTCCAACATGATATTCATGCAATATTCAAACACCGAAAACTTAGGAAATTAAATATTTCATAAAATATTCGGATAATGATCTTACCTAATCTGCGGATAATCACCAAATTTGAATTGGCTCGGGATCGGGATCGGCTTGCGGATCGGGATCGACGACGACGACGGCGGGATGACGACAACACGGCGGAGCTCACGAGCGATATCAACGCGGCGTCTCCGGGAACGGCGTGTTCGGAGACGGCGTCGGGAACGGTCCGGCGTGTCGGAATGAGGCTGTCTGTAAGTGCACGGGGCAGCAACTCGGCGAGGACGGAATGGACTGCAGCTTCGGTGGCTCACGGTCACAGCAAAGGTGAGGGTTGACCGAGACCCCCCTCTCCCTCCTTTCTCTTGTTTCACGATCTTCTTCGTGTCTGTACGTTGTGGACTTGGATGAAGAAGCAGCAATAAACGCGGTGGATTCTCCGTTCAAAGCAACGAAAGCAATAGCCGCTCGTCAACGTCTTGGGCTGCCTCACTTCGGTTGACCATGCAGGGACATCTCTTTTGTTGACTGGAGAGTCGGGCCATGCAGAGGAATTGGAGAAGAACGTGGACTGTGCAGGGATTCGGAGTGCGCTTCGTTCCAAGGCTGCGAAGAGCGTTGGACTTGCTGAGGACGTGGACTGGTGTTGCCTCCCTTCAATGCTTCACGGGTGAGAGCAGCAAAGGCAGCAGCTTGGTTGACTGGAGCAGACCACGGACTGAGGAAGAACGTGGAGCAGCAGCGCGTCTTCGGGCTTCTGTGGATCAGTGAGAACGTGGCTGTGGGAACGTTGGACGAAGCTGTTTACATGCACGTCTCATCCTCTTAGGCGTGGACTTCTCTGGGAGTGTTGTGGAAGACAGCGGCAGCGTGGGGGCGTGCCTCTTCCTCTCTCAATTTCCCTCTCTCACACTTGTTCTCAAAAATTCTGATCAGCAAAATTATCATGCCCCCTTTAATTCTGACCTAATAACATGTATATATAGCACTAATCCTAGGTCAACTTAGATAGGCTCTAATCCTAGTGGGCTTAGGCTTGGGCTTAAGTCTAGTCAAATTAAATGGACTGAATTAACTTGGGCTAAATTAATTAAACTCACATTATTAAATTAAGCCCAAATTAAAATAACCAAGCCCGTGTAACGTGAAATTTTCGGCCCTAACATTCCCGAGCGAATCGAATTTCATTCGACGAAATTTAAACTTGCTCACCATCGCCGGTCCGATACAATAATGCAAAAAAACTAAATGGGCCTAAACTATATGTTATGCAATTCAAATGTTTTTGTTTAGGGGTTAAAAGATTAACTCCTAATTTTCTATGCAAATTAAACTAAATAAATGTCGGTGAAATTTAGGTGTCAACACCCTTAGCTGTTGAGGTCCACATATGTCTAATATAACATTCATATCTTTCCATATATGAGGAATCACCTCACTCGCTGCTTGATCAACTACTGCTTTAGCATCATTTGATGCTCATGGAACAAAACGTAACATCGAAAGGTTGAATAAGGTCCAACCATTCAACTTACTAAGTTAAAAGATCAGACATACGATTTACCATCAATCATAAGCTTTTACATATATGCATGTCCTAAGCAAATGGCTTAGTGTGTATTGTCTGTTTGCAACTTCAATCTAACAGGGCACAAAATTTAAAAATTAATCAAATAGGGTCGCACCTGAAGGCACCGGCTCCCTATCATCAATCTCGTGACATGACGCAGCCTCTCGAGAAGCACCTTGACAAGATCGGCACGAGCCTTGGCATTATTGCATCCAGAAATCTTCATGCTGAAATTCAACTCAGCCTCAACCAAACAAGTCACTCGGTCTAGTCTGAACTCTATGCTTGTACTATTGCCCAATAGGCGCAACTTGAGAAGATGAGGCGCTCTAATATTCAAGATCAAACCATCCCAAGGGCGAAAAGTGGGAGAGTCAATAACCAACTCTCTTAAACCTCTAGATTCAACACTGTTTAGCTTCGAGCCTTTGCACCCTTTTAGCTCAAGAAATTCTAAAACAGGGCAGCCTCTCAAAAGTCTCTTCATCGCAGGATTGACAAACCGGGCATATCCAATGCACAGTGTCTTCAGCGAAGACCAATTCACGACATCCATAAGCCAAACATTGCATCTAGACAATTGCAAACTCACTAGCATAGTGAGTTGGAAGAAGTACGACGGCAACACATAAGCCTCCAACCATTGGCAATGCAGGTTCAATGTTAACTCTTGAATGCCATGCCCCCTCATAAACTCGAGACATGTCTCAACAATTGAATCCAAGCAGGGGTGATGAGCAACATCAAAGACAAACCTCTTCACCTCAGTTGCGGTGCAGCGTGACAGCACCGATTCGACGAAACGGGTGAAGTTGTGTAACTGCAGAACACGGTCCTTGGGTAAACAGAGAGTGATATGTAGACTAAAGGTCCACGTGTGATATGAATCTGTGCAGAAGATGATCGTTCTACAGAGATCTGTGAGTTACGAATTGCTGACCTCGACCCCTATTCGAACCTGTGATTGGTAATCTCGGTATGAACACAACCTGTTGACGAACCTGTGTCAATCAATCTACGTTATAACGCCACGAACAAGAGAATTCGCGATCTTGCTCCATAAGTTGAATTCGATTACTACAAGAGAGTCTTGATAAGATTTAGTCCTCAAGAGAACTCAAGAAGAAAACTTCTCTATATAAAATTCTGCCTCCTCCCCTTAGAAATCTATAAGCAACCTTATATAGGGTGCTAACCCTAATCCTAATCCTACTAGGATTAAAATTACAAAAATAACCTTAATTACTAAAAATTGGTCCAAAAATGGAAAAAGGCCTACAAGTTCATCTAAACAACTCCAATTCACTAAAAAACGTCATCAATCACTACTAAAGTAGTGTGTATTGATCAGCGGCCCGTTTCTAAGCGTCCATCCAAATTTGAGCCAATTCGAAGTTCGTCAATTCTAAGCTCCTACGAAATTCGCTAGACCAAGAGTAATCATGTTGTGCAAAGGAGCTTTAAAATCTTCAAGTCTCGAATCCAGATTGTCTCCGTTCCAAATATCTTAAACCATGATGTCGACAGCTTATTTGAATTCCTTCGCTCTCGCTCGAGTGATCGGGTCAGCGGATAGAACAATTGATCCCTAGCACCTCCTCCTCAATAGGGTTCGATGTCCACATCATTCCCTCCCCCATGCAAAGGATTTGCCCTCAAATCAGCGTCAGCATAAAAAAGAGTCAAATCAAAAACATTGAAAGTAGCACTAATACCATACTTACCTGGAAGGTCAAGCTTGTAAGCATTATCATTGACTCTCTCCAATACCATAAATGGTCCATCCCCTCGCGGTAGTAATTTAGAGTGTCGCTGTTTGGGGAAACACTTTGTGCGCATATGAACCCAAACCTAATCACCAGGCTCAAACACTACTTTCTTGCGTCCTTTGTTGGCTTGCTTTGCATACTGCTCTGTCTTAAGCTCAATATTCAGCCACGTCTTCTCATGCAAAGTCTTCACAAATTCAGCTTTCTTAGCACCATCTAAATCCACACACTTTAAATATAACGGAGTTAAGGGATTAAAACCATAGACAACCTCAAACGGTGTGAAATTAGTAGCAAAATGCATGCTCCTATTATAAGCAAACTCAACATGCGGTAAACAATCTTCCCAAGACTTAACGTTCTTTTTAATGATAGCACGCAACAGTGTCCCTAAAGTCCTGTTAATTACTTCAGTTTGACCATCAATTTGTGGATGATAAGAAATAGAGAATAAAAGTTGTGTACCTAACTTCTTCCACAATGTCTTTCAAAAGTAGCTTAGAAATTTAGTATCTCAATCAGAAACAATGGACCTAGGCATGCCATGCAAACGTATAACCTCACAAAAGAACAATTCAGCAACATTCGATGCATCATCAGATTTATGACAAGGTATAAAATGAGCCATCTTGAAAAATTGATCAACAACCACAAAAATAGAATCCTTACCATGCTTAGACCTAGGCAATTCCAACACAAAATCCATAGAAATATCAACCCAAGGATGCGTCGAAATAGGCAAAGGTGTATACAAATCATGTGGTTTAATCGTAGACTTAGCCTGCTTACATGCGATACATCTCTCATAAACTCGTGTGATATCTCGTTTCATGTGTGGCTAAAAAAAATGATCACGCAGCACTTTATAAGTCTTATTGATTCCAAAATGCCCCATTAAACTACCACTATGTGCCTCTCGCACTAACAACTCGCGCAAAGAGTATCTAGACAAACACAATTTATTTTCACGAAAGAGATATCCATCATACCTATAAAAATTTTCAAGTGTAGCATGGTCACAAGCTTTAAATACTCTTTCAAAATCATCATCGTTAGCATATAAACCTTTGATATGCTCAAAACCTAGACACTTTGCTCCTAGAGTAGTTAGAATTGCGTACCTTCAAGAAAGTGCATCGGCTACCATATTTTCCTTACCTTTTTTGTACTTGATTACATATGGAAAAGTCTCAATAAACTTCATCCATTTAACATGTCTTTTGTTCAACTTTTACTACCCCCTCAAATACTTTAAGGTCTCATGGTTGGTGTAGATCACAAACTCCTTTGGCCACAAGTAATATTGCCAAGTCTCCAAAGCTCGCACCAAAGCATACATCTTCTTATCGTAAGTCGGATAATTCAATGTAACTCCGCTTAACTTCTCGCTGAATTATGCTATGGGACGCTCTCCTTGCATCAACACAGCTTAAATTCCTGTACCAGAAGCATCGCATTCTATCTCAAAAGTAGTACTGAAATTCGGTAAAGATAACAAATGAGCATTAGTCAACTTATCTTTTAACAAATTAAATGCTCTTTCTTGCTCTTCTCCCCATGTGAAACCTACGTGCTTCTTGATAATCTCGGTTAAAGGTGCGGTGATGGTGCTGAAATCTTTTACAAATCTACGATAGAAACTGGCTAAACCATGAAAGCTGCGCACCTCTCCTACTGTCTTAGGTGTCGACGATTCACGGATTGCTTTCACTTTTTTTTCATCAACCTATATTCCATCAGCACCGGCAACAAAGCCTAGAAATACTAATTTGTCAGTTACAAAACAACACTTCTTTAGGTTAGCATATAATTGTTCATCCCTTAAAACCTGAAAACGGCTCACACATGCTTAATATGATCATCAAGGCTTCGACTATATATCAAGATATCATCAAAATAGACAATTACAAATCGACCAATAAAAGCACGCAGAACATGATTCATAAGTCACATGAAAGTACTAGGTGCATTAGTTAAACCGAATGGCATGACTAACCACTCACATAACATGTACTTGGTCTTAAATGTAGTTTTCCATTCATCCCTCTCTTTCATCCTAATTTAATGATAACCACTTTTCAGATCAATTTTAGTAATATATGCAAGTTCCATACAATTCATCAAACATGTTATCTAGCTTAGGAATAGGATATCGATACTTTACTGTTATGTTATTGATTCCTTGGCAATCAACACACATTCGCCAAGACTCATCCTTCTTTGGCACCAACAAAACAGGAACAATACATGGGCTAAGAGACTCTCTCACATATCCTTGCTTTAGTAATTCGCTAACTTAGTATTGAAGTTTCTTTGTCTCTTCAGAATTGCTTCGATATACAGGTCAGTTAGGCAATGGTGCACCAGGAATCAAATCGATTTGATGCTCTATACCTTGAATCGGTGGTAAACCTCCAGGAAGCTCATCAAGAAAGACATCTTCAAATTCCTGCAACAAATACACGACAGAACTTAGCAAATTCAGGTCAAGTTCATTAGTAATAAACAGTGACTCCTTGTACAAAAGTACAAGTATCGGTCGGTCCAGAATAAAAGCTCTCCTCACTTCGCTCGATTTTGCATAGAAATTCTTCTCTCTTTTCTTTTCCCTCTCATTTTCTCTCGATTTTTACCACTCTACTATTATCTTTCTCTCTTTTTACTTGCGTCTCGGAGTTTCCACGCAGGCCCTCGGTTTTATCACCTTTTCTCTCTCTGTCAGCCTCACATTATAGTTTCAATTGATTTTCATACACCTCAGTAGGTGTCATTAGCACCAATGTGTATGTCTTCTGATTCATCACCAGTGAATATCGATTAGTGTACCCGTCATGATGTACCTTTCGATCATACTACCATAGCCTACCAAGTAAAAGATGTCTTGCTTGCATAGTTATAACATCACACGTCACCTCATCTTTATATCGCCCTATCTCAAATAGAACTCGGACTTGCTTCGATATTTTTACTTCACCACTATCATTCAACCACTACAAGCTATATGGTCTTGGATGCTTTGCATTCTTCAATCCCAACTTCTCCACCATGGTACAACTTGTTATATTTGTACAACTATCTCCATCAACAATCAAGCTACAAATCTTACCATTTATCAAGCATCTTGTATGGAATAAGTTATCGCGTTGCTAATGATGCTCCTCCTCTTTGACTTGACCACTAAGAGAACGCTTAACCACCATCAATTCACCCTTTGCCGGCATCTCAACATCACTAAAATCCTCCAATGATGGCATGTCATCATCCTCTTCCTCCCTCTCACTTTTTGATTCAACATCATTATGTCCAGTCATGATTATCACCCTCCTATTAGGGCATTGATTTGCCATATGACCCCTACCCAAAAACTTGAAGTATTTTAATATCACGAGTCTTAATGTTAGGGTTTTCAGTTTTACCTGAAGCCGGATTCGAACCAATTTTGTCATCCTTCTCATTCTCCTTCAAAGTTTCAATCTTGATATTGTTTCCCTTCCAATTTGGCTTCTCGCTTCTCTTTCAATTAGACTTCCAATTCGAGCTTGAACCTCCACCACTCTTGTAATTTCGATCCAACTTTAATTGTCACTCAACTTTGATGGCTTTGTCTACTAATTCCTCCAATTCAACATAGTGTTGCAACTCTACCACCCTTGCTATATCTCGGATCAAACCACACAAAAATCGTGACATTATGGCCTCACGGTCTTCCACCACATTAGCACGGATCGTAGCAATTTTCATCTCTTTATGGTATTCTTCCACACTCCTATTGCCTTGTGTGAGATTTTATAGCTTATGGAACAAGTTTCTATGGTAATGACTAGGTATAAAGCGCTTCCTCATCACTGTTTTCATCTCATCCCATGTTTCTATTGGTCTTTTACCATTGCGTCTCCTGCTAGTCACAAGTTGATTCCACCAAATTATAGCATAATCAGTGAATTCAACAATTGAAATTTTTACCTTTTTGAGCTCTGAATATCGCTAACAATCAAATACCATCTCCATCCGTTTCTCCCATTCTAGATACGTATCAGGATCATTCTTTTCTTGGAAAAATGGAATTTTCATTTTGATATTGCCAAGCTCATCATCTTTTCGATGTCTAAATCCTCGGCGTCCGTTTCTCCTCTTAAACCTGCCATCTCGATCATCTTCTGTATCGGACATGTATGCATCATCAAATTGTCGCTGCCATCTAGCTTATGCCCTAGGCTCCTCTCACTGATTTTGTGGCCTCCCTCGTGGTGGCTCTCGGTCATCTCCAAGTCTCGTCTCATATCTTGCAACTCGGTTGCTAAGTGCTTCAATTTGTAAACTCAATTGCTGGATGCCTGCTAGAATCGCATCATCCCTTGGATGAGTGCGATCTTCCCTTTGATTCACACTTCTCTGCCCTGAGCCTGACATTTTTTTTTAAACCTGCAAGAAAATGTTAGAGATAAAAGAAATCTCACTAGTCACTTCCTCACGTTTTCCGCTCAAAGTGTTTGTCACTCCTCTTGTGTTTAATTCAATTTCGACTTTTTCTTCTCTCAATTAAACTCACACACTCTTGCATTTTACTTTTCATTTCTTTCTAGCAAGCTCTTTTTTTTTAAACTTGAATCCAGTCTCACAAGCTCCTCACAGCAATCGATAAACCACCAAGCAAGATCAAATTCAACAATATACTGCTCAACTCAACAATTCAGCAAATTTTTGCTAGATTCGGATTCAAATTCAATTTCTGCTACTGAATTTTTTTTTTCTATACGGTCTAACTATCAATGATAAAAAAAAATGAGTCGTCCTCTTGAATTTTTTTTTTGGCCAAAACTTTTTTTTGGCTTCTTTTTTTTGACGAACTCAAGTACAATATAAAAAAAAACAACTAGGACCGAAAACCCTAAATCAAAATTGAAATCACAGCAAGAACAAATTCAGAACCCTAATTCGATTAATAACGAAACCCTAATTCTATGAACCCTAGTTTTTATAAATTCTAGATTGATGAATGAAAAGCAATAAAAGTATGATAACTAGACCTTGTAGAACTAGCTATGATACTAGATGATATGAATCTATGCGGAAGATGATCGTTCTACAAAAATCTATGAGTTACAAATTGCTGACCTTGACCCTCATTCGAACCTGTGATTGGTAATCTCGGTATGAACGCGACCTGTTGACGAACCTGTGTCAACCAATCTACGCTATAACGCCACGAACAAGAGAATTCGCGATCTTGCTCCATAAGTTGAATTCAATCACCACAAGGGAGTCTTGATAAGATCTAGTTCTCAAGAAAACTCAAGAAGAAAACTTCTCTATATAAAATTCTGCCTCCTCCCCTTACAAATCTATAAGCAACCTTATATAGGGTGCTAACTCTAATCCTAATCCTACTAGAATTAAAATTACAAAAATAACCTTAATTACTAAAAATTGGTCCGAAAATGGAAAAAGGCATGCAAGTTCATCTAAACAACTCCAATTCACTAAAAAACTTCATCAATCACTACTAAAGTAGTGCGTATTGATCAGCGGCTCATTTCCAAGCGTCCATTCAAATTTGAGCCAATTTGGAGTTCATTAATTCTAAGCTCCTTCGAAATTCGCTGGACCAAGAGTAATCATATTGCGCCAAGGAGTTTTAGAATCTTCAAGTCTCGAATCCAGATTGTCTCCATTCCAAATATCTTGAACCATAATGTCAACAGCTTGTTTGAATTTCTTCGCTCTCGCTCGAGTGATTGGGCCTATCAGATAGAACAACGGGTCCTTAGCACCTTTTTCTCGATAGGGTTTAATGTCCACATTAACGTGGAATGCCATTGCTTGGACAAAACACTGGTTTTGACGGCTTCTTTTGTGGTCAAGAAGGAGATGGTACGATGGATTAAGGCCTCGGGCAATGAGCTGATGTAGTCCATTGAGTTTCGGCTTTCATCTTGACCGGAAGGAGAATAATTGTGGATGTTTCCCTCGGCCAGCCATGTATGGAGAGACTTGAGGATCCTCTTGATACAGTCATCAACAAATACGTGTTGACGACTTTCACGAAAGTTTTCGATTCCACCTATAAGAATCAGATCATCACCCGAAAATTTGCTTGAGGTAAAAAAATGATGAAAAGTTGAATAGATGAAGGAAAGGAAAGAGGCATTGCCAAGAATCTTCCATAAAAGATGTTCACTTGATCGAAGTCTGGACTAACAAGATATGAAGAAGAAATATTCTAGGAGAAATATTTTCAGAATTCATTGAACAAGACCGAAAATAGAATACAAGAGGCAACGAATGATTACATAAAGCACGCCCGCATCATGATCTTGCCCTCGGTGCCAGATGACGATGATAAACACGAACGGGAACTCGATTCTTTTGGTTGCAGTCATCAATAGCCATGGAATCGATGATGAATACCCAAAAAAGAAAATGTTTACGAAGCAATGGGTAGGGATCTGAACGTCACCGCAGTCGAAGAGAACTAGAAGGAGAAGGTTAAAGCCATATCAATCCCAACACTAATGTGAAATGAGAGAGTCAAGACTTATAGGACCGAGAGAGAGGGACGAGAGCATGGGAAAGTGTTGGGGGATGTGAAGAGTAGAGTGAGAGGTGTTTCAAGTAGCGAGAAAAGGGCGGTGGAATTTGAAAAATGGTTAAACGGCGGGTGGTTGACAGTTGGCAGGGCTGTCAAAAGAACCGATCGAACACGATTTGACCCGACCCAACCCAACTCGATCCGAATTTTTGTATTGGATCGAGTTGGGCCTCCACTTGTTTGGGTATTGTTTTGGATCTCTGTTGGGCTCAGGTACCCGAACCCAACCCGAAACAATGAAACCTTGGGATGAGGAGGTCTCTTCCCTATCTGTCTCACTCTCTCGCCTCTTCTGGTTCTGGGTTTTGTTGCTATACTCATTCACTCTTGCTCTTCGAAACCCTAGCTCCATCTCTCTCTGTCTCGCTCAACCCCTCCTCGTCGCCATTGCAAAGCTCAAGATCGTGGCAATGGTGGCCGTGAAGCTCGCAAACATGGCCGTGGTGGCGCTCATCCTCGCCTTCACGGTGCTCGCTGCAACCGCCCAGGTTGAGGCCCTACCTCCCCGTCGATCCTCTCCGCCGCCGGAGCGGCGGCCGTTGCGGCCCTCGTCTTCGGCTCCACGCTCAAGATCTGAAGCAGCGCCAAGCTTTCGGAGGCTGTCCTATCCATGGGGGGAAGAGATTCTTAGTTTTTCGAAGGTGAGGGTCGGTAAAAAGTGACAAATGAGAGAGAGAGAGAGTCCGCGACCGCGAGTGACGCAGTCCATGTGAACGTCTCAATAAATACATCTTCTCCATTTCTTTGATTATCTATTGATATTTGCCTCGTTTGACATTTTATCATACCCATTAAATATGAGAAAACTTTAAATAATTTTTCAAATAAAAGTGTGAAGTAAATTTTGTTTTTTTCGCATCATCAAGTCACCAAACAAACAATAAGACAATCTAACCCTAAGCAAATGGCATAGTGTGTATTGAATGTCCGCAACTTCAATCTGACAGGGCACAAAATTTAAAATTAAATTAAATAGGCTCGCACCTGAAGGCACCAACTCCCTATCATCAATCTTGTGACGTGAAGCAGCCTCTCGACTCGAGAAGCCCCTTCACAAGATCGGCACAATCCTTAGCATTATTGAGTCCATAAATCGTCATGCTGAAATTCAACTCAGCCTTAACTACTTGTATTATTGCCCAATAGATGCAACTTAAGAAAATGAGGTACCCTAATATTCAAGATCGAACCATCCCTAGGAAGTAAAGTGGGAGAGTCAATGACCAACTCTCTTAAACCTCTAGATTCAACACTCATCAGCTTTGAGCCTTGGTACCCTTTTAGCTCAAGAAATTCTAAAACAGGGTAGCCACTCAAAAGTCTCTTCAACACAGGATTGAACAACCAAGCATATCCAATACACAGTGTCTTCAACAAAGACCAATTCACAACGTCCATAAGCCAAAGATTGCATCGAGACAATTGCAAACTCACCAGCGTAGTGAGTTGGAAGAAGTATGGCGGCAACACATAAGCCACCAACCACTAGCTATGGAGGTTCAATGATAACAGTTGAATCCAAGAAGGGGTGATAAGCAGCATCAAAGACAAACCTCTTCACCTCAGTTGTGGTGCAGTGTGATAGCACCGAGTTGACGAAATGGATGAAGTTGTCCAACTGCAGAATACGGTCCTTGGGAAAACGTAGAGTGATATGTGGACTAGAGGTCCAAGTGGAACATCATGCTTGGATAGAACGCTGATTTTGACGGCGTCTTTTGTCGTCAAGAAGGAGATGATATGATGGATTAAGGCATCGGACAATGAGCTAGTGTAGTCCACTGAGTTTCGCATTTCATCTCGATCGGAAGGAGGAGAAGATTGTGGATGTTTCCCTCGGCAAGCCACATATGGAGAAACTCTTCAAAATTTTTCCTTTTGCATGCTGATGAAGATAAACAGAGGATTATACACAAACCCAAAAACTTTTCTTTGAGAATCAAAGAAAAAAGAAAGCATGAAGAGCAAACCAAGAGAGGGCTCGTGAAGGGTAGAGCCAAAAACCCAAGCTTGAGGTTGCTTACGAGACGGAGGCAGTTGGAGAGCGTGGAATGGAAGAGCAAAGAGAGATAAGCATTCACAGAGAAAATTTGGAGACTCTTCAAAATTTTGCCGTTTGCTTGCCGACGAAGATGAACAGAGGATTATATACAAACCCAAAAAACCTCTCTTCAAGAATCAAAGAAAAAAGAAAATATGAAGAGCAAACCGAGAGAGGGCTCTTGAAGGATAGAGCTGAAAACCTTGAATAAAGCTTAAGGCCACTAGGGGACGGAGGTTGAAGAGCGTGGAGAGAGAGAGAGAGAGAGAGAGAGAGAGAGAGAGAGAGAGAGCGAGAGAGAGGGTGGTGGTTTTGTTTGTTTGATGGCGGTGGTTATGTTTATTTGATTAACGGGTCATTTCAATTTTGAATTTCTTTTCTAACAAACTTCGAAAATTCAAACTTTAGAACATGCATGCAATGTGCAAAATTAAAAGTTAATATCATCAATTTTAATAGAGATATATTTTTTGCTATGTAAATTTCATATTAATTTTGTGTATATTATTTGACTCTACCACTTATGCAATTAATTAAAAATAATAATATATACTCTCTTCTTCTTCTTTTCCATTAGAGCAATAACTAATTACAAGAAACTAAATATCGTGATAGTAGTTATATTAATATATTATGTGCTTATTACTCTACTAATAGTAACTGGAAACTTTTTTTTTAATAATAAAGTCTTAAATATTTTGTATTTGTGCAAATTCAGTCTATTTAGCTAATTTTGGCAGGCCAGCGCTGAGGTGGACAATGGCCGGCGCTGACTGTTCGGCTGACATTGACATGAAATGGGCATGTGGTCAGTTTGTAAGTGTTAGGGGAAATCTCATCCTTTGAGCTACCTTTTGGGATGAGAGAGGTCTAAGATCACCTGACAAAGATTACAAATTTATAATCCCTAGTAGGGGAAAAAACATGAAGTAAGGCATTACTCAATGGGTTCCAAATCCCAAGCCCAAGAATTATCTGTCTCTCAAATGTTTAGATAAGAGGGGCGTGGACTACGTCAACTTGAAAGTGGTGAGTGTGATAGTGAGATTAAAGAGTAACTTCAGCTACTCGAATTTAGATATATACGTAAAATTAAATTGATTTACTAAGTAATGTAAACGAATTTGTACCCGACAAAAGTAAGTTCTCTCGACCCACTCGAGACATATTCTTCCTTCTATTCAAATTAACCTGATTGCAGTGGTGCGCAGAGATGTGATAATACGATGAGATGACTTACACACTTTGAGGGATTCGAAGATTTAAAGTCGTTGAAAACGTAATTGAAGTTTGCTATAATAATTATTGGAGAGAATTTAGTTTTGTTATGCACCTAATAGAAATTTGAATGACTTGGCATATGTGGGTCGCTTTAACCTTAGTCTACATCAATATCTCTAAACCCAAGAATATGCAGCTATGTTAACCTAGAGATTAAAATTTTTCTTTGCTTATAAATATTATAATTGTACAGCATGCACACTTTAATTTTCTTCAAATATGAAATTCCTACGGTATTGGCGGGTAAAATTCGCAGAAAAGTTCTTCAAAATGTTTTAAATTAGATTAATATTTTAGATTTTGATGAGAATAAGAAAGTTGCATTTTAATTGGTTTTGATCCAAAAACAGAGCACGATGTTTATGCTTTCTTTAGCATTTGAATTTTGATTTCAATTGCATAAGGAGCACCTCAAATTTTTCTACAAATGTAGGTACCGACACTCGAAATGATCTAAGATCAGGAATACTTTCATAATTTTTGTAGAAGATAAGAAAATTATTTCATGTCAACAGGAAAATAAAAAGAAGAAGAAGAAGAAGAAGAATGGTTTTCTTAGCGTAAAACAAATTCCGGCTTTCGTGGGAAAGTTCCTCTTGCACAAAAAATTCCGTCGTTGAAAGAAGAACTCTGCCAAAGTCGGCTCTCAATCTTTCTTTTGCTATGTCCCCATCGTATTCCCACACGCACTCCGGTCCAAATGCAACAGCGACCACAGTGTTCCCCTCGTGGTTCGTGCCTGGAAAGCAGGGCATAGCTATAAAAAATCCTAAATTGAACCTGTCCTAATATTCTGACCAAAAAAAAAAAACCGATCGTAATATAATCGTCTTGCTTGTTTTTTTCCAAAATTCCTAAATTTGTACCGTTGTGATAAAATGAAAACATAAATTTTATTTAATATGACACCGATATCCCAAACTTTTTCTTTATCACAAACACCTCAATTTATAATAACGAGAGTAATTTGGGATACGTGTGATTAAGGGCAAGCAACTAGACCAGTTCATTTCGAGCATTGGCCTTATCGGGTTTAGTCTCTGATTCAGGGCCTTAACTGGGTATAACCGAGACAACCAATTTTATATCAGGGCCCAATTGGTTTTGTTGAGTAATTAACGGGAAAATTTTCTAAACAATTCAATCTTGAACTTTTAATTTTGCCAATTGAGTTTAAACATTTCCCTTTTTGCCAATTGAGTCCATTCGCCAATTTTGGCTGGAAATCGCTAACGTGGATGACAGTCGTCCTATGCGGCACGGCCGACGCTAATGTGGACAATTTTAATATATTTTCGATTTTATTATTTTTTATTTTCTTTTTTTTTCTCTTTTCTTATTTATTACACCTCTAGCTGGCGAAGTTGCTGGTCATGGGCGAGTGCGTCGGTCCTCGCCTGGTCTAGACGAGGGGGTCAGCAGGTGAGGGCTACAACCCCCTCGCTGACCAATTGGCGAGGGCCATGACGCCCTTGCTTAGACTAGGCGAGGGCAGCTGGTCGTCGCTTGTGGCCGGCAACACATGATGTGAAAAAAAATAATAATAACAATTCAAAAATATAATATAATATTATAAAAAATTATTCACGTCGGCTGTGCCCATGTTACGTAGGACGTCCGGCATCGACGTGAGCAATTTTTGGCCAAACTTTATCAAATTGACTCAATTGACAAAATATGAAAATGTTTATAACTCAATTGACAAAATTAAAAAGGTTTAGGAATGAATTGACAAAAGTGTAATAGGTTGAAGACTTTTTGGATAATTTTTCCTATAATTAATGCCATCATAATGGCCACTTTCTCTTCCACTGCTAATTATCGGCATTAAACAAAACATCTTTCAGTGGTAATGTTGAAAATCAATGTCTGCATGGGACCGACCTTTCTTTATATACTGTGAATCCGTCGCTGGGGTTGGCATGCTGCGAAGGCATTTCGTCCTTTCCTGTTCACCAACTATTTTCTCCAGAATGGGTCTTCTTCTTACGTTATTCAATTGTGAAATGGAGAAGCTAGTATTCTGCCGTGATTGTCTCACAACTTCACTGAGATTTACTGTATTTGCTCAATTTGTGAGTATCCTTGGTCATATCTGATTGCGGCAATTGATAATGTTTTGGTTATATGATAAAATGAAACCCATAAAAAGAAAAAAATACCAGCCGGTTCCAAGTTTAACGGGTTGGGTGCTTGATTCCAAAAATTAGAAACCAACATGATTTGGGACTTGCCCATCTTGGAACTAGTCACCTTTATTTATGACGTAAAAATAATTTTTGGGTGTTAGTGCTACAGTGGGCACAATTTAGAATTTTCGGTAACATAATAAAAAGTTTAGAATTTTCGTGGTTTAACCATTGAGGAAAATTTCTTGTATACACTTGAGATATTTGAGTTCACTCCATCTTAGCCATTGAATAATATGAGCTTTACATAAATATCACGGGTTAATTCTAAAAAAATGCGCAAACTTTATATTGAGTGATAATTTTGGCTCGAATTTTCTTTTATCTAAAAAACACATCAATTTTAACTTAAATCCCAAATTTGGCCCGAACAATTTGACAATTTCACATCATGGAGGTCAGATTTGGGATTCAAGTAAAAGTGTGTGCTTTTATTGAGATAAAAAGAAATTTGTACTAGAATTATCACTCAAGATAATTTTTTTTTTGTATTAGGGCTAAATATCACATGATTTGATGACTAAGATGTAGTGAGGTTACGTGCACAAAATATTCACACTTCTTTTCACTTTTTACTGCTGCGGCAGGCTGGAATACGAAGAAAGCAAAATCCTCTCCTTTTCTTTATTTACTTTCCTCGACAAAGACTTTTTACTTCCACAAATAAATGTTGACCCGAGGGGAAAATTTCTCCGTTTGGAAAATCTGCAGAGTCTGGAAAATCTGCTGAGTCTGGAAAATCTGCAGAGTCTGGAAAATCTCAAGAGTCTGGAAAATCTGCAGAGTCTGGAAAATCTGCAGAGTCTGGAAAATCTGCAGAGTCTGGAAAATCTCAAGAGTCTGGAAAATCTGCAGAGTTCTGGAAAATCTGCAGAGTCTGGAAAATCTTCAGATCTGAACTTCAAGATTATATTAACAATAAAAAGAATACCGAGGCCTGTGTTCGACACAGTTTCCTTAAAACAGATTCGTTCCCTCTAGCACACGGCTGAGGATTTCGTGAACGTCTGTCTCCCAGGATACAACAGCAGACGGCTAAGAAGTAATCAGCACTTCAAAGCTTCGGCGAACTTGAACAAATTTCGAGAACGAACACTATCGAAAACAATGCAAAATGCAGAGAATCTTTTTTAAACAGAGGAAGAGTGATCTTTATAAAAAGACGCAGAGGGGAAAGTCTTTCGGGAATCATAACGGCTTACAGAATCAATGACGCGTAACGGTCGATTAAATCTGTCGTTACAGAATCAATGACGCGGAACGGTCGATTAAGTCTGTCGTTACAGAATCAATGACGCGCAACGGTCGATTAAGTCTGTCGTTACAGAATCAATGACGCGTAACGGTCGATTAAATCTGTTCCGCCGTTACAAAATCAATACTCATAACGACTGATTAAATCCGCCGCACGTTATGAAATTCGTAACCGTTTGAGTTGGAAAAATTAAATTAGAAGGCAAAATTGGGCTCGTCGCGAGGCCCACTTTTCGATCCTGCAATCGTGTACGCAGGATGTGCGCTCGCGCCCAAGTTTCAGCTTGTCGGGCGTCGGATTTGCACCCCCCTGCGCCTGCGCGCGAGGCAGAGAGTCTGTGCTATGATAGTTACCACTTCAAATAAGTGTAACGGTATATAAAGCACTCCATTGCCTTCTTCTTTTCCAATGTGGGATTAGTGTTTTTTCCACTTCCCGCTTCCAACTCAAGAGTGTTCTTTGAGTATCAATTTCTCATTCATCCACCCATCAATTTATCCCATATTTCCAACAATAAATAAATATATATTTATAGAATATGCGGGTCCCTTAGATATAATTGTGAGCCCCGTCAGTGGGAAACCACCGATTACTGTGTCAAATTAACCCTAATCCAAATAGAAAAAGTGGATTTGGCACGCGAGCTTAAACCCGAGACTTAATTCAACGAACCTTGTATACGAAACTTAGTCCGTCACATCACGTGACCACAATAAGAAAGACGAAGCGAAGTAAAATCTTATTTACCCTGTAACGCGGTGCATGATCTATTAGTGAATTATTGAAGCCATCATCTTTGCCTACCAAATTGCTCAGGAGAGGAACTTTAAAGGCGATTTCAATAATCATAGCACTGGCTCAACGTTTGTATCTTTCTCGAACTCCAGCATGGACTGAACAAGAGGTTGGTTGCCCAACATGAGGTTGGTAGACCAACTCGACAAACGTCGGAATCTTTTTTCCAAGTCAAATCTGGTGATCTGCGAATATATTACTAGTTTCTCAACTCAGCAGGGGGACTCCTGTCTTTGTTTCCATTGTTTACAGTTGACAACTTGACTATAAAGAAACTTCGACTACCAGAAACTATTCAAAGAAAAGATATATCAGAAGAAAGGAATAAGAGTTATCAGTTCATTTGGTTCCAATGATATAATAATGGGAATGTCAATGTAATAAAGTTTTAATAACTATCACGCAGTTTGGCTTGAACAATGTAATGTGTAGGGGTGAGCGATTTCCGGTCCGGTCCGGTTCCAAGGTGGAATCAGGAACCGGACCAAGAGAACCGGTTCCCAATTTTGGGAACCGTGGACCGAACCGGTTGTTCTAGGATCGGGAACCGGACCGGACCGTTGGTCCAGTCCTGTCTAATGGAACCGGTTATTTAGAGTTTAGGGTTTTTTTTTTGTCAAACACTTAAGATTTGATTCACATTTTACTAATTTTTATTAATGAATTTATGATAATGAAGTTTACTTAGAGTTTAGTTTACATTTTATTAATTTTTTTAAAGAAAAAAATAACAAAAATATATATTAAATAATCGGTCCAGTCCGGTTCCCTCTCGGAACCGAGAACCGGATCGCCCGAAAACCGGTTCCGCTTTTAGGAACCGGTAACCGGATCAATAGTCCCGAGAACCGGACCAAACTCGTCGGTCAGATCCGATCCGATCCGGTCCGGTCCCGGTTTGGGCGGTCCAAGTTGCTCACCCCTAGTAATGTGATTTACACTGTTTGGTTTCGTGGGGTCCAGGCGCTGTGTTTAGGGGTCCGGGATCCGATCCTCGGGCTCCGAGTCCGGTCCTCAATGTTTTGAGCTTGAGCACCGAAGTACGAGTCATAACTTGTGATCCCGAGTATGGTCTTGAGATCCTGGCTCCCTAGTTTGCCAAGTGGGGGGCGAATGTTACGTGTACTATTACTAGGGTTTACGGTCTTTATCACCCTAGTTGCCAAATGCGACGGAGCACGACGGTAGTATCGGTTGAGGGGTTTGATACTAGAGTTTGGGTATCTGAAATGATTAGGGCTCTTGACTGATTTGTTTGGCACCAGAGTTTCTTTTTTTGAAATGACAGCAGTTTGGTCTTTTTGATTGCGCTGTTTTGTGTTCAGATCCAAAAGTATGCGAAGCGAATTTTTGGTCGGTGCAACAAAGGAGGAAACAGACCTAATAACAGAGAAGCATACTAGGTAATTCAAGCATGTCTCGGATTGCTACAGCTTGTAAAATGCAGCTGCAAGTTCTGCAACATTTCTTGGGGTGGGTCTTCCATAACTTGGTAGATTTCCTCATAGAAGGCGTCCTTTCTTCCTCATGATATCAGCAAGTTGATTTGCTTCTCTGAACATGTGCTCCATCCTATGTTGGGGAAGATCTCCTGAGGAGAGACTCTGCATTCAAGGAACAAAGGTCGTCAATCGACATCATTTGGACCAGTGTTGGAGCATGCTTTCTGTTATTTTTATGCTTAAAAAACGAGGGACCGTTGACTTGTGGCACTTGATAGCCTTATTGACGCACGCGGTTTCGATCTCTCCTAGGAGGAGATATGTACGGGAGAGATGTTCCATACACACCTGAAAACCGAATGAAAACGATGGAACTCCCATGTCGCCGGGTCCCACGAGTTGCTTTCTTCTGGAAAACCGGTCTGGACAATTATTCGGCAACCCTCTTACTCGGGTTGGAACCAACCCCCGCTTTGAATTGTGACGGACGACGGCACCTCTATCGCCCTCTTCTTTGTCCTCATCTTGGACTGCTTCGCATAAACAATTTCAAGTCGACGCCTCCTCCGCGTCCAACATGGGGTTCCACCCATCCCTTCTGTAGTTTTTGTTGGCTATGGCCCTCTCTGCATGTCGGGTCAACTAAAAAACCAGGAAAAAGAAGAGGCAGGTTTCAACTTTCGATTCAATGCACGTTTTTGGTGTTGGTTCTAATTCCAAGAAAGTCGTCAACCTCGGGTCATAAACCGCAACACCTAACGTGGGTCGCCATTAAAACTCCCTCTCTCAACCTGGAAAGTTTTCACTTGTGTACTTGATTCTTCCCCTCACCCTGAAAAGTTTCCACTTGTGTTCCTGATTCTCCCTCTCTCCGGAGCAATGCTTGGGGCATTTGTCAATGGTGGAACGCCCTTCACCGGCCGAGACAGAGCAAGTTTCTTCCTTTTCTCCTTGTTTTTTGTGTCGTCGTCTCTGTTTTCGAGTTCACGTGCAGCAAATTCGATCTCGCGAGGGCAGTTTGTCATAGATGGCGAGACTCTGATTTCTCCTTCTGGGAATTTCGAACTGGGGTTCTTTAACCCCGCGAATTCGTCTCTTAGATATGTTGGTATTTGGTACCACAAGATAAGTGTTAAAACAGTCGTGTGGGTCGCGAACAGAGATAGCCCTGTTTCTGATGAATCTGGAGTTTTGACAGTTTCAAGTGATGGAAATTTGATGGTTTTAGATGGGCATAATCGCACAGTTTGGTCTAGTGGCATTAATTCTTCCTCTGTGCCCACCAACTCAACAGCTATTTTGATGGATACTGGAAATCTTGTTCTTTTGGCCAGTGCAGATGCTGACTCTGTTAGTCCTGATGGTGATATTACCAATTCATATTGGCAAAGCTTCGAACACCCGACAGACACATACTTGCCCGGCATGAGAGTGAGGGTGAATTCTGCGGCTGGAGGGAACCGTGCCTTCAGGTCGTGGAAATCGTCGGATGACCCTTCCCCTGGGAATTTCTCTATGGGCATCGATCCCCGGTTGCCGCTACAGATAGTCATCTGGGGCCAGTCAGGCCGGGAATGGAGGAGCGGGCATTGGAATGGGCTGATTTTCACCGGCGTGCCAAATATGACCCGCAGTTATCTGTATGGGTTCAGGCTCTTGAGTGAGGCAGACGGAAGCACGTACTTTACGTACACGCCATTAAATAGCTCCAGTCTCTTGATGTTCCGTATACTTTGGAATGGGACGGAGGAGCAGTTAGGCTGGGATGAGACTATTAATGAGTGGACTGTGCTGCAAGAACAGCCTGCTAAGGAATGTGACCTCTATAATAAGTGTGGAAATTTTGCGATATGCAATGAAACGGACTCTCCCAAATGTAGTTGCATGGAAGGGTTCAGTCCGAAGTCACCGCATCAATGGAACAGGGGTGACTGGTCCGCAGGTTGTGCTCGGAAGACCCAATTACAGTGTCGGGACAACAGCAGCATTTCGGTGGGAGATGGCGGCAGGATGGACAGCTTTTCGAAATTGGACCGCATGAAGTTGCCAGATTTCGCAGATTTAGTTCAAGACATTAGCAGGGAAGAGTGTGAGGCGAAGTGTCTGGAGAATTGTTCGTGCAATGCTTATGCTTTTGGAGTAATGGGGTGCATGCTGTGGAGTGAGGATTTGATAGATGTGCAGCAATTTGCCATGGGTGGACTGACCCTCCAAATTCGTCTCGCCAATTCTGAATTAGGTATGATCACTTTTCGGTATTTCCCTTTGCAATTTAAAAATTGGATGATCTCCTCCCATGTTTCCTATTCCTTGTGATCTTCTTTAGTGAGATAAAGGCCAACCCCGATTGTGTGACTCGGCCAAAAAAAGCACCGAGATTCTCATATATAGAATTAGGTTAATGAAGGTCAGGGATTACAACAATTAGTGTAACTGAATAACATGAATCTAGCCTTGTGTAGTATCAGAAAGGAATGAAATTAATCACTGTCAACAGAGATCACCATAAGATGTTTCCAGTCTCAAATAAAAACTCCGGCATAACCAGGTGTTTTCAAGCTTATATGAAGGTGAAGTATCAGAACATTGCGCATGAAAAGGTCCTATTCATCAGCATATCATGATTTTTTATATGGCTTAGCCTAGATCTCTTTTGTCTGACCTGCCTGCGACAAGAAGTCGTGACCTGCCTGCGAATAGACAATACATCTATTGTCAGAGTTTATCTGTGCTAATTACTTTGGATATTTTGTTGAATACTTGAACTCTTTGCAACTAGTGATGAACCGTATAACGTAATTTCTTTCTCTTATCTATGAATAGGAACAAAGAGGAAACTATCGAACCTGTTCATAATAATTACTGTCTTGGTTGGAGCGTTTGTTCTCGGTGTAGCAGTATGGTTGTTGTGGAGGTTCAAGGACAATTTCAAAGGTGAGAATTTATCCTGTGGAGTGAATGATTTGTTGGTCCTTTTTTTCTTATTTACATGTTAGTGAATTTTAAATACAGGATTCTCGATTTTCTATTGGAAGAACAAGGAACTTCCCTTGTTTGATGATTTTGTTAAGAACGAAGAGCTATCTGCTGAATTATCCAGAGCAGATGGTCTTGGTAGAGATGCTAAGCAAGTAGGAGGAACTGATATACCAGCGTTCAACTTCAGTTCCATCGAAGCTGCGACGAACTTCTTTTCTGAAGGAAACAAGCTTGGACTGGGAGGATTTGGTCCTGTTTACAAGGTACGGCTAAATGATCATCCGTTGTGGATTTTAGATGTCATAGAGGCCTAATTAATTGTGTACGCTCTGAACCTGCAGGGAAAGCTTTTTGAAGGACAAGAAATAGCCGTTAAGAGGCTTTCGAGGAAGTCGAGCCAAGGGCTTGAGGAATTTAAGAATGAGGTTATGTTAATTGCGAAATTACAACACAGAAATCTCGTGAGACTCCTTGGATTCTGCGTTCAAGGGGAAGATAAGATGCTCGTTTACGAGTACATGCCCAACAGGAGCTTGGATTGTTTTATTTTTGGTAAGATGAGTCAAAACATCTGAATTTGGTCTTTTGGATTCCATGAATGAATTGTCATGAAATTTATCCATGTATTTTTTTCTTTACTTTTCAAAATTTGATGCAGATTCAGCGAAGCGAGCGCAACTGGACTGGAAGAAACGTTTTGAGATTATTGAAGGGATAGCACGAGGCCTTCTCTATCTCCATCGAGACTCTAGACTAAGGATTATCCATCGCGATCTAAAAGCCAGTAACATTTTGTTGGATGAAGAAATGAACCCAAAAATATCAGACTTTGGCATGGCGAGAATTTTCGGTACGAACGAAAACGAAGCGAGTACCAATCGAGTGGTTGGCACATAGTAAGTTGAATTTCTTCCTTGTGAGAAATAGAAAGTGCATATCTAACTCCAAATGTTTGATCAGTGTGGAGTGGACCGATTCATCTGTCAATTTAAATTGCAGTGGTTACATGTCCCCAGAGTATGCAATGGAAGGTGTATTTTCGGTCAAATCCGATGTGTACAGCTTTGGGGTATTATTACTGGAGATCATTAGCGGCAAGAAAAACCTTGGCTTTCGCACGCCGGAACAATCTAATCTAATCTGCCATGTGAGTTCATTTTTATTTGCATTCGAGCTACTAGGCACCAAAACTCTCATTCTAGAAGATGTTTGCATCTGCTCAGATTGTTTTATTAAAAACTGGCCTTGATTAGGGTTGTCTCAGTCTGGTTTCCTTTTCTCCATTTTTTGTAGCTTAGAAACAGTCATTCACATCAAAAAGTATATGATATCAACAGATGTTATCGCACTTTAGGACAAGATACATTAGAATTCGCTATTCGTTTGTTTGCATCTAAGGGATTATTTGAACTGTTTTTCACACAAGTTCACTTGGATTTCAGGCTTGGCATCATTGGAATGATGGGAAGGGGATGGAACTTATTGATCCCTGTATCAGGGACGCATGCTCTACGGATGAGGTGTTGCGATGCATGCAAGTCGGACTGTTGTGCGTGCAGGACTCTGCCGTAGATAGACCGGCCATGCCTTCTGTTGTGCTGCTATTAGAAAGCGAAACAGTGGATCTTCCCTTCCCGAAACTACCCAGGTCAACCTCGATCACGGGCTCCATAGATACTTCTTCTTTGTATGAAAGCCAAGAGATTGAGTCCTTGAATGGCGTAACAGTTAGCTCGGTGGATGGTAGATAGGGCCAATGTCATTCGTTCGTGTCGTTTCGTCTGTTTGTTCTTGTGATCGTTACAATAAGAGAAGTGTCCTTAGTAGTGTGCGGATGTATTGTTGTCAAAAGGGCGCACGTGAAATAGAAAAATCACAACTTGATTCCCTTGGTCTTGTTATGAAAGTGTTTTCATTGCTTTTTAAACTGTAGTATCGCGTTTGATTGCATTTAGGACTAGCATTTCAGGTAAAAGTTGTTGCTGTGTGACCTCGTGGAAATAGTTTTCTTGCAAAAATTGCAAGGTGAGGCTGCGGACATTAGACCCGAAGTGGTCGGAACTGTCCCATCTTCCCACGCGTAGCGGAAGCTCCATGCACTGGCTGCCCGTTTTATTCCAGCTTTTTGCAGTTTCCGATGCCTGAAGTGAGAATTCATCTTTTTGGGACGGTTCGATTTATGGAGACAAAGTCGATCTTGCTTGACTAGGGCAAACAGTTCAAAGTTTTAATACAAATCAATGCCTACATAAATCTACCAGAGCCGGAGGTCTCAAGTAGCTCAGCTTAGGGTAAGGTTTAGCTGTAGGCAGCAGCAGCGATAACATGCATCTGTTGGCCGCTGCCGCGAGACTCCCGCCAAGAAGCTCATGATATAAAGTTAAATGGGGCCAGACTGAAGATGCCCTTCAACATAGTTCTGTTCTTATTGTCAGTTTCGATTTCGTTTTAGACTGGTGGCAGGTGTATCTTTCACGTCTTTCAAAAGACTAGCAACACTAAAAGAACAGCGCGAACCTGATCGACACCTCCAAGCTTTAAGACAACGAAGAAAACTACAGTTGAAAGAGTGACAACAAGATTCGACCAAAAAAAAAAAAAAAGAGTGACAACAAGCACCAGGGGTAAAATGAAATGTTTGGTCAGATGTAAAAAAGTCCAGATAACATGCGTATTATAAAATGCTGACGGCAGAAATTGGAGCCTTAAAGGACGTATCAGAAATTGTTACCTCGATAGACTGCAGCTCTGGTGATCTAGCAAGCAAAGACCGAATATACAATATCCTGGCCTCTGAGACAAGCACGGTATCCAAAACTCTCCACAGTTCCATTTTACGAATAAACATAAAAAAAAGCATCTCTAATTTCAGCAAGAATATCATGCACTCTGGAAGCACCTGCCTTGACGACAGCAGTCAAAACCTGTACTACCATAATATTGGCAATTAACTATGATATAATTTAAGAGGTTCACCATTATCAACAGAAATAACCAAATTATGCAGAATGGAATAAATACTAAATTGGATGAACAACATGTCATCAACAGCAGCAGTATCTTTCTATTTTCGAAACATCCATTCACCAGCATGCTGTAATTCTTTCTAAAATAGTCAAAATTATCATTCAAGCCCAATTTGTGGTTTCGGTTTAAAAAAAGGCTCAATTTGTGGAGACTGGAAATTGTATATTCATGAAATATACTGTACTTGCAATTACTTCTTTTTAGCTTTTTGCTCATACTTCTGTTAAGCTTCGAGTTTTATTTGATACTGAACACATCAAATGTTTAAAGACATAAAATTGGCATTTAGATTCATTTGAAGTCATGTGGAATCATTTAAAAATTACAAAAACATACTATTCAAAAGAGAAAACCAAAAGCTACTATTTGGTCTTTCACAAAATGAACGGTAAAACATTCAATAAGAAATGCAAATGAACAATTTTGAGAAAAAAATTAGAAGATAAAGTAACAAACTATTACCAATCACTATTTTTCTTTACCAAAAACAAAGGACACCAATTGACAATGATTCGATCACGCAAATACTACTTACAAAAAGATATAACTTTATACACATGGAATGACAAGCTGGCGATGAAAGATTCATCAGAAGTTTTTTTCCTTTCCACTTAATGAACGCGTGATTAAGCCCTCCTTATTTTTCAAATGCACAGGAATATCATTAAGTAAGCATACCAACATCAAAAGCTTGTTTGCTCCATCACAACAGGCAGCATAACTGTCATACTGTTCCGGATCAAAGTCATTTAATGCCAGAGTCAGGTATTCTCCCTCTGGTGCAGTTTTAACTTTCTCAGAACTTGTTCTGACGAGAGCAAAAGAACCGGCAGACTTTTCAGCAGTTAATGGCAAAGGAACAACATCAAGAGTACGTCCAACAATGTTGCTATTTGTCCTGGAAAAACCGACAAAGGAAGAAAGGACAATGTGTAGCATGCTGTAGGCTAGAATAACACAAAGCAAGGTTCATCTCAGAAACGTACCAAGATGGCATATTTGCTGTTCCTTTTGATAATGGACTTGATGTCTAAAAAGATTGACAAGCGTGTAAAAAATCTGAGAAAGTATCCTTACCAAAAGAAACAAGTAAACCGAAGAGCACCTTGCATAGTCACCCAAACATATAGAAAAGCTTTGTCAATGGAGTAGAAGCCTTCAAATATGAGAAGCCAATACGGCCCTTGAAAATAGTAGAGAAAGAAGACAAGTCAAATGCCTTTCACTTTAGCCCACAACTTAAAAGAGCCCGAGTTGATTCTTAGTCAGCATGGATGAACTCAAATGAAATTTTACCACGTGTTCAAATGTTTCATCTAGACGAATTTTAATTTCCCTACACATGTTATTGCCAAATTCATTGTCAATGCAGCTCTAACCTAAAGATGACCCGAATTACACCCCCTTTTATGATCCAAATTATACACCCCCGTTGACACCTATTTGTAATTAGCCCAAAATCAATTATATAAAATTTAGGAATTAATTTCTTTAATTTCTAAAACAAAAAAATTAAATTTTAAATGCATTCCATTTAGAAATTAGGCATTTGTACAAATAGGTTTTCTTAAAATTTTATCTAAAAAAAATTGCATTTGGCCGGATTGGAGCCGGGCCAATCTGGCCCATTTTTCTTTTTCCTTCCTTTTCTTCTTTTCTCTCACGCGGGCCCAGCCTGCCTCATTTTCTTTCCCCCTCCCGCGGGCCCAAGGCCCCTTCTCCTTCTTCCTTCTCCCCGCGCGGGCCCAAGTCCAAGCCCTCTGCTTTCTCTTCCCCCTGCGCGGGCCCAAGCCAGCCCAGCTCCTTCCTGTCCCCCCGCGTCGGCCTAGCCTCCTTCCTCCCCCACTGAGCGTCGCTTTCCTTCTCCCCTGTTCTCCCCTGTGCGCAACCGAAGCATGACGCACGGCGGTGCCGCTCGTCGTTGTCCTCATCTGGCCAGAAGGAGCTCGGATGAGCACACCAACGGGACTGGCATTGATGGCCAGTCCCTTCTTCCCCATTTCTCGGATGCCCTTATCCATTCCTCCCTCACCTCTCCTTGTTTCATTGTTTTTTTCCCCCCCTTGCAACTCTGGACTGACGCCCCCTGCACTGGCCTATGGCCGCGGAATTCGCGCGGCATAGGCCAGTGCAGGCCGTCGTCAGCCGACGTGGGGGAAGCACAGTATCGTCCACCGCCGGCTATAAAAGGCCAAAGAGAGAGAGGGACCGCCGGTCGGCAAGATAGAGAGAGAAACAGAGAGTGAGGAAGAGAGAGAAACAGAGATTGAGAGAGAGCGAGAGAGAGAACAGAGGAACAAAAGGGAGATTGGAGAGAGAGAGGAGAGGCTGTGAGTCCACCAGAGTCGGAGGAATACCCAGTAGCCTCATTGCAAGCCATAGAGAGAGAAACAGAGAGTGAGAGAGCGAGAGAGAGAACAAAGGAACAAAGGGAGGAAGAGAGAGAGAGCAAAGAGAGAAAGAGAGTTGTTTTGTCTCTGCAGGTCATCCAGCCAAGTCGCTGCCGCCGCCCTCGAAGCCGGAAGCCCCGAACTCGCCGTCGACGGTGAGATTTCCTCTCGGCTAGAACCTCCCCTGTTCTGCCCTGTTTCTCCACTCGTTTTGGTCGGGACCGGCGCCAGTCGTTTCGCGCAAGTCCCAGCCCATACTGTCACTCCCCAGGTTATGTGTGTTGCCGTCGTAGGTCAGGTAAGTCCCCCGAATCGAATGGTTCGCCAGAACAGGTCATAGAAGCCCATTTTTTGTCGTGCCCCCCACCTATTCGATGTTTTGCCTCAAAGAGGCTGATTTCCTTTTGATCACCGGTTGGTGAACAGGTGGCTGGACGGCGAGCCACGCGGTCGGAGAGGTTGATGGTGGCCCTAGGTGTCAATTTTGGGGGCAGCACAGGTCTGGGTAGTCGGCGGACGGCCAATTCCGGTACTATTGGCATCCTCCCCCGCGGTTCTGTCGGTTCGGGTCGGATGCGACCCGGATCAACAGATCCGACCCGGGTTGGTTCCGACCCGGTTTGACCGACCCGACCCAACCAATTTTTATTAAATATTAATTTTATTTTAAAAAAAATTAAAAAATTTTAAATTTTTCTTCTTCTTTTATTCTGTTTTATTTTTTAAAAAATTTAAAAAAACATATAAAATTAAAAAAAAATTTTAAAAAAATTTTATTTTTTTTATGCAAGTTATATTTAATTGCGTAGGTTGTATGTTAAATTAGACAAGCCTATTAGGGTATCATTAAGTTTTTTTTAATACAATTGCATGAGCTGTTGTATTTCGAATGTCATCTGACTTAGTTAGAACCTTAAGTTACATGCTTGTATTAATTGCTAATCGTTTTTTTATTATGCACTCGTTTGATCATCTCACATGTTAGGAGAAAGGTCCTAAAATCAATCCAAATTGCCTGACAAATGTTTTAAAAAATGAACAGGGTAGAAAGGTACCGAAAGGGCATTAGTTATTCAACTAGTATAACCAAGTCCCCGAATCTAGTTAATCTTTGGTTCGTAGGAATAGGGTGATTCTCCCATCACCCTATTTGGGTTTTTAATCGGCCTACCCCAAATCGATTAGTGGCGACTCCTGCATATAAACCAGCTGCATGTTAAGAGCTTAAACCCTAAGTCGCGATATGGTATGGGCTTGGGAGAGCCTGAGTTGAGTCCCGAACCTAGACTTAGCACTTACCAGGCTGAGACCTCTCCTGATGAGAGGTCGGTCGCGACAACCCCCAACTCAAATAAATTGGACCGTGCAGGCAACTAAGCAAATGATTAAGGATGTATTAAACTACCATGAGCAGATTTCACACTCTCACAAGTATTTCAAACCATGAACTCCTAATGCTATCAAACTGACACCAGGTAAGACTTGACATTCCCCTATCTGTACATTTGGACCTCCAGAAATTTTATTCCATTCTGCATGGAGAACATAAAACACTTTCTCTAACCGGAGAGGGCAAAAATAATTGTCAATTGATGCACACGACGATATATGTGAATGCTGCAATAAATTTCATATTATAGCTTCTGCAAGTATCTTTTCATCCATCGCATCTGCCAGTTCAGCACCCATGAGAACTCTACAACTTACAAACAAGTCACAACCGGATTACCAACATAGATCTCATCTTATCACAATGGAAAGCTGCTGAAAGCAGAAGAGCAAAGGTTCAATATCTTTGCAGAACAATGACTACAGGCAAACCTACTGACTTGCACTGGAAATTATAAACACGATAACTGAGGCAGTGAAGATTAGGCACAACTGGGCTACTCCAATCCAAAGTCTGAACAACTGTGGATCCACTCAAGCCCTAGGTGGGACCTCCCAGTGGTCTACAGCTGCTATGCAACCCGAGAGCCATTGCAGCTCTTAAAAAGAGTCAAGGAAGAGGATAACGAGAGCAATAGTCATATATATGAACTGAATACAACACTCAAAGAAACTGAGGTTGTACAAAAGTCCATCTATAGTTTTTCCCCTGCATCATGGCACGGCTAGTGCCAGGTAAAATTATAGTACTAACAGGAACAAGACTTTATTTAGGGTGAACTGGTCAACGAAGCTTTTTCCGTAACTCTATCAAATAGTTTCTCATTTTCCTCATGCATTCTCTGCAAGAGTAATTTATTGTTACAAGCATCATGTCTTATCGACATCCAGATAGAGACTGCATAAGCACCATGATTTATAATAAATTAACTGCTTATGAGTGTGTTCTAAATTCGACCGTTATGAAACTACAATTTTCCCAACATATTTTTTTTTCTTGGTCGCATTTTTCCCAAAATATTGCCCACATAAAATTTAGACGTGTTGAAAACAAAGAAGCCCATTGTTGGGCAAACACAATCACAGCCATCAAACTACACATGCATATAAAAAACAAACAGATCATTTCAAAAATATTATGATCACCTCAAGCCAAAGGGTCCATAAGATCAACTTATGCTTTTATATTAGTTTCCAACATTAACAACTGATCTGCTTCGGTACTGTTCTATTGACATAGAAATTGCTCCATATAGAATTGTTGCAGCTGCTCCTTTTGCTGAATAAAATATAATCATGATATTTCATGCTTTTAAAAAGTAAATTGGATTTGCTATGGTCACTAGCACTGGAAGCCACTAGCCCTGGTTCTGATTTCAGATTCAATTCGTTGTTAGCATCTTCCTTGTCAATATGTGAGCAACGCAACCATAATGCCCATCTTTACCACTCTCACAATGCCTCCATCCCCACCAAAACAAATAACATAAAAAATACAGAAAGTGCAAATGAAAGAGAAGAAAGATAAACAACATAACTCCTTTAATGACTGCATGACACATCACGGCAGACGAAACCACCAACTGAATAGGCCGTTGACCTTTAACCATAAAAGGAAAGGCAATATACCAAACAAATCCATTTCTGATGGGATAATTTTCTCATGGAAAATAATTGAAAGAATTACAGTATCAGCATAAAGCAATTAGGCATATAGGCACACCGACTCTAGTAACTGTTACTTCGGATCACAGGAAAGTAACACCTACTAAGGGAAAAAGACAACGAGTTTTTCTCTTTTCTCGTGTGCACACGACGGAAGGAGAGAGAGAGTGTGTTTGGAGGCAGGAGGAATAGAGTAGCAAACCTAGCATATGGAATTGATCATACAACAGAATATCCATGTGAATGAGCATACCTCAATTAATGCATCATGTTTTTTAGCTCCTCTTCAAGTTTCTTGGTCACTATTGAAAAATCCATTGTATCTTTCGGAAGTGACCGTACTTCGAGGCCTGAATCTGCACCAGATTTTGACTTAGTTTCACTTGAATGAAGGGTGTCATTATGCTGATGCTCAAGACTTCTAATCTTGGCCTGCATTACGAAAATAAGGGCAAGAGAAAATTTTCATTACAAGAGTTGCATTTAACCTGGAAGCAGAAGATGCCACATCACATATCTGACTTTCTAATATTGGATGACCATAAACCTAAAGCATTATCACAGACAAGAAGTGCACCATGCATATATTTTTCTACATCTAAGTGAAGTCGCGTACTGATTAAACCAAAAAGAGGGAAAACAATTCATGGCAGGACAAGAAGATGCAAAAACTAGTTTCCAAATGACTTGGATGCACTGTCCCTCTTTAAAAAAGTAACTAAGTGACCAGATAACATGAAACACAGATAGGGCTTACAGATCATGACAAAAAAATGAAAAGCAACCAACCAACTTAAACGATACAAATTGTCTAATGCATTCCCATTAAATGTTACTGCAGCAGAACTATGTGTACCAAACTGAGGTACATAGGAACAACCTCACGCACTTTTGTGGATCCTGAGACAGCATCTGCAAGCCCACAGACACATACACCAATGAGAAAGCATGGGCACACAAGCACATGCTCCCACTTAAAGGCACACAAAGACCACATGCAGACACCAACATCCCTGTACTTCAACAAAACATTGGAGCCATATCAATTGTCTCCCATCATATACAAACTAAAATTATATCGACTTTTTTCAGTAATATTTGGTGGTTTATTTGACAGAAATAGGACCATTGTCAAAGCTTTCCAGGAGCAACTATAGCCATAAAAAGCATGTTTCAAGAGTTCCAAGAGGCAAATACCGAGAATCCAAGATCTATCAAAGAACAGCAAAGCATATGATCAACTTAGTGTTGAGATAGATGAAAAAGCACATGCTGAAAAGCATTAAGTTTCAAATAAGACGAACTTGCAAAGATTGAATAGCTGAATCTTGCTGCTGTATCTGCAGCTTCTGATCCTGCTGCAGCCGTACCAATTGAGCAAGTTGATTTCTGAGCTGCGCATTCTGCCCCTTCTCAATCTTATGCTCATCTGCCAGTATTATGTTCTCAGACTGCATCAGAAAAGTGACGATTTCAGTACATGATCCTCATTAAAAACCACAGATGCAAATCATTTCCAAATTAAAACATGACATTTTCCAGGATTTATATTGAACTGCTCATGCACATACTAAAAGAGTTAATTATGAGTGTTAACATCATAGAATATTTCCCATAAACTTTATCATAACTAAAAACTTTGATAATCAGGAGTGCAAATGACATGTATCAACCAAAGTAATTTATCATCATACAAGTTCCACGCAAAGACTTGGAGAAATGCCACTATGAAGTTGCACTCTATTATGATGACAAGATATCGAACAAATCACATCACAGGGACACGCTGAAAAGAGTATACTCGTGATAACTAGAAATTTAACAACAATTTGACAAGTCAGTTATTCAGGCAACAGGCGACCGAAAGATGACGTCAGACATGGACACCTTCTCACGTCCACTGAAATCAAAAGCTTTAAGGAGAGAAACAAAAAAAAAATTTCTAATGTGGGTTCGTGCCCATAGACCATATAGACACCAGCTCAAGCTCGGCGACAAGAAGGAAACTGACCAACGCAAGGAGAATCTGGAGCGAAAACGAAGACGAGATCATTGGAGCATACCTGCACATCGTCCTTGAGCAGCCGGACCTTGGAGGCCGGCGCGTGCTGAGAGAGCGAGGAGGATGCGGAGATGGAGTACCGCCGGACGGGAGGAGCGTCCGGCGTCCGCCGATTGTCGTCGGCGCCGAACGAGGACGATGCCGCCCGCTTCCACCGGCTGTTCTTCGGGCCCGACATTGCCACACCTGCTAACCTGAAACCTATCGAGCGAGCCTCCTCCTCCTCCTCCTTCTCCTTCTTCATCTTCTTCTTCTCAGAGCTCTTCCATTACTACTGATCACGAGAGCTTTTTACTTCGCGGAAGGTGGTGGTACTGGTGCGGCCGAGGACGATGCGACGTCGTCTCCACTCCTTCTGTCCTGCCTACGAATTTCATTATATACGAAGAATAAAAATGAATATTAAAAAAAAAGGGCAAAAGATTAGGGGCCAATATCATGACAAAGCCCAAGTTGGTACGTGTTTGTGAATTTACCTTAAATTAATTTTTTCGTCATCAAAGATATTAAATTGATACATTTATAATAAATTTATTTTTCGTTAATTTTTGTTAATTGAACAAATTGATATATTTATGTCAAACAGAGAGTAAAACTTCAAGTTAGTACACCCGTCAACAGTTACGTGTTATTCAATTTAGTAATTTAATAATAAGATTTAACGAAAATTAATAAAAAGTAAATTTATCACGAATTTAATAATTTTAGGATTTTTCGTGATAATAATCCAAAATTAATAACGAAAACACTGTTTTGCTTTGGGGCTCCGACTTTTTTTTTTTTTTTTTGTCAAGGGCTCCGAGTTAGATCACCCCTCGCTCTAGAAGCTTCCGGCGTTATTACATATTCTGCCCCCGACCCGATTTGATCGATTTTTTTTTGTTTGTTTTTTTCTTTTTTTGTTTGGGAGAGAAAATGAATTTGGATTTTTTTAAGATAAGGGGCGCGGGGGCAGGACAACTTGCGCGGGATTTTATTTTGTAGGGTTTTGACCCTTTTGACCTCGTGGGGTACGGCGGGTTCTGTTCAAAGCCGTGGGACTCAAAAAAAAAAAAAACATAATTGAATGTTTGACCCGTTTTATATTTATATTTTGATATAATTAGACTTTGGACACTCAAAAGAAGACATTTTACTCGATGAATTTGTTTATGCTCGGAACGATAACCGTAACCTCTCAAGACGAACAATTTTTTTTGCCACGCTAAGCCTTCATAATACAAAGGGCAACATGGTAAATTCATAAATGAGAACTTGCGATTTTTAATAGATTCATCAAACCTAACCCCGTATGATTCAAATGTAATATTCCAACCGTAATCTCTAGACTCAAGTTCCAAGGACAGCATTGTTTTACAATCCACCCAGGTATTAAACGTGTGTTCATGCATATTAAATTACTAATCTCGAATGTATCATGTAAAGTATCCGGTGATAGGACATGGAATTATATAGCAAAATTCTCACTTTTGATCCCTGAATTAAGTGTATTTTGTCAAGTCAAGCCCTTGAACTTTTAATTTTTGCTATCAAGTGTCTCCAACTTCAAAGGAAGTGAATTAGAACTAATGTGGAAGTCAGACTTGGCAAGAGTCTGGCGTAGAAAAAGCTTTTCCTGCTAATAGTGAACTACCATTTAATGCGTGGGACTAAAAACCCCGAAGATAAATATCATGTATAATCAGACCTACCGTAAAGGGATTTTCGAGCATGAACGCCGCACTCAAGCTTTCCACGTCGAACTCTTGCCAGCTCCAACGGACATGTCAGCTCCGATCAACTTAAGTCGAAAGAAAAACTTACCCGTTTGAAGATTTCAATGTGACAAATTAGAAGTTGAAGGGCTTTATTACAAAGAACGCCCTACTTCAGGGACCAAAAATGGACTTCTCTTCGTACTAGAATTTGGCCAACCCAACGGCAGCTGCTTAACCACTAGTAGAAGATTTAAAAACAGCAGATCTCAGATCAAAAGCAGGAACAGAAGTAGATGCTTGAGCCGAATGCATGATCTTAGGGAGAATCGAAACAAGTTCTGATCGATGTGGAATCGCAGGTCCGCATCGATCAGTATCTAAATTTCCTGCCGAGCATACTCTGGAGAGAAATTTCTCTCCCCAGAAAAGTAGAGAGAGAAAGAATGCATCAAGTTCCTTTTCTTTTCTTGTTTATACATATGAGAAACATTAGATTGTGACCTCTTCGTAGCACTGAAACTCCAAGAAATAAAAAAGTTTGTCATTTCGGGAAAATTAAAGAGAACAACAGTTTGATGTATGGTTACAGAGGAACACACCATTTGGAGTCCCAACCCTCAAGAACATCTCTCTCTCTCTCTCTCTCTCTCTTCCCAAGTGATGAATCCAGTTCATTTGCCCCACCATCTTCTTGTGTCCACTCAAGAAACATGGCCTCAATCACAATCAACATCAGAAGTTGGCATTTATCTTCCCAATGCAAAATGAGCACCGGCGCATCTGGAAAGTGAACACGGAGGCCAACCAGCGTGCGAGCCCCGCCACTATAGCCACCTTCACTCGGCCCCTCCTTGGGATCAGCCGGCTCATGACGCTTCTCGCTGTATCGCTACCACCAGCGCCGTTGATTGTCGACCTTCTCGAACCCTCCATGCCCTCAGTTCTCTCCTGTGTTCTTCGCGAGTGCGTTACTGAGTTAAGATGGGATTGAGAATGTGGGAAGTTGATGAGCTATTAGTGAGAGTGTGTGGTCTTGTTTTTAAAGGTGGAGGTGAGGAATAAACAAGTGCCGTCTAGTTTTGACTATTTGACCTTCTGATGGGGTTGAGGATTCATTGCTGACCAATTTGGCGTTGCCAACTGTCACGTTGCATGGGGCTCCGTCTGATTTGTTTTGCTTTGTTGGGTTTTGACTTTTGATCTTGTGGGTGGTCATGGCTGTTTTATGGACTGAAAAAACATTATTGAAAGTTTGACCCGTATATAATATACATACATACATACATACATACATACATACATACACTATATGATTATATAATTAGACTTTGGACACTTAAAAAATGTATACTCGATAATAAAGGGTAACATAATAAACTCATAGAAGAAAACTACAGGCAATTTTTAATAATTTATAAAGCCTAACTTTCTATGCTTTCGATGTACTATTTCCAAGAAGAGCACCGTTTTATCATCAGCCGGAATATTACACGTGTTTTCATGCATATTAAACTTGAATAATTAGGTAAAGTTTTTGGTGATAGGACAGGGAATGTCTTCACTATTCGATAAAATTTTTAATTACATGATGTTGCGTGGTTGTTTTAGTAAGTGTGCCTCAAGAGCATGCGGTTTATTAGCTATTGGAATTTTTTTTTACTGTTTGAAAGATGTCATGATATGGGCGTGGTCCAACAACGGGGCTTGATTTTTAAAGATGCAGCCATCGATTTTCATTGTCAAATATGAGATCTAATTTAAGATTCGAACATGTCTAATATCTTGTCCTTTATTACGTTAACATAGGTCAAAGGTGGAATATCAAGTGCTGTCAAATCCTAATCCTGTTAAGATGGCTTCCATGTCTCGTTCTGTCTTTAAGCTACGGTTTTATTATATGGCATAGGGCTTTGACATTAGATGAGACAGCAAAGCAAAGAAGATAATGAATCAGGCATCGAAAAAGGAGACGAATGTTCATCGAACCATCTTGCCTGAGACAGCTACAGCATTGATTAAATGCAGTGGCTATAGAGATATTGTTGTGATCATTGTGTTGTCTCTAATAATGGAGAACTAGATTCGAATCTACCTATAATTGCACCAGAGTCAGCAATATTTGGGTTGAAGTTTGCTCCTAAACTTTCGAATGTTTGATTATGGCCACCGTAGTGTTGTAACTTTTCTGTACAAGTTTGGTGAACACTGCACAACTGATCAGGTAGTTTTCAAGAAATTGCTCCAACCTACCTTATGGTATTGCCACTTTAAGATATCCGTTTTCCAATGTCTGAGATAGGACAATGTATCCTATGCATCAGTCATACCAAAGGGAGAAGATGGCCAAATGAAGAAACGAGAGTTTCAAAAATCAAACAAGTAGTGTGTATCATGTGGGTAATGTTATAAGGTGGTTATTTCACGTTAGCAGTGTACCCTGGGCATGCTCCAAGGCAAATTCTCTGGCAAGAACCAATCGTGCAAAGTGAAGCCAACCTTCTCCTTCTTTGTCTCCTTGAAATGAAGCGAGAACCCATACGATGTCATCGATGCCTTACCAGATGCCCTAATCCGCCACAACTTCTCCTTCTTTCACATCAAAGGCATTGTCAAGACCAACGTCCTCTCCAAGTGGTGGTGATCCATATGGACCACCAACACTGACCTCTTATTCTTCAATGGTTTCGTTCGCCGGGATACTTACACTTGCAAGACGATGAAAGCATTCTCGGCCTTGCTAGATGGGGTTCTGGCCTCTACCCATGGTGAACAGGGTCCGCATCAGCGATATCCCCTATCGGAAAGCCAATCGACCCATTCATTCCATCAAGATTATAACTTTGATGAAGATGAATTATGGGATTTGCGACATGGGAACATCATGTGTGTGGCAAATCATATCAAGAAAGTTGAAATTGTAGTAATTGTAATATATGTGACCACAGTTATTAATACAATTTTTTTGCTTAAGAAATGTTCATTGTGAGTCAACATAACCAATAAAAATGGTCTTTGTTAAGGGATTCTTAATCTAGCTCTTTTAGGGGTATAGCCTCTTAACTACAACTTTACTTTCTTTCTCGGAGCCTTGATTGGAGAGTAAATGGGATTTGAGAACTAAAAGGAAAGATTTGCCTCCATATAACCTCGACAAGCTTAATCATCAAAGAATTTTTTGCTTAGCTATATTGGTCAATCGGTTATATTCGAGGGACGATTTATCGCGACAAAGGTGCACTATGCAAAGGTGATTAGTGCACCAGTTAGGAGAACCAAAAGTATGTTACCTTCCCTTTGCTTTTTCTCTTTTCCCACATCCTCTCGTCTTCCTTCTTATAACAATATGTATCACTAGTTCTTTTTGTTGGCATTATACACACACACACACACACTCTCTCTCTCTCTCTCTCTCTCTCTCTCTCTCTCTCTCTCTCACATGAACATATTGAAGACCCCAACCTGGAGGCCAGCCGTCTTTTCGGAAGAATTGATGACTAAAATGGAAGAGAGAGAGAGAGAGACAGAGAGAGAGAGAGAGAGAGAGAGAGAGAGAGAGAGCTCTGATGCGATTGAGTGAAGGGTATAGAGAAGTGATGGATGACTGTCTAATAAAAGTAGGATTGACAATTCGTGTGGTCTTTCTATAATCGTGACATTAGATAATTGCATTGTGTCAAATTCAATCTGACTGAACACGATACATTTATCGTTCATGACATATCCTTGAAACTCAAATGCAACATGTTTATTACACTACTTACACATGCGTAACATGTTTAAGATACCATTCTCATATAATTGTGCAAAAATGTGCTCAAAGGAATACTAACGTGTATAGTATCCAAACATGTGGTGTTGAGTCAGGTATAAGTTAACTATTTTAGTTAAACATGTCTAAGAGCGTGATAAAAGCGTTGAAAGGTTCAATTTGTGATTAACATGTTTATGATTTGTGCCTACATATGTTGACCCGTTCTTAACATGAAATTGATCAAGCTTTAATTGTATGTAACACGCTTACTTTTGTGTCGTGTAAATGATTTTGTACAAAATTGCCAGTCTTAGTTGTAGGTGACGCGACTTCGAAGTATGGTCAATTGTAGCAGGTGGGGAGCAGCAAGTGTGATGATGGCTGTGGTGGAGTAGATAGAGAAAAGAGAGTAACAAATATAGGAAATTAGGGATTTTCTATCCTATAGTGTTTGATGAATTTGCATATTATAAAGGAAAAGAAATATCGAGCGGGTTAACATCTCTAAGTTTAAGTTTAATTTTGGTCCTCCAACTCTTTTTTCAAATTGACACAAAAGTAGGATATATATACATATATATATACATATATACATAAGGATAAAGTAGTGCATATAAGAAAAGGACAAGAAACTCGAGGAGTGTTCGCAGAAACCCTAGAATTTGTAATCCGTGGCGGAGACCTCCATGCGCGGCGCCATGTGCAAATCCTTCGGCAACCGGTCGAACCGTGGTAAACAAAACCAGCCACCTCCTCCTCCTCCTCTAAGCCCTAAGGATCACATAAGCGCCTTGCCGGACGCCGTGATCCACCACATCTTCTTGTTTCTGACCCTTCGAGACGTTGTTAAGACCAGCGTCCTCTCCAAGCGCTAGTAGTCCACTTGGACCACCCCCGCCGACCTTGTCTTCGATAGAGTTATTGAATATTGGCGTCTCAGAACCTTGGACTTCTCGTCTTTCGTTGACAGCATCTTGAGCCAGTGCACCTCCCCCACGTTCATGATGAGGAGGCTTCGCGTCATCAGCTTCGTTTGCCACGAGGCCGACTGCCCCAAGGTCGACCTCTGGCTCCACTTTGCGGTGCAGCGTCGCATAGAGTATCTTCGCTTGTGGTTGAGTGAGCAGACGAAGTGTATTTATGATGCAGGAGCATCGAAACTTAAATCTTCCAATGAGGACATTACTATCCCAATTCAAGCTTCACCAATCAATCAAACTAACTTGTCAATCATGGAAACACATAGCAAATTTGTCCTTAACTTGGTCCAATGGGTCCAGGGCACTAAAGATAGCATTTGCTAATGGTTGATGGCTCAAATGCAAGGTTGAAAAGGCAATAATATGTTCCCCTTGTTTAGTGTGTCTTTTAGTGTCTTTAATGCTTTAGTGTGCTTAGTTTGTCTTCTTACATTAAAGAGGTAAGGTTAGAATGTCAAAGAGTCTTTATTGCAAGTTTGAAAGAATGAGAGCTAACCTTCATAGGCTGAAGTGTCAGAAGGTATAGTGTGCTTAAATTGTTTTCTTGCCCTTAATGAAAGATTAGAATGTCAATGAGTTTTTATTGCAAGTTTAAAAGAGTGGGAGCTAGCATTCATTAATAGGCTGAAATGTTAGCATGTAGAGTGTGTTGGTATCAGAGTCTTAGTACAATGTCTTAATTTGGCTATAAATAGGGATGTAATTTCATGTGGAAGGTAAACTTGATTTGCATTGTATGAGAATTTCTCTTGAAATGAGTTATTTCCTTCAAAATTCGGTTCTTTATCCATATCTATGGTGGTTAGCCTTTAAGTTCTGTATCTTTGGCTAGTGGATTGTTCCTTTAGACCTTGGTAGTGAGCTTCATCTATCCAACCTCATTTCCGTTCATAACACAATCTATTCATCCACATTCCATAATTCTAGCAAGTTCCCATTCTAGTAGAAAACAAACACCCGTTCCATCTTACACTTTCCATCAAACACTCATCCATACACACTTCCCTTGTAGTTCCACTATAGAAACGAATTTCCTTCCATTTCCATTCTCACCACGCATCAAGTGGTATCAAAGCTTCTAGGTTGAACTTGTGGGTGAATTCTCACATTCTCCACTTCATCCTACCATTCTCAAATGAATGAACCATGTCCGAGAGGCTTGAACCTAGAACAAGGCCACGACTTAAGGCGTGATCATGCCACAAACCAACTCCAGCAACAAATGAAGCGAGTTCTCAACCTACTGGAGAACCGAGCAAGACAAGAACCACCACAGCAAGCACCTCCCATTAATCCTCCACGCCGTGACGATCCTCATCCAAGTTCTGGTAATGAATCCAATGACATCAGAGGTGACTTTAGTGACTCGGACCATCGAAATAGAAGAAGAAGAGGAAGGCACCGCAACAATGATAGTGTTATTATGGTGGAAGCTCCTGGCTTTGAAGGTAGCCTTAATCGTGATGATTTTATTGACTGGTTGCATGATATAGAATAAGTATTTGAGTTTAAATCGTACTTGGATGAAAAAAGGTGTAAAATAGTTGTTCTTAGATTTAAAGGGTATGCTTCACTTTGGTGGGAAAATATGAAAAATCAAAGAGTCCGAGAGGGAAAGAGTAGGGTTAAGTCTTGGGAAAAACTCAAGAAGCTTATGAAAAAGAGGTTCTTGCCTGACAACTATAAGCAAGACCTGTTTTTAAAGCTAAACTCTCTTAAACAATATGGAATGAGCATGGAAGAATATATTTGGGAGTTTGAATAACTCCTTATGAGGAGTGATATTTTGAAAGTATAAGAGCAAACCATTGCTCGTTTACTTGGGGGATTAAACCAGGATTTCAAAGGTTTGGTTGAGCTTCAATCAAATTGGACCTTTGAAGATATTTGCAAACTGGCCATAAAGGTGGAGAAACAACAAAATGGTAACCGAAGGTTTCCAACTAAACCTTCAATAAGAGGAACATCCTTTTTTAAGGGTGTATCTTCTAGCAAGGTGGAGAACACTTCAAAACCAGAAAGAGGAAAAGAGAAGTCTGCTTAGTTCGTTAAAGATTTCCCCAAGAAACCAAAAGGTAAAAAATGCTTCAAATGCCATGGCTATGGACAATTTCAAGCCGATTGCCCTAACCAAAGGGTTATGACCCTTCAAGAGATTGAAAAGATTGATTTGGAGTTTCAAAAGGCTGAATAAGATCAAGTGGAGTTCGAACTAGAAAAGCAAGATGAGGTCGTAGAACAAGCCGATGATGGCAAATTGCTGGCCATCTAAAGGTCTTTACACACCATGATTGCTGCAAAATGCGGAAGAACAAAGTGAGAACATCTTCTAAACCCGATGCACTATCAATGGGAAGGTGTGTACGTTGATCATAGATGGCGGGAGCTGTACAAATGTAGCATCCACAACAATGGTGGAGACGTTGAAACTACCAACTTCTAAACATACTCAACCTTACAAGCTCCAATGGCTTAGCAAAGGATGTGATCTCTAGATAACTAAACAAGCTCTTGTTTGATTTTCAATTGGCAAGAGTTACCAAGATTAGGTTCTATGTGGCATTATTCCTATGGATGCATGCCATTTATTGTTGGGAAGGCCTTGGCAATTTGATAGAAAAAGCTATACATGATGGCCATAGAAACACTTACTCATTCCACAAGAAGCAAAAACACATCACCCTTGCACCTTTAAGCCCGTTCCTAATCCACAAACAGCAACACAGGATGGCAAACACAAGTAAGGAAAGCCTTTTCTTGAGTGAAACACGGGTTAAGAAAGCCATTCACAAAAAAAAAAAAGACTATCTTTGCATTACTTATGGTTGAGAGCAAAAAGAGTGAGATAGAAAAAACCCTACCCCCAAGATGTGTCCCTTGATGAACGAATTTGGAGATGTGTTTCCGGAGGATTTACCACTAGGATTGCCTCCCGTGAGGGTATTGAGCATCAAATTGACTTGCTCTCTGGTGCTTCACTCCCCAACAAGGCTATTTATCGGTGTAATTCAGAAGAAACCAAAGAGTTGTAAAGGCAAGTGGATGAACTTATTGCTAGAGGATATGTCAGGGAAAGCATGAGCCCTTGTTCTGTTCCAGCTCTACTTGTGTCAAAGAAGGGTGGTTCTTTTAGAAAGTGTGTGGATAGTTGAGCCATCAACAACATAATCATTAAGTATAGGTATCCTATACCTAGACTTGATGACATGCTTGATGAGCTATATGGCTCCATAGTGTTCTCAAAGATTGATTTAAGGAGCAGCTACCATCAAATCAGAATGAGAGAAGGGGACGAATAGAAGACAACATTCAAAACCACAGGAAGCCTCTATGAGTAGTTAGTGATGCCATTCAGCCTATCTAATGCTTTAAGCACTTTTATGAGGCTTATGAATGAGGTACTTCGTCCATTTATTGGCCACTTTGTAGTTATCTATTTTGATGATATTTTTGTGTATAGCAAGAGCAAGAATGAGCATTTATCTCATCTAAGACGAGTCTTTAAAGTCTTGAGAAAACAGAAGCTCTATGCCAAGATGGAAAAGTGTGAGTTCTTCTCTACAAGCATCATATTCCTTGGTTATGTGATTTCCAAGGATGGGATTTCCCGAGATCAATCCAAAGTGGAGGCAATGAAGACGTGACCAACCCCTAAATCCATTTATGATGTGCGAAGTTTCATGGTCTTGCCTCCTTTTACTGGCGATTTGTGAAGAACTTTAGCATCATTATGACTCCCACTACTAAATGCAAGAAGAAGGGATCATTTAACTGGACCATAGCTGCCCACAATGCCTTTGAAGTCATCAAATAAAAGCTTTGTGAGTCTCATATTCTTGCCCTTCCAGATTTTGATAAGGTATTTGAAGTTGAATGCGATGCTAGTGGAGTTGGCATTGGTGTTGTTCTCGTCCAAGCCCAAAAACCTTTGGCTTATTTCAGCGAGAAGTTATCGGAATCAAGGAAGAATTATTTCACTTATGATAAAGAGTTCTATGCCATTGTAAGAGCTCTTGATCGTTGGAGTCATTATTTGAGACCTAAACAGTTTGTTCTTAATTATGATCATGAAGCCCTCAAGTATATTAGTGGCCAACACAAACTCAATTCGAGGCATACCAAATGGGTAGAATTTCTTCAAACCTTATCTTTTGTCTTGAAATATAAACCTAGTCACACTAACATTGTAGCAAATGAATTATCAAGAAGATATTCCATGATTGCCATCCTTGACTCACGAGTTCTTGGCTTCAATTTGATGAAATAACTCTATTATGAAGATTTGGAGTTCTCATCCATTATCTCTAAATGTAAACATAACACTCATGGTGTTTACTCCGTCCAAGATGGATTTCTCTTTAAAGGTAACAAACTCTGTGTGCCAAAGAGTTCCTTTAGAGAACTATTAGTTCGGGAAGTACATGGTGAAGGATTGGCTGGCCACTTTGGCATAAACAAGACTCTTGAGGTTCTTGAAGAGCATTTTTATTGGCCAAAGATGAATGGAGATGTGCATGCTATCATTTCGAGGTGTGCAACTTGTCAAAAGGCAACGAGCCATTTCCATCAAAGGCTATATACTCCACTTTTAGTCCCAATGCAGCCATGGGATGATGTGAGTATGGGTTTCATAGTAGCACTACCAAGAACTCAAAGGGGGAAGGATGCTATCATGGTGGTCATTGATCGTTTTTCTAAAATGGCTCATTTCATTCCACGCCATAAAATGGATGACGCGTCTCATGGTGCCGAGCTATATTTCAAAGAGGTCATTCACCTTCATGGAGTACCAAAGATGATCGTGTCGGATAGGGATTTCAAATTTTTGAGTTACTTTTGGAAGACCCTGTGGAGAATGCTTGATATGAAACTCCTATTCAGCACCACTTGTCACCCTCAAACGGATGGACAAACGGAGGTAAACCAACCGTATCCTCACTACTCTCCTTCGGGGCATGGTAAGTAAGACTTTCAAGGAATGGGATTTAAAACTTGCACATGTTGAATTTGCTTATAATCGCTCTCTAAGCTATACCACGGGTCACTCACCTTTTGAAGTTGTGCATGGAATCAATCTTCTCGCACCTATCAACTTGATTCCCATCCCATCAAATTCGCAAATCAGCTATGAAGCTGAAGAAAGTGCAAAGGTGATGAAGAAACTTCATGAACAAATTCGATCCAAGATCGAAAAAACAAATGAGTCTTACAAAAGGAAAGCCAACAAGCATCAAAAGAATGTGCAATTTTAATCAGGTGACCTCATATGGATATACTTGCGGAAGGAAAGATTTCTATCTAGACAGAAGAACAAGCTAATGCCCAAATCATATGGTCCATTCAAAATACTTGAAAGGATTGGTAACAGTGCTTACAAGGTTGAACTATGGGGTGATTATGGTGTTTTAGCTACTTTCAATGTTGGTGATCTCTCTCCCTATCTCAAGGATGAACAAACCATATCCGATTTGAGGTCAAATCTTCGTCAAGCTGGGGAGGATGATGTGAGAGCATCAGAACTTAAATCTTCCAATGAGAACATTACTATCCTAACTCAAGCTTCACCAATCAATCAAGCCAACTTGTCAATTATGGAAACACATAGCAAATTTGTCCTTAACTTGGTCCAATGGGTCCAGGGCACTAAAGATAGCATTTGCTGATGGTTGGTGGCTTCAATGCAAGGTTGAAGAGGTAATGATACGTTCGCCTTGTTTAGTGTGTCTTTTGGTGTCTTTAATACTTTAGTGTGCTTAGTTTGCCTTCTTACATTAAAGAGGTAAGGTTAGAATGTCAAAGAATCTTTATTGCAAGTTTCAAATACTCATCAAGACAAGTTGGAATCCAAAAAATTGGAAAATCCAGTCATGATTTGGAAAAAAATAAATAAATAAGTAGATACAACCATTTTCTTCTTGACGTGGGGGAATTGATAATGTTCTTTTTACTTTTAACGATTGAAACGAAGAATATATTACCTTCTACAGTTTGAGATAAGATATCTTCATTTCTTTTATGGTAAGCTATAATACTTCATGAGGTAGGTTGAATAGTGAGAATTGGTGTTTTGAAAATTTTAATAATATTATAAGTTGCTTTGCTTTGACAAATATCATACCAGAAATTACAAGAAGACAATACTATACAACACGAGAAGAAATCATCATATAAAAAGCCAATAAAGAAAATGGGAGGTCATTCTAAATTTTGTCTTTCGGCAATAATAATGTTTGCATTTTCCACTGTCCATCAAGAGCAAAACATGACGAGCAGTAGACTACGTTCGCTCGCTGCAGAGTCGTATGATTTAGACTTTGTAAAACGCACCATTTTCAAAAAGCAGTTTTTCTTCAAAAAGCGGAGGAATCCACAAAGATTCCTTTGAAAAAAAAAACAATGTCCAAAAAGCAAAATGATTTTTATTTCTAAGTTTTCGAGCAGAGCATTAAAAAAAAAACCAACGTCGAAATAAATTAAATCTACGCTTTCCCATAAATAAATAAAAAAAATCACAATCCTCATAATAAATGCTCCTATATTTCGGCAAACGCAATCATGTCAATTATTGCCGCCATCTATTAAATGCTCACCTATCCCCATGCTTTCCTTCCTAAATTAATTTTGACCAACTTTTCTAGGAAAAATTTAAATAACCAATTAGGAATAGGAATAGTCGATTTTGCCCCCGGGTCACTCGAATTTCTTCCCCCAATCCGTCAAAAATAAAAATCGGAGAGGGGGTCAACGTGGCCATTGCGCGGAGAGCACGACTTAACATAGCTAACGCGAAGCATGAGCCATGAAGCCATGCGTATTAATGAAATAAATAGAAGATAAACCAAATTAATTTGCGAAAAGCCACGGAGGCTCTTTGGGGAAGTCTCGTGAACAGATGATCCGTGGCGGTTTCGGATTGGCGACGGGTAATTGTAATGTGAATCACAGAGAGAAGCAAGAAGCAGGCGACACTAGCCGCCGGAGATTGATGGACTTATTTGATGTAGTTCTTATTCACGTTCCGTTTCGTCCGAGACGGATTAAGGCTCACCTTTTTCGTGGAAAACTCAAGATTTGGAGAAATAATAGGTTACATTGCTTAGAAAAATCGGCCAACGAAAAATATTTTCATTATCAACAACAATACACGACTAACTATTTTCGCGGTTGATAAAAATATTTCTGTAAGTGATACAAGCACCATCATTTTTCAGAAAATGTTTTCCAAGATCTCGAGTTTTCCGCGAAACAGATGCACTATTAATTCCTTGAAAAGATGATTACCCTGTCGTCGAGCAAATTGTTACGCCACCCCTGGATGGAGCTGGTTCCATTAACTCTATCGCTAAAAGTGAACGCATTCATCTTCTCTAAACTCAAATGAAATCTCCAATTTCTGCCCCTGCTACAATACCAGGACATAACCTTTTCAATAATTTCAACTGAGAAAGCCAAAACAGAAGAGTGCAAGTTATTAGGCACTCAGATTGATTCAAGTTTTAACGAAGCACACTGAAGCAGATGCTAAATAGCAAGTGCTGAAATCTGAAAAGAAAAATGTGGCGGTTATCTTTTCGTGGCATTCTAGTTTTTTATCAAGGGGAATCATTGAGAGTGCATGTATAATTCATTCGGCAGATCGGATGATGTATAATTTTATGTTCCAAGTTACGACATAAGAAAGTATTGTGAACCTTGAAGCTTCTTCCCTCTATTTAATTTCCAATAAATGACTCGATTTTTGGGATAATGAATGCCCACTAAATCTGGGATCAATGCAACATCCTTAGATGCTTGATTTTCTCAAGAAAAATGCATGAAGAGATTATTTGAAAAGGTTACTTTTTCAATTCATTCTTTTAGTTTATAGACAAAAGTCAATTATTATGAAATACGACAAAGAGTGATCGACCTAGTCATCTTAGGTTGGTAGAACCAGGTCATGCTCTCTTGTCACTATGGGCTGTAGTTCCATAATTATCTTACAGGAATATTATCAAAATATTTTAGAACGGCAATGGACAAATTCACTTGAAAACTTCTGTCAATAATGAAGTTACTGTTTCACGTGACCAATTACTTGAATTTTCAGATCCTTCAAAAATAATTAGTTTTACATGAAAAGCATATGTTAATAGTCTTGATTTTTAAAGAGATTCACGTGTTCATTTATACTTGTGGTATCGTTATCTGTCTATTCCCGGCTGGGAGATAAGAAAGGATATGGTATTTGGATGAAACGTAATTTTGTTATTCTTTATTCATGTGAGACAGGAAAATAAATATTAATTAATTTTTTTGTTGCTTGCTCAATGTGCTTAGATTCTGTCTGTTTTGGAGATGGAAGGAGTGCCATCTCCATTGTCAAAATGTCAGTCCGATTCTACGCACACCAATTAGTCAATGGCACCTTCCTGGGATGGCATACATGCTACGAAGTTCACAGTGCCTCGAAAGATTAGTCATACGCCAGACTGGCACCCCTCGATTGAAGGTTTGTCCTTTGCTACATTATTTTCAGTTCGCTTCTTGTGCTGACTTTGTCTTGGCATGAATGTAAAGAATGAGCTAAAACTTTAGGAGCACATAAACGATGATCAATCTCGAACTCTTATTTGTTCCAGCAATTGAAATTTGCTCGTGACTCGGTCAATCTACTCAATATATGTGCAGGACCACTTTAAGCTGTTTTAGGTCATGTCCTAAAGTAACTGCACTGTCATACTGGAGGTTCTTGTGCTGCCATGCAGCGTTAGGGTCTTGAACTAATAGGTTAGCGATGAGCACCTAGAAAGAGAAGATGTTTTATTGTGTAGATGAGTTTTAAGAGTTCAAATTCAATAAAACTCAAAAAAAAAAGGAAAACTAACTAACATCTGCGGTGGGCAAATGAATATTTTTTTTAAAATTTTAGTTAGCAACGGATTCTTTTTTCTGTTGTTCCGCATCTAATGTGAAGTAAGTTTATTAAATGGGGTATTCATGGCAGGAAGAATCGAAAGAAAGTTTTAACTACGATGAAGCAGATTTTTTTAGTTCATGGAAGGGGAGCTTTCAATGTTTGGTGAAACATCTCGAGCTAGTTGAGATAATCGGTTTCACAGCTAATAGTTTAGGGTCAAAACTGTTGATTCCTAAATGTTCGCATTTGCAAAAACAAAGTTGTTCGACAAACCTTAAAGCGCAAATGAGTAATCCGAATATTGATGAATAATCCAAGCCCAACGAATTCACGTTGTGTCCTTAAGACAATTTGTCCCCTTCACCAGTACCCAAGGTTCTTGAACAATTGCCTCCCAGGATAGAATGGATTGCCTTTCCTATAAAGTGGCACTTCTTCAAAAGAAACCTTTGAATGCAACTTTGCAGATTAATCGCACGAAAAATGAAAATGATGAAGAATAAAAGAGCAATAGGAAAATGCCGCGCCAAAACACAAATGCTTTTTGTTTTATTTAAAAACAATGAAGAGTCACGAATAGCTGAAAAGTTTCGTTCGGTTCACGAACAGACATATCTGTCCGAAAATAAATTGGCGAACAATCACGAATAGACATATCTATCCAAAAAAATAAAATAAAATTCCAAAACAAAAATATATCTGCTCAATAAAAAACAAAACTATCTAAACCACACTTCTTATTCACCTTCTATGGGATTTGGATACCAAAATCCCAACAGAAATATCTGCTCACCCTGATTAAGTTTCTTCTTGGTGATACACTTGCGGTAGAGAAGATGATTATCAAGACTGATTTGTGGACACGAAATGGACAAGAACGACTTCAAGGTCTTTCGAAACTACTCGGTGTGAGCCGAAATGTGCTCAGCTATTGAAGAACTTCCAAAAATGCTGAAGTTATCTTCGATTATCCTTTCAAATTGGTGTCCTTCTAGGAGTATATGAAAATCCCAGATTCTTGTTAATTTCATGGCAAGCTTATGTTGCTCTAGGCACTACACTGCTCATTCTTATTCACAGTAAAGTTGGAGGAACCATGACAGTATTAGGTACTTAGCACGAACCTAATTTACACTTCTTTCAAGTTTAGTTTAGTTTAGTTGTAAATATGAACCTCTTAAGGAAGAGGTTAGCAGTAATGTTTTGGAATATTTACATACGAAACGGTGTTTTGGTCAAGATATTGCTCATCTTTCTCTTCTTTTTCAAGCAAAATAGAAAATTTAGAGATGTTGTTCATATGCACTCTTGGAATAGTAAGCAAAGCCCTGATTATATTGATTTGCATTTTGGAAATCTTCCTGTATTTGTGTGTAATTGACTAGACATCATTAGAGTTTGATTGCAGTTTCATCATGTTAAATATGTCTTGAATTTTATGTACTTGGTCTGGTTCATGATCCGACCCGACATATTTTTTGTGCGACCCGAAAATTGAGATTTGGTTTGCAACGCGGAGGGTTGGGCCGATAGGCCCAACCCGTGCCCTATTTATACTGCGGCTAAGTTTTCTCATTGATGTACACAGAGAGAATTTTGTTTTCGGAGAGTTTTGTGAGCCGTGAGTTTTTGTCGTTATTTTGACTTCCGAAAACTGTACTCTCTTTTGATTATAGTGGAATCTTGTCTTACCTCGCCCTTGGACGTAGATCACGTTGTGATCGAACCACGTAAATCTCTGTGTTCCGTGTTTTGCTCTTCCGCATACGTACGCAACACAACACGATCCCTAGTTTCCAAGTGAAGCAACTCCTTGCACTGCCCGGAAATTTATGTAACTCCTTCGCTTGCGATGATTTCAATAACACAAACTTGAAATACTTCTTTTCTGCCCAAATGAAGATAATACTCAGAACTTTGACGTAACCTCTTTTGTCACATAAAGAACTCGAAGCACAATAATTCGGACAAAGAAAATTCACAGCCACAATGATTACAAACAAGTGAAGGATAAAGCAACGTATTTAGGAAAAAGGACAGAAAATCGAATGGACCTCTTGAGTGGTAGACAGTAAATTTGGATTGACCAATGAATGAGTGAGAAGATGGCTCTGCGCGAGGGTTGCATAGGGACTGAGACAGTGCAATGTGGGGAACACTAAGCCTAATTCGCCCTCCTTCCGATGTCCAAAATGGAGCAGTAGACGATATCCAGGCTAATGTAAAAATCAGGCTTTATGGACGCTTTTAGAAGAGCATCCCTGGGAGGGATAACTATGAATGACCTTCAAGCTAGGAGAACGATTTGGGTGCGATAAAATTATCCGAGCCATGTCATTTGCCTTGGACAATTTGGAATTGTTACTATTGATCTCTATTTTGTCCAGCCTGTAGGGTTCTTCTAGTGCTAAAAACGTAGCGGAATCTATAAATCGTAACCCTAGACAGAATTCACGTGTATATTGAAATCTAAACAAAAGTTCGACACATATCATTTATAGATCGAAAGTAAATTGATAATCCATTGTGTCTGAATTAGCACCCCAAGTGTTGCGCCTCTACCGATATCTACACACACTAACGGAAGTCTCCAACGATCCAAGTGCTAGCTAAAGATCTTAGACTTCTTTTTCCTAATCGCCTTTGATATTCGAGACTCTCTCAAAGATCTTTGAACAAAGAACGATTCTCTTCGTATTCTCTTGGAGGCGTTTTTTCTCTCTCTTAGGGTTTTTCGTCACCCCCCCCACACACACACTATATATATCCTCATTATCTGTGCGAATTAAAAGAAGTGGGGTCGGGCGATTTGGGCCCGCCAAACTGTATATCGTACGTTTAATTGTTATCTTATAACGTGCACGATCGCATAGATAAGTTATATAGAGAATAAATTAAAATCTACTTCTTATTGTAAGTAGATCCCGGCACACTAGAAAATATTAACTCAGTTTACTATTGTGTGCGACCCTGTATGTTCACTAAATATTAGCAATGTGCTCAAAACCCTTTTTGGCCCACAAGTCATAAGTGGTCTTTAACAAGACATTATAAGTACTAAGTATAGTGAAAGTTGATTTTCTGATACAACCTAATCCACGACTAATATTAGAGTATCAACCTTAATTGATTCCTAGGGCAGATTATTAACACAACCAAGGTACATTCTAGAGGAGAAACTTGAGCATGGAAAGAACAGATTTCCATGCCAGCCAATCGGCACCGGGATCAATAATCTCGACATTCTTGAGATGCATTAGACATTGGTAGATCCTCTGGTTTGCAGAATTCCAAAATTCTTCTGCATCCAAGTTGCGATGTTCAACATTCTCCGCAATGAACTTAGTTTGTAGATATGGAACATCATGACAAATGATGAGCAATACAATTGGAACAGACAAATATCCAAATTTGACGGGATAAAATAGCAATTGCTACATTAAGAGAAATATAAATCGACGGAGAATCCCAAATGTTAACTAAAATGACAGAAGTGCAAAGATGATTGTCAATCACGAGAAGAAAAAAAATGACAGGTTTATACGCGGCCTAGGGCTGAAATTCACAAACTATGTAAGTTCATGCAAATCTACTGTTAAAAGTGAACTGGGAGGGTTCTAATAGTTTTGTACCGCAGAACTGCGTGCGCAAGTCATTTGTATGAATAACTTCTCCAAGCTTGGTGTACTTTCGAGTATTTTCACTATACTAGGACTCCCTCATGGTCCTCTGCGACGTGGAATGTCAGATGACGACATTCTAAGGATGGAAGAAACACTCTCGCCTCCGTTAATGATAGCACCTGCACGTCAGTCAAGGCGGAAGAAGCAGAAACCAATCACTTTTACTTCTTGAGGCAATAAAGAAGACCAATCCATGATGTGTCACGGTTGAGAGTTTTTTCATGCATTGAGCACCGTGCAACATCGACAAAGACTAGTCCAAATCCTAATGGAGCTTCTAGAACAGCTAGGGATGGGCAATATGGTAACTGCGCCATAGCAATAAATGTGGATAGTTAGCGCATAGGACGATGCAATATCGGCCACTAGATCAATAGTCAATCAACGGATATAATATGAGGCCCTCTACTATATAAAGAGGTGCTCTCTTTCTCATTTTGATCATCCAAGCAATAGAAGTAATTTTCATTCTCTCCCAAAGCTTCTCTCTATAATCCGAGTGAGCGAGCGGTCGTTCCCAAACTATCGACCCATGACACATGCGTATAGGTCCAAGGATCTCTATAGACAAAACGAGTGAGTAAACAAATAACAAATGCTTGTCAAGAAAATTCTTTTATGTCACATCAGATTTTAATCCACAAGGGCGAGAAGATGTGTATAAGTACAAAAAAGGAGAAGCCCTCATCCAACAAAAGTTTCATTGAATCTCTATAAAATGATAATGTTTCATTGAATTAACAATTTATGAGCATGGCATCATCAAGCCACCAAACAAACAATAGTACAATCTAACCCTAAGCAAATGGCATAGTGTGTATTGTCTGTCCACAACTTCAATCTTACAGGGCACAAAATTTAAAAATTAATTAAATAGGCTCACACCTGAAGGCACTAGCTCCCTATCATCAATCTCGTGACGTGACACAGCCTCTCCAGAAGCCCCTCGACAAGATCGGCATGAGCCTTAGCATTATTGAGTCCAGAAATCGTCACATTGAAATTCAACTCAGCCTCAACTAAAGAAGTCACTCAACTTGAGAAGATGAGGTACCCTAATATTCAAGATCGAACCATCCTTAGAAAGTATAGTGGAAGAGTCAATGACCAACTCTCTTAAACCTCTAGATTCAACACTCATCAGTTTCGAGCCTTGGCACCCTTTCAGCTCAAGAAATTCTAAAACAAGGTAGCCACTCAAAAGTCTGTTCAACACAAGATTGTTCAACCAAGCATATCTAGTGCACAGTGTTTTTAGCAAAGACCAATTCATGGCATCCATAAGCCAAAGATTGCACCGAGACAATTGTAAACTCACCAGCGTAGTGAGTTGGAAGAAGTACCATGGCAACACATAAGCCCCCAACCACTTCTTATGCAGGTTCAATGACAACTCTTGAATGCCATGCCCCATTACAAACTCAAGACATGTATCAACGGTTGAATCCAAGAAGGGATGATAAGCAGCATTTGTTGTAAAATTAACTAATGCGAAAGCTAACTCAGATATTACAAATTAAGTCCAATGCAAAATTGCCAAAGAAATAACGAAGAACATAAAGAACACCCAAGATTTACGTGGTTCGGTCCGACGTATCAGTACCTACATCCACGAAAAGAGCCAACAGCAAATAATCCACTAACAATCGGAGAATCCAAGTTACAATCGCTCACTCACACGCTAAAGTGTTTCCCACATCTAGATTAAAATCCAAACCCTAAGTGTTTACAAATAAACCACTCAAATTGAAAAAATAAACTCATGGCATAACATCCATGTGTCAAGAGCTACCTCATCGTGCACCCACACGAAGCGCTCCTTGGTGGCTTCTGGAATTTCTTCGTATGGCGTCCAAGATTGAAGGAGAGCTCCTGTGCATCCATGTTTTGGGCGGCTTCCTTCTTTACTCTTGCGGTACTGTGCACTACATTGAAAGAACCCACTGGCGGCCATTGTTCCTCCAACTTGTGGTCTTCTTCAGGGACCCAAAAGTGGGCGGCCACACCCTAGGTCTAAGAAGGAGACCTAGGCTAAAAACAAAGAAACCCTATTGCCTTTTCTTTTGTTATTATTTTTTTCTTGCGCCCCTTCTGCAGGGTCTTACTTATCTTGGAAGTGGGTTATTATGTCCTATATTTAGGATATATGAATCACCCTATTCATTTATGACTAAAAGAACACCTAAGCCTCTAATGATGGTTTCTCCAATAATTGCCTTGACTTGTCTCCATTCTTCTTGTTCCCAAGTTCCTTTGGCGTGTGACTCTCTAGAACACTCTATAACACTCAATTGCTAGGTATCTTAGAAGAAAAAATCTTCTCTAATGATTGGCCCCCAATTATTGACCTAAGTTTGACTTGGTCTTTTTGGCTTTTTCTTTCCCAAGCTTGGTCATGTAAGGCTTGTTTTTGCCTTTCAAGAATACTCAATAATTCACTAATGAACAACCATCTCATGGTTCGCCTTCTTTATTAAGTATAACCTTCAAAATTCATAATGATATTTGTTAAAGATGAACTAAGTAGACGGGAATTTACAGATTTAAAACAATCAACCAACTTTTCCGAATCGAGATTTGGTGTAAGAATATGTCCAAGTAAAACTAAACATGACCGAGCCAAAAGTCTAAATTGAATGGTGTAAGTTTAGACCAGTTGGACTGACTAGGCACATGGCCTATTCAACCGGCTTGACCGGGCATAGGGCCTGGCACACGACTAGGCCACATGGGCACATGGCCGAGCATGGAGCCGAGTGTATGGGCGTAGTGCCGGGTTGCATCAAAGTATGATATTGTCATGGAACACGAGTTACAAATTGTAATACCTGCCCTCTACAATATGAATTGAGAAAAGTGCAATAGATTTATGACTTTTTAAACAATTTTCCCATTTAACGTGGCTAGATAGGATGCCAATAACGTTTGCCTAATTAAAGTCATATTTGACATATATTAGAAACATAAACTGTTCAACTAAGGGGATGTGATCTCAACAACAGTGCAAAGGAAAACGATAATTATTTGCAAGATGATTGGAAAGTTCCCAAGATATCACTATTGATTAGGGTTAATACCACAAAAAACCCCAAACCGATACATTTATGACAAATTTATCCCAAACTATTTTTTTAACCACAAAAAACCCTAAACTGCTACACCTGTGAAAGTTTTACCCCGAATTATTTTTTTGACCATGAAAAACCCCACACTAGTATACATGTGACAATTTTACCCTCAAACTAAATTTTTAGCAATCAAAAACCCCAAACTGGTACAACTGTGTCGCGACCTAAAATAAAAATCGGCGTTTCGATCTTATGCTAATGGATTACTAGATCAATTAAATTAACTAACCTAGCTCGAGTTCTCCCAAACTCTACCAAATCGCAACTTAGGTCCAATTGTGAACATGCAAACATTTTCAATAGGAGTCGTCATTAATCATTTAGAGTAGGTTGATTAGAAATCTAAATAAAATAGCGGGAGTACTATTTTATTTCTACGAACCAGAAATTATGGATTCGAGACTTGGTTACGTTAAACTCCTCAACGCCCTTTCGGTACCAATTTCGAGGAAAAACACTCAATTTGACAATTTTTGAAAAAATTCTAATTTAAAGTTCAAAGGTGCAGAAATTTCTTTTTGATTTTCTTTAAATGCAAGCTATCCTATATGTAATTACGTGTAAAAATTGACATGCGATTAATGCAACCTAATATGCAAACTATATGTCATGCAACGACGTGATCTATTTCTAATGACGGGTATATTATTTTTTTGTATTTTTTAAAAATGAAATTCGTAATTAAAAATGCCAATTATCTAAACATGCAATTAAAGAAATTAATCTATTCTAACGCAATATTTTTTGGTATTTTTTTTAATGAAAATTCGAAATTAAAATCAAGTAAAAAAATAACCGCTTAATCTTTCGAATTAAGTTTCGATTTGAAGCCTGACAGATCAACCCTAAAATTCAAAATACCCGCTATGGAAATAATTCTATCTAAAGCCTGATAGATAGATTTATTTCCACATATGCGGTTGCGGATTAGGAAATTTTCCTAATCGATCACATCTTGAAAAAAATTTAGATATCTCAAATATTTAGGATATATTCAAAGTATTTTTGAAAATTCTAAATTCTATCCAAATTTAGCAAGTGGATATCCAAAGTTTCAAAAAAGGAAATAAAATCCTAATTGTGATGATGTGAATTATTTAAATATGCAAAACTAGATATCAATAAACACAAATTAGGCAACAGAATATTTAATTCAAATCGAGATAAGATAATTACCTGATTTGCGTAAATAACTTTCCAAATTTGAATCGCGCGGATCGGGATTGCGGATCGGCGATGACGGCGTTGCTCGCGGATCGGGATTGCGGACAATCTGGACTCACGGACACCACAACGGCAACGTTGATTCGGCGGGGAACGGTTTAGCTCGCGGTGGTGGCGACGGTGATGCAACTCCGGGCGGAACAGCAGCACGGCACTCCGGAAATTCTAATTTGAACACGTGTAATATTCTGGGAATCAAACTAGATCATGGCTTCCGAATGAGGCTCGGTGGATGATAGTCTCGGTGTGATGCTCGTTGGACGACCTGCAAAACAAAGAGAAACGAATCATGGGCTTGCTGATGACATCGATGAGGTGCGGCGGCGCAAGGAGCACTTGCAACATCTTCAAGGAAAACCCACTGAGTGTTCCTAAAGAAAATCTTCTTTGGTCTTTTTACTTTGAGCAATAACAAGCTTTGCTGACCACTCAAATTTTGACCCAATCTGATTGCTCTTGCGGTGATATTCTTTGATTATTTAACTCTGACTCTCAAAGTCCCACAATCAAATTTTCCGCTTGTCAATTCCTCGGTCACTCCGTGTGTATCAAGTTGAAAGTTTGCAACAAAACTCGAGGGAACCGTCTAAAGAAAAACTGGCGTTATTGCAGCCCACCGTGAGGAAGATAGCTTTATGGCAAAAACAGTCTGGTCGTGTAAATACGTCAGACTGAAGTCGTCGCAGCAAGCCAGCAACAGAATCAGGTGGATTGGGCCGAGAGCACCAGTCACGTGGCTTTGTCGATCAGCACTGGAGGCGGGAACAGGGAGCAGAGAATTATAGTGACTCGAATGGTTGCTGAATTTTGGCCAAGCTTGATCACTTTGCTGGGAATTGGGAGGCGCAGCGGCAAGGTAATAGGTAGAGCAACACAGCCACCGAACGTCTCTCCCGATCGTGAAAGAGAGGTCCCCTTCTTGTAGCTTTTTCTCTCAATTTTTGGGTGTGAAAATCCCTTCCGTGGACCTCTTTTTCTCACTAAAAATTTCTGATTTGCAATTGTGTGTGAGAGTCCCCCAATTTCTGACCTAAACAACGTTTATATAATGCTAACCTAGGTTAACTAGATGGGCTTGCTAATCCTAATGGGCTTAGGCTTGGGCTTAGTTTTAATTAACATCTAAATGGGCTGAATTACCTTAGGCTTTTAATTAATTAAACTCAACGGACTAAATTAAACCCAAATTAAAACAACCGAGCCCATTTGACTTGTAATTCCCGGCCCTTGCATTCCGAGCGAGCCGAGTCCCGTTCAATGAAATTTAAGCTTATTCGCCACAACCAATTTAATGCAAAAAAAATGCAATTAAACTAAATGAACCTAAACTATATGTTATGCAATTTAAATATTTTTTTTAGGGTTTAAAAATTTAATCCCTAATTTTCTATGCAATTAACACTAAATGACGCGTCGAAATTTAGGTGTCAAAAAACTGTGATAAATTTACCCTCCGTTAGTTTCTGTTAAATTTTACTGTCAAATTGCTAAGTTTAATGACACGTGAAAATTGACATGTGTACCAATGTTGGGTTTTACCCTTCTGTTTGTTACAAGTTTATTAATTTTGTGATTTTTTTGTGATATTAATATAATTTAACGGACACTAACAGAGGGTAAATTTGTCACAAATATACCAGTTTGGGATTTTTAGTAGTCAAAAAATTAGTTCGTGGGTAAAATTATCACAAATGTACTAGTGTGGGATTTTTGATAGTCAAAGAAATAGTTCAGGGTAAAATTGTCACAGATGTACCAGTTTGGGATTTTTTGTGATAAAAAAACAGTTTGGGGTAAATTTGTCACAGGTGTACCAATTTGGAGTTTTCTGTGGTCAAAAAAATAGTTCGGGATAAAATTGTCACAAGTGTACCAATTTAGAATTTTTCGTGGTATTAACCCTATTGATTAAGGTTTGTCATATACAAATCTTTAGCTCTTTTTATCCAACAAGAGAGGAGCAATGTACAAGATGTTGCTGTGAGCTCAAGTGGCCACGAGAGAGCTCGAGCGTCTGTTAACTGACCCAACTATGGCAAATTCTGAGACAACAAGATCGATCGCACGGTTCCTCAAAGGTTGGTAAGTACGCCAAGTGCATCAGTAACGGAGCTGCGGTGTACATCTCCGCCATCCTCAAGCATTTTGCTGTTGAGGTTTGTTGATTTTTTGTCTTGCTAGACTGAATTGTGTTCGTCTCGCCTTTTTGTTTGCCATGCGTTGGTTTTACCGGCCGTTCCCACCCCAAAATTCCCACAAGTAGAGTTCGAACTCTCGACCTCCAACTTCTCAAAGAGATTTGTAACATATTAGATTGAATGTCGTCAGTCTCGCTTTAAATTCGCAGCAAAAGATAGCAGGTTAAAGAAAACAGCAAGTACCCAAAAACAAATAAGGAGAATCCCATCTGAGTGTCCGCAATGTTCTTTCACTCTACATGTTAAATATGTTTTCAATTTTATGTACTTGGTCCGGTTCATAATCCGACCCGACATATTTTTTGTGCAATCCAAAAGTGGAGCAAAAATTGAGATTTAATTCGTGACGTGGAAGGTTGGGCCGATAGGCCCAACTTGGAGAAAGGGAACAAATTTTTATAGCGCACTGCCTAAGCTGGAGCAAGCAAACCAATGTCTCGAGGGGTTCGGGGGCATAGCCCACAAGGAAATTTTTTGAGAGCACTATTTATACTGCGCCTAGGTTTTCTCATTGAGTAGAGAGAATTTTGTTTTCGGAGAGTTTTGTGAGCTGCGAGGTTTTGTTAAATCGTTATTTCGACTTCTAAAAACTGTACTCTCTTTGATTATAGTGGAATCTTGTATTGCCTTGCCTGAGGACGTAAATCACCTTGTGATCGAATCACATAAATTCCTGTGTTCTGTATTTGTTTTTCTGCATCTGTTTCCATCACTACACAATGGTTACAAAATCAAGAACCTCTTAATTGCAACAAGCCGCTCCTCCTAAAGATTCCCAACAAAGATTACAAGATCGATCTCTCTCTCTAACTGGGATCTTTCTAAGTGATGAACTTAGTTTATTTGCCCCACCACCTTCTTGTATCTACTCAAAAACCGTGGCCTCAATCAGAATCATTAAGAGAAGATGACATTTGTCTTGAAGATACAATCCTACTGCGAAAAATGAGCACTGCACATCGAACGTGGATGGTGAACATGGAGGCCAACTGGTGTGCAAGCCCCGCCACTATAGCCACCTTCACCCAGCCCCTCCTTGGGATCAGCCGGCTCATGACACCTCTCGTGACATCGCCGCCAACGACAATGCTGATTGTCGACCTTCTCGAACCAGCCATGTCCATGATTGTGGGAAGTTGATGGGTTGCTTGTGAGGGTGACTTGTTTATGTAGGCGGAGGTGAGGAATAAACAAGCTGCAATCTCGTTTTGACCGTATGACTTTCTTGATACGTTTGTGTATTCCTGGCTGCCCAACCTGGCGTTGTCAACTGTCACTTTGCATGGGGCTTTTGTCTGATTTGTTTTTGTTGGATTTCGACTTTTTGACCTTGTGTGGGTACGGCGGGTTTTGTCCGGGGTCGTGGACTGAAAAAACATCATTGAAAGTTTGACCCCTACTATGGTTACGTTTCAAGAGAAAAAGAATTTATAACAGGCCATGGAAAAGTCCAGAAACAAGAAGAATTAATTCATGTTCTCAAAAATTTTATCAAAATTTATTGTTTAAGTTGTATGTCAAAATTTTATTAGAGATCTAAATGGAATCGATTACGTCTATCTTAATTTATGCTTCGCAAAGAATCAAATTTCAGCACGTGATATAAAGGGTAACATAATATATTCATAAATAATAACTACAAATTTTTTTAATAATTTTTTAAACCTAATTCTCCATGAGCTCGACACTAAAAAAAAAGTGTACTCAATCTGGACATTTTACTCGATGAATTTGTTTAAGCTGTGGAACAACAACTTGAAGCTTTTAAAACTGATAATTTTTGCCCTGTTAAACCCTTCACAAAATAAAGGGGCTAGTACCCAAAAAAACTCCAAACTTTAGTTTTTTTTTTTTTGGTAAGGTCCAAACTTTAGTTTTTATCTCAATTATATCCTAAACTTCTTTTTGTCTCATAAAAAACCCCAAACTTTTACTTTTGTCCCAAATTTATCATCTAATACCCAAAAAAACCCTAAACTTTAGCCTTTGTCCCAATTATATCTTAAACTTTTTTTTGTCTCATAAAAAACCCCAAACTTTTACTTTTGTCCCAAATCTACCACTGTTAACTTTTTCGTCCAATATTACCATTAATAATTATTTTTTATTCTTTCAAATTTTTTTATTTTATTTTATTTTATTTTTTTCCCCCTTCACCTTCAACCTCTGGCAGGTGAGGCTCAACCTCGCCGGCGTTGGGCAAGGTTAGCCTCATCCGTCCCTAGCAAGGTTTGTCCTCACTCTCGTTAGCGAGGCTCAGCCTTGCCCGGTGAGAGCTCAGTCCCTCCGGCCTCGTCTTCACCGGCCGCGGTGAGGCTCGACCTCGCCACTAGCCGACGGGACCAAGCCTCGCTAGCCACGGTGAGGACGAACCTTGCCAGGGGCGGGCAAGGCTTGACCTTGCTGGCATTGGACGAGGTCGGCCTCACCAACCCCTGGCAATGTTCGTCCTCGTCGTGGTTGGCGAGGGCTCGGCCCCACAAGCCTCATCCTCGCCAACCATGGCGAGGACGAGGCCGGCGGGGTCGAGCCCTCGCCAGATTTGGCGAGGGCTTAGCCTCGCCGGCCTCTGGTAAGGCCGAGCCACAGCAAGGACGAACCTCGCTAGGGGCGGGTGAGGCCGACCTTGCCCAACACCGGCAAGGTCAAGCCTGGCTAGTCGCCGGACTGGCAATCGACCAGAGGTTGAAGGCGAAGGGAAAAAAAGAAAATAAAAAAATTCGAAAAAATAATTATTGATGGTAATATTGGACGGAAAATTTAACGGTGGTAGATTTGGGACAAAAGTGAAAGTTTGGGATTTTTTATGAGACAAAAAAAAGTTTAGGTTACCATTACCAAAAAAAAAAAGTTTAGGATATAATTAGGACAGAGGCTAAAGTTTGAGATTTTTTTGGGTATTAGGTGGTAGATTTGGGACAAAAGTAAAAGTTTGAGGTTTTTTTGGGTATTAAGTGGTAGATTTGGGACAAAAGTAAAAGTTTGGAGTTTTTTATGAGACAAAAAAAGTTTAGGATATAATTGAGATAAAGGCTAAAGTTTGGGGTTTTTTTGGGTATTAGGCCCAAAATAAAGGGTGACACAATAAATTCAAAATTGAAAAATACATGCAATTTTAACCTAACTCTCACGATTTCAATGTACTATTTACAACTGTATTCTCTCTTAATAATTTGTTTGTAAAAAGTGCCTCGTCCCATTTAGGAAGTGGGAGTGTGTGGGCCAATATATAAGTGTAGAAGTTTTCTAACATTATAATTAAAGACAATGGGTTAAGTGGGCCAAAACTTACAATACTTGCATGCAAGTGCGCGAATAATTATGCACTCAGCATTTTGTGTGCTCGTGAATCAGAATTGATACTAATCAACATTTATTATTTTTAATACAAACGATTATTTTTTAGCTAACGGATATTAAGCGTCTTACCCTTTGACAGGTTGGGCAGTTTGCAGGTTTATGAAGGGGCTTGATATGAACATGTACGATATAGTGCGCATTTCACCCCGAAATCACATGGTTTCCACTCCCCTTCTTCCATCGACTTGTGTCGGAACGTTGGAGTTCCGTACTTCCATTTGGCTTTCTGCACTGGAGTTTGACACTGAAAACCATGAAGTAAGTTGAATATCTGGCTATCGTATGATGATTTCGATGCTTATGTACTTTTTCCTCAAAGAATGTGGTCAGTTTCATTTCATTTTGCATGTATTGGTTGATTATTCTGGATGCCGAGCTGGAATTTTCCTCCGTGTTCCTCAAATAGCAATGAACAACGTGAGAAAATTACAACAGCCTGTGTAACAAACATCAACATGCATTGTCCACACTTTCGCATTTGCATTGAGGTCCCAGCTATAAAAATGCCATGGGCGGTTATCTGGCAGATCAAATTTACGAACAAAAAAATTGACATGCATTGTCCTCTGTGTCAGGCATGTCGAAAAGTGTTTTAGGCACACACTACATAGTAAGATAAGCTATATTTCAATTATTCAGCATGATGGAACTGACGACACACCAGTAAGAAATGTCAAATAACACTAGGTGTTGCAAGTGTGCTATGTTTTTCCTCTCTGATTTTCTCTTTTACTAAATCTCGTTTCTCATCAAGCAAGTGTAACGTGAAACGGTTGGCAACGGCAGACTGCCTCAAGAGCCTTACCAGTTTAAAGTTGCATATGACAAGCTGGTCATCACAGCCAGAGCCGAGCCCTTGACTTTCGGTATAAAGAGTCTTATGGAACACGCCTACTTCCTTCGGTGAGATAATCATGCCCAAGAAATCAGGAAGAAGCTTTTGTTGAACCTCATGCTCTCTGAAAATCTAGGTACTTCAATTCTCCAACCTTATGAATTGCGCTTACAGAGCAACATTCCAAAGTTTCAGGAATAGAAGAAGATGCTCATTGTTTTCTCGTCCAGTTCCTCAATGATTAATGATCAGCAAGAATTTACATCTTCAATGGAGATTGGGGGAGTGATCTCTTCTACGTATCTTATAGGTATATCAGAAGAAGAGAGGAAACGCCTTTTACACTGTGTCGTTATTGGCAGTGGACCAACTGGGGTGGAGTTCAGCGGTGAATTAAGCGATTTTATCTTGAAAGATGTCCATGAAAGTTTTCCTCATGTTGAGGATTACATTGAAGTCACCCTCACTGAGGTACTCATACACACTTACAGATGCTAGCATCAGCTTGGAAAAAATGTAAATAACATTATTTGACAGGTACACCATTTAATAGGGAAATGAAATCTTGTCGTCGTTCGAAGTTGGCTTACGGCAGTATGCGACGAATCATCTAACAAGGGTAAGTTGATTTTCTTTCTCAATTTACCGTCATCTTTTCTAACAGTTCATTATGGTGCTGATTTAATGCTTTCAATGCTAGTCCGGTATTCGTCTTACAAGAGGCGTGGTGAAAGAGGTGCATGTGAAGAAAATTGTACTGAATGATGGTACGGATGTTCCATACGACCTCCCTGTCCGGTCGACCAGTGTTGGACCCTCAGAGTTTATCAAGTCACTTAATCTTCCCAAATCCCCTGGTGGAAGGTGAGGAAATAAGATTTCTTCTCTCCTTTGTTATCTAAATCTGCAGCAGTAAATTCATGACAAGAACTTTGTGACAATCTCATTTTAGCATTCCACCAACTTCCAATCGAATGATTTGTCCTCTCAACTGTTTCAGGATCGAGGTTGACGAATGGATGAGGGTACCTACAGTGGAAGATGTGTTTGCGCTGGGGGATTGTGCGGGTTTTCTTGAACAGACGGGGAGGCCGGTGCTTCCCGCTTTTGCTCAGGTTCAGTCACCCTATCTAATTCCTTTTAAGATGTCTCATTGGAGCTTTGGTTTGACCTTCAATCTTTAACTTTATTCCCTTGCTCTACTTTGTACAAGATGTGGCATTAATCCTTCCATTTGAACTTGAAAGTGGTCATTCACTATCCATTTTCTCATTGCATAAAGGCTCAGTTTTCTGCTTTCCTGGAAACAATTTGATTGCGAATTTCTGAAATAGGTTGCGGAAAGGGAAGGGAAATTCTTGGAGGAGCTGTTTCGGAGGATAGGGAAGCAAAATGGAGGGAAAGCATTTTGCTCGAAAGAAATACCTCTAGGAGACCCATTTGTCTACAAACATTTTGGAAGCATGGCTTCTGTGGGGTGTTACAAGGCGCTCATCAATTTGAGCCAATCTAAGGTGCATAACGTGCTACCATACCATACCAATGGTTTTCTTTCCTAACACCTAGATTTTGATGTGCACGTAATTTAACAATTTCGCTGAATTAATGATTGTCACTTTTTTATGCAGGACGATAAGGGAATATCGCATGCTGAATTCGTGAGTTGGCTGGTTGGCGTTCGGCTTATCTCACCAGGGTAATCGGCTGGAGGAACAGGTTCTACATCGCGGTAAACTGGGCGACGACTTTGGTATTTGGCAAAGACAACTCGAGAATAGGTTGAAGATGGTAGAGATACACATACCTTGGCTGCTTCACACTAGTCTTGAAATTTTCTCAATTCTATGATACATTGCGCTCTTTTTGGGTGGAAAGGTTCATTTATTTGTCACAAGAGTATTTAGCATGGCGAGTAGTAAAATAACATGATTTTGCACCAGTTCTTCTCTTGTTTTTTTTTGTCGTGTAACTTCAATTTTGTTAGTTGTAGAGCGCCGTTTAGCCGGCTGATCTGGTCCTCAGTGCCATGGAACTTGGTAGTGGCTAGGCCTAGGGCGGAGTAAATTCTGGAGTCGCGGGCGCAACGGGACCACCGGTTCATACTCTGCCCTAGTGATCATGGCTTTAGTGATGATAACTGTTCGTCCACTTACTCAAGATTCATGTGCGCACAAGGAACTCGAAAGATTCACCAAACTTAAGAGATCTGTTTTTTTTCCCGTCTCTTCTTGCGCTTCCTCCCTTCCCTCACGCCACACTTCTCTTCCCCTGTTCTTCAGCGATTCACCTTCTCCATCCTACAAACCGCCACCGGTGACCGCACTGGCCTTCTCCTTCTCAGTCGGCGACGAGACCGATTGAATGTAACTGCCCTATCTCTCTCTTTACTTTCTCTTTTTTGTTTCGTATATACGCCAAACTTTCTCACTCTTATAGATGGCTCTTAATCTCTTAGGAAGCATTGCTAATGTTTGGAATGTTGGTTTGGATTCAGATTGATTTCTTCATCCACGAATTGTGTCTATTGTTGCGACCTAACTCGAGAGCCACCTCGAAAGAATAAGTTTAGAGGTATTTTATAGGACCCTCCTTAAATCCATACCTTGCGCGACATTGGTTATTTAAATCTATATGTTCGATAGGAGTTGCCATTAGCCACGATTAAGGATTGGCTAGAAACCCTAATCGAGATGTGGGAGTGTTATCTCAAAAACATACACAATCAGAGATTCTTTGGGATAAGGGACTTGATTACACTAGTTTTTTCAACTAATGCCCTTTCGATACCTAAATTTTGACTATTTGCCAACTAAAATGTTAGGGTAGTCTTTCACTAATCGAAAATTCTAAATTTCATCTTAACCGTTATAAAAGGAAAAAAATTTAAAATGTGCAATCAAATGAAAACAGAACGAAAGTGCACAAACAACGAACTAACATTGTTTCTAAAAAAACACAATAAAAGATCCCTAAGATAAAGCCCTAAAGGCTTATTCAATTTTGGGATCAAATTTTGTTCAGACCTAAAGTGTTTATTAAAAGCCCCGATCTAAGAGAATTCTACATTTTTTTAGCTTTTCTCACATTTTTTATTTTTCTGGATTTTTTATTTTTATTTTTTAAGCGGAAAAATGGACTTCGGACCAGATCAGGGAAACCCGGTCCGATTTACCCGCTTGACGCAGACTCAGAGGGTCCGGGTTAGATCAATTCGGCCAAGCTCTTGGGTTCAATGTGAATAAAGCCCAAATTATCAAATTTCAGTTTTTCATTCATCTAGGCCCAATTCCAATTCAGCCCACTTTATATTTAAACTATTTAAGTCCCTATTCCTTGTTCGGCCCAGATGTTAGCCCATCGGATCCTTTCCAACCCAGACCCGTACTCGACCCGCTCTTTATTATACCCGAATTCCATTTATTTTTCTATTTCTATTTCTTCTATTTATTTTTATTTTTTATTGTTTCTTTTGGGTCTTCTTCCCTGATGACCCCTTTTTTCTTCGCGCCCTCATCTTTTATTATTTTCTATTTCTTTTTTCTTTATTTTCTTCTTTCCTTATTTCCTTTTGGTCTTCCCCTCTGCATCGTCTTCCTCGTTACGACTTCCTCACCAGAGCTCCCCTGGACCAATTTTTAACGTGAACCTCACACCGGAGCTCCAGCCAACGGATCCCACCATCGACACCAACCGCCAACATCGTCCACCACTCCCCGTCGGTCAGCCGACGCCAAATCACTGCCGGTCACTAGCTGGTCGGCAATTTCTAAAATGCCGGTCACCTATTCTGGCCCAAAAAATTCACTCACCAAATCCATACAACTAATCTAGTATACAAACAAGCATATGCGTACTAAAAAGGAGAGGAGTAGACTAACTTGGGCGGCCTCAATGGCTCAACTCTGGCGAGGGAAGATATCTCGGACGGAAGTTTAATCCATGGACGAACGTGATGCATAAATGCCACAGAATCAAAGAGAAAACGACAGATGCAGTATTGATTCATCAAACTAAGACCGAATCAAGCACAAAAGAACGAGCTCCATGCATCGATTTCATGAAAATCAATTCGGTTCTTCATTTAAGCATTTTGTCAAACAAGTGTTGCGCGACTTAAAGGATGAACTTCCGATTTGATTTAAGCATGATTCTCGATCGAGAAACGATGTATAAGCATATAAATCAAGTTATTCTATAACAGATCAGTCGCGTTCTAGCAAGATTTTTTACAAACTCAGCAATCGGATCAAGCCTCTTTTCTCGCCCAAAACAGAGCATATTTGAGCGACGAATCCTACTTGGTTTGGAAGTAGTGCGAAATCTTTACGATCGTCTACGAACAGGACCGCGACAGGTCTGGGCGTCCTCCGGTGCGGCTAAACAGCGACGAACAACGGTGATTCGCACTTCCGAAGTAACTAACCAAAGTGACAGACAAACTTTTCCGACGAAGATGAAAGAACGACCGGAGATCAAAGGGGAGGAAATTTTCCGTTAATCCTCCACGTGAATGGAGGAACCGAATGCTTTCCTCTCTAGACCCTTCTCTTCCGGCGAGGAAAGAAAGGCAGGCCAAACGAGCAGTGGGCCGAACGCGCATATTAGGCCCAATCGGGCTTGGTAGAACAAAAGTTTTTAGTTATTTATTTATTTAATTTTTTTTAATTTTTGATATTTTTTTTTGAAATCGATGTGTCAACATCTATGAATTTCGAGAGTACCATATTCCACTGAAATCTCAAATTTTAATTTACATTGTTTTTATATTAAGGTTCAATGTGTTTGTTAGGTCAGAAAGCCCCCCATTTAAGGCACATAGATTTCAAGAGGAGAGAATTACGCTTTAATGCATGCTTTGCCCCGTTCAACCTGTTTGAAGCTTTTTATTTTCATGAGCCTCCTATTTATTTCTATACTTGAATACAAGATATGTCGTGATATCTACTGATTGGATGACAATTCTTGGATAAGGGGATGTGTGGTTTATCGCCTTATCTAGTTCATATTCTTTGTAGATGAGAATTCTTGGTTAAGTAATTTAAATGATTAGAATGCTCATAATCTTACAAGGTCCATTTCATATACTATAATTGGAAAATTTTTTGAAAAATAATAGTTATACATATTTTTACCCAAATTTGGACAAAATTTGATTGGGCATAGCTTTCTATCTAAGGTCCTATTAACTCTTTTTTTTCACCTACAAGAACCTCGTGACCTGATGGTTTCAAAGACGCGTTTTGATTTAAAAAAAAAAATGTTGGAATCGAATTTTCAAGAATTTCACCCAATGGATGGCCATATTGACCTAAGTAATTTAGATGATTAGAAAGCTCTAAACAATGAGATCATAAGCCGAGATCATCAAGAGACATCACCACAAACTAATTCACAAAAGGAGAACCTGAGACAACGATTTACCTATCCGTGGTGAATATAAGAAAGGGGAACTCGCTCAGTAGCTCTTACCCTTGATTCAAGTATCATACCACATGACCGCTGAAAAGAAGAAAAATAACATTCTATACTATGTAATGCAGCTTGGGATGAGAAGGCTTCTCCTTACAATACAGTCCAAGGCTCTATGTTGCAAGAAGTTTAGGTTAATACCTTGTATAGTTGCCCTAAGCTGAAGAAGATATTTTCAAATGGTTTGATCGAGCAACTCTTCCAAGTTTAGCGTTTGAATGTTGAAAAGTGCTACGAAATTGAGAAGATCTTCAATGTATTCAAGTATTCTTGCTTGGACCCGAGAACACTTCTTTGTCTTAAATTGAGAAATATGACCCAAATGACTGATTGATCTGTCCTCTAAAGAGAGTTGAGATAGCTTCATATCCATATTTCTTGAAACTGCCCTTTAGCTAGAAGAACGCTATCAATCTAAGATCCCGTGAACAATCATGGTGATCTACATAAATGTGGCAGAGACAATGATATAAAAAATCTTTTTATTGCACCTACGAAAAGTCCAAGCTCTTGGCTGCTTCGCTTGACAAGAACATGTCCAAAGCACCCGTATCCAATACATAAGGTGTATGGGCCCGTACCTTGACTTCCACAAACGACCAGTGAACCTTCACGGTTCCAAGTCGCACTTCCCTTTTCTCTTGCTTCGGCTCCTCATCCTACTCTATGGCGAGAAGCGCGTTGATCTTGCTCTTTTTCTAGCACTTTTGGGTCTTGTGGGGACCGTTGCATATGAAGCATGGGGATGGCGGTGGATTCTCAAATTTATCTTTGTAGTCCCCTTGGGTCGGTTCCACCTCGGGTTGGGTTGCTTGGAAAACTTTTCTCCCCATGACTTCTCCCGTCCACTATGGTCTCTTCAGCCACGAGTAGTATTTCCTTCCGGGGCTTTTCGGCCATGGACAATTTTGCCTTCCTCGTCCTCGTGGTGGCAATCTGTTCTCCATCCACTTCCTTTGGATTAGGAGGATTCTTTGATGAAGTTGATGACAAACTCGGCTACAGTTAGCACCCTCAAGATACTTCAAACATCCCTTTGCTTGAGCTCGAGTTGTGCCCATGGCTTTAGTACATCCACGAACATCCCGAGTGTTCGTGAGCCTCCTCCTTCCCAAAGTTGGGAATTTGAAGCTTTAGTTCAGTGAATTCTTTCACGTACTCTCAGACCGTGCCTCGTTGCTCAAGGAGATGGAGTTCGCTATGGGCCTCTTGTTGAGTGAACTCGGAAAGAAGTAATCCCGAAACTTCTCGTTGAAGCCATCCCAAGTATTGATGGGATTGGTGCCTAGCTTGGTCTTATCACACCTATTGTGCCACCAAAGCATCGCGTTATCAATTAGAAACATCGAAGCGGTTTGTACCTTGGTCAATTCGTGTTGAATTCCAATGGCGCCGAAATATTGCTTCGCACTCCATAGGAAGTTGTTCACCTCTTTTGCAGCGATTGCCCTTGAACTCTATGGGCTTTGGCACATCCAGCTTATGTGACACTTGAATGGGCATGGCACTGTTCGTGATGCTAGCTTTGCACAGAACTAGCTCGATCTTGAACTCTTGGACCTCCAACTTCAAGGCTTTGAGATCGGACCTATGTAGCAACTCAGGCTTCCTTAGATCGTTGGAGCGCCTAAGCCAAGCCTTTTCTTGAGGGATCGACTGCTCACTCGCTTGCCTAGTTCGTAGAGAGAGAAAGTCCAGAGAGAAGCTTTGGGAGAGAATGCTTGTATTGGTCAATTGTTTTGGATGATACAAATGAATGAGAAAGCGTTCTCATTTATACTAGAGGGCCTCTCATTACAACAATCGACCGACTCTTGATCGAGTGGTCGATATTGCATCTGCCTATCTTCCGACTACCGATACTTAATGCAGGAAAACTCTAGAACATGGTACAATTACCATATTGCAACATTCCGGAAGCTCTTGAAGATTTGGATGAATATTTGTTGATCGTACAGGATCATTGGTGCATGGAAACCTCATAACCATGACACTAGCATGTGTTACTATCACTAATAACATTTTGTAATATACTTCATTATAAATTTAATTCAGCCTAGAAAATGCAACAAATGATATTGACTTCTCATATTTAGGTTAATGTCAGTATCAAACAATCACTTTTCAAGAAGTTGTTTTTACCCTTTTAACCTTATAACTAGTGATTTACTAGTTTTAAGTCGAGTTACCATCATTGGTGATTTTAGTTAAAGGGTTTCAGCTCCATTTCTTTTGATGACAACTTTACCACATTTCTTGGTAGAGCTTATAAACGGATTAGCTAGATTCTTGCTTGACTTCATGTAGATAATTGTTATGGTACCATCCTGAATCAATTGTCTCATGTACTTATGTCTTAAACTAATATGTCTAGACTTGCCATTATAATTTCTACTATAAACTCTTGCCAAATTAGCCTGACTATCACAGTGAATAAAAATAAGAGGCACAAGACTAGGCCACAATTTGATGTACAACAACAAATCTCGAATTATTTACCTTCTTTCCCAACTGCAGCTAAAGCAATAAATTCAAATTCCAACGTTGAGTGTGATATGCATGTCTATTTCTTGCTTGCCTAAGATACATCATATCCACCTAATGTGAAAATCCATCCAAAAGTGGAATGTTTATTACCCACACTTGTAATCCAACTAGCATCGGTGTATCCTTCTAATATAACCATATAAGTATTATTGAAGAGTTCTAAATTTTTAGTTCTCTCAAGATTTGGTGATAGCTTTACAATATTCTATACTTGGATTACTAGTATATCTACTAAACTTAAACACGGAAAAAGAAAAATCAGGTGTAGTACAATGCATTGGATAGATTAAAGACCTTATAGGACTCGCATATTCAAGTTGTGTTATTGCTCTATCGGTATTATAATTTAATTTAATACTATAATAAAATGGAGTACTCATTTCTTTGAAATCAAGATGTTTAAATTTATTTAATATTTTTTCAATGTAATTACATTGGCTCAAAACATAATCCCCACTAAGTTTTTTTAACTTTAATACCTAAGATAGTATCTACTTCATCCAAATCTTTCAATTTAAACATGAAAGTTATATACTTCTTAGTCTCAATAATTCAAGTCATATTAGTTCCAAAGATAAGCATATTATCAACATATAAACACACTAAGGCACCATAGAGTTTAGTGAATTTAGAATAGATATACTTATCAGCAATATTTTGTTTGAAACCATTAAACGATATTTTGTTTAAGTAAGCACCTGCTTAGGTGCTTGCTTAAACCCATAATGAGATTTAATCAATTTACATACTTTCCTTTCATTTTCAAGAAGAACAAAACCCTATGGTTGTAAATTTCCTTATTTAAATTTCTTTCAAGAATACAATTTTGACATCCATTTGATAAACCATGGATGCTAAAGCAAAAAGAATTCGAATAGATATTATACATGCTATATGAGCATATGTATTAAAATAATATATTTCTTCATTTTGTCTATACCCCTTGGCTACCAGTCTACCCTTAAAAGCTTGGATAGCACTATCAAAAATATATTTTCTTTTGAAAACCCATTTGCTCTCAACAGGTTTAGATCCTTTTGGTAAATCTACCAATACCAAGTTATTATTGGACATAATTGAGTCCATTTCATCATTTACAACTTCTTTACAAAAAGAAGCATTTCTAAAAGACATAACATCACTAAAACTTTTAGGATCATCTTCTAGTCTTAATACTGAAGGATATTTATTTACCACATTATTATCTTTGTCTCCTTCAATAAGGAAAATATGAGTAATAAAATCTGGACATAATTCTTTCACTTTCCTTGCTCTGGTATTTCTTCTAGGTTAAGTCATGTCTTTAGAGTCATTTGTTTCTTTCTTATGAGAATCTACTTAAGTTTCTATAGGTTATGAATTATTTTCAATAATTTCAATGCCCATAGAACATTTATTCTCAAAGAATTAAACATCTCTTGATTTTACAATAACATTGGACTCTAAATCAAGAAGCCAATAAGCTTTACTGCTTTCAGCATATAAAAAATGGTTAATATCACGAAAAATTCCAAACTGGTACACTTGTAACAAGTTTACTTCAAACTAATTTTTTTACTATAAAAAATCCCAAACTAATACACCTGTAATAAATTTACCCAAAACTAATTTTTGACTACTAAAAACCCCAAACTAGTATATTTATGATAAATTTACCCTCCGCTAGTTTTCGTTAAATTGGATTAATATCTCAAAAAGTCACAAACTGATACACATATGACAAATGGAAGATAAAACTCAAAACTAATAAATTCGTCAACTGCTGCGTGTCATATAACAAAACAATTTAACAGTAAATTTTAATGAAAACTAATGGATAGTGAATTTGTCATAGATATACGAATTTGAAATTTTTTATGGTCAAAAAATTAATTTTGGATAAATTTATTATAGATGTGCCAATTTGAGATTTTTCGTGGTATTAACCCTATAAAAAAACACTTTTTTATAGCTCTAAGACCAAGTGTTCTCTTAGGGTCTAGTGCTCGGTAATATGGCAAACACCCCCACACTTTAAGATATGACAATTTTGGTTTTCAATCTTTCGACAATTCATAAGGGCTTATGTTATTTCTCGTGGATGGTATCCAATTATGAATATGACATGCAATAAGCAATGCTTCTCCCCAAAGATTAATTGATAGCTTTAAATTTGAAAGCATATAATTAACCATTTATCCCATAGATCTATTTTTTTTTCTTTAAGCTAAACCATTTTGTTGCTAAACCATTTTGTTGTGAAGTGTATGGTGTTGGAACTTGATGAATAATACCATATTCTTCACAAAATGATGAAAAATCATTTTAGACATATTCTCCACCTCTTTCTACTTCAGCCTTATATATCTTAAACACAACAAATACCTCATTCTTTGATCTCATAAAATAAACACATAACCTACTGCAATCATCCACAAAAGTAATGAAACACCTTTTACCACCACGAGTTAACATAACATTGAATTCACATAAGTCACTATGCACCAAATCCAATAAATTCGAATTTCTTTTAACACTAGGAAAAAGGTTTCTTTGTTAATTTAGAATTGGGAAAATTCCAAATAAAGATTCGAAGTGCTCTCATTTTCTTAAATAAGGGCCTGAAGTGAGCCGTATGTCAAATAATGGCATGAAGTGAACCTTATCTCAAATAAGGTTATGAAGTAGCCATTTCAGTCTAAAAAATGGGCCTGACCTCATTGGAGTCAAGGGCATTTTCGTCTTTTAATTTTTTTTAAATTTTTTTTCCTTTTATGTTTTTTTGTATAAAAACAAACTCAAAAATGAAAAAAAAAGAGCTAAAGTTTAGGGAAAAAAAAAACAAGGGGTAGCTAGCCCTCCCTACCTTCGGCCGCCGCCCCATTACTGGTGGGGCAGTGGCGACGGCTGGTGCCTCAGCAAGGGCCTATTGGCCCTTGCCAAAGTCGGGAGAGGGTATCAACCCTCGCCCAAATTTGGGAGAGGGTCGTTGCCCTCTCCCGGCTTTGGCACCCTCTCCTCTAGCTAGCGATCCTCGTCAGCCATCATTGTCGTCCCACTGACAATGAGGTAACGGCCATAGGCAGGGACCAGCTAGCCCCTTGTTTTTTTTAAAACTTTTTTTTAATTTTAATCTAATTTAACTAAAATTTATGTTAAATTATTTTTGGATGAAAATGCCCTTGGTAGGCCAAAAAATTTGGTTGACTAGCGGGGTGAGGCCTTTATTTGAAATTGTTATAACCACTTTAAATCCTTATTTGAGAAAATAAAAGCACTTCAAGCACATTTTACACAAAAGTCCACTTCAAGCTCTTATTTGAGAAAATAAGAGTACTTTGGGTCCTTATTTGGAATTTTCCCTTGTCACGACCGACCTCCAATTTTTTAAACATAAAAAAGGGGGTTTCACCTGGTACACACTAAGTCTAGGTTTGAGACTTAACTTGGGTTCTTCCATGCCCATACCATATCGCGACTTAGTGTTTAGATTTTTAACCTACAAGTAATTTTTATTTAGGAGTCCCCACTAATCGGTTTGAGGTAGGTCGATTAGAAACCCAAGTAAGGTGACGAGAGAATCACTCTACTCCTACGAACTAGAGATTAAATGAGTTCGGGGACTTGGTTACACTAGTTAGATAACAAATGCCCTTTCAGTACCTTTTTACCCTATTCATTTTAGAAAATATTTTTCAAACAGTTTGGATCGATTTTAGGACCTTTCTCTTAACAAATGAGGTAATCAAGCGAATGCATAATCATTAACAATTAGCAGTCAAACTAGATATATAGTCTAGAGTTCTAATCCTAACTAAGGTGATAACATTTAAAATGCGACAATTTATGCAATTATATCATAATTAGAAACATGCATTATAATAATACAATTGTAGTAAAAATAACATCTGAAATCCTACTGTATAGCCCTATAGGCTTATCTGATCTAAAGATGATTATTAATCAAATAATTTGCGTAATTTAGAAAAACATTCAAAAACACTAATTTCTAAACTATTTCCTAATTTTACAGGAAAAATAAAAAAAATTAATTTAATTTTTTTAAAAAATAATAATACTTTTTAATTAAAAATAATAAAAATATTAATATAATATTCGGCTGGGTCAATGGATCTGGGTCAAGTCAGAACTGACCCAGGTCAATGGACTCGACCTAACCGCGTTGACCCGGGTCGGATCTCCATATCTGAACCGGGTCGGGGGGGTCAACTCGAGTGTGAATCGGATTAGGCCCATTTAAGACTTGGTTCTGTGAAAAAGGACAAAATGGGACTAGTTCGACTTGGTCCCAGATGGCCTGCAATTCGATCTAACTAGGTCTGCAGGCCGGTCCAGGTTCTCGCGTGCCTGAGGTCGGCAAGATCCGACGTCTTGCCGGCCGACTCGGGCCAATTTCGGCTTAGGTCTCTCCTCTAGGGTCCCTATCAAGACCTCCTTTGACCACCTAGCCTGCTGGCGGACCCCAAACTCGTCGGTCAATAGCCAAAACTAATGCGGCCTCAGTGAAGCATTTTATTAAACAGCCGTCGTGCAGTGACAAAATAAATAACTTCAAGCTGTTTTGAGATTCCGACCAACTCCAACTACCACAGTTTGCTCTCGATGGCAACTATGGATCGAGAGGATGATTGGTATAGGCCGAGATTAGTGCCAAATGGCGCGAGTACCGGCTAATTGACGCACAAAAAAAAACAGGACAAAACAGGGCCGCGAGAACTCACTGGTTGGGGATTGCGACTTGGTGGACCGTCGACAGCGTAGGCTCAGCGGGAAAGCTCCAATGGCTTCTTCCTTTCACCTGCAAGCAAAAGTCCTGATCTGTTTCGCTCAATCTCTTTCTTTTTCTCTCCTTCTCACTTTGCTCTTTTTTTCTTCTTCTCTATAACCCAATCTGTTCGAGTCCACTCTCTCTCTTCCTCTGATCGTTTTATGGCTAGAGAAGCATATGCTCCTGTTCCATTAATCATCCTGCACCGGCCTACTTGGCAACCTTGACTTTCGTGGCTATTCTGGACCAGTGCAAGGAGGGGAGTTCTACTCCTCTGCGTTTCGGTGTCCACGGCAACAAGGAGGGGAAGAGGAGAGAGGCAGAGGGGCTGGGTTGTGTTGGGACGAGAGTAGGAGTGGTTGGGCCATGGGAAGGAGGAAGAGGAAGGCGGGTGGCCGTTGGTGACGAGAGAGAGAGAGAAGGAGAGAAGGCCCTAAGTAGTCGAGGGGAAAAGGAAGAAAGGGATTGGGTCAGGCTGACCCTAGCCCGGCCTTATCTGATTTTTTTTATCATATTTATTTATTTTTTAATTTAATTAATTAATTTTTGAATTTTTTTGATTAATTAAGAAAATATGCTCTAATAGGCCCTATCAATGCAAATGTGTTTAATGTCTATATGCAATGCAATTAGATAAAAATAATATATTTTTTTTGTTTTAGGAATTGAGAATATTAATGCCTAAATTTTTTTGTAATTAATTGGACAATTAAAAATAGGTGTCAACAGCTACCCTTCTTTGAAGTTGAGCTCGTAGAGGTTGAGCTCGTAGATGTTGCATTCAAAGATAAAATGACACCTAAATTTGGCCATGCATGGTCAATAAATGTTATTTTTTGTAGGACCACGGGTTCCATTTTTTATGATGCGATATAAAATGATGCATGTGTAAGCAAATAAAGACATACCTAAGGTTGCTTACCTCGCCAGGAGGGTAAAGTAATTCCATGGTTGACATTGTGTATCAAGGATCCGAACCTATCTTCGGTCATCTTGACAAGGGGAAATCGTTTGCTTAGGACCCGAACCAATCTTCGATCGCCTTAACTGGATTTCATTTGTCTAGGACCTGAACCTATCTTCAGTTGCCTTGACGGGGGAAATCGCTTGTCTAGGACCCAACCTATCTTCGGTCACCTTAACTGGATTTTGTTTGCTTGTTGAAGTATTTGAATTTTGTCAGAGGTACCTGAAAAGGCTTGATATGGACACTTGGGAGTTCTCGCCCGAAGATTTGATGGTTTTGTCTGGTGGGTCCTTGCCAGCAGGTCTTAGAAAGACTCAAACATTGAGTACCTGGGGATCCCCGTCCGAGGATTTGATGGTTTTCCTGATGGGTCCTCGCTAGCAGGTCTCAGAAAGACTCACATAATGAGCATCTAGGGGTCCTCGTTCAAGGATTTGATGATTTGTCTGGTGAGTCATCGCCAGCAAGTCTTGAAAAGGCTCAAACAATGAGCACCTGGGGGTCTTCGCTTGAGGATTTCATGATTTGCTTGGTGGGTCATCGCCGGTAGGTCTTGAAAAGGTTCAAACAATAAGCACCTGGGAGTCCTCACCCCAGAATTTGATGATTTGCTTAGTGAGTCCTCGTCAGTAGGTCTTGAAAAGGCTTAAATAATGAGCACCTAAGGGTTTTCGCCCGAGGATTTGATGATTTGCTTGGTAGGTCCTCACCAGCAGGTCTTGAAAGGGACTTTGGTATGCAAAAGCATGCCGTGTCAACTCCACTTGGGAGAATATTCGAGAGTTTTTGGGACGTTTTTAGAGACAATCCATACGGCTGGCGCTCTTTTAGTCTTTAAGGACATTTTATCTATCAGAGACTATTAGAGCAAATATGCATGCATTCATCAAGGATATAGGCTATTCTAGAATGCACATTTTGAAAGCTCATGCATGATGATTTTGCCATGTTTGCATTACCAAATATCCACCGAGAGTAATTTTCAATTGAGACAATTTTCTCTCGTAAGGTGGACTTCTCAAGATGCTGAACGAGGGATCTTCAGTCAAAAAGGACTTTCCACCTGCTTTCACTGAAAAGGGCTGTCTTATCCCGACCATTAATGAGGGAATATTGAAAGCATTCAATCTGACCGTTGTCACATCAACAAGGGTCTGAATTTTCTCGCAAGCGGTGCGACACTACCAATCTGAGAGATCTTCTTCAGGGTTGTAATGTAAGCTTGGTCAATGACTTAACAAATGAGACCGTCTGAGTCAAGGCTATGAAAGAAAATACTTCGTGATCATCTTTGGGTTTACAAGTCAAGAACCCTGCAAAATGAGATAGAAGTAGTCTTGCTCGCACTTCCTCAAGTGATATTTATAAACATTTGAAATTCTACGTTAATTCAGGTGCCCTAGTAGAGACTTTATGAGAGACGTAACGTAGGCTTGGCTCACAGGTTGAGAAACGAAAGGATCATTAGGCCAAAAAATGTGTGTATAATGGGTGAGAGTTGGTGATCATCTTGGCATTGTCACCTGTCTTTTTCTTCACCATCAGGATCTTCTAAGACAACTTCTCGGGGTAATTTGGTGCCTTGGCTTCTTGGACTTTTTGTTTAATAATTGCAGATTTACTTAGGGATACAAATTCCTTCGCCTTTTTTTTATCGCTTTTTGTATATAGGCATTAGCCTTGCTTTTACTAGGCACATTGCTTTTTTATGCCCCTAGTTTTTAGCATTTTTTTATATGAACATTGACCTTGCTTTTACCAGGCACACTGCTTTTTCACGTCCTCCATTTTTCATTTTTCCATTTCATCATTTTTTTTGCTATGATTTTGGTATTGTTAGGAACAAGCCTAGACAAGTTTGAATAAGGCCACATTATTTGGCTCTTGGGGTCTTCATCTTCATTTGGCACTTTGGACCTTGATGCTTCAACTGTGATGACTTTCGCATTGCCCCAATGTGGGAATGATCACCAATTAAGTTCGTACGAAATGAAATTACCGGCTCAAATGGGCTAGCAAGGGATATAAGAGTGTGAGATAGGAAAAGAATTACTCTTCATCATCCTAAGACACGTAAAATATTGTGAGAGTTCAATTGTGATAATAACACTCAAAGATTGATGTAAGCAAGAGCCAGAAAATTTCTACTCATTTTTCTCAATTCGCAATGCCGACTTACCTCGAGTTGCCCCAATGTGGAGTGGTTTTTGACAGGGGTAATTTGAAATGAGCTTTCTAGTGTATGCGCTCAAAATGGTTAAGCAAAGGATCACTAGCAGTACATGGGGTAGAGAAATGAATTGCCTCTCATCATTTTAGCTACTGTATCTTATGCGAGAAATCCCTTTACCTTACAAACATGGAAGCTTTTTACTCATCTCGTAGGGATTAATACGTGAGAATGTGTATAGACTAAGGATTGTCTTTCATTATTCTGACACATCTCTTTCAGTATATCGGAGTAGTTCGACACCATTCGTCGAATTGTCAAAATTTTCACATGGAATTGATGAATTAAACATGTAAAATTACCATGCAAAATTCATTTCCAAATGCACTTGGGGGAGGATTAAGCATTCATTTGCTTTAACATGTTTCCTCATTCTTTGTTTCTTTATACTCTTATGAGAAGAGTTTTTAGGGAAAAAGATACTTACTTATGCTACAATGGTGAGGCAAACCTGCAAAGTAATAAGAAAGACTGTGTTAATGAACAGCTCTTTGAGGGACAGGAATTGGGAACGATACAACATTACCCTTCGTGACTCCCTCCATTTGAGTTTAAATCGAAAACTCCTTGTGCTTTCTCGAATGTCGACAATTTTTGTCAAAAATAGCATGAGCTCATGTTAGAAATGAAATGATAAAGGGTAAATTGAGAATGATACCAAATTACCCTTCCTCCATTTTGCCTTCAAAGCTAGCAGGGTCTTTTCTTTTGCGACTCATTCCTGGTTTGTCTTGAAGCTTGAATGAAATCCTCTATAATTAAGGGTGCTCCCAACTAGGCGGTCCTCTTCTCAGCGCATGCTATGTCGATGTGGTCTCGACAAGTTGAGGGGATTATGAGGAATCTTCTAATTCCTGTCTGTGCAGGACATGTACAATTGCTTGCATGAGGATCTTCGCAGCAAAGCTAATCTTGACTTTAAATGTCTTCGATTAATATGGGCATCTTAATCTTTTCCAATGGCTACCGTCGAGACTTCCATGGTTGTCAGGATTAGCATCGACACTATCTTGTCATATACAAAGTACTTTCCAGCTGCTTGTGCTAAACCTATATTCAAAATTTTCATATATAAAAGGAAAGGATATGTTATTTCTATGCTAAAGTGGATGAACTTTAGGAACGAAATACACCCTTTTTAATGGACTAGGGGAATTCCATGCCCCTAGTCTACTCTCCCAATTAAGCGCTCCTTGCATTTTAAAGGAAAAACATGTTAGCTGTTTGCACAAACTTGGGCTAGGACAAAAAACGAGATACATCTTTTTAGTATTTCATTATGTTTCACTCGAGAGGTCCCAAGATTTGCGTTTTATCCAACTTCCTAGCACGTCAGAGTCTAGGGCTAGAACAAGGAACGAAATATATCTTTTTAGTATTTCATTATGTTTCACTCGAGAGGTCCCAAGATTTGCGTTTTATCCAGCTTCCTAGCACATCAGAGTCTAGCATACTCCTCAGTTCGTCACCTGCAAAAGAAAAGGGGTGGAATGTCATTTCCAAAATTTATTAAGGAATAAGACATACCTTTTTCTTTCAAAAGGGATAATCTCTTCTTAGTTTGTCCCCGAATGATGCTCCGCACATCGTGGAGGCAAGGAATGCTCAACACTCTCTTTGACTCTTCAAGACTGATATTTGTCCCACATTTTATCTCGAAGGTTGGATGATTTTCACTTAGACTGCCCTTATCGAATTAGTCGATCCGCGATCATTACCAAGGCTTGATGTACTCTTCAGTTTGTGTCATTTCCAAATGCCCCTTCATAATAGCAAATCAAAAGGGGATATGCTCTGAGACACGAAGTGAGCAAATCAGAAGAACAAAACATGGCTATGAGCATGTATATCTTTCTAACATGATTGTTTATTCGGTCCTTTTGAAAAAGGGTTAATACCACCAAAAACCTCAAACTGATACACATGTGACAAATTTACCCCAAATTATTTTTTTGACCACAAAAATCCTAAACCGATACACCTGTGACAATTTTACCCCGAACTATTTTTTTGACCATCAAAAACCCCATATTGGTATACCTGTGACAATTTTACTCCCGAACTAATTTTTTGGCCACCAAAAACCCCCAAACTGGTATACTTGTGATAAATTTACCCTCCGTTAGTTTTTGTTAAATTTTGCTATCAAATTGCTAAGTTTAATGATATGCGGTAATTGACATGTGTACCGGTTTTGGGTTTTACCTCTTTGTTTGTCACAAGTTTACCAATTTGTGATTTTTTGTAATATTAATATAATTTAACGGATACTAACAGAGGGTAAATTTGTCACAAATATACCAGTTTGGGGTTTTTAGTGCTATATAATTCAAGCGAATTACATTTGTTGGAATGAAAATTGCAATATTAAAATTCCAAGCATAATTGAAAATTCAGAAAACTCGAAATCCTAGAAAACAAATGAGACTTTAGAAAGCAAAAAAAGTTTCCACGTAGGGGAGGATTCAAACTATTAAATATGCCTCTATTCTAAAGGAGGAAAATTGAGTCTTCAGTTTACTCAATGACAACATTCGCGCCTCTTGCTTGATTGGGTGGTGCATTGCGGAATGAAAGCATCTTTGCATCTAACAATTTCTGGACCTTATTCTTCAAGACAACACAGTCATTGACGGAATGCCCTATTTCACCCAAATGATAGTCGCATGCCTTGAAGGGATCGTAGTTGGGGAAACGCTCAGGATTTTCACGCTTTGGTTCTTTAGCAAGCAACTTCTTCTCTAGAAAAATAGGCAGGATCTAAGACATAGGTCAAGGGAGTGGTGTGAACTGTTTTTATTATTTCGCCTCTGGGGCGGCTGGTGGCTTGAGGCTGGCTGCTGCCCACCACATATCTGAACTATTAGGGGAGAATGAGCAGTCTGGGTGTATGTGAAATCCATATATGCAAGGAGCTCATTCTCCTTTTTCGTGCTAAGTCTATTACTTGTGGAGGTAAAGTCAGTGAACCACCCTTCGCGCAATCCAATTTCGATGCGTTCACCCACCGAAACGAGTCAATTAAGTGACTCAGTAGTGGCACCAACCAGTCGGTGTCTATTTTTATACGGAAGAGACTTAATGAACAACTTCATTTGTTCATAATCAGGGAGTTCTGGGGTGACCAGGCCGACTAAATTCCTCTATTTGGTGGCATATTCTTTGAACGATTCACTCTTCTTTTTCTCTGTATGTTCAAGGTCGTCATAAGAAAATGTGACGTCGAGGTTGAATTCGTATTGCTTGAGGAATGCATATGCAACATCATCCCAAATTTTGAAGGCATCTACATCTTTTGATATATACCATGTCAAAGCTGGCCCGGTCAAGCTTGCTTGAAAGGTTTAGATTATGGGGGTTCATTATTGACATACTAGGTCATTTGCACATGATACATGTGCAAGTTATGCTTGGGGTATGATGTGCCATTATATTTTTCGAATTCTGGCATCTTGAATTTTTCTAGCACCTTAACCCTTTTGTACACAGACAAGTCAAGTGGAATAGAATGCTGCGGGCCCTATAACTGCTTCAACATTTCCTTAACCTTCACAAGGCGTTTATCACGTTCCGTCATTGGTGTACTCACGGGCTTGGCCTTCTCGATCACAAGTGGAAGTTGATCCTCTTCTAGCATAGGCATCTTGCCGTTACTAGCTGTTGTTTGATTGTTGCCAGCTGACGAATGTGGTAACACCACCTCAATTGATGCAGGCATGGTAGTGTGTTTGCCATGAATGGACTCCACTTGCTTCGTGAGATTTTCGATTGTATTGAGAACCAGCATTATCTCGTTTTTCACATTAATGAGATGGATCGACACGTCTTCCTTGGCCATTTTTGCCTGGCGAACGAGTATAATTCGTAACTACCTGTTCAAAAAAAGGCAATGAATGAGTATAAGACCTTATAAGGATTGGTCCATGACTTAGGCTAGTACTGTATTTTTTACTCTACTTATCATGTATTTTCTTTTTTTTTGCAAAAATAAGAGAAGCAAAATTTTTTTATTTATATATATTTTTTACAACAACGGCAACCTAGTTGCCGTCTTTGGGGTTCAAACCCTGGTCTTTCGGACCATCTTCACTCCCAGGTACCACTAGGTTGAGGCGTGTCCTTTTTTATTTATACATAATTTTCTCTCTTTTGTTTTTTCAAAATGACAAGAAATCGCATGGGAAAACGATGATTTATAACATGCTTTCAAAAATATAAGCGTGAATTAGAAGTAAATATTTTGAAAAAGTTTTAGTAACTATCTCTTCCAAAATGACCATGATATTAAATCTACAACTAACCTAGACTAATCATGGACTGACCGGGACATATGAAGATAAATAAATTGCAACGTGCAAAAATAGAAAATTTACTTTACTGGGAACCATGGCAATCACAAAAGCATGCACATGAGAAGCGAGGTTCAATTTCTATCTAGACTAGTTGAGCAAAGTGAAGCTAAAAGGGCGCCTAACCATCGTATTCTTGCGTTGGTGTAAAGTTCTTTTAACCTTAGCCAAATCGAAAGGAATATCTTATAGTCACACGAATAACGGCTAAAGATAGACACTTTACTATTTTTTTAGAAAGAAATTTCGGAAAAAAGAAAGGCAACCTCTACATCGCAAGCTCGTGTTCGAGGTTGTATCTTTCTTAACATCATCCTAAAATGCCCTATCACGGCCCAAGTCTAGCGGCATTGTTGTGTGTGCAATAGTGTAGTGCTAAATCATTAAAGTATGCACAACAATTCATAAACAATCATCACTTCAAATGTTTAGGGAATGAACCCTCACTCCCAAACTCCAAACCTGCAAAACAAGAGGTTAACAAAAACTACGCCCCTTATAATTCCCAACTGTAAGAATATTTAACACCTTAAACGTAGAGACGTACTCGGAATCCTCGCTGCCAAACAAAAATATTTTTGAACAGGATAAAATTTCAGGCCTAAGTCCACATAAGAAAAACTTGGAAGTCCTTGCGGAGTTGCCAATTTGTTGTGATCGACCTCCGATTTTTTAAACATTAAAAAGGGAAGTCTCGCCTGGTAGGCGCTAAGTCTAGGTTCATGACTTAACTTGGGCTCTCCCAAACCCATATCATATCGTAACTTAGGGTTTGGGTTTTTAACCTGCAAGTGATTTTTATCTAGGAGTCGCCACTAATTAGTTTGGGATAGGTTAATTAGAAACTCAAGTAAGATGATGGGAGAATCACCCTACGAACCAGAGATTAAATGAGTTTAGGGACTTGATTACACTAGTTAGATAACTAATGCCTTTTCTGTACCTTTTTATCTAGTTCATTTCAGAAAATATATTTCAAGCAGTTTGGATTGATTTTAGGACATTTCTCTTAACATGCGAGGTAATCAAACAAGTGCATAATCATTAACAATTAGCAGTCAAACTAGATATGCACTCTAGGGTTCTAATCCTAACTAAGGCAACAACATTTAAAACATGATAATTTATGCAATTATATCATAATTAGAAACATGCATAATAATAATACAATAGTAGTAAAAATAACATTCGAAATTCTATTATATAGCCCTATAGGCTTATCTGATCTAAACATGATAATTAATCAGATAATTCATGTAATTTAGAAAAATATTAAAAAAAACAAATTTCTAAACTATTTCCTAATTTTAAAGGAAAATAAAAAATATTTTTAAAAAAATTTTAATTTTTTAAAATAATAATAATAATTTTTTAATTAAAAATAATAAAAATGTTAATGTAATATCCGGCCGAGTCGTGTCAGCGAATCCGGGTTAGGCCAAAATTGATCCAGGTTAATGGACTCGACCAAACCACGTTGACTCAGGTCGAATCTCCGAATCCGAACCAGGTCGGGGGGGTCAACCTAGGTCTGAATTGGATCGAGCATATTCGGAACCAGGTTCAATGGAAAAGGAAAAAATGGGACCAGTTTGACTCGATTGAATTGGTCCCAGGTGGCATGCAAATCGGTATGACCAGGTCTACAGGCCAGTCCAAATCGGTTCTCGCGTGCCTCAAGCATGCAAGAACATCGACCGGCAAGGTCCGACATCTCGCTGGCTGACTCAGGCTAATTTTGGCCCAGGTCTCTCCTCTAGGGTCCCTATCAAGACCTCCTCCGGCCACCTAGCCCGCCGGTGGACCCTAAACTTGTTGGTCGGCAGCCAAAACTAATTCGGCCTCAGTGAGGCATTTCATCAAACAACCAGCGTGCGTCGACAAAAACATATAACTTCGAGCTATTTTGAGGTTCCAACTGACTCCGATTGCCATAGCTCGCTCCCGACGGTGACTATGGATCGGGAGGAGGATCGATATGGGCTAGGATTCGTGCCAAACAGCCAGCGCGAGTCCCGGCCAACTGATACACAAAAAAAGGACAAAACAGGGCCGTGGGAACTCATCGGTTGGGGACTACAGCTCGATGGACCGTCGATGGCGTAGGTTCAGAGGGAAAGCTCCTATGGCTTCTTCCTTTTATCGGCAATCCAGATCTTTTTCACTCAATCTCTTTCTTTTTCTCTCCTTCTCACTCTGCTCTGTTTTTCTTTTTCTCTATAACCCAGTCTGTCCGAGTCCTCTCTCTCTCTTCCTCTAATCATTTTATGGCCAAAGAAGCGTCTACTCCTGTTCCATTAATCATCCTGCAGTGCCCTACTTGGCAACCTTGACTTTCGTGGCCATTCTAGGCCGGTGTAGGGAGGGGAGTTCTACTCCCCTGCCTCTCGATCTCCACGGCAACAAGAAGGGGAAGAGGAGAGAAGTAGAGGGGTTGGGTTGTGTTGGGATGAGGGTAGGAGTGACTGGGTCGTAGGAAGGAGGAAGAGGAAGACGGGTGGTCGTTGGTGGCGAGAGGGAGAGAGAAGGGGAGAAGGCTCTGCGTGGTCAAGGGGAAAAGGAAGAAATGGATCAGGTTGGGCCGGCCTTGGCCCGGCCCGATCTGATTTTTTTTTTTGTAATCATTTTTTTATTTAATTATTTTTTTAAATTTTTTAAATTATTTTTTTTGAATTTTTTGATTAATTAATAAAACATGATCTAATAGGCCTTATCAATGCAAATTTGCCTAATGTCTATATGCAATGCAATTAGATAAAAATAATATATTTTTTCGTTTTAGGAATTGAGAATATTAATCTCTAAATTTTTTTGTAATTAATTGGGCAATTAAAAATAGGTGTCAACAACCCTTTAGACTTAGCACAAACTTCATATTTACCAAATTCGACATTAAAATTTATAAAGTCTTACCTTTTCATATTATTTAAATAGTGAAAATTTAGATGTGCTAATCTACTGTGCCAAAAAAAGGAGACTCGACAGCATAAGCAAAAGATACAATATTATTATTGATACTTAGTTGATACATGTTGTCAGTGGCATAACCCTATCCAACAAACTGCTCATTCTTTGACACGATAACCATATCGGATTCAAACAAAACCCAAATCCCCTTTTACCAAGTAAATCAACAGAATGTAGGTTCTTCCTAATTTCAGGTATAAACAACATTAAATAATAATAATAATAATAAGAAGGGTAGTCTTCTTTCCAGAAGTAAAGTCTATCTCCACCATGCCTCTGCTAACATCCTTTGCAAGAGTGTTGTTTGTTATTAGAACCTCTTGAACATTTGTGTCGATAGTCTCTTCAAATTGCTTGAACATATATTTGTCCTTACACACATATACTGTTGCACTGGACTCTAGCCACCAATCGGATTTGACAGAAGTAGAGTTGATTACAGAACCATGGCCACGGAATCATTTCTTTTAGAAATTTTCATATTTGAAAACTTAATTGAAAACATGGCCACATAGTTTTCTTCAACCAAGTTTGCATTTGCCTTCACTGTTGGAATGTTCTTGTCCCTTGATGAGTTCTTGCAGTGCCTATAGTCCTTTGCATAATAATCCTATTTGCCATAAACAAAGCAGCAACCTTTTTTCCTCTTGTGTTATTTCTTCTTAAAATTTTGTCCTCTCTTGCGTTTCAAGTTCTTCGGGGATTTGGATTGAAATCCATTACCCTTCACAACATTCATCTTGGTATCATACAAAACAAAATTATCACGTATACATGGCTCTTTCTCAATTCGAAGATGTTTTTGAATTTGCTCGAAGGTGATGTCCTCTGATTTGTGCATCAACCTTTTTCCATGATCTTTCGAACTTGGAGACAATTTTGCAATAATTGTTTTGACTTGAAAAGATTCTAGAATATCATTTTTGAGGGCACAAATTTTTTTTATTAGTACTTGTAATTCATGGACTTGCTCCAACAAGGGTTTTGGATCAATAAACTTAGAATCAAAATACTTTGTGATCAGATACTTATTAGTACCTTGCTCCTCCGCTTTGTACTTGAATTCAAGTGCATTCCAAATATCTCTAGCAAACTTCATCTTAATGAATAAGTCATATAATCGATCGAATAATGTGTTCAGAATATGCCCACGACGGAGCAATTCATCCTCTCCACATTTCTTTCTCACCTTCTTGACCATTTTAACGGCTTCTACACTTGTCTGCCCTCCTTCAATAGTAGGCCTTGGATCCTCTATAGGCTTTAGATTGGGATATGGAATTTCATGGCAGTGAGAAGGAACATCATCTTGTCCATCCAACGAGCAAAGTTGTTTACATCGAACCAATCCAGTTTGCCCATTTCTTGATTCATGACTTTGATTGACTCCATTGTTGAATGAATAATTCCTTAAAATTGTTGGTGAAAAATCAATCAATCGTCGAGAAGAAGAATGGAATCAAACTCCACAACGTTGTTAACGGGAAAAGATGGCTGTATGGTTTTAAGAGAAGCGCACAAGTGTGCAAAAGTGTTAAATGCGCCTAATAATCGCACACCCACACATGGATATTGTGGGCTTTAGCCCATAGCCCATCATCTTGGTTCGAACAAGTTAAAAGATATCTACATTTATATAGTGGCTCACATACTTCTAACTTTCTTACGTTGGACAAGGAAAAACACTATGTTTGTTTGTTTACAAACAACCAACCAACATCTCCTTCACCTCTCACGGAGTTTGAGGCATTCTCTCCTTTGAACTCGACCGGTTCCACTTTATTGCCTGGGTACCGGACTGGACCTGTCAGGTCCAATTTCAAGGACCCTCGATCTGGTCCCCGATTTCGAAAAATGAAAGTCAATTCCAATTTTTTATTTTTGAAGTTCTCGATTTTGTAGTGAAATTGGATCGAATAGAGAATCGACCACTCTTGTTTTGTACGCTTCTTTTCGTTCTTCATGTGTGGCCATCAAATCCCTCATTGAGGGAGCCCACTTTGGCTAGACTCGAAGAGCGGAGGAAAAAAGGTCCACAACTTGCCCTTCTATTTTTATGTGCGGCTACATTTTCAAGAGGATAGGACAACCTAGGCTGGAAGACCTATATATTTTCTTTTGTTTTCTTTGCTCTAAACAACTTTCCGGGCCCCACTAGTTCTGTCTTGTGCGGCTCCAAAGGGAAGCACAAGAAAGTCAAAAGAGAACCCTACATTTTACTTTTGTTATCTTTTCGAGAAAGTATTCGGTGATTAGATATTGTCACCTTAATCTGTGACGTGTCATATATTTTTATATTAAAAATTAATAAAAAATTAACATATGTTCATGATGTGGTAAATAAATAAAAAAAAATTAGAACTAAACTTCTGGTTTTTTTCTCTCATCTTTTTTCTTCATTGTCACCGGCAGATTCATCGAAGCTGCGTCAAAGCCGACTGAATAAGCTATCGTCGTTCACCCAGTTGCTCACGGCCTTCCATCGACAAAGCATTGCCATGTTCTAGCTCCATCTTCTTACTTGTCGATCCAGATTTGGCCTCTTTGAACTAGTCGCTAGGCTCGATCTTCCTAAAGAAGAGCTCCATTTCCATATCTAGAGGAACTCGCTGATGGTCCATCTAGAGGACGAACTCCAAATCCGAGGCCATGGCTCTTCAAGAAAACCCAAAAGTTTCATCATACCCACCGAGGAAGCTTCATTTTGAACAAAATAGGAAAAACAGAGGAAGGATGATGGTCTATCTCCAAGAAAACCCAAAAGTTTCATCATATCCACTAGGAAAACTTCATTCCGAGCCAAAAAAAGAAAACAGAGTAAGGCTGATGGTCCATCTCTAGGACGAACTCCAAATTTGAGGCCATGGCTCGTCGAGAAAACCAAAAAGTTTCACACCCACTGAAACTTCATTCCAAACAAAAAAAGAAAAAACAAAAGAAATTTCATATGATGGATGGGCTGGTGCGCTATGGATGGAAGGCCGCGAGTGACGATGGCCCATTTGACGAGTAGTAATGGTCGGCATTGACGCAGCGCCGGCAACTCCGCTGGTGACCAAATGAAGGAGATGGCGGTAGACGAAAGAGGAAGATGAGAGAGAAAAAAGAAAAGCTTAGTTTTGATTTTTTTTATTTACTTGCCACATCATGGACACATATCGATTTTTATTGGCTTTCGGTACAAAAATATATGCCACGTTAGCTTGTGACATGGCAGTACCTAACCACCGAATAGTTTATCCTTTTCTCTAGCCCGTGCTTGTGCTCGTGAGCCCCTTGTACTATAAAAGAGATAAGACTTCAATATTACAAAGACAAGTGCGCCCCTCATTTTGTTCTCGCCCTCGTGACCCCAGTTGAACTCAAAGTAAACACGTTATATACCGACAGAAATTCGAGACATATTTTAGTAAGACATGGCATTAATCCTTCCATTTGAAATTGGAAGTGGTCATTTACTGTCGCTTTCTCATTGCATAAAGGCTCAGTTTTCTTCTTTCCTTGGATATAATATAAATGCTAATTTCTGAAATAGGTCACGAAAAGGGATGGAAATCTCTTGGAGGATCTGTTTCGTGGGATAGGAAAGCAAAATGCAGGGAAAGCATTTTGCTCGAAAGACATACCTCAAGGAGATGCATTCGTGTACAGACAATTGGGAAGCGTGGCTTCTGTAGGCTGTTACCTGGCGCTGGTCGATTTTTGCTAGTCTGAGGTACATAACATACTACCATGCCATACTGATGGCTTTTCTTTCCTAATAGCTAGATTTTGATGCGCGCCTACTTTTATAATTCGTTGAATTATTAGTTGTCACATACGCAGACATTCAATTATGGAGGAAGCGAAGGGAACAGCGCACGGGGATTCGTGAGCTGGTGGGTTTGACGTTCGGCTTATCTCACGAGGGTAGTCAATTGGAGATATAGGTTCTACGTCACAATGAATTGAGCGACGAAGCTAGTATTTGGAAGAGAATTCGAAAATAGGTTTACAATGGTAAAAAGAAATACATTAGTTGCTTCACACTAGTCTTGAAAATTTCTTAATTGCATAAAATCATTGGGCTCCTCTTGGGTGGAAAGGTTCATTTATTTGTCACACTAGTGTTAAGCATGACTAGTAAAATACCGGTGGTTTTCCACCGGTTCACACTTTTTTTTTTTTGGTCGTGTAACTTTGGTTTTATTAGTTGTAGAACCCCGTTTGACCGGCCAATCCGGTCCCCAATTCCATCGAACTCGGTAGTGGCTAGGCCTAGGGCGGAGTAAGTATTGGATTCCTGAGCGGAAGGGGATCACCGGCTCGGGCTCTCCCCCATTGACCATCACTTTGTGATAATAAATGTTCGTCCCTTATCCAAGATTGATCTGGCCTCAACGAAAGATCAACAACTCCAAATATTCATTGAATACAAAGTTAATACATGTTATGAAATCAATATGGAAGATGCAGCTTCCAGATGCTTTATGCTACTTGGGATGATAGTACTGCAGCATAGCGTACACTGTTTGAATCATGCCTGCAAGCGTTACTATAATAGCTAGGCCCGAAAGAGCCGACCATGGGTTATCTTTAAAGGCATTTAGGAGTTGTGCCCAGCAAAGATGAGCTCGTTCATACCTGAGAGACTTGTTTAAAATTGCAAACTGCGATGCTAGATAGCTCCTGTCGACGTTGAAAGGAGTGGCCTTGCGGACATCACCGAAGAAGCGTGCAAAATCCTCGTTGCTCATGCCGTGATTCGAGATGACTTTATAGTCACGCAAAAGTTGTACATCATCCGCTGTGCGAATGAGGCATCCCATAAACATGGCATAGGCAGTTATGTGCCCATCCACTTGGCCACGGCACTGTTCAAAAGCAACCATATTAGCAAGGATCAAATTGAGGTCATCATCATCTACTGCTATTTTTGGAATTCCAATGATTCTGCGATTTCTGTCAAATTTGATGTCCAAGAAGGTGTTGGCTTCCCTTTGCTTGAAACCAATTCCCACTCGATGCAACTCAGAAGCAGATCTGATCATATGAATAGATGAGCTCTCATGTACTGGATTGTCTTGTTGATTCGAAGGCATTAAGCTCTGACAAAATAAATCGAGTAAATGCACTCCATTTAGATTGATCCGTCTTTCCCAGACATTGCCAGGTCCTTTCAAGAAGCATTTGAAGAAACAAAAGGTAAGATCGGCCAAGGACAACGTTCCTTCTGGAACATTCGTCGCTTGAAACAAATCCTCAAGAACAAAATACGGAAGCTGGTTCTCAAGTCGTAGAAAGTCTTGCGCAACAGAACCAAACACGTATGTATTATGTAATAGGGCCCTGCTGGGATTATGTGGTACTACCTGCCCTAATTGACGGAGGAGCTCAATGATGAAGCAACCATCGAGAACCATCATTTTCACAAGATCAGATACGCTGAAATTGTTGATACTCTCAGAGTAGCATTGCCGAATCATTTTCTCTTTAGGTGCCACCACATCAATGAGGTTTTCGAGGTGGATACCATGGCACTGAGTTCGGCCCAGCATAGTGTAGAGGTATCTCCACTTGTGCCCCTGAAACATCTGCAATTGAGATTCTCCGTGATGGTACGGGCCAATAGAGACCATGCAAGGCCGACACGCCTCGGCAATACCTCCAGCAATTGCTTGAGGGACTTTGAAGATGCTACATCTGCTTTTGCTCTCTGATTCATTCAACCATTTCAGCCCTGCCTCGATATCCACAGACATGGAAAGCGCTAACCGCTTCTTCATGAGCTCCATCTCGTATTCCTCGGCGGTTGCTTGACGACCTTCTCGATTGCTGTCCTTGCCTAGTTAAATTGCCAGATCCACAAGAATTTCTTGCTGGAATTTCAATAGCTAGATAGAGAATCAAGAGGATATCGGAAGCAGTGGTGTGTATCTTATGATAAATGTCTGGGACTAGCTTGACTTACATGCAGCAAAGTCATGGAGGGACTTATGGGCTGTTGGATGGCTGACAATGACCGATTTCTGTCAGTCATTGATTGACAATCACCATCAGCCGTTAGATCGAGAATGAATTTTGTTGAACTGATTTGCAAGATGAATGATTGTATATTATATAAAAGGTAAAAAATCACCAAAAACTCCAAATTTTCTCATTTGTAACATATTTATCTCGAATTTTTTTTTGTGATACAAAAAATCTCAAATTATACTATTTGTAACACATTTACCCTCTTGTACTTTAGTCTATGGGTATTTTCATCTTTTTTACTTTTTTTTCCTTTTCGACAAAGGTCTGCCCTTGTCGGATCCGACGGGGGTGGCCCCCGCCGGAGTCAGGCGAGGGCCGCCTTGCTTGGGCGAGCGAGGGTGGCCCTTGTTCGACTCAGGCAAAGGCAAGGGTCGCCCTCGCCGGAAAGGAAAAAAAAGTTAAAAAAAAAGAAAATGCAAAAAAGACGAAAATGCCCATGGACTAAAATACAATAAGATAAATGTGTCATAAATAGTACATAGATTGGGGTTTTTGGTGTCACAAAAAAAAGTTCCGGGTAAATGTGTCACAGGTGAAAAAGTTTGGTATTTTTGGTGATTTTTTCCCTATATAAAATGACATAGACAAGCAAATTAGATTCAAATGCTAATAAGAATCTGATACGTGCATCGAATATATTGATTTCGTAAATCAATCTCCGTATAGCAATCGCAATTCTTAAATAATACAATTTTCAGCTTGGCAACCACAAGTATCTCTGCAGACGTACATGCATCATTAATAAATTGATGACAACGAAGTTTATTAGACTTGATAAATGAATTGGAACGTCGATCTTATGCACCGCCTAGTCATTTAAGGAGGTGCCAAAGACACAACACATTTTTTAAAGTAATTTAATGATATATTTATTTTGCGAAAAAATAATAATTTGAAAAATATTTTCATAAAATTGATCATTTGATTAATTAGTCAATAAAATTTTGTGTCTAAAAATTTCCACAAATAATGAAATGTTTTTTTCATTTGTCATTATTCTGCAAGTAACATAAAAAATTATATAAAAAATATTTTTTAATTATTTATTTTTTATGAAAGGAAGGAAGATACACGAAAGGCAAAATGCTAGTAGTTGAAGCCAATGATTTACTACAAAGCAAAATTGAAAAAGAAATCGAAAAGTCATAAAATGAAGGGTTAATACCACGAAAAATCCTAAACTGGTACACTTGTGACAATTTTACCCTGAACTATTTTTTTGATCACAAAAAATCTCCAACCGATATACCTGTGACAAATTTACTCTGAGCTATTTTTTTGACCACCAAAAATTCCAAATTGATATACTTGTGACAATTTTATCATGAACTATTTCTTTGACCACAAAAAACCTATACTGATATACCTGTGATAATTTTACTCCTGAACTAATTTTTTGACCACTAAAAATCCTAAACTAGTATATTTGTGATAAATTTACTCTCTATTAGTATCCGTTAAATTATATTAATATCACAAAAAATCACAAATTGATAAACTCGTGACAAATAGAGGGGTACAATCCAAAACCGGTACACATGTCAATTACCACGTGCCATTAAACTTCGCAATTTGACAGTAAAATTTAACGGAAACTAATAGAGGGTAAATTTGTCACGGGTGTACCAGTTAGGAGTTTTTGGTGGCCAAAAAATTAGTTCGGGTGTAAAATTATCACAAATATACAAGTATGAGATTTTTTATGATTAAAAAAATAGTTCGGGGTAAAATTATCATAGGTGTACTAATTTAGGATTTTTTGTGATAAAAAATAATTTAAGATAAATTTATTATAAGTGTATCAATTTAAATTTTTTTATGGTATTAACTCTATAATGAATAAATCTGAATGTCCATCTTTGCATAGCCACAATCGTTTGAGGGGCTGCCAAAAAGTACGACACATTTATGATCGAATCTTGGATAAGAAGCCACACAAAAGACAACGTGTAAGTAGGTGAAGTCAATGGATAAGAAGCCACACAAATGACAAAGTGTGAGTAGGTGAAGTTCGACCAAAAAAAAATAGTAAGTGAACAAAAAAAACAAGAGTGGGTGAAGTCAATGATTTATTTTGTAAGTGCACTACAAATATTAAAATTTATAATGAAAAATATAATTGAGTAGCAAAACTTTTAAAAAGTATAATCAAATTCTAAATTTATTAAATTTGTACAATTCAGTTTTTCTGTTAACTCCATCATATTTGATTGATGTCACTTAAACATAAAATATAAGGCTAAAATGACGTCATTTTGATCTCAATCTTATTTTTAACCATTTTAGTTAAATTTAGAAAATGAAAGCCAAAAATGGTTGTTGCCTAATTGTTGCCGGAAAGGGGGTTATTGGATGGCTAACAATAACTGAGCTGTCACACCAATGATTTCCCGTGAAAATTGATAAAAAAAACTACGCTGGAATTTCCTACAAAAGTTTAGGACTAAATTAGTAAAATTGAAAAGTTTATAACTGAATCGGTATCTGTACAATAAATTTAAGACTGATAAGGTAATTCTCTCGTATGGATTTATTTTAGTGTTCTGTTGGCATTTTTCGCTTATAGAGCTTGACCATCAACTACACGGATCATGGGCTTAAGGTGATGACCAATAAATCAATATCGTCTACCATAAACATTAACTGAAATAAAGTCTACATCTCCATATATATATATATATATATATATATATATAGGGTTGAAGCATGCGCGTAGGGCGTTGCGTGCGTGATCATAGGTGGGACACATATGAAGAGAAATGAATAATTTTTTGAAAGATGATGCATGTGTAATATATGAGTAATTATCGTTATTATTAGACATGTACAAATTAGATGGTAACTTGATGAAAGAGAGAGTAGTAGACTGGTGGGCAATATCAATTATAATACTAGGCTAATCAGCTAATGTAGGAAAATTAAAAGCGAGACAAATGAAAACTTTGGCTGGACAAGTTGGCTCTGTAATTTTCAATTGCATTCTCTAATATAGTTGGAAAATATATCGGTGGTTTCTTGGTGATTTAGCAAAAAGAAAGAAGCCACTTTTTAGATCTTTTATGTTTCATATTTTTATGACAAGTTATTTATAAACCTTATGTTTTTTCATCGATGTTATACTCAAAGAATAGTTAATAAAAATATTTTTTTCAGTGTAATCCTCTAAATGTGCAAAGAAAATGAAATTACTAGAAGTACGGGTGACATAACCTGTTTGTAAATACAATTGAAATAGTATTTCTAAGCTCAACACATATTTCGTGTAAATAAATATGAAAAAAACAATCGTTCAAATTTGTTTTTACTATATATGTTTGGTTAAAATATTCCCATGGTTAAAAAACAATCATCTGTATTGAGTTAATTGTACATGGTTAAAAGCTAGGACTCATTTTTATTTACACAAATAAAAATTGGTAAGTTAATACAAGAGGTGAAATCATATACTTTTTTTTCGTTGTATTATATTTCAGAACATTATAATAAATATTGATAGTTACTCAAACAAGAATTGACAACCTAAATTTAGTAGTAATTAATCAAAGAAAAGCTAGTAAGCTTCTCAAATTAAGGTTGGCAATTTGATATAAGAGTTGTTGAATTTAGAACATTAGTAAGTTACGCAAATAGATAATTAGTTATTATGAAATAATTTGGAAACGATCAAATAAGTACTTCTTTATTCTCTAAACAATCGAATAAAGTTAGACAAGTCACGCGTGTAAAAGTTAATAACCTTAAACTAGTTGGTAATTTATTGAAAAGAACTTGGTAACTCACTTAAATTAAGATCGGTATACCAATAAAAACATTAGCTTTAAAATGTTGGTATTTATTGGAAATAAAAATTGGTAATTAGTTATGCAAATGAATGTTTGAAATTTGAAAACAATAAAATAATGTTTTTTCATCAGAACAATCAAATAATCAAATAAATATTGACAAGTTACTCAAATATAAATGGAAATCAATCAAAAAAAGAAGTTTTTACGTCACTCAAATTGGGGTTAAGATTGTAAGTCACTGAAATTATGGTTAATAATTTGATGTAAGAGTCCATAGCTTCAAAACATAACAAGCTACAATATTAAAAGTTAATATATGAAAACAATCGCAAAAATATTGATAAGTCCGTAAGATTTGGTATCTTCAAATTCTATAGTAACTCAATACAGATGGTTGGGAAGTCTTTCAAATTTAAAATTGGTAATTTGATATGATAGTGGAGATATAACTCTAAAACTGCAAATTATCTAAATAAATTTTGGTAAATTACTACAAAAGTCAAAAATTCGGAAATAATCAAATAGAAGTTGGTAACTTCTTGCAACCTTTTACCAACAAACTATGACAGATAAATGCTACATCCATGATTCCAACTCTAGTACGTCCATGAATATTTGAGTGAGATTGTGCATTCCTCTAGTTGAGATCACACAGAGAGACCGTATTTCGAAGGATGATGCGCTATGCGAAACTTCTGCGAGTGCTTGTGAAAGGATGATGCGCTGTTTGTGTCAGACGAGCGAGTGCTTGTGAACCTGTGTTATTCACTTAGGTAAACAACCCTATTAGCTGCTTTATGAGACAGACACACACTGCAACTTCACGAAACAATATCAAGCTGAGCTAAAAGCATCTAGTTGAACAAACGGAAAAGGGAAGTTTTATTTCAAATTTCTGCCCCAGCGTTGCATTCAATCACATCTCCTGCAAATGTACGTGTACAAAACGTAGGAAAAGCAGTAGCCAGTTTTGATGAAATATTCAGGATTTACACACACGTTTAGACGGACATCCTTGGGAAGGATACCTAAGAATGACCTTGGCGTTTGGAGAACACTTTGGGTACAACAGAAGAATCTGGGCCACTTCAAGCAGCCCCCGTGGATCAACTGATTGGGACGATTCGGAATTGGTACTATTGACCACTATTTTGTCCAGCCAGAGTGCATTCTGGAGGAGAAACTTGAGCAGGGAAAGAACAGGTTCCCATGCCACCAAATGGGCACCGCAATCAACAATCTCGACATGCTTGAGATGCATCAAACACTGGTAGATCTTCCACTTTGCAGAATTCCAAAATTCTTCTCCATCAAAGTTGCAACAGCGTACACTCTCCGCATTGGACTCAGTCTGCAGATATAGAACATCATGACTAAGGAAGAGATACCCATTTGGAACTAGATGAGATAAATATCGAGGTTTGACAGTATAAAATAGCATTTACTACAATAAGAGAAATATAAATCAATTGAGAATCCAAAATGTCAATTAAAACGACAGAGGTACGAAGATGATTTTCAATCAAAATAAGAAAAGAAATGACAGGTTTATATGCAGCCTCAGGCTAAAATTGACAATCTATATATGTTCAAGCGAATCTGGTGTCAAATTAACCAAGTGAATTGAGAGAGTTCTAGAAGTAATGTACCGCGGAATTGGGTGTGCAAGTTATTTGTAAGAATAACTTCTCCAAGCACGGCGTACTTTCGATAATTTTCGCTACAACGGGAACTCCCTCATGGTTTGCTGCGCCAAGTAATATCAAATGTCGACATTCTAAGGATGGAAGAAACACTTCTCTGGGTTTGCAATTGTCTGGATGCAATCTTTGGCTTATGGATGTCGTGAATTGGTCTTCACTGACGACACTGTGCATTGGATATGCCCGGTTGATCAATCCTGCGTCGAAGAGACTTTTGAGTGGCTGCCCTTTTTTAGAATTTCTTGAGCTGAAAGGGTGCGAAGGCTCGAAGCTGATCAGTGTTGAATCTAGAGCTGTAAGAGAGTTAGTTATTGACTCTCCAACTTTCCGCCTCATCTTCTCAAGTTGCGCCTATTGGGCAATAAAACAAGCATAGAGTTCAGGCTAAATCGAGTCACTTGTTTGGTTGAGGCTGAGTTGAATTTTAGCATGAAGATTTCGTGCCAATCTTGTCAAGGTGCTTAAAAGCCTGAAAGTTGATGATATCAGGCTGACTGTGAAAGCATACACGTAACTGTGTCCAGAACCAAAGATAGATTACTACCGTGATATTATCAGATTCTGGATTGTATATGACTAGCCTTTCTAGGAGTGGAGAACTCTACGGCAAGTATACAATTCCTAGAAGGTCGCTTTTACAAAGTGTAGTGTACACTTTGATATTATGCCATCTCGATGATGGGTACGGCATTCCCTTTACCTCCGCAGCTAATAGAATCTCATTGATGGCCATTGTAAAGGTGGGAATTTCGGAAGAGCATATGAGTTGATAGGCATAATGACAGATGCGGGCTTCAGTCCTAACATCTGTACATACAATGCGCTTATCGATGGTCTATATAAGAGGGGTAGGTTTGGAGAGACTTGTAAAATGCTGAGAAAATGTTTCCGAAGTGGACTGGAAGCTGATCTGTTCACATATAGTATACTCATCAACGAGCAGTGCAAGAGGGCGAGCATTGAGCAAGCCCTAGCACTTCTGAGCAGGATGATTAAACTTGCGGTGCAACCTGATATACACATATACACCATAATGATTTCTGCCTTATGTAAGCAAAAGAGAATGAAAGAAAGCAAAAAGATTTTTGAAGAAGCAATCGGGTTCGGCTTAGTCCCTACCAAAGAAACCTACACATCCATGATTGGTGGATTCTGTAGGGATGGGAATGCCAACTTAGCAATAAAATTTCTCCGCAGGATGAGTGACGATGGATGTGTCCCTGATAGTATCACTTATTGTGCTTTGATCAGCGGACTTTGCAAAGAGTCCAGTTTGAAGGAGGCTCGTCGACTATATGACTCGATGAGAGACAAGGGACTTTCCCCATGCGAGGTTACTCGACTGACGTTGGCCTATGAATACTGCAAAACAGATGAATCTGCTAATGCATTGCTGATTTTGGAGAGATTAGAAAATAAACTTTGGATCCGAATGTGAATATATTAGCGAAGAAGCTTTGCAGTGAGAAAAAAGTGGGAGTGGCAGCACTGTTCTTCCATAAATTAGCCGACAAAGAAACCAGAGTGGATCGTGTAACATTAGCTGCATTTATGACTGCATGTTACAAAAGCAACAAATATGCTCTTATTTCAGATCTGACCAAAAGGATCCGTGAAGGAAATGGCTGCCACTCACAGCTTATTTGATGGATCATCATAATTGCTAAAGTTGGATCAACAGAAAGTGCAGAGATGGCCTAGTGAGAATTTTGAGAATTTGTACATTTAATTATTTGGTGTTGTACAGCTTTAGTAATGAATTCAAATATGATATAAGTCTGATTTTATTGAAAAAAATTAAAAGAAAATTTGAAAATTAGACCTCTGGGAAGCTGGATTATTTCAGTAACAGATTAGACCTCCGTGTCTAGGTCAGAAAAGACAATTTCCTTATGATGTGATTTCTCAATGATCAGTTTTCGTATGACTATGTCATTTTCATATTGAATTAGCTTAATTTATATGGCTGAAATAGGACCCTTCATTTTGTAGTTCTGTGAATTATGAGTGTGTGACTTGTTTAAGAAATTTCAAATAATAAAAGAATAGAAGTTATGTTACTTGATGCTAGTAAGTATTTTTTCATCCCTGAGACAGATCTTCCTTACTAATATGGATCTCCTTTCTAATAACTCTTGAAAATGGAACTTGATCATGTTGTTGCAAGAAAGCAAAGTTTCGTATATCAGTCAAAGTATTGGTTTTTTTTTATTGTCCATCTTTCTCTTTTAGAATTTAGGAGAGACAAGAGGCATTTGTACGTGCAGTGTGGCTATTCTAATCTGATCAATCTTATTTGATATAGAAATTTTACCTTTCACTTGATATGCTGTTTAAATCTAAGCATCAAATGGGGCACTTAGCATAACTTTCTTCCAGTTCACCTTTCACCATTAGAATGGCATGTTCATCAATCGACAGTGTCTCAGGATCTGGTTCTTTTCTTGCACTATGTTCAGCATTTATATTCTCCTTTCCGTGCTGAATCTGGAAGATATTATCTTTATGTGTCATTTGATTGTCCTTGGGCATTCATGTGTCTCGCATACATGAAGACTAGAGGACTTGACAAAATCCCTGGTCATACTAGTACTTGCATAGTCAGTTTCTCAGTTCGCTCTTGCTATATTCATTTGATCAGTTTTGAGTTACTTATCTCAGGTACTCACATTGGATGGGTTCTCCCTGCAACTCCCAAGAACCTGGAGTGGAGCTTGATTCTATTAGTGGAGCAACTGGATGAGCTTGCAAGTACAAACTACCGAGGAAAATAATGCTGTACGTGTGAGTAACATTTGTTGAAGTGTTGGTTTCCACTAGTACTTAATGTGTCATAAGCTCGCAAGTTATAGTGCTACATATGTATTTTATTGGATGAAAAAGCTGAAATTGTTTGAAAATGAGAGCTCCGAGATTTTTGCTCTCTAAGCTCCTTAGTTTAGCCGAATGGAGACTTTCATCTTTATCCTCCTCACCGCAAGCCCAAAGAGAAGGAACTAACTAATGGATGCATGAGAGTGTAAACATTGGTGCGTTCAAGTGCAGGGTTGCGAAGCAGCAGGTGCCTTATGAAGCGGTACTTTCTCTATCGCTGCAAATTATCGCTCTCTATAATTGAAATAGCAACTTGTATGCTTTTTAGTTATTCTGACCAGAGTGGTACAGTATCTGTTGGTTATGTCTTAAGGAACATTTTCGGTCATTTTTGTTCTGGTCTGTTAGCTGGTTGTTTTTGTTTTACTTAGTCAACAAGATAGTAGGAGTTTATTGTTTTCAGTTCCTATTTTGTTGCTAGTTAATGGTGTAGTGGTTTTTGTCAGTTACTAAGTTAGTGCAATTTAGTTTTCGTTGTTTTAAAATAACTATGTACTCTTCTCGTAATTTTTTTTAGAGAACGTGACAAGTGCATTTTCAGATCAATCTTCTCTTGTTCTTCTACATTTGAGAGCACATTCTGTGCAACAAAAGTGGTATCAGAGCCCTATTGATCTTTAGGGACTTGTGAGAGAGTGCTAAATTCGAAGTAGAGTAAGAAAGATGAAACAAACTGGTGTACCTGTTGCCTCATTCTCAACCATCACAGCTCCAATCTTCGATGGAGACAACTACCAGGCATGGGCAGTGAAGATGCAAGCTTTCATGGAGGGTGCAGACCTATGGGAAGCTGTGGAAGAGGACTACGAGGTTGCTGATCTGCCCAACAACCCAACTATCAATCAAATCAGGTACCATAAAGAGAGGGTAAACCGAAAAGCAAAGGCAAAATCTTGCTTGTTTTCTGCTGTCTCCTCGACCATATTTACTAGAATCATAAAAAAAGATTCAACACATGATATATGGAATTATTTAAAGGAAGAATATGAAGGGGATGAGAGAGTGAAAGGAATGAAGGTGCTGAACTTGTTAAGAGAGTTTGAAAGGCAGCATATGAAGGAGAATGAGTTTGTGAAAGAGTTTGTTGATAGGCTAATTGATATAGCCAATAAGATAAGGGTGCTAGGGACGGATGTAGATGATAAAAGGCTGGTTCAGAAGGTTTTGGTTGCAATGCCTGAAAGGTTTGAAGCAACCATTGCTTCCCTTGAGAACACTAAGGACATTTCAGACATCAAACTTGCTGAAGTCCTAAGTGCTTTACAGGCTCAGGAGCAAAGAAGGCTTATGAGGAAAAATGAGCCTATCGAAAGTGCTCTGCAAGCCAAGCTGAAGCCGCATAGTGCAGGAAAAGGAAGAGGATGGAACCAAAATAAAAGACATATTGAGGCCAGTCATAGTCATAGTCAGGGAGGTTCAAGCAGTGGTGGATATGACAGGAAGTGGAATGCAGTTCCATGCAAACATTGCGGGAAGAAAAATCATCGTCATTTCAAGTGTTGGAAGAGACCAGATGTGAAGTGCAGGAGGTGTCATAAGATGGGCCATGTTGAGGCCATTTGTAGGGAGAAGTATCAGCAGCAGCAAGCTGAAGGTCAAACTATAGTAGCCAGTGAAGTGGAGCACCTGTTTGTTGCCTCCTGCTTCATCTCAAATGCATCTAGAGATGGATGGCTCGTGGACAGTGGATGCACCAACCATATGATAGGTAATAAAGGATTATTTAGCGATTTAGACAAATATGTGAAGTCTAAAGTCATGATTGGCAATGGAGAACACATAGAAGTAGAAGGCAAAGGTGATGTAGTGCTTGAAGGTCCTGATGGTTTTAAGCTTATCACAAAGGTTATGTTTGTGCCAAAGATAGATCAAAACCTGCTGAGTGTGGGACAGTTAGTAGAGAAGGGGTTGAATGTTGTGTTTGAGAAGAGTGAGTGTGCCATAGGAGATGCGAATGGTCACATCCTTTTCAAGATTCCCATGAGGAACAAGTGTTTTACATTTGATCCAGCTGATGAGAATTTTGAAGCCATGAAAAGTATACAAGATGAGGAGGAGTTATGGCATAGAAGACTGGGTCATTTCCATAGCAAGGGGCTGTAATACTTGCAGCAAAATGAAATGGCAGTGGGTCTACCTATGTTGCAGAAGGAAGTAACTAGCTGTAGAGCATGTTTACAAGACAAGCAAGTGAGGATTCCTTTCAAGAGGTCAAATTGGAGGGCTAGTGAAAAGCTGCAACTAATCCACACAGATGTGTGTGGTCCAATGCCAGAAGAATCACTGAACGGCAGTAAATACCTCATCACTTTCATAGATGACTGCACTAGAATGTGTTGGGTGTACTTCATGAAGAATAAGGCTGAAGTTAATGAGATTTTTTTGAGGTTCAAAAGAGAAGTAGAGAAGGAGAGTAGCTGTAATATCAAGACAATTAGGTCAGACAATGGAGGAGAATACACCTCAGGCAATTTTAGGGCTATATGTGATGATGCAGGGATCAAGCACCAGCTCACTATGCCATACACTCCACAGCAAAATGGAGTGAGTGAAAGGAAGAACAGAAGTATCATGGAGATGGTCAAATGCATGCTACACGAGAAAGAACTTCCTAAGAAGTTCTGGGCTGAGGCTGCCAACACTGCAGTCTTTCTTCTGAACAGACTGCCCACTAAAGCTCTCAACAAGCAGACACCATTTGAAGCATAGCATGGATATAAGCCTAAGGTGAGTAACTTGAAAGTGTTTGGCTGCATTTGCTATTCACTGGTTCCTTCTATTAAGAGAGATAAACTTGATCCAAGAGGAAAAGCATGTATCTTTGTGGGGTATAGTTTGCAATCTAAGGCCTATAGAGTTTATCATCCTGCTAGCAACCAGGTTGTGGTGTGTAGAGATGTGAGTTTTATGGAAGATAAGAAGTGGGACTGGTCTGTGGAAGGTGGCAAGGCTGAAGAGGTGGTAGTGCCATTGCAGGTTGAACCAAATGAAGTGGAAGTCGAGGATCTAATTGATCATGTTCCTGCGAGAGGCACTAGATCTCTTGCTGAAATCTATGAGAGATGCAATACAGCTATGCTTGAACCAGCTAGCTATAAGAAAGCACGTGAAGATGTGAAATGGTGTGCTGCAATGGAAGAAGAAATCAGAATGATTGAAAAAAACCAAACATGGGATTTAGTTGAGAGGCCCAGAAGTAGAAAGGTGATTGGAATGAAGTGGGTATTCAGGACAAAGTTGAATCCTGATGGCTCAATACATAAGTACAAAGTAAGATTTGTTGTTAAAGGCTATGCGCAAGTATGGGGGGTAGACTACGCGCAAGTATGGGGGTAGACTACTCCGAAACCTTTGCTCCAATGGCAAGGTTGGATACCATAAGAATGCTGCTAGCAGTTGCTGCACAAAAAGGCTGGCAAGTATTTCAGCTGGATGTGAAGTCAGCCTTCCTGAATGGAGAGCTAATGGAGGATATATATGTTGAGCAACCTGATGGCTTTGTAGTTAGAAGCAAGGAAGATTACGTGTACAAGTTGAGGTAAGCCTTGTATGGCTTGAAGCAGGCTCCAAGAGCTTGGTATAGTAAAATTGATAAGCATCTGCAAGAACTTGGGTTTAAAATTTTTGAGTGAAGTGACTCTATATGTGAAGAAGGGTGTAGAAGATGTAACTATTGTTTCTCTTTATGTTGATGATCTTTTGGTTACTGGTAATTGTGAAGAGCAGATTGCAGAACTAAAGAGAGGGCTGATGAAGCAGTTTGAAATGACTGATCTTGGACTAATGTCCTTCTTTTTGGGAATGGAGGTGCAGCAGAAGAAAGATGAGGTATTCATCTGTCAAAGAAGATACCTAAGAGAGATCTTAAAGAGGTTGAGATGGAGGAATGTAGAAGTGTGAACACTCCTATGAATCTAAAGGAGAAGCTGCAGAAGATTGAAGGAGTTGAGCGTGCTGATGAAGGTTTTTACAGAAGTTTAGTTGGTTGCTTGATGTATTTAACTGCAACAAGACCAGATATCCTGTATGTAGTAGGTGTGCTTTCAAGATTCCTAAGTTGTGCTAGTGAAGAACACTTGGTAGCTGCAAAAAGAGTGATTAGATACTTGAAAGGCACTTAGTCATTTGGTATCAAGTTTACTAAAGTGGACAATTGCAAGTTGCAAGGCTTTGCTGATAGTGATTGGGCTGGTTTAGTCGAGGATATGAAGAGTACAAGTGGTTTTTGTTTTACTTTGGGATCTGGATGTTTCACCTGGAGCTCAAAGAAACAAGAAGTGGTTGCTCAGTCCATTGCAGAAGCTGAGTTTCTAGTAGTTACTGCAGCAGCCAATCATGCAATATGGCTGAGAAAACTGATGCAGGATCTGGAAATGGAAGTTGAAGGACCAATCGAGATGCTTGTGGACAACCAAGCTGCACCAGCCATATCTCAAAACCCTGTCTTTCACGGGAAAACCAAGCATTTCAAGATCAAGTTCTACTATATGAGGGAAGTGCAATAAGAAGGTGAAGTGAAGCTACTCTATTGCAAGACAGAAGATCAGGTGTCTGATGTGTTTACTAAGCCACTGCAAGCAAGCAAACTTGAGTTACTGAAGAAGAAGGCTGGAATGTGTTCTGCTCCTTAAGCCAAAGAAGAGTGTGTTGGTTATGTCTTAAGGACCATTTTCGGTCATTTTTGTTCTAGTTTGTTAGCTAGTTATTTTTGTTTTACTTAGTCAACAAGATAGTAGGAGTTTGTTGTTTTCAGTTCCTATTTTGTTGCTAGTTAGTGGTGTGGTGGTTTTTGTCAGTTACTAAGTTAGTACAATTCAGTTTTCGTTGTTTTAAAAGAACTATGTACTCTTCTCGTAATTTTTTTAGAGAGCGTGACAAGTGCATTTCCAGATCAATCTTCTCTTGTTCTTCTACATTTGAGAGCACATTCTGTGCAATAGTATCCACCATGACTGCCGAGACATTCAATGAACTCATTTCTATGGAGGAGCATATTGAGACAAGATTGAGGGATTGTTGGTTTAATGAGCCAATATTGAGGATCAAATGAAATAGTCTTTCATTGCAATGCAAGAGTTTAAGGTTGAATTTAAGGCATGCTGGAAAAGCCCAACACAAGTACCCATGCATCCTAAAACCATGGCATCAAAACAAAAAGATGACAAGAACCCCGACGCTGAGTCTGATGGTGATGCACCCATTCTAGAGGATGGTTCTGTTGTGATCATCAAAGGAAAAGCCAAGGCTGTTGACATTCTTAAAACATGGCTTGACAAATTGTCACACTCCAAACTCAGCAAGAATAAAGGCATGACACGGCCATCCTTTCCCAAAAGGACGCAGTCCAAACATAACCAAAACTCACCTAATATCACAATATACGCATCCACATATATATACATGATATAGAGTTTAACTGGTTATAATATCAGAGTTAACTACAATCCATCAAATGGCCAAAAGCATAATCAGCAACATGCTAAAACTTAAACTCCACATCCATGTGAACTCATACCAAAAAGTCCCAACTATCAAAATGCTCTCCCCAACATCGGAACTCTCACGCCTACAAGCGTCTCGGTGAAGAATCTGAAAAACAAGTAATATGAGAGGAATGAGCTACCACGGCTCAGTGAGTGATACATTTCTTCTAAGTAGATCGAGCACCCACTATGCACATGGTTATAAGACCAAACGAAAGCTCAATTAACCAAATTCCAACATATCACAAACTTCAAGGTCAAAATACGTTATATACCACTTAAATATAATCTTTTCACAATAAGAAATATCGTTTTAATTAATAATATCAAAGAAGAAACCAATAATCGATTCCATTAGCCAATCTCGTTGAAAAGCACACGCCAATAGTCCATTCCATTGGCCAATCTCGTTGAAAAGCACACGCCAATAGTCCATTCCATTGGCCAATCTCATGCTCAGAAATCTAAGTATGATCATGGATAACGCCCCATGAAAAGCGACCAAAATTTCCCTCTTGGTAAGGTCTCTACCTACTATAAGCCGGTGGCTCGGCCCACAAGGATATCCTAGATTAGTATGCGCATACCCACAACCCCTCATTTGGGTTCACAGAGACACTGAGCATCAAAATCCACAACAATATCATCCACCAATTTACAAAACCCATTTCAGAATTCATTTCATAAACCGATATAAAACCCTTCATAAGCCACATTCAAATGCAAGAACTCTTCATGAGTATTCCTCAAAAGGTTTCGCAAACCTATTTGCATTCAGTAAATTCAAACCGGAATCAAAAGATAATCTTTCATTTCAAATACACAAGATGACAGTAAATGCTCGATCCAATTTAATGAAATCAAAATGTCATTTCTTATATGGTAACATGTCTAATACATATTATTTTCTAAACATGAGTTTACAAATTCAAAGAAGAAATAGTACTACTCACCTTAAAAAGCTGAAAAACTAACCTACAGCGATTTCTCGAGCTAATGCACTCAAATACCTAACAATAAGTTGAAAAACAGTATCAAAACCAAGTAAAATGTTACTTCAACTACGACTTGGCTCAACTAAGCTTAATCACTAATATAACAACTAAAAGACGCCCCCAAATCACTCATCAAAAGCGATTATCCAAATTTGTCCACGACGGGAAACTTGAGCGTGAAACTTAATTGCACCGTAACTTTCTCCACTAAACTCCGTTCTAAGCGAACTTACAGTCAAGAGAAAGCTTATTCAGAGCATTACAAGAACCCCAACTAGGCGGCCCCAAAATCGAGCCAAAAACCGACGAAAATCGGCCTAAAAGCTTTTGGTCGTGCACTGTTCACTGCACGCGTTCAACTTCAAAAATTCATATCCGGCAAACCGTAAGTCCAAATCAGGTTCCGTAAAATCCCACGGCCTCACAACACCCTAAACTACCAATTCTATAAAAATACGCAGCTTTATGACTCAAAAATCTGACTTCGCCGCTCGAAAAACACATAACTCCGAATTACGAGCCCTAACCCGAAAAAATGTTCCGATTAATTGAACGGGGGGTGTGAATACTTACGGAGCGTTGCGATATAAAGTCGAATTGGCTAGGTGAGGTTTATATGGTGCAAAACCCTCCCTTTCTTCTTCTTCTTCTTCTCTTCCTCTCCTTTCTCCTCTTTTCCTCTCTATTTTTCTGTTTCTGTTCGTGCTCTTGGCTGGCTTCTTAAAAAGAGCCGAACATCACTGTTGCTTCTTTTGACTTGTTGACCTTTCTTTTTCTTTTTTTTGGGACTCATATTTTACACAAACATTTCCAGAAGATTGAGGAGAGCTTGAAACGGTTGCAAGGCCTCTAAGACCTGACTCCGACGGACCTCTCCATCTATGTCAAGGTTGAAGTACCAAAGAAATTCAAATTGCTTGAGTTTGAAAAATATGATAGCACAACTTGACACCCCCTATCCCGAAACTTAGAATGGAGTCAGCGAGGCATTCCTCAAGTAACATAAGTTCATAATGGATATTATCCCTTCCCACGAGGATCTTGAACGTACCAAGAAGAGGAAGACTAAGTCATTTAAGGAATATGCCATCAAGTGGAGAAATCTAACCGCCTAGATCACTCATGAGTCTACGGATAATGAGTTGAGGAAGATGTTTATCAAAACTCTCCCATGCAAGTATCGTACTGGAATGGTAACCACAACTACCGAGACATTCAATCAACTCATTCCTCAATTCTACAAATGCCACATATTAATAATTTTAGTTGCAAATATTAATCATTTATGCTCTTTGCCCTACTAGTGTGTGTTTATGACCTAGTATTAGCAATTTTTTTTTACTGAGCAATTTTGATATATTTGTATGGAAAGAATAATGCATTAGGAACTCAATTTCATTTACTAAACATTTGGCATCAAAATTTTTGCATTTGATGACTACGTCCTCGTCTATAGTGTTATAGTATAATGTAAAGATCATGTGTATGTTAAAAAAAATTGGGTAGGATGAAAGAGAGGCACTGAAGACGGTCGATATTGCTAGATAGAGGTGCTGCGTCGGAGGAATGTTGGTGGGAGCTGTGAAGGGAGCACTGCCAAGGGAGTTTTGAGAGAGCTTGCTTTGCGATCTATTCTAAATGCCTGTTCCCAGTGTCAACCCCTCTCCATGTTATTCATTATTTGTAATAATAAATCTTCTCTCTTTTCACACTCCAAATGTTTCAACAATCCACCATGACTGTCGAGACATTAAATTAACTCATTCCTGTGGGGGAGCAAATTGAGACAAGATTGAGGGATATATGGTTTGATGAGCTTATGTTGAAGATTAATGAAACAATTTCTCATTGCAATGCAGGAGATGAAGGCCAAATTTAAGGCATCTTGAATAAGCTCGGCTCTAGTACCCATGCATCCTAAAACCATGGCATCAATGCAAAAAGATGACTTGGACCTTGCTGCTGTCACATCCCAAACACAACCAAACGGGATCATAACATGGTCGTCCTTTCACCCAAAGGACGCAGCCTCAATTTAAACAAAACCCGAATAACATCAGAGCTTTCTAAAACCATCAAAAAGATATATATAAATCAAACAAAAAAGCTATTCTAATAGCTCAATGTCACTATGTACAACGTACCTAAAAATTTCACAATCAAAAGAAATCCTCCGACTAACACCCACTCACGCCCTACTAATAGCCAGCAGAAGAACCTGAAAGGTATGTAAGATAAGGGGTGAGTTACCACGGCTCAGTGAGTAACATATTTCTTCTAAAAGGACCGAACAATCACTATGCAATAATATCAAAAAAAAAATATTACAACCCATAACTCAAACTCAAAATACAATATAGCCAAAAATATCTCAAAGGTATAATAACTTTTCACTAAAAGTCATATGTATTAGATTACTCAATAAAAACTCACTTAACAACAATAGTTAATCATCAATGGTCTATCCATTGACTAATCTCATCACATAACACGTTGATAGTTCATCCATCAACCAATCTCATGCTCGTCATCAAACTATAGTCAAGTTTAACGCCGTGACAAAGGCGACCAAGTTTACTCCTCTTGGCAAGGTCTACCACCTATTAGAAGCCGACGGTTCGGCCCATAAGGATATCCTGACAGTATGCATACTCCCCCCTCAACGGGTTCTCAACATAGGAATACGAGTATTAGTAACTTATAACTCAATCCAGAAGTCCATAATCAACACCATTAAGTCCATTTCACAAGACATTTCGCAACAATAATAGCCCTCGGCTAATCTTCTTCACAAAACCTTTAATATAAGCATTCACAAAAGCTTCATTTCAATAACGTCATATGACTTTTCAACTCATTTCACAATCAACAAAAGGTAGCAAATGATCGATCCAATTTATGCAAAAAACATGCTCCACTGTATTAGAATTATATCTCATTATCAAAATATGAATTTGTAAATTTATAGAAGATATAATGTCCCTCACCTGGAAATCCAAAAACTAACCCATAAGTGTTCATCAAGCCGACGGTTCCAAAATCCTATTAAACATACGGAAAACAAATCAAAACCGAGTAATACTTCCCCCTAACGCGCGACTCAAATAAACTAAGGCTAACTAGCCAATAATCCGACACTCACGTGTCTACGACGGCTTGCTCAAAGGAAAAAAAATCTAATGCCAACCACAACGAACAACTTGCGCACTAAATTTCCATGCGCCATAACTTCCTCCACCGGACTCCGTTTTGCACGCTCTTATAGTCAAAACGAAACTCATCCAACATACTATGGATGTCCCAGCACAGCTAACCCAAACAACAGCCCAAAAATGACAATAAAAACCTTGGAAAGTACTGTTCACGAAATTCCAGATTATGCTCTCAACTTGAAAATTTGATTCCGGACAAACCGTAACTCCAAATCGATATCCGTCAAAACACACAGCCCCACAACACCATAATCTTTCATTTTCATGGATATTTAAGACTTGACAACCCAAAAATTTGGACTACGCAGCTCAAATCTACATAACTCTTATTTCCGAGCCCTAATCGAAAAATTACTCGGATAAGACTAACAAGGGTTGCAACTACTTACTAGTCGTTGCGTTACGTAGTCGAAACAGCTCGGCGAGGACCCATGCGCACAAACCCTCTCTTTCCCTTCTTCCCTTTCTCCTCTCCTTTTTCTTTTGCTTTTCCTCTGTTTCTCTTCTGTTTTCCCCCGCGAGCTACTTCCTTCCTTTTATCTTCACTTTTTGACTTTTCTTTTATATATATATATCCTCCTTCAGCCTAAGTCTTTTGACCTGATCAAAAGAAGAGGCAAATATTACAGCTGCTGAGTCTGATGATGACATGGCTCCGCTTTAGTTCCCACCTCACTCTCGAAGCTTCCGTCGTTATTACCTATTCTGCACCCGATGCGATTAATCTAACTTTTTATTTGTTTTTTCTTTTTTTGTCTGGGAGAGAAAATGAAATTTGATTTTTTTTAAAGATAAAGGGCGCGGTATTTATTTTGTAGGGTTTTGACCTTGTGGGGTACGACGGGTTCTATTCAAAGCCGTGGATTTAAAAAAACTTTATTGAATGTTTGACCCGTTTATATTTATATTTTGATCTATTTAGACTTTGGACACTCAAAAAAAGACATTTTGTTTGATGAATTTGTTTAAGCCGCGGAACTATAATCATAACCTCTAAAACGAATAATTGTTTTTGCCGTATTGATCCTTTATAATACAGGACAAGTACAACGCAAGTGCCATAACTTTTATACATAGGACACTTAAGTGCCATAATTTTTTTTGGCTCACTTGAATGCTATAACTTAAAAAAAAAGATCACTTAAGTGCCACTTACGACTAGTCGTGAGGGCCCAAAATTGCGGTTTTTTCGGTCGAACAGTGACCTTTCCAGCGAGGCGAGCACCACCAGCTTGAAGAGGGGGTGTCAGTGAATCATTCTATGACCTCTATTCGTCTCGAAATTTCTGTTTTAGCCTCTATTGACAAAGGTAAAAATGCTTCATAGTCACACAATTTATCGAGCCGATTTATGTGACTATGAAGCATTTTTACCTTCGTCAACGGAGGCTAAAACGAAAATTTCAAGATGAACGAAGGCCATGGAATGATTCATCGACACCCCCTCTTCAAGCTGGTGGTGTTCGCCTCGCCGAGAAGGTCACCATTCGACCGGAAAAGCCACGGTTTCATGTCCTCACGACTAGCTTGTTAGAGGAATTGGTCGTGAGGGCACGAAACCGCGGCTTTTCTAGCCAAACGGTGATCTTTTCGTTGACGCAAGCACTACCAGCTTGAAGAGGGGGTGTCGGTGAATCATTCCATGGCCTCTGTTCATCTTGAAATTTCTGTTTTAGCCTCCGTTGACGAAGGTAAAAATGCTTCGTAGTCACACATTTATCGAGCTGAGTTTGTGTGACTACGAAGCATTTTTACCTTCGTCAACGGAGGCTAAAACGGAAATTTCGAAATGAACGGATGCTGTGGAATGATTCACCGACACTCCCTCTTCAAGTTGGTAGTGCTCGCCTTGCCAGGAAGGTCACCATTTGGCTGGAAAAGCCACGGTTTTGGGTCCTCATGATCAACCCCTCTGGCAAGCTAGTCGTGAGGGCCTGAAATCACGGCTTTTCCGGTCGAACGGTGACATTCTCGGGGAGGCGAGCACTACCAACTTGAAGAAGGGGTGTCAGTGAATCATTCCATGGCCTCTGTTCGTCTCGAAATTTCTATTTTAACCTCTATTGACGAAGGTAAAAATGATTTGTAGTCACATAAATCGGCTTGATAAATTGTGTGACTACGAAGCATTTTTATCGTCTCGAAATTTTCATTTTAAGTGATATTTTTTTTGGAAGTTATAACACTCAAGTGAGCCAAAAAAAAGTTATCGCACTTAAGTGTCCTCCGTACAAAAGTTATGGCACTTACGCTGTACTTACCTCTTATAATACAAAAAGCAAGATGGTAAATTCATAAATGATAACTTACTTGCAATTTTTAATAATTTCATCAAACCTAACTCTATGTGTTCATCATGCACATTAATCTCGAATATATCATGTAAAGTATTTTGTGATAGGACATGGAATCTCTTTACTTAAAGGCTGAGGGGTTTTCTCTAAGTTTTTTGATAAAAAAAAATATATAATAAAATATATGTATCGTGTAAGTCATTTAAAACCTTTTTTCTCTAAACATGATTCTTCATTGTAGACCTCCACCTCTTTTGTCACATCGAAATATTCTAATTTATTTTCCCAATCAAATTATTATTTATTCATGCGGGCATAAGAATTCGAAAGGAAAAATTTCAATACAGGAACCTCAACAATTTTTTCCCCACGATTTCATCAGCACCTTACCCGAAGCCATAATCCGCCACATCTATCCTTCTTTCGCGTTGAAGTCATTCTTAAGACCAGCATCCTCTCCAAGCGATGGCGATCCACCTGGACCACCGCCACTCAACTTCTTTTCTTCGGTCGCTTCGTGTGCTCGGATACTTACACTTGCAAAATGATCAAAGCCTTATCTCCCTTGGTCTCGTAACTCTGATGACAATGAATTGAGGTTCGCGACAAGAGATCATCGTGTTTGTAGCAAATCATTCAAGAGAGTTGAAATCGTTGATCTCGTTATTGGTCATCATGCATTGAAGTATGTGCCCTTGTGCTAAAGGGATGATCATCAAAGTTAGGATGCACACACCTCTGCAAAGAAAAACCCTTCATGGTAGGTGATCTTTGGAAGCTGCCCGATTTGATCCAACTGTGCAAAAGTAATTGTACAAGATATAATCACAATTATTAACACACTTTAACTTTTTTGCTTAACAAATTTTTGCTGTGAGAACTTAACCAATAGAAATGGTCTTTGTCAAAGAAATTGCTCGTCTTGTTTTTTCTGGAGGATAGCCTATGAACAATGCTAGTTCTTTTCTCGGAGCCCTGGTTGGAGAGTAAATGGCATTTGAGAAATAGGAAGGACTGTACAAGATTAGTTATCCGATTGGTTACTATCTTGAGACAATTTTATCATGACGTCTCAATGGTCGTAGGAAAGGCATACTATGTAGAGGTAATTAGTGCGCGAGCAGAGAACCAAAAGTATGTTAGCTTGCCTTTGCTTTTTATCTTTTCTTCTCTTTTCTCTTCTTCTTCCTTATACAATCCACACAGTATGCTTTTTGTAGCTAGCATTACTCTCTCACACACAAACAAATTGAAGGCTCCCAACCTTGCATACACACGTTTAAGAAATCGATTCTCATGTAACTCTACAAAAATGTGCTCAAGCATATATCTACCTGTCCAAACATATCTAAGCATGTGGTGTTAACCCAAGTTAATGTTGACTTGTTTAATTAAAGGTTTCTGATAATGTTAATTAATCAAATGTTATTCATCGTGAGTGTAACTTGTGGGCTGGTGATGCCCGTACATCTATGTTATTCACTCAGGTAAACAACCTTATTTATTGGCAGCTTTCTTAGACAGATGCACATTGTAACCTCACGAAACAATATTAAGTTGAGCCAAAAGTCCAGTTGAACAAACATAAAGGGATGATATTTCAAATTTCAGCACCAGGCCATTGTACTCTAAATGCATGCAGTCAGAACTCCTGTAAATGCTAGGCTAAAATTCCGGTGTCCAAAAGGAGCAGTGGACAACATCCAAGCTGATGTTAAAATCAGCCGTTATGCACACTTTTGGAAGAGCATCCTTGGGAGGGATAACTATGAATGACCTTCAAGCTAGGAGAACGATTTGGGTGCGACAAAATTATCCGAGCAATGTCATCCGCCTTGGACAATTTGGAATTGTTACTATTGATCTCTATTTTGTCCAGCCAAGGTACATTCTGGAGGAGAAACTCGAGCAGGGAAAGAACAGGTCCCCACGCTAGCCAATCGGCACTGGGATAAACAATCTCGACATTCTTGAGATGCATTAGACACTGGTAGATCCTCCGGTTTGCAGAATTCCAAAATTATTTTGCATCCAAGTTGCGACGTTCAACATTCGCCGCAATGAACTTAGTTTGCAGATATAGAACATTATGACAAACGATGAGCGATACAATTGGAACAGACAAATATCCAAGTTTGACGGGATAAAATAGCAGTTGCTACATTAAGAGCAATATAAATCGATGGAGAATCCCGAATGTCAACTAAAATGACAAAGGTGCAAAGACGATTGTCAATAACGAGAAGGAAAAAAATGACAGGTTTGTACGCGGCCTAGGGCTAAAATTCACAAACTATGTAAGTTCATGCAAATCTGCTGTTAAAAGTGAACTGGGAGGGTTCTAATAGTTGTGTGCCGCGGAACTGCATATGCAAGTCATTTGTATGAATAACTTCTCCAAGCTTGGTGAACTTTCGAGTATTTTCACTATACTAGGAACTCCTTCATGGACCTCTGCGACGTGGAATGTCAGATGACGACATTCTGAGGATGGAAGAAACACTCTCGCCTCCGTTAATGATAGCACATGCACGTCAGTCGTGGGGGAAGAAGCAGAAACCAATCACTTTTACATCTTTAGGCAATAAAGAAGACCAATCAAAGACATGTGTCACATTCAAGAGGTTTTTCATGCACCGAGGACCATGCAACAACGACAAACACTAATCCAAACCCTAATAGAGCTTCTAGAACACCCAAGGACGGGCGATATGGTAACTACGTCATTGCAATAAATGCGGATAGTTGGAGCGTAGGACGATGTGATATCGGCCACTAGATCGATAGTCGATCAACGGATATAATCTGAGGCTGTCTACTATATAAATGGGTGTTCTCTTTCTCATTTTGATCATCTAAGCAATAGAAGCAATTTCCATTATCTCCTAGAGCTTCTTTCTCTAGATTCTCTCTCTACGATTTGAGTGAGCAAGCGATTGAAAAAAGGCTTGGCCTAGGCATCCTAACGATCCAAGGAAGCCTAAGCCGCCGCACGGGTCGTTCCCAAACTATTGACCTGTAACTAGAGGTGGCCACGGTTCGGAACCGTCCGGTTCCGGTTCGGAACCGGCGGTTCCGGTTCGTCGCCACACTTGAACCGGAACCGGAACCGCCCCTAGAGGTTCCGGTTCCGGTTCGGAACTGTCCGGTTCCGGTTCCGGTTCGGAACCGTCCGGTTCCGGTTCCGGTTCGGAACCGGACGGTTCCGGTTCGAAATTTAAAAAATTTTAAAAATAAATTATAAAATAAATAATAAATTATAATTTTAAAAAACAGAATAGAAACAAGGCTGCAGCAGTGCAGCACGACAGATTCCCTTACACAGAACTTGCAAGTTGCAATCATCGAGTTTCTATACACCAGTAGTCTTTATTAACAGACGCAACGACTAGATGAAGAAGACAACCCATCTTAGCCTCTACTCATAAAGTCCAGTTTCACAAAGTCCAATTTCGATTCAGCAAGAGCCACACAACAGATAATCTTCCAGAGTTCTCCCTATTACATTCTGCTAATTGCATCTATCTCGCCCTCCTCTTTCTCTTTTGATTATCCGAATTCCCCAGCATTCATCGGAACCGCAAAATTTCTACCACAACACACACTCAGCGCTCAGAATTCATTCCAATCAGACACATTCGTTCCACAGCCACCAAAAGCACACCACCCAAAACTCATCCAAACTACTACAATACCACAAAACCCCCAAAACCTTCATGATAAAAACAGAGAAAAGGGCAAAAGAAAGAACAATTGCCCATTTACCTGTGAGGAAAAGTCAGGTATTTGGTCATGGGCACGGTGATGATGTTGCGCCGCGCATTGACCGCGGACTTCTGGACAGCGGCGATGACTTCCTTCGCCTTGCCCACGCCGACGCCGACCTGGCCCTTCTTGTCGCCGACGACCACGATGGCCCTGAAGTGCAGCTGCTTCGCTCCCTTCACCACCTTGGTGACCCTCCGCACCTGGACCACCCGCTCGTCGAACCCGTCCTTCACCTTCTCCCGCTTCACCTTCCCGAACCCGGTCGTCTTCTTCACCCTCGAGTCCATCACGGAGACGTCGTTGCCCAGCACGCTGACCCCGCTGTACGCGGGCCCGTAGAGCTCCTCGTACGCGGCGGCGATCTCGTCCTCGGCCTCGGGGGGCCCGTCGTCGAAGGACGGCGGGGGGACGAAGCCCTCGGGCGGGGCGGGCGGGTCGAAGGCGACGTCCGCGTCGGGGTTGACGGTGTCGAAGAAGGACGTGTCGATGTCGCCGGCCCTGGGGACGGCGGCGGCGGCAGCGGAGGGTCTCGAAATAGAGGAGTTGCTCAGGAGAGGGAATTTAGGGAAACCGGAGGAGGGTTTCGCGAGGAGGGAGACGCGGCGGGGGTTGCGGTGGTGGCGGTTGCGGTGGTGGTGGGCGGCGGAGAGGGAGGAGAGGTGGGTGGCGGAGAGGGTCCGGGTCGAGGTGGTCGCCATGGCAGAGTGAGCTGGGAAGTGGGAAGGGATTCAAGAAAGGAGCGGCCTGCAGCCTTTTTTTTTTCTTCTTTTTTTTTTTTTCGTCGCAGAACCGGCCCGGAACCGGCGGTTCCGGGCCGGTTCATATTTTTCTGGAACCGGAACCGGGCCCGTAGGCCACGGGCCGGTTCCGGTTCCGAACCGCAGGCCCGGTCAACGGTTCCGGGCCCGGGTTTGACCGGGCCGGTTCCGGGCCAAACCGGCCCGTGGCCACCACTACCTGTAACACATGTGTACAGTTCCAAGGATCTCTATAGACCAAACAAATAGCAAATGCTTGTCAAGAAAATTCTTTTGTGACACATCAGATTTTAATCTTATCAAAATTTGAACGTATTGTTGGATCCACAAGGGCAATAAGGCGTGTATAAGTCCAAAAAAGGAAAAGGCCTCATTGAGCAAGAGTTTTCACTGAATCTCTATAAAATGATGATGTTTCATTGAATTAACAATATATGAGCATGGCATCATCAAGCAACCAAACAAACAATAATACAATCTAACCCTAAGCAAATGGCATAGTGTGTATTGTCTGTCCACAACTTCAATCTGATAGGGCACAAAATTTAAAAATTAATTAACTAGGCTCGCACCTAAAGGCGCCAGCTCCCTATCATCAATCTCATGACGTGACGCAGCCTCTCAAGAAGCCCCTTGACAAGATTGGCACGAGCCTTAGTATTATTGAGTCCAAAAATCGTCATGCTGAAATTCAACTCAGCCTCAACCAAAGAAGTCACTCGATTTAGTCTGAACTATATGCTTGTATTATTGCCCAATAGGCACAACTTGAGAAGATGAGATGCTCTAATATTCAAGATCGAACCATCCCTAGGAAGTAAAGTGGGAGAGTCAATGATCAACTCTCTTAAACCTCTAGATTCAACACTCATCAGCTTCGAGCCTTGGCACCCTTTCAGCTCAAGAAATTCTAAAACAGGGCAGCCACTCAAAAGTCTCTTCAACGCAGGATTGATCAACCAGGCATATCCAATGCACAGTGTCTTTAGCAAAGACCAATTCACGGCATCCATAAGCCAAAGATTGCATCGAGACAATTGCAAACTCACCAGCGTAGTGAGTTGGAAGAAGTACTGCGGCAACACATAAGCCGCCAACCATCGGTGATGTAGGTTCAACGATAACTCTTGAACACCATGCACCATTATAAACTTGAGACATGTATCAACAGTTGAATCCAAGAAGGGGTGATAAGCAGCATTTGTTGGAAAATTAACTAATGAGGAAGCTAACCCGGATCTTGTAAATTAAGTCCAATGCAAAATTACCAGAGAAATAACGAAAAACATAAAGGACACCTAAGATTTATGTGGTTCATTCTGACATATCAGTACATACATCCACAGAGAGAGCCAGCAGCAAATAATCCACTAATAACAAGAGAATCCAAGTTACAATTGCTCACTCACACACTAGAGTATTTCCCACACCTAGATTAAACCCAAACCCTAAGTATTTACTAATAAACCACTCAAATGGATAAAATAAACTCATGGCATAACATCCACGTGTCAAGGTCTACCTCATCATGCACCCATATAAAGCGCTCCCTGGTGATTTATGTAATTTCTTCGTGCAGCATCCAAGACTGAAGGAGAGCTACTGTGCATCTATTGTTTGTGCAGCTTCCTTCTTTACTCTCGTAGCTACTGTGCACTACATTGAAAGAACCCACTGGCAGCCACTATTCCTCCAACTCGTGGTCTTCTTCAGGAACCCAAAAGTGAGCGGCTACACCCTAGGTCTAAGAAGGAGACCTAGGCTAAAAACAAAGAAACCCTATTGCCTTTTCTTTTGTTATTATTTTTTTTCTTGTGCCCCTTTTGCAAGCTATAAAGAAACAATTGAAATGTGGTTCCCTTTTTATCTTGTAGCGGCTGGCTTTCTTTTTCACGATCAGGAAGAGAGACTCTTGTGCCCAAGGAAGACAAGTGAACAACAAGTTTCCTAACTTAAATTCACTTCACATTCATACTGCTCTCCCAGTGCCTCGAAGGGCGCTCGCTCTCCACAGACGCCAATTGAGCTGAAGCAAAGCTTGAGCTTCACCAAAGGAACGGGCTTCGTCGTCATATCTGCCAGATTCTCCGTTGTCGCGATCTTTTTAACAACAACATTACCCCTTGCTAAGACATCTCGAATGAAGAAGTACTTGATGTAAATATGCTTCATTCGCTCATGATAAACTGGATTATATGCTAGATGTATCGCACCTTGATTGTCACAATGTATGTCAATACATTTCTGTTCTAACTCAAAGTCCAAGAGCAAACCCCGTAGCCATATCGCCTTTTTCGCTATAAAGGTTAGTGCCATGTACTTTGCCTCAGTTGAAAATCAGGTATCATGGTCCTGTAATGATGCTTTCCAATTAACTGCATCACCTGCAAGTGTAAATACATACCTTGCTAAAAATCTACACTCATCTAAGTCATCAGCGTGATTCGAATCCATATAACCAGTCGTCTCACTGCCATCATTGTCCCTTTGGTACACTATACCAACATCTATTGTCCTCTTCAAATATTTGAGAATCCACTTCACAGCTTCCCAATGAGTCCGGGCTGCTTCATATAACAGCTAATCATGCTCATAGCCTGTGAAATGTCAGGCCTAGTGCATACCATAGCATACATAATACTATTTACAACACTACAGTAAAGAACATGGGACATATGCTCCTCATCATCCTCAGTTTAAGGTGATAACTTATCTGAAAGTTTAAAGTGCTTCGCTAATGGTGTACTCATTGATTTCGCCGACTGCATATTAAACCGTGCCACAATCTTCTTAATATATTTCTTTTGAGATAGACGTAAAACTCTTATAGTCATATCACGTAAAATCTCTATAATCAATATTTTCTTTGTAGCACTTAAATCTTTCATCTCAAACTCGGCACTCAATTGCCTCTTCGGCACATCAATATTAGACATATTCTTAGTTGCTATCAACATATCATCAATATGTGGCAACAAATACATCAAAGACCCATCCTCCAATATCCTAAAGTAAACATAGCTATCCATCTGACTTTTCAAACAGTCCTGACTAGCCATGAAAACATCGAAACACTTATACCACTGCCTAGTAGACTATTTCAGCCCATGCAAAGATTTCTTTAATAAGCAAACATGATCTTCCTTACTTAGAATAGCAAATCCCTCATGCTGCCTCATGTAAATCTGCTTCTCCAACTCACCATGAAGAAATGCCGTTTTCACATCTAGTTGCTCCAACTCGAGATCCTGTGTAGCAATTAAGGCAAGTAATACACGAATGGAAGTATATCTTATAACAAGTCTCGCTTTATATCTTGCTGCCTCGATACCAGGAATGCCTTCCTTCCGTTTATAGACCCATTTGCTTCTAACAATCTTTTGACTCTTGAGAATTTTAACCAACTCCCATGTCTAATTTCAATGGATTTATTCCATCTCTTTGCTCATAGCTCCTAGCCATTGCGACGACTCATTACTAGCCATTGCCTTAAAATATGACGAAGGCTTATCAATCTCTACCTCATCACTTATAGTCAATGCATAAGCAATATCGGTCTAATCATAACGTACTGGTGGTTTAATTTGCCTTCTCTATCTACTTGTGGTTATAGTGTGTTGCGGCTGTGCTAATTATTCACCATCATTGACTTCAAACTATGGCCTCATCTACAGTCTTAGCATGTGTTACCTTCGAGGTCTCCGGAGTCTCCACTTGAAGCTCCACCTCACTACTGACACCATAATTTGTCTACTTCGTTGGTAGTGTCTTAGAACTCCTCTGTTGAAGCATTGCAATCTCGTCAAAGATAACATCTCTACTGCTTAGAAAACCGGGTGATCTGGAATCGGTGTACCACAACCGATAGCCTTTCACCCCATGTGCATGATCTAAAAATATGCACTTTTTTGCCCTCGGCTCAAAGCTTACCATCATTCGCATGAGCATACGTAAGACATCCGAATACTCGTAATCCAGAGAAATCAATAGATTTTCCCAACCATACTTCCTCAGGAGTCTTCCACTTAATAGCAGATGATGGAGATCGATTCACTAGGTAACATGCTATGTTCACTGCTTCAGCCCAAAATTTCTTGCTTAATTCGGCATATGAAAGCATGCATCGAGCTCGCGTTCTATTCTTTCGTTCTGCTACGCCATTTTGTTGTGGTGTCTTAGATACTATGCGATGTCTCATAATCCCCTCTCTCTTGCAGAACTCGGTAAAATCCTTACCACAAAACTCCATGCCATTATTGATCCTCAGGCACTTGATTTGTTTATCTGGCTACTTCTCAATCAATGCCTTAAATTTCTTGAACCAATCAAACACATCATATTTGTGCTTCAGAAAGTACACCCATACCTTCCTCGAATAGTCGTCAATAAATGTCAGCATACATTGGCACCTCCTTTTGAAGGAACTGGAGATGGGCCCTAGATGTCTGAATGAATGTATTCAACTGATCGCTTAGTCGAATGAATAGCTATAGTAAACTTAGAACGACGTTGCTTCCTAAAGATGCAATGCTCACATAAGTCCAACTTCCCTGTCTTCTGACCTTTCAACAATCCTCTCTCACTCAACGTCGTCATACCGACCTCACTCATGTGCCCTAATCGCATGTGTTATAACTGAGTCAAGTCAAAATCTGATTCACCTGATGAAACTGCAGCAGCTCCTGTCACGGTCTCTCCCAGTATACGATAAAGAGTATTCACTTTCTTTTCTTTCATCACTATCATGGCACCTCGAGAGATCTTCAGTACATCACCTTCAGCGGCACACTTACACCCAATGTCATCGAGTGTCCCCAAAGAAATTAGTTTTGTCTTAAGCTCCGGTACATGCCTCACGTCTATCAATGTGCATACCACCCCATCATGTATCCGAATTCGAAATGTCCCTATCATCACAACCTTGCAGGCTACATTATTCCCCATCAGAACTCTACCACTATCTATAGTTTGGTAAGTAGTAAATCAGTTCTTATGAGACATCATATGATAAGAACACCCCGAATCTAGCACCTATTCATCTCTTGACAAACTAGCAGTCACACACAAAATAGCTTCTGCATCACTAGTGCTCTCCTCGGCAACGTTCGCCACACTGCTTGTGGCATTTTGCCTGTCACCTCAGTTTCTCCGCTTCGGACAATCTCTCCTACTATGCCTCTCCTCGTGGCACTCAAAGCATTTCACACGTCCCTTGGATTTTCTATGGCGTGACTTCGACTTGCTTTTATTTCTACTGATACTGGACCCCCGATGTTGATCTCTACCTCGAATCACTAGTCCCCGCTCTATATCCTACGCTAGACTATCATCTTGCAACTTTCTCTACCACTTTTTAGAAAACAAGGTGGACTTTACCTCTTCCGAGGTAATTGTGGTATGCCTATGTAATAGTGAATATGTAAAGTGCTTTCATAACTATGGTAAAGAAGCTAACAACATCATGCCTTACTCTTCTTCTTCTACAATCTTCACGACATTCTTTAAATCTATCATGAGTTTATTGAACTTATCTAGGTGGGTCCTGATAGACATACCTTTAGTATATCTAAACTGAAACATCCTCCATAACATGTACAGGCGATTGTTCAAACCTTCCGTTACATAGAGTGCCTGCAGTTTTATCCACAACGCCGCAACATTCTTCTCCTCGACCACCTCTATTAACAACTTATCCAATAAATTCAATAGGAATATACTCTCGCTTTCCTCATTAACATGCCCTTTTCGGCACCTTTCATTGTTTCGGGCAACTTATCATTACCCCCTAATGCTTCGGCCAAACTTTGAGTTACTAATAACGCATCTATCTTAACGCTCCATAACCTAAAGTTGTTCCTCTCATTAAACTTCTCAATTTCAAATTTTGCCCTCGACATAGTTGCAACAAGAGAATCTCCAGATAATAATCAAACAAGCAAAAGCTCCAAATCACAATCTAGAAAACCCTATCCTCAAGCTATGATATCAATTGTTGTAAAATTAGCTAATATGGAAGCTAACCCGAATCTTGCAAATTAAGTCTAATGCGAAATTACCAGAAAAATAACAAAGAACATAAATGACATCCAAGATTTACGTGGTTCGGTTCAACGTATCGGTACCTATATCCATGGGGAGAGTCGGCACTAATAATTGGAAAATCCAAGTTACAATCACTCACTTACATGCTAGAGTGTTTCCCGCACCTAGATTAAACCCAAACCCTCAAGTGTTTACAAATAAACCACTCAAATGGATAAAATAAACTTACGACACAACATCCATGTGTCAAGAGCTACCTCATCGTGCACCCACACAAAGCGCTCCCTGATGGCTTTTGGAATTTCTTCATGCGGCGTCCAAGATTGAAGGAGAGCTACTGTACATCCATGTTTTGTGCGGCTCCCTTCTTTACTCTCGCGGCTACTATGGACTACATTAAAAGAACCCACTGGCCACCACTGTTCCTCCAACTCATGATTTTCTTCAAGAACCCAAAAGTGGGTGGTCACACCCTAAGTCTAAGAAGGAGACCTAGGCTAAAAACAAAGAAACCCTATTGTCTTTTCTTTTGTTATTATTTTTTTCCTACGCCCTTTCTATAGGCTATAAAGAAACAATTGAAATGTGGTTCACTTTTTGTCTTGTAGCGGCGAGCTTTCTTTTTACAATCAGGAAGAGAGACTCATGTGCCCAAGGAAGACAAGTGAACAACAAGTTTCCTCCTAACTTAACTTCACTTCACTTCACATTCAAACTTTTATCCAATTAGGTCGGGTTTCATAAATGGCTTAAACTTGAGACATAATTCAACAGCATCAAAGACAAACCTCTTTACCTCAGTTGCGGTGCAACACGACAGCATAGAGTTGATGAAATGGATGAAGTTGGCCAACTACGAAATATGATCCTCGAGAAAACAAAGAGTGATATGTGGACTAGAGGTCCAAGTGGAAGGTTATTGCTTGGACAGAGCACTAGTTTTGACGGCGTCTTTTGTGGTCAAGAAGGAGATGATATGATAGATTAAGGCATCGGGCAATGAGCTGATGTAGTCCACTGAGTTTTGGATTTCATCTCGACCGGAAGGAGGATATGATTGTGGATGTTTCCCTCAACCAACCATGTATGGAGAGACTCTTCAAAATTTTTCCTTTTGCCTATTAACGAAGATGAACAGAGGATTATACACAGTTCCAAAAAACTTTTCTTTGAGAATCAAAGAAAAAAGAAAGTATAAAGAGCAAACCGAGTGAGGGCTCGTAAATGATAGAGCCGAAAACCCAAGCTTAAGGCTACTTAGGGGACGGAGGCAGTTGGAGAGCGTGGAATGGAAAAGCGAGAGAGACAAGAATTTGCAGAGAAAATTTGGAGAGACAATTCAAAATTTTTCCGTTTGCCTGCTGACGAAGATGAACAGAGGATTACATACAAACCCAAAAAACTTCTCTTTAAGAATCAAAGAAAAAAGAAAATATGAAGAGCAAACCAAGAGAAGGCTCGTGAAGGGTAGAGCCGAAAACCTTGAAGAAAGCTTGAGGCTACTAAGGGAACGGAGGTTGAAGAGTGTAGAATGGACAACCGAGAGAGAGAGAGAGAGAGAGAGAGAGAGAGAGAGAGAGAGAGAGAGAGAAAGGAGGATTATAGGCGGGGAGAGAAAATGAGGAAGAGACGAAGAGAGAGAGAGAGAGAGAGAGAGAGAAGGGGGTGGTGGTTATGTTCGTTTGATTAACGGTTCATTTCAATTTTGAATTTCTTTTCTAACAAACTTCGAAAATTCAAACTTTAGAACATGCATGTGTCACGAGTCGGTCGATTAACAACGATCTTACACCTGCGTGGCCTTAGGATCACTCCCAAGTCAGCTTTACACACATGCTCAATTTACAAGAACGGAGGGAAAGCAGTGTAGTTGTATTTTTTGCAAATGAGCATGTACAAATGAAGGGAAATGGTTCCCTATATATACAAATATATATATATATATATATATATATATACAAATATGGGTTTAATCTGATCTGTTGATCCCCTCGTGATCCAACGATGGTGTTTGAACCGATACAATCATTACATAGCTATACAAGAAGTTCCAAAGGCTCTAGGGGCGTGGGAGAGCTCAAGAGAAGTCTGCCAAGGGAAAATGCTGGGTTATTTGCAAGAGAAAGCTAAAGGGTTGTGAATGATGCTCGCGCCTAGTCACGGATGGACAACGTCCCGTGCATGGATGGGCCATGTCCCATTTACGAACAGGGCAAGTCTCGTTCATGGACAGACTTGAAACCCTTTGCTCCCTTGGGCCGTGTCATTCTCCCCCACCTGATTGGGCGACACCCTCATCGCATCTTCGGCATAAAATGCGTCAATGTGCTTTTGAAACTGCCAAAGAGTTTTGGAGGGTTCCAGCTTGCTTCATTCTCCCGAAGACCTTTATATTAGACTAAGTATTCTCGCTTCGGTGCCCAATACTTCTTCCGTATGATCCGAGCAACTATGATGCACTCGACATCTCGGTCATATGAGATTTTTGCCCTAAGCGGTACCCGTTGCGATTCCCCTCAGTTCAGATCTCCCTCATCTACATGGAAAGGCTTGAGCATACTTACATGGAACACCGAGTGTAGCTTGAGCTTAGATGGCAAGTCCAGTTTGTATACAACCTTCCTAACCCGTTTACTCACTCAAAAGGGCTCCTCATAGTGATGGATTAGGCCTTTGTTCACATCCCTGTATTGGAGGACCGCGTGTAGCTTAGCCAATACTAGGTCCACGTGCCGTCGCTCTTTATCAGCCCATTTCTTCATGTGTTTGGAGGCCTTGTGTAGGCACATCCTCGCCAAGTCTACTTGCTCATGCCATGATTTGGCAAACTTGTAGGCGGATAGGCTACTCCCCCGATAGCCCGAGGCAACCGTGCTCAGAGTGAGCAACTACTGCCTTATCATGATCTCGAACGGGCTCTAGTTTGTGGACTCGCTCTGGTGTAAGTTGTAAGAGAACTGAGTTACATCGCCCAATTCATTTGCGTTGTGCTCACATAGTATCAGAGATATATTTCGAGAAATGCATTCACCCTCTCCATTTGCCTGTCGATTTGGGGACGTAAACTCGTAGAGAAGTTGAGGTTCAACCCCAGTAACTTGAAAAGCTCGGTCCAAAATCGCTCGGTGAACCGAGGATCACAGTCACTCGCGATCATCCGTGGGACTCCTTAGTATTTGATGACGTGCTTGACGAATAGTTTGGCTGCCTCCTCAGCAGGATAATCTTTTGTTACGGGCACAAACATCGTGTACTTAGAGAACTAGTTCACTACGATAACGAAGGTCCAACATCCTTCGAACTTGGATAAATTCACAATGAACTAGTTCACTACGACAACGAAGGTCATCTCTTTTTCTTGGATCGTGTAACGTCGCTCGATCTCATTCAACTTTCAAGACTCGAATGCCGCCGGGTGTCCCTCCTACATAAGAACACTACCTATCTTAAAATTGAAAGTGTCGGTCTCTACCTCTTATGGCTTAGCATGATTGGGTAGCACAAGCATTGGCTCCTTGGTTATGGCCCGCTTTAGTGAATCAAACGCTTCTTGGCATTGATCTGTCCACTCCCACGACCTTTCTTTCTTCAATATATCCGTGAATGGCACGATGATGCTTGAATATCCCCGAACAAAACGTCGATAGTAATTTGTAAGGCTGAGAAACGACCTTAGCTCAGTCACCTTGGTCGAGGGCTCTCACTCGACATTGGTACGGATCTTAGCCACGTCCATCTGTACTTGTCCATCCCTAACGAGATGCCCTAAGAACGGTACATCCCATTGGGCAAAGGCGCATTTCTCATGTTTAACGAACATGTCATTCTCACACAAGACCTGAAAGATTAGCCTCAAATGCTCGGTGTACTCCTCGAGCATCTGGCTATAGACAATAATGTCGTCAAGGTAAACCACAACAAACCGGTCAAGGAACGGAAGAAGTACCTTGTTCATTAAGGTGCAAAATGTGGTCGGCGCGTTGGTCAAGCCAAATAGCATGACGAGGAACTCATATGACTCGTATCGTGTTGCGCATGCGGTCTTCGCCTTGTCTCCTTGGGCAATCCGTACTTAGTAGTAATTCGACCAAAGAACAAGTTTGGTGAATCATCGGGCTTCCCCCAAGTTGATCGAATAAGTATGCAGTGAGGGGGATCGGATACTTGTTCTTTATGGCGAGCTTGTTTAACGCTTGGTAATCAATACTACGGAGGGACCTGTCATGCTTCTTTTGAAATAGGACCGAGGCGCCTAACAAAGCTTTGGATAGCTGAATATACCTCGCATCGAACAGCCCTTTGAGTTGCTTCTGTAATTTCTCCAACTCAGGTGGGGCCATGCGATAAGGTGCCATGGCCGGTGGTCGAGTATCGAGCACTAGCTCGATCCTATGATCTACCTCTCTTCGAGACGGTAACTTTTTTTGGCAGCTCAGGCGGCATCACTTCTTGGAACAAATCGAGGAACTGGGCCACCTCGGTTGGAACTTCACTCCCTTTGCCCTTGCCCTTATCATCCTTGATCTTTAAGGTAGCCAAGAAGGTCACTTCACCTTTTCTCGCTCCTTTTTTAAGTTACACAACCGAGAGGATCTTCCGATCGCGTCCAGACTGGCCATGGATCGAGACTACGCATTGACATCGCCTGTCCAGAATACATATGCAATCCACAAAAGGCAATACGCCTGCGTTTGTACAATCAAGAAATCCCAAACCCATCATAAGATTGTAATCGTCAAGGGGGATTACCTTAATGTCTTCCTTGCTGGTTTATGGACCAAGATGAAGCTCCCCATCCCCAGTCACATCGCTAGTCAGGACCCCTTTGGAGTTCACCATTTTGAGCCAACCGGCTTGTCCTTTCTCAACCCGAAGATTTAACTTCTTCGCAGCCTCTTACGATATGAAGAGGTCGGACGCATCGGTATTCACGAGCGTACTCATTATGGTACTCTCGATCTTCACATCCACGAATATCATTCCTTTGGACTCCTTGGCCTTCTTGGCTTTAATGGAACTAAAGATTTAGAATGAACCCAACCACGCCTCCTTTCGCGGCTCATCTTCTTTGCATAGGGCCATCGGCTTGCCTCTCTTAGGACACTCCTGAGCCATATGTGGCCCATCACAAACGAAGCACTTGAAGATACATACCTTTCGTTGTCCCCAACCGCTCGACTCCGGTTCGACCCTAGGTGGTGCTAATGTTGGCTTGCCTCCATTCGGGCATTTGTATTTCTCTCAGTTTCCCCCACCATTGGCCCTATCCCTTGGACAAAAGTCGAGCTTGGTTGTGAATGAGGCTTTAGATTCCTCTAGGGACTCTGCCACGGAAGTGACGATTGTGAGATCTCTCACATTGCATTATTTGAACCCTTGTTTGGCCTACGACTTAAGGCCACTCATGAACTGGTGGTACGCCTCTGTGTCATTCATTAATGGGATCTGGAGTAGCAACTCCGAGAATAGCTTCTCATACTCATGGACGGTGCCTTTTTGTTCAAGGTGCTTAAGCTCATCGCAACCTTCCTCCTCTGCATAGGCGGGATAATAGTTCCATCGAAATTCCTCGATGAACGAGCCCAAGTTATGATAGGGTCGCCACTCCTATCGTCTGACTTGCGACGCCACCACAACAAATTATTATCAGCTAAATACATCATTGATGTGTTTATCTGGGTCATGTCATTGTTCATCCCCATGGCCTGGAAGTACTGCACCATGCACCACAAGAAGTTGTCCATGTCTTTAGCCACCCGCGAGCCTTTGAACTCTCTCAGCTTGGGTGCATCCATATGTGGATGCATGGTGTCACCCCTTTTATACGTGCTGCTTCTACCTCTGTGAGCTTCACCTTGAGCTCGGTGATCTCAGCACGCATGGCCACCATCACGGCCTCTCAAGTCTCATCCTGCTACTATAGCAGCTTATGGGTCATAGCCCCCAACACCTCGTTACGGAGCTCTCCCATGTCGGTTTTGAGCTGTTGCACTTCGGCTAAGAGCTCCTCCCTTCTAGCGTCTACTCTTTCGACGGTTTATTGTAAGTCAGCGACCATCCCTTGGACGTCCATGACGGTTCCCTTTAAAGCCATCATTTGGCGTTCTAGGTCACCCATTGGATCCCTCGAGCTGGAGGCAGCACGACTCCTCCTGATTTGGATGCCGACTCTCTCGATCGCCCTTCCAAGATCCTTGTGGTCCTTACCTTAGATATTCGCGGCACTAAAACATGGGTTAACTATCGCACTAGGAACGACGGCTTTGATACCACTTGTCACGGGTCAGTCAATTAACAACGATCTCACACCTGTGTGGCCTTAGGATCACTCTCAAGTCAACCTTGCACACATACATATTCGATTCACAAGAACGGAGGGAAAGTAGCGTAATTATATTTCTTACAAATGAGCATGTACAAATAAAGGGGAAGGATTCCATTTATTTACAAGTGTAGGTCTAATCTCATCTGTTTTTTTTTTTTGGTAAAGGGTCTAATCTCATCTGTTAATCCCCTCATGATCCAACGGTGGTATTTAAATCAATATAATCATTACATAGCTATACAAAAAGTTCCAGAGGCCTTAAGAGTGTGGGAGAGCTCAAGGGACATTTGCCAAGGGAAATTACAAGATCGTTTGTCAAAGGGAACTGAAGGATCGCGGATAGTGCTCACGCTAGTCACAAATGGGCCACGTCCCGTGCATGGATGGGCCACGTCCCATTTACAGACGGGCCATATCTTGTTCACGGACGAGTTTGGAGCCCTTCGCTCCCTTGGGCTAGGTCACATGCAATGTGCAAAATCAAAAGTTAATCACATCAATTTTAATAGAGATATATTTTTTGCTCTATGTAAATTTCATATTAATTTCGTGTATACTATTTGACTCTGCTACTTACGCGATTAATTAAAAATAATAATATATACGCTCTCTTTTTTCCATTATAGCAATAACTACTTACAAGAAATTAAATATCATGATAGTAGTTATATTAATATACTATGTATTTATTACTCTACTAATAGTAACTTGAAATACTGTTAATTAATTATTTTCTAATTACGAATAACGAGGACAATAATATTAGTTGTATTAATATTCTCTACAACTTAATGTTTTATCATAAATTTTAGTTTAACAATTTGACGTATTCATAATCATAAAAACTTATTAGTTATATTAATATTTTGTCACGCCCCGAACTGAGATCATGGTATTTGGTCTTAGCCCGGTCATGATTTCCTTTGTTCCAGGGGATTTGCGTCACGATGTCCCATTATGATTTACTTTGGTTAAGTGCAAGCAGAAGCTATTATACTTAACTGTGCAATAGCAACAACAAGAACGATGACGACGACGATGACGACAATAACAATATGAGCTAGGAAGCATGTTCTTCAAGCACGCATTAATTTACATGATAGCTACTGATTTTACAAGCCGTCTTTCCCTACAGGCCTTCTTGTTTATTTATTTATATCTAGATGGCATCCAGTCTTTCTCATACTATTCACTTGGCCGGGGTAGCCCTGGCTTCTCTACTGCGGCTTCCTTCACAAAACCAAAAAGTTACTTCTTTCTCGAGCTTGGTCAACTAGCTATGGTACTCCCGCATTCCCATTAGGTGCATCATCACTGGCGGCCTCGAGTGGTCCATCAAAATCGGAAAGGGGTCCGAGTATATCTCTATCAAACCATACAAACCATGCTTCATATTTGTGAGGGACTAAGTCATTTGCATCTTTTTGAACCCAAACCGTGGTATGTGATTTCGGACTCTACATTGACTATATCGATCACTGAAACATGCATTTCTATTGGGAGACCATGGCGAACGGGAGGTGGCAAAGCCATACCTACAAGGTTGAAAGTAATAAAGAGTGAGTCACATAACTCAGTAAGTAAATTCACTATATTTTGACTAAGAGGTAGCCTCGCTATTGAATAAGAGAATAACCGTTACTGTTTTGCTTGTCGATGTTAGATCAATAGAAAAATGCTTCTTACCTTACCTATGCATTGTACATGTCATGCGTTGTAAATACACATTGCATGCAAAGATCAACACATGGGATTCATTATTTTGTAACCGAAATCCGTCGATTCTTTTGGTATTTACTGGGCATCTGAACTCCATCGGGCATCGCCTTGTAATCTATCGAAAGCGACATTATCTCAAAATCCATTGATGACGGTATCGCCCCGAATCCATCGATGGTGGCAACGTCCCAAAATCCATCGGCGACAGCTTTAGTCCCTCATGTGATCATACAACAAGCATCAAACAATCCGCTTTAGTCCCTCCGGCATCCAGCTCTCACCACCGACTGTCGGGGTCGTTGCTGAGCCCGCAACAATCTACAATGCCGGAATCGACGAATTGGTGTAATTGCAAGCACCTAGTGTACAAAGGCATGCAAATGTAGAGCTGAGGGAAGTGGATGTCACGAATCCACAAGCCAAGAAAGAACCCAGGCGAGATCTGGCTCAGCAGCTTCTCCACCACCGAGATGGCGGCATGTGCCCACGATGCCACTGCCCTCGCCATCAAGGGCAACTCCTCCATCCTCAACTTCCTCGAACTAGCCCCTTCCTCCCCCGTGCCGCATCCTCCTCCCGCGATGATGTCAAGGTTGCCTCTATGACCAACTTCTCCGCCTCCGCCAACGCCGTCACACCATCACCTTTGGATGCATTGTCACCACCTATCTCTGCACCGAGGACGATGTCATCTTGCTCCTTGTCTTTGTTTTCATCGTCATGCACCAACAATATATCAGCACTAAAAAGAGTTGGGGGAGATACTGGGGAAGATAGTGGAGCTATCTCAACTAGGAGCCATCTGCGAGTGCGAGCTGATGATGAGTGATGTGATGAACAACTTGGTTTACTCAGACCTGGACACGTGAGCAGATCCTTCCAGCGATCGGATGAACAGCATGGAGAGTGGTATTTGCAGCAGTTTTTAGCCTTTGTGCAGTAGTATTAATGCTTCATGATGCAGAAAGCAAGCAAGAAAGGGGATTATCATCACTTGCCCTCCTTTTAATAGTATTTTTTTTCAAAGTCATTTCGAAATTGCAAATGCTCTACATGCATAAACCCTAGAAAAACTCTTAACATAGTACAACAATGTAAGATATCCAATTTACAAAATATATATTTATGGCTTAAAGATTTCAAGAAATATATCATGTCTCCAGCATTTCATATTCATGGAGAGTATTACTATGCTATTTCCAGAATTCCACTTTCACGATTTTAAGAACGAGTATCTATTTGGAAGGTTCAACATGAGGATGAAATTAGTCCTAGAAGATTCTGTTGGCATGATCACCATATTTTATGTGTGCACACATATGCATTTCTCACCAACCATGACCTTTATTCATGCAACAACACTACTATTGTGACAGTAGTTAACCAATATTGCAGTTGTCTTCTCAAGGACCAACCCTTGACAAGATCGATTTCGAGTTATTGGGCAATTTATCAGGAGATCCATCTATTGTCCACACGAACAAAATCCTGCAAGGGAAAGGAGGCAAGGAATAGGAGTTCTTTCTGTGGTTTGATCCCACAAAGGACTTCCATTTGTACTCAAATGTGTGGAACCCTAAGAACATCATGCAAGATAGCATCTCTCCCTCGTACAAATCTTTTCTTCAATAGTTCTAACATTGCAAGGACACCATATGGTTCATATGTTTCTTGCTTGTACTATACTACCTAACCAACAATAATCAAATTTATTTAAGAAATTATGGTGGCACCCCAATAATGTCAAATTTCATTTGTTTCTTAAAAATGGCCAGATTTTTTGTGGTTGAAGTTCATATTAGGGTTTGCAACAACTAGGGATTGAAGGGAGTGTGATACCTGACCAACTGATCGATGAAGATGTACGTGACTATATGGAACGCTGAAGATTGGGCCATACAAGGCAGACAAGTGAAGACCAACTGGTCGAAGGCTTTGTTCACCACCTTTTACAGGGGCTATAATGCAAATGCCTGTGTCTGGCCGTCCTCGCCCTTGCATTGTCCCTCCAGCTCAGCAAGTCCGATACTGGGCAATGCGTGGCAAAAGTCCTTATCATCAAGGATGTACCATGATGATAAGGACCAAAAATAGATTCAAATTTACAAAACGAATTATAATGTACTAATTTTGAATATGAATGAAAGATAGAACACGATGGTTACACCTGGATCTGATAGTTAAAATTCATTTTAATATATGTGATAGGTTTACTTAATAATGTCTACAAAAGAATTTGATGGTAGCAAAAGTCATCAGATCAAGTACCTGGCAGATCAGCATTTGAGTTCCACTCTCTAGGAAAAGGATTCTTCTGGCCGGTTTGTTGACGGTGTAGATCGAGACCAATGTGGCACCGACATTGATGAGCCTTGTGATCACGGCGGACATGAGGGAGGCATCATTCTCGAACCCCAGGGTGTTGAACAAGACAGGGGTGTAGAACATGATCACATTGATCCCGGTTATCTGCTGGAAGAAGGAAATCGGTTTTGCCATGCTGAGGTGAGACCTGTACTTCCTCTGCAAGAGGTTCATCCAAGGGTGCTCCACTCACTTCGACTCCTCGCTCGCCGCCATTAGGTCGTCGAACTCCTCATCGATGTTCTCGACCCCATGGATCCTCTTCAACTCTGCCTTGGCTGCTTTATGCTCACCCCACTCGATCATCAAGTTTGGGGTGTCGGGAAGGACAAGGGACCGCGACGCCACCAAGGCTCAGGCGCCACCCCCAACCGCCCTTGATCTTGGTGAAGAAGAAGTTGAGGACATTGGCCACAAGGATTCCGACCGTGATGGATAACTGGAATCCAATGTTGAGAGCACCTCTATATTTGTAAGGAACATCTTAGAGAGGTAGAGCGGCACGGACTGGAAATATATCCAAATTAGGAATTAACAAGTTAGACTAAATTAGTCATTCAAAAAGAATGACAAAAAAATGGATTGAAAATCATATTACCATTAGATATACATTCACTCAATACCTACTCATTTAATCTTTGATATTGCCTCATGAAACCTTTATTATTATGCCTATTTACAAGGTCTTCATATGAAACCTCCAATTGTCAACACCACATAAATAAGAATTTCTAAATCTTGACTTTACTATATTGAATATTTACATGGTCATAAAATTAGAAACATTGACATTCTCTGTAGCAGATTGAACAAAAATCCTCTAGCGGACACTACCCACATCTTAAACTTGCAAGAATGTCGAAGCGATGAAAAGGGCATAATGAAACATATGCAACACAACATAGGTATGCCACGTGATATAAGGATCAAAGAGTGAAAAAATCACCTGATTGGCAAATCCAATACCGAAACCGAGAAAGATGCGTCGGACGATGAGCATCCACACAACCTTAGTGAACTCGTTTAGGGGAGCATCGGCACATAAGAGAATCCCACCCAAGAACATGGACTGCTTCCTCCCCCACCTCCTTTGTCACGATTAAAGCAACCAACGATGATGAGAGCCACCAAGTAGAGCGACGAGGTGAACAGGGTTAAGGTCTCATTGTCGTAATGGCAATATTGATTCGTCACCTTCTCCCCTTGCCATTTCTTGTACACCGATTGGAAAAAACTCTTCAAGAACAATGGCATTGACGTAACCCCACCTGCGATCACAATAGGAAAACTAAATTTCAGTCTGGTTATTGGACAAAGGTAAAAAATAATCCTATGCATGGCAAAGAGAAAAGGGCGTGGAGAAACAGATAGAGATCATAGGCATGCTAGTTCTAATAGATTAATCGAAAACAACATGTGAAACCCATTCTTCTTGTTGAAGATACTGTTGCCCCGATTGATTGATCTCGATCTTGATATTGATCCTAATTGATGTTGATTGGTTCATTGATGGAAACTAGAATATTATATGCTAGAAAATTGATTTTTTCTTTTATTCTGTACATCCTTATTTTCTTTAATTAGTTTAACCCTATGTACTATAAATAGGGCTACAATTGTATAGTATTGTCATAAGAAAGCAATACACAATTTTCAATTCCCAATCACTTTCTATCCTCTGACATGGTATCAGAGCCACCCTTTCTCAACCTAGCTTCCGCATATTGATTCTTTTCTAGCTACAAAGCCTCTTCTTTCCTCTTCATTCTTTTTCACACACAACCTGTGAAGAACTTTTTGGTCAAAACACATTCACAAAGAAAGAAATAATGCCCAGAAATCAAGCTTTGAAATCAGGCAAAAGGACACTATAAGTGACATAACTTGTGTACGGAAATCACTTGGGTGCCATAACTTTTTTTCGGATCACTTTGATGCCAAGTCGGAGAAAAAACGATCACTTAAGTGTCATAAGTTTTTTTTGGATCATTTTAGTGCTAAAATTTTTGAAAAAAAATCACTTAAGTGCTAAATTTTTTTAAAAAAAGATCATTTAAGTGCTAAAATTTTTAAAAAATGATCACTTAAGTGCCAATCTTCGACGAGCCTCCGGCGAGCCACGTCAGCTTTAGAAATTAATAAAAAATATGCCACATTGGATTTCTGGCAAAAAATTGTGTACGGCACCGGAGTTGGTAATTTAGTGATCGTTTTTCAAAAATTTTAGCACTTAAGTGATTATTTTTCAAAAATTTTAGCACTAAAGTGATCCAAAAAAAACTTATGGCACCAAAGTGAGCGTCGTACATAAATTATGGTACTTGTAGTGTTCTTTTGCCTTGAAATCGTGAACGTCCGATGATTCAGAAGTTCTTTCCAACAATCAAGGTTCAAAATTTTACTCTCTGATCCACAACCAACTCTAGTGGACGAAAACCAAACCAAAGAAGAAGGCCAAGAATGGCCCAATGAGAGGCCCCCGGGCTCAATTCAGCCCAACAACAGGCTTCTTTAGCCCAATCCAAGACAATTTTTTGAGGGACCCTATGTTCATTGGATCCCCGTTCAAGTCCAACCTGCCAATAATGTTAAGGGCCATATGGAGAGTCAATGCAGAAAATAGTGGGCCAGCTATCGGGCCAGGAGGTGGCCCAACATTTGCCACTAAGCCCAACTAGGGATCCGAACTGGGTTGGTTCTACTCGAATGAAAACGGTTTGGGTCCGGGAACCTTCTCTTACTCGAGTTTTGGACCCGGTTTTCTCCCCTTCATAGGTACCTCCGATAGCCGACTAGAGCCGGGAGATCCCCTGTTCATGATCGCAGCTGATGGACCCAAGCTCCCTCTAATTTCATAGCAACTCTCAGGACCAAAGAACTACTCCACATGGTCTCAAGAGCTCCGACAGGCACTCATTACAATGGACAAAGAATATTGACAGCATCGTCCATGTTCCGGCCGACGAGCGACTTGTATGATACTGGAGGACCTGCAACTAGCTTGTCCGGACGTGGATTGGCAATTGCCTCACCTCGAAAGTTGCCGCCGGACATCCCTCGACTAAGGACGCTAAAAAATTTTGGGAAAATATCCAAGAAATGTATGGGAAACTCAATAGGGCTAAGATTTTCTTAATAATCCAAGCCCTATTTGATGTAAAGCAAGGAAATCAGTCTATTTCCATGGTTTTCAATTGGCTCTCAGCATTGTGGAATGAGTTAAAGATGGCCAAAGAAAAGTTACAACGGCCGGAGGAAACCCTAGCTCAATATTATGCAATCAAAGAGAGGGAGAAGGTTGCATGTTTCTTATTGATCCTAAATAAGATCTATTTACCTTTTCATAGCCAAATTCTAGCCATGGAACCAGTTTCTTCGCTTGGCCAAATCTATCAACTCGCAATGCAAGAGGAGTCGCAATAGCTAGCCTCATTGGAGTATGTCAAGGTTGAGGATTGAGTCATCCTCGTGGCCAAGGCAACATCGGACCAACGTTTGCTCATAGCAAGGTCCGGCCATGGTGTTTTCAGGAGCTCGAGGGACAAGGTTCACAAACCCTAAATCCAAAGGAAGAAGATGAAGGCCTGTGTTTATCTCAAATGGACGGACATGATTTAATTAGGCCATTCAATGGCTTAGGATGGTAGGATCAACGAACGACCATGATCTGACTGCAGGATCAAACGGCTCACATTACTCCGCACAATCAAACGGTTCGGGTTTCATTCCTCCAACACCCTAGATCAAATGTTTGACACCACGCCACATCAGCACCCGCGCAGAGGGGATCTAATGGCCAAAATTATTCTAACAAATCACAAAATTCCAACAAAGGGAAAGGTAAATTTTGTGTTTATTGCAAACGTACATATCATACCCGAGAAAATTATTGGAAATTGAATAGCCAGGAGATTGAGAAAAGAAAGAAAGAGATATTTCAGTCGTAGTAAATACCAAAGCCCACCAACCTGTCAATGGGGACTAATTCCAACAGATTATGAGAGCTATAAGCCCACTAGGGATACATGATAAAATGACCAACTATGGAGGTACTTCTCATTGCTTAAGCTCCATTTCAAATAAAGCATGGATTATTAATTCAAGTGCTCGTGATCACATAGTCTGCCATGAGCATTTCCTTTTTGATATTAAAAAATCATCTCCCCATACCTCAATGCATCTTCCTAATGGAGATGACACTACCGTCACCAAAATTGCGAACGCCCGACTCAATCCTTCCATCATTCTAAGAAATGTCTTACCCATTCCCAAATTTCAATTTAACCTCATCTTTGTCTCCAAACTTTCTGAAGACAATTCCTGTCGGGTTCATTTCAATTCTGACCTATGCTTCTTTCAGGCCCTTTCGACTGAGAAACTAATGGGCTTGGATAACAATCATGAGGGACTCTATTTTTGGACTACTCTTCCCAAAAATTTCAATATTGCACATTTTCCCTTAAATAAGGGCATCTTATGTAATGCCAACATTAATAAAAATACACTTTTATCTCATCAACGTTTAAGTCATAGTGCCTCTTTTCCTCACCTAAAGGGCAAAAGGATACCAGAAGTTGTGTGCGGAGATTACTTTGGTGCCATAACTTTTTTTTAGATCACTTTGGTGCCAAATTGGAGGAAAATAGATCACTTTAGTGATTCCGGCCAAAAAGTCGATATGGCATTTATATTTTAAAAATGGCCTGACTTGTACACATGAAAATTATGTGGCTTTTTTTTGTAATTTTTTTAATCGTTTTAATCTTTTTTTTCCTAAATGTTTTCTAGTCGCTAGTCCGGCAACCGACCGGAGGGGAGGGCCGGCGAGGCCGATCTCGCCGGCCTCTGGTGAAGCTCGCCCTGTCAGCCACCGGAGAGGGCAAGCCTCGCCGGCCCCTGGCTGGGCGAGGTTGCCTCCCCTGGTAAAGGCGAGGCCGACCTCGCCGTCACGACCCAGGCAACGGTGAGGTCGGCCTTGCCAGATCTGGCGAAGCTCGCCCCACCGACCACCGATAAGCTTCGCCAAATCTGGCAAGGCCGACCTCTCTGTCGCCTGGGTTGAGGTGATAGTGAGGTCGGCCTTGCCTTTGTCGAGCGAGGGGAGACCTTGCCATCGCGACCCAGGTGACAGCGAGGTCGACCTCACCCAACCAAGGGCCGACGAGGCTTGCCCTCACTGATGGCCGGTAGGGAGCTTCACCAGAGGCCGGCGAGGTCGGCCTCGCCGGCCCTCCCCTCTGGTCGGTTGCCGGTCGTCGGATCGGCGATCGGGAAAAAGTTAGGAAAAAAAAGATTAAAAAATTCGAAAAAAAAAAGCCACATAATTTTCACGTGTATAAGTCAGACCATTTTTTTAATATAAATAAATATAATATGAATTTTATTTTTCTAACAAAGTACACGTCAATGGACTAAACAGCATCGTTTTTTATTTTTAATGCTAACTGGACCTCTCCGGCGAGCCATGTCAGCGTCACATAGGATTTCCAACAAGCCATGTCAGCATTGGCATTAAAGTGACCGTTTTTCAAAAAAGTTGGCATCAAAGTGATCCGAAAAAAAGTTATGGCACCAAAGTGATCTCCGTACACAACTTATGGCACTTCCGGTGTCCTTTTGCCCACCCAAAGTGTCATATCTGTCCTCTAGCTAAACAATCACGCTTGCCTTTTCCACAAAGCACTTCATGTGCCAATACAGCTTTTTCTTTCTTGCATATGGACATTTAAGGGCCATATCACACTCCACTTCGTGATGAATCTCGTTTCTTTCTTACAATTGTGGATGATCATACAAGAATAACTTGGGTTTTTCTAATGCAAAGCCCAAGGTCTTTTGCATCTTCGAAACTTTTTCACCTTCATTCAAAATCAGTTTCATAAATCCATATAGCGAGTTCGCACTAATAATGCTAGAGAATTTTTCAATCATGAATGTTCGTCACTATTCATTGCTAATGGCATCCTTCATGAAAGCTCTTGCACATATACTCCTCAACAGAACGGTATTATTGAAAGGAAACATCGTCACCTCTTAGAAGTTGCCCGCACACTTAAATATCAACCTTCAATTCTGAAAATGTTATGGGGAGACTGTGTGGTCACAGCAACATACTTAATCAATTGAATGCCGTCTCAGGTCCTTAATGGAAGAACTCCCTTCGACTTGCATTTTGGAAAATGTCTAGACATTCGTCACCTTCGTGTCTTTGGTTGTTTATGTTATGTATCTACTGTGGGCCCTCAGAATAAATTAGATCCTTGTGCTCTTAAATGCATATTCATGGGATATTCTTCCGTTTAGAAAGGATATTTGGTTTATGACCCATCTACCGGGCGTTTCTTTGTCAATAAAGATGTTATCTTCTATGAAGATATTTTTCCTTTCCCGGACAAGTTATCTTCTCATCAATAGACTAATACAGCTACTAATTACTGCTCATTTTCTATCGAAGATTTTTCCTTGTCTCCTCAACCGGTGACAATTCCTTATATATCATCCCCATTTGCATCTCCAGCTTCTGAAATGATGTAGTATCATCATCGGGTGCACACAATACGGCTTCTAATATTTTACAGGATGTCACGATTTCTCAATCACCTACCTCTTCAAGTGATATCTCTCCTGAGTCACATGGAATTATTCCATCCACCACACCAGCTCCTCGACGTTCCAATCATACTACACGACCATCCACATGGACAATGGATTATATTTGTCCTACCTTGGATTTATCTAATACACAATATCCTATTTCTTCATACGTTAGCTTTGTTTCGCTTTCACCTGAACACGTGTTGCATTAGTAGAATATTTGAAGGACAAGAACCATCTTCATATGATGAGGCTCCAAAAGACCCTCGTTGGTAGCAAGCAATGGCGGATGAATTACGAGCCCTAATGGAAAATAAAACTTGGGATATCATTCATACACCCTCTTGTCGGAAATCTATTGGCTGCAAGTGGGTCTATAAGATCAAGTATAAGGCTAATGGCTCCATTGAACGCTATAAGGCAAGACTAGTGGCAAAAGGGTTTACATAGCAAGAAAGTTTTGATTATACATAAACTTTTTTCTCCAGTAGCGAAGGGAATCACCGTTCGTACCTTCTTTTCTATTGCCGCTCTCCATGATTGGCCCCTTCATTTAATGGATGTTTATAATGCATTTCTTCATGGGGATCTAGAAGAAAAAATCTACATTGACCTTTCAGCAGATTTACACAGACAGGGGGTGAATAGAGTATGTCATTTCCGTAAATTCCTATACGGACTCAAACAAGCTTCTCGTCAATGATATGCCAAGTTCACCACCGCACTTACGGCTACAAAATTCCGACAATCCAAACATGACTATGCCTTATTCACATGGAGTCAAGGTACATCATCAATTTACTTGCTTATATACGTTGATGATATACTTATTATGAGAAATGATGAAAATGCTATCAAGAAATTTAAAGAGTATCTACACTCTGCATTTCACATCAAAGATTTGATACCTCCCAAATACTTTCTTGGAATAGAAATTGAGCGATCGGATAAGGGAATCAGCCTCAGTCAACACAAATTTATACTAGAAATCATATAAGAAGAATGACTATCAAGATCCAAGCTAGCTATTATTCCAATTAAACAAAATGTCAAGTTAACGACAGCTGAGTATGACAAGGGATTATCACCCCTGAATGACGACCCTTTTCTCAGGGTTCCTTCTTCTTATCAGAGACTTGTCGGGAAACTCATAAATCTAACCATGACTAGACTCGACATATGCTATGCCATGTAGATTCTTAGTCAATTCATGCAGAATTCGAAGCAGTCCCATATGAATGCTACACTAAAAGTTGTGAAGTACTTGAAGGGATGTCCAGGTTTAGGAATATTGCTCTCTCAGGACAACAACATGGAGATGACAGTGTATAGTAATACAGATTATGCTACTTGCCCTATGAGTAGAAAATCTATCATAGGATTATGTGTCAAATTGGGCAACTTGTTACTCTCTTAGAAAACAAAGAAATAGTCGACTGTTTCCTTGTCATCTACCGTAGCAGAATATCAGGCAATGGCCAAGACTAGCTGTGAGGGAGTTTGGATAAGAGGATTACTCCAAGATCTTGGCATGTGGGTAAAGGAACCAACCATGTTATTTTGTGATAATGATGCTGCACTTAAACTTGCAGTAAACCGGTTTTTCACGAAAGAACAAAACATATTGAAGTTGATTGTCATATCATCATAGACAAAATTCAAGATGGAGTAAGCAAAACAAGAGGGATAAAAACGATGGAACAGCCCGCGGACATAATCACTAAGCCCCTATGTCAGAGGCCACATGCGTATCTATTAAGCAAGCTGGGCATCCTTGATGAGTATAGACCGCTAGCTTGAAGGGAAGTGTTAAAGATACTGTTACCCCAATTGATTAATCTCGATCCTAATAATGATCCTAATTGATATTGATTAGTTCATTGATGGAAACTAGAATTTTTTTTTTTTTGGTAAAGAGGAAACTAGAATATTGTATGCTAGGAAATTGATTTTTTCTTTTATTCCGTACATCCTTGTTTTCTTTAATTAGTTTAACCCTATGTACTATAAATAAGGCTACAATTGTACAATATTGTCATAAGAAAGCAATACACAATTTTCAATTCCCAATCGCTTTCTGTCCTTTGACACTTCTTACCGAAGATCCAGATGTTGTAGCCGAAGATCAAACCGCCCATCGCCCCGGCCATGCATGTTCCAGCACATACCGCATGAGCTCCCCCGGGTACTCCTGGCCAGCGGTACCAGAGACTACTCCTCCTACTGCAGGCATTCTCTTAACCCTAGCTCTTGTTCTTCTGTATTCACCAGCAAAGCAGAGGACGATCGTGAAGTGAGAATGAAGTTGCAAGAGACGCAATGTAGGGAAGAATAACGAAGGGGAGGATCGCAAAAGAGAGAGAGTACCATATAAAGGACTTTTAGGGAAGTGCTCCCATGCAGGAATCGGCAACTACCTTACACGATTCACTTTAGGATCAAGTTATCCAAAGGAATAATCTTTAATCGTAATCTAAATGGATTTGTCCATTTATTTACTTCTTGCTTTCCCTTTTTAGTCTCTTCTTTCAAGAAGAGGATAACACTCAATGTCAACTCATCCTTATTGTTTCTTATGTCTATGTATGTACAAAATTAAGATTAGTACTTCTTTTACGAAAAGAACCATGTCACCTTCTCAAGTGCTGTCGAGTTGAAATAAATGCGTAACTCCGTCCTTTCATAGACATGAAAAGAAAATACATTATTTATGTATATACTTTGTTTACTTTATGTAAAATTTATTTCACTTGAGCATTTTTCCATGCACGAATGATTTGGATTATGTGGCAAGATTTTAGATTATTCTCATTTGTTTTAGATGTCTTGGAAAATTTTGGTTTGGTGGGCTCGGAGAGAGACTCGTTGAGGATGATCCTCCTTACACGTGGCAATACATAACTAGCCCGTGTCAGCTTGATACGTGGTAGCCGATCTACCGTCGATTTCCTATGTTAAAGTTGCTACATTTCAGAATGGTGTTAACCAATCTTTTTTATCCTCTTGGAATAAATACCCATCAAGTCATTTATACATCTGCATTACAATACTTTTATTGACCTCGGTCGTAAACCGCTGATTGAATTCTCCAACAAGTGACTCGTCATTCATTACTTGTCACCTGGTTTCTGATCCACCAGAATGGCACTTGGCACTACTTTTTGGCTTTATTTTGCGAAATGCTAATACTTAGTCGAGATCCATTCGGGCTAATACTTCTAATTTCAGTCGAATCCATGAATATGGATCTCAATTTGGGTTTTAATGGGACTGAGTTAGCACTTAATAGTGTCTGAGTTATCAAAAGGAGTATCTTTAATCCTAATCCAAATGGATATGCGCTTTTATCTTCTTCTTGATTTCCCTTTTTAATCTGTTCTTATTTGGAATCTTTTAATATACACGTCAGGCTTAATAGGCAAGAAGGGAAACAGATGTGGAATTTATGTAGGAAATCTGGAGCGGTATGGATAAATACAAATAAATTTTTTAAATACTCGTTAAAGAAGGAACCTATTAATTGATTATGCCCGTAATGAATCTGTCTGCTTGTCTGCCGGAATAATTGATTATTATGTGTTCTAATAAATAAAAAAAAGAAAATGAGAGTCAAAGATTAGGTTAATCACTATAGGGTTTAGTTCACATTTTAATAATTTTTTTGGAGGAAATAAAAATATATATATGTAATCGGTCCGGTCTGATTGGTCTGGTTCTCCCTTGGAATCGGGAAATGACTGCCTAGACGCCGGTTCCACTTTCAGGAACCAAGAATCGGACCGACACTCTTGGGAACCGGACCTAATCAGTTGGTTCAATCTGGTCTAGGCAGTACTCGATTTGAGCGGTCCGTTTTGTACATTCTTACTTTGAAGATTGACAGAGACTTTTTATGAGATTATAATTGAGTATAATTTATTTTTGAAAATTGCCACTTTGTCAATATATGTACACAGATAATATTAGTACTTCCTTTGTGAAAAGAACCTTGTCATGTACTGAAACTTGTGGAGATGAAAATTCAATACCGTAAATGCATAATTTTGATATTTGATAGTTATGAAAATATATATATTACTTCTTTATACACTTTCTATAATTTATTTCGCTTGATTATTACTCTAGAACGAATGATTTGGGATAGGTAGCGGGATGCTAGATTATCATTGTTTGCTTGAGATGTTTCACAAAGTTTTGACTTTGAGGGCTCAGAGCAAGACACATTAGGGATGGTCCTCCTTACACGTGGCAATACATGATTAGCCAATGTCCTCTTGACACGTGGCAATACAATTTGCTTGTTGCTTTCACTATTTTTGTATTAAGGAAAAAAATTGCTAAGAATTGGACTTTAGTTGGGTTGGGTCGGGTTTGAATTGGATTGAGTGTAGGTTGCTAATATACTACTATATAAGCAATGGGTTAGTACACATAGGAACCACTTTCGCCCCACTCGAACCCGACCCGATTCATTCCACCCGTTTGACACCTATTTGTAATATAAAATCCCGGTTCTTCACGGTCTCTGCATTGCAATATGACATGACACAACATTTAAAAAAAAACTCCCAATTCATGAAAGTGCGAGAGAAAAAGCAGAGAAAATTTAAGCAAGAACAAGTTTACTAAAACGTAGAAAGGGAGCGAAGCTATAGAAAGTCGAAAAGCATATGTTCTTGGATTAACGAATGCCAAATTCCACTTGACATACTCTGCGTGCTTCTCTAAGGTCTTCAAATACCCAGAATTGGCAATTTTCTTCCTTCCACGGCCACAGCTTGTCAATGACCTCAATGCAGACGCAATAGAAATTCCACATACTACCCGTTTTGAAAAAATCTCTTCCTGTTCTGCGGGATCGAACTCGGCCACCAGTTCGGAAAACAAAGCAATTAATTGGCGTACTCAAATTCATATCATGATTTGTTGCATAAGATATATGTAAGATTTTTATTAGAGATCTGAAAGGAGCCGATTACTCGATCTTGATTTATGATTCCTAAATAACCAAAACTTCGTCACATAATTCGTATAAGAAAACTGAATAAAATCGTTAATAATCTATCAAACCTAACTCCCAGGAAATAGAGAAGGAGAGAACCATAAATCATCTGCAAAATTATATTTCCTTCTACAAAAAGGTGTAAAAATTTAAATAGAGAAACCACTTAATTGCAAGACCAAACGGTTCTATCTTCTACCTAAGTTTACCAAAACCACTAACTAGGAAAAACAGCAACACAAGAGCCATCTCCCCCTCTCTAGAAGAAGAAGCAAGGCTTATGAAAAGTGCTCGGTCATTGAGAAAACTGAGCAGATCTGTTTCTAAGACTGGGAGAGAACATGGAAGTAAAAGAATGAGCCAACGCCACCACGATTCGCATCTTCACTTGCCCTCTCTTCAGGATCGGACGGCTCGAAATCCTCCGCGACAGGCGTCCACCGTTGATTTTGCCGCTCCTTGAAACCGCCATCTCTCTTCTTCTTCTTGGTGCTTTGAAGGAGCTTTTCGCTTTGGAGGCTTAAGAGTAGAGATGTATTGAAATGCCTTAGTGAACATTTGGCCTTTACATGTGGTGACAGGTTCTTATATAGAGAACCAACGTTTCCATTGTGCCCTTTAAATTCATTATAATTGAAGCGAGGCCCTTTGCTTTTGGACTTGCCTATTTTGACATTTTTTTGCCTGGCTCACCAACCCTAACGTTGTCTTAATAAATCACCGCTAATTAAGAAAAAAGGTTTTTCTTAACAAATCCAAAATACTGATGATGTAACCAAGTATGCCATACTTTGATTAAGATTATTGGATTAAAATAGCGCACACTCACACTAGCAATGTTAAAATTAGGGCTAAGCACCGATTCAAGGCAATTAAAAAGGAGGGGTTATCTTAATAAATCCACCGAACTGCTTATGTAACCAAGTATGTCGTACTATGATTAAGGTTGTTGGATAAATAACACTCGGCACTAGCTTAAAGCTAGGGTGGGCATTGGTCCAGGTTATAAGAAAAGAGATTTATTTTAATAAATCCAAAAATTGCTTACGTAACCAAGTATGTCATACTATGAATAAGATTATTGGATTAAAAATTGCACACACTTGGCACTACCAATGCTAAAGCTAGGGTAAGCACCGGTTCAGGTTAATTAAAAAAAAGAGGGTTGTCTTAATAAATCCAAAAACTTGTTGGATAAAAAATAAGCTCGGTAATTAAGAAACCAAGTATGTCATACTATGATTAAGCTTGTTGGATAAGAAATAACACTCGGCACTAGCAATGTTAAATTTAGGGATGAGCACCGATCCAAGGTATAAAAAAAGAGGTTTATCTTAATAAATTTAAAAAACTGCTTAGGTAACCAAGTATGTTATACTATGATTCAGATTGTTGGATTAAAAATTACACACGCTCAACACTAGCTATGTTAAAGTTTGGGGTGAGCTTCAGACCAGGGTAATTAAAAAACATGTTTACTTCAATAAATCCAGAAATTGCTTACATAACCAAGTATGTTATACTATGATTCAGATTGTTGGATTAAAAATTACACACGCTCAACACTAGCTATGTTAAAGTTAGGGGTGAGCTTCAGACTAGGGTAATTAAAAAAGATGTTTATTTCAATAAATCCAGAAATTGCTTACCTAACCAAGTATGTTATACTATGATTAGGAATTTTACATTAAAAATAACACGCGCTTGGCACTAGCAATGTTAAAGGTAGGGTTGAGCAATAGTCGGGAATAAACCCTGGAACTAGACCAGACCGGTCCTACTCAACCGGTTCTTGTCTGATTCCTGTAGGAATCGGTGTGGTTTCTGACTCTAATTTTTTGGAACCAATTGATAATAGTCTGGTTCCCGATTCTTGATGCAAAATTGGACCGGATCAGAGAACTAAACCGAACCAATTAATACTTTGTTTTCTTGCTGTTGCCACTTCTACCTTTGGTTTCTCTCTCTCTCACTCCCTATTTTGCTTTACCCACTTCTTGACATTTGCTCGATGTGAATTTAACATTCGAAGCTCGTGAGCCTTTTGTAGGTCGACTGCTCAGCCGAACAAGAAGAATCGAAGACACTCAAGCTCCATTTCTCCGATTCGATCAAATACATAGGTTTTTAGGAGGCATTGTCATTGCGCAACTGAAGAGTCAAAGTCTCCGAGTAACACTTTCAAGGAATAAATATATGAAACCAAACAAACAAAAGAAAACCTACATGCGATTTTTAGTCATTTATTAAACACAACTCTCGATGTTTTCAATACACATTTTCCAACCGTACCTCTCCCGAGTTCCAATGACAGCACCTTTTTATAATCTGCCCAAATATCACATTTGTGTTCATGCGTATTAATCTTGAATATATTATGTAAAGTATTTGGTGATGGGACATGAAGTCTATTCAGAACTACATATAAATCATTGTTCGATAAAATTTAAATGGGTTATTGGTCCTGATAAGTGCTTCAAGAGCACGTGATTTATTAGTTATCCGAATATTTTGACCGTTTGAAAGAAATCGTGATATGGGCGTGGTCCCCAAGATGGCTCAACCGGGCTTATTTTAAAAAATGCAGGAGGCATTATGCTTTTCATTTTCGAATGTTAAGATCTAATATAAGATTCGAATATGTCTCGTATATTGTGCAAAGCATTATGTTATCCTAGGTCAAAGATGGCGCATCAAGTTCTGTCAAATCATAATCCTAATTAGCTGGCTTCCGTGTCTCAGATCTATCTTTAAGTGGGGTTTTATTAGATGGTGTAGATGTTTGACATTTGATGAGATGGCAAAGAAGATAACGAATCAAATTCCAAACAGGAGATAATTGTTCATTGAACCATCTTGCCTGGAACAGCTACAGCATTTGATTAAATGCATTTGCTATAGGGATTTAGTTGTGATTGATCGCGCTGTGGGGTTTCTTATAATGGAGAACTAGATTCGGATCCAACGAGGCCCTATAATTGCACCTAAATTGGCAAGATTTTTTGGGTTGAAGTTTGATCATAAATTATCCAGCATTTGATTATCGCTATAGTGATGTTGTATTTTCTGGGAAAAGTTCGGTATACACTACGTAACTGAACATATTGTTTTCAAGAAATTGCTCCTGCCAACCTATAATAAGGGATTGCCACTTTAAGAAAATATGTTGTGTAATGTTCGAGATATGACAGCGTATCCTATGCATAAGCTAATAAATAAATGAAAATTTCAAAGATCAAATAACAAGTATTAATTAGGATACATACAAGGTGAGTAATATTATAAGATGGTTACTTCACATTAACTGTGTAACCGACGCATAAAATGTTTTTCCCGAGGATAGAGTGCATGACAAGTACAGCATAACACTGCGCAATACATCCCCTTTTTGTATTCATTTAGAGAGCATACAATACATCTATAACTATACCAGACAGTCTCGCTCTTTTGTTTGCCTTATGTTGGTTCTACCAGCTGATCCCAACACCAAATACCCACAAGTACAGTTCGAACTCTTGACCCCTCACATCTCGAGGAGACTTGCAACAAATTAAGATTGGATTTAATCCGTCTCAATTATATTTCTAATAGAACACAATAGATTAAAAGAAAAGAGCAGATATCCATAAAAAAAATAAAAAGATAAGAAGAATCCGATCGAGTATCCACAAAATTGTTCACTCTACAAGATGCTTACAAAATCAAGAACCTCTTAATTACAACAGCAAACCCCAAAAAAAAAAAAACAGAACAGCAAACCGCTCCTCCTAAAGCTTCTGTCAAAAATTTCAAGAACATCTCTCTCTCTGAAAACCAGCACATCTAATTCTAAGATTGAGGGAGAAGATGGAAGCAAAGGACTGAGCCAAGCCCACCACAATCGCCACCTTCACTTGGCCTCGCCTCGGGATTTGGCGGCTCGAAACCCTCCGTGACAAACCTTTGACATTGATCTTGCCACTCCTCGAAATTGCCATCTCTCTCTTTCTTTCTTCTCTTCTTCTTCTTCTTCTTCTTCTTGGTGCTTAATCAATCCTCTGAACAGCGAAGCAAAAAGCTTTCAAACAGAAAGGCCGATGGAAAGTTTAAGAAGAGCGTAATATGTTAAAGCTATGAGGCTACACTTTGGCTAATTTGTGTAATGACTAAGTTATTAACTTGTTATATATAGAGAACATTTTCTCATATGCCCTTCAATTTCCTTATAATTAAAGTGAGGCCCTTCGCTTTTGGACTTTTCTACTTTGCAATATTTTATTAATTAATAGATTAAGCTCACGTTTCTCACTAATAATTAATTCAACATTAGATATTTCACTTTCCTCTTGTGTGGCGGCGCTCTACCATCATTGGATACCTTTTTTTTTAGCATAATTAGCTTAATTACTGGTACATATGATATATGCCTGAACTAATTAGTGATTTTTAGCATGATCAATTAGATAAGAAATTAAAATATACATTGTTTCAAGTTTAATCTGGAACATGATGTCATCGTACATTATATAAATTATTAGTGCAAGAAAAAATAATGTGCCATCCTCCTCATTTTATGCGTATTTTATCTTATGGTTCAAGCTGCGAAAACACTTTAAACATTTATAAGTCAAAAAAATTTCGCTATCTATCATCATCAAAATAGAGGATAGCACAATATTAATTAACAAAAACACTTTAAAAATATTTCTTTGTTTTTTTTTCAATTTAAGGGTTGTTCATTCTACGATGGCGGCACTTTTAAATCTGCCGAACACAGCTAATTTTTGCACATAAAATAATCTGAATTTATTACGTAAAGTATTGGGTGATGGGCCAGCAATCTGTTTCTCTCTTTGTATCTTTATTACTTTTATTCATTTGTTTATTTATATTTGCTTTTGTTCGATCAAAAGCCATCGGATATGCTACTTCGTCCTGTGATGGGCGTTCAAGAACACGTGGGTTTTTGTTTCGAAAGTTTTTGACCGGCCGACAGAAGTCACGATCAATATGGGGTCTCTCCAACAGGCAAAAGGGTCCGAACTATGATGATTTCACCCACCAATATCTTCTTAATTCTTTAATTTTTATATTCTGTTTTTACATTGAAAAAAACTCATAAATAATATTTTTTGGTCGAGTTAAAGCTGAACCAAACGTGAACACTGAATTTTTTTCTTCTTTTCTTTTCTTTGTTCAACGCGAGCAACGCCTTGAAAAATTTCATTTCTGACGTAAGATTGAAACATGTCTTATATCTTACGCAATTCATTCAAACATGGATGAACTTCTTTGTTCAATCCTATGTAGATGTCTTCCCCATGCCTTTTTCTGTCTTAAAGTAGGTTATTTTGTATGGTATTGACATTATTATGTAGCAGGTTTAATTGTAAGGAATTATATAAATTAATGTGCAATAGGGGACATTAAAAAAAATTCAAATTACTTGAGAATATGTGAATGTAACCCTCCATTCTAACATGATAATTGTGGAAAAGAATCTGCGTCATTCATTTCATACGATCCATGTACAACACTCCACTTGACCTAAGTAACATTGAATTAATCAAAGAATCTGAAGATCTTAAAGCTGTTGTTGTTCTCTTTCTTTATTAGTAAAGTAAAGGGCGGAATCATTCAATTAAGACTTATGAGGGAAAGGGACCGATTAATCGAACTTAGAAGATGGGCATGCTTTTACCTAAGATCGTATAAATTATTGGTGGTCATGAACATAGATTGGACAAGAAGGATAACATGTTCAATGGACCTTACGTGCAATGATTGATTGAATATATTTGATAGGGACATCCTTGCAGTTTTTGTCGGATTTTGTCTAGTGGAATATTAGATTTGGATCTGATTAGGTGTAATTTATATAGTAAGCCCTATAATTGCACCTGAATCTGTCATTTCTTTCGAATTCTTGTATGCCCAGGGAGCAAAAGGAGCGTGATTGATTTGTGCACGAAGGGAACCAGCTGGACCGTAGGAAGAAGAGACACGAAGAAGTTACGCAAATTAAGAATGTGAATACCGCCTTTCGCTCATCTTGGGCTCTCGTCTCAAGTGAACCATGAAATCATCATGTCTATTACGTAAATATTCACTTTGAGTCGGGACTATATAACATTATTCGTTAAAGGGATAAGTACATTTAAAATCCTAAAACTTATCACGAAAGTACAATTGAGTCCTAAAACTTTCAAAAAGTGCAAACAAGTCACAAAACTTATCACGAAAGTGCATTTGAGTCCTAAAACTTTAAAAAAATACAAACAAGTTCTAAAACTTATCACAAAAGTGCAAACAAGTCTTAAAACTTCTCAAATTGGTTCAATCAAGTCCTTCCATTGACTGTACTTTTTGAAAATTTTAGGACTTGTTTGCACTTTTGTGACAAGTTTTAGGACGTGTTTACACTTTCGTGATAAGTTTTAGAACTTGTTTACACTTTTTTAAAGTTTTAGGACTCAAGTGTACTTTCGTGATAAGTTTTAGGACTTGTTTGTACTTTTTAAAAGTTTTAGAATTCAATTGTACTTTTGTGATAAGTTTTAGGATTTCTAGTATACATGTCCCTTCATTAAATTAAAAAAGTTCAAAATTGGCACAACTCTATCTTCATAACCTTGTCATAGTATTGAAGGTCCTAATTTAACACTTTTGCATAATACTAGATGAACACATTTGTTCTCTCTCGTGAGTAATGCTACATTTACTAAGTCTGAATTGCAAAAGTCGGCATACTAAATGACGCGGCAAACTATAATTGGATGTTTAAATTGGTCCACTTGCTTAATTGTCCACTCACAGTCTATCACATAACTATATGTATCAACTTTATATACTGATCTTAATACATAGCATCGCTTTTATAATCTATGTAATATACTAGTGATTTACATGCGCAGTCAGCAAGCGCAATCAGAAGAGGAGCGAAATGAGTTACGGCAAATACATGGTAGATGTGCAATTTTCGTGGGCTTATGTGATTGGTCAACGAATGTGTTAGAGTTAAGGAGAACTTCCAGTTTGAATCATAACACGGCTCCTAATTAGAGGAAAGCTTACGATCATATAGGATACTTTGTTGATGAAGTCTTGTTCGGTGTACATGAATGTCAACAACTTTGTTGCTCAACCGGAGAAAAAGAGAAGGGAGAAAACCATATATCATCTGCAAAATTATATTTCCTTCCACAAAAAGGTGTACAAATTTAATAAGAAAAACCTCTTAATTACAAGACCAAACTGTTAGATCGTCTACCTAAGATTTCCAAAAACACTAACTAGGAAAAACAGCAACACAACATCCATCTCCCTCTCTCTAGAAGAAGAAGCAAAGCTTATGGAAAGTGCTCGGTCATTGAGAAAACTGAGCAGATCTGTTTCTAAGACTAGGAGAGAAGATGGAGGCAAAAGAACGAGCCAACCCCACCATGATCCCCATCTTCACTTGCCCTCTCTTCGGGATCGGACGGCTCGAAATCCTCCGCGACAGGCGTCCACCGTTGATTTTGCTGCTCCTTGATGCCGCCATCTCCCCTCTTCTTCTTCTTCTTGGTGCTTTGGAGAAGCTTTTGGGATTTGGAGGTTTTAGAAGAGTGATGTGTTGAAATGCTTTAGTGAACACTTGGCCTTTACATGTGGTGACAGGTTCTTATATAGAGAAGCACCTTCCCCACTATGCCCATCAACAATTGAAGTGAGGCCCTTTCCTTTTGGACTTGTCTATTTTGACGTTTTTTTACCTGGCTCGCCAACTCTCCTGTTGTCTTAATAAATCACTACTAATTAAAAAAAGCGTGATCTTAATAAATTCAAAAGCTGCTTACGTAACCAAGTATGTCATACTATGATTAAAATTGTTGGATTAAAAATAGCACACGCTCGACACTAGCAATGTTTAAGCTAGAAGTGAGCACCGGTCCAGGTAATTAAGAAAGAGGGTTATCTTAATAAATTCCAAAACTACTTACGTAACCAAGTATGTCATTCTATGATTAAGGTTCTTAGATAAAAAATAACATTCGGCACTAGCAATGTTGATGTTAGGAGTGAGCACCACTCCAAAATAGCAAAAAAGAGGTTTATCTTAATAAATTCAAAAACTGCTTACATAACCAAGTATGTCATACTTTGATTAAGTTTGTTGGATTTAAAAATAGCACGCACTCGGCATTAGCAATGTTAAAGTTAGGGGTGAGCACCGGTCCAAGATAATTAATAAAGAGGTTTATCTTAATAAATCCAAAAACTGCTTACGTAACCAAGTATCTCATACTATGATTAAGCATGTTGGACTAAAATAGCACACATTCGGCACTAGCAATGTTAAAGTTAGGGGTGAGCACTAGTCCAAGGCAATTAATAAAGAGGTTTATCTTAATAAATTTAAAAACTGTGTACGTAACCAAGTATGTCTGTTGACACCTAAATTTCGGCGCATCATTTAGTGTTAATTTGCATAGAAAATTAGGGATTAAATTTTAACCCCTAAACAAAAATATTTAAATTGCATAACATATAGTTTAGGTTCATTGCATTTTGCATCAGATTGGCGATGGCGAATGAGCTTAAAATTCATCGAACGAAACTCGGCTCGCTCAGAATGCAAGGGCCGGGAATTTCAAGTCAAACGGGCTCGGTCGTTTTAATTCGGGTTTAATTTGATATGTTGAGTTTAATTAATCAAAAGCCCAAGTTAATTCAGCCCATTAAACCTAAGCCCAAGCCTAAGCCCATTAGGACATAAAGCCCATCTAAATTGACCTAGATTAGTACTATATAAGCATAACATTAAGTCAGAAATAAGGGGGAGGACACAATTTTGAGAGATCAGAAAAATTCTAGAGAAAACACGTGAGAGGAGATCGACGCCGGAGCAGCCACGCCGGATGACCCCCTCCGCGTCAGTCGTGCCTGCCGCACGTTCGCCTGAAGCAGCTGCTCGCCGTCCCAAAGACTCCAACATCTTCATGCGTGAGATGGACTGAAGCGGCTGCCCGACGCCCACGACGCTGACGTCCTTGCTACGTTCTTCCTTGGACTGAAGATTCCCCATGCAAAAAACGTGAAGGGAAGAGAACGTGGGCAAAGACATCCTGCTGTGTCGAACTCCGCCTGGTGTCAACGTGGGTTGTTGTTCCTTCCCCGACGAAGACCGCTACTGCTTCTCTGATTTGCTGCTCACGCCGCTGACTTCCTCTCCTTCTTCACGTTTGCTAATCTTCACGTGTTGCTGCCCTCCTTGCTGTTTTCACCTTTTACTTTGCTGACCATTGACCATCCCTGCTGGTCCCGACGCTCCCCTTCGCAGCAACACCCCCATGCAGACGAATCCAAAGGAGAAGGAACGTTGAGCATTCCCCGAAGCAGCAGCACATACTTTCCAGAATCGCTCACTCCACAAAGCTTATTTGTGGAAACTCAAAATACGAAAGTTGTAGATCTACGAGTCCTTGATCTGTGGCTTTTGGAATCGGGTCAATCCGACGTGTATTGAGGAAGTTACGCCCATTTTTCCGGAATCGTGCAGTCCTGAAATTGCTGTTCCGAGACGGAAAGCCCACACCGGAGACGCCCGCCGTTCCCGCCGCTTAGTGCACTGTCCGAACAGCCGCGCCCGCCGTGCCGTCGCCGTTGTCACTTCCGGACAGCCTTGTCTCGTCGCCGTCGTGAGCCCCACCGGATTTGTCGTCATCTCGATCCCGTTGTCGTCGTCCCGATCCGCGAGTCCGATCCCGAACCGAATTCAAATTTGGAAGCTATCCAAATTAGGTAACGATATTATCCGTTGAATTTTCAGAAATATTTAATTTCCTAATTTGGGTATTTGAATATTTTGTGGATATTGCATGAATATTTGTTAGATATCTTAGGATAATGCCTGATATATCCGCAGTGTTTGGAAATATTCAAATTAGGAAAATTTCCTAATTTAAGCAACGTATCTGGACGACTATCCGACTTTAACCCTAAAGTCCGATACGCGGCGATACGGGAAATTATCATCCTATCTATAATCACTTAGATACGATGATAAATTTCATTAGCTTTCCAAATTTGAATAATCAATTATCCGTTAATATCTATAACCCTTTAGATATGACCGATAATTTGATTTTTGTGCCTAATCAGAGTTTGAAACGAATTTGGCGGATCGCGTGGTTGATTTGAATTGATTGCTATCCTTTTTTGTTTAAATTGCTTTCCTTTTCAAATAAAACAGAAAATTCAAAAAAAATATCATTTAGTTTAAATTAGAATTTTGCACGTCTAGGGTTTTTGAATATATCCCGAAGGATAAGATAAATATCTAATTTAAGTTAGGACTTAACGTGGCAAGTTTCCTAATTTAAATTAGGTATTATTTCAAATTCTAACGGATTATTCACGTTATTTTATAATTCCGAATTTTGCATAAAAAATCCCAAAAAAAAGAAATCATTCTAGGGTAGATCAAATCATCTTAGTTTGCATGTTAATTTAGGTATTTTTGAATTTCGAATTTTAAACAAAAAATACCAAAAATAGAAGTTATTAGGTTGCGTGTTATTTTAGGCATTTTCATTAATTCCGAATTTCATTTAATTCCGAATTTCCATAAAGAAAAATACCAAAAATACATCATTGCACGTCATTAGAATTAGGTCACGTCGTCGCGTGTCATATAGTTTGCATGTTAGGTTGCATTATTTCGTATGTCATATTTGCACGTCATTGCATATAGGTTAGATTGCATTAAATAAAGTGAAAATCCAAAAAAGAGAAATTGAGTGAATGCTTTGTTAATTAGAAATCATATTAGGATTGTCTGTATGATTTTTCGCTAACAATGCAGATGCTTGCTGGATCCCGGGTAAGCTGTTCTCCTAAACTAGCAATTTATTTAATGCTTTGATTTATGGGTGTTAAATTGGTGGTTTGCGCACCCGCATGAACACCTCACATGTTAGTAATTAGGTTAAAATGGATCCAAACTGCCTGCCAAAATGTTTTTGAAATGAAAAGGTACCGAAAGGGCGTTAGACTAGATCTAGCGTAATCAATTCCCCGGACTTAGAATCTCTGGTTCGTAGGAATAAAACATATCTCCCTATGTTTTATTTAGGTTTCTAATCAGCCTACCGTAAAATGATTAGTGGCGACTCCAAGCATGAAAATACTTGCACGTTAAGAACTTAACCCTAAGTTGCGAATTGGTAGGGCTTGGGAGGGCCCGAGTTAAGCTTAGTCTTAATAATCCATTAGCCCGAAAGAAATCGAAATCGAAAAATTTTTTAAGGGTCGCGACAGCTTGGCGACTCCACTGGGGACTTGAGTAAAACTCTTAGTGGACTTAGGCCAATTTTTCATTTCGAAAATAATTTTTGTTTGGCAGCGAGGATCCCAGGTATGTCCCTAACATTTTAAGGTGTTAAATGTTTTTGCAGTATGGGAGGTATAAGGGGAGGCGTGATTGTTAACCCTTGTTTTGCAGGGAGGTGGTTGAATGTATGGTTTAATTTATGCACGAAGCGCTGTTTGATATAAACTGTTGTGCATGCCTCACATTTTCACTACACCGCACACACTACCCGCTGCCGGACCTGGGCGGCATAGGTTTAGGATGGTACTGAGACAGTGGACACCCCGACCAAAACCATTTGGTACGGGTCGCCCTCCTCGGTCCCGAAATTTTCTTTCAAGGTGTCATTGAGTACCCACCACAGTTCTATTCCACTCAACCCGGGTCGGCTCTTTGACCAAGCCGGAGTCAGGGGAATCCTAGCCTAACCACCACCATGACTGGTTTAGCTCGGTAATCCTCTCGTCTCCATTTTGTAAGCCAGAGTCTAGGTAGAAATCGAACCTCACATTTCATGCGCATGTCTATGTGATTGCCATTTCCTACCCGGTGAAGTAAGTGTTCTGAACCTTTATCTTGCAATTTACTTACTTTTTCGTACATGTGGTCGGTCCATGATAGGTCTAGATCGATCGTGATTTTTGAAAGTAATAATTATTGAATTTCTTTTCAAATGAAAGAAAAAGGAAAAAATAAAGCTTTGAAAAAATTACTTTCAATTGCTATCATTATTTTCCCAGATCTGTCATAAGTCATTATTTACTAAGAAATTTGCCACCATTTTCACAAATACATGGAATAATGAAAAATGTCATGAAAAATGGGAATAAAAGAGACGATTGACTGAGTCATGGATCGATCATTTTAAGGACTCATACTTACCGTGCTCTATTTTGCAAATTAGGTGACTACGGATCATCCACGGTTATCGATCCGTCACTCGAGCCTTGCTAAGCGGCAACCTCGCCGAGTTCCTTCGTTATTGCTCCTCCGCCACCGTGAGCTTACCGTCCAGCATAAGCCGCAGCTCCATCCACCACTCGCCGTTCTCGCGGCTACTGCGGCTTCTCTACATAAACGCCGTCCTTGTCTTTGTTTCTCAGAGCCCTATACGTCGGCCAGCCAAGCCAAAACGTCCCTAGTTGTGAGCCACCACCATGAGGAAGTTGCTACTCAAGCTAAGTGATTATGAATCGTCGACCACCGACCGTTCTCGCTTGGCCATGAGAGAAAGTGCTCAGAGTGAAGTGTCGAACCGCCTCGCTGATATCTAGAAGGACCTGGAGCAAGCCTCTGTCACACTCTAACAACTCTCGAGGCAAACGGCACATCTGTCGAACTACTTGAAACAATTCACAATGACTCGTCCCTTTTCTCAAGGGCCAAGGGTGATGATTCAAACGAAGCCCTTCAGCACCGACTCGAGTGACAAAGCAGTCATACCTGGCAGTACCATTGAGTCCCCTGACCCTAAAGAGTTGAGCATCTTACGTCCAAAGTTTGTAAAGCACGAACAAGGCGATCGGGATCCACTCGTTCCAACATTGCGGCCTCAGCAAAGCAAAGCACGACTGCTCCCTGGATGTCAAGACAGCCCATCAAGACACCCGCCTCTAATCAACGATAAGGTGCTAGAAGACAATTCACTCTTCTCCCCAGGTCTCTATCCCAAGTATTGCCAATCCTTTGGGAAAAGGACTTACTTTCCACTGAGCCGAGGCGGCCTAATCCTGAACGATTCTCCAACTACGATCCGTCCAAAAAGTGTGACTATCACATGGGAGAAGTCGGTCACTCCATTGATGACTGCTATGTTCTGAAGCACAAGATTCAAGACCTCTTGCATACTGGGGCCCTCACATTCCGTGCTTCGTGGCTTTGCCAAGGCCGAGACGATCTTCTCATAGTTCCAAATATCCGGATCACGTTCCCGGGTCCTGCGAAGATGATGCACGAGGAGATGGAAGTGATCGACATGTTGGGGCAACCGAGTGGCAAGTTTGATTACTATGTGAAGTACTCGGCGCCCCCAAGCTTTTATTTGGATCCCCGCGATGTTGTCCCTGACGGATGGGGAGGTATAGACGATCCAACGTCTCTAAATATAGAAGACACCGATGATGCGATAGAGGGAATCACTACCCTGTTCGACGACGTCTTCATTGGAGCAGTCGAGAAAGGACCGTTAAAGGGAATGGGCACAGGCCCACAAGAGTAAAATCTTTACTTTTCCGCACATTCCCCTGCGTGGGAATTTTTATTGCTTTCTAGGATTTGCCCCGTTTCGGGTGCTGTTTTCATTTCCATTTCTAGGTTTTGATTGTTGCAATTTCCATTCAATAAATGTAATTCATTTTGAAATTATCAATGAAATTACAAGTTGTTTTCATTTTTTGAGGGCATGTTGAGGTACATCAAACCAGCCCGGTGATGATATCCAACCGATAAAAGAAAATATAGTCAAGGAGAATTTTGAGGCCTGGGCTTCTTCATGCTTCCTCGTGTTAAAACCATTTCAAAATGAATTTCAGAAAAAACAAAAAAAAATCAACAAACAAAAATTTACAAAAAAAAAATGCAATGTTTACCCTTGTTTGTCCTTCTGAATCCCCTACTTTATGTTTCAGGGGCAATCTTGTGACACGTGAGGGTATGGAACGGTCCAATCTGATGAATTATGCGCCGCTGAGCCTGATCCCAATGATGCCGGCAAACTTGATGATTCCTCAGATATTCAGCGCAATCTAGAGCATCATGAAAGACCTAAACTCCTAACGGTAGATCAAACTATCACCGTCAATCTGAGTGATTCCGGAGAATCCAAGGAGGTGAAAATAGGGGCAACCCTTCTTCAAGGTGAAACGAAACGCCTGATCCAGTTGCCGCATGAGTAGGTAAGTTTTTCAATCAAAAGGTGCATTAAAGGCACTTCGAGGTAAACGATCTAGTCCTAAGGAAGGTGCTGCCAGTCTTTCTTGTTCCTGGAGGTAAGTTTGCCCCAAACTATATCGGCTCTTATGTGGTTAGAAAGGCGCTTCCCGGAGGTGCCCTGATTCTCGCTGAAATGGACGATCGTGAGTTCTCCACTCCTGTTAATTCTGATGCTGTAAAGGTGTATTATCCTTGATAAAATCATTTTGCAGCAAAATTTTTTCAGTATCTGGTTTTATACCTCTGAATTACAAACATTTCGATGATGAATAAATGATTTCAATCAATTTCAAGCTAAAATGTTTGCATTGGCCTTAAATTCTGCATGGTTATTTTGTCAACTAGTATCATTGACTTCAAAGGGGAAATCTAATTAGACAATCTAATAACTCATGAAAAATGACTTGAACGTGTTGAATGAGTTACATTGGGACGATGAAAGGCAAGCCCTATCCTATACACTGTCCCATGCAAAAATCCCCAGTGAGTTGAGTAAAAAAAGTAAAAAAATCCCCAGTGAGTTGAGTGGAAAAATTCCATGTCTGCAAGGTAAAGAGTTCTCTCGCAAAAGGTACGGCGACCGAAATGACAAGAGGCATTTCATTTCTCTATTTCAAACACTACAGATTATCCATTGTTCAACCATTTTGAGCCTAAACAGTTGGAGAAATTCATTCAAATTACCCCTGTTAAGAACCACCCCACATCGGGGCAAACCGGAGGTAAATCAGTGTCATATGGTGAAAAATGAATAGAAATCATCTTGCTCTCACTTGCATCAATCTTCGAGTGTTGCTTTTTCAGATGAATTTATGCGAAGTTCAAGTGCCTTAGGATGACGAAGAGCATTTCTTTCTCTATCCTATACACATTTCATCCTTTGCTAAGCCCAATTGAGCCTGCAAATTCGTTTAATATAAACCCAGTTGGTGATCATCCCCCACACTGGGGCAAGGCAAAAGTCATCATTGTTCAAGCAACGTATCGGAAGTGTCGATGGAAGACAGGAAGCTTCTGAGTTCAGACAGTGAGCCAATCAATCAGATATAGTTGGCCAGTATTTACATTGTAAGCAATATGCCAAAAAAAAAAAACAGGGGCAAGAAAAAGCAGTGTGCCTGGTAAAAGCAAGGCCAATGCCCAATGAAAATGTCGGGATATGACATGTCAAAATCCCTAGTTGAGTAGTCTCAAAGGAACCAAGTGATGAACTCTCGAAGCTAATGGGACAATTACCGAGAAGAAAATCTCTGGCGAAGAAGAAGACCGGTGACAATGCCAAGATGATCACCAACCTATTCACCCAAATCATACACATTTTGAGCCTAATGATCCATTCATTTCTCAACCCATGAGCCTAGCCTACGTTACGTCCCTTGCAAAGTCTCTTCAGATTAGGGCACTTGAATTAACGTAGAGTTTCTGATGTTTACAAGCTTAGCTCGAAGAAGTGCGAGCAGGTCCATTTCTATCTCATTTTGCAGGGTTCTTGACTTGTAGACCCGGAGACAATTGCAGAGTATTTTCTTTCAATAGCCTCGACTCGAAGAGTCCCCTTTGCTCAACCATTGACCAAGCCCATGTTACAGTCCTGGTAAAGACCTTTTGGATTGGTAAGGTCGTACCGCTTGCGAGAGTACTCAGACCCTTGTTGACATGATAAAAGTGAAAATGAGTGATTCTCTATAAATCAGTCTTTTTGATAAGAATGAGAGAAAAGTCCTTTCGGATCGAAGGTCCCTCATTCGACATTTTCAAGATATCCGTTTGTGAGTTCGGATTGTCTTGTCATGATTTTTCCCCAACGGAGTTTGTAATGCCGATTTGACAAAACCATCGTGCATGAAAACCAGTTGAATTCATAGTGCATGTGTATATGTGTTCTTGATAGTGCAAATGCATATTACATGTTGCTTAATTTAAAACCGTGTCTAGCAGGTGACACACTCTCGAAAGTCGGAGATATCACCAGGTAAGTATATCTCTATCCCTTGGATGTCTTTGACTATCCAGGTATCCCTAACCTATTCGAGCAATCGTCCGGCCCCCATCTTTTGTTCGCCTAGCAGGATAGGCGCCATAACATCTTATTTTCATGTTCGTCAAGTGGAGTACGCGGCGGCATGGTGTTGCTAAGTGGAGTACGAAGCACACCCCAATTGATGTTGCTGAGTGGAGTACGAAGCACATCTTATTTTCATGTTCGCCAAGTGGAGTACGCGGCGGCATGGTGTTGCTAAGTGGAGTACGAAGCACACCCCAATTGATGTTGCTGAGTGCAGTACGAAGCACATCTTATTTTCATGTTCGCCAAGTGGAGTACGCGACGGCATGGTGTTGCCAAGTGGAGTACGCGGCATACCCCAATTGATGTTGCTGAGTGGAGTACGAAGCACATCCCATTTCATGTTCGTCAAGTGGAGTACGCGGCGGCATGGTGTTGCCAAGTGGAGTACGCGGCACACCCCAATCGATGTTGCTGAGTGGAGTACGAAGCACATCCCATTTCATGTTCGCCAAGTGGAGTACGCGGCGGCATGGTGTTGCCAAGTGGAGTACGCGGCACACCCCAATTGATGTTGCTGAGTGGAGTACGAAGCACATCCCATTCTATGTTTGCCAAGTGGAGTACGCGGCGGCATAACACCCCAGTCCTCTGTTCGTCTAGCAGGATAGACGACGTAACACCCCAATCTTTTGTTCGTCTAGCAGGATAGACGACGTAACACCCCAGTCTTTTGTTCGTCTAGCAGGATAGACGATGTAACACCCCAGTCTTTTGTTCGTCTAGCAGGATAGACGACGTAATATCCAATCTCATGTTCACCTAGCAGGATAGGTGGCATGATATCCCAGTCTTTTGTTCGTCTAGCAGGATAGACGACGTAACACCCCAGTCTTTTGTTCGTCTAGCAGGATAGACGACGTAACACCCCAGTCTTTTGTTCGTCTAGCAGGATAGACGATGTAACACCCCAGTCTTTTGTTCGTCTAGCAGGATAGACGACGTAATATCCAGTCTCATGTTCACCTAGCAGGATAGGTGGCACAATATCCCAGTCTTTTGTTCGTCTAGCAGGATAGACGATGTAACACCCCAGTATTTTGTTCGTCTAGTAGGATAGAAGACGTAACACCCCAGTCTCATTGTTCGTCTAGCAAGACAGACGGCATAATATCCAGTCTCATGTTCGTCTAGCAGGCTAGACGGCGTAACATCCAGTCCTTTGTTCGCCTAGCAGGATAGGCGGCGTAACATGCAGTCTTCTGTTCACCTAGCAGGATAGGTGGCATAATATCCAGTCTTTTGATCGCCTAGCAGGATAGGCGGTGTAATATCTAGTCCTCTGTTCACCTAGCAGGATAGGTGGCATAACATCCCGTTTCATGTTCGTCTAGCAGGATAGACGGCACAACTTCTCAATTGGTGTCGCTAAGTGGAGTACGAAGCACACCAGTCAATACATCCCATTCTTTCTTCATATCATGCGCTATTTCGCATTTGTAGGAAACTACAGGTAACAGATAGGCAATCCAGTACTTCGAAAACCTTACTTCCAGTTGACCAGAAGTTTGGAGATCGAGGGAATTGAAAGCATTATAAAGTATTCCGTCACTCGGATGCTTTTTATGCGATCCGTATGCAAGACTCTTTCACCGCTCCGCATGAAGTGAGAAGCCTTAGCATACGTTCCTTATTGCTTGCGTCTCATGCATCATTACTAAAAAAAAAAAAATTCATCATCATCATTCATCATTTTGCATAGTTTAAATTTAGGTCTCAGTCTTTGAGCGAAACCTCTACGAGCCTCCACTCAAAGAGGGGCAGCTGTTGACACCTAAATTTCGGCGCATCATTTAGTGTTAATTTGCATAGAAAATTAGGGATTAAATTTTAACCCCTAAACAAAAATATTTAAATTGCATAACATATAGTTTAGGTTCATTGCATTTTGCATCAGATTGGCGATGGCGAATGAGCTTAAAATTCATCGAACGAAACTCGGCTCGCTCAGAATGCAAGGGCCGGGAATTTCAAGTCAAACGAGCTCGGTCGTTTTAATTCGGGTTTAATTTGATATGTTGAGTTTAATTAATCAAAAGCCCAAGTTAATTCAGCCCATTAAACCTAAGCCCAAGCCTAAGCCCATTAGGACATAAAGCCCATCTAAATTGACCTAGATTAGTACTATATAAGCATAACATTAGGTCAGAAATAAGGGGGAGGACACAATTTTGAGAGATCAGAAAAATTCTAGAGAAAACACGTGAGAGGAGATCGACGCCAGAGCAGCCACGCCGGACGACCCCCTCCGCGTCAGTCGTGCCTGCCGCACGTCCGCCTGAAGCCGCTGCTCGCCATCCCAAAGACTCCAACATCTTCACGCGTGAGATGGACTGAAGCGGCTGCCCGACGCCCACGACGCTGACGTCCTTGCTACGTTCTTCCTTGGACTGAAGATTCCCCATGCAAAAAACGTGAAGGGAAGAGAACGTGGGCAAAGACATCCTGCTGTGTCGAACTCCGCCTGGTGTCAACGTGGGTTGTTGTTCCTTCCCCGACGAAGACCGCTACTGCTTCTCTGATTTGCTGCTCACGCCGCTGACTTCCTCTCCTTCTTCACGTTTGCTAATCTTCACGTGTTGCTGCCCTCCTTGCTGTTTTCACCTTTTACTTTGCTGACCATTGACCATCCCTGCTGGTCCCGACGCTCCCCTTCGCAGCAACACCCCCATGCAGACGAATCCAAAGGAGAAGGAACGTTGAGCATTCCCCGAAGCAGCAGCACATACTTTCCAGAATCGCTCACTCCACAGAGCTTATTTATGGAAACTCAAAATACGAAAGTTGTAGATCTATGAGTCCTTGATCCGTGGCTTTTGGAATCGGGTCAATCCGACGTGTATTGAGGAAGTTACGCCCATTTTTCCGGAATCATGCAGTCCTGAAATTGCTGTTCCGAGACGGAAAGCCCACACCGGAGACGCCCGCCGTTCCCGCCGCTCAGTGCACTGTCCGAATAGCCGCGCCCGCCGTGCCGTCGCCGTTGTCACTTCCGGACAGCCTTGTCTCGTCGCCGTCGTGAGCCCCACCGGATTTGTCGTCATCTCGATCCCGTTGTCGTCGTCCCGATCCGCGAGTCCGATCCCGAACCGAATTCAAATTTGGAAGCTATCCAAATTAGGTAACGATATTATCCGTTGAATTTTCAGAAATATTTAATTTCCTAATTTGGGTATTTGAATATTTTGTGGATATTGCATGAATATTTGTTAGATATCTTAGGATAATGCCTGATATATCCGCAGTGTTTGGAAATATTCAAATTAGGAAAATTTCCTAATTCAAGCAACGTATCTGGACGACTATCCGACTTTAACCCTAAAGTCCGATACGCGGCAATACGGGAAATTATCATCCTATCTATAATCACTTAGATACGATGATAAATTTCATTAGCTTTCCAAATTTGAATAATCAATTATCCGTTAATATCTATAACCCTTTAGATATGACCGATAATTTGATTTTTGTGCCTAATCAGAGTTTGAAACGAATTTGGCGGATCGCGTGGTTGATTTGAATTGATTGCTATCCTTTTTTGTTTAAATTGCTTTCCTTTTCAAATAAAATAGAAAATTCAAAAAAAATATCATTTAGTTTAAATTAGAATTTTGCACGTCTAGGGTTTTTGAATATATCCCGAAGGATAAGATAAATATCTAATTTAAGTTAGGACTTAACGTGGCAAGTTTCCTAATTTAAATTAGGTATTATTTCAAATTCTAACGGATTATTCACGTTATTTTATAATTCCGAATTTTGCATAAAAAATCCCAAAAAAAAAGAAATCATTCTAGGGTAGATCAAATCATCTTATTTTGCATGTTAATTTAGGTATTTTTGAATTTCGAATTTTAAACAAAAAATACCAAAAATAGAAGTTATTAGGTTGCATGTTATTTTAGGCATTTTCATTAATTCCGAATTTCATTTAATTCCGAATTTCCATAAAGAAAAATACCAAAAATACATCATTGCACGTCATTAGAATTAGGTCACGTCGTCGCGTGTCATATAGTTTGCATGTTAGGTTGCATTATTTCGTATGTCATATTTGCACGTCATTGCATATAGGTTAGATTGCATTAAATAAAGTGAAAATCCAAAAAAGAGAAATTGAGTGAATGCTTTGTTAATTATAAATCATATTAGGATTGTCTGTATGATTTTTCGCTAACAATGCAGATGCTTGCTGGATCCCGGGTAAGCTGTTCTCCTAAACTAGCAATTTATTTAATGCTTTGATTTATGGGTGTTAAATTGGTGGTTTGCGCACCCGCATGAACACCTCACATGTTAGTAATTAGGTTAAAATGGATCCAAACTGCCTGCCAAAATGTTTTTGAAATGAAAAGGTACCGAAAGGGCGTTAGACTAGATCTAGCGTAATCAAGTCCCCGGACTTAGAATCTCTGGTTCGTAGGAATAAAACATATCTCCCTATGTTTTATTTAGGTTTCTAATCAGCCTACCGTAAAATGATTAGTGGCGACTCCAAGCATGAAAATACTTGCACGTTAAGAACTTAACCCTAAGTTGCGAATTGGTAGGGCTTGGGAGGGCCCGAGTTAAGCTCAGTCTTAATAATCCATTAGCCCGAAAGAAATCGAAATTGACAATTTTTTTTAGGGTCGCGACAATGTCATACTATGATTAAGTATGTTGGATTACAATAGCACACATTTGGCACTAGCAATGTTAAAGCTAGGGTTGAGCACCGATATGGGGTAAACCTTGGAATCGAAACGGACCAACCCTACTCGATTGGTTCTAATCCGGTTTCTGTAGGAATCGGTTCAGTTTTCGGTTCTAAATTTTGGAACCGGCTATTATTAGTCCGTTTCCTAGTTCTGGAACTGGACCAGACTAGAGAATTAGACCGAGAAATCCTAATTCTCTCATTTTAGTTTTACCTTGAATCTTGTATTAATGTTGTTGCTGCGTCCGCCTCTAGTTTCTCTCTCACTCTCTACTCTACTTCGCCCACTTCTTCACATTTCCTAGGTGCAAATCCACCATTCGAAGCTCATGAGCCTCCTGTGAATCAATCACTTGGCCATATTAGAAGAATTGAAGATATTCAAGCTCCATTTTTCTAATTCCAACAGATACATAGGTTTTTTTAAAAGCATTTGCATTGTGCAACTGAAGAATCAAAGTCTCAAGCAACACTTTCAAGTAAAGATATGAAACAAAAAAAAAAACAATGAATTGACTAGTTTTCAGGTAAACCCCGTTACCATACCAAGCCAAAAGATCGGTTTCAGGGTTTATAGGATAGGTTCTTAGTTCCAAAAACTAGATATTGATCCCAGAAGAGTAGGTGCCGAGTTCTACATTGAGAATCTACTCACCTTGTAATTACTCATCCCTACTTAAAGCTATAAAGCTACGTTTTGGCTGATTTGGGAAATGACCAGGTTGTTAATTTGTTATATAGAGAACTTCGCTTTTGGGCTTTTCTACGTGACATTTTTTACCTCGTTTCCTTCTTATCTTAGCTTAACCTTTGTAAATCCAAAATGCTTACAAACCCCGTACGTAAATCCGATATTTCTTTTATTCGACCAAAAATGCAATATTTATTTTATGAATATATTAAGCTTAATGCTACTTCAGATATATCACCTTTTCCCCATGTTGCTCTACTACCATGCAATACCTCGTAAAGGCTAGTACGCAACTTTTTCTAGTATATTTCTTTCTTTTGAGCATAATTAGCTTAATTACTAGTACATATAATATATGCTTGAATTAGTTAGTGATTTTCTAGCATGATCGATTAGATGACAAATTTTATTTATATGTTGTATAAAGTTTATTCTTGAACACGATTGTTGTATCATCATACATTCTACAAATTTGTTGTGCAAGGCAAAATAATTCGTCATCCTTCTCAGTATCACTCGTGATTTACCTTATTGGCCTCACAAAACTTTCGAAACTCATAACTTTATGTTTGATCTACAACTCAAAGGAATTTGATTAGATTGTTTGAGCTGCGAACAACATTTTAAACTTCCATAGGTTCGAGTTTTTGCTGTATTAATCTTGACCAAAATAGAGGATAGAACAACATTAAATTAAAGGGTTATTACTAGGAAGAACCCCAAATTACTACATCTGTTAAAATTTATCAAAAACTAATTCCTTGACCACTAAAAATCTTAAACCGGTACACCTGTAACAAATATGGATAACATTCTACCAATTGTATTTAGATGTCTTCATGATGTCGTATTCTATCTTAAGTAGGTTTTATTTTAAGGTATTGAGATTATTATGTAGCTGATTTAATTATAATGAGTCCAATTAGGCAAATTCCTCGACTGATAAGGACTTAGATAAATTGATGTGGACTTCAAAAAAAATAAAATTGATTGAGATTATGTAAACGCAATCTCCATTCTAAGATGATAATTGTGGGAAGAGAATCAGCATCATTCTTCTTTTCACGAGATCCATGTGACACTACACTTAACCTAATTAATATTGAATTAATCAAAGAATTTGACGATCTAAAAGCGGTTGCTGTTCTCCTTCTTTATTAGTATAGTAAAGGGCAGAATCATTCAATTAAGAATTGTGAAGGAAAGGGAGGGGTTAATCTATTTAGAAATTAGACATGGTCTAACCCTAGATCATATAAATTATCGGTGGTTATGGACACTGATTGAACAAGAAGGAAAACATGTTCAATGAACCTTGTGTGGAATGCTTGGTTAAAGGTATTTTGCTAGGGACATCTGTGCAGTTGTGTTGGATTGTGTCCAGTGGAGAATCAGATTCGGACCTAATCAGTAATTCTAGAAGTTAGGCCCCATAATTGCACCTAAATCTGCAGAGTTTTCATAAGCATCATATTGTCAGCATAATCATAATTTTCCTCATTTAACACCAATTTTTCTTTAATTCGTGAATTTAAATGCCATGACTTCTACCATTATCTATGGAAGGTGTGCAGAAACAATTGAGAAACTTATTGAAGCTGCAAAACTAGGATACTTCCTTTAAAAATCTGAGAACTTGTGATATCATACACGATAGCAATTAGTGTGTGAAGCAGTTACTTATATGCTTAAATGATTGCAAGGGAAATGTAAAAGTGAGAATATTGATGCGATGCTAATACGAATATATATACTACTGTATTATTTGGTGATGCCAAATCTTCTTTTCTTTCGAATTCTCGTATGCCCAACGAGCAAAAAGAGCCTGATTGATTTGTGTACAAAGTGCACCAGCCGGACCGTGTTAAAAAGAAAGATGAAAAAGTTACGTAAATTAAGAATATGTTCGTGCCAATGTGAATGCCACCTTTGGCCCGTCCCTGGCTCTTTTCTCTGGCCAACCGTGTAGCTATCACATCCATCCTGAAAACTTTGGCTTTCAGTCTTGTCACAATCCAGAAGTTTTCAAGACACGATGGACCGAGCTCTAATCCAAGATAACCGAACAAACTTTAAAGCTTCTAAGGGTCTAGTGCTTTTTTAGTACTCTAAAATATTCTTAGGGCGATATGAATATTCTTGTAATTAATGCGGGTCATTGATAAATTGGGAGATGGAGTCTCAATCGTTAGATTAATGAAAGATTTACTGTTATAATTAGCGACGTACTTGTATGTATAGGGGGACTTCTCTTCTCATTTATATCATCTCACACGTAATAAACCTAAGAATTTCTCTTTATGAATTTCTCTTTCTAAGATCATATCAATTGGCCCGTGACACATGACTATATAGTATCGCTTGTTAAATTAAAAATTCGCAATTTACACAAATTCGTCATATTTACCTTGTCCTAGCATTAAAGGTCTTAATTATTACACTCGCACAATGCTAGATGGATCCATTTTGTATTTGTACAACCGTGGCACTACTGATTGTTCTCCTTCCGCACACCGTTTATTTTGCCTTATTGCCTACTCGTTTTCCTCTCTACAAGAAACGTTATATTTACTAAGTTTTGATTACAAAATGATATGACAAATTGTAATTGGGTGACGTTCGTCTAACCATTTGCTTAAATGTCCATTCACAATCTGCCAAATAATTATATATACCGGTTTTGTATACCGAATCTAATATGCCTAGCATTACTCTTGTAATAAGCATAATACAATAGTGATTTGCATACGTAGTGAACAAGAGAAAAAAAATGAAGAGTGAAATGAGTTTGGGTAAGGACATGGCCAGATGTGCAATTGTCCCATTTATTTTTCAGCTCTCCAAAACTAACACACCCAAGAAAGTCACTTAAGTGGGAATTTGGATATACACAAGTTTGTTTATGGACTTAACTGATTGGTCAATTAATGTATTGGAATTGAGAAAATTCAAGTTGGAATCATAACACAACTCCAAATAAGAGCAAAGCTTGAGATCATATCGGCTAATTTGTTGATGAGATCTTGTCCAATGTACATGAATGTTAACAATCTTGTTGCTCAAGAGAGAGAGCCATATATCATCTGCATAATTATATTTTCATCTGCAAAAAATTGTAAAAATTAAAGATAAACCTCTTAATTACAAGACCAAACCGTTCTTCCTAAGATTCCCAAAAACACTAACCAAGGAAAAAAAGCAACCCTACACCCATCTCTCTCTAGAAGAAGAAGAAAACTTATGGCGGGTGCTTGGTCACTGAGAAAGCTGACCACGTTTGTTCCTGAGATTAAGAGAGAAGATGGAAGCAAAAGAATGAGCCACCCCACCACAATCCCCACCTTCACTTGCCCTCCCTTCAGGATCGGACGGCTCGAAATCCTCTGCGATAGGCCTCCGCCTTTGATCTTGCCACTCCTTGAAATCACCATTTCGTCTTCTTCTTCTCGGTGCTTTGAAGAAGCTTTTGGATTTGGAGTTTGGAATGAGTGACGTGTCGAAAAGCTTTAGTGGACACTTAGCCTTTGATGGTTGTGACAGGTTGTTATATAAAGAGAGATTTAATCACAGAAAAGGAAAACATGTTCAATGAACCTTAGCTGGAATGCTAGAGTAAACATATTTGATGCGGACATCTTTGCAGTTGTGTCCGATTGTGTCTAGAGGAGAATAAGATTTGCATCTAAAATTTTAATATTTAAGTCCTATAATTACACATGAATCTAAAGTGTTTTCCTAAAGACAATGTTTTCCTCCATAATTCCCTTCAATTGATTTGTAATCCACTGTCCCTGACAAAATCGTATTACCAGCTAGGGGTCTATGGAATAAACTAATAATATTCAGAGACGTATATGCTATCCCACAACATGCTGCCCTTTTCTCGGCCTTACATGGGACTGCTTGTTATTCTCTAGAGACCATTAATTATATAATATAAGGCTCTCAGGCCTCAAACTTTCTAATCCACAAAGTGGCATGTAAAAAATAATTCTAAGCTTATGATGACATCAGACTTTGAAGAAGAGAAGAAAGTGTTTAGAAAGTCATAAAGAGTGTATATGAACTCGAGATTTTCTCAAATTCTAGTCTCATTCAATCTTTTTTGGAAAAGTTATCCTTATATGGACCGAGTCAAGGTTAATTCAGACTTTTGCTCCACACACTTCCATCTAAACGATGCGTTTTTAGGACCATAATACATCATACTGTAGTAAAGACAACCACACATGCATCTACAAGAAGCTTTTATAAGACAAAAGGACAATAATAAAAGTTTCTTGGCCGCCTTGACCAAATGCAATGACCACCTTGAGCAAATGCAATGACCCTCGTTACACATGGTACAATTATACAACTAACAGACTGACGGGTAGTTTAAAGCTGATTCTAATTGAAACGTTCATGCTGAGAGCGAAGGTTTGAATCATGGTCTCCATAATCTAAGCTAGAATCATCAGAAGTTCTTGGACTAGTGCAGCATAATTCCAGGTGTGCTCGACTCTTATTTGTGTCGGAATATCTTGCATATAACTTTCTAGAACAATAATGGTGCAGTCTTGAGACCAAATGGGAGGGTCGTCCACTGCAAATGCCGATTCAGGATGCAAAATCCCGATATGCATCTATCATCAGGATGACTACTGAATCGCCAAAAACCCAGCCTTTAACTCGAACTTAGAGTATATCTTGGCATCAGAAAGGCCGGATGATAAGGTCTTTTTGTGTGGCAAACGGAACTTGTCATCTGGAGAAAGCTGATTCAAAGGCTCGTAGTTGATGACCAGCCACTTCTTGCCCCTGGTTTGCTCAGCTTGCTTGTCGATATAAAAGGTTTTGCAAACCCACTAAGAATATATTGGTTCAATTAGTCCTTGTTGGACTACCTCTTCACATCCCTTTTCAGCAAGTTGTTCATGCTCAGATTCATGCCGGAATGGCTTGCATATACATACTTTTCTCCGGTTAAACTCATCTAGCTACCGTCGCCATCACTCCTCCGCCATACTTTCGTCGACTCCTCAACCCAAGAAAATACTTTAAGTGGAATTGGATCGTGTAGAGTCAAAACATTCTCGACTTTGTTCATGGGCTTAACTGATTGGTCATCCAATGTATTGGAGTTGAGAAGATTCGAGTTTGAATCATGACACAACTCCTAATTAGAGATCGTATTAGCCGATGTACATGAATGTTAACTGCTTTGTTGCTCAATGAGAGAGAGAAAGAGAGAGAATGTTAAATCATCTGCAAAATTATATTTCGTTCTGCAAAAATTTGTACAAGTTAAAAAAACAAAAACCACTTAATTACAAGACAAAATTGTTCTTACTAAGATTCCCAAAAACACTAACAGGGAAAAACAGCAACACAACACCCATCTCTCTCCCTCGTGCTTGGTCACTGAGAAAACTAAGCAGATCTGTTTCTAAGATTGAGAGAGAAGATGGAAGCAAAAGAATGAGCCAACCCCACCACGATCCCCACCTTCACTTGCCCTCTCTTCGGGATCGGACGGCTCGAAATCCTCCGCGGCAGGCCTCCACCGTTGATCTTGCCACTCCTTGAAATCGCCATCTCTTCTTCTTCTTCTTGGTGTTCAAAATCAATCCTCTGAAGATGAAACGAAAACTTTGAAGAAGCTTTTAGACTTGGGGTTTGAGAGGAGAGATGTGTTGAGAAGCTTTAGTGAACACTTGCCCTTCGTTTGTGGTGACTTGGGTGTTATATAGAGAGAAACTTTTATCAATATGCCCTTCGAGTTCGTTATAATTGAAATGAGGCCCTTTGCTTTTGGACTCGTCTATTTTGACGTTTCAGACCTCGCCCACCAACTCTCATGTTGTCTAAACAAATCACTAATAATAAACAAAGAGGATTATCTACAAATCCAAGAATTGCCAACGTAACCAAGTACGTAAATGTCACGCTATGATTAAGATTTTTTTAAACGTGAGATTGTTAAATTAAAAATAGCACACCACTTGGCACTAGCAATGTAACATTGGACATTTCATTTCCCTTGCGGCTACAATTGTGAGGTAAATGTTTTTGTCTTCCTGAGAAAGAGATGGTAAAAGTTAATAGGGGTTAACATCAATTTTGGTTCAACTTAGGAATTGGAGTGAACTGGATTGGATCAACCGGTCCAAGGCTGGTTTTACAAACCAATTCTAGAGAAAACTAGCTTTGAACCCAAATCCACGAACCTAGATCGGTGCTAGGCCAGTTCGCCCAATTCTTAGGTTGGAACTATCAATCCTACTCGAGAACTGGTCTAAACCGGTTCAACCGATTCAGAGTCCAAGTTAAACTGGTTTTGAAGCTTCTTCTAGGAAAAAATATATATATTTTTGCATCCAACAAAAATCAAACCATAGCTTTCAACGTGAATAAAAAATAACACGGCCACTTGACCAACATATGTTTTTTGTATGAGTTAGTTATAAGAATTTGACTTTTTTACACAAAACAAAAATCTGAGTAGGTTCCTAAATATTGGAATTGCAAATCACAAGGTTGGTGCCCATCTTTAGGCCGAGAACCAATCACCCTAAAAGTTTGTGGAATGATCAAACGAATTTTGATGAGTTTACATATAGATGATGTAATGAATAGAGTTAATAGCAATTCGACAAGTCACTGGAGCATGCTTTTGACAAGGTTCAGTAAGGATTTCTTATATTTATATTTTGATCAAGATGGATTTTAGTTCAAAGAAAAAGTAAAGAGGAGAGGGGTTATTCTGTCACATGACAAAAGTAAGTGGAGATAATGAAAGATGCCACCTTTGAAAGCATAATGGAATAATTCAGGTCTCTAATTAAGTCGTATTGTTCACGTGGGTGTTTTTGTTCATCGAGATAAAGTGCCACGACGTGGCTGGCGCACTTACAACTAACAGTCGTTCTTTGTGGTGTCAACTCTACTTCTGATGGCGACAAAAAAAAAATCCACTCCTGTTTTTATTTTTTTCGGTTTTTTATTTTCCGAAATTTTTATTGCCTCAGAAGTTAGTGCCCATATATCACGGGAAAGATAAAGTAGATATTCAGAATCTTTCATTTCAATTCATTGCAACCACTTTTCAATTGTTCAAAATTCTTCAATTTTTAAGTTTTGCTCGTTTAAATAACAATTTGGATAGCCGGAAATAGTGACATGGCACTACCTTGATAATGTAATCGCTACTGCATGGCTCTTTCGACAAGTAAGTGATAGATATAACTTAAATGAATGAATTTTGAAAATTAAAGAGTTAAAATGAGCGATCGAAAAGTTGTTATATTGAATTGAGCGTCATACGAAAAAATTGAATTTAGTGTGCTTTTCGAAAAAAAAATGACATATTAGTTACGTTACAAAGTGTTTGCATAGTTTTTACTATAGATAGCGTAAGTTTTATAGAAAAAGAGAGTTAAATCTAACTCAACTCACTAATATATAATGTTATTTTTCCGAATGTGTCCTCCACTTTTTTTTGGTCAAATTGAACTAGAGTGAAATCCTCCACTCCATTGTCATAACCCATTACATTTGCTTTGGTTATGCTAGAAATCAATCCGTAAGTTTAAGCACCAAATTCAGTAGCAAGCAATGTGAGATAAGTGTTTAGCACTAGCTCTAATAGGCAAATTGGACTGAAATTTAATTGGACGTACTCGAAATAAACCTAGAACATAGATGAGAAAACTTTAATTTGATACCATATTTGACAATCAAATCCAAAAGCTTAAACCACTTTCTCTCTCATACTAATTATAGGATTAACAACAGCATTAGGGAAAATTTCAAATGAGAATATGAAGTGGATCAATTTTATCAAGAGAGAGTGTAGAGTAGATGTTGTCTCAAAGAAAGACATGATGTGGTCAATTTAGTCTCAAATAAGGACCCGAACTCTCCGGTGGCTAAAATAGGTGCAATTTTGTTCCAAAAATTTCACATGTGACTTACGTAGCTTCTCCACCCAAAAGCCTCCTAAATTGAAGACTTCGTATACTGCAGTTACTTTCACTAAAAGACACGAGGCGCGCAATGTTGGATGAGTGTCGATTCTATCTTAATTTCAACGTCCGCTAACTTTCTTCGTTTCGATCGAGGTCAATTTCCCAAATAAGTGTAGTTAATCCTTTGTTCATCCAAGGGAGAGCGATTGCTGTTTGTTGAAACAACATATTGACAAGGTGTGGGCATATTGTGGAATACCACCGTAGGAGGAATGTTTTCTCTTTTTAGTGTTGCTTTGAATTGTTTGGTCGGATTTGTGGATGCATTCCGTCCTCTCTTTTGTGCGAATCAATGCATGTGAGTTGCATTTTCTAAGGGCGAGTGATATCCACCGTATATTTTCTAATTTGTTTCTCTGTTTTCGTGGTTCGTACGCGCCGGTCATGGTCCCCGTTTTGAAGATGGGAAGCAAATGAATGAGCCAAGCCCCCCACAATCGCCACCTTCACTTGGCCTCACCCCGGATCGGACGGCTTGAAATCCTTCGCCACAAACCTCCGCTGTTGATCTTGCCGCACCTTGAAACCTCCATCTCTCTCTTCTTGTTCTTCTTGGTGCTTAACTTCATCCTCTGAAGAACGAAGCTAAAAGCTTTAGAATAGAAAAGCCCGATGGAAAGTTTGAGAAGAGAGAGAGTGATATGTCAAAGCTATAAGGCTACACTTCAACACTAGTTGACTTGTCATATAGAGAACCACTTTTCTCAATATGCCCTTTAATTTCATCATAATTAAGGTGAGACCTTTTGGACTTTTCTATTTTGAAAGTTTTTACCTCGTTGCTATCTTATCTTATCTCAACCTTAGTAAATCCAAAGTGCTTACATAACCCACCATGCAAATGCGATGTTTTGTCTAATATTTATTAAGCTCACGTTTCTCACTAATAATTAATGCTACATTAGATATGTAACTTTCCCCTTGTGTTGGTCTACAATCATGCAATACCTTGTTTAGATTAGTACATAAGTTTCTAATAGATTTCTTTCTTTTGACATATTTAGCTTAATTACTGTTGCACACTATGTATGCTTGAATTGATTATATGAGAATTTCACTTATATGTCGTGTAAAGTTCGTTCTGGAACACAATTGTCATCAAACATTCTAAAAGTTTAGATAAAGCAACACTGAACAAACAAAAATACTTATACATAAAATTTATTTTATTTTTTAATTTAAAGAGCATATAAACTCTATTCCATTACGGCAGCACATTTAAATTTAATGAATGGAGTATATTATTTTACATAAAATAATCTAAATTTATCAGGTAAAGTATTGAGCGATGAGTAGAATCTCTTTGTCTCTCTGTAGTTTAATTACTTTTCTTTTAATCATTTATTACTTTATTTTTTTTTTCTTTTGTTCGATTATAATTTATCAGATGTGCTTCTTTGTTTTTGTTTCGAAAGTTTTGACCGGCTGATAGAAGTCGTGATGGACATGGGTCCCCAAGACGGTCCAAACTATATCCCGTGCACCATGATTTCACCCACCAATATTTTCTTAGTTCTTTATTGTTTTTGGTTGGCTGAACGCAAACCAAATATGAACACTGACTTTTTTTTTCTTTGGTCAAAGCGAACAATATCTTCAAAATGTTAATTCCAACGTAAGATAGAAACATGTCTTATGTCTTACCCAATTCAGTCAAATATGAGTCAACTTCTTTGACCAATATTATGTACATGTCTTCCCCATATCTTATTCTGTCTTAAGTAGCTTTCATTATACGGTAGTGACATTATTATGTAGCAATTTTAATTAGATGGTATTATATATATTGATGTGCAATAGGGGCATTAAAAAAATTCCCAAACTGATTGAGAATATGCGAATGTAACCTCCCTTCTTATACGATAATTGTGGGGAAAGAATCAACATCATTCTTCTTTTCACATGATCCATGTGACTCTCAACTTAATCTAGTTAATATTGTATTAATCTCAGAGTTGTTGCTGATCTCTTTCTTTACTATTAAAAGTAAGGAGCCGAATCATCAAGTAAAGATTATGTAGGAAAGGGACGGATTAATCTAATAAGAAATTAGACATGCTCTAGCCTCGATTATATGAATCATTGGTGGTTGTGGACACTGATTGAACAAGAAGCAAAACATGTTCAATGAACCTTCAGGTGGAATACTTGATTATATATATTTTAATAGGGACATTTTTGCAGTTGTGTCGGATTGTGTCCAGTGGAAAATCTGATTTATATCTAATCATGTGTAATTTTAAAATTTGGGCCCTGTAATAGCACCTAAATCTGCAAAGCTTCCCTAAAGGCTATGTATACAGTTTCCTTTGTCTATCTTCTCTCTAGCGAATCGTGTAGCTATCATGACTATACGGTATCACTCAAAATATAAAAAGTTCGAAATTAGCATAAATCGATCATCACAACCTGGCCATAGCATTGAAGTTCCTAATTAACAAATATACACAATGCTGGATGGACGCAATTCGTATTTGTAGAATCGTACCACCAGTGATGGTGCCCCTCCAACACACTCCTAGTTTCGCACATGCCATATTGTCTTATTCTTCGTGAGAAATGCTATGTTTACCAAGGTCAGATTACAAAATTGATATGATGAATGATATGGTAACCTGTAATTGAGTATTGAAATTGGTCCGCTTATTTAAATGTCCACGCACAGTCTGTCGCACGACTTTATATATCAATTTAATTTACCGACCTTAATATTAACTAACATTATTCTCTTGAGACTGTAATGAGTTTGGGCCAAGGCGATAGTCAGATGTGCAATTTTCCCATTATTTTTCACCTCTCCAGAAGCAATAAACCCAAGAAAGCCACTTAAATGGAATTTGGATCTTGTGGAGCTAACATTCAAAACTTTGGAGTTGAGATAAATTCTGAGTTTGAATCATAACACAACTACTCATTACAGCAAAGCTTGAGATCATGTGGCCTACTTCATTGACGAGATCTTGTCCAACGAACGTGAATGTTCACTAATTTGTTGCTCAACACAGAGAAGGAGCCATAAATCATCTGCACAATTATATTTCGTTCTGCAAAATTTTTACAAAAATTGAAAAGGAAAACCCCTTACTTACAAGACCAAAACCGTTCTTCCTAAGATTCCCAAAAACACGAACCAGGAAAGACAGCAACCCAACACCCATCTCTCTCTCGGACTGAGAAAGGAGAAGAAGGAAACTTATGGCGAGTGTTTGGTCACTGAGAAAACTGAAAAGAAATGTTTCTGAGATGGAAGGAGAAGATGGAAGCAAAAGAATGAGCCAACCCCACCACGATCCCCTTCTTCACTTGCCCTCTCTTCGGGATCGGACGGCTTGAGATCCTCCGTGCCAAGCCTCCACCGTTCATCTTGGCACTCCTTGAAATAGCCATCTCTCTTCTTCTTCTTGTTGGTGATTCGAAGAAGCTTTTGGACATGGAGTTTGAGAGGAGTGATGCGTCAAAAACCTTAGTGAAAACTTTACCTTTCCTTGTGGTGACGAACAGTTACATAGGGAATGACTTTTTCCAATATGCCCTTCGTATTCATTATAATTGAAGTTAGGCCCTTTGCTTTTGGGCTCGTCTACTTTGACATGTTTGACCTCGCCAACCAATTCTCACGTTATCTAAATAAATCACTAATTATAAAAATATATATATATAGATTAACCAAGAACGTAAATCTCACACTATGATCAAGATGATAGAAGTGAGATTGTTGGATTGAAAATATCACACACTTTGGCAATATATTATCGATTCATACTAACCTAATAAAGTTCAAATTAAATGCTTCCAGTTGGCCCTAATTAGACCGTACCCCTAAATTCATTCTTTTCCCGTTTTCTCAAGAGGAAATCCGAAAAAAGGGTCATGACACAATATAGGTTTTGTCTTCCCTGATGAAGTGACTGTCGCATTTTGTGGTATAAATTATATAATGAATAGAGTTCACAATATAGTAAATTTAATGATTGTATCGTTTTTATCGAAGTTCATACATACATAAATATATATGTATATACAAAAGATGGATATAAGTGAAGAAAAAGTAATGAGGAGAGGGGTGATTTTGTCACATGAATGTAAGTGAGTGGACATCATGAAAGATGCCGACCTTTGCAGCTTGCACGCATAATGGAATAATTCAGGTCTCTAATCAATTCATATTATTCAAGTGGGTGTTTAGCTTATCAGAAAACGGGCCATGACGTGGCAGGTGTCCCCACTCCCAACAATGCATTAGGAGTGATTACGCGTTTCATTCGACTCGGTATCATAACTTTTCGGCCAATCATTAAATTTTTTTATTTTCACATCTTGTTCGTTTAAGTTACTCCCAGCAATTTTCAAAAATAGCGAGTGGCATTATAAAAAAAATAAATTCGCTAGTGCGTGACTTTTTTGAATAATGCCGCGATAGCTTTTCCGACAAACAAGTCGCTAATATAATTTCAATGAACGACATTGGAATGTTAAGGGACTAAATGGGTGATCGAAAAGTTATGGTACTACTTTTTTTTCCCGTCAAATCATACTAGAGTAAAATTCCTCCACACGGTTGTCATAACCTGATGCTAGATAGTGTCAACATTACATTGCAGACGCTAGAAATCAATCTATAAGTTCAAGCTTCAAACCCAGTAATTAAGCGATGCAAGATGACACTTAAGCACTCTTTCTTAGGTGCAAACCGGAATGAAATCGTCTGAAAAAAATAAAAAAACGCGGGATTGAAGAAGGGAAAACCATGCATACTCAAAATAAACTTGGAATACAAATGAGGAATCCTGACTCTAATACATATTTGAAAGATCAAATCCGAAAGGTTAAACCAGTTTCTCTCCCTTGTAGTAATTAAGGGATTAACGCTGTTGGACGTTGGTTACTGTCTCTAGTAGTTGCGATGATCACCAATCACCGGTCTCCGTCATCGATAATAAATATTTCTTCAAGAATTCCAAAAGAATTTTGTCATCCAAATAATGGAAAGTTAACCTTATTTCAAAAACTAATACTACTTGGAATGAGAAATTATTTTGTATGGAACATCTAAAAGTATAAACAATTAATTGCATTGATATTCAATATTTGGTCCAAAAAACTTACATAACCACTATGTAAATGCGATACTTTTTAGATTGAGGTATTAAGCTAATTAATGCTACAATAGATATATAACTTTCCCCTCAAGTTGCTCTACTATGATGCGATACCTTGTAAGGGTTAGTAGGTAACTTTCTAGTAGATTTCTTTCATTTGACATAATTAGTTTAATTACCGGTTCATATGATATGTGCTCAAAGTAATTAGAGAATTTCCGATATGATTGATTAGATAAGAAATTCATTTTTCATATCATATAAAGTTTAATCTTGAACGTGATTGTCATGGCATCATATATTCTACAAATTAGACTGAACAACATTAAACAAATGAAAATACTTATAACGTAATATTTCTTTCATTTTGTGTAATTTAAGTAGCATAAACTTTATTTCTTACTTTAACAAAAAAAAAGTAGCGTAAACTTTATTCTGCGACCGCAATAGTTTGAAATCTGCATAATAAAGCAGATTTTTGTGCATAAATCAATCTGAATTTGTTAGTTAAACGATTAGGTGATGGGCCAAGAATCTCTTTCTCTCTTTGTGGCTTCATTACTTTTATTTATTTATTCATTTATTTATTTATTTTGCTTTTGTTAGATTAAAAGCTATCGGATATGCTTCTCTGTCTTGGCACGTGCGTTCAAGAACACGCGGGTTTTCGGTTGGAAAGTTTTGACCGGCTGACAGAAGTCATGATCGATATGGGGTCTCCAAGACGGACCAAACTATGATGATTTCACCCACCAATTTTTTTTCTTATTTCTTTAATATTTTTGTTCTGTTTTCACATTGAGGGAAACTCATAAATAATATCTTTTGGTTGGCTTAAAGCCAAACCAAATGTGAACGCTGGTTTTTTATTTATTTTTTATTTTTTTGTCTTCGGTTGAAGCGAACATTGTCTTTGAAAATGTTGATTCCAACTTAAGATTGAAAACACGTCTTCTTATGTCTTAGGCAATTCAGTCAAATATGAGTCATCTTCTTTGGTTCAATCTTATTGATATGTCTTCATCATGTCTTAATTCAGTCTTCAGTAGGTTTCACTATATGGTGACAACATTATTATAGCAGATTTAATTATGGTGGGCCCAATTAGGCAAATTCCTCGACAATAAATTATATAAATTCACGTACAACAAAGTTAGATAGTCCAACTCAAGGGCGTGTATATATATATGAAAAACATATAAAAACCGTAGATAAATGACAAAATTTGACTTTTATACCGTATTAGAAAGTAAACTCAAAAAATTATGAAGGGAGATCACATGTATATAAAAAAAATATAAACCTAAGTGATTTGTGATAATTTAGGGACGTTAAAAGAGTCTCAAATTGGACGGGATTATGTGTGAACGTAACCTCCATTCTAATATGATAATTATAGGAAAAGAATCAGCATCATTCTTCTTTTCACACGATTCATCTGACACTCCACTTAACTTAAGTTATATTGAATTAATTAAAGAATTTGAAGATCTCAAAGTTGTTGCCGTCCTTTTTCTTTATTAGAAAAGTAAAGGGCAGAATCATCAATTAAAAATTATGAAATAAGAAATTAGACATGGTCTAACCTAGAATATATAAATTATTGGTGGCTGTGAACACTGATTGAACAAGAAGGAAAGCATGTTCAATGAACCTTACGTGGAATGCTTGATTGAATACATTTGATAGGGACACCTTTGCAGTTTGTGTTGGATTGTGTCTAGTGGTAATTAGATGGACCTAATCAGGTGTAATTTTTGAAATTTGAGCCCTATAATTGCACCTAAATCTGCGGAGTTTCCCTAAAGGCATACTAATGTACCGATTTGTAATGTCAAATCATTCTTTCTACTTCTTGTATTCCCCATCGAGAAAAAAGAGCATGATTATTTTGTTACAAGGGGCAACAAGCTGCACCATGGGAAAAAGAGAGACCATATAGTTATGCAAAATTAAGAATGTTCTTGCGAATGCGAATGCAGCCTTAAGCCCGCCTCGATCTCTTTTCTCTAGCGAATCGGGATGCTATAAGAACGTTTGCTTTGAATCATAATTATACTGTATTACTCATCAAATAAAAATTTTTGAAATTGGCGTAAATCCATCATCAAAACCATGCCATAGCATTGAGGGTTATTCTTTCGAAACCTTGCCTTTGCATTGAAGGTCATAATTAAGTATCCTTACAATGCTAGATCAACTCATTCTGTATTTGTAGAATCGTACTACCAGCAATGGTGGACCTCGCTCACCCTTGATTCCACCGTATCGCCATTTTGTTTTTCTTTTTCTGCCTATGAGAAATGTTATGTTTTGACATGTTAAATGATATGCAAATTGCAATTGAGTGTTGAAATTGTCCCGCTTATTCATCCGCTCACGATCTGTCACGTAACTTTGTATGTACCTATCTCATACACCTATTGTCAGAGTGACATACGAGAGAAATAGACAAGAAGAGAACCATAAATCATGTGCAAAATTATATTTCATTCTACAAAAAGGGGTACAAAATGAAAAAGAAAAACCTCATAATTACAAGACCAAGCTGTCGTTTCCTAAGACTTCCAGAAAGACAAACAAAGAAACACAGCAACAACACACCGATCTTTTCTCTCTATCTCTCTGTCAGACTGAGAAAGAAGAAGCAAAAAACTCATGGCGAGTGCATCGTCACCAAGAAAACTGAGCCCGTCTGCTTCTGATATTGAGAGAGAAGATGGAAGCGAAAGAATGAGCCAGCCCCACCACAATCCCCACCTTCACTTGCCCTCTCTTCGGGATCGGACGGCTCGAACTCCTCTGTGACGTGCTTCCGCCGTTAATCTTGCCACTCCTCGAAATCGCCATCTCTTCTTCTTCCTCCTCCTCTTGGTGCTTCGAATCCTCGGGAGATGAAACGAAAGCTCTGAAGAAGCTCCTTCGGATTTGGAGTTTGAGAGGAGTTTATGTGTTGAAAAGCTGTAGTGGACACTTAGCCTTTCTTTGTGGTGACAGGTTGTTATATAGAAAACGAGTTTTTCCAATATGCCCTTCAAATTCATCATAATTGGAGTGACGCCCTTAGCTTTTGGACTCTACTTTAATAAATATTTCTCCAAAAATGCCAAAATCTCTCGTAATCCAAATAATAGAAAGTGAATCTTATTTCAAAGACCGATACTACCTGGAATGAGAATTTCTTTTCTATGGAACTAAACGAGGTCTAAAAGTATAAACTATTAATTATGTATATTCAATATTTGATCCACGAAGCTTACATTATCCACTACGTAAATGTGATACTTTTTAGATTAATATATTAAGCTAATTAATGCTACATTAGATATATGACTTTCTCCTTGAGTTGCTCTACTATGATGTGATATCTCGTAAAGGTTAGTACGTAACTTTCTAATAGATTTCTTTCTTTTGACATAATTAGTTTAATTACCGCTTCATATGATATGTGCTCGAATTAATTAGAGAATTTCTAGCATGATTGATTAAATAAGAGATTCATTTTTACGTTGTATAAAGTTTAATCTTGAACATGATTATCAAGTCATCTTATATTTTACAAATTAAATAGAATAACATTGAACAAATAAAAATACTTATAACTTGATATATTTTTTATTTTTTGCAATTTAAGGAGCGTAAACTTTATTTTGCAACGGCAGTACTTTTTTAATCTGCCCAATAAAGCAGGTTTTTGTACATAAAATAATCTGAATTTATTAGGTAAAGTATTGGGTGATAGATAGGCCAGGAATCTCTCTCTTTAGCTTTATTGCTTTTATTCATTCATTTGTTTATTTATTGCTTTTGCTCGATAAAAAATTATCAGAAATGATTTTTTGTCTTGCGATGTGCTTCAAGAACACGTGGGTTTTTGTTTGGAAAGTTTTTGACCGGCTGATAGAAGTCATGATCGATATGGGGTCTCCAAGACGGGCCAAACTATGATGATTTCACCCACTACAAAATTCTTTATTATTTAAATTTCGTATTCATGTTGAAGGAATTTCGAAAAAGGAATACTTTGGTTGGCTAAAAGCCAAACCAAATGTGAACACTGACTTTTATTATTTTTCTGTTCTTGGGTCGAAGCGAACAATGTCTCAAAAGAAATGTCTATTATAATGTAAGATTGAAACACGCCTTCTTATGCCTTACGCAATCCAGTCAAATATGAGTCAACTTCTTTGACTCATTCTCATTTAGATGTCTTCGTCATGTCTTATTCTATCTTATGCAAGTGTCATCATGTGGTGACAACATTATAATGTGGCACATTTAATTATGTTGAGGACGATTAGGCAAATTCTACGAGTGGTAAGGAATTATATATATTCATGCGCAACAGGATTAGAAAGTCTAGTTCTAGACTCTATATATACATACATATATATATATATATATATACACACACACACAAAATCAATCCAAAAACTTGAGCTAATCGATGAGGAAAACTCACATGTATATAAAAATATATATATAAATTCAACCAAAAAAAGTGTTGTAGGAAAAGAATCAGCATCATTCTTCTTTTCACATGATCCATGTGACACTCCACTTAACCTAATTAGCATTGAATTAATTAAAGAATCTGAAGATCTCAAAGTTGTTGCCGTTCTCTTTCTTTATTAGTGGAGTAAAGGACATAATCATCAATTAACATTATGAAATAAGAAATTAGACATGCTCTAAGCTAAATTGTATAAATTATTGGTGGCTGCGAACACTGGTTGAACAAAAAGGAAAACATGTTCGATGAACCTTAGATGGAATGCTTGATTGAATATATTTGATAGGGACACCTTTGCAGTTTGTGTCAGATTGTGTCTAGTGGGAATTAGATTCGGATCTAATCACGTGTAATTTTTGAAATTTGAGCCCTATAATTGCCCCTAAATCTGCAGGGTTTCCCTAGAGGCATACTAATGTATAAGCACATACTAATATATCAATCTGTAATGTCAAATCATTCTTTTGACTTCTTGTACGCCCCATCGAGAAAAAAGAGCATGATTGATTTGTGCACAAAGGCGCCAAGCTGGACCATGGGAAAAAAAGAGACGATGAAGTTTAGGTAAATTAAGAATGTTCATGCAAATGTGAATGCCGCTTTAGCCCATCCAGATCTCTTTTTTCTTGCGAATGGGATAGCTATCACATTTATTCTAAGGACGCTCGTTTTGATATATGATTATACAATATACTCATCAAACAAAAAGTTTGGAATTGGCACAAATCCATCGTCGAAACCTTGCCATAGCATTGAAGGTTATAATTAGCATCTCCTTACAATGCTAGATGGACTCATTTCGTATTCGTAGAATTGTACCATCTGCAACGGTGGCCCTTGCTCACCCTTGGTTCCCATCGTATTGACATTTAGTTTTCTTCCCGTTAACTAAATTTGACTTAAAAATTGATAAGCTAAATGACGTGAAAAATTGCAATTGAGGATTGAAATTGGCCCAATTATCTGTCGGCTCACGATTTGCCACATAATTTTGTACACCAATTTTATATAACGATCTTAATACACCTATCGTCAGTGTAACATACGAGAGACATAGAGAAGAAGAGAATCATAAATCATCTGCAAAATTATATTTCATTCTACAAAAAGGTGTACAAAATTAAAAAGAAAAACCTCTTAATTACAAGACCAAACCGTTGTTTCCTAAGATTTCCAGAAAGACAAACATAGAAACACAGCAACACAACACCCATCTCTTTCTCCCATTTTCTCTCTTTCTCTCGGACTGAGAAAGAAGAAGCAAAAAACTCATGGGGAGTGCAGCATGGTCACTGAGAAAACTGAGCACTTCTGTTTCTGAGATTGCGAGAGAAGATAGAAGCGAAAGAATGGGCCAAACCCACCACAATCCCCACCTTCACTTGCCCTCTCTTAGGGATCATACGGCTCGAACTCCTCCGTGACGCACCTCCACCGTTGATCTTGCTGCTCCTCAAAATCGCCATCTCTTCTTCTTCTTCTTCTTCTTCTGCTTCTTCTTCTTCGAATGAATCCTTTGGAGATGAAGCGAAAGCTCTGAAGAAGCTCTTGGGGATTTGGAGTTTGAGAGGAGTTTATGCGTTGAAAAGCTTGAGTGGACACTTAGCCTTTCTTTGTGGTGACAGATTGCTTTATAGAGAACGAGTTTTTCCAATATGCCCTTCAAATTCATCATAATTGGAGTGAGGCCCTTAGCTTCTAGACTTGTCTCCTTTGACCCTTTTTACCTCGCCCGCCAATGGTTTAATAAAATAGGGTTATCTTAATAAATCCCAAAACTCCTTGCGTAATCAAGTGCATAAATGTCACACTATGATTATATACACTATGGTTTTCTGCTTACATAACCAAGTACGTCAATGTCCTGCTACGATTAATTATCCTAAAGCTTCCGTCTTTCTCGAAAAAGCAATGGTAAAAGTCTCGGTACAACATTTAATGGGCATATTTTATAAATGATGTGATAAATAGAGTTAATCATACAACACATTCTTGGAGCATACGTTTATTGAGGTTTAGTTGGAATCTTTTATATGTATGCATATGTTCAAATTTTAATTGGCATGTGATCGAATTGTGTTAATAAGATTGGATTATAGTTAAGAGAAGATAACGAGGAGAGGGGTGATTTTGTCACGTGAATTTGACCCAGTGAAGATCGTGAATGATGCCACTTTTGCACGCATTATGGAACGATTCATGTCTCCAATGAATTCGTATGTATTCACGTGGGCGATTGTTCATCAGAGAAAGCGCCTTCGACAGGGCAGGTGCACCCCCTCCCGACAATGTATCGGAAGTGACTTATTGGCCTCATTCTACGTGGTGTCTTGTCTATTTGTCTTTATTCGTTCATCATCTTGTACCCCAACTTTTTGGCCCATCGTTTTAATTCCTTAATTTTCAAATTTCGTTCGTTTTAATTATTTCATCGTCTTGGATTGTCGAAAACAATTTCATATTAGCAGTACTTTTTAAATATGCCGAACAAAGCAGATTTTTATACATAAAATAATCTGAATTTATTAGGTAAAGTATTGGGTGACGGGCTAGGAATCTCTCTCTCTTTGGCTTTATTACTTTTATTCATTCATTCATTCATACATTTATTGCTTTTGTTCGATAAAATTTATCAGATATGCTTCTTTGTCTTGCGATGTGCTTCGAGAACAATTGAGTTTTTGTTTCGAAAGTTTTGGACCAGTTGATAGAAGTCATAATCGATATGGGGTCTCCAAGACGGACCAAACTATGATGATTTCATCCCACTACAAAATTCTTTATTATTTAAATTTCGTGTTTGTGTTGAGGGAATTTCGAAAAAGAATAATTTGGTTGGCTAAAAGCCAAACCAAATGTGAACACTGACTTTTTTCTTTTCTTTTTTTCTATTTTACTATTCTTGGGTCGAGATGAACGATGTCTTAAAAAGATTGAAACATGTCTTCTTATGTATTACGCAATCCAGTCAAATATGAGTCAACTTCTTTGATTCATTCTCATTTAGATGTCTTCATCATGTCTTATTCTGTCTTACGTAGGTTTCATCATGTGATGACAACATTATCATGTGGCACATTTAATTATGTTAAGCGCGCGCGCACATAATTAGATAAATGATATGATATCTCATTTACAAAATCAACCCAAAAACTTAAACTAATTAATGAGAAAAAAATCATATTTAGATAAAAATATATATATAAATTCAACAAAGAAGAGTTGTGGAATATTACAGGGGCACTAAAAAAATTCTCAAATTGTATGAGATTATGTGAACGCAACACTCCATTCTAATATGATAATTGTAGGAAAAGAATCAGCATCATTCCTCTTTTCACATGATCCACGTGACACTCCACTTAACCTAATTAACATTGAATTAATTAAAGAATCTGAAGATCTCAAAGTTGTTGCCGTTCTCTTTCTTTATTAGTAAAGTAAAGGGCATAATCATCAATTAACATTATGAAATAAGAAATTAGACGTGCTCTAAGCTAAATTGTATAGATTATTGGTGGCTGCGAACACTGATTGAACAAAAAGGAAAACAGGTTCGATGAACCTTAGATGCAATGCTTGATCGAATATATATTTGATAGACACGCCTTTGCAGTTTGTGTCGGATTGTGTCTAGTGTGAATTAGATCTGGATCAAATCACGTGTGATTTTTGAAATCTGACCCCTATAATTGCCCCTAAATCTGCAGGGTTCCCCTCAAGGTATACTAATATATCAGCACATACTAATGTATCAATTTGTAATGTCAAATCATTTCTTTCGACTTCTTGTACGCCCCATCGAGAAAAACAGAGCATGATTGATTTGTGCACAAAGGCACCAAGCTGGACCATGGGAAAAGGAGAGCTGATGAAGTTTAGGTAAATTAAGAATGCTCTTGCAAATGTGAATGCCGCCTTTAGCCCATCCAGATCTCTTTTTTTCTAGCGAATGGGATAGCTATCACATTTATTTTAAGGATGGTCGTTTTGAGTTATGATTATACAATATACTCATCAAATAAAAAGTTCGGAATTGGCACAAATCCATCGTCGAAACCTTGCCATAGCATTGAAGGTCATAATTAGCATCTCCTTACAATGCTAGATGGACTCATTTCGTATTCGTAGAATGGTACCACCAGCAATGGTGGCCCTTGCTCACCCTTGGTTCCCATCGGATTGCCATTTAGTTTTCTTGCTGTTAACTAAATTTGACTTAAAAATTGATAAGCTAAATGACGTGAAAAACTGCAATTGAGGATTGAAATTGGCCCAATTATCCGTCGGTTCACGATTTGCCACGTAATTTTGTATACCAATTTTATATAACGATCTTAATACACATATCGTCAGTGTAACATACGAGAGAAATAGAGAAGAAGAGAATCATAAATCATCTGCAAAATTATATTTCATTCTTCAAAAAGGTGTACAAAATTAAAAAGAAAAACCTCTTAATTACAAGACCAAACCGTTGTTTCCTAAGATTTCCAGAAAGACAAACATAGAAACACAGCAACACAACACCCATCTCTTTCTCCCTCTTTCTCTCGGACTGAGAAAGAAGAAGCAAAAAACTCATGGGGAGTGCAGCATGGTCACTGAGAAAACTGAGCACGTCTATTTCTGAGATTGAGAGAGAAGATGGAAGCGAAAGAATGGGCCAACCCCACCACAATCCTCACCTTCACTTGCCCTCTCTTCGGGATCAGACGGCTCGAACTCCTCCGTGACGCACCTCCACCGTTGATCTTGCTGCTCCTCAGAATCGCCATTTCTTCTTCTTCTTCTTCTTCTCGGTGCTTCGAATGAATCCTCTGGAGATGAAACGAAAGCTCTGAAGAAGCTCTTGGTGATTTGGAGTTCGAGAGGAGTTTAGGCGTTGAAACCTTTCTTTGTGGTGACAGATTGCTTTATAGAGAACGAGTTTTTCCAATATGCCCTTCAAATTCATCATAATTGGAGTGAGGCCCTTAGCTTCTAGGCTTGTCCCCTTTGACGCTTTTTACCTCGCCCGCCAATGGTTTAAAACAATAGGGTTATCTTAATAAATCCCAAAACTCCTTACGTAATCAAGTGCGTAAATGTCACACTATGCTCATACACACTATGGTTTTCTGCTTACATAACCAAGTACATCAATGTCCCGCTACGATTAATTATCCTAAAATTTCCGTGTTCCCCAAAAAAGCGACGGTAAAAGTTTTGGTACAACATTTAATGGTCATGTTTTATAAATGATGTAATAAATAGAGTTAGTCATATAACAAATTCTTGGACCATATTTTTATCAAGGTTGAGTCGGCTGGATTTTATATGTATGCATATGTTCAAATTTTGATTACCGTGCGATGAAATTGTGTTAATAAGATTGGATGGTAGTTAAAAAGAAGACAACGAAGAGGGGTGATTTTGTCACGTGAATTTGATTAAGTGGAGATCGTGAATAATGCCACTTTTGCACGCATTATGGAACGATTCATGTCTCAAATGAATTCGTATTTATTCACGTGGGCGACTGTTCCTTGGATAAAGAACCTTGAAGGGGCAGGTGCACCCCCTCCTGACAAGGCATCGGAAGTGACTCATTTGCCTCATTCTACGTGGTGTCTCGTCTATTTGTCTTATTTGTTTTTTCTTCTTTTTGTCAAGTTCAGTACCACTCGCTTAAATTTCTTCATTTTCAAAATTTTAGTTATTCCATCGACTTGGATTGTTGAAAACGGTAGCTTGACATTTTCTTAATGATGAAATCCTTACCCACGTGGCTTCTGTAAACAATGTCACGCCCGTTTTTACGGCGAGCAAATGATTGGTATAACTTAAATAAACTTACATGAGCGATTGAAAGCTATAGCACAAAATTACGTGTTGTGCGAAAATTTTGAAATTTTTAGTATGCTTTCTCAACGATGACTAATTAGTTTCCTTCAATATGAAGCATTTGCATTATGTTACTTGCATGGAAGCTACGTTGTCTAATTAGCAATTGTAATCACCAATCTCATACGGTTCAATGCGTAATTAAATTCCTTGGAAGCGAGGCCCATGTCTACATAAATCATGTTTTCGTGGATAAATCAAGATATGGATTTCGATTCCTCGTGAATTATATTACCTAGCTATAATAGTATTGAGATTTTATTTCCATATTTCTATAACCACAAAATTATCAAAATCCCAACTCCACAACGGACGAGTGTCGGTCACTATCACCACCGCTAGTCATTGGTCACGATGTCTAGTAGCTGCGATGATCGCCAACCACAGCCGTTGTAGGTGAGAAATATTTTCCAAAAATGCCAAACTTTCTTCTCATCCAAATAATAGAAAATGAAACTTAATTCAATGACCTGTACTCCTTGAAATGAGAATCCCTTTGAGGGGTTTTTTTTTTACGGAACCAGAAAGAGGCCTAAAAATGTAAAATATTCTTCATATGAATATTAATTCAATACTTGGTCCAACAACATTTGCTGGGTCTACTGCTTGGGATGTATTCCATGCAGTACAAGATTGCATGTAAAGTCAAGATTGAAATGAATGGCACATTGACCCGAAACCGTACTTTTGTTCTATTAATTTGCCACAGAAAACAAAATCGTGGAAATGTTGACAAAGTCGTTATTTCCAAGATATTCGAATTTTTCGATTCAATTAATGACCAGGTAAAATGTATGTAATACTCGAATTTTCGGTTCAAATTGGAAGCATTCCAACTAATCGAGTAAAATGTCATTGGCTAATAGGATGATTCAGAGCCAATAAGCATGCGAACCTGCTGGCAAAAGAGATTGAAGGGTGAGATGCAAATATCATAGATGTAGGGTTCGACTCCAATGCTTTGCAAGAAACAGAGCAAAAGTACATAGAGTGAGGAGAGTTTAGAAATAGGAAAGACCAAAAAATATAGGGTAATTGAGAGGATTGTTGCCACTGTCACTCAAAATAATTGAGTGGAATCAATAAGCCTATGATTTAACATGCATCAAGAAATTGGATTTTATTTCTTTAAATGTAATAGAAAAATATCAAATATCCAATATTTTATTTACAAGAACCAATAGCCCCTATACTACATATTCGCAAGATAAATATAAATTGAAGAAAAAGAAAAGAAAAGCCATCTTTCTCTCTCAAGAAATTAAAAAAAAAAAAAAGAAATAAAATATTGAAATATATGGTGACTGTTTGGTCACTAAGAGAATTTAGAACCAGCACATTTGTTTTTGAGATCAAGAGAGAAGATGGAAGATACGCAATGGGCCAACACCACCATGATCGCCACCTTCACTTGGCCTCGCTTCGAGATCAGGCGTCTAGAAATCCTCTGTGACGAACCTTTGCCGTTGATCTTGCCACTCCTCGGAACCGCCCCCATATCTCTCTTCTTCTTGATTTCTTGGTGCTTGTTCAATTAAATCCTCTAGAGAGGAAATTGAAGCCGAGTTCTTGGATTTGGAGTTTGAGAGGAGTGATGTTTAAAAAGCTTTAGAGAACACTTGCTCCGCTTGTTGGTGACAAGTTATATATAGCGCACAAAAAAATTTCAGCATACCCTTCAATTTCATTATTATTGAAGTGAGGTCCTTTGGTTTTTTGGATTTTTCTCTTTTTGACATTTGTTACCTCTCCACCAACTCTTTCATTTCTTAATAGATCAAAAAATGCTTGCACATCGACCTATGTAAATGTTTGAATTATACCAAAATTATTCAAGAATCGTTGTTTGGGATTGTATCTCTGATATGACTAAACTCTAAGCTGGACCTTAGGAATCATGATGATCAGGAGTTCGAGTTCCGACAAGAGCAACTTTTAAGGGAGACTGCTACGATCAAATGAGATTAATTAATTGTATCATAATAAGATGATTGGACACTCAATATTGATATAAAGGAGAAACATAGGGTATATTTAGTTTACAATGTTTTATGGGTGAATTTCCTTCAAATATTCTGTCTTTCTCAAACAATTGAGGCTACATTTAATAGTTTGGATTTGAGTTTGGATAGGATAACAAAATACCATACTCAATGTTTGGCAACGTCTTTTGGACCAGATATACTCGGATATACCTGGATGAAATGTCAAGTAAGAAATTCGAGTTAGGGAATGGGATATATCTGGATTGGGTAAAAAAGTTAAAAAAAAAAAACATAACAATTTCCTTCCAACAATAGAGTGGTGGAGTCCAGCTTCGCCGACCACCACGCAAGGACCGCCGCCACAACAACCTATCATGTTGCTTAGCAACTTGTTGCTATTTGAAAAAAAATGATATCTTTTTTTTTCTTTTACATGTGAAAAGATGGCTTTTGGAAAAGATTGGGCAATAATTGCTCAAAATACCCATAAGTTTTGGCACCTTGCGCAATAACTTTGAAATTTCAAAAAGTTATGGACCACGTCCCTGAATTTCGACATCGGTGCTCAATTTCCTCTGAAACTTGAAAAGTTATAGATTGACGTTTGAACTTTTTATTCTTGTTGCAGTTGCTAGTTTTTTTTCCGTTTAGCCTAACGTGGACTAATCATTCTTCTTGATGAAAACAACCTATTCTACATGGTTAATGAAGTTAAGAAAGAAAGAATAATGCATGATAATTAAGAAATTCTAGTAGAGGTTATTTCAGTCAAGAAAAATGAGTTAGTCCATGAACGAGTAACACTAAACGATAGTGTGAATGGAAAAACTGACGACTATTCAATTGAAATAAAAGTTCAGGAAAATCCATTACTTCTGAAAATCCGGGGACTATAGCGCAATGGTGCCAAAGTTAAGGAGGGTAACTTGTAACTTTTCAAACTTCAGCGACTATTGCGCAACAATATCAAAGTTTGGGGAGGGTGTTTAAGCAACAACTTGAAAGATTAACAGTATAAAATCAAATCTGTGTACCATGTGAAAATTTCATAAAAAATGGATCCAGAACTCTTCATGTCTGTAGATAGACAACATCTTCTGTGTTTAGTCTCTTGCAGCATCATTTGCTCCACCATAGGTAATAAAACAATGGATGGAATAAGGAAAAAGCAAGCAGAGAAAATGATAAGATTGACTAAGTGGAGATTATAAAGATAGCACTTTAGCAAATCATGATGTTAAAGGAGGTGGCCAAGTTCATAAGAAGATGCTGTAACCTAATTCAAGCTTTTACTCATATATGCTTCACATTGTGAAATTTGGTTTAGTAAATAAAAACCAAACAGGACTTATGGCAGATGCAGAGGTCCCCCCCTATATTACATTCATTGTCACTTGTGCCTTTAATTCTCACTATTGTGTTTTGGTCATTGTTCTTGGAAGCTTTTTCTACTTCCCATATGGGTAATTAGAGTTAATTTTTTTTATTTACGTTTAGTAGCTTTTCAAAGTTAAAAAGGTATTCGACCAAAAAAAAAAGTTAAAAAGGTATGGCCAAAAAATAAAGTAAAAAAGCTAAGATTTAATGGTATTCAATTAGATATTAGTGAGTATCTTTAGGATATTTCACCTTTCACATAGAGATGACACACATGGAGCAAGTTATTCGTATCGGTTAGTGGATTTCTGTACTTTTTAGAAAATTTTTCCGGTACTATTCATTAGTGATTTCATCAGATGGGCGAAAATGACAGCAGACGAACAATGATGGTAAACGAGGGAGCAGTTGCAATTGATGAAACGAGCTCAAAGACCGTGCAGAAAATGGCCGTAGGAGGCATGGCGGCGGAGGGGCGGAGGGCGGCGGTTGACTTGGATAGAGAATTGAAGTAACTTAGACACATGTCACATTCCGACGACGATGACAGCAGATGGGTACATGATAGGTGACAGCTTATCTGCATCCAAAGCTAAGAGGTCAAGTCAGTGCACAAAGTGACGGGTTAGTGGGTGCGTTTGAATCAAAGCACTTCTGCTTGGATTAACTGACGGATAGATTGCACTTTCCATGGACTATCGTTTCAAGAACTATGTTGATTTCTCTTATTAGTGAAGTTGGTGTGACTTCCACAACACCACTGACAACGAGAAATTAAGTTATAATTATCAGACATGACTTGCTCGGATGCGGAATTGCCATTCGAATCATATATTATCATCATTGGGAGAGATGCGTTTGTTTTCTATTAAGTTTACATTAGTACAACTCTTGACTATATTAAGTAATCTCGTGTCATTGTCACGTGGTGTCGCCTTTAGCTAAAAAAAACTGTTTCTGGAAAGTAATAGGTGTTCATCATTGTATGCTTATGCTCAAAAGTACTATAGTGGGCAAATATAAAAACAGAATGAACTCCTATTGGGCTATTTTGTACAAGATTCCAAGTCTCAATAAGTGCCAACATATAATTTCATCGGGCCATTTAACTATTTTGGACCAAGGCCCATGTATTCGATCGCCTTCTTTTATTGGAAGATCCATAAATGAATAGCCCACGGAAATACCAATAAACATGTTTTATATTTTCATCAATTATCCTCGTGCTCCTATTTACAAGAAATGACATTTTCCTTTCAAAACAGCCAATCCCAAAATCCTAAATTCTCACACCGATCTTACATACTCAAAACCACTTGAAAACCAAATATTTAGAGGCACTATGTTTTCTTATTTTTTTTTAGATTTTACTTTTTGTAGAAATTCGATTTTTCAAGAAGAGAAATTCCGAGAAACCTTATTCTTTAATATGTTGTCGAGAAAATTTACATAATAATTGTCAAGTAAAATCTAGAAAAATGTTAATGTAAGGCAGAAGGACACTATTGGTGTCATAACTTATGTATAGCGATCACTTTTGGTGCCATAACTTTTTTTTCGGATCACTTTAGTGCTAACCTTTTTAAAAAACGATTACTTTGGTGCCAACGTTGACGTGGCTTGCTGAAATTTCTACGTGGCACTGACATGGCTCGCCGGAGAGGTCCAGTCAGCATTAAAAATAAAATCTAATGCTGATGTGTATTTTTTTAGAAAAATAAAAATTATATTATATTAAAATAATAAAAAAGGAAAATAACACATAAAATTTAATTTTTTTTTATTTTTTTTCCTTCTTCTTCGGCGAGGGCAGCCCTCGCCCGACTCAGGCGAGGGCTTCCCTTGCCGGCCCAGGCGAGGGCCGCCCTCGCCTGGGCGGGCGAGGGTCGCCCTCGCCCGACGCCGGTGAGGGCGGCCCTCCCCCGACTCAGGGGAGGGCTTCCCTCATCGATGTAGGTGAGGGCGGCCCTCGCCCGACACCGTCGAGGGCTTCCCTCGCCGGCCCAGGCGAGGGCCACCCTCGCCCTACGCCGGTGAGGGCTTCCCTTGCCCGCCCAGGCGAGGGCCGCCCTCACCAAATCCGGCAAGGGCAGTCTCACCAAACGCCGGCGAGGGCGGCCCTCGCCGGAGAAGAAAAAGAAATAAAAAAAATTCAAAAAAAAAGCCACATAATTTCCATGTGTACAAGTTAAATTATTTAAAAAAAAATAAATGCCACGTCAGCTTTTTTGCCGAAGTCACTAAAGTGATCTATTTTTTTCGATTTTAGCAACAAAGTGATCCGAAAAAAAGTTATGGCATCAAAGTAACCGTCATACACAAGTTATGGCACCAATAGTGTCCTTCTGCCGTTAATATAAACAACCTTTTTAACAGGGTCACATGTTTATAAACTTTCATTTTTGTTGTGTATATCACCATCAAATTATTTCTTAACAATTGTCTTTTATATACATATATATAACGGGATGATTGGATGCAAAAAAATAAAAAACAAAACAAAATCTCTCTGAAGATTTTACAAAACAAAATCACAATTACATTCCCGAACGTGAAGCTTTAAAAGATCAAATTTAATGATAGAAAAACTTTGCATAAAATAAGAACTTTTTTTAGATGCCAATGAAATTTCATTCATTTGGGATTTAACAAAAATATATATCATTCGGGGAGTACTCACGAAAAAATATCAAAGATGCCTCGTGTGAATAACCTTTTTCATGTCAATGCCTGTATTTTATATACTCTTACAACGTCATACATGCTCGTGTAAAAGTGTCTCATCAATAGCAAGGAAAAAATAAAAATTCTTTGTCATAGTAAATTAACGGAATTTATATTTTTTTAGAGTAATGAAATTGAAAAATAAAAAGTTTGCTAAAAAAATGAGCTTTTGAGATAGGACAGACAAACCGCTGGAGGTTACTTCAGTAGCCACCCTTCCTACATAAGAAGAGGGAGGTGGAGAGTTCAAATTCACATCTTCTCGGAGAGTTGGGATATGGACGTTTAGTTTCAGATGTGGGATTCGATTTCCACGCTCTGTGAAGAGGCGGGATAAAAATTTGAGAGTGAGTTAAGAATTAGAATATGACAAGACAAAAAAAAAATAGAGAAAGGACGAACAAAGAATAAATGAGTTATATTTAACCAAAAAAAAGAATAAATGAGTTATAATAGCAATGATGGAGAAAAGACTAATTTTTTATTTATTAGATATCAATAAGTTTAAATTCCATGAAAAACCATAGAAAGAAAATGACTAAATGAAAGGAAAATGTGCAAATATGAAAACCATTAAGGTCAATCTTGTCTATCTAGTAAAAAATGAGTGGGCTTAGTCATATAGGAAGCAGAAATAGCCCCATCCAATCTGAATCACTAGATACGCAATGTGTCGATTTGTAACTTTTTTTAGGGTTAATATTATCAAAAAAAATTTTAAACCGGTATGCTTGCAACAAATTTACCTCTTACACCGGTAATAATTTTACTCTCCATTAATTTCCGTTAAATTTTACCATCAAATTTATGAATTTGATGACAAGTGGCAGTTGACGGGTATAGCAGTATGGGGTTTTACCTTAGTTAATCACAGGTATACCAATTTTATGATTTTTCGTTGTATTAATCCAATTTAACGGATGGCAAATTTGTTACAAATATACTAGCTTGAGGTTTTTTGTAGTAAAAAAGTTAGTTTAAGGTAAATTTATCTCAGGGATATCGATTTGGGATTTTTTATTGTCAAAAAATTAATTTTGGATAAATTTATCACATATGTACCAGTTTAGGGTTTTTCGTGATATTAACATTTTTTTTAATAAGATTTTTATAAACTCCCCAAACAAACAAAAGAATTGCTCCCCTGTGATTTACCTTATTTTTATTTTTTGGGGTAATTAAAGTTATGAATCTACCCTTTTTTTTTCTTCCCCCAGTCTGAGAACAGCTTATCCAAATCCATCAATGCAAATCGATTCAATTCGGCCCCACGCGTTTCTGCGTCAAGATGAATGAACCGCGTCTGCTGCGCTCATTCGTCCTGGGAGATAGTAATGACATGCAGATATCTCCTTTGTCTGTAGAACCATGTGCAGCTGGGTACCACAGCCGTAGACTGACCCCTTTGAATATAGATCTTCACGAAATGGATCGGCCCGTCACCACGGCTCCGCCGGAGTGGCCGGCTAGGGGGGCGCCCCCTCTCAGCATGAACCGACCCGGAGTTCGGTTTCCTGATGTGAAATATTCGTCTCGGAACGTATTGGTAATGGATTTTGCTGATGTGAGCCAAATACCTTAAAAAGACATCGACCTAGATCTTTTCCGGGCCAAATCCGCCTTGGGATTTTCTATTTTGGGGTGTAGGACCTAAAATTAATGTCTCAACCACCTTGCATGACACGGCTCGCTACCACCCCATGGGTGGTCATGACTCTTGCGGTCTCAAGTGACGGTAGCCATCCCCCCTCTCTCTCTCTCTCCACACGGGTTTCAGATTTTATAGCGTGCCACCGCCATGAGGTGGTCATGAGCCTAGGCCGAGGTTGCACCAAAAGGACTCCTCTAGTTCGGTTTAAAGACGGTCGATGCTTTATCATCGGCTAAATCCCGGAGGAGACAGGTTGAGTGGTAAAGTATTTGGGTCGGATCCGGTAGATTCTATGTAAAAATCAATGCATGTGGATCGCATAATTTGTGTACTTCAACGAATGATAGCCGAACCGCAAAGGTTCAACCACTCCATGTTATAACAATAATAATAATCGTGATGGGTTGGATCGTGCAAAGCTATCGTGGTGGCTATGTAAACTGCAAATTCTGAAAAAGTTCCACCAAAACTGAAAGATAATAACAATAACAATAATAATAATAATAAACAACAAAGAAAGAAGCATGCCACCCCGTGAAAAAGGGTCTAAAACTTTTTGACCACACGTACATAGAAAACGCCGTAGACAACGCAAAAGACTCCTTGAACTTCTTGAATCATTATCATACACATGTCACTTTTTTCGTACGATAATTCACAATTTATGGACAAAGTTACCACATTATCCACTTAATATTATGCCATTTTTTCACCATTTACCGTCCAGGAGCACACAGCCGAAAAGCAAATCTGTAATAACATATGAAGATCTCGGTGTATACTCATTATTAAATACGAAATTAATGAATAGTCACCGATTTTAGTTTGAAGAAGTCATAAATTTGCTTTTTGAATAGGTGACTCCTATCCATATTCTGGTGATTTATCTTGTCTATATAGAGTTTATTTTGTTTTGAAGTTGTTTAGAATTTGTCTTGTTTGTAGTTGAATGACAGTGATTTTTCTCTTGTAAAAATGAATGAAATGTTATTTAAAAAAAAAAAGAAGTAATCTAGTCATGCATTTTGATGGGTCCCCTCCCATTAAATTCACTCAAGAAAGATATCCATCAAAGCTCCGATCACAACCCCAAAGTCAACCCACCACCCCTAGCTATCCTCCTTTTTGCTCCACTATATATCTTTTTCCTTGATTTTCAACCACGTAAAGGAAAAAAAATTGCCTAAATTTTCTTCAATAGTATACATAGTGCATCAAGAACCAAAGTCTCCGCACAAATTTTTTTAAAACAATAAATTAATAAATATAATGAAGAAAACCCATATGTTAATATGCTAGCACACCATTTATTTGATAATGGCCACATTTTGCTAAACCTTCAAAGACCAGAGTAGTAGAACTATAGTAGAACTATAGAGTAAACTGATCTCGGCCAAAAGCAGCTTACATAATGAAACAGCATCAAAACGATCGCTAACACAATACATATCGTAGCATTTAGAGAGTAGTCCTAGGAAACCTCTCTCTTACACATACCTTACCTCACTCATTTTCAACAATAAGCGATACACTTCTTCTTGCAATCCATCGTGCAGCCACCGCCGCCGCCCCCGGCGCCATAACCCTTCCCGGAGCGGCTGTAGGAGGTGAAGCACTTGGCCGGGCACGTCAGCTTCTTCTGGTAGCACGGGCCCTTGTCCTTGCACACCACGGTGGGCCTAATCACGCCTCCCTTGGAGTAACCCCCGCCGGGGCCTCCATACCCAGCCCCATACCCGCCGCCGATCCCGCTGCCCCACCCGTTCCCAAGCCCGGGTATGTCCCCGAACCCGCCGCTGCCACCCCCCGGCCCAAAGAACCCGCCGGGCCCGTTGTCGGTCCCGTCCCCCTTCCCCTTGGCAGACTTGCGGTCTGATCCGGACGAGCCGGGCCAGCCCGAGGCAAGGGAGGCGGTCGAGATGAGCAGCAAGAGGATGGCCAGGAGGGAGAGGGCGGTGGTGGCGGTGGTGGCGGTGATGGTGTTGGTGGCTTTGTTCTTCATCGTGTTGTTTGAGAGAGTTTTTGGAGTGTGAATTGGTGTGGAATTTGACGAGATGGATGTTGTGATTGCAATGGGGGAATATTTAAGTGGGGCGCAAATGGTGGAAGTGGAGGAAGAAAAGGGAAAAGAGCCATTAATGGTGGCTGAGGACAGTTGAGGTATTGACAAAGGGGTAGGTCGAGCACACTTACTAAGTTCGCTTGCCATTACCACATGCACAAGCCTTATGCACCGTGCAATTAATTATATAGTTAATGAAATGTAGATATTTGTCGTATTTAATGTTCTTATACGGTGAGTTGCTTTACAGGGGAAAAGTATTTTATGAACTTAGGGTTTTGGTTTACGCCTAAAGTTGTGAAAATATGCTATCCGCGATGCGATTGGATAGAGCTCGTGATCATTTGTATGTGTAAGATCCTTGTTAAAATGTGGGGTTAATACCACGAAAAATTTTAAACCGGTACACCTGTAACAAATTTATCCCAAATTATTTTTTTGACTACAAAAAGCCCGAAATTGATACACGTATAACAATTTTACCCTATATTATTTTTTTATCACAAAAAATCCTGCACTGATACACCTATGATAATTTTACCTCGAACTAATTTTTTGATCACCAAAAACCTCAAACCGGTATACCTGTGACAAATTTATCCTCTGTTAGTTTCCGTTAAATTTTACAGTCAAATTGCTAAGTTTGATTAGACGTGATAGTTGACGGGTGTATCAGTTTGGGGTTTTACCACTCTGTTTGTGACAAGTTTACCAACTTGTGATTTTTCGTAATAGTAATCCAATTTAACGAACACTAACGGAGAGCAAATTTATCACAAATGTACTAGTTTGGGGTTTTTATTGATCAAAAAATTAGTTGGGGGTAAAATTGTTACAAGTGTACCAGTTTGGGATTTTTTATGGTAAAAAAATAATTTGGGATAAAATTGTCACAAGTGTACCAGTGTAGAGTTTTTGGTAATAAAAAAAATAGTTCAGGGTAAATTTATCACAAGTGTACTAATTTACGGTTTTTAGTTGTCAAAAAATTAGTTCATGGCAAAATTGTCACAGATATATCAGTTTGGAGTTTTTCGTGGTGTTAACCCTAAAATGTATAAATATATGGATAAGTGCATTGGAAGTCCTAAAACTTGTTACGAAAGTACAATTGAGTTCTAAAATTATCAAAAAGTGCAATCAAGTCCTAAAACTTGTCGTGAATATACAATCAAGTTCTGAAACTTTTAAAAAGTGAAATTCAGTCCTAAAATTTATCACGAAAGTGCAATTGAGTCCTAAAACTTTCAAAAAGTATAATCAAATTCTAAAACTTGTCAAATTGGTCCAATCAAGTCCTTCCATTGATTTCACTTTTTTAAAGTTTTAGAATTCGATTACACTCTCATACAAGTTTTGGAACTTAATTGTACTTTTTGAAAATTTTAGGACTTAATTGTACTTTTGTAACAAGTTTTAATACTTCCAATATACTTATCCCATAAATATATGTATTAGTAGGAAGTATACAAGTACATTTCTCACTCGTAGAACATAGCATGACAATGAAAGTTATAGCAGGTTATCGTAATGAAATAAGTCCTATTTACACTTTTTTTAAGAAAAGTTGATTAAAATCGTACACCTTGTGTATAGGAAGCAAGCGATCATAAACCATTCATTCGTAGAAATAAAGTCTTATATCTTTTTCGAAAGAGTGCAATCAAGTCATCTCACGAAAAATTATTTACCTAACGGTAAGAAATAATCTACATTGTAGACCTAATGTGGATTGAAAGGACTCATATGCTTCTATTTCTTTTTTAAAAAAAAAGGTTTTGAGATTTGAATGCACCAACCGGACAAGACTAGATCGCATCCCTCGTACAAAATTAGGCCTTTTGCTGCAACTTTCCTTTTTTGTTTCACTTATGACTCCTCACCAGAAAGGAGGAACGGAATGGAAAAAAAAAAGAGATATGTACTCTTTACTAAAGATAGAAAAATCCCTTTTCTGATGGATCAACTGGTATATGTACGTGTCTGACCAAAAAACAAATTCGTATATGTACGTGTCATAGCGCGTCATGTCAAATTTTGGCCTACTGTAAACACGACACGTTTATTCGCAACATGCTCTTGAAACCCTAACATAACACAGCATACCAAATGGATTACATGACACAATACGTTAACCATGTTGAGACTTATCCTCGTACATATGCATCTAACTATTTGACTAAACACATCTCGATTAGGCATAGCTCAATAGTTGAATTACACAGATTTGCTGACCCTACTTTCTTTTTTCTGATTTCGATTTTTTTGGAAGCAAAGTAATCCTTAGGACCCGTTTGGCAAGTTGCCAAATAGTAAAAATTTCTGTTCTTTTGTTCTCAAAATCAGTTTGGGAACGGAAATCCATTTGTTTAATTTTTTGTTCCCCGGCACAAATTTACAAAAAATTATTTTCAAAATCAGTTTTGGAACAGAATCAATAAGGAAAAAAAAGTAGCTTCTTAATTCCGGGAATAATTTTTTCATTTCTAATTCTTCTTGATTTTCTTCTTTCTCTTTCTTGGTTTATTCTTCTTCTTCTTCTTACCCTGCTGCCCGCCGTCGGCCACAGGCCAAAGCCGGCGAGGGCATGGCGGCCCTCAACGGTGGCCGGCGAGGCTAGCTCGTGGCCACGACGGCAAGGCCTCGCCTAGCCATGGCGAGGCCGATCTTGCTGTCGCGACCAAAGCGAGAGAGTTGGGTCACGACGGAGAGGTCGGCCTCACCTTGGCTGGGCGAGGCTCGTCCTCACCCAGCCAAGGTGAGGGCGGCAGAGAGGGCCACAATGCCCTTGCTGGCCCTGGCCTATGGCCGGTCGCCAACGACCGGCCATGGCCAACTAAGGGAAGGGAAAGGAAAAAAAAAGGAAAAAGAAAGAAAGAAATATTAAAAAATTCGAAATATTATTAATAAAAAGATATTTTGTGTAGTTATCAAATGTATTTATGTTCTTTTTCTATTCTAAAAATAGAAATTTTTGTCAGTTACCAAACACCTTCAAATGTTTAGAAATTATTTTCGGGCACGAAATCAAAAAGAATCATTTCTGAGTAGAATCAGTTCTTGAGCACAGAATCATTGCAATGTGCACCCTTAGTAATTTTTCTTCATTCAAGACATGTTTCCTCGTTATAATGGATATGAACAAGAAGAGAACAATTTTCAAATCCTCGTAAGTTTATTACCAATTCTTGAATTTGTAAGGATTGTCACATTGTAACGATGTTGATAATAAGGGCATGGGAGAGTACTCCTTAGCAGTTATATATTGCACAGTGAAGAATCATTGTCGATATCTAAAGGTGTGGTTAACTTTAATTTAATCATGGCTTATGCGCCCATACCCTAGAGCTTAGACAAGAAAAATACATAGATGTTCATATAAATTATTATGACTTCGACTATTGTATTAGGATGCGCTTGTTTCACGAAAAATAAATTATTTGAAAAGCATTTTTCTAAAAACATCCACTTATATTAATTAAAATAAATTAACCAATGAAAGATGTTTTTATTATCAACAATAAATTATATGTCTAAACATTTTTCACAAATGATGAAAATCTTTTCCATCCATTCGTTTTTGTTAGTAACACAAACGATCATTTTCTGAAAAATGCCACAAATAACCCCAAATTATGTCCGCAGTAACACAATTACCCTATTTTTTTTATATGCTCACTATGACACAACTGCCCTAAACTTTTTCTTATAACATAAAAACCTTAAACTTGTACCTATGTAATACATTTAACCTCTATCAAGGTTCCATTAAATGATTTTTCAATCAAAATAATTTTCTTTTCATTTCACTTATGCCACGTGAGCACCATGTCAACATCATTTGCTTTCTAGCGTCAATATAGGCAGATTTTTTAACGGAACTTCGACAGAGGATAAATGTGTTACACAGATACAATTTTGATAGTTTAGTATCATAAAAAAAAGTTTATGACAAATGTGTTGCAGTGAACATATTTAAAATTTTTAATAACTTTTATTCAAAATATTTTTTAAATTATTTATTTTTCGTGAAACAGCACCGTCACGGATCAATAGTCTTCGTGGGGAAAGGGAAGTGGGTCTTTTCAATTTGACATTTTGGGGGCATTAAAGGCTTTAATTTGACTTTCGAGATGGTAGTTGACGCCTGGGGTTGGACGGCCCGGACGATTAATGAAGGCCGTATGCCACATTTGTCTGAAACAATAATTGCATCAAATTAATTTTTTTACTTGTTTCCATCACCCGGCAAGTGCTTATCATCAAGAAGTTACGGTCGTGCATTTAAGGTTTTTCCCCTTTTGTTCGAGCATATGACAATTTGGACAAATCATTAAGTGCTTCGAACGGAAGTACAGTCATGTCCTCTCATCTCGGGCTGTACATTCATGTGGACCTTGCTTCGATTCGTGAACATTGAGAAAGTTGGCGCTAAGGTTGTGCGCATGTCGAGAGTGTTTGGCTAAAGAAATCTGGCATTGGGGACGTGATCTAACGCGGAACAATTGACATGTCTCAATTTGCTCACAAGTCATCGGTGCTGGCTCCATCTTGGCAATCTCTTGAAATGCTCCCAACGGTTTATCTCGAAGGCATCTAATGATTTCCCAACCTCATTCAGATTTGCCTTAGTATGGTATTCAAATCTAAAGAGTACATTAAAAACATCGTGAAAATTTCATATTGTAGACCAAGAAAATGTCGAAATCCGTTCGTCGCCATATTAATTAAGAAGCGAAAATTGATGCAGACACACATTTTCCCTATTTCAACTGTAGATATTTTCTTCAACCGTAAATTATCTTTTCCATCGACCGTATATTTTCTGTGAACCAAACACATGAAAGTCGAAAAACCATCTCCTGAAAATCTTTTGCACCGAAAGAAACACACATGTAAGTGGTTTGCAAGTCGCAATTTCGAATCCTTCGTTTTGTGCCGCGCCGGTTTACGCCAGTTTACACCAGTAAAGCCTGCTTGGGGGAACAATTCTCGCACTTTTAATAACGACTTCAGACTCAATGTATGGTTCAACACTATGAGACTAGTAAAACAACAAAACTCTACATTACACTGATTACAACAATGGAATTTCAGTAATGATCTCTCGAGTTGAGCGAAAATGCGTAATCTTGCTTTCAACAAACCATAACTAACCACAAAGGGTAAACCACACAAACGAGTATGAACACGAGTGAAACCAACCGACTCATCGGTCTTTCGGATTCTGCCTTACAATGCCGCTCTCATAGCGCCTCTCGCAGCATCGCGCTTCATCTCATTGGCTTTACCGCTTCCCCGGAAGTACATGTACACTTGCTGCAACCGAAGGCGTCAACGAACAATTTGAGTAACTTTGATGAAAGCTTTAAATGAAGGCAACAGATGCATTTAATAGGTTTTCTGGCACAAAGAAAGGAGAAAAAAAGGACCTGAATAACCCAGATGCTAAGCACCGTCTCCAAACAGAATAGCCCGAAGCCAACGAAATAGAAGATCTGCGAAATGATGAAAGTGCATTAGTCCGGAATGACTTTGTTGGTAGCTTAAATATCATTAATCTTGGCAGAAAGGTAGACAAACATTCACTGTGCCTCGAGACAAAGGCGTAGATGAAATAAATGGGAGATTTTACCGCAGCTATGGCAGCTTTGTCTGTAAGATCAATTGCTGACAATATGCCCCTGTTTAGAAAATGCAAGAAGGTCAGAAATTCGCCGGAAAGGATATTATCGTGCACTTACTAGTTGTAACCCATAAACTAATTATGATGAATGCTTATTAAAGCATAAGCAAATTCGTAATTTAGCAGAAAATCTTGCAAAAAGGAGGGAAATAAAGATAATAAACAGGTTATAAAAGCGAGGGGACTCTATTCCCGGACCGACCAACACTTGAAAGAATGTTCAGATTTAGGGAAGATATCTAAAAATGCAAAAGGAATGGAAAGCTACGAGGTGCCATATTTTCCTGTGACCTAAGACCTTAATGGCGTCCGCAATTTACCGAGTGAAAACTAAAATCGTCACAATGAAGTTGGAACATGAATCATAGATCATAGTGGCTGGCTTACGCGAGAGATTTTCCTTTGAATATTATTGGGGGAGCAACTGCAGCAATAATGCAAAAGCCTATATGGAGCTGCAGGTACAAGGACAAAAAATTGATCAGAGCAAGAGAAAATTGTTGAAATGACAAAATATGTTGCAGGTCTGGCCAACTTACCAAGTAGAACAGGAAGAACCAGCCAAACTTTATAGCACTATCAGTCCTGCAAAGAATTATGCAAATAACATGTCACATAAAAGAACATGAAAAGTCAAACGAACTTCATATTAGTGTTCCTAACAATGACGGAACCAACTGGTTCGATGATCAGCAATTGGTCAACTGACTTTTTAACAATGTAAGACCAATAGACACGGGATTGACTATCAGTAAAAAATAGTCAAAGCGGGCATACTATCCTCTGAGATCATTGCAAAGTAAGGGAGACATAACGGAACTGAGTAGATTTGGACGAAAGTGAGGCATAAAATAAACCCATCTAGGAGCAGCAGAACAACATACCTAAATGCACGGTAAAGTGGGCGATACCACAGAAAGTAACCCCCTGGAACTCCCGAGATGAAGTAGATGATTGCAAGGAACCAGATTTTAACACCTAAGAAAAGAGCCAAGAACTCAGGTAAGGGGAAATCTCACAAATTGATTGCCCCAGCATGTGCATGAAGTAAACTAATCTTCACCGGAAACTAACCTTCCCCCTTAATCCATGCTGTTGTCACAGCTATTATGTTCCAAAACAGACATAGCACCAGTCCTGCATAGTATAAATTTGAATTATTTTGGAGCATGTACTGGAGCATACTTATTGTGTTTAATTAAACTATCAGTAAAGATAACCAAAAGAATCACTCCAGCTGTTTTCAAGCATATGCAACAACTTAATATCTTAAATAAGCAAGAGACAATCAGGCAATGTAGAAATGGTCTCGTTAACCCTATAAGTTTGGGTTAGTGATTAAGGAACAGACATCTGAGCGTGGATCATAAAATCGAACAAGCATGATTCCCACGCCATCAAGTGCAAAAACTACCTTATTGATCCATATGATTAATTGGATATTTCACAGGCTTGAGATTTACCAAGAAGTCAAATTTCAAACCCTAGAAAAAGAACAAAGTAAAATGTAAAATGTAAATCCTTCGGCTTGGAGATATTTACTGTTAATCTTATCATTGACAACTCCTTGTGAATTACGAAACAAAAGTCAAATTGTCAAAGCAACTAAAGCCAAAAATTTCAACCATAATGAAAAGCCTCAGCTACACCTAACAGCCAGTTAAAATGGTACAGATGGCAGCTCATAACACAACATGCAAAACTTAATTGATTTAGGTTTTGACAATGACATCCCACATCCACAGGGATACTGGATTCACTGTTAACCTCTTCTTGTGTCAGACTTGCTGAGAAAAAACTAGTATGCACAGTGCACACACAAAAACCCCCTCCCCTCCCGACCGCCTGCCCCCTACCGCTTTCAGATCCGCTGAGCCCACAAAAAAGTTGATCAACTTTTTGGTTACCCTAGCTTTGGCAATACGTCATCCACACAAGGGGTGTAAACAGTTCGATTCGGTTTGGTTTTTTTGAAAAACCGAACCGAACTAAACCGTTAAGGGTACACCCTTGAACCAAACCGAATTTCACTCAAACCGAAAAACCAGTTCAATTCAGTTCGGTTCGGTTCAGTTCGGCTCAATTTTCGGTTTTCTCTTATTTTTTCTGAAAGTATGGAGAGGCGGAGGAGGGCATTCAGACCCAGTTGCTTTTGATCTCTCTCTTTCTCTCTCTCCCACAGCCCCCTCCCCTTTTTTCTTTATTCTTCTTTCTTTGGTACCCAGTGACACAAGCGAGAAAGCAAAGCAAGAAAGGGGAAGCCAAAGAGGCACCACCACCACCACTTCCTCTGTTTCCTTCTCTTCATCATCTGTCTCCCCACGCTCGCAAGCTCTCGCTCTTGGCAAATCTTGATCCTTCTCAAGATGGATCTCTCCATCACTTGATCCCTCCACCGCCCTTTGCCTTCCCTTGCTTTCTCGTGCTGGTTCTGGGATAAATCTCATTGGGTATTTCTGTTTTTTGGGTGCTCTGTTTCTTCATATGGTTGTCCGAGATTCGCTGTGGTGATCGTCGCCGAAACCAAAACCGATGCACGCATACTTTGATGCGAACGAGGTAAGATACGAGCACAGATTGACCAGAACAGCAACTTTTCCCACCTGCGCTCATGAACCCACATCGCATCCGCCTCTAATCCGAGCCATTTCGTATAAGTTCTCCTTGTCGATCACGGGAACTGCAGAATCTTGCTTGTTTGAGCGCCACTTCTGCTAGAACTTCGCTGGCTCTTCGCCGTGAGACCACCATTGCAGAATGCCGCACGGCCACAGCGTCTGGGTGCCGGCATGGCGGAGAGAGGGGCTGAGCTGAGCCGTGCCGAGAGAGCGAGAGAGAGGATTTAGCCCTTTGTGATTTTAGCCCTTTTAGCTTTAAGGTAAAAACCGTAGGTTATTTTTAGTTCATTTTTGGTTTGATCCGAACCGAACCGAAATAAACCGAACTGAAAAAAAAAATAATGGTTTGTTTTGTGTATCCGAACCAAAAACTGAACCGAACCGAACAGAACCAAAACACACAAAATTTCCGGTTCGGTTCAGTTCGATTTGTATCTCGGTTTAGTTTTTCGATTCGGTTCTAACACACCTAATCCACACTCTTCCCAATCCTAATCATGCACCACAAGATGGCAGGGAAAATTGACACACTGCAGCGAATAACAAACTTCTGTTGACTCCGCCTGGCAATCAAACAGATGATATACAAGATCCAATCATAATACTCAGCAAACCAAAAGGATACAATATCTCGTATATGATTTTGGGCAAGTTCACCCCAGAATAATCTTTCAAAAACTTAGTATTTCAGAGTCCAAAAGTGCAGCACAAGCCTACTAGCAGTCAAATGCCATGGGAAATATCTTGTCACCTCAAGAAAAGAATCAATCAACTTTTACATACCTAGATATGTTGTGAATGCAACATATTGTAGCCTCTGAAGATGAATTGGAATTTCATTTGCAATGTCGTGGTGGATAATGGGGAGAAATGGGGGCCAATTTTTCTCCTCAAGAACAATACCAGCTGCAAAAAGATTGCAATTCACATAACCATGTCAGACAAAGAAAATAGCTCAAATGACATTACTCGTTGTTTAGAGCAAATGAGGTGAGCAACATCTTCAATATCGTACAGAATATGCCAATGTATTGATCTGAACGTGATAAGATATCCCTTGATAACCCACAGGCCATCGGATGGAGAATCAACTAACAATTTTCCAAAGGAAATAGTAACACACGTCTGAAGTTACAGGGAGAACTAAACATACAAATTCCCCAAAGATATAGGACCAGTGTTCCATAACTCAATTACCTCGAGCTGCAGCTTCTTCTCTCCGTTGAACTTCCTGCAAGCACCAGAAGCAGAAGAAACACCACATCAACAGGGACACTACACCAATGAGTACAGCGCCTGTTATGTATAACCTAAGAGTCTAAGATTTCCAAACCCATGTGACATACTATACTTCTGTTTTAGGGTAATTTTGTAATGATGCTATTCACCATTACCACTCACCTGCGGATGCTCATTACATAAGTCAAGTTAAACCTAGTAGAGAATTAGAATCGTCACATGTCTTCTGCCAGAGAGAAAATGAGCCATCATAATTGTTATAGCAGAGAATTCATGAAATAAATTTCACTAAAGCCGACGGGCACCGCTTTATCGCAAGTTAGTAGTGAATCCTCCCATTTGTCTTTCATTGTTTTATCTTCCAAGATGATCCTATATCTTCTGTAGAGGGCAATCAAAAGAAAGACGTGTTCATGCTGATAACAAGAAGTGCAATAACCTTTTCCCTTCTCTTCAGTTCAGCCTCCTTAGCTTGGAGCTCCTTCTCCTTCCTTTTCAAGTCCTATATTGAGGATTAATGACCCATAAGATGCCCAGACAATAACTTCCAAATAAAGAAAGACCAAATAAAAACGCACATCTAAATTCTATGACCAACCTTATGACCTGATCCTGCTGTGTCAAGAGGAATATCAATTGTTGCACCACGATCATAAAAGTCTGCAGGTTCTGGGGGAAGTGGCGAAAGCCTTGAGTTCGAAGCTGGTGGTACACCCCCAGTACTCTGGCAAAAGCCATATAATGTGAGGAACAGAAAAAAGAAAAGGATAAGCATGCAACAAGAGCAAGAAATTGCACCCTAGCGCTGTGATACAAACTCCGAGAGAGTAAATAAAATCCAGTAGTTGCTTAATGGGTGACAATGTGCTCGATGCATGACGGAACAAATGCTGGTAAAATCACCAGAAATGGATGAGATAATCCCAGTAAGTGGAATCCCAAACTCCATGAACAATGACCAGATTTTATATTCAAAAATCGAATAAATAAAATAACTAGCTGAAGCTATTATCCCCCACCAAAAGTAAGTATCCACTCGGAAAAGATCATCTCGTAAAATTGAAAGAACAAAATCCCCAACTATCCAATCGAGCTTCAAACCGCAGAGAGCATAATACAGGAAAGACGAAAAGTTCACTTGAATTTTTAGCATTTACCGAGGTATAAAACGCAACCCCACCATAAAATTGAACGGAAAAAATCCCAAACTATCCAATCGAGCTACAAATCGCAGAGGGCATAATACAGTAAAGATGAAAAGTTCACTTGAATTTTAGCATTTACCGAGGTGTAAAATGCACCCCCACCATAGTTTGAGGAAGGCTTGCTCCTGACAGCTGGGTCCTGATGGTCAAAGTCAAATAAGAACAATCTGACCCAACAAATAGCACAAGCAAACGAAAAAGCGAAAGAATTCATATGCAGATCTAATCAATCAACTAATCACAACAACAATTCAAGCACGATTCCACTCAAATATCCAGAGCAACTACACATCCCCGCAATTCAACCCAAAAAAGCTCGGTCCTTCGCCGGGAAACTTAGATCAAGACACTCAGTTATCATTCACCCGTCCTCTCCTGACCACCCAGTGCCCATATCGGTCCTAAACTACCGAACCAACCAAACGAAAGACGCTCAAAGTCCGAAATTAGCAACTGGGTCACGCTTGAATTGCGGGTAAAACCCGCCGGGGAGGAGCTTACAGAGAAAGGGTTGACTTCCTCTTCGTCGAAGGGGTTCTTGTCGTACCGGCCGGCCATCGCCCAAGATGCTTCGTCTCAGCTCTGCATCCACGGACACACACACACACACGGAGAGACAGAGAGACAGAGGAGTAAGAAACACCCTCCGATGGAATCGAAGGACGAAACAGGGGAAGCGAGAGAGAGAGAGAGAGAATTGCTTACCGAAGACGGAATTCAAACGCGCCCCCGACTGTGGAAAAGCTCGAGCCTTTCCTCGAAAGTTAAGCACCTCTAGAGAGAGGAAAAGGAAGGAGAGGGGGCGGTGTTGAATTTCTAGAGAGAGAGGACTGGTCTTCGGTCACCTCGCAGACAAATACGTACGCTATGAAATGTTAGAGAGAGAAGAGAGAGAGGGAGGGGTAGACAGCTTCGTTTTCTCCTTTCCTTGATGATAGCTTTGTGTCGTCTTATGTGTGAAACAAAACAGATGTGGTCACTAATTCATTTCTTTCTTTCTCCTGTTCCTGCTTATTTCTTTTTATGGAAAAAAAAAGTCATTGGCCATGTAATAAGAATTTAAGAAATTAGGTTTCTTTGTCACGTTGCCTTGATGATCAAACTCCATGTATCATCAACTTGTGTCTGGATAGTATTGATCCAAATACAATTACATTAAAAAAAAAGTACGGTACGCGTGGTTCATGTCGATGCATTGTGTTTGCTAAAAGAATTAAAAAAAAAAACTACGTGGCAGGAATTTTAAAAAGCAAACTACCAAAATGTATTTCGCAAGCCATGTTGATGATCCCCTAGTCTCTCTTCTTTTTTTTTTTTATTGCATGATCTGATATTAGCATACCCTTTAGGTTTGGTAGGCTGGATATAATTTACTATCCGTCGTTCTGAGACCTGAATTCCAGATGTAATTCAGATAAAAAATCTCACAATAGAATATGTCCGGATAGGATAAGGGTCATAAAAAATTGGAAAGAAAAGCTAGCGAGGAGATGATGGAGGAGGTAAAGGGACTTTTTGCTGAATATCGCGGAGATCCATCCATGGAGGAGAAAAAGAGCGAGAGCACATCAAGAGACGACCATGTCCATGGTCATCTTATCATATCGTCAAGCCCTACAATCGAAGACCAGCCCGCGAGCTCTACCATGGTTCGATGTTGGAGCATCGCCTAGCCATCGTTCCATATCTCTCTCTCTCGATCTCTCTCTCTCTCTCCACTTGTCCAATTGACATGGGCTAACACTCTAGACCAAGAATCCAAGGTTGCCAACCTCAGGGACCCTAAAATCGGGGTTGCTTATCGTGCTCGATGTTAGCTAGCATAGCTTTTATATATGCAATTCCATGAACCCAAATTTTGTTTTTCCATACCAAGGAATTATTTTTTTTTTATGAAAATTGGGTCGTTCATACTAATTCCGAGATTGGGACGTTGGAGCTTCCCAAAAAGACCTCCTGAATTGTGTCCATCAAACCTCACCCAACACCATTAGATTAGGGCTAATCCATAGGCAAATATCCTATACAACATTATCTTTTTAGTAGCTACTCTTATTGAGTGGTTGATTAGTGTTCTCCTTTTTTATTATTTTTTTATCTATATCATTTATTTATTTATTTTTATCCTTCGTGATGTATCTTCTCTTGGAGCTGTTCCGTACGGGGCCCCGCTTCTAGATGCAAATGTGAAAATTCATTATTTTTCCCAAATGAAAATCCTCATGATAACTGAAATAAAAATTTCGTGGGGAACAGAACAACGCCCTTCGCTTTTGACCTCTCCTTCGGAAAGTTCAACATTTCATATATAATCAATTTGTGGATGTTGACTTCCGGCCCTTTCCATGTTTGATTTGTTGGTCCTTTATGTGATCTGCCTGCCTGCCTGACTGGCCAAGCCCTTTCATTCCTTCCTATGCTTCTTCATTGGCTTTGACTTTTCCCGCACGCCGCTGGTGCTGTTTATCACGACGTCGGGGTCATCCGAACCTTTTAGCTCGACAACGAAATTCCCTATAAATGCGCCAAAATCATTCCGTCTGCAGATGTGAAATAAGGGTCTTGCTCGAGAGAGAGAGAGGTGGCCTCGGCCCTAAATCTATTCCGGAAGGGAGACCCTTTTGATTCGAACACGGGATCTGCTACGTCCGGATCGATTGCTTTGTCCGCTTAGCCAATTCCATGGATGTCGACTTATACCTGTTACCCAGGTCAGCTTTCGTAAATGATAATATCAATTAAAGACGAGTCATTTATATCGAAATCAGAGAATTCATAAAGAGTTACTTTCGACTCAATTTTTTAAAAGATACGATCACATCGGTGGTGCAAATACCTAGACGTTTCATCAACTTGGAGAATCCTTTGGTGGCTCACACCCTAAACCCCTAAACATATGTGGTTAACTTACTATATGCATATTTTTTTCTTGCATTGTAGTAGTTGTGCTAGGGGCATCGTTGACATTCTTGGGACACCATAAGGAAAACACAACTAACTGTAATTTTTTTTTTCGAGAATCTAAAGGAAAAAATTATTGTTACTCTCAACAAATCAAGAAGGTGGTCTAAATAATGCAAGGTCAACATATGACAACAGACGGCGAAGTTTGAGCGCCGTACGTTTGTCCGCATAGAAATCAAAAGGCAACAGCAGACCCATTTCAAATCGATGGAACCCTTGTGTCCAAAAGGAATGCTTCTCCATTCCCTTTTTTTCAAATTTGAATTAGCTGTAGCAATTTGAATGGGCACCAATAATTGTCTAGGCTTGTGCTAAATTGGAGTAGGGGTGAACAAGATAGATCGGCCAAATCGGGACCGGACCAGACTGGATCGAACCGATCGGCTTGATCTGATTCTCGAGAATATCGGTATGGTTTCCAGTTCCTAAAAGTGGAACTAGATTTTGGGCAGTCCGGTTCCCGATTCTAGGGTAGGAACCGGACTGGACCAATAAATATATATTTTTCAAATTTTTTCATATATATAATACTTAATATATATGAAAAATATTTAATTTGACCCCATTGAAACCAATTGTTCAATTTTTTCATATACTATATATATTTTTTCTATTTTTATATGGCATTATGGGATCAAATAAAAACTACAAAGGAAAGAACGGAATAATCGATTCCCAGTTCACAAATAATATTTAATATTGGCCCCATTGAAACCGGATCGATCGATGGTCCAGTCCGGTCCACAGTCCCAAGACTAGTCGATCCGGTCCCCGTTCCTAGAAACTGAAAACCGATCCTCCCAGTCCGGTTCCCAATTTTTGGGTTGGACAGGACCGGACCGGGAACCACTCATCCCTAATTTGGAGAGATGTTGGCCAAGCTCAAAGGCAAAATAATTGTGTTTAATAGTCCATCATACATCTTTAAATTTGATTTTATTCATAAAGATAATATCACGAATAATCTCTAAATTTTCGCTTGGGATTTCAACAGAATCCCCCAAACTTCCCCTAAACTTCCTTTTGATTTAACTTCATCGCCGAACATTTTGAATTAGGTTCAATCTCATTTTACCGTTAACGAACATTTTGAATTAGGTTCAATCTCATTTTACTGTTAAGTAGGCTAACGAAATCGCTGAACTTTTTGAATTAGGTTCAATATCATCCTTCCGTTAAGTAAACTAATGAAAAAAGTTGTTGAAGGGGATATCGTGTCGCATTCGTTTGTCCATCGTGGTCGTCGTGTAGCGAAGCTCCACCACCTTGCCTCCGCACCACGGGCCGTCGCTTGACTAGAACGACACCTCCTACTGAGGTTGAGCACAAAGAAAGAGAGATGACAGGAGACAGCTGGTCTGAGATTGAGAACAAGTGGTGACGGTGGCAATGCGCAACAAGCTGGCATTGCGCTTCACTTATGAAATGATTACATTATGATTACATTGAGCGAAATTCAAAGAGTTTCCGAGAAAAACCGAATAAAAATTTCAGAAACTGCCATCACACTACCACGATTATACCCATCCTCAAGGAATGTCCAAGAAGAGCTTGTGCTGAACCCACCCATTTGATGAGCAGGACTAATTTTCACCCACAAAACTGGAATTTTTTCAGATTCAGCCAATCATAAGTTAATCACCGACAGCGAGGTTTAATGGGCTCGGATGCTTGGGCACTCTTGACTTTACAAGAACCGCGAATCGCTTTACTCAGGAATAACACAACTGCAACCCATCAGAGAACAATCGAGGCATAACCAATGTAAAGTGGTGGAGTTCTGTACAGCCATTTGATATTTGGATCATGCAGAACAAGAGTGCTCTCTCTAATCACAACTCTAATTTGCTTCAATGATCAGATGGTATACCCAATAAAATTGAGATGTGCTACACCTGGGGGATTATGCTGGGCTAGAGAGAGATGTGAAGGGCAAAATTTTCACATGGCTGAGGACCAAAACCGAGCAAGTTGAGAAACAATGAATTTAATTGCCGACATCGAATGGCATGCTACAAGAACTAAAGAAGAAGTTACAAGTATAGATGAGAGCAGAATTGCAAGTGTGGCTGAGACGAACCTAACATTGCCAAGCTGCTCCCCAGGGCCATTGGGTTTGGCATTCATTGATGATGCCGCCTATGTTTTCGACGCTTTTCATCTCTTATAAATGTGTCTTTAGGAAACGGGTCGATCCAATCCTTGTCCATATCCACGGCTTTATTCCACCGCTCTTTAAAGACTTGAAGCTCCCATGTCGATTGTCTCCGAATCTGGTCAGAGACACAGGCAACGTCCAAATAAGAGTCCCGTGTAATTTCTTTCTCCCCTCTCAACTAGGCGTGCTTAAAGCATTGGAAGACGTCTTTCCTTTTCAATACAACCAATTTGGAATAGCCCTGAAGAAGGAATAAATAGCAAAGGAATGGGTCTCACCTCTGCTCGCATGTCAACTGATGAAGCGCTGTGTCTCTGCAAGACAAGGAACCAGTAAGCTCATCAGCCTCACCACTAAGTAATGGAAATAGTGACTGCTGTGATGTTTTTTTTTTTTTTTGTGGTCGCTTAATGTCGTGATTTTTATAGTACAATGAAGGTAAGGTCATACACACATCGATATTTACCTTTGTTAACTCTTCTGAATTTGAACCCTGAGAATTGTAAAACGAAGCAAATACTTAGCACGAGAAAACAACAATTGAAAGATTATAGAGCAAGGGAACAATTCAAACCGGAAAAAGGGATCCGACCAAAAAAAAAAACCGGAAAAAGGGAAGATAAGAAAAAACCAACCTTTTTTCCAGGAGGACCACCTCCACCTAAAGTTTGTATACCCTTATGAAATATATACTCGCTGTCGATGACTCCTACCTTCTTCGTACGGTCTCCCTGTTCCATAAATTACGGCAAAGCAGAAATTTATACATGACCTCGTAGATCCCCCAAAATGAAGCCAATAAAGTCACTCCACTTCCCTATAATTGGAATTTAAATACAACGGATTGCACACCAGCAATTTTGACCTTAGGCTAAAGGAGAAATATGGGAGGACATATTAGACCCTATATACTTTCACAACCCAATCCAACAGGGGTATAGTAGCTGATTCTGATACAATACCAGTTGTTCCAAACGTATTGTAGAGATTAAATGAAGAGGCAAAACAATTTTGATGCTCAAGGTTTAAAAGAAGAATCCAAATGAAACTACATGAAAAAAAAATTTCACTTCTGATAACAAGAAGTGCTTTCTGACAATGATAGGTTTATAAGCCCCCCCAATGATCCAACTCTACCCTGTAACCTTGTCACTACATCTTGATTCAGTGGCTGATAAGAACTAGATTTTCAAAAGGAAACGGTTCCACGTTGCATGCTAGCATTCTCAACTGAGGTGTATCCTAGGAAAAGTGGGGAAAATGAACAAAAATGATGGCAACCTCCACAAGCAGCCAAACTTTTTGTCGTGAAATTTCAGTAAAGATAATATGCCCAATAAATAAGAAGTTAGTGCTAGTTTGTTTCACTATTTACATTCAAATTCAGGAAGAGTACCCTATCCCACTCTTCTGCCAATATCTCTCTACCCCTAATTAATCTTTCATATCCTTCAAGAACAAAATGATGCTTCGAAGATGATGCAACAGTACACCCAAACTTGAAGGTACTTATGCCACGGGTGGTTGTGAAAAAAAGAAAAGATAATTCGCAAAGCATTAAAGCAGAGGTTGACAGCTTGAACTAGAGTATTACCTGTGCACAATACCCGAGTTTCATATCCATCCCCCATCCATGGACTAGATCATTCTGGAAGAGAGTAATTAAAGAGTGATTAATGTTCTAGTACCAAGTGAAAGATATAGTCGAACAAAGCCATTAAAGATTGTAATTTTCTAGACCAATGAAGACTCTTAGTAGTTAAAGGGATAACGCTACTGTATTACATATGCATCAAATTGTTGAAGATCAAAGGCAAAGATATAATCATCTTCTGACACATTAAAAACAAAAAGAAAAGCGAAATAAACAGAACTAAGCTAGTTTGTAGAAGAGTGATTCGCTGTTACTGGGAAAAAGGATCAGCAAAAAGGGAAGGAACAGTAAAGCATTTTCATCCTAATAGAGATCCTGAATGAGAACAGTTAAGAGAACCACGAATGTATGGTATAATGCCAGTCTAATTAAACAGAAACGCCAAGGATCCAGGTCACTTTCTCTGTCATCAATTGACCACCTAGAGGTTGAAGCCTTACAGACCTAACTTGTGATAACAACAAAAGTTACATAAAAGCAAAACTCAAATATCACCTAACGAACAGGCTGCATTAGCAATGACATTTGAGGACCAAAAAATGCTTATTGTACATGAAAAGCTGCTCGCAAATTTGGAAAAAGGATTGAGTGTAAGACTTTGTTGAATCCCTTCTTCAAGGATTTTTGCGGATGAAGAATTAAGCTCCAGAATCAAGTGAAAGCTCTACTGCTTATACTGTTATGTCAGCGGTAATTTCAAAAGGAGAAACGACCATTGACACGTTAACGTGCCTAAATAATAAAGCATGAGTTATGCTAATGAAGATAGGCGAGAAACATAATAATACCTGCAAAAGATGCCAAGTACAAAACCAAGCAGATCTTGAAAAAACTGGAGCCATTCCCTCTACAAATCTACAGTCAGCCAAAGAATGTGTGTCACTGTCAAATTCCCAACAAATAATATCTTAAAGACATCGCGTTCTGACTCTCTTATTCACGGATAACCAACGAATTATGACATTGACAGAGGGACATTGTTGTACAAAGGCTCCTATAAGAACACTTGTTCCACCAACTCCATTAATTTAATCAAAAGGTTTTACTACTGTGCAACAGAATTAGGCCCATGACATTATCCATCAAATCTTGTAGTGAAAAGGAAAAAAACAAGGTAAAACAGAATTAACTGTCATCCCATGTGATATTTACCCAGTGCAGGGCGGCCCCCAACTGGCATTTGTGCACTTCGTGCTGCCTCTCGCATCATATATCCTCCTGCATCATGCATTTGACATAAGTACCTCCAAAACTGCGTGCCATAGTAGCATAAGAACCTTACACAATTACATCTGACTCACCTATGAAGCTTCTTTGTTCTCGAGCGAATTGTTATCCTGTGATGTATATCTGTCGAGTTTGGATGTAGAGCAGGCTGAGATATCTCCAAGCCTTCTGATTTCACTATTTTCAGGTATCTGGGACCAGCCCGAAAAAGAAAACAATCAGAGAAAAATCGCAGATCATTCGGGAGTATGAGCTAACAAAACAGAGGGAAAAAGCCATATTGGAACTGGAGAACCCTGAGAAACAGACTAGAAAGGGGAGAGAAAATTGCATTCCCTTTCGTGGAACCCTCGGAAAACAATAAAGCTTACGTGGTTTTAGCAAACTGAAGATTCCAAAAGATTCTACAACTACGAGGGTACACTTACAAAGTAAAATAAATTGCAGAGAAATTTGCGTGAAAAAAAAAACTGAGAGCAACATGTCGAGAGCAAACAGGTTGGAGATAGAATATGGATAACAATTGCAGGGACATGATATTAAACAATGCTCATTACTATTACCTCCCTGGGCGGAAGTTCTCCACACCTAAATCTTCATCCCAGAGAAAAATGTAATCGTATACTGAAACAACGCTGGGATGTAGAAAACGCTTTGCAAACCACCTGCAACGGAAAGTTTGATTGGAATGTGAGTTGGAGACACAAAGTTTTTCCTGAGAACTAGCAGAAGCATATGTTGCTTAAGAATTGCACAAGAAGACTTCTAGAGCAACTCATAAGTTCAAAGAAAAGACGAGACAATGGTCAACATCATCATCTCAAACAACACACAGCTAGCCAAGAACAAGAAGAAAAGAATCACAGCTCAGACTAATTGAAGGCACTTGTTCTCTCTTGAATCTTTTCAAACCTCTTCCCAGAAATAGGACTTTTGTCAAATGAGTTGTAAACTTATAGTTCAATGGCAAGATAAACTTGCTAGAAGACTCTGCAGCTAAATTAACAAAGTTCACTTGGTTTCTGAACCTATAGACATTGCTTAAATTACACACTACACCAGCTTTCCCTCGCAAAGTGCACTGGTTCCTAAGTTTTCGAACTCAACTCAAAGAGCATATTCCTAATAAGCAATCATATTCCTAATAAGCAATCTCAAACTCAAAGTGCTGAAGGTCAGACTCACCATTTCGTTTGGTTTCGAGCAACTACATGAATGGCTTTGCTACTCCAGCCAAGATCTCCCCAATCATCAACTTTGCCATCATAATGGAATAGCATGACCGTGAAATTGTCTGGAAGAAACTGAATTCAAGAAATTAAGTAGTGAATCTCACTTCAACCATAGCCAATCTTAAATCATAAGCTTGAAAGTATTACCTTTTGGACAATAGCATTGACATTATGCTTTTGCTTGATCCCAACAGGCATTGCCAGTAAGTTACGGTAGCTGGGACTATCAGCCTCATTGCTAGAGACATCAACCTAAAATTTTCGAAAGGCCTCAATTCATGTTCAGGGACATGCAACGCAATTGATGGTAAAGCCGAATGCACCCTAGTATCTCAGTATCTATATAAATCATATCAGCTTTAATGGAAGCATTCTATTCACCAAGTCTGACCTTTGACCTTGAACTACTTGTTGACCATAACGGTCTCAACTCCAAATCTGATCTCGCTTGTATGATGCCGCGCGGAAGGCTGCCTAGTCTCCGCGAAAGACCCCGAGAATCCTGAAGGAAACAAAAGGGACAACAAAAGAGCCTCATCAAAAGCATCACAGAAAGCCATCATCCATCCCTTAAAAGCATCATGAACTTCAGCGGCAACACTAATTCAACTCCAAAGGTAATAAATGCAACAGTGAATAATATCAGGTAGAACTTGTACCTTTAGCGTGTCGAAAGGGTGTAAATTAATTTCCATCTGATCAAACAAAGGAGGCAAAATAAAAGGATTAGCTCACTAAAAGATGCATTGAATAAATCATAACTTCAACTTCACAGGTAAACGTCGGAAGGTCTAGAGATGATACAGCAACAGCACAACCAGATGAAATTAAAACTGGCAAGTGGTGAAGCCAGCGACCAAGGAAGGGGCAAATTTCAATGAATTTTTTCTAGACATTGCATTCTACTATTTTCTGTTACTTTATTTTATCCCTCAAACCATGTCAGTGCTGTAGCCTAACTATTAGGCATACTTAAAGATCCTTAAAAGCCAAAAGAATACAGGCTGAAGTCTCTTGTTGCCCTGCTAATTTCATAGATTATACATTATAAAATTCAAATACTGATAGAGTGAACTCACCTCCGTCTGACGGTATTGATATTTGGTCGTTCTATATACAATAAACAACATCACTACACAGATGATCCCCATAAATGGTAGCTGTTTCATCTTGATCCCGCATTTTCCCTACGGCAATCAAACTTATAAGCATGAAAAACCGTTCAAAGCCATCCAAGTATGAACAGGGAATAAAGATTAAACTCACCCCATCAAAGGATGCATTCTTTTTCCTCAAGAGAAGTCTCCATGATTTGAACGACTTCATAGACAACAGATGCTTCTACTTTCTCTCATAACAAAGTGACTACAGAGGCAAAACAGATACACTCCAATCAGAAATCATTCCAAACGTTTTCAAGCTAAGACATAGACAACAGATACTTCTACTTTCTCTCATAACAAAGTGACTACTGAGGCAAAACAGATGCACTCCAATCAGAAATCATTCCAAACGTTTTCAAGCTAAGAAACCGGAGACAGTTTTTATCACCAAACTAGTGTTCTCAAAAGGGTTAATTAATAAATTTGTTGCATTTTCCCTCTGAAAATAATCAACTAAGAAATATTGATAGGAAAGCCAGAGATCTTCCAAAGTTTACAAGCGAAAGTATAAGAAGTAAATCATGGCCCAACAAAGATTTCTCCAACGCGCTAAAACAACTTCCAACGAGATGATCAGTATTGTGGCCTGTTTAAGAAACGTCATGATAGGAATGAATTTGGGCATAGCATGATAAATTTGTATGTGAAAGCACAAGAAGGCCAGCGCAACTCACAAGCTTGAACGATTACAGGTAAAGAAATTGTCTCGATGCCAAAAAGAAGAAAGTTCCTCTGACAACAGGAGAGCTAAAAAAAATGCCAGACATGACCGAAATAACATATGAGGAATCAAAGATACGCTTCAGATTTTCACATCTAAAACCTTACAAGACATCAGAAGACATGCCAATCTGGTACCATACTTAAAGAATCTCGTCAAAAATCTAATTTTGAACAATCCCCACTAAAAAAGCAAAAGAGAATGTAAAGACAACCAAGCGAACATCGCAACTAATCGACTCGATTCCTTGCTTTCCGAGGAATAAAAAACAGGATCACACAGCAAGTTCCATATATTTTGATTGAAGATCTAATCGTTGTAGACAAACACCGACGAAGACAACACTGCTAATGATTGCCGAACACAGTACAAGAAACTTCAAGAATTCTCCCCATGCAAGTATCGCGCCGAGTTCTTTCATCTTTCCGTTCTTCGGATCTCAAAAGAAATCTCCAAACCAACCGAAACGCTGAAAAAAAAAAAAAACGAAGACGAACCCAGAACGAACTCTCGGGACCCGAAAACATCCGCCCGCGAAATCCACGGTCTTTCCCACTCCCCCTCCCTCTCTTTTCTTATCTGGGTGTCCTCGGACGAAGCAGAGAATCCCCTCGGGAGCTCAGGAAATCAAAGGAATCACCCACCTGCCGCCGTCCGGAGGCCCGCCGGAAACGAACGCGCGATCGCGAGGTCGCCGAGGCGATTCCGAGCTCCCGGCTCCAATGGGCGCGGCTCCAATCAGCCCCTCCCCCTCCCTCTCTCTCGGCTCGGCGCGGCGCAGCGGCCAGGATCAGAATCCTCCGTGGGGATTCCGCGAAGGTGGGGCAGCAACAGCACCCGCCCCAAGAAACGCGAGGGGCGACACGGGAAGCGAGCGAAGCTAGGGAGAGAGAGAGAGAGAGGGACGAGGGGAACGGGGGGGCGGCCAGGCTTTAAGGAGGGGACTGAGGCAGAGGAGAAGACGAGAGAGAGAGAGAGAGAGAGAAGGCGGAAAGGTGGAAGGGGTGGAAGGCGATGGAGGATAAAGGAGGGAGCTTTTGCATGCGAACGCGATTCGCGAGAATGGTAAATTTCGCCGACGAGGAACAGTCGTCCCTCTCTCTCTCTCCTCTCTCCTCCCGTGTCATCTGCTCGGAGTTTGTCTGTCCTTCATTTTGGTCGTTGTTTTAGCCAACAGCTGTTAGAATTCCCCGTTTTTCTAATAATATTTAGTTTGATGATAATAATGATGAAATCCTTTTTTGGTTTTTTTGCCCTCTTTTTTTTTTCTCCTGAACATTAGGTTAATTATACACGAGAAGAGTTTTTGGTCGGGCGATTCCCCACCACCCCCCCCAAAAAAAAAGAAATATTATTTTAATATTTTAGAAACGAGGACAAGAAATTCGTGCGCCCGCGCGTCGGTGCCCGCACACACTGCTCCCCTAATTTCAACGATATCTTGTTCTTTTTTAACGAGAGGGAATGCTATCTGAAAATTTTACGTTCCGATGATTCCGAGATCTTGACGAAAACGAAGATGAAGGCTTTTAAGGACTCACGATTACATTCGTTTTTTTTTTCTTTCGCTCTTGCTATGTGAATTTCATTTAGCTTATTTTCTTGACGGTTTAAATTTTTTTTTAAAGAAATCGATTCGTTTGACGTGGTATCGGTTTAAATTTTCGGCTCAACCGACTGAAGTGCACATCGAATGAGTTTCCATCCGCATCGTCCTTTTGAGAGCAAGCGGCGGCAATAATTCTTGACCATGATTTGTTGAAAAGTCATAATAACAATATAAAGAAAGAATTTCGAATACAAAAAATGGGTGAAACGAAACGATAAGGTGTTATTTAAATTTTTAAGTACGATCATGACAAGCTAACAGGAAATGAGCAATATCATCCTTACAAAAAAAAAATTTCGAGCATTTTTTTGGGCCGACACCGGAAATTTCTTTTCTATTGACTTTATTTTCATTTGAAACTGTTGTATCGTGAAGTTAGGGGAACCCGAAAATTAGTTTCAACCTTAGGGTTTTGATACCATAGAAAAAGACCGATGAAATTTCAATGTAGAAAAATACAGGGGTATGATGGGGCCCGCCATCTCCTCTTTACCTTTACCTGCCCACCTTTTACATAAAAAAAATAAACTAAAATAATGCCCTAAGTTTTGAGAATCTTAATAGCAACTTTAGGATTAGTGTCCCCTTGAAATTAAATATTGGTAGCTCATATATTATTATTATATTTGAGATAATTCAAATGGGAAACAAATCAAATCCCACGACCCTACTTCTTCTAGATAATCGATAAAATCAACACCCGATTGGCATTGGTCCCACGAAAAATTTAAATGAAATGAATAATGTATCCAAAAAAAAAAGAAATTTCGGACCTCGTTTTCTTTTAACTGGTAAGGAAAATATCACCATGAACTCTAAATTATGATTACTGTATATCAAAAAAAACAAATTCCGGACCTCGTTTTCTCTTAACTGATAAGGAAAATACCATCATAAATTCGTAATTATGCTCGTTGTGACATTAACACCCAGATTTTTTTTGTATTACCAAAATCCCAAAATTATACGGGTGCGAAAAGAATACCATTTGTCTGCTATAAAAGAAATCTTAAACTCTGTCCATAGCTTAATTTTTTTTTAAGTTTAGAATATCGATGTCACAATAGGCATAGCTTAGAATTTTTTAAGATACCAAAAAAAAATTTTCACGATATTGATGTCGAAGTGAGCATAGTTTAAAACTTTATAAACATTCATCGCGGTAATTTTTGTCTAGCCGATCCCTCGAGGGTGAGATTATTTTTCTAATCTAATTTCAAGCGGGATTTTTTTAACGAGAACAATATGGCCAATGTCTATTGGCCACGTATGAAGTCGATCCGAACAATTTATTTTTTTTCGACGATATTTCGGGGCAAATAACGACGATTAATCGGGTAACCTAATCAAGAACACTGGGCGCCAAAACCAGCGAGTCATCGGGGGTGAGTTAGTGAGTTGCCTTGCGGCCACGGAATGTGATTAAACTAATTAATAGCTAATTAATTAATTAATTAATTAATTACTAGGGTTATTCTTTAGTAAAAGTGAGCAGCAATTTTATTATTATTTAATTTCTTTTACAATTTCGAGATACGGCGTCTTGGATTTCGTATGGAACGTGTCCATGATAATCGTTACCCTCTCTCTATTTGTTTATTAATCTGGTAAATATTTTATGCTCCCAACAACATTATATAAAAAAAGAGAGAGAGAACATGTGGCGATCACTATATCGATTGACTTATATCCAATTAGATTATTAGGTTTGGTTGCACAGATCTAGAACAAATCCATGGCGAATCGAATAAATGTTAGCAAGTCTCATTTGAATCTTAATTCACTCGGCGGTCAAAATTACTCGGGTTCACGGTGAATTGGGGCCACAACGAAATTGATTTCTTGTCATAAATTCATTATTTCTTTCAATCGATTTAAAAGCGGTGTATGATCACCAAATGCCACGAAAAATGGCACTTTCAGACACGCGACGAGAAAAAGGAAAGGGCCAAAAAAAAAAGAAGCAAAAATAAATCGAAAAATGTCAAATTTATATAATCAAAAGTATTATTAGTAGATAAGTACTGGTGTTGCCCCCACCCCCGCAAAATTAATGAAGCATCCCACCAATCTGAGTGCGATGCTCCCGGAAGTCACGTGACATCCGGCGTGCGGCACGTGTGCTCCATTTAATCAACCCACCTTTTTCATTATTTTATGATGAAATTGGACCATTCTCCCAATTTTACAAATTGGGTCTTTTTTTTCCGCCCTAACTTATACAATGTAGGGAATAAATTGATATCGGATGACGTCATGCGTACCCAATTATGACATAATAAATGTCCCTCGGGTCGTCGATTTGGTGGTGGAGGACGTGGTCCGAAACCCTACAGATGGATGGAGGATCATATACCATTATCTTTGCCTTCCAAAATGAGGGAGACTTATTGCATTACCATCTTGAATTATGAATCAAAAGACATAGTCCAAACTTAGGTGCGCCCTAAAAAATATATATATATAATTCACGGATTAGGTCGGTCAAACTAGGAGATCAAAGTTGACTATTTTGGTACTGAATTTCAAGAACAAGGTAGCATAGATAGTCTCTTGCATTAAAGTATCTAGAAAAGTAGACAGTGATGGAGAAGCCTCGTAGCTTTATCCCCCCCACTATCGTTTTTTGATCCTTAGCTTGCTCCTTTGATATCTTCTTTAGGTCTGTGGTCCTTTATTTGTCGGGTGAATTTGTACAGACTCTCTCTTTCCTTCTAAGGGTTCTAGCTCAACTTGTTCATGGCCAAAAGTTTGAGTGGGGGCATATGTGATTTTGCCTATTGTGAAAGAGTCTCAGACGATTCGTGCGTAGTTCTTCGGTCGATCGATTATCGAGCTTCACGTGTCGCGGTTAATTTTGGACTAAACATGCCGAGCGACATGGACAATTACGTTATGTTCATAAAGAACCTGATATGATCGCAGGACTGAGTGGATATTGATGGAGCTAGCATGTGAAATTAAGTCCTTAGAGAAACGATGACGACGTCGTATTTCTGAGGAAAAAAATTTACGATGAAAACTTCGCGCGCATTGCCCGTGTTTTCCTCCGATCGGGATTAGAGGAAACTTTGCTATGGTTGGTGACATTTTAAAAAATGTTTTAAGGTAGGCAACTAATATTCTCGTTGATAAGAATCCAATGAGAAAAAGGATTTTTCTTACATGTACCGTCGCTGTCCAATTGTTCTAGCACGTGCAATCTCGGAACGAAAACTCAAGCCGCCGTCATTGTCATCGCCTATCTTAGAGATGGAGAGTAATGGCAGCACGGGTGGACGGGGCGACGATTGCGATGGCATTGTGACGGTGGCTCCACGGAGGAGGATGGGGCTGCTCGGGAAGGAAGAAGAAGAAAGAAGGAGAAAAATGGGAAAGAGAGATAACAAAGAAAACGAAAAAGCGCATGTCAAGATTCAAAATCCTATACGTCGATCCGTCTCTTCCCTATAGTTAGGTGAAATTAAACATAGATTTTACTTCAAATTAGAGATATCGATCTTAAAGATCAATAATTAAGAGAACAACCTTCCACTTTAATGTCCCTTCTTGCAAGTTTCATCACGAAGATAGATTGGCATAAAGTCGTGTTGACTAAGCTGATGATTAAGACCTAAAGAGGGGATCCTAGCATAAAGGAAGGCATCAAATCTGCAGAAGGAATGTTTGGCCGATATTCACAATTAAAGAGACCGTTGGCACTTGTGATGTGCGCATATCGACTAGTCCATCTATGGAGATTAGTCGGGCGGTTAACATCAGGTCATCAATCGCGACACGGCGGAGAACGGGCAAAAGCGCAGATATGCCTAATTTTACTGTGTTGAAAATCACATAAGTTGGTACGATTGGAAACTACCGAAATCTTATCGATGAAATCGAACGAAATGCACGCGCGCTCCTTTAATAGCGATTAAAATCTTCGGTATTGCTAACGAAGTGCCCCGAGACACCTGATGTTAAGATCGTCGAAAATAAGGACGACCCCATATGTCACACTTTGAATATCAAGCAATAAATACATTTCCAAAAAGTCACCCGATTTAAATAAAGCACAATTAAAATGTCATGTTACATTTTCAAAATAGTAATGGCATATTCGCTAAGAGCAAAATTACATCCTCGTGGTCCAGACATGCTCTACATCAAAAAAATAGATATAACTGTACCGGAAGTCATAAAATTGCCACGAAAATATAATTAAGTCCTAAAATTCACAAAAAATGCAATCAAGTCTTAAAACTTATCAAATTGGTGTAATCGAATCTTTTTATTAACTCTGTCAAACTTGGCCAATGGAAAATATGGAAGTGGCTTTTTTTTTAATATATTTTCTCTCCTACGTAACAATGGTAAGGCTAAAACGTGAAACGTAAGGCGAAAACGATGTTGTTGCTTGTATAAATCTAATTTTTATTTTATTTAAATTAAATTAAATAAAAATCTAATTTTTATAAAAAAACAAAAAAAATCTAATTTTTATTTTATTTAAATTAAATTAAAAATGAGCTAAATTTGTAAATGAAAAGAGGTAAGAAATCGGGCGGCGAGGGTTAAAATGATCGTTTTAGCCACGTTATCGCCACGTAAGATAGATAGAAAGAAAAAAAAACCACATCAGCAGTTTTCGTCAGTTAAGTCGGACGAAGTTAACGGAACGACTCGATTGCACCAATTGACAAGTTTTAGGTCGATTGCATATTTTGCAAGTTGTAAGACTCGATCGTACTTTCGTGACAAATTTTAGAATTTTCAGTGCACTTATTTCAAAATAATATGATATTCTTCGTGGGAATTAGGAAATGATTTTAAAAATGAAATATAAAAAAAAGAAGCAATGATTCGACGCACGTCCACAATAAATATTGATATAATATGGTTGCTTGAAATAGTAACCCAAGGTGGTCACAAATCACAATCTCATAAGTGGTTGGCGTGGAGGCACTAGATTAGATTAATGATAGAAATTAAATATCTAATCATATGGCAACTTTGTCAGTACCAAACTCCACCCTTGGATATCCGTATTTCAGACACGTGGTGGCACCGTCAGGTACACCGCCACCTAAGTCGTTGACGTTAAGATTTTATTTCGTTAATATAATATGTTGAGTTAATACTACAAAAATTTCCAAACTTATATACTTGTGACAAATTTATTCCAAATTAATATTTTGATTACCAAAAAATCCTAAATTAGTGCACATATGACAAATTTACTCTCTGTTAGTTTTCGTTAAATTTTGACGTCAAATTGCCGAATTAAATGACATTTGATAGTTGACAGGTATGTCAGTTTTGGATTTTACCCTCCGTTTGTAGTAGGCGTACCAATTTATGATTTTTCGTGGTATTAATTCAATTTAACAACGAGTAAATTTATCATAAATGTACAAGCTTAGGGTTTTTTGTGGTAAAAAAAAATTAATTTATGATAAATTTATCACAGGTATATCAGTTTGGGATTTTTACTGATAAAAATATTAGTTTTCAATAAATTTATCAAATGTGTACTAGTTTAGAGTTTTTTGTGATATTAAGCTTCATTTGTTTCAATTTGCCTACATAATAAAAGATGTACTTGACCGATGTAAATACCTTCTTAAACAGCCTTCAAAGATTAACTTTTGGACATGAGCATGTCTTAAAAGGCTCCATCTCGATTCTCGTCCAAATCTCAAGATCACCGAAATATAAAATTTCCAAAGGGTATTACCTTTCCTTGGGAAAGATAAAGATATTAGAAAAAATGGGAGTATAAGGAGTGCGGATACCGGTACATTAAAAAAAAGGAACGCATCCAAGAAGCCCACTCCACCAAATGGAGACGGGCCTCAGACGCCCTCGTAGGAACGAAAGGGCTTGATCGTTTTCAAGATTATTTCTCATTAATCTCCTAAACTGACACTTAATTACCCACTTACGCCGACGATCTTATCCACCCTGTGATTCGAGGGTTTCAATAATCTTTTTTTTTTATATATAAATCAAATCAATGATGGATAATGCCGCTTGTCAAAAGTAATTGTCGATGGTTTGTACTATAATTATTTAAAATATCGCGTTTAGTGCCCGAAAAGCAAGATTAGTAGCGACTGACCCTAACCCTAAGGAAAAATGTGAAAAATGTTGACCATGCACAAGTTGTGCTTAACGTTGCACTAATTTGCTTAGGTGATGGCAACTGGGGCCCCGCCAAACCAATCCTCACTTGCTCTATTATTGTAATCTGGTGCTGTGGCAAAGGTATCAACTAGGGACGTTCTTCTTGCCTCTCACCTCTTTGAACAAATTTTTCTCTTCTGGTTTAGCTGGGGAAGGTCATAGGGTGGTTCAGAAGTTGTCCTAACTTTTAATAAGATAGTGCACGAGCCATTGACTTCTTGTGACTGATCTGTTGAAATCACCGCATCCGATGGATTCTCAGGAGACACAATGACGTTTAGATCTCGCCAACACTTTACTAATTTTCCGTCCTCATAGAGTATATCGAGGGGCAAATCGAAGGGCGAATCAATCAGGGGCTGAACTGATGGCTAATGATGCGCTCTCTTTTCTGTACATTTAAGATTTGATTTCTCATGCCACCAAGTGCAGACAGCCCGGCTATCGGAACTGGGTTTTGACTGCCCTTTTAGATAAACAAGTCATTGCGTAAGTACGGAGTCCATGCACGCTCGACGAGTTCATGTTTCATGAAAAGCTTCGAGTTATCCTCTTGCTTCGTATATGTCCATATGAGAATCGAACGGCGCGACATGATGTTTGACCTAACCATGTTCAACTTAATGACTCTCTAAGGGATGCCTTCTTTTGATTATTCTTTGATGGGTTCACGAGAGGCTTTAGCTACAAGTTTTCGATTTAGATCGTATGATACGTCGTGAAGTTGGTCGTTGGTCTATTCTGTAATATTTAGGGTTAATGAACTCCTAATTGTCGTGGTCATGGCAAGGATTATTCCAATCCCGATTGGTGACCCCAGGGTTGTTATTAGACTTTGATTGGGACATAGGCGTGAATAACGTGTCATCGTCAAGCAATCGCATTCTCAATCAGTCTTGTAAAGGGATCTGCAAGCTTTTTTCCTTTTTTATATTTGCCATCAAATGTCTAATTCGTGATTGGAAAAACGACTTTACTAGTCCCTAACTTTGACCCGATGTGTAATATTATCCCTAAACTTTGATCATTTAATTTTGCTTAAATGTTCAATGTATTCCTTGTGTTTTTATCAAATAGGGGAGAAACTTTAGCCCGAGTCGTCTTTTTTTTTTTTTTTAAAATTTCGCTATAGTTTAGAGGCTTGTAGAGATTTTCTCTCTTGTTTGGTCAAACAAAAGGACCGCATCGAACATTTAGGACAAGTTGAAGGATCGTATTGAAGAAATAAAATGTCTAAAGATGGCACGATTCATTTATTTAAAGTTCGGAGTCAATTAGTGCCATTTTCCTTTTGTGATTTGCCGTGTCGGTGTGTCCTTGTTTTGCAAATAATGAATGATTAGAAAAATATTTTCCTCAAATTATTCGTTTGTTTTGCTTTCGAAATAAATAAATAAAAATATTTTCTTTATCCACAAAAATATTTAGATATAAATTGTCGTCAGTAATGAAAAAAATTTTCATCGATTAATTATTTTAAGCGATATGAGGGATTATTTTTAATAATATATTTTTAATATTATTTATTTTCTGTGAAACAAACATATCCTTAAATTTAATTTGCTTTAACGCTAAAAATAAATGACAAATTGTGGTTGCATATTTAGAAAGTGACCATGATGCTTCAAAAGACTTTCGTGGGTTGTTAAATGGAACGTTTGGTCCGAAAAAAGCGATTGTTGCCTGGTGGGGAACGCATTAAACTCATGAAAATTGATATTGAAGCGACCTTCTGTTTCTTTCTGTAATGATTTCTTTATTTTTTTTCTTTTACAAAATATATGAATTTCATTCCATCAATTAGAATCCCGATAAATTATAATTGATATCATAATATCTCTTAAATTTAAATGGTTCTCTTATAAATCCTATAAATAGCTCGCGTACTATTCATTAATGTACATAAATTACACAACTCTCTTTTTTGCAAATTCTTATCTCCATTTATAACAGGAATTTCTTTCTTTTCGTTAATATGATTACAAGAATGTGACGAGAGTGTTTTGGCTGTGAAGAGCACTTGATAAGGTTAACGAAATTTCAAACCATTTTGGTCTAAATTTTATGTAACATCGTAACTCTATAATATTAGGTGAAAACTCCTCTTTCCTCCCAATAAATGGTTAAAATAGTGACATCTTTTTAGGAAAAATTCCAAATATAGATCTGAAACGTCATCATTTTCTCAAATAAGAGCTTGAAATTGACTTTATTTCAAATAATGGCATAAAGTGGTTATGTCGATTTTAAGGAACGACTTGACTTTTTAGAGGGTCAAGAACATTTTCGTCATTTACTTTTTTTGAATTTTTTCCATTTTTCCTTTTTTTCTTTCTTTTTGCTGGTTTTTTCTTTTTTCTTCGCCGGTGGCCAATCGCCAGGATGGTCACTGGCGAAGCCTAGATTAGGCTAGGTGAGGGCCACCCTCATCCACCACTAGCAAGGAACAACCTCACTTGCGCGAGGCGATCCTCACCCCAGCAACCACCCGACAAGGGTTGGCAAGCCCTGGCCATTGGCTAGCGAGAGGTCGGTGACCGGGAAGGGCACGGCGACCAACGAGGGCAAGCTCTTATTTGAACTGTCATGACCACTTTAGAACCTTATTTAAGACAGTCATGGCCACTTCAGATCATTAATTAACATAAGGTCCATTTCAGACTCTTATTTAAAAAAATAAGGACACTTCGTACCCTTATTTGGAATTTTTTCATATTTTTATGAGTATCTTTCCATATCAATTCGTACTTTCCTTGGGTTTTTTTTGTAATTTTTTTTATTTTTTCGTAGTTAACTTTTGCAATTCGTTGAAACTCATGGAATACTGGGCTGAGCCCAACTGGAAAAAAAATGCTGTCCACAAGCTGATAATGATGTTGTTAACATTTTACAAGCAGCCCAAGTGTGATGGGCCTGAAAAAGCATCCTGATATTCTTTTATTAATTCAACAGTCTTTTTTTTTTTCTATTTTCTCTTTTCTTGTTTATGGAAGATGTACAAAAGAAGGTTATATGACATCCTTGTTATGTTTTATCAATCCATATATCCCACACTCAGTTATATGTTTCTGTCAATTGCTTTTCCTTTGTTAACATAACAACACAAATCATCTGGGCAGAATTTTAGAGACTCTCAATTAGAGAAAAAAGATGGATTTTAGCATAATATGCACGAATCGAGAGGGTCTAGTCGCACATCACCCATGGGGATGGGATGCGGTTCTCCTACACCACGACCCGGATATTTAATTTTTTGGGGAACAAATGGAACATCTACTCAAAAAGATGTCATTGTGAAGTATTTAAAGTCCAGGCATGCAAAAGCCTTCTTTTAACTGCCGTGGGTCTCACGATATGTAAATTCTTATGGCCTCTACAACCAAATTACAAGGTAGAAAGCTTGAGATTGTACAGAGAATTTGGAATAAATTTTCATTACATTGACTAATCACAGATGTTTTCGAGGGTTTGTAAGTGGCAAAAAAGAAGAAGTTACCAATTACTTGATTTCTCGATAACTTGTTAGTAACTTACCGGTACTATTATGAAATTACAAACAATTTTTGGCAATTTTATAAATTATTAGCTTTTCGTATCTCTTATCAATTCTCATTCCCTTTTTTACCAACGTCATAAACTTACTTCACCACGTTTTTATGAGGGACTTACCAACTTTTTCGATTAAGTCACTAACTACTTTTAAGTTACCAACTTTCATTTGTTCTATTTACCGACATTTTTTAGGTTTCTTTTTTAAATTGTTAATTTTTGTTATTATTTACCAACTTTTATTTATTTTTCTCACAAACGCCTTAAACTAATAAGCTCTTATATGAACTTGCCAACTTCTATTTGTATGACCGGATATCGTTAAGTTATCAACTAGTTTCAATTTACCAACTCTCATTCGAATTATTTACGGCCATTTATTTATTTCTTTCCCAAATTTACCTACTATTCATTAAATTACCATCTTTTATTTGCCTTGCTTATCAACTTGTAATTTTACCAACTCTTTTAAGAAGTTATCAACCTCAATTAGAGTGATTATCAATTTTTTTCTCTCAAATAAGAGTTGGTAATTAAATACCAAGTGGTAACATATTGGGATAAAACTTCGCAAATCACATCAATTTAGCTTAGTAATAGTGTGAGTAAATGTATGGAGCTGTTAACCAAGTCAAGTAAAAGTTGTTAACTCAATAGAAAACTTCGTAAATTGAGAAAGAAAAAAAATAATTAAACGTTGGTAAGTTATTAGAATGACAGTTGATTACCAAACAATAGTTGATAGTTTAATCCGACAAATGGTGATAAATTACTCTAATTTGGGTCAATAATTTCATATAAGAACTAATTAATTCGAAACAAGTTACGCAAATATAATTGAATTACTGAATAGGAAATTGATAATCTGCAAACTAACAAAATAAGTTGGTAATATCATAAAAGTATTGGTAAATTAACAAAGTCTTTTTTCTTTTTCTTTTTAACTTACCAGCATTTATTAAAGTTACATGTAATAAAAAAAAACACTATGTTTAAATACGAAACAATGGAGTTCTGCTTTTACAAGTAAGACTTGTGTGAATGTACAACAACAGTAACAACAAAGCCTCTTGTCCCTATATTATTTAGGGACGAATTTTGAGACGAAATTACCGACGAATTATTTGCGATGAATTTGGCGACAGATAGTGTTCATGGCAAATTTGCGACGAATTTTGCGACGGATAGTATTCGTGGCTAATTTGCGACAAATTTCTTTCCGTCGCAATTTTGCGACAAACATTGAAATTTTCCGTCGCAAAATTTTGCGACGACCTAGTAGCGACGGAATTTTTTCCGTCACAAAATTCGTCGTAAATTCGATTTGCGACGGATTTTTTCAAATTTTTCGTCGCAAAATTCGTCGCTAATCCGGTGTTTTTTTTAGTGATAGGATTAGGAACCCACAAAAATAACAGGAGACTGAAGAGACTGGATGCATGTACTACAAAAAGACCCTAAACCTACAAAATATTTGCATCCAGGTCCATCCTTCTACAGAAAAAAACCATGTACTTGTTCACCTTGTCCTAACTCTCTTTCTTCCCCTAGTAGACCTCACAGATCTTGGGCCATCATTTGTAATTCTATGTTTCCGCCGCCAATTCGAGATTGAACTTCTCTTGCCAATAGCCGAAGATTCCGCCGATGGGGAGGAGTCGGAGTTGCCTGCGCTCTTGCTTCCCAATGATGCTGTCCAAACCATGCTATTGGCATTCGAAGCCCTCGGGGGCAACGCGGGTGTCCCGCGACGAATGGCGCTTTGAGGCCTGACCAGAGCGTCAGCGTGGACGAAGTCGGACCCTTTATAGTGTTGCCTCAGTTTTTGGGTGACAATGTCTCTCAGGAGCAATGCGGACTTGTGCTCCCTTGTCCTTCTGGAATAGAAGACCAGCGAGTTGTTTACGAGGAGCAACAGATCTCGGAACACTTCTGTGGAAGATGTTACGGCGAGGCTCGATATTCTTGATCTTATGGTGTGAAAATCCATGTGTTGGCGGATCAATCTTTTGTATCTTCCTCTCTTCTGTGACAGATAAATACAATAAAACATGTCGGAGTCAGACGCGTGTTTTTATTATTCTTACTCCATCACATGACTACTCCTAGAGTTCCTAGCGACGACATGTGTATCAGACAAATCATAGAGAAGTTGCACACACAGTTGCATTAATAGCGGTATGTAAACTTGATGGGATAATCAGAATTCAGAAGTAGGATTTGAGTTAATTGAAGTATGATTTGCAGTCAAACATAGATAAGAGCTGACTTCGAATTATGCATCGAATCTAAACTTTACCTGGCAATTAAGTCGGCGATAGAATATGCTGGCGCTCTTGTGCTCCACGACAGAATCGAAGATCCTCATCAGATCATTGACATTCTCTTTCCTCCGACCTTTACGACTCTGAGAATCCGTCAAAACATCCGCCGGGCCCATGAATTCGCTTTCTCCTACACTCCCTTCTTTAATTTGCACGACACAATTCTTCCTTTTTCTCAAGCCTCTCTTCTTCGTAAGGAAACCTCTTTGACCTCTGCATAGCTCTTGGAGCTTCATATCGACCTTGCGATCCTTGTCTCGCTTAGAGGACTTGGGAATACCCGGCTTAGTCTCCGTCTCAACTGAAAGTTGAACGCAACCATCTGAGGAGCTAGTAGAGACTTCTTGAGTGAAGCTATCTGAGAGTGCACCTTCCAGTGCCTGTCTTCGATATGATTTCGCTCCATATGAGTTCTGAACTGGTACAACCGATACTGTCCGGCTGGAGTCATAATCGGCGTCGGAATAAGGTTCGCCCTCTGCCTTGAGAAATTCGAGCTTCGATTCCAGAGTCCTGACAGAGAAAAGCATGAGTCCATAATCAAAGAACAACAGAATGACAGACACATAATGTTGTCCGACTCGCCACACATCGATTCTATTTCTCACTTAAAAATGACTCTTCCGGTGTCAAGGGGCAAGTATCGATGTCTACATAATTTAGATAGTTAAAATCACAGGCTTCTTGCAAAAGCAAAGCGGGCTGAGTTTAATTCATATATTGATGTATATTCCACCTCAATCTAGAATTCAACAGATCTTCGTGTGATAGCGGTTCTTACGCATTCCATGTCCTTAATTTCCCTTCAAAAGAAATGGATGCAGAAGGACAAGCAAGTCTATAAAGCGACATGGAAGACAAGATAAAACAAAAAGATCAGATTGCTGACCCAATAGAGCTTTTTGATTTCTCTAAGGCTCGCCTCAACTCTGCCATTCGCTGTTCTCGTAATTCTTCGAACCAAGCTCTAAAATAGAAACAATGACAAGCATGAGTCCACGATCAAAGAGAAACCATAATGGCAATGAACTTGGTCCCCAGCTTGTGAAGGCTCGAAGCATTACAATGCTACTACTTTTAGTAATCCATGAAAGGCTCACAGACAAGCAAATGTCTCCCACTCCAATCAATCAAAATGCCATTTAGGTCTTACATAACCTTTACTACCGTTCACCGCTTAAGATTGCAGAAACAAGGATAAATGGTGACATCCTTCGAGAAAGAAAAGAGTTCTACTTACGTGCGCCCTGAGAATCGCCGTTGCAGGTCCTCATACTTGGCTTTACAAACCTGCATTATAACATCGAATTTACATTTAACATGTCATTAGCGATTGCATCGATAGTTTTGCAGAAGATGATGAACCTTTTGCACAAGTAGAAGGATGAATAATGCAAAAGGATGAATAATGCACCTACGGGTTATTGAATCTACGCCTTTATCTAAGTGTTATGACGTAAGTATCTGCTTTTCTAATCTTTATAACGTGTTTACGTAAGTCATTAAGATTTGTTGAGTCTATTAATTGATCTAGGTTTTTGCATTTGCTATAACTCTTGTTGTTCTTGTAACGCAATAGATATACAATACTATATACGAAGAGCGAAAAGAAATGTACACATGCTTATTTGGATCTTTTTAAAAAAAATTCAAATTTGCTAAATCATCATGGTGGTCAACACGTTAGAAAAATTTAAGTGAGAGATGAAATAAAATAAGTGAATTAAGGGGACATACTTTACAACTATTACATAGCACCCTTGAACTTTTGTTGTGTTATAACTGTTAACCCTCTAAATTTTTCCCGTTGGTATGTGCAATGCATGACTTTTAAGTGGTAAAAGTGTATTCTTATCTAATTTTAAACGAAAAATAAATTGATTGAAATGCCAATAATTAGAAAAGTAAATATCGAAAATGATATTAGGCGAAAAGAATTTTTTAAGGTTTAGTGAATATATCCACTTTAATAGAACTAAATAGGAGATTTTAAGAAAAAGAGTAGACACAAATTAAGTAATCACAAAAAAGGCTCGATAACAAAAAGTTCAGATGAAGACAATTAGTTACCCATTACGTTCTTTTAAATGATTGATTAATGTAAAAAAAATTCATTAATAAACATATTTTCATAAAAATATAAAGAGAAATGATGTTCTCAATCCAACAAATAAAATGATTAACGAAATCTAAAGTGATTTTTTAATACTTTTACGGATCGATCATGTTTCCATTAATTAACCATTAAAAAATATGTAATGAATCTCCAATTTTTGGAATTTGATCTTTTGGTTATTGAGGTCTTTTCCCTTGCAATTGCTTAATTACGTTTTGTTTTATTAAAATATCTTGTTGAGGTTTAATATGATATTCATCAAATTTTAACAATTTTTTTATTTTTCAATATTGTTGTTCTATACTGCTGATATTTCAGTTAAGTTATTTTCTCCATTTGTTATTTTTTTCATTTTTCACACAATTAAGAAACAGAAATAACAGTTGAGGGTTAACATTTGCAACAAAATGAATGTTCAGAACGATAATGTGTAACAGTTGAAAGATTATGGGCAAATCTAATTTCCTATTGAAATACATGCTCGTCAAACCGAAGAACGGCAAGTCCCAAAAAAGGCGTAAACTTCAAAATTGGAAAAGATTAAAAAAAAAAATTCTAGATTTTATTGAATAAGTATGCACAAAAATTACAAAATAAAACAGGAGATCAGCAAGTAGCTTCACATCAGCTATGCGCCTTCTTTCCAAATTTTGGGAACAAGTCAAAAATCCGGTGCACGTGTCATAATTTCCTTGGAGTATATTGAAACAGTAATGTTAAGTGCCCTAAATTTTTATTAAGAAATTCATACTAATTTTTTTTTAGTCGAAAAATTCAGACTAATTCAACATATATTCAATTAACAAAGATAAACAGGGAAATACACAACCCAAACAGGAAAGGACCAAATAAGGAATATAGCATTTCCTTTTTAAATGGTTTCTTCTTGCATGATCATTAAGACGTGCTCTCGAAAATAGAAATCAAATTATGTCTTTTCTTTAAATTTCTTTTATCTTCCTTATTGGTGCAACACAAGCCAAAATGACATAGCAAATTACAACCTATGAGGAAATTAAAGAGAGGGAGAATTCCCAGGGAACATCATGAGTTTGGTAAACCCTAAAAAGCACAGATATCACATGTAACATATGTGTTATCATAGGAGCTAAGGAAAGAGAGGATGTAATTTTGACCTTAGAGGTGATTTCACACGGCCAAGCAATCCGGGCTCGGAGCTCCGTCACAACCCGGTCCCAATCTCCAGTCCCGTGCCGGAGCACGGCGCCTCCAAGCAAGAGCTCATCCCACGTGCTCCACGTCCCTGTCTCCATTGTCTTTGACGCCAACATGCACGCTCCGCGACGGAATATCCTCTACTTCCCGTTTCTCCAAATCCTATTTTCCCCAGCCCCGGTTGGCGCCCAAACAACGGCACCCACCCATTTCCTTTGAATCGGTGATCAAACGAATGCGCACGATCATTGTGCGAAGATCATTCAAGACCCATCTGACTCCGGACCCGCCTAATTGAAAACCTTGAGCCTCCAAAAAAAAAAGTTTGACCAAGCCTTCCTCACAAGACAAAAAATTTTCTTTTTTGAAAGAGGAGAGAGACAGAGACAGAGATATGAAAAGGTTATGTGAGCTATGTCATTTTGGGTTTTGATATGAAGGTTATGGGAGCTATGTGATTTTGGATTTTTTTTTTGTTTTACCTTTTTCTAGTTTTTCCTTTTTTGGAGGATAAGTTGTTGGTGTTCTATGGCTAAAGTTTGTTAAATTCAGTTTTCTATTTTTTGGAATCTGTCATCAGATTAACAAGAAAGAATTAGAGGGATACCATTTTATGGATGATAAAGAAGGATAAATTTTTGTATTGTTTATTTTTGGAATTTTGCTACTCTGGAATGGATGGCCTCCATTGTCAGCTTCTGTGCAGATACAGAATGCCAGTATCACTCTTGCAATTCACGTTAATCATCCATATATAACATTCATTCTGGGCAGTCTTAATCAGTTATTCATTCGTTTTATTTTCCCTGGTGTTCTCAGATTTGTAATACGAATAGTTTCCGAGAATCTGCAGCGAAAACACATTGCCGGGTCGATCCAATCAACTCAATCACACCTCAATTTTAACTTATGCTTAAACATTAGATAAAAAAATAAGTGAAAACCTTTCATAAAACTTGGCACTGTGATCTTCGAATGATACGATACGTTTGGTATTAATCATTTGGGGATTTGTCATCCTCAGGTTCACGAAGAGTGTAGTAATTGGACATTGAACAGCCAATTTTATCCAAGAGAATGGTCTAGTCAACAAGGAGGTACTTGGCCCAGGTCGCGTGCACCAGTAGAAGGGGTTTAATCTTCGGGTTACCGTAGCGTGCACCAACCCGTGTAACCGGATTTGGGGGTGGTCCTGTAGACTCTAATTGCCACCGTAAATTTCTGAAACTTACATTCATTAAGGCAAAGTGAAATTGCAGCATCAGCCTCACCATGTATCTCTGCTATGCTCATTCTCAGAAACACTTTTAACTTTTCAGGTTCATTCTCACTGGAAACTATTTTTTAATAAGCTAGAGACACTCAAATCCTTGGGCCTCACCACCTTCTTTCAACTCACTTTTGCATAAATCCTTTAGCAATGGACCCAATGTGTCAAGGATCAAAGTGATGCTTGTAATGACTGGGCAAGCTAAGACAATCTGATCTTTAATGGAGGCTTGCTCATGACAATACAATTGCACCTTCATTTTACAGTGAAATTCTAACAGCTAAGATGCACAGAAGACAAGCTCTTTCAGTTATGGTAAACAAAGTGGATTTTCACTATACGAGCGAAGTACACATGAATTACACGGGGTGGCAATAGAAGATACAAAAGATACACATTACTACAGAATCAAAGAATTGAGAGATCCTACTCTTTCAGAATATCATGGAGTCATGGCCCGAAGCAGACCTCTTGAGTCTTCGAGCTTAACTTCCATGCACGTAGTGCTCCGGTATTTGCCTCATGAGAAACCAAGCAAAACTGATAGACTGAAGTGGCAAAATCAGTAGTCGTAAAGCCAAACTCCGAGTTAAGGAAAGATGGCGTCCATATACACGAGTATTCTGTTAGATGTCATCCAAACTGGACTTTGCAGGTAAGCAGAAAAGGGATGCAGTTGGTATGGTCCATTAGCATTGTTGAAGGACTAGATTCAATTCCTGAGCACTTCTTGCAATTAAGCCCCCTCTCCTGGAATAGAAGCAACAGAGAAGTTTACGTCCTAAGTCCACATGGGAATCAATGAATGAGCAAAGGCCATTCCCTAGTTTCAATCATAAAGGATCGAAAAGGAAAAGAAAAGCAAATCAAATTCATCTGGCAACATTCCGCTTTCACCTCAGAATGCTAGACTCACACCGTTCATGTGGGTGCGTCATAACTAAAACTCTCCCATTAAGGTGTCACTTTTAATTTCGAAGTTCAAACTACTGATTGCTCACAGATTTGAGTTGGTCACACATGGTTGACAAGTCTCTCAATAACCATTTTCAGGTATCTGGACATGGTGTTGTGTTGACATTGCCAAACCAAGATCCCGTCACATAACAAAGTGCTAGGCATATAATCTGAGGCAACACTGCTCATAAATTCATTAACCAAACTCCAAAGATAAGACACCATAAAATACTGTAGAAACAAAAGATGGTCCCGATATTTATGAAACAATGGTTACACATTTTCCAAGTTAAAAGGGATAATATAAATTTCCATCAACAACTCCCAACATGCCTACCTCACAAGTATAGGGAGAATTTTTTGGATCTTTTGCAGCTCTGCCAAACACTGGTTGCAGCACTCCAGCCTGAGATCAATTATTCAAATCTGTAAGCACCCAGCACCAAGAACACAGCCAAATGAGAGATAGGAAGTGCCCAAGTCCAACGAAGAAAACCTTTGCTCAGCATGTAGATCAACACCAACAGTCGGAGGTGCAGAAACTGTTGAACGAACAACTGAACCAAAAACTGCTACAAACTTCAGTAGCATCTCCAGAGACACACACGTGTGCCTACAAAATTCAAAAAGGTCAAATCGGTTAGGGGAATGAATAGCCACCGAATCCAGAGATTCGCTACCACTGAAAAAATGTACATAATCTATATCGAGGATTTCAGTGATACTGCCGATTGAAAGGACTAGGAATCAACCATTTCTTTTAAGCAATAAAAAAAGAATTTACAGTGCTAGACTTGTAATATAAAAGAACAAATCAAGAGATCATTGCATCTTGAGACCCTCAGCAAGTAAACCAGTTAAAGTATCAAAGGTTAAATACACATGAGAATGACGAATTCGTGCTAAGTTCTGAAAATACAATAACTAATGCTCCAGAATTATGTCATTACTCCTTTATAGATACTATGAGCATTCATAATATCCATTGTACGGTAGACAGTAAAAATACCATTTCAAACAGATAACTATCTCTAGCAACATAACCAATCTGACCAGCATATATATATAACCACATTACCTTTCTACCTTGCTATCCAGTAAACCCACAAGCACGGGAAGCAAGCAAGAAAATAAATCTAAGTTCAGCATCTCCATCTTTTCCATAAGAATGCTGATTACATCCGCTTGCACCTGCACCAGAATCACAATCACGTGTCTCAGAAAAATAAAGGAAATTATCATATATCAGGGATCTTAAGATAAACATGCAAATGATGATACCCACAGAATTATCTGGCAACCTCCTCACTGCGTTAATAGCACCTTTCATATCTTTCTTTTCAAAGAAATGCCGGACTACCTGGAAATACAAGAGAAAATTGTCAAGGCAACAACCAAGTAGAAGTGCAGATAACAAAGTAACCAATTCTCAGTCAAAGATGCTCTTTTCTATGGCTTCTGAACTGTCCATTCAGCGATTAGATTTACGCATTAGAATTTAGAAGCATTAAGTCGTCACTCTTTGCTGCAGCTGCTACACCTTCAACTAATACTATGTCTTCTAAGTATTAGCAATGGTGCTAACATAATTGCAACCCTTATTAGCAGACGTAACCCTACCCAACAAGTTGTACGATTGTGGCGGTAAATAAAAAACTAGTCATCAGATGAACAGCTAATGCTCAAGGAAGCCAACATACAAAACGAAAGTATACACTGACATGCAACATACAAATTAGTCTTACTCAACTATGTAAACATTCAAAAACAGCTAAATTACCTGTAGTTTTGTCAAGCGAGAACGGAGAGTACTTAAGAGAACTTCATGATTTCCCAGTAGAACTTCAGTGACATCCTCGTGGTCAACAGAGTCTGAGCCCATTCCCATAGATTGAGGTTCCCCTCTCTGTAAATTGAAAAAAATGATAAACAACCCGGGAAACAAAACGCACTATCATGAACTCGATGCTAGCAACCTAAACCTTTTTAAAAGGGTTGAAGTTGTACCGTTGTCATTGGAGGTATAGAGTGAGGGGGCACATTATTTAGCGGGTTCTCTACATTGTTAGATAATTGTCTCCTTTCAACCCTCTCAACTGAAACAATTGATGATTCATCTGTCGATAGTCCTCTTTGATGAACAATTACAGTGGCTGTATCATCAGTACTTCTAAATTTGTCTCTCTTTCGAAAATTGTGAACAAGAGCGGAGGGTGCTCTATCCTCCCCTGGTGATGCACAAGAAGAGAAACTAGTTGCCTTATCTTGACTCACATTCAATCCACGTTTGATTCCCAAATCCTCAATCGGCAAAGCAGAAGTTTTGCTTGATTCATCTGTTGGTAGTTTTCTTTGAGGAGCCATCACGGGGGATCGAACTTCAGAATTTTTAAATCTGTCTCTTCTGCGGAAATTGCGAATAAGAGTAGAGCGTTTGCTATCCTCCCCTGATACTGACTGAGAAGACAAACTAGTTGCCTTATCTTCACTGACATTTAATCCATGATGAATTTCCAAATCCTCAACCAGCAACGGAGGAGTTTTGGTTGATTCATCAGCCGATAATTCTCTTTGAGGAGCCATTACAGTTGACTGATCTTCAATACTGTGAACAAGAGTAACAGGTGTTCTATCCTCAGTGGTTACCATATGAGAAGACATACTTGTTGCCTTTTGTTCATTGATGTTTAATCTGTCACTCTTTTCCACGTTTTCTACCTGAGAGGGAGGGGTTTTATCCAATGCGGGTTTTTCAGGAGGTGCATTGATTGATTGATCTTCAGTGCTGTTCAATTTTTCTCTTTTTTCAAACTTCTCAACTAAAGTGCGAGTCCTGCCTGGCACAACTGCAACTGCCAAAACCAAGTTTGAGGGGGAAAAGGTCAGTTTTATTCAATAGTTACTAGGAGTTAAATCTAATTGGCAAGCAGCAGCTAACCTCCATTGACAAACTTGACAGAGCTGATTCCTTCTTTGAAACTGACAGTTTGGTCACCTTGAACACAATAACAAATCTATGTCAGCAGATTTTCCGATCTAGTTCACAAAATGGCATCTGAGTCTCCAATAACACTATTCAACCGTGGCATAAATACTTTCAAAAGAAGCAACTGCTGTATCTTTACCAATGACAATTATGTATTGACTAATTTCTAGATATGCTTTCATACTTCTCTCTCCAATGCAAAATCAGTGGACGTAAGAACTACATTAGCAACGACATGAACAACCATGGTCTCTGAGCAATAGTTACCAGCATTGCAAAATCGAGATTTTTGTTGAACTGCAGAAACGGTCATAGCAATGATTTGCTTAAAATTCTTCAGAGAAAATGAAGAGGACTCAAAAGTATGGAAAACACCATGGTAACAATTTCCCCATTAATCACTCATCGGGTAAAAAGTACCGCAAAAAATATTGTTATGCAGAGTTGTGGAGATGACCCAATGAACCATCAATATTCAAGAGAAATTGCTTACACTTTTCTGTTTTAGGTGTCTGCAGTGGTAGCACCTTTTCAGTTTCCGCAGAGACATTCTTGATACTCAAATGATTGTCTTCACAGCCATCTCTTGCTCCATCTTCAGGTGCAACTTTGATCTTCGAAAATGAATCTACAAGACTTTCGGAATTACTTTTTGCACTGCTAAGCTCTCCACTTTCAGCACAAGCTGATAACCTGTCAACATCATGTTTGGTGCTCGATGGCCTCCTCGAATGAGCAGGCCTGAGCAACATGCCTGGTTTAGTCCTTGAAAAAGTAATAGATTCTCTTCGAGATGAGTCTTTTCCATCCGGACTGTCCCTACTAACAACTTTAGGTACAGTATAAGATTTACTAGGAACATGCCCATTTAATCTATCTGGCATTTCTGTTACGGAACCCTGCCTCTGTAGTGTCACATTAGGGGTGTCACTAAAATCCATCAGTTGAATCACTTTTGCAGAGTTTGTGGTACCAACACGCTGTGAAGAAACGGGATTTCCACTAGCAGCTGCGAAAAGAAGATGGAGCAACACATCAATAACAAAATAAAATACCTTAGGATGTAAACCAGAGTTTAGAAACAATACATGCACTACACAAATATTCTAAAAGAAGCTCCACCTGTAAAGGTGGGCAAAGTAATGTCTTATACTCGTATCGCGTTAAAATTACTCTTAAATGATCCAGGACCTAAATCAGCTCACATCTCATCAAAGAGCCATCAACCAAGTGGGAAACTAAACACCCTAACGGAGCTCCACCTGTAAAGGTGGGGAAAGTAATGTGTCTTATACTCGTGTCGCGTTAAAATTACTCTTAAATGATCCAGGATCTAAATCAGCTCACATCTCATCAAAGAGCCATCAACCAAGTGGGAAACTAAACACCCTAACGGAGTTAGTGCTTTGTGCAGGAAGAAGACTTGAAATCATGGGCGAGAAATGATGCCACTATAGCCAGCAACCTTCTGTCTTCCAGGATGAGGATTCAGGTCTTTGGCATAAAGAAACTCTCTGCAAGAAGTGCCTCCAGAAAAAAAATGGGAGCATCAATGATTTAAGATTCAGCTTTGTAAAGTCAGACTCTCAAAGCTTTGTATACTCAAGAGGAACAGACGAAAAAAAAAACCAAGTTCAAGGAATACTTATCCTTTATACAGGTTACAATCTGTCTCTTATTCAAGGTCAAACTTCTTTTTTTGAACTCCGACAACTAGAAAGTAACTTGCTAAGGAAAACCTTCTGTATGCAAACATATGTGGCTGACAATAGATTAGAACAAGAGAAAGAAAAATAATCCTCCACTTTGCCCAAGGTACTCGATGGCGAACCCAATCACACTCGATACTATTGTGATAGACGCTCAAAATTTCAAACTACTTTTGATATGTAGCTACCATCTTCTTCCTGACCCTCATCAGATATGCACCGTACATCTACATTCCATTGAGTAGTATAGGCCATCAAGTTTCCACCACTTTGCACAGGACCATGTGTCATGTTATATGAATTTGACAGTACGATAGAAGTACACAAAAACCAACTTACTGTCCACATATATATTCTTTATCTCTTTGGTGTCATAATCCGGAGAGGCACAGCATATGATTGAAGTTGATCTTACGGTAGTCCCTACTTTAGCTGAGGAACGACTTTCTTGGTGTTCAATTTCATCATCCCCACAATCCTTCTGCTGAGGATTTAAATTAGCTCCATAAGGCTCAATAAGCTGAAAAGAGGATGTAGCACCATAAGAGAAAAATCCATCTGAACTAATGAACTTGTATAGGAACAGCCATCTTCACAGGAAAAAAGGGTAGTGGAATTCTAGTGTAGGAAACATGAAGGTGACTAGTGACTACCGATACATCCACTACCCAAACACCAACAGAATTTTGGTAGTAGGAGCAGCCCAAGAATTTTCCGTCGTGAAAACAGAGATCAGCAAGGGCTGACCATCCCATGTCAACAGCATCATGGCAGATTACAGGTTCCCATGAGTAAACCTACATTTGCCAAGCAAGAAATCACATGCCAGTATCTTCCAACACGTGATAAAAATTCATGAGTAGGACATTTCAGACCTTTAAGCTGTCCTCCAAACCACAGAACAACGTCCTCCCATCAGGATGGAAGGCAATTGCACGTACTCCTGTGGCCTGAAACAAACAATTAAATTCAGTCATGAAGTAAGGAAAACCAGCAATGTTCAGGAGCCTATGATCATTATAAAAGATGAGGGATTCCAGAGGGATCAGTTTAAACACAAGCACATCAATTATGAGGAAAAATTCCATGTAAGTTTCCACATATATGACACAGGACAATTTGCAACTTATTGTTACGAAATACTCTGACCCTGAAAGCAGGAAGTAGAAAAATAAATTGAAATGATTGTTAATTCCAAGAAACATAGCCATTAGATACCTCAGGTCTGGAAGATCCAATTAGTTCAAATGTTTCCAAGTCCCAGAATTTAACCGTTCTATCTGCCGAACCTGGACAAGGAATCTGTATTAGATTACCAGGAATGAGAAGTATGGACAAATCCAAAGGAAAATTTACACTGTCCAGCTTGTAAGAAGGAAGAAACAAGGAGCATGCAAATGAAATAAACTGGATTTCACACATAAGAAAGATACTAGTGAACAGTCAAAGAGGATTGGTGAGTCATAATAGTTTGTTGGATTGACATATACAATTAAAGGTTTACTCATCCAAAGGTCATATGCAGATGGTATTAAATATATTCAGGAGATACTGAGTATTTCAGGAGCTTCCATCACAAGAAGCCACAGATTTAAGTCCAGATATCATGCTTTACCAAAAAATTATTAGGTCTTGTTAACAAGTGTGGTAAGGCAACTCAATAAGTACCTAAAATTGTTCCTAAAATTTTTTTAATCCACATGAAAGTACATCAAATTTGAAACACACTTTTCTAGCATGTCATAACAAAAACACAATGCCATAAGCATTATACATACTTGGTATCAAGTCCGCTAAGGGCACTCTTTACATAATCCTAAATATTGTACTCTAGGCTTTCCATCATCATGTTAAACAAATTATCCTTAAATAATGTCAGAACCAAAAGTAATATTTTAATGCCATTAATGCATTCAACAAATCTCAATGCAACAATTACCTGTAGCAAGAAGGAACTCCAAGGGATGGAAATCTATAGATCGGATATGATTTTCATGGAACTTAAAATCATGTAAAAGCTTTCCAGCAGTTAGATCCCACACCTGCATGAACAGTCAAATGCTTTACTCAACAAAGGAGTAGAGCAATCTTGCCAAAGGCTGTGCCTCACAGGGTAACCAATTTACCTTAACAACGTTATCACATCCCCCTGAAACAACCCAGCGACCATCAGGACTGAATCTGATGGTGCTAATTCCTCGAGTATGACCCTTGTACGTGTGTATACATCCTTTTTTCCTGATATCCCAGATCTTTAGATTTGTGTCGGTGGAACCAGATGCAAAGAATTCTCCAAATGGATGGAATTCCATAGCGGTGCAATTGGATCTGTGTCCAGTAAGACCACGAACCACTACGCTTCAAGAGTAATTAAAAGTGAATTGAATTATACTAACAAACAAAAATGACGCTGCAATATATACAATGGACTCTCGCTTGTGATCAAGTGGGTACATATCTTGGTTTCTTATTCAAGCAAGTGATAACTGGAATGCTTGACTATTGAAGAATTTAATCAACTTACTCTTTGCTTCTTCCAAGTCCCACAGCTTAATGACACCAGAAGAAGCTCCGGCAAGCACCAACACTTCTGCAGAATTAAAGGCTACAGATTCTACGGGATTTATATGACCGCAGAGGCTCTGCATTGTTGGGCATAAAAACATTATTAATCATTCTTACAAGCAAATGTCGCCACCACTAAATTCTCTCTTCCAAATTTTAGTCAATCAAATTAGTTTTCAGTTTTCGCGATAATTCGCTTGAACTACATTTACACAGAAGAACATGACTGCAACAAAGAGTGAGCATCGGCGCTCATTCTGCCTAAAGACATTTGTTTACAAGTAACCACAGAACTAGTTGCTTAAGAAGTCTTTTAAATTTGCACTACAGCGGAGAGAAGATTAGAATAGCCCAAAGAATTGATATAGCAGCACATCAACCAGGAGAAAAAGGAAAGGCAAGATAAAATGCTAACTCAACTAACCATTAACGAATTTGGTTTGCCGATGGCCCATAAATTGACTTTGTAGTCATCTCCACCCGTAAGAAAAAGCCGGCATGCCTTCTTTCCGATACTGAGACAGTTGACATTTGACGAATGGGCCACAAATTCCTCTGCACAAAATCTGAGTCAAAGGAAACAAATCCACCCAACAAGCGATGCATCCCTTTATCCGCCACACAAAAACCGAAAATCGCATAGGAAAAGCATACTAATAACTACGACTATCACCGGGGCCATCAGATTTAGAAACATGCGACTCCTAATTTCCTAAAGAGGACTTTAGCAACCTTTGAGAGGATAAGAACTACGCTTGACACAAATCTCCCGGCATTGATGAATCTTGTTAGTTGCATCTTTCCTTCAGCCCCCCAGGTCAATAGCACTATTAACAAATGCTGCTTATCAAAAGAACTCCAGAACACATCCTAACCTCCATGAATTTTCTGACCGCAAAAAAAAAAAAGAAGAAAAAGCAATCTCTCTATTTTCTGACCACCCAAAGAGAGAGAGACTTATTTCATCGGCCACTTCGAAATCCAAATCGCATCCGAGCAATTACAACAGCGCATCGAACTACGGCGACTTGCCCACGAACTAAAACGCACGCATAGATCTCTCCAGCACCCAAAACCCAACATCACAGCACCCGCGGAGGAACGCTAAGCTCGACAAAGAAGAAAGGAACACACAAAACAAGAAAAGGCAGCTCCAAAACACTGCACAAAAAGGATACGCAGCTTGTAACCCCGCTGGGACATCTTCCCCTCCCCCCCCCCCCAGGAGGAGCCAAACCCAGAATCCGAACCCGATTCAGCCGACGCCCCGCGTGCCCACGAAAGCAGCCCGAACCCAGATGTCAGCAGCCCGCAAGGAGCTCGAATTCGGAGCGCAAGAACGCAAAGCCACGCTCTTTTCGAACGCCGCGAAAGATGGGGATCGGATTCACGGATCCCCGGAGGGACGAGAGAACGGAGGAGCCCGCCGGGGGGGAGAAATCTCGTCGGCGAGATTGGTTTCAACAGTGAGGTGCGGAGAGGCGCCCGAGGACGACGGAAGGCCTCGTCTTGATCCTGCTTTTTCCCTCCGACGGAAGAAGACAAACAAGAACAGTCACTGCGTTGCTCCAAACAGCTCCTCTCCTTCAGACCGTGATGATTGAGCCAGTCTCGGACGCTGCCCGAAATGACCGAACTGCCCGAACTGCCCCCCTCCTGGGATTTTTCCTGGTTTTTTCTTCCCCCGGTGGCCAAGAAAATATTCCAATTAATTTTTTTTGGGTAGAAATTCAAATTAATTGATTATGTGGAAATTGGGTGACGTGGCTCTTAAATCTAGTGGGCTTTGGATTTTCTCTGTTCTTTTTCTTTTTATTTTTTTTTGGGGGGGGTGTTGGTTTTTTCGTTAGGCCTGGGCACGTCGGTCGGTGGAGGAGGTTTTTTTGATTTGATTTAATTCAATTTAATGCAATTTAATTTATTTGTTTGTTTGGAAAGGAACGTTTCTAAGTAGCAAATAGAATATTATCTTGGGATGTGAAGTGGATACATTAGATGTACCATATACTTTGGAGTCATTTGGAATCCTATTCCCTGATTGTTTTCCTTTGGCAAAACTTCGGTTTTCGTGGTTCTGATTCTGTGCTTTTTCCAATTGGGTTTGCACGCCTCTAATTTGAATAATCGAGTCCTTTTATTTGCACAAATTTCCAATTGAGTATGCCCGAGGTCGAATTTGACCAAATTCAGCTGAGGTGGGCATTGGACATTGCCGGTGCATGACGTGGAAAAGTTTTCCCGATGCGAATGCTCACGTGGCACCACCTTGGAAAATAAGAGAAATGGGGAAAAAAAGAAAGAAAAAGGAGTGTCTTCTCTCTCTCTCTCTCATCTTGGTCTTCTTCCTCCCTCTCCTCTCGTTCACACAACTCAAATAACTTTCACAGCCATTTATTTGTTTTTGTTCGCAAACCAAGCTAAACATATCGATCGCCAAAATTCCGAGAATCATCTATAGAAAACGATCGATGAAGATCGTCCAAGGCGTGCAAGCACTAATCTTGAGCATAAATCCTTCCATTCAAGAGCACATGAGGTAAATACGCAATTATCTTTCGAGATTCAACCGAACTTCTGATTAGCATGCACTTCAATATGCAGTCAAAACAGGGACAGCAAGAAAATGTAAAACTGATAGAGTGAGTATTAGAAAAGAGTGTTCCGTATGTTGCTTTAGGTGTGTAAAATGATGAAGAACGGGTTCATATTTCTATGATAGTTGCAAGTTAGCCCTTTACATTAAAAAAAAAAACTTTTGCAAAGGGATGATCGCTTATGTTTGGGGATTTTCTTTGTGATGAAAATTTTTCTTTTCGAACAATAAATTTGAAACTCGAGAAAATTTTACTAATTTTCCATAACAAGTAAAGACGCGAGCTGAGAAACCCTGATGAATGGCTCAAATGCGGAATCCACCACGTGTAACAATATATAAAATCGAATTTGTGTTGTGCGCACATACTAATTCGCTGCTTAATCACTAAGCCAATCCATAGTTTATTTAGGAATATTTGTAAAAATGACCCCATTATTTTGAATAGAAAGCAAATAAGTCTGGGAGGGTTTGTGACCATATTTATGCAATTCAATATTTTTTATCCTTTTCTTCTTTTTTTTTGGGAATATATATGTATATATATATATGTATATATAAATATGAGGAAGTAGGCGACTTGGCTGTGTCTCAGCAAGAGAGATCCGCTCAAATTTGCTGATGATATCTTGTGGCACTACGCATGGCTGTGGCTGAATTGATTATTATAATTTGGACTTTGTAAAATTAAAAGAAAAAATCAGAAAAAAAATCAATAAAACTTAAATTAAAAAATATCATTAAGAACAGGTATATGGGTCAACTCTGTATATTTCGTCAAAGGCACCTTATTATAAAGCCCCCAAAATTAATAATATTTTTTTTCTGAATTATGTATTGCTTCGTGATTCCATTAATTGCCAAGCCTCTTTCTCTTTCACGGAAAGTGACCGAATGATTGGTTGGGTTACCTAACATTAACAGCCAATATTATGTCTTTTCTCTTCTTCAATAGCGAAAAATAAATAAATAAATAAATTAAAGATAACTTGGGATAAAAAGGGTCTTTTTCCCTTCTCATTGAATCTTTAGGTAGAACCACCGGACGGTCCATTAATCAACTGCCCGATTAACCTTTTGATGGCTTCGTTTGGCCCAATTGAAATCATGTATGCATGAATCAATTCCACGAAGATGATTACGGTGCAAATTCTATGCTTAATTTCCTTAATACCCCATATAATAATCACCCTTTTTTCTCTAGCTTTCGAGAAAAGCTGGGCATAGATAAAATTTGACATGAAATTCGCGAAACCTGAACTTTTTTATCATGCTAATAAGAGATACCGAATGCATTTTTGGTGGGTCGGATGAAATGGAATAACCTTAGTACCTATTACATGATAACGAATGAATTCTTTTTCATGAAGTTTAGTGAAAGATGACGAGTCATCATACCACAAAGACCAACACAAATAAGTTATGTCGATGGCCAAATACATGAGAATTTAAGAGGGAGTTAGATTGATTGGTACTCAACACGACGCGAGCATAAACTAATTGCGGCAGCAACTGTAGTCGTGCAAATGTCTAAATTTGTCCTTTCAACATTTTGTGAGAAACAAATATATTGCTCGTATATATTATTTCATAAATGTACGAAAAAATGCTATCATTAGCGACAAAATGTTGTAGGTTTATTTCACACAAACATTGCTTCATGCAATAGTGACTTGGGATAGGTGGTAGGGTCTTAAATTTTTTTCATCTGTTTGGAATGTTTTAGGGAGTTTTGACTTAGTGGGTTTAAAGAAGAGTTCATCAAGCATAGCCAGAACTATTCGCAAACCCTTTCTACTGAGTTTAATGTCCATGTCTCCTGATACGCGGTAGCCCATGATTGGCTCGTGTCTATCTACCGTCAATTCCCTACACCGGGATTGCCGCATAACATGATATTGTAAACCGACCTTTTTTTTTTATCTTCTTGCTATAAACACCCCATTATTTCACTCATTTGGAGGATATTTTGGCTTATGAACATCTAGATTTCGGTACTCGTACTGGCCTCAGCAGCGAACCGCTGAGAAAACTCTCGAACAAGTGGCTTGCCACTCCGCATCGGTCACTTGGCATCCAGGCCCGCTAGAATCGCCCACTTCTCCTCTCACGCCCACTCTACTCCTTCTTGCTTTTGGTCTTCTTGCTGACGCAATGCCATCAGGAGACAACTTCCTCAACAAGTAGCAATGTAATCTACTTTAGAGAGAAAATTGTCCAAAAAATCTTAAATTTATTATATTTTTATTAATTCAATTCTAAACCTTTTAAGTTTGTCAATTCAATCTTAAATATTTTCACTTCTTATCAATTGAATTCATCCGGTCAATTTTGACCGATCGGGACTAATGTGACCGACCTCGCCATCGCGAACGATGGCGAGATCGGCCTCTCGACGGTGTGGTCAGCCTCGCCTTGGCTAGGCGAGGCTCACCCTCGTCGGTGGCCAACAGGAGCGAGCTTCGCCAAAGGCCAATGAGGTCAACCTCGCCGGACCTTGCCTCTAGACGGTCGCCAGATAGGCCAAAGGAAAGAAGTTAGAAAAAAAAAGATAAAAAAATTCGGAAAAAAATACTAAAAAATTATCACATCAGCATTTGCCGGACAGTCAGCACCGACTAGCTGCCATGTCAGCACCGGCAGGCCAAAATTAGCCAGATGAATTCAATTGGCAAGAAGTGAAAAGGTTTAGTACTGAATTGATAAATTTATAATGTTTATGACTGAATTAGCAAAAGTGCAAGAGGTTTAAGACTTTTTAGACAATTTTCCCCTTCTTCCGATTGACTTTTTGGGTCTTGTATAGGCGAAAACCAAACAAATCGCCAAAAAAAAAATTTCATGAAACTTAAACCCCTGTGATGTGTTGATAAAAAAATGTTGATTATTTGTTTTCCTTTTTTTTGTGTATATAGTTATTTTTCCACAAAACAAGATGACAAATGACACTGTCCACCATGTCGGTACATCATCAAATGCATGTCCCGGTTCGAACGCACGTACTCCGCTGTTTTTTGACCGTTATAATGGTAGGTTTGATTCGTCCACGCAATTTATGAATCGGTCTATGATATCCCTTGACATTCGAAATGACCGAATGGCACCTAAAAATTGCGAAGAAATACGCTCACGGTGGCACGTGAAGCTCGAGCATCACCCACATAATTTAATTTGTAATCTTAGGGCGTAATTGTTTCGGGAAAAAATTTCACGATAAAGAAAATCCTTTTTTCATTTTCAGGATAGCGAAATTTCTTTTTCCTAACTTTAAGCAATGATAATTTCTTTAACTGACCAATCATTCAAGAGCGTGAAAGTCCGCAAAAAATTCTTTCACTCAAACAAACACGCCAATAATCAGCTTGACAAGAACAAGTTAAGCAGCTATACCCATTTTCAATTGGTGCGATCCACGTCACATACTAATGAAAAATTCTAATAAACAGAGGGAATGTCTTGCTAATTATGGCCCCAAAATAGTACTAATCAATGGATGCCCTCAATTTAAAAAAACCTAAAAGACAAAAGGAAAACACACCCTATGTTTTTCCCTTCTAAGTTAATTTAGGTCAGCATATGTTCCAACGCTAGCTTTTGTATCTCGAAGTTATGTTCCCTCTCATTATAGATATCGTGGAGGACATAATTTGACGTCCGTCCTTCCTTCTTGTTAGCGAAGGGGCGGATGATGGTAATTGAAAAACAGGGCGACAGATAATCATGGCAGTGCTCGGTGTGCGGAGGTTACCACATAAAGGCGGTACATCGGGTGAAACCGAGAGAACAAAATGTTGCATGAATCAAGGTTTTTCGTAATCTATGCATCGAATAAAAAGGTTCTTGAATATTTGAAAACGAGATAGATAATCAGTCTAAGAAGCATCTGAAAGATCATCGAAATCAAGGGCACAAAGATTATTACTTTAGGGAAAAGAACAGAAGAGGAGAGGAATATTCAAGACTTGAGAAGGAGCCAAACGATGCTAATATAGAATTGGAAGCGTCACAAGCTATAATGACAAAGCTATAATGACAAAGGCACGATCGTGATGTGCTTACTTTATTTCCTCTTTACTCATGTTCTCAAAGAGACGACAATGATCTTCTGTCTCCATTGGCCTGTCTCCATCCACAACATGTGCAAGCAACATGGCCTCTCTCCTTGCTCTCATGCTCCAGGACAGGCTTTAATCTTCTTTGTCTCCACCTTCATCTGTCCTTTTTTTCAAATCTGTCGTCTGCTCTCTCTGATCTATCGTTTTATTGCTTTTAAATTTTTCACCACAGAAAAAATGTAGTGTTGATGAAAGATGCCTAATGATGTGCAATGAATATAACAAACAAGATAGCTATGTGTGGCCAAACTCAAGTGTTACATCTCAGAAACACATGTACCAGGAGAGCCGATCTGGCAAAATCAAGAAAGATAAAAAGAATTTTAAAATATCAACAGCAAGAGATCTGGTCTCTCACGACAGAAATTGTTGGAATGAACAAAGAACGGATTAAACTGATCATGGGACAATCCTATGTCCTAACATGCCAAAAGAAAATGTTGTTCATCTGCTGCACAAGAAAAGAATCATAAAAACCAAACAATCACAACTTGTCACCAACTGCACCAGATATCTATCTCTAAGTTTCTAAAAACACGTCCGTTACATCGATGCAAGTTTCGACCCCGACATGAACGTCCACTTCGTCGGTCAAACGAGTCAGACAAGAAGTTACCAATGCTGATACTGCACTGCAATTAAGTATCAAAGTATTCTGGGCTCTGTTATCCTCTCCAAGGCCATTGCTATAGACATTATTAAGTTAAATATTAAACTTCAACCTCAGGATGATTTTTGAACTTCACTTCACATCATTCGCAATAGGTCCTGCACAACTTCAGACATCGGTGGCCTGAATTCTGGCTCTCTCTGCAGAGACAATGGATCTGTGTTAACCAAGCCACCACCAAAATATTCATGCTCGACTTTGAAAGGATTAGTAAATTTGTTTGGGAAAAAACCACCAAAAATCCCAAATATGACACATTACCCTAAACTTTTTTTGTGAATAAAAAACCCAAATTATGCCCACTATGACACATTTGCCCTAAACTTTTTCTTGTGACATAAAAAACACCAAACTTGTACTTATATAACACATTTACCCTCTGTCAAGATTTCCTCAAATGATTTTCTAGTCAAAACAACGTTATTTTTATTTCACTTAAACCACGTGATCGCCATGTTAACAACGATTGCCTTACAGCGTCCATGTAGACAGCTTTTTAACAGTACCCATTGACAGAATCTTGACGAAGGATAAATGTGTCTTGGTGTCACTGGAAAAAAGTTTTGGGCAAACATGTCATAGTGAACATAGTTTAGGGTTTTTTGTGGCTTTTTCCCAATTTGTTTCCCTCGAAAAAATTAAGGCCTGTTCAAACATGTTTACATGGAAAATCCAAAAAAAGTGAGGCTACTATACCTGAACGCATCGAGAGATTATATCAGCAAAGCGCGACAATGATTTGTTGGGATAGAAACCACTAAGCGAAGGATCCATCATCTTTGACAGTGCATTAATATCGTGAAGCTGGGGTATTGCCCATCGAACCAGAAATTGCTCCCCTCTGGGCCGTGACCTAAAGGTTTCATTTTTCAAGAGAAGATATCATGTGAAAACAAACAGTGAAGGTCAAAGACAAGCACCAGATTTGTAAATCTAAAATCATCAGAATAGAATAAAAGGCATGAATAAAAAAGAAAAGAATAGGCTTTTCCAGGTAATTGTGTACCTGTCAAGTGACTTCCTACCGGTGAGAAGCTCCAACATTACAACTCCAAAGCTATACACATCACTTTGCCAGGAATAGGTACCCGACTCAGATTCTGGGGCTGTGTAACCATTAGGATTGAGGTGCTCGGAAAACTGAGATATAAGCATCCAATGTTAGAAAGACTCAACCAAAACCTGAATTAGCATCTAGAATAAGGTAGATATAGACATGTAGTAATGTTGTTCATGAAAGTTTGTTGACTTGAATAATCAGTTTGACCTTCAGTCAATTTCTTCATGGAAACAACAACCTCTCCAAAAAGTTGAGATAGCATCTTTCTCAGCAAAGATCAATCAACAAAGAAAGGAGAAAGGGGAAAAAGGAAGAAGAAAAAGCTAATAATTTGCAGCTTAAGAAATTTTTACCAAATCACCCAGAAGATCAACCCCACTTCAATTTATCCTACTTAATATCTATGGGCCTAAAAAACCTATCCACCAATCTTAATTTTCCCCAGCATCTCATCTACGGCTACTCCCAATAGTAATTCCTAATACATTATTTGATGAGATGGAAATATAGTGTAATCAACTTAGATGAAATTAGGACAAGATCGTGATTCAAGTCAACAAGGTACATTTTGTGAAGCGTTACCTGACTTTCAGAGCCAGTTGTTATTAAAGGAGCCAGACCACAATCTGAGACTCGTGCTTCGAGCTTATCATCTAGAAGGATATTGGTAGAGTTAAAGTTCCTGCATACAACAGGTGGCCGACAAACCTCATGCAGATACCTTCCCACCAAACAAGGAGATACCGTGAGGTTACAGACTTTAGAACTAAAATTGTGACATGAAAACCACCTAGAACATTATAAGTTTAAGACACAAGCAAGGAGGTTAATAAACAAGTAGCCATAACAACCATTACTTTTACGGCGCCGTTCTCTTCCACCGCAAGCTTGTATTGACAATAGACAAAGAAAATTAGTTGCTCTACTTACTGCAAGGCTCTTGCAGCTCCAATGGCAACACGAATCCGCGCAGCCCATGAAAGTTTTCCATGGACCTCATCATCCAGATGCAATGCATCATACAGCGTCCCATTTCGGCAATACTGATAAATAAGTAGCCATTGAGCATGCTCAGCACAGTAGCCCACAAGCTCCACAATATTGCTATGCCGAAGCTTATAGACTCTCGACACCAGAGAACCAAATTTCTCATCGCTCTGCTGCCTGGAAACCATGGCCTTTAGCTTCTTGACCGCTAGTAGCTGAAATAACCGTGAACAACGAAATCATGATTTATTAAAGCAGGAATACAAGTGAAAATAGGAAACCAGATGGAGTTGGCAAGGAACGTGTTGCATTTAATAGGTGAGAGGAAAAAGAGTTCTGTTTTAGGAACAAATGGGGTCAAAAGCTGCCCTCTAGTAAAACTTAAAAACTGTGATCAAGTTCAATGATATGTTACCCTTCCATCAGGAAGCATGGCCTTGTAGACACTTCCAAGTGTGCCTTCTCCAACAAAGTTTTCAGGAGAAAAGCTGTTTGTGAACTCCTGGAGAGATGCTATGCTGTAAAACGGGACCGAAGGTGAAGAGACTGCTCTCTCAGAAGGCCGTCTCAGCACAGTAGGCTGAGCAGAAACAACAGGATTTACGATAACCTTCTTATCCGGAATGTGTGGTGCGAGAGGAGAAACCAGAGGTTGCAAGGGCAAACTGGCATCTCCTACTTGGTCCTTCGGTCTCAAGCTCAATGCTTTGGTCGCATCCATTTGTCTGTTACTTGAACCGGCTCTTCCATGGTCTTCTCCCATCTTGCCTAAAGGTTCCGAAACAGCCCATTGTGGAACATCTGATGAAATTTAAACCATCTTTTAAGCTAAACACGAATGTAACAATCAATTTAATAGTAGAAAAAGGTAATCATGGACTGACGTCTCTCCATATCTATGTATGGTTGTCGTGATGATTCTTTGCTTTTAGTAGCCCCTTGACCGTTTGCATATACACCCATGTCATGCCTCTTGCCTGTCTCTTTCATTTGCTTCCTTTTGCTGCATCTCCACATGCATAGGCACAGCAATGCGATCACAACCACCACCAGAGCCCCTATACCAGCTATCAAAAGGACATTTCCAACCCTCAACCCTCCCTTTGATTGAGCAGAATGTGGTGCCTCTGCAGAAGATCCATTTCCGTGCTTCGAAGGCACGCCCGGAGAAGGTGGGCCGCCTATGAATGGAGCAGGTGCAGAGGTTGGCTCTGGTGCTGGTGCTGCTGATGGCGATGGTGGTGGTGATGGTGATGGAATTACACTTGTATTAAAAGGATTTCCACCTTTTCTGCATGACCAATGGTATGGTGACAATATAGAAAGTACAAAACCAACTATAGATCACAATCCCTGTTAATCACCAGGGTGTGATTATACCAGCGCTGTTAATCACCAAAAAGAAGCATGAGGAGAATTCTTAATTACATATGGTAAAGAGTTTGCCATACTAGTCATTTCTCAAACAACAGTGGCTTTGGAATCAGGCATCATATTTGCTTGGTCCATTAACCAACTCCACCAGATTTGACTATACATATATATAAACACATGCCAGAGATGCCGCAGGATCAGACAGCAGTATATGTGAAGACATGAACGTTGAAGAAATTGATAAATTTAGTGATAATTTGAAATCACAAGATTACAAACAAAATTTTAAGGGGAAATCTTCCATACATTGAGGATGTATGAAGTCATCCATAAATGGGTCCACTTAAACATGCTTTCTAACCTCTTTTTGTTAATCACAGTTATTTGCAGCACATTAGTTAAAATTTCCTTAAAATACTAATTGTTTCTAAATAAAGCTAGACCATCAGCGATTGCTAAAATTGCATAGCACGAAAATCATTCGAACTTCTTCTTAAATACATAGATCTTTTTATGAATGGAGACAAAGGAAGTTTGATTCAATTCTCCATCATCTTGAGCTTCGGTGACATTCATACACATCCGATTGGATAAGAGGAAGGAAGATGAATTTTTCTACAACCCGAGCATGACCATAATAAGTTCCTTCACTATCCATTGTTTGTAACGAAAACGGCAAGAAGCTTTTGTCGAGGGGAAAGAATAAAGAAGGGAGATGGATAAAAGATGAAATAGTAAAGAAATAAGAGCACAAAAGATAGGATTATTGATTGTTTAATCTTTCAAATGAACAAGAAAACTGAAAAGATGAGAGAATGATATAAAATTCATATCATCATTCTTAAGACCAAAGAGTTGGGTGAAAAAGGGGGGCAAAGCTCTCCGTTCCTGGTTCGCCCTATAACAGAATCCTCTAGAACCACAAGAATCCTTAGTTAGAACGGGATTCCAACTCAGCACCCTCTAAGATTTTGAGAAGAGTCGCTCTTTGGATAGTATAGTACAATGATAGTTGTAAGCTGTGTTCGAGGGGAGTTAATGCCTATTGTTGGCCTATGTGGTAGAATTAGCCCAGGGGTGGAGAGACGGTGGTTTACCCTGTGGCAGACGTCAGCAATTCCAGTTGGCTTATCTTCAACTTGTGAACTTAGCTGATACAAAACTAGATGATAGCACCCCGATTTTTTTTCCTACCAATTGGGGCTCTCCCTTCACAGCCCCCATGTGGATGGTCTATAGGGTCCACAACCACTCTTCTTACTACAGGAAGAGGATGCATTAATCAGGGATACACGACAGCAGGAATTGTTTTTTTCTTAAAAACTTCACCAAGCCAAAGAGAGTGTGGAAACATCTTCTCCTATCTAATTATTGTCATTTAATCCCATTATTTTTCTTTAGACTCACAAAATTTATTTTTTAAATAAGAGAGAATACTTGAGAATCTAATTTTCAAAAATATTTTGTGGTTTAAAATGGATTTAAAGTGCAAGAAGACTTCAAAATGCTTTTGTTATTTAGAAATTGGAAGATACTAGTCTTTTGTGATTAAAGGATTACCATTACAAGGGTATGTGTTTTTCCTCAAGTATTACAACAACACAAATTAAGAAATGCAATAAGATATTCCAATTTTAATAGGGTGAATTCCAAGAAAAACCCCAAATGTTAGGTCGAGTCCCAAATCTACCCCGAACTTTTTTTTGTCTCAGAAAAAATCCCAAATTTTAGGTCTAGTCCCAAATTTGCCCCGAACTTGTTTTTGACTAGGAAAAAACCCCAAACTTTAACTTCAGTCCCAAATCTGCCCAAATTTTGTTTTGTGTAAAAAAATCAGCAAATTTTATTTATTTTAAAAAATATACCCTCGTGATCCAGTCCCAACTTGACGTAGCACTTCGACGTCAATAACAAATTCACATCAATAAAGTAATAGGGTGATAGATACAAGACGACGTTGCATTTTCACTTCGATAACAAATCTAACCCAACAAAAATTGTTGATTGTTTTAGGATATGAAAGTTAGGATAACAAATCCAACCCCAAAAAAAAAATTGACATAAAAAAAATCCAATTTTTAGGTTCAGTCCAAATTTGGACCGAACTTTTCTTTATCTAAAAAAGAGCCCCATTACTTTGTTAATTTGGATTTGTTATCGATGTAAAAGTGCCACATCAAGTTGAGATTGAATCATGGGGGTATTTTTTTAAAAATAAATTGAATTTTGGTGATTTTTCTTACACAACAAAATTTGGGGCAAATTTGGGACTAGACTCAAAGTTTGGGATTTTTTCTAAGACAAAAAAAGTTCGGGGTATATTTGGGACTGGATCTAAAGTTTGGGGATTTTCCTAAGACAAAAAAAAGTTCGGGGCAGATTTGGGACTTGACCTAAAGTTGGGGGTTTTTTAGGGAATTAAGCCAATTTTAATACTCGCTAATTGGTATTTCAATTTTGAAACTTTCCTAATTTCAATTTTGCCACCATACAAGTAACCATTGTTAAGTTTACACTACATTTGTTACCAAAAATAGGACTTGCTTATGCATGAATCCATGCACCGCCTGTGTATAGAAGACAAACCCAAAATTTAATTACAAACAAAAAATTAAAATTGGAATATATATTGAAGCTCGAAGGATAGGAAACTAGAAATTTAAAATTACCAATTGAATCACTAACAGTTTGGGATCCAGAAGGACACTTACAAATCCTTGATACATGAAATGGAAAAGAAAAGAGAATAGTGTTCATTGTAGGGTCTAGTTATGTCCAAAGTAAGAATTCATAGGAAAAAAAAAGCATATTAAGGCCCATTGTGAATTGTTTTTTTTTTTTGGTAAGGTAAGTAGTATATTGACTTTTCACAAAGGAAGATACATACAAGAGTCGTACACAAAAATCTCGTACCCTATGAGATACCTAAGAGTATCCAAGGGGTACAAAGGTGTAACCCATTGTGAATTGTTTGTCATCTTCAATGTGAAGAATGCTTCCTTTTCTTCCATTCTAGCGATTACTTGAGATGGTGTTTTCAATCTATTTACTACCCTATTTTTCCATTTTGTATCTTTAATTGTACTACCCTCAGATCCTACGCATCTCTAGTACCATATATTAGAGATGGCATCGGACCCAATGGTACTATATTTTGAAGAGAGATTATTGAAAAGTCCGATAAATAAATGGGTAACCAAACATTACAAACTACAACAGGAATTCATCACAATATCGTAATTTGGAACATCGATTATCAAGACTAACTTGAAAGCGAGTACAAAACAAGCCCAAGATTAACATACTATACAGGAATACAAGTAGCAAGTGTCAAATTCACCTTCAAGCACCATGTCGGAGAAAACTTACTTGAAAATTGGAATAGTCAGCAACTTTGGAGGAATAGGCCCGGAGAATAAGTTATTCTCTATATCCCTGCGCATAAATATATTATTATTCAACTTATGAAGGCAGCATATATTTTCTAGTTAAGAGAAGTTTCTCCAAGAACTAGAATCTGCAGACAAAGTTGAAGTAGGATCAAGCATATAGAAGCGTACAAATCAACTAGAGGAAGATCTTCTAAAACATTCAGAGTCCCGGTGAGTTTATTATTCTGCAAGTGCCTGTAAAAAGAAGATCATATGAACCATTAGAAATATTAAATGTTTGATGGAAATGATCTTTTTGTGTAATGATATGTACCCACACTGTGGTAACAGCTGACAGGTTTCCAAATGATGGAGGTAAATGACCAGTGAGGTTATTACTCGACAAATCCCTGCAACAGAGTCAGATCAGAGTGAAACATAAGAAGAAATAAAAAGGAGAAAAACGATAAAACTAGAAATGGTTGATTACAGATGTGCCAAACTCGTAAGCTCTTCAAACGAGTCTGGAATTTCTCCACTGAAAAGGTTATTGCCCAACAACCTAAGGATAAGCAGTAAATGTCAGATGACGAGGAAACAAAAAAAATACAAACAACGATCGAAAGAAGGCCCAACATGGAGTGTCCCTTTGATAAGAATAGCAATTCACAAATGAAAGCTTCTGGTGTTTGGAAAATAGAGGAACTTCATTAACAAAGTTCGAACATACATTGTAAGAACAGTAGGTGGCACATGGGATGGAACACTCCCTCCAATCTGATTGTTGCTGAAATCACTGCTCAACAATAATTAGAAGGATCAAAAGGTTTGCCAGTAATGCATGTCCATGACTCAGTTTCCCACATATAGAAGAACGTATAGAAGAACGTATCTTCATTCACTCATTTAACATGATGCTTGCAAGTTTTAGTAACATATTGCATTTCAAACACTGCTAATTCCTTCTTCTATGGGCATCATCTATAAGAATTCTAAAGAATCACGAGTTGATTATGGACCCCTAATTCTGATGTTGCATTGAAAAGAGCAGATGTGAGTTTTCAGGTCCCCCAGGATCCTCGTGTCACAAACTTCAGACATAAGAGGTGCAAACTAGATCAAGGCCCATTGATACTATCTAAGCAGACATGCAGCAGGGTTATATAGATGTCATGATACAATGATTGTAATGATGTCAATCAAATATTGGAATGGCAAAACATTTACTTACATCGACAAGAGTGATGCGAAGTCCAAACTGTCACCCAATTTACCAACCAAATTGGCTCCACTCAGATTTCTGTCTGACTCAAAATGACTTAGTAAATTGAATCAATACACTTGTAAAAGGGAACAAAAGAAATAGACTTACAGTCCCGTTATGTTTGACATGACACACTCAACACCTTCCCAATTGTCATAGCAAGGATCGCCTCCAACAAGTAACCACCCGAGGAGAGGCGGGTAGCCCAGTGAAACATATAAGCTATTGATTGCCGCCACTGAAAAGCAGAAAGGAGCTAACATAAGGTACATAATTCAGGTTTCACAGTTCACATGTTAAACCAACAGCCGATGATATACACAGAAACCAACTGCACAAGTCTATGTTATGCAATACTGAAATGCATCTCCACTAGGGCTTGCTTCGGGAAAATTGTTCATTAAAACAGCTATTTCGCCAAATAGTGAACAACAAACAAGGACAGAGAAAAGACAGCTCGCAAAGAAAACCAAAGAGATTACACATGTAAAATGTGGAAAAAATTTCAAGCGTTGAACAAGTAAAGCTGCTATAAATCTCCTTCAACAGTTGTTTTTTTCTCTCCAATGAACCAAACAAACATTAAAACAATGAAACGCACGCAATTTCAAAGCCCAGATCATACAATGTAAATTGCCATGAGTGATGATTCACTCACCATCACGAGGATCAGTGACGCCAGAACAGACCGACGCCGTGCAAATGAGGAACATCACCGCGAACCGTCGGAAAAGCATCTTCAATTTCGCGAAGCCCATGACACTCCTGACAGTTTACGCTAACAAAAATCCCACCTTTTTTTCTTCTCGTTCTCCTCTGGCGCACTTCACTTTCCCACGAAACAAACAAGAAATGCCCTCAATGGCCAAAACAACGACACCCAAAAGCCCAAAAAGAAAAAGAACACTCCCACTTTGCTCGCCAACCGGGATTCAAGAAACGAGGAGTGCAGCAGAGGACTGAAGCAGAGAATCACAAGAAGAAACGTCAGAGCTACAGACCAAGAAGGCAAGAACGATCTACTTCACAAGTTCTGGCGAAGTACAGGAGGGTAAAGCGAAAGCACGAGCACAAGAAGACAGGGAGGGACCCCCGGCGAGGCAGGCGAAGGAGGTGCTATTTTGCTTTGTATTTGTGAGGAGCCCTTCCTGCCAAAATGGGCAGCTATTAAAAATGGGAAAAGCGAGTCCCAGGCGCAAGAAGCTCCTATCTTTATGGCCTGAATGCGATTGAAAAGGGGAAAGATCCGAGGGCGTGATCCGTGGGGTAGCTCGGAAAGCAGGTTCTTGATGTTGGGTCGGCTCTCCTTTAGCTCGAGAGTCGAGTCTCACTGTAAAGTTGCGATTTTTATACCCCGTTTCGTATCAAGTCTTGCGCAGCAGCTGTGTGTGGACAGAGAATATCAGCAAGCACGAAACAGCAACGTTTTTTCGTTTTCGGGGGGTCTTCTTTTGTCAATGTTTTTTGTTTTTCGAATTCGATTTGCAGGACAGAGGCTGCGCTTTTTAGGAACGGGGACAGACTCTCCCCACCTAGGATGGGGGGCCCACGAATTCTGTTGGTCGTCCTGTGGCCCTACCTTAATTAATCTATGCATGCATGACCTTGAATTTTCCTTTTTTCCACTTTTGATTTTGGAGTGAATTTGAAGCTCTTTTGGTTTATTGGTTCGGATGTCCCGGTGCCGGTCGACAATCGATTAATCTCGACGGGATGGCGACTCTCCCGTCTTGACCACAATGCGTCTGGTTGTCTGGATTTTTAGCCAGGATAAGGTGGGAAACGAAATCTAGGGATTATGTTACGTCATATCTAATATTTGGTGAATCCAAGTAATAAATTTGAATATTTTTATATCCTATCGTATCCATTTGTATGGTATGAACGGCATGTCGATATAAATGGACCTGAAAATGAACAGACGGAGATGGTTAGAATTTCTCATGATTAACTAGTATAGAAATCATAAGTGCACTAAAGAAATAATCATCATCAATCCATTCATAATTATTGTGTGACCTGCATCTTAATTAGATTCAATAATGACAAGACATATAAACGGATTATAACAACGTCGACGAAATAGATTAGCCAAATCTAGTAAAAGAGAGAAAACATGATTATCCACTTTCGCGATTTAGTATTCTGACTCTCTCGTTACGTTTGTGAAACTTCAACAACAATCATAGAGTTACAGAAAAAAAAAAGGCTTTGACTATTTTGCTGCTTCAGTGGACTTTTGACATGAGCTAGAGAGTTACTAAGGAGAAGGAGTTGCAACTCTCTATCACTTTTGCATACCTTTGACATGAACAGCTTCAACATGAACTAGAGATACAGAAAAGAGGGAAGCAGAGTGAATTAGAAAGATCCATTTCAAGTTTGAGTTTGTTCATTAAAAATCGCAGTTCTTCTACTTCATTTTTATTTACTTATTTTTAATTATTTTTCTCTTTTTTTATTTCTTTTCTATTCCCTTCCATCGTTCCTTAATAAAAAATTTATTAAATAATAAACTATATTAATATACCTAAAATATGTAATAAATATAGGTACAAAATATATATACACACATAATATATAATAGAATAAAAATAAATTCACATATAAAAATAATAATAATAAATAAAATTTCTCATTTATTTTTTTGTTATTTTGAATTTTCTTGTGTATATTTAATTGTTATTTTAATTTTTTTAATTTAAGAAGTTTGTTATTCGAAAAAAAATAGCTTTATGCCATGAATATAATAAATCTTATCTACCCTCATCCCACCTCCTCCATGTGATATTTTTATTCGGGTTATGTCCTTATTATATTTGACTTTATCCTATTTTGATAAGAACAAAACACAAGGAAGGATAAATTTTATCATATTTCGATTTTTATCCCGACTATCAAAAAAGTAGTTTGGATGGGCTCTTGAAAGTGACTCAAAAGAATTACCAACATGATTTGAACTCGATATTTCTTGCTTTCTCGAGTAAATTTTCAAGATGCCCAATCTACCACAACAATCTATTGATGATTTGTAGATGAATAAGAGTAAGCACATAGAAATTAATGTGTACACAGTTACGGTGGTTGAATAATGCCATTGGGATTCTACATGACTACGATAGAGAAACAACCTGCAAGCTTCACGAGTTTATTAACCGCGGATCGTCGATTTTTGGGTTTATCTAAATTTTATGACGAGCGTATTTTGAATTTTTAGAATGTAAAATGCTTCAGATCTCTAAAAAGGGTCATATATTGATATGTAGATTTTCATACGATTCTTTTATAACTTTTGAAATAGGAATGATATATTAAATTTCAACGGCAAAGTTGAAAGGGATTGATGTTGACCTTTTTAGGAGTTCAAAAAAAGAAAACAAATATTGCCAAAAAGTCAAAGAGTTGCTTACACGCAGCTCCAGAAAATTCTATGACAACTCCTATTCAAACGAGTCCGAACCAAAAAGTTTTTAAATCTACAAATTGTAGATAATTTATGAATATTGCCACATCTTTGTTTGCATAACCACCAACAAGGAGAACTATCCTGCTGGAAACATTGGTTCCCAGTAGAATTAGGCTCTTTGATTATTGAACCAAACGGGCTGATGCGAATCCCCTTGCCAAAGGAGAATTAGGCTCTCCGGGGGCGCAACACAGTTGGCAATACCGCTTCAATCCCGTTCATGTGATTGTGAGCTCGAATCGTTCAACTTGTCGTGCTCTCATACTTATCTGGAGCTAGAGGTGGGAGGTCCTCCTAATATTTCTTGAGGGCAACCAGCATAAAACGAGGACGGTACGAATTTGTTGACGGTCATTAGCAAAACGAATTGGTATAGAATGAGCATGTTGGTACGAAATTGGGGGACTTCTCTCACACGCCGCACACAATCATCTCTTACAAGTTAACTAGTGGTTAGAAGATCGATGTCATGCCCTTCGAATTTCAAAACCACGTAGCGCCAAAAGTATGCCCCGAAGTATGTACATATTTAGAAGATACACGAGCAACAATATCTAAATCATTGCAAATTGCTAGAAGGTAAGTAATGTCACTTACTAGTAATCCTTAATCCTAAAATAATTACCTTGGTCCTATAGTTATACAAATGCATGTAGGTTGCCCTCACAGATCACGCAAAATTATCTCTTACAAGTTAACTAGTAGTTAAAAGATCGATGTCACGCTCTTAGAATTTCAAAACCATATAGCGCCCAAAGTGCACCCCGAAGTATGTGCATAATTAGAAGCTACACAAGCAACAATATCTAAATCATTGCAAATCACTAGAAGGTAAGTAATGTCACTTATTGGTAATCCTTAATTCTAAAATAATTTACCTTGGTCTTATGGTTATACAAATGCATGTAGGTTGGGCGAGGTAATCATGATGGGTGAATCTCATTTTCTTGTATGCTTGTACAAATCTTGTGACAAACGACCAAATGGTGTTTTTCAATAGAAGATCTAATTTGGGTGGGTGGGACAGTGTGGTGCCACCAGGATTACATGATTTTTTTTATTTAAGTGTAGCTAATTGTTACATGAAGCTCAAGCACGTAGACTATACTACTGTGGAGATCCTAGATACTTATGTCCTCGCTCCTTATAGGAAAACGACATTGTGGATAATCTTCGGACAATTAGCTTTTATAATGGGGTAGAGGTAAACTTATTTTTTTCCCTTTTATATGAATTAAAATTAGCTGTTGCTCGCTAAACGTCGCTTGTTGGTTGGTACTCTCCATCGTACACTTGTGTAGTCAACAACAACGTAGAATAATTTTGCAAAAACACCCAAAACCCCAACCACCCCCTCATCTCTCTACAAGCCCTCACCTAGTGAACTCACGTCGCCGCCGCCGCCGACGTCTCCAGCGACTCCGCAGTCCACCTGCAAAGAGAGAAAGAGAGAGTTTTCTTTTAAGCTTAGGGTGCGAATAGTAATCATTTTGCTCTAAAAATCAAATTTTTGCTAGAAATTAATTTCTGGAAGAGAAATCTATTTGGTAAAATATGACTAATTCTGCTTCAGAAATTGATTTCTAGAACAAAAATCTATTTTTATTTTTATATTTTTTTTAGCACATCAAAAAAATTAAATTTCACTCAAAATGGATGCTCAAAGGTATTTTATGTCAATTTGTGAAGTTTTAAAATTTTTTATTTTTGATTTTTTTGGGCACCTCAAAAAAATTAAATTTCACTCAAAATAGGTGCACAAATGTATTCTAAGCCATTTTGTGAAGTTTTGAAATTTTTTATTTTTTTTTATTTTTTTGGCACCTCAAAAAAAATTAAATTTCACTCAAAGTGGGTGGCCAAAGGTATTTAAGCCATTTTGTGAAGTTTTGAAATTTTTGATTTTTTTTTATTTTTTTGGGCACCTCAAAAAAATTAAATTTCACTCAAAATGGGTAGCCAAAGGTATTCTAAGCCATTTTGTGAAATTTTGAAATTTTTGATTTTTTTTATTTTTTGGGCACCTCAAAAAAATTAAATTTCACTCAAAGTGGGTGGCCAAAGGTATTCTAAGCTATTTTGTGAAGTTTTGAAGTTTTTGATTTTTTTATTTTTATTTTTTGGACACCTCAAAAAAAATTAAATTTCACTCAAAGTAGGTGCCTAAAGGTATTCTAAGTTATTTTGTGAAGTTTTGAAATTTTTTTTGGGCACCTCAAAAAAATTAAATTTCACTTAAAGTAGGTACCCAAAGGTATTTTAAGCCATTCTATGAAATTTTGAAAGTTTTGATTTTTTTATATTTTTTAAAAAAAATTCACCAAATTTCATATTTTCCCGAAATCTTAACTTTTTTTAATTTTCTGGAAATTTTTATGAATTTTTTCTGGAATTTTTCAATTTTTATGCATTTTTTAAAAAAAAAATTAATAAGAAAATAAAGAGAGTGCATTCTAGAAGAGAGAAGTTATAAAAAATAGCTTCTCTTTTTCTTGCCAAAAACTCATTCTGGAATCAAGAATACATTCTGGAATTAAGTATTTTTAATAAATGCATTGTTATTCCAGAATGTGAAAATTGCTCCAGAATGCATTTCGGAAATTTTTTAACAAACGCATTTCTATTTCGGAATCCATTCTGGAACAAAATTTCTATTCCAGATTGAATTTCATGCGCGCCTTTAATTGACAAGTGATGCAAATCCAGCGGTTCATCAAGTGAGGCCTGCTCATGGACTTAGGAGAAGAGAGAATGAGGATAGAGCTCCTAAATGTACTCATAAAACCACCTATAGATAGATGAGTGCCTCCTAACGAGCAGCAGCTAGTTCTTGCCCTTTGTTTAAGAAAAGAGTCGCCTTCACTCGCGAAATTAAGAAGTCATTTGGTATAGTTTCCCTAAAAAATTTCAACCGTAAAAAGGGATATTGCAATTTTGATAAGGTATTTGAGTACCTCCAATGCTACAACAGTATTTATTGAAACTATCTCATCTAGCTTCAAAGTGGGGATAATTATCCAAAATGTCTCAAACTTATTGTATGTCTGTCAATTCACTCCTAAATTTTACAAATTTGTTAATTTAATCTTAAACTTTTTCACAATTGTCAACATTATTCTTCTTGTCAATTTTGGCTAAAGATTGCTAACATAGACGCCAACCATTCTATGTGACACAACCAGCATTGACATAGATAATTTTTTAATTTTTAGAATTTTTCTTTCCTTTTTCTTTATTTCTTTTTTCCTATTTCCTCAGCTGGTCACCGGGCCTCGGCAATAGCCGCCCTCACCTAGGGCTACCTGGGTGAGGGCAGACCTCTCCAAAGGCTACAAGGGTCAAGCCCTTGCTTGAGCCCTTGCCTGTGGCCAGCGGAGGTCACCGAGGCCCAGCAATTGATGGAGGGAAATAGAAAAAAGGAGAACAAGAACAAGATGATGATGATGAGAAAAGGAAAAAAAAAAGGAAAAAAAAGGAAAGGAAAAAATTCCGAAAATTTTCAAAAAAATAAATAAGTTATTCACGTTAGCGCCAACCATGCCATGGTAAACAACCGGCATTTACATCGGCGATTTCTAGCCAAAATTGATAGAAATGACTATATTAGCAAATTGTCAAAATGTTTATAACTAAACTAGTACGATCGAAAGGTTTTAAGATTTTTTGGATAGTTTTCACCTTTAAAATACTGTAGTTTTAAAACATATTTTTCTAAACATACAGATTATAATACTTCCCAGTCTGGTTAGACGCATATCATGTACGGCGAGACCTGGGACTCGGACGCAAAGCCAATCGATTTCTTGTTCTCAGACCTCAAGTGGTAGCTTCAAGTAGGAACCGAGCTTGTAATTCCAAGTTTTTTTTTTTTGGATTGAGATCTCAATAAATTTACCACCGATACAAATTTTGAAGTAACCTTATTTACGAATTAAATTAAATGGCATTATGTGAAGATTAAAAAGCTTAATGATATCACCTGCTACTCAATCATCGAACCAAAATCACAAAAAGATTACAATACCCAATCAATCTCAATCTTGCCCTGGATTTGATCTCGCACCACTCATTTTGCTACTCAGCATGTACTCCACTTGAATACTCAAAAACTGGCCTCTATGATTAGAAGACATGATCCATTCAACTTAGGGCAACTGAATGCATCAGATTCATAGCTTGGCCAGACTCGAAGGTTTGTACATCAAAAAATAATGATGGACGAGCTTGAGTATCGATCGATCTCGACCTCAAGATTAGGTCTGACCAATGATCACCTCTAACCCGAAGATAATAGCCCTCTTCGCATGAGGGTGTAAAGGTCTCTTCATGAGATTGGTTCTACTTATTTGAACTCGTGCCTTATGGAAGGCAAAACGAGCATGAGATCATTGCGCTAGCCACCCTTTCTAGTAATCTCTGATAAATTTTATTGTCTTGTTATTGATGAGATCAGAGACGCGAAATTTTTTGAATTAGATGAAGGCGCAATTTAATGCTATGGCACTCCCCTCATGTGTAGGGTGAACTTTGGTCTAAGGTTTAGGATGTCCAACTTACATACAATATGAAGCGTTACGGTCTCAACATCAATTATTCCAAAGACTTACACCATTAAATTAAAAGCATGATTTAATATTTAAATACTTTCGCCCGTGAAACGACACTCAAACTTAAAAAACTGAGCAGTAGGGGTTATAGCGGTATGCAAATCTCGACAAAGAACATTATATTCGGGGCCATATACTTTTGATCGATTTATTAGTCACGTGTCACCGTCACGTGATGTAACAGTCAGATGAAATACAGGACAGAGGGAAAGAGGCGAGAATGACGCCGTCGTCTTCGGTTTCTGTTGCTTATCTTATAAGATTGGAGTTTTGTCTCTAGGTGATCAAGCAAATACTTGTATTCCAGTAGCGTTAGGTGTTCATGGTCATGGACGATAAGAAACACTTGCTTCTCCTTCAGTTTCCTATACCATGATCTTTTCTTTAACAACCACCTTTGTAAATATAATTGCTTTGATTCTAATTGTAAGAAAGGTCATGCACAAGACAATGACCACACCTAGATTCAAGCTTCTGCTCTGTCATTTCTTGGGACCATTCTAGGCATACGCCTCAAGAAATATATTTACATTTGGATTTTCAGTCCTCGATTTTAATCTCTAATTCTTCTTTTAGCACTAGAGAAAACATTATCAAAGAATGCTCTATATTACTTAATACACCAGCCGCCGTACGATTTTCAGTTCTCGAATTTAATCTCTAATTCGATTCCCTTGTGCAAAATTTGCTCCAGCTTTAATTATTTATGATAAATTTAATTTCGAAAGAAAATAAATATTATGCAAAGTGTGAGAAGTTGTTTCGAGAGAGACAAAGATGACTAGGCATAAGAGGGTGATGACCGGGCAATCTCAGAGAGTGATCGATAGAAAGGTTCAGTTTATTTTGTAGAAAATAAATAATTCAAAAAATAATTTCCTAAAAATGATCGATTGCATAAAAATGTTTTCACTGTACACGAAAATATATAAACATAAATTGTTGTCGGTAATGAAAACTTTTTTCATTGATTAACTATTTCAACTGATAGAAGCTAATATTTTTAGAAAATTATTTTCCAAATCGTTTATTTTTCGTGAAATAGACAGAGTCTAAAAAGTCTATTTTGATAAAATAGTTTCGTAAGAAATCTATTTTGATGAAAAGGTCAAATGCCATGGTCACCAAGTTAGCAAGATGACAACATTCTTCAATGATGGACTATGCATTACCAACATGTCATACGAGGCTTTTCTGCAACTTTGCGGGATGACTCGAATAAATTAGCAACAGGCCTAACCTCTAAATCGCGGAATCTTATGTACATCAATACAAGAGCTCAGGAGTAAAAATAGAGCATCCCGACCTCAATCTCCGGCGGACATGCTTCCGAGTTTGGAGTGCCGCTTCCTATGGTTAGCGACTTGTGCTCCGAACCCATTGTAAATCACCACAATCCTCATGGCGATATTGCCATCCCCTGTGTCTGTTCGTCATTGAGTAGAGGACGAACCCCTGTTTGAGCTAGTGCTTTGTGCAGGATGATGAGGTAAGGGGAGATGTTGATGGAGAGGCCACGAGACGCGTTCCGGTGGGCAGGGCACGGGAGCTGGGCATGCAATGAAGGTCGGAATATTGTCTCCCGGCATAACGACAGAGACACTGCTTGTGTAGACAGTCATCTGCAAGTACGATATCCATTTAGTACTATCTAGAGCATGTCAAAGCAAATGTTTTGCATGCAATGGCGATTAACTATAACAACGGAGCAAGAACAAGATCTAATCAGGCCCCTATACAACAAGGGCTCCATCGAGCAACATAACAGAAGGTTGCATTTGTGCGGCGGCCACTGAGTTCTTTAGTGAGCGACAAATTGCAGCTAGATTAAGGCATTATGTCGACTCTGTATTGGGTCTGGAAAGGCTTTGTTACCAGAAAGTAAACGAAACAGGACACTGAAAACTTCACAAACAAATCACGGGCATCAATATCGCCAATATCCTGAACAGAGAGACCTCTGTCAACAAAAAAAAGTCGCCCAATAAAACAATGTCTATCCAATTACAAGTTAGTATCCCTAGTCATCGTAGCGATGATATTTCTAAACTGTAGCATAGCAGTAGTTCCAGGGCAATGGAATTGTCTTCTTGAAGAACTACTTAAGTTTTTGCTCTCCTCATACAGAAACAGAATTGTCTTAATTAACTCCAATTAACACCCTCTCGGTTTGAAATCGGACCTAATGTCATACTGAAAACCCTACGATTTCATCAATCTCTTACTGCTTTCATGGAATAGACAATTCGAACTCCCTATGCGCCATCTGCAATCTCCTGATGCAGGTGCACAAATATAAAATGCCTTATCCGACACATTCTTCATAGTAAAGCAAAGAGTTCACTTACTAGCCAGACAAGATACAAAGTTATGGGCTCTGCCGCGAATAATTGCACAAATTCAACCAAAAACAATTCATTCTGGACCACAGTATGAGCTTTATATGAATCCCAGTAATGATGGAGGCTTTACAACACACCTTAACTCAGATTCCAATAATTTAATACCCTACTGCCATAATAAAACCACAAAATGGGACTTCTAAAAGAAGGGGTATATCTTATCACCATCTTGATAGTGCTAACTGGGTTTCAGATAAAGCAGGAACTTAAACAAAGACTTCACTTCACCACAATTATTTGTTTTCTTTCTTGATCAGTGTGAGAAGAAACAGGAGGATTAAAAAGTCCCATTGTCTTCAATCGACACGGATGGGGCTAAGTGACCAATATAGTGAGTATTCCCTCAAGCTATTTGGGCCGGCCTGAGCACAGAAGTTCTTCATACAATGTGGGCATCACCCAAGTGATTTTCAAGTAACTGGGATAGACAAGAAGAATCATGACAGCCAGAGTGCAAAGCAGTGTCAACTGTAAGTCTGTAGATAACTTTTATTCACGGGCAATGAATCGCAAGGGTTCACTGTTGACACCAACATCATCCAGTTGACTAGCGTAAAAGAACAAAAGGACAAGGACAGAAAACAGAAAAAAGGAGGCGACGGGTAAAAACCAAGTTCACCAGGGAAAACAAAAACCACAGTATCATGTAGAAAGAGGGAGAGGGAGAGAGAGAGAGAGAGAGAGAGAGAGAGAGAGAGGAGAGAGAGAGCCTTTGCATCAACACTCTGTCAGGCCAGTAATGAAAGCTCTGGGCAGCGAACAAAAAGGACAAGGGAAAAGTAAATAACATCCAAAAATTTGTCAGAAAAATGATCCCAAACAAAAAGCAAATCAGGCCCATAGCAAATGCCATCTCCCACCCATGGCTGGGATCCGCTCCCAACATCCTCAGAAACACCTGATTTCCCGTTTGGTCATCAAGAAAACTTATGTCCGAGAGATGAACAGGAAAAAGAAGACACTTTGCAAGAGAAAATCTCTCAGAAAGCGAACCCAGTAGAGCAGCACGCGCTATGTTTTCTGCTGAAATTTGCAGTTGAAACATTACTCAGAACATCAACCAGATTGACAAGCACCGATCCCAAAACAAGAGCCCAGAAAAAAGGAGAACAGTAACAATGGAAGTTCAAGAAAAACGACTGCGCTTGAAGTTTGAAACTTTACCTTCGGGGAAGGGTAATTGAGCTTTGGATTGAACCCCATCTGGGACTCGAGGTCGCCGCCGCCGCGCCTCCGGTCGCCGGCGGCGGAGAACTCCTGCGAGGTGGTCCGGAGGAAACGCTCGAAGATGGCCATGACCAGGAACATGGAGATGAGGATGGCGGTGGCGACGAACCCGAACGACACGGCGTTGACCGAATTGTCGAAGTGCCGCCAGTGGTCCTCTCTCTGCAAGGTCGCCGGAGCTCCCATCGGCGACCACCCGTCGGACCACCTTGAAGCTTCCATTCCGCCGCCCCCGTCACCGCATTGCACGGCCGTCGCGGCGGCGAAGAGAGAGAGAGAGAGAGAGAGAGTTGTAGAGGGAGGCGAGCGTGCGAATGGGAAGCTTCGGGGCTGCTCTTGGAGTGTCATCTTATACGAAGGCAAACGCGGAGAGAGAACGGCTGGCAATTCGCGTTCACGTGTCATAATTATGTTCACGCCTTGCATGGATCTGGAATGTTATGACACGGAAAGTTTACGGGTCTTGCAATTCAATTCTGGTACGGAAAGAAGGAATTACTGGGAAAAATTGAACAATAAAAACATTAGAGATTTACGTGGTATATGATTTGGTACCTACCCAACGGGAGAGTTGGCCGTCAAGATATCACTGTGAATATGGAGAATAACGAGTTTACAAGGGCTGAAGCATTTTTTGGCCTAGATTACACCCAAAGAAAACCCTGAAAGTTAGTGGCGTAAATGATTCGGTTCGGTTCCGTTTTTCAAGAAAATCGAACCATTAAGGGTGCCCCCTTGAATCGAACTAAATTTGAACCGAACCGAATTGAAACCGAACAGAAAAGTCGATTTGGTTTGGTTTGGTTTGGATCAATTTTCGGTTTCAAGTTCATTAAGCAGAGAAAGAGAGGAGAGAGGAAAGAGAAGGGGAGACAGAGAGAGGGCAAAATAGCCCTAAATCGAAGTGTTTATTTTAGTTCGGTTCAATCCAAACTGATTCGAACCGAACCGAAAAGAAAATTTGGTTTATTTTGATGATCCGAACTGAAATCGAAACCAAACCAAAATGAACGAAATTTTCAGTTTGATTCGGTTTGTATCTCGGTTCGGTTTTTCGGTTCGGTTCTGATACCTCTACTGAAAGTCTACTCGAAAGGTATGCTCAACATGTTGCATTATAAATAATTAAACTATGATAAAATCAAATTAATATCGCGTAACATATAAAGTTAGACGTATTATGTAATGTCACATTCGAATTTTCTCTATGCAATTTGTATTTTCATCTCCTATCATATTGATATCGTGTGAATAGGTTATGTCCAGTGTCACCAGCCCGGACATTTCAATTATAACGTGTCGTGATTTTAATTTAACAAGTATGTCATGTAAATACCTTTTTGTGTTTTTTTTTTCTTTTCAAACGAGTCTCGACCGTAAATTTTTGGTGATCCAATGGCTGAAAACCCCAAAAGCACTTTTTCCCAAGATATAAAAAGCATCTCGAACCGGAAGGACTTTCATAATACCGTGCGTTATGATATCATTGAGTAATTGACTCCTAACATTATTATGATAAAAAGTAATACACTTGATTTAGCGACTGACATGCACAGCTTAATTCTAAAGGCAATGAGGGATAATAGAAGCTTTCCCAAACACGTCCAAAACATTTTCGACCCTACTACAAACGAGATACCAAAACTGTCGAAGCGCTCGATTGATCTCACACGATACGACATCTCATCATTTCATGCACTATAATTATTGAAGCTCACGAGTTCAACTTTGCTCGACTGATCTCATTATTTCTCATGAGACGGTTACAGACGGTGGAGAAATTCAAATGAAGAAAAAGTGAAAGAAAAATACTTTGCTCGATGAAGTTATGATCCATATAATTTTTTCGATTTATATCTTTTTACTTAGTTCGATATATTTTCACAACGTGCAACAATATGCGTCGAAACTAATCGATGGAGCCTTTCCTCTTGAAAATTCAGTGATACGCCGGCACAAAATAAACTATGGAAATAAAAGAACCTAATGTGATTGTTATGCGTAGGAGAAAGAATGAGATTGGTAGATGCGTTAACATAGCATATAGAGAAGACCATGCCAAATACAAGCTTCCCGATCCAAACTAGATCAGATATGGCACGACCTAGTCCATTACTAGTCACTCGCTACCTATTTTCCCTCCAAAATCTGTAAATTTGAAGAAAAACAATTGTTAGTATATAAAAGTTACGAAAGAATATCAAGTGCATTTACATGACATTGTATTAAAATTTGTAAAGTTTCATATATACGAGCTTAAATTGAAGTCATACGGTGAATGTCACAACATTAATAAAGAGTAAAACCGCATGCCAAATAGATGCCTAGGAACGTCCATTGGGATTAAATACGGGTTAGTATCACGAAAAATTCAAACTGGTACATATGTGACAAATTTACTTCAAATTAATTTTTGGGCTATCAAAAGCCCAAATCGATACATTTGTGACAATTTTAGTCCAAATTAATTTTTGAGTCATCAAAATCTCAAACCGGTACACCTATAACAATTTTATCAAAAACTAATATGGATTTCGACGTGGACTTGACATGTCAATTGAGTCATTGACACATGTCATTCAGCTTAGAAATTTCACAATAAAATTTGATGGAAGCTAACAGATGGAACATGTCGCGAATGTATCAGTTTAGTATTTTTGAAAACTCAAAAATTAGTTTGAGGTAAATTTATTACAAATTTACTAGTTTGAGTTTTTCGGTGGTATTAATCCAATTAAATACAAGAACAAAGCTATGTTTCCTTTCAACCCTTGTCTTTTATCTTCCCATCCAAGGTGAAGACATTACTTAAAAAGGCCTAAAAAAAATTTGACGGTGAGATAACTCGCTGAAATCACTTAATTGAATCTTTTTTTGAAAAAAACTTACCACTTAAACAAACACTCGAAATTTAGATCATAAATGTATGCACTATAAGATGGTTTTAGAATTTCGACCGTCCTTTTTTATCCACACTATGAAATGGACCATTTATCCTTGAAATATAGACCTAAAAAGTTAGGAAAATGTTTCAAAAAAGTCAATTGTTCCATGGTTAGGTTATATGCCACCTGATGCTTCCTTAAGAAGTTAAACTTTCGAGTAATTCTAAGAAAAAGACTGTAAGAATTTCAGGGTAAATGGAAGTTAAAGCAGTTCCGTTTTTTTGCAGGTTGAAAGATCGCTTTGGCCGACGAATGGCGAGGTGACAAGAAATGATAGAAGCCGAATTTGTTGACTTGTGACCTTGTGGTTCAGAACGTGCTATTTGATCAATGCAACGGGATTTAATAATTCAACTAAAAAAGCAAAAAAGAAAGAAGATTATGATGGACTTTTGAAAAGTTTAAGTTTTCATTTTTCGGTCGAAATTCCAAAAATTAACCAAAATTCGAAAAATTACGACAATTTCATATGCGAAAGTTTCAAATACTTTACAATTGGAAAAAGTCGGAATGCATATGTTATGAATTTTTTTGAAAACTAAAATGTAAAAATTCAGCGGCTCGACTACAAAATTCGCTAAAGTTGGTGACTATCGGTGAAATTTATCTATTATTTTTTTCGTTCATGTCAAGGCAAAAAAAAAATAATTAAATTGATTGTGTCCCTGCGTTGATATTATGTCTTACTTGATCAGTACGACAAGTTATTATTGGTCTATTCAGTCGTTGTTGGACAAGATTCGTCCAATTGGAGTTATTTAGAAGGTGATTTGTGTGGCTTCAAGGCAACAAAAAAACCCATTACTAAGAAATAATTTTAAGTATCGACCTGGAAAAAGAAATAATATTAAGTGGCCGGGTAATATATTTTTTTCTTGATTTTTTCTTGCAAAATATTTAATTTTTACCCAATTCTCTGCACACCTTCCATTTTCCCTTCCCTCGAAAAAAGCGATTTGTCAATGACAACAAAGGCGGATTTTGAATTTTAAAAATTGAAGTCAAAAGTAAATAATAGCAAAAAACAAAACTAGAAGTCTAGAACAGACAACCATGACAGGTGTGGCTCCCATCAACACCAACACTGTTGATCAATAAGGTTGTCATGTAAATACAAATCTCATCTACACAATCTCGAAATACCAAATTGGTGACTAGGTCAGTCGCACGGGATTAAACTGATTAAAAACATGACGTTCGAGGCTTTATCAATCGAAATCTTGACATAAGGACCGGAATCGACCAAAGTTGACAAATTAAGACTAATGTCAACATTTTGCCTACTTTTTTTTTTTTGTCTTTTTTGTGGATTTCGATCTTTGAATTTATTAACGCTAATTAACACACGTTCCTTTCTGCGATAGCTGATAAAGAAGGGCATAGAAAACAAAGAATGAGAAATTTTCTCACACAAAAAATTGAGTACAACCCCCGGGGATCATGCAGGTCCCACGTACGGTGGTATATGCGCACGTCCATAATAGGTCGGGTTTCGGTTCGGTAGTCCAGACACGTCCACGTTGATATTTCCACAGCAAGGGGACACTAAGTTGGTGGAAATTAATAATTGGCAACACATGGCTTGCAACATTCAAAGATGAGGAAATCCCATCCACCGTGCATCATGTGCCCCAAAACCCAAAAACAGCCAAAGCCTAAAGAATATATTTTCATCCTAATTTCCCTCCAATAAAAATTAAAAGGATAATGACACAAACAGTCCCTGAACATTCATTTAACAAGCAATGTGTTCTTTAAACTTTTAATTTATTTAATTTAGTCCTTGAACTTTAGCCAAATATTCAATGTGGTCACTGAACTTTTAATTTATTCAACATAGTTTATGGACTTTTGGTATATGCTCAATGTCATCCTTGAACTATATGAAAATGTTCAATCTAATCCCTGAAGTTGAACTATTAAAAGGATTATATTGAACATTTTCATATAATTCAGGAATTAAATTGAACATATACAAAAAATTCATGAATGACATTAAACAAATTAAAAGTTCAAGGATCATATTGCACATTAAATTAAAGTTTAAGGACCTTTTTTAATAAATTAAAAGTTCAGGGATTACATTATACATTGAGCTAAAGTTTATGCATTGTTTGTGTAATTTTTACGGAAAAAAAATAAAGTAGAAGAAGAAAATTCGAATGAAGGACTGATTCCGAGACAAAAAATAATTCCTCTAGCCTGGACCAAGTGACAGCTCCAAAACTCAGCTTTTCCATTTATTGTCGTGGCCCAACCTATAAAAATCCCACCTGGAGAAGCAAGGAAAGTCCCAAATAATCATAAAAATAAGAATTAATATCACAAAAAAATATAAACTGGTATATCTATAATAAATTCATCCAAAATTAATTTTTTAATTACCAAAAGTCTTAAACTTGTACACCTATGATAAATTTACCCTTCATTAATTTTCGTTAAATTTTGTCGTCAAATTTCTAAGTTCAATAACATGTAGCAGTTGACGATGTACCGATTTGCGATTTTGCCCCTTCGTTTGTCATAAATTTATCAATTTGTAGTTTTTCGTGGTATTAATCTAATTTAACATAGAGTAAAATTGTCACAAGTGTACCGATTTTGGGTTTTGATGATTAAAAAATTAGTTCGAGATAAATTTATTACAAATGTACCAGTTTAGATTTTTCACTAGTCAAAAAAATTAGTTCAGGATAAATTTGTTATATGTGTACTGATTTGAGGTTTTTTGTGATATTAACTCTAAAAAATAAACACACTTTCAAATTTTGGTATTTTTCAATTCTCAATTTTCATAGTATCCTTGGCTCAATGTCCAGAATCTGATGGACAGCAACTGCAATATGCATAAAATAATTTAGTTGGTTATGGTAAAAGCTCACTTGCTGCTTGTGAGTCTCGAAATGTGCGTATCTTCAAGAAGATTCTTAATCATAGAAGGGGCCGGGGGTAATCCCATCATACTTACTTAGCCTGAAAGATGACATTTTGGATGAAATTCGTCTCGAGTTTCTTTTCTGAAAAAGTCGGACCACATGAACGTGGGACGGGTCACTACCAATGTCATCAATCAATATGGACCCTCTCACAAATGAAGGCCTCATGAATTGCTCATCGTCCGCCAGCTCAAGCTCGTAAGGTATTGGCACAAACGCAAGGTAGAAAAGCTTGGCGATATCGATTACTGAATTAGGCAAACGTTTGTATGGAGTGGACGGTTGAAAGAGAGGATCAATTGCACTATAAGCACTCACAACCTAACCTAATCGAGTCACGATCATATTCCACTCGAACGATTCATCCGTAATCAAACCCTAAGCCCGTCGAAAAATCGCAAGCCGCTCAGGGAACAAGGCGTACCCTCCCACCACGTCATCCATCCACGCCAAACATCAAGGGACGGAACATTGCGAAATCCTAAAGATGCAATCGACAACACCAAATCAATCCAAAAAGCATTGATGGTCTCCGGACGTTGCGTCGATCCCGCGTAGCACTTTTGTCCAGGCAAAAATGGGCAAGGATAAGCCCCTCCATCGTACATGTTGTAGGCATCCCCAAGAACAGTGACCGTGTCCGACGACACCGTCGTCGTCATCATCATCAATAAGAACGAAGAGAACACTCGGATTAAATCCTCACATGCACCATGTCGGGCCACTGCCCCATTGCCTCCCCAACCTGTCATCTCCACCTGGCTCCACCTGGTTCCTTCCCTCGCATTCAATCATATACATGTGTGATTAGATTATGGTAGACCCGTCGGACTGATAGACCGATAGGTTGGATGGAAAATGATTCGATCTAAATTGACATATTTAACTTGTTTTTGACCCATTTCCATGCAAGATAAATATAGTAATCCATACCTAACTTGACTTATATTATTAAGATACTTCCATATTTAATCCAAATTTAAAAAAACTCATACTCAAATTGAGATGAGAGGGCGTAGAGAGCGAGCGCTAGATCGTGAGGATGAGAGAGAGTGAAGAGAGAGTCATAGAGGTAGATGGATTGGATCGAAATAAGTTGTAAATCCATTTAATACTTATATTATTTTAGGTTTTACCATTCTAAACTCATTTATAACCCATTTACTAAGTAACTAATGCATATTACAACTCAATTTGTTAAGATGTGTTTTGAAAATGAGTTTATGATCCATTTTGATAGATATATATTAAGGTAATTAATTGCGATATCAAGATGACAGGTGACAAGCCCTATATTTATTTTTTATATTTTTTTATTGATTTAATTTGGAATTGGCACTCCCAAAACTCCACTAAACCCATTTAGTTTTCCACTAATTCTTGATAGTGGGAAAAACTAGTGCTTTAAGTTTGGGATCCATCGATAGATTTTTGATTTTCCCTCTTCTCTTTTTAGGGTTTAGAGACTGACTCTACTTGCATGCGCGCACAAAACACATTGTTTATTGCTCGAGAATTAGGTTTGTTTTGGCTATAGTTGCATCAATTATTAAAGGGTGAAAAATCCCAAGTGCTTCGTAGGCTTAGGCGAATAGCATCATTGTAATTATGAGATTCTGTTTTCATGGAGGTCTTTGTAAAAGATTGTGAGACTATCCCCATTTGAAATCCAAACATGCAAAAAAAGGGATAATTATGCCAGAAATTCTTAAACTTATTGCAGAAGTAGAATCAAATCCTAAAACTTACAAAAAAAAAAGGAAAAGTGTAATTAAGTCTTAAAACTTATTAAGTTGGTACAATCGAGTGCATTTGTTAACTCCAACAAATTTGAGTGACGGCAAATAACGACGTGCCTTTTTTCTTATATTTTTCGAAGACAAACAACGTTAATATGGCCACCACATGAGAGAAATAATATAAAGGCTTAAAAGTTACAAAAAAAAAAAAGAGAATAGAACATCACGACGAAGAGGGATCACATCAAGGGCTGGGACTCCACCCCCTACCTTACCGACAAGGGTCGAGGGTCTGGCAGACAATAGAAAGGAAAAAACTTTCAGGAAAATTGTCAAATTACAATTGAGTCCTAAAACTTGTCATTGCTGAGCAAGGTCAACCTCGTCGTTGTTGGGCGAGGTCGCCACACTAGATCTGGCGAGGTTGGCCTCACCCAACGACGACGAGATTAAGCCTTGTCAGTGGCTAGCATGGTTGACCTCACCAAGCTAGGGCAAACCTCATCGGCTAATGGTTGAGGATGAAGATGAAGGAAAAAAAAAAGAAAGGGAAAAAGAAAAGGAAAGGAAACATAAAAGAAAATAAAAAAATTAATAAAAAAATTCGAAAAAAATAAAATGATATTAAAAAATTATCATGTCAGTTTTGGCCAAATAGTCGGCGTCCACGTCAATTCGACTGGTCAAAATTGGCTCGATGGATTGAATTTGCACAAATGCAAAAGGTTTAGGATTAAATTGGCATAAAAAATGTTTATGACTGAATTGGCATAATTGCAATAAGTTTCGGACTGTTTTGGTAATTTTCCCAAAACTTTCAAAAAGTGTGATCAAGTCCTAAAACTTGTCCCGAAAGTGCAATCGAGTCCTAAAACTTTCAAAAAGTGTAATTAAGTCCTAAAACTTATCATGAAAGTGCAATCAAGTTGTAAAACTTTTAAAAAGTGCAATCAATGGAAGGACTAATTGGATCAATTTGACAAGTTTTAGGACTTGTTTATACTTTTTGAAAGTTTTAGGACTCAATTACATTTTCATAACAAGTTTTAAGATTTAATTGCACCTTATGAAATTTTAGAACTCAATTGCACTTTCGTAACAAGTTTTAGGACTTCCAATGCACTTATCTGTAAAAAATTTTATATTTTGAAAAATATTTTTTAAGAAGTCGTTTTTCAAAAAAATAACAATATTTTTATGTATTTGACTGAAATATGAAAATGAATTGAAAATTATTTTCCTTTGTTTGGAAAGGAAAACTTGATTTTATATTCGCAAAGCTACTTACACTATTTGTGTGATGTAAGGGACATGTAGTTGATAGAATCCTACGAACTTGGGCACGGGAGTTGTGTGCCCGAACACGGCCACTAGGTACATCTAGGTGGGGTTTCCCAAGCTTTGCCCCCGGGAACTAAGCATGGGGAACCAAGGACCTAGGCCCCACCTTGATGGACTTGAAGGTGCCGATTACTTGGGTGAGAGAGTCAAGTGACCAAGCACGGTTGCCAGGGACCCAAGCTTAGGCACTGGGGTCTTGGGCCCAGCCTCGAAAGACCTAGGCCCAACCTTTGTGGACCCGAGCCCGACCGTCAAGGAACCGAGGCTGGGCACTAATTACTTGGGCTCAGGAGTTGTGTACAAGAGCATGGCCGCCACGAACTCGAACAAGGACATCAAGTTCCCAAGCTCAACCTCAAGAGACTCGAGCCCTGACTTGGTGTGGAAGTTGGCTTGGGCAAAGTTGCTGGGGACTAGGGCATGGACAATGAGATTCTGAACTTGACCTTTGTGAACCTAGGCCCGAGTGTGGCTAACTTCGACACAAGAGACAAGTACCCAAGCATAGGCACCGAAGTCTTGCATCTAGCCTACAGGGATTTGGGTCCAGCCATCGAGGTACCATGCCTGCCTTGATGGACCTTGGTCGTAAGGGCGATGACTTGGGCATGGGAGTCAGGTGCTTGGGCATGGCCATTGTGCATCCAAGTATGGGCATCGAGGTCTCAGCCTTGGCCTCTATGGATTAGAGCTTGGCCTCAGAAGACTTGGGGATGGTCCGTAGAGATCCAGGCATGGGCACTAGTGTATTGCACTCGGCCTTGAGGAACCTAGCTTGTCGTCTAGGGGTGATCGGTTCCAGGATGGGTTGAGTTCAGACTTGGAACCTGAAACCAACCCTGTTATAACCGATTCCTAATTTTTGGAACCTGAAATCAATCATGTTTTCCTTGGACCTTGTTTTGGAACCAACTCTGTTTTTTCGGTTTGGTTTTAGGGTCTACCCAAGAACCTGTTTTTTTTTTGTTCCTTTTTCTGATTTCATTTTTTTCTAGCAAAATAATATATAGCAATGAAACGATTCAAAATAAAGATGAATAATAAAATCACTATTTGCCAAAAGTAACAATCCCTAAAATGGGCAATTGAAATTACAATCCAAAAGCACTATGTGGCAAGACATAGTCCAATCGCATAAATCTTTAAGAGTCACACTTCATGAGAGGACTCATTTCATTATATCCATCCACTTCAATTGATGTGTCTTTGTCTTGATCCATCAACTAAAATCAAATTATACAACAATGTCAGGATTTTACTGAAAACAAATTTAAGTAAGAGCCAAAAGATTGTTTCACAACCAACCAAAAGAACTTGTAAACTGAAAGCGTGAAGGTCACACTTGTTGCACACCAAACACTCACCAAACTAACAGGAAGAGGAATGCGACCAAGCTAACCAAACATGAACTCGATACTTGTACCAACATATTTGAAGCTTTTCATGCGTTTTTAACTACAAATATGAATTCCAGAGAGTTTCAGACTTAGCCACAACAAATTCAATCCATGCATTAGAGATCAGAACCTAATATAATCAAACACAACACAACAAAGGGGGTTGATTTCAGCAACCAATCAGGTTTGGGTCAGCATCACATGGTCGTTCTGTGAGCTTTTGAGCATACAAAGAACAAAATGCATAGAGAAAATATTTTTTGCTTGAATTAACCATCTCATTGAAAGTCATTACTATGTGAACAGTTCTTGGACCTAATCTTTACCACAAAAAAGAAACTGTAGAGCTCAGTCGGACTAATCGAGCAAGAAGCAACAATAAGCACTAGAATTCCATGTCACAATCAGTAAACCAACCACAGCAAATCAAGAATTGATCAAATTGAAGGAAAAGAGGGAACACAAATGCCAACATGAGCACACAGAGATGCGCGCGCATTGACACCACGAAGCTAATCCCACAAACCAACTACGACAATTCCAAAAATTTGAGAGAAGCTTTCACAGATCTAAACTCTAAAGCGGGCTATCTTGCATGAATGATCCAAAGGATGACGACAAGATCATAATAACCAGTTTCGAGTATAATGAGCTTGCAACATATAGAGTTTTGAGTTGAGGCCAACCACTAAAGTCAGGTATACAACCAACGCTTACATTCTTCCATTAAACAAACTTAGAAGTCCAAGAAGCAAGAGATAAAAGTTTCAAAAAAAAAATTCAGACAAGCCGGATTCCGCAAGGTCAGATGGCATCTATTCCTTCAAGTCCTTCACTAATCATCAAAACTTAGAAAATCTTCTACACCAACCCAAGCCTGCAGTGAAAAACCCCTAAAACTCGAACGCAAAACCTCAAACTTGAACTCGAACACTTCCCCAACACTAGAACCCTAAAACTCGAACGCAAAACCTCAAACTCGAACTTGAACACTTCCCCAACACTAGAACAGATTCGAAGCTCGAGCTTGAAACCATTTGACCTTACAACAAAGACGAAGAAGAGAGATTGAGGGAACAGAGGACTCACGGATCAGCGAGAGCCGGAAGGGTGAAGTGAACGAGGAGCCTCCTCGGTTGCCTAATTGCGTTCTTGCGGCGATCGGAGAAGAGAGAACTGAGACAAAGAGAGAACCGAGATAGAGGAGCGGCGAAGAGAGAACCGAGACAGTGATCGTGATCTAGATCTAGGGGTTTTTTGTTTTTTTTATATTATCTTAAAACCGGTTCTAACACCGGTCTGGGTCGGTTTTTACTCAAAACTGGAAACCGGACCGGTTCTAACCGGTTCCAAAAAAATGGAACCGGTTCCTGGATCGGTTTTAATTAGAACCGATTCCCGAACCTATTTTTCGGGTGGACTGGTCCGATTTTCGGGTAAATCTGATCCGGTTGCAAACCCCTACTACCGTCAATGTACTTGAGCTTGACGTCAATGGATCTAAGTGCGAGGGCCAGTGACTTAGGTGTGAGATCCAAGTACTTTGGCATGGTTGTCGGTGACCTTGGCACGAGTACTGATGTCTCGAGCTTGGGGCCTAACCTCTGTGGCTTGAGCTCGGTCTTGATGGACCCAGGCTTGGCCTATATGGATTTGACTCGGCTTTAATATACCTGGCTTGGGCACCGGTGAATTGAATGTGAGAGCCGGGTACCTTACATGGCTGCTAGGGAATCAAGAAGGGCGTTGATGTCCCAAATATGGTCGTGGGGGACTCGTGCCTAGCCTCCATGGAATTGAGCCTAGTCTTGATAGATCTAGGCTCGGGTGCCAATGGCTTGGGACAAGAGCTAGGAATGTGGGTATGGTCACCAAGGACCCTAGTACAGGCATCGAAGTCATGGGCCTAGTCTCGAGAGACCTAGGCTCGATCTTTATGGACCCAGGCCTGGCTAGTTGAGGAACCAATCTTGACCTTGAGGGACTTTGGCCCGGGAGCTAGGTAGCCAGCAATTGCTGCCAGGGATCTAAGCATGGGCATCTAGGTCTTGGGGTCGGTCGCCGAAGACACGAGTACGAGCATCATGGTTCCCGTGCCCAAGTGCTGAGGTCTTTGTTCCAAGCTCTGATGTCGGGTCACATTCTAAAGTGATTTTTTATTTTTTATGAAGAAAACTGTTATCCTAAATTTAAGTATACGTCTTTTGTTGATCATGAAAAGATTTTTCATTGACTCATTGTATTTCTTCTAGAGAATCTCCTAATTTTTCTAGAGCAATAAGCGACTCATTTACCCAAACATTTCTAAATATATTGTACAGATTTCAATTCGAATTTAAACTTTTCAATTTGGTCAATGTAATCTTAAAACTTTGATAATTTTCCAATATAATCCATCCGGGCAACTTAGACAGGAAAATGTTCAAGTGGTAGTCTAGCCAACGCCAGTGGTAGTCTAGCCAACGCCGACTGTTTTACGCGGCACAACCAGCAGCTGACGTGAAAAAAATGAATCGAAACAACGTTGTTTTGCAATTCTTTTGTAATTTTTTTGGATTTTTTTCCATTTTCTTTTTTTTTCTTTTCCACACCACCGTTCATCTTCTTTGTTGTGTCTTCATCTCCTTCCACTTCATCGCTAATAAGGCATCGTTGTTCATTTTCCTTTTATACACCCCACCATTGTCGGAAAGGGTCGGTGAGGGTCGTCGAAACCTTGGTGATGGCTAGCAAGGCTCGCAGTCCTCCCTAAGATCTGGATAAGGGTTGGTGGCCATTGCCAAGACCTGAACGACCCCTCCCTGTCTAGCGATGGTGGAGCGACATAAAAAGAAGATGAATAGTGAGAAAAAGGAAAAAAAAATCAGAACATAAATTATTCAAAAAAGATTCGGTAGGAGACCATGAACATTAAAAAAGAAAAAAGAAATAAAATTTTGTACAACCATCTTCAATAGCGATTTTGGACTTACTTCACTTGAAGAAAATTATGTGACATGATATTCTCTACTTATAATAGGCATGGAGGTTTTAGTTTCATCCCTTCATTCTTCCTTAAAAGCGATATGAATTGAAAGTTTAAAGGAGAAGACAACATTCCTCTGTTCGAGGGAACGGTTTTTTCGGAACTTGAAATATTTTCTCCGATTCAACAGTGATATTGAACATTTTAAAATGGTCTAGAAACTTATTTGATTCAATCGAAAGTTTCGAAACGATATTGCACATCGGTTCAAGAATCTAACACAACCGGCCGGAAGATCATGAAATGGCATTATGTTGGGTATGAAATTTAGTGTCCAACAGTGTCATTATCAATCAAACTTCCGTTCTCTGTTTTTGGGGGCCAAACAAGCTGAAAACTATTCATGCACAGGCGCGAACGCCACGGCTGCCTGCATCACGTGCGTAGGTGGGGTCGAAGTGACCGATGGAAACGGCCCTTTCGGTTTCAAAAGGCAAAAGAAAAAACACTTCGACAATGACCAGGAAAAAGCTGTTCGAATGTGATGTGAGGCTACTTTGATTCTTGATTTTCGTTCTCACGGTGCGTGGTCGTGATGTCTTGTCTTTGTGGCCTTCGCTCGTGCAGCAGGGACCGCAATCTTGTTGGGTGCACTTTCTCTTCTTTTCACACACTTCTTTCCCCAGCTTGGACCGGCCACCCACACTTCTTTCATTCGTCTCTTTGCCCCCCAAGAACATGACCCAAAAGAAGAAAAGAGAAAGCGCTAGGTCTTTATTTAGCCTTGGAGGGCCACTTAGAAGAGGCCATTTCGATGAATCTCTCTCTGTGATATGGACTCTCGAGGATAAGTGATAGTTTGTTTACAAAAGAATACTCCAAAAACCGTACGAAAACCGGGTTAGTTCAATTCAAGAATCGAACCAAACCAGCTTTACTCGATTCGGTAGAAAAAACAAAATGCCACGCCTAGCCCATGGGCCAATTGAAATTCTTGTAGGAGGGCATTTCTACAAATCTCCAGTGATTTGATTTTTGAGAATCGGTGGTCATTTGATTATGAAAGAGTATCTCTTGTTCGTTTATCTAAAACTTTTGACATAATTGTGTGATGCGATATTTTAGGTAGAAAGTATAATAAAATATATGAATAAATGGACTAGAAGTCCTAAAATTCTTAAACTTTCAAAAAGTGCAGTTAAGTTTTTAAACTTGTCATGAAAGTACGATCGAATCCTAAAATTTTTAAAAAAGTGCAATTAAGTCATATAACATTATTACGAAAGTGAGATCGAGTTCTAAAACTTTCAAATAGCGTCATCAATGGAAGGACTCGATTGGACTCAGTTGACATGTTTTAGGATTTGATTATAATTATTAAAAAGTTTTAGGACTCAATTGCTCTTTCGTAATAATGTTTTAGGACTTCTGATACACTTATTTCTAAAATACACTAGAACATGACTTATTGAGGACCGCAAATTGATCCTCCAAGTATCACGGAAATCCTCTTTCCTCTAGAAGTGAGCAATTGGACCTGTTCAACCTAAGGACCAAACCGAACTAGTCTTATCCGATTTATTCCACATTGCTTCATGCGGAGGCCGATTCAATTCTTGGGTAAAAATTTCGATAACGCCCGTGTAGAACCCAAAACCCTATAAGTCTTAATTGAGAACTTTTGCAAAAATAATTAGATTAAATTCCGATATAAGCGGGCCATAATGGTGTTCTAATTGAGAATTTTCGCAAAAACAGTTAACATGATTGAGTAACTAAATAAAAAAAATGAAACTGAATTACAAATTAGGCCGGTTCTCAGGTCGGCCTTAGAACTCGCCAGTTCAGTCCAGAAATGACCGGTTCCATTTCCAATTCCAAAAACAAACAATTGGCCGACACTGTGGATTCCCAATTCCTGACCCGGAACGTGCCAGCACCTGGAACCAAATTCCTTATCCTTTCCTCGATCAAAAAAGGTATCATGTTCCCATCCAAAGGAACTTTTGAAAAAAGAAAACAAAAGAGAGAGACAAACTTAGAGGCTTCATGCTTGCCTATCACCTAGGGCTAGGGGTTCCTGATGATCCCAGTCCAGTCTATCCTTGAAAAAGGAACAAACAAACAAAAAACACAAAACAAGATTAACTTGGCGGGGCCCACCCATGTCCCAAAAGTCCGTGGGCCCCCCCATCATGTGCTCGACGGGCCCAGTACTTTTCAACAAAGTCGGGCTTCTTCTAATGTCATCATCCCATGTGCGTCGGGGAAGCACCTCCAATTGCGCGCAATTTTGGGGGACGGAAGACGCTAATTGAAGGAGGAGAGCCCCCTCTTAAAATGAAACATCCTCGTCAACGCCGGCCGTCTTATTTCCCCTGAAATTGCGCGTTTGTCTCTCTCAACATGGAGACTCCATCGCCGTTTTACCCAAGTCAAGTTGAAACGGAGTCTGAAACCGGGTCGAGCCGCCGGATATTCTACTCCATTTTGTCCGGTTGGTTGAGCCGGTCGAAACATCGGTGTACTAGTTCTTTGATCGGTCGATCCCATACTCGAGCCGGCTCGAAAATCTCTCCTCTCCTTCTTTACTATATACGAAGCGTCGGTGTAGAAAAAGATTGTCAGTCAATAAAAGCTAATATTCGAGCAAAAGTTTAATTTTGCCATGACCATGAATTGATCTCTGGCTTCATTGCTCATCCCTCAAGCTCATGCGATTATTCACTAAATTTTTTCTCGAAGTACGATCAATACCAGGGACAAAATCAGGTGGAAAGCTATAGCCATAGTGAGAGTACGATGAGTCCAGAAACAAGATTTTATGTGAGAAAAGACCTTATAAAGTATAATTCAAGTACATGGTGTAGGCTCAGTTAAGATTCCATATGGATTATGTCTTAGGCTCGTATCAAGCTTATTACAAGAGCTTAACGACACAGCAGTGGCTGCAGAGCTCCTTCTCCGCTGCTTCCACGATTGGATCGAAGCTCATCCAAGCATCGGCGGAAGTCGCCGACGTGTCGAATTTGCAAGCCTTGGAGACAGTGTGCGATGTCTCCCCCGAGAACCAATACCCTCCCAAGAAGTACAAGTGAGTCCCAATTGGTGCCATGGTAAGATAGAGCCTCTTAATCGCTGGCGACAGGTACTCGTTGGTAACGCATTCATTGCTTGAAGTGCTCATAGGTTGTGACAATTCTTGGAGACATGAGTACTCAACTTCATTCCACATGTTTAGCCCCGCATCATATGCCTCAATGTGGCCTTTCCAAGCTTTCAAGCAATCTCCGGAGCTGAACAGCTTCCCGTCAACGGCGACGATTTGGTTGGGAGGGATGTCCAGTTGCCACATCCTCGCCATCAGCTCCCATGTCCCGGTTCTCGGGTTGAAAACCTCCGCCGAGCTCCGCTCGGTGATGAACGGAGATGCCCTGTCCGAGTCCAACCGCTCCACGAACCCGCTGACCACATGGATCTTGCCTTGCCATGTCACTCCAACCGATTTGTACCTCATGGTGTTCATGCTAGGCAAAGGACTCCACTCGTCTATAATCGGATCATACACTTCCGCGGATGAAATCCCCCTAGCACAACCCAAATTCGACTGCCCGCCCGCCACATAGATTTTATCATCCCAGACGGTACACGCGAAATCTGAACGCGGGGTCCCCAGCGATGCGCACATGGACCACTGTTCGGTCCTCGCGTTGTACTTCATGACGGTCGACAGTATCTCTACCTCGTCGTCAACCCAGTCGGCTAATTCATCTGAGACGTGAGTCATCTCCTTGCGGCAGAGCCGGCCGCCGATGACATAAATCATGTCTCCAACCGACACCATCGCGAAACCCTTCAAAACATGTCCTTCCACCACGTGAGGGATTAGGCTTACGTAGCTCCAAGAGTTGCCAGACGGATCGTAGCACTCTATCCAATTCGAAGTGGTGTCCGCCTTCAGAGTTGGGTCCTTGAGGCAGAACGGCACGTAGATGAGACACCCCGAGTGGGTAAATTCCGGGGACGGCGGGGGCGTCGCGGGCTGCGGTGCGGATGCGAGGGAACCCATTGGCTTCTACAGTGAGAGAAGGTAGATTTTCCCTTGAAGGAAGAGGGCTTAACAAGAAGATCTTGTGTGCTTTATGTTGAATGCCAAATGGAGAAATAATATAAAGAGGGAAAGAAGATGATAAAAAGACCTTGGCGGACACAGCAACAATAATTTGATCATTTGTAATTGACATCGACTATGGAGTGAACGGAGGTAGCGGCAACACGAGGGTCTTTTGGAGTTGAAACCTAGGAAAGTTTCCTAGGGCAAAATCATTCTAATTATTAACGAGGTTCTTGTGGGGTTGCTGTCTCTTACGTTGGACTCTTCATTTTACCAAAACGAAGGGTCGAGTCGTTATTGGCGAAGCCGAGGGAAAATTACTAGAGCAATCCCTTTTGGATGAACCCCATGTCATTGTCCCTTCGCATTGTACCTAGTTAGATATTCCTTGGGGTGGCAGTCTACCTTCTCTCTTTCACTCCAAAGAGATGATCAGTTACCAATGATTGGCGTTGGACTGTTTGTTTCTGAAGTTTTCTAGGGATTGTCTAGTTTTGGCTGACAATTTCGAAGTCACACATTGCCTGAGGAGTTTGAAAGGTTTTGCCACATCTTATTGTCGTTTCTAAGGGTTAATATCGATTGAGCAGTCCTTCAACTTCGAGGCATTCTCATTTGGTCGCTCGAGTTTATATCCTGGATTCAATTGGCGCCATTTTACTTCCATTTTGTGAAAAATTCTACCTAATAGTGTGGACTGAAACATGACACCCCTCCCAATATAAATTTCCCTTGGTATAGGTATGATTGTGTTATAGTGTTTTGATTATGACGAGAAACTCCAATTCAGGTAAGTCACAGGTCCATGAAATACCGTATTGATTTCATAGATCAAGTAGTATTTTTATTGACCAGGTAAAATGCGAACCGAAATCTGGGTAGGTGTTCAAATTGTCAATTGTTCACCCCTAGTGGCGTAAGGAATCAAACATGTGTTATGTATCTAATCCACGCTCGCATCCCTGTTCTTTAATGACTAAGCCAACATCATGGTGCTAGTACTGTAGTTGTGTGGTGCTATGAGAGTGATATAACTTTTCTATTTGGTAAGACTTGATTTAAAGGTGCAGCGTCTTAGAAGCGTGTATCAGATTCCTGAATAAAGATTGCTTATCAAACTGCAATCAATATCTCAAATCAGGAAGGGTTCTATGGAAGCTCTCTTTCTAGCATTTGTTAAATGTAGCCACGATATACGTTTATCTAGATAAGTTTTTTTTTGAAAAAAAATAATCCAATATTCTTTGATTTTTAATTAAATTTTATTTTTGATTAGTCACAAGATGATTATGATTCTAACTTTCAAGTTAACTTGGATTGCTATGACTTGAGCTGAATTTATTGATGGCTTGAGTTGTGTAAATTAGGTGTTACTTTTACTAGAACGATTAGCCTTGAGTATAAGAAGTCATAACATAAAAGTTTATAATGAATGAATTAGTGATTTTTAAGATTTGAACTTCTATTAATTTTAATTTGGGCAAGACATTACAATTAACAGAATTTAGAAGTGAATAGAAATTCTACTGGATCTTTTTTCTTAATGAAGTTTGTACATATGGCCAAAAAAGAATTAAGTTTGTGATCCTTTTTTGTTTGGTCTTATTTAGAGTTATTTATTAGAATTGAAGTAATTTTCTTGTTAATTGTCCATGTGTAGATGACTTTGTTTTACCTGAGTTGAGTAAGTAAATTTGGATGTTGCTATGACATCTAAATTAACTCACTCGAAATATTGTCAACTTTACCTCGTCCCGTAGAGAGTCTCACAGTTTTGTTCTTTGGCAAATAAATGGGCACTTTCTTAGGTATTAATTGTGTTTTCACCTGAGCACGCTTAAAATTAGAGTTCTAATATTGAGTGCTGCTCTTCTGTCGTAATGCGCATTTGTGAGTTAATTCAAGTTTCACACACACACACACACACACACATCCTCGAAATGCTTTCCCCTTGTTCAATGCTCAATTCGATTCATTTCTGTCTCCTTCACTATCTTAGAAGCTTCCTGGGAGTCACTCTCTGTTTGGGCCCTCCAATACCAATGATCACTACTTGCCCTCATCGGACCAAATGTTATAGGCCCATCAACTTTCGCATGGTTAATCCTCGAACTACACACATCTTGAAGGGGGTTTCACTTTGAGACCATATTGAACACCTCTGAATTAACTCAATTGGGGTCTTATCCGCTTTGATCTATCCCATATAAAGCCTCACGGGTTTTGTTCTTCGACGTACAAATGGACACTTTTCCAAAAGATCATCCATCCTAGTAATACTCTTACTTGAGCACACTTAACATTGAAGTTTCGACTTACTATTACGTCAAAAAGCGTCTCTTATGAGGTAATTCCAGTTTCATATATATAACACTTTCCCTTGTTTGATACACGGTTTGGTTCATACCTCATCTCAACCGCCATTCCTATAACAAATAGATGTCCTTTTATCTCGAACGAAAAATTACACATTTTCGTTATGATCCGACTTATATTTACTCAAGTTAACCATACTTGTTTACACACTACTTGTTGTATCAACGTAGATCAACCTCCCAAAAACGTATACCTTATTGACTTTCCTAGCATCTGCCACTGTATTGTCTAATTTTGTTCTTTTTTTTCCCGTGTATCGCTCAACCAAATTTAACTTAGGATTTTCAATTCATTGAGCTTATTCATTGATTGATTAACCTTTGACCAAAAATATTGGTTTTGGTTTTCCAGATTTAGTGAACTTATTAATTAATTAATTAATTAATTATTTGACCAGATATCTTAGTGTAACTTTGTTCTTCATTAAATTATTTTTGAACAACTTATGGAAAAAATTTTATAATTAATAGGTCTCATTAAAGAGATTGAGCCAAGTTTATATATACAAATCCTAACAAGTCTTGTTTTACTGTTATATCACTAAACCAAATTTGGCTTTGGTTTTCCAGATTAATTGATCTTATCTATTAGCTAATTATCCTTTAACAAGATTTGGATTTTTTTTCCATATTTACTTACTCATTTATTGATTATTTAACCTTTTGACTAGATATTTGGGTGGGACTGTTTTTTCATTATTAAAAAACTACTAAAACTTGTGATAATTAATAGGTGTCATTAATGAAGAGGAGCCAGGTTGATAATAATAATAATCGTGGTCATCATCTTCTGGGCCAAGCAACATACATTTATTTCTTTTCGGCTGATTAAATTAAACCTACTCTTGCACTTAAGATGTTGGGCCCCACATGTTTCTCAATTCTTGATACTAATAAAACCTCCTTAAATGTTCAAAAGTCAAGTATCCATATTGTATGACGAGCAAAAGTGCTCACGCGTTCTCGCGTAAACAAGTAATTAACATTTAAAATATTTAGCACAATCATCTTAGTACAAAATATTTGAATTATCAGTTAATGGAAAGAAAGAAATCACTAAAATAATATGAAGCAACTGAACACGTACATATATAAAGAGAGAAATGTATTTCAAGATTTGAGTTTTTTATTGTTGTTTTCCATATCATTGATTTATACATTTATCCATTGACATAGTATTATATGAAACAACTATTGGGGATTGTTTGTCGGAAAACCTCGAAGGTAAGAAGTTTTCTTTACTTTAACAGTATAGACAGTTAGATCAGACAACGTTAACCGCGTATTCATGTGATTAGTAGAGATGAATAAATGATTATCAAACCATCACTCGATCTTTTAATCGCTTAGGTATTCATTTCAAAAGGTTATGCTAAAAGCATAAGAAATAAAGTGACATTTTATTATAATTTTGTATGTGACTCTCTCTTCTTAGACTCAAAACGAAGTAACAACTTTAGGGGCAGATTGTATTTTGCAGATCATTTTAAATATTAGAAGTTTCTAAGCACATTGAGCACTAAAAATATGATTTATCCACTATTGCGCTTCCGCTTAAGAGGCAACAAATATAGGAAAATTCTTTGAGGTGAATCCAATAGAAATATTATAATTCTTTCGCCTTTTTTTATTTTACACATTTAGTGTACTATAAAATAGGAATAGCTCTCAACGAGCGGGCTCGGGAGGTGATACGGCAGCAACACAGTTGTTCCACGTCTCATTGCTCCTCCTGCGGACATCGGATACCGTCCCCCTGATTGACTTGTGGGTCGAGAGGATCAACTCCACGAATTGGTTATGGCAGTCCTTCCCCGCCTTCACAAGCTCGCGACAACATTCATTGGATGGTTGAAAGGTGTCTGCAAGGACTATGATTTGAAAGAACGCAGACCCGCAATCATAAGTCATTCCCTTTGCACAATCAGGGTTTCCAGCGAAGGTAGCTTCAGGAAGCAATGCAATGGTAACGACTAGCAAGATCTTGAGAGCAGAAAAGTTCTTGAGCGCTGCCATGATGGTCTTTTGAGGACGGAAGGGTTAGGAAATTTTATGAGATTGTTTATTTTTTGATGATGTATACGATCTAGAGATGAGAACTTATATAGCTTGAGGGAAGTAGGGCATTAATGAAATGGATTCATCAGTTATGATTCACAAATTAATGTTGGTTAGATGTCTAGAAAAATTAACACAAGAGACAGCTTTTTGAATTAATGTTGGTTAGCGCATTAATGTTGGTTGAGATAAAAGGACATCTAGCCATTCTAGAAATCTACCGGAAAGTCACTCTTTGTCTGAGCCCTTTAGTTTTGAATCTCAATTCACAAAAAAAAAAAGATGGTATGGTTGTCATTAAATTTTCTCATTTGTTGTTATAATTGCTATTAAAAATCTCGTGGTGCACCATTCTAGCAGCAACAGCAAGACCAGAAAAAATAAAGTGCAACATGAAAGGTCTTCTTTTAGCCGCAATTAATGTAAAAATCTAAAACGGTACACGGAAACACTAGTAATGAATGATGGACCACCTAAATAAGTGGCAGCGGGAGAACTTCTTTTTTTTTTTATCAGAACTTCTTGGCGTTTGGCTTGTCTTTGTTTTAGTTTGCGAATGGGGAAGACAGTCAATCGCTAAGCAAGTTCTTCGGCTTCCCTTGCAACACCTGAGGTTGTGCACGCACCTTCACCAGCCTTCCGATAACGGCTCCGTCACCTTCTCATTCTCCTATAAATATAGATAGAGCAACCTAAATAACACATGAATACAAGCCAAAGGATGTGCAGCATGATGCTAAGCATGGGATATCCTTCTAAACTCATGTGACTATGTAGCCTATGCAATGGTCATTGTTCTCGGGGTTCCCGGTGCCCAGAAACCACAGCCCCCATTCCCCAAACGTACATCTTTTTCGGGGTTCCCGGTGCCCAGAAACCACAGCCCCCATTCCCCCCATGTAAATCTTTTTCTTGCCTATGGGGGAGGCAATACCCTTTGTGTTTAACATCCCAAAGTTTGGACGAAGCCTTTTAAGGACTTGCTTAGGTCTAAAGCTCATGTGACTATGTAGCCTGCATAATGGTCATCGTTATTGAGGTTTTACCACATGCTTGGTTATCCACTATATGCAAACACAATTCAACTTCAAATTTTGTTTGAGCATAGACAGAGTGATGGCACAATTGATGAATGAATTGTTTAAAGAATAGCTACATCCGTTAGAAGAGTTGAATTTTTTGTGGTAATTCAATTTGAAGAAGGGGCTACTAAAGTGGAAATGACCCATCATGATATTTATGGGCTTGATATGTCTCCACAAGAAGATGGGCTTCAAAAATGTCGTTCTACTTCTAAGCTTTTGATGCATGCTATGCCATTGGATAAACCTAGGATGAGAGGTGATCAAGTCTTACAAGCACCTCAATTCATGCCATTTTGAATTGCCGTGGTTAAGTGCAACCATGTCTTGGAATCATGTAATAATTTGCCAACCTTCGTAATATATTCTCGATTAATAGATAACGTGGATTTGACATGCATGAGCTTCACAATGAACAAAAGATGAGAGCATACTAATTAGATTCATTGGAATGAGGTAAAAAGATAAACCAAAGGACACCCTAACTAATTAAAACAAACAAACAATCTAATCTTGATTATTCTAATGGTCTCTAGCTCATCTCCTAAGCATGCCATCCCTTGAAGCTAACTCTCAAAAGGGACAAACTGAGGAGAGTGGGGAGCAGATCTACACGAGAATCTTGAACCCATTATACTTGCAAAGCAAACATTGGGAGGCAAGATTTGCGCCTTTTGATGTTTAAAGGAAGAATATTTATTAGTGCACGCCTCTAATCCTAGGATCTGAAACTTGACCCTAGTCCAGTCATAGGACGTCCCACTTTAAGTACCTTTCTTCATCTAGCTAGAGACTTAGCCATCATCGAAATTTTAAAGAATGAATGCAATCAGAAGTCACATCGCAACACATGTAATTTCGATATGAATAGAAGTTGTCATTGAAAATGGTCGATACCGTATTATTGTTTCCTACGCCCGTTTGAATACCGAACAATTTCACCTAAAACACTATTTTCTATAGTGGAAATTCACGAAAATGAAAAATTAAGAACGCGTCGAGTCTGTGGATCATCGTGCATTAATCTTTATAGACCATCATGATCACAAACGACAAACAACAAAAGCATAAAATCCCAACATGTCAACATAGAGTTACGATTGTAAGAATTATACTCAAAGTTTGAGTTTGAGTTTTTTTTGTTGTCCTTTAACTCTAGGATAGCGTTTGTATTTATAGAGTTTTTCTTCTAACTGTTACAGTACTTACATGAGATAAGAATGGACTAATTCAAAATATTTGAATTTTGAATTAGTCCGTTACAGGAGTAACTAGAGTAATAACTACATCCGTTACAATAATAACTATAGTAATAACTAATTAAGATAAGAATGGACTAATTCAAAATATTTTGAATTTGAACGAGTTATGCATTGCTATCCTTAACAGGCCCCCGCAAGTTGAAGGTGGTCTTCTGGATGATCTTCAACTTGGATTTGAGCATATCATGACGACACCTTGTAAGTGACTTGGTGAAGATATCCGCTATTTGGTCACGTGTGGATATGAAGCGAACCTCAAGTTTGCGTTGTGACACTAAATGGCGGACGAAGTGAAGGTCTACATCGATATGCTTTGTTCTAGCATGAAAAAGTGGATTAACCGTAAGATACGTTGCCCCTAGGTTGTCGCACCAAAGGATAGGAAGTTTTGATTGAGAGATGCCCAATTCTTGTAACAGTGATTGCAACCATACCACTTCTGTTGTGGCATTTGCCAATGCCCGATACTCAGATTCGGTTGAGGAACGTGCAATGGTATGCTGCTTTTTGGCTGACCAAGAAATTAGATTTTGACCCATATAAATTGCATAACCTCCTGTTGAGCACCTATCAGTGGGACAACCAGCCCAGTCTACATCACTGTATGCATGGAGTTCTGTGGTGGAGTGGGAACTGATGAATAATCCATGCGAAATGGTTTCCTTTAAGTAGCGTAGGATCCGCTTTACCGCACTCCAATGGTCTTCTGTTGGTTCTTTCAAAAACTGGCAGACTTTATTTACCGCATAAGAGATATCTGGTCGAGTTAGAGTGACATACTGAAGAGTTCCTACTGTACTCCTATACAAAGTAGCATCTTCGAGTGGCTTATCCTGATTAATTAAATTGGTATTTGTAGCCATGGGCGTGTGAACCGGTTTAACACCGTCCATTCTGGTTTGATGGAGGAGATCTGTAACATACTTTTGTTGTGACAGGAGGAGCCCTGATGGATGTTCGATCACCTCAATTCCCAAGAAATAATTTAGTTCGCCCAAGTCCCTTATAGAGAACTCTTTGTTTAAGCAGTTGATAGTGTCTTGAATAAATGTCACGTTGGACCCTGTAATAATAATGTCGTCAACATAGATGAGCATGTAAATGGAGAAATTGGGCCGATGTAGTATAAAGAGGGAAGTATCGATTTTTGATCCAATAAATCCCAGTGATTCTAAAAAGATGCTCAACCGATGGAACCAAGCTCGCGGTGCTTGTTTCAATCCGTATAAGGATTTTTGTAGCTTGCATATATGGTTTGGCCTTTCTTTATCAATGAAGCCCAGTGGCTGAGCCATGTAGACTTCTTCAGTCAAGTTACCATTTAAAAATGCATTGCTAACATCCAACTGTCGGAGTTTCCAATTCTTTGTCACAGCTAATGAAACCACCCGCCTGGGTAGCGCCGCTGGAACGCGCACTCTTCCTCTCACAAAAGGTTGAGTGTTCGAATCCCGAGCGCCGCAGGGTGACTTAACCGGTGGCACGTGTGTGGTGGCTAGCATGTGTCGCCCCCAGAGTTTACTCTTCGGCTGTCGGCCGTGCGGGGGTTCCCTGGGTTATCAAAAAAATAATAAAAAATAAAAAAATAACTGTACGGACGGTGGTTGCTTTAACAACGGGACTAAACGTTTCTGTGTAGTCGATACCCTCCTGCTGATTGTAGCCCTTGGCCATGAGGCGGGCTTTGTACCGATCTATCGAACCATCTGCACGTATCTTGACTTGATAAACCCATTTGGAGCCCACGACATCTGCTTTAGGATTTGGTGGAACCAAAACCCATGTTCCATTACGCAACAAAGCATTGAATTCTTGAAGCATCACATCCCTCCATTTTTCATCTTTATTAGCTTCGGTGAAACATCGTGGCTCTTCCTTAGAGATTATTTCAGTCAAGTTCACATCCGACAATGGATATTTAGTGCTGGGCCTCGGGTTTTTACGCAGTTGCATTGAATGGGTTCTTGATTTTTGATAAGCCGGTTGTGGAGATATCACAATAGCTTGTTGTGAGGAGGCATCTGAAAGAGCCTCATTAGATCCTGCACCAGCATTAGACAGACTAGAAACCAACGTGTTAGATGTTGAAGCAGTATTAGTATTTGATAATGTCGGTGATGGTTCTTCAAAGGTGGGTGGCGAAGTGTAAGAGGGTGGGGTAGGAGGTAGAATATTACCATTAACACCATGGTTTGCCTGGGAGGACATACCAGCTGTGGAAATCGTCAACCAAGGATGTGATGGTGAGGGTATTTTAGAAGGGTGGGAACCAAGTGCGGCGAATGGAAAAATATTTTCAATAAAATGAGCATGTCTTGCAATATACATACGTTTAGTTTTGTAATCTAAACAACGATAACCAACATGCAATGGACTATATCCTAAGAACACACATTGAGTAGAACGGAGTGAAAATTTATGCGAATTGTATGGCCTTAATAAAGGGAAAACAGCACAACCAAATATTTTTAAAAACTTGTAATCCGGTGCTTGATGAAAAAGTGTTTGAAAAGGTGAGATATTGTTTAAGAGTGGTGTAGGTAATCTGTTAATAAGGTAAATTGTAGTTTCAAAAGCATAAGGCCAATACTGAAGTGGGAGAGATGCATGTGCCAATAATGTAAGGCCGGTATCAACAATATGGCGAATTTTTCGCTCAGCTGCTCCGTTCTGCTCGTGAGTGTGTGGACAAGCTACACGATGGAGAATTCCATGGTTTGATAAAAAATTATTTAGGGTTTTGTATTCCCCACCCCAATCAGACTGGATGCCTTTGATGGATTTTTCAAATTGTTTCTCAGCCATGAATTTGAACTTTTTGAAAATGGAAGGAACCATAGATCGATTTTGAATAGGATAGTACCAGGTATATTTGGAAAAATCATCAACAAATAGAACAAAATACTTGTAACCAGAAACAGAATTAATTGGAGCCGGTCCCCATACATCAGTAAAAGTTAAATCGAGAGGTGCTTTACTAATACTATGAGTGGTGGGTAGGGGTGTTTTATGAGATTTGCCTAACAAACATGAAGCACATTTGGTGAAATCAAATGTAGAACATGGCAAATTGTTTGAACGAATCAAAGAGCGAACTTTGCTTTGTTGGGGATGACCCATTCGAGCGTGCCAGGTAGTGGCAGTGGCGGAAGTATCAAGTGAAATTGTGTTGGCGGATGAAGATGTGGTATAAAGACCCGACGGCCGATATAGTCCATCCTTAAGTGAACCTTGGAGTAGTGGTGTTGTGGTCTGCACATCCTTCACAACAAAGTGAAATGGATGAAATTCAAAGAAGCAATTGTTATCTCATGTAAAATTATGGACAAAAAGCAAATTACGTGTAATGGTAGGGACATGAAGGATATTTGAGAAATGGAAAGATTTGTTAATAGGGGTTTTGAGAGTGGAAGAACCGACATTAACAATGTCTAAACATGCTCCATTACCTACACGAAGAGATTCATTACCGTTATGTGGTGTAGAGATCTGCAGATTTGTGATGTCAAGCGTCACATGGTGAGTAGCTGCAGTATCCGGAAACCATTCTTGCTGCGATGGAGTAGGAAGAATCCCAGCCATATTAACAGTAGGCTGAGGTGCACCGTTGTTAGACTGCGAGTACCTGAAATAACATCTTGCAGCCGTATGGTTATATTTTTGACAAATTTGGCATCGGTCTTTCCTGTTTTTAGATTGACTGCTTGAGTTTCCATAATTGCGCTAGTTGCCTTGCCAACGGTATTGAGGGTTTTGGGTGGTAGATAGTTGGAAATTGAAAATCGATTGAGGTTGATTAGTAGGGGTGGATGATGGAGGGGTGTAAGTGGTAACATTTGCCTCTATAGGTACCGTAGCAGATTTCATTCGAAGCTCATGATTGAGGAGCAATCGATGGAGTTCAGGAAAGGTTATTGGATTAGGTTTTGTAGCCAAGGCGGCAATAATGTCAGAAAAATCAGAACCAAGATTACGAAAGACAATGTCATTTAATTCTTCATTCCTTAGAGGGTGATTGGCAGCAGCCAATTGATCCGAAATGTACTTTACCTCGCGAAGATAAGTTGAGACAGACTTGTCACCTTTGAATGTATTTTGGAGTTGCATATGAAGCTGAAGAATGCTTGTATGTGATAGAGATCCAAAAGCAGTTTCTAGAGCCTTCCATACATCGGCAGCAGTAGCTAATCCAACCACATAGGGTAGGACATCAGGTGAAAGAGAAGATATTATCCAACTAAGAACAAGTTGGTCTTTTCGAATCTATTCATCATATGCAGGGTTCGGTGTAGCAGTAGTGGAGCCTGTGGGGGTGATGGTTGGAGGAGGACATATAATGCTGCCATCAACATATCCCATTAAGGATTGACTACGAAGCAACGGAAACAATTGGGTTTTCCACAATAGAAAGTTATCATCGGAAAGTTTGAGGCTAAGGTCGTGTTACACAGCCGGAGTGGATGTAGGAGATGACATCGTGAATAGAAGAGGCCGAAAAAAATGGAAGAGAAAAAAGAAATAGCAAAGGTGTTTCGAAGAATTCTACTGGTCGTCTGATACCATGTAAGAATTATATTCAAAGTTTGAGTTTGAGTTTTTTTTGCTGTCCTTTAACTTTAGGATAGCGTTTGTATTTATAGAGTTTTTCTTCTAACTGTTACAGTAATTACATGAGATAAGAATGGACTAATTCAAAATATTTGAATTTTGAATTAGTCCGTTACAGGAGTAACTAGAGTAATAACTACATCCGTTACAATAATAATTATAGTAATAACTAATTAAGATAAGAATGGACTAATTCAAAATATTTTGAATTTGAACGAGTCATGCATTGCTATCCTTAACAATGATAACTTTAAGAACTACTTGTTGCCATCGAGGATCATACTCGTTGCAAACCATTTTGGTCTAAGCAAAGGTGTCCCATACATACCAATTATGTCCCTTCACAAAATTAAAAATTGTGCACATTTATTATCTGTTTATCAGGGCATGTTGGGCATCTAGCCTACCTAGCCTCTTGCTACGATCTTAAACTTCTGATTCCTATTCATCCTAGGATCCTATGACTTTTTGTACCCAGCAATCTTTTCTCGCGTGAACCCAAGGATTCGATTTGTACGCTACTAGGTGTCCTGCCATCTACATGATTAATCAATCTACTGCATGGGCAAGATGCGAGATCTAATTGACAAGACAAAACTGGATACAAGTACGCCATTCCCACTGTTAATGTAATCTTGGTAACTTTTGTAATCTTCTAATGCCAAATATTTGCTGAAAAATTGAGTATTGGACCGTGTCCCAAAAATAACACAGAAGTGTAAGATAGCACTACGTCGATAGGATTACGATTTTTTAGTATATGTTAATGTGATCTTGGTAACTTTTGTAATCGGTATAGTAATTTTTCTCGTACAATTGAACTTTGCTGTCAATAATTGTACCCCAAGAAAGACGCAAGAAAGAACGAAAGAGACTAGAGAGGAGAGGAAAAGACGTTGGGAGGTCGACGCAGTTTCCGAAAGAACTTTGTGTGGGAAAAATACTAGAAGCCAAAATTCCATAGATTTTTGCGCAGAGAAATTTCCCGCAGAAAGGAGCGGATACGTTCCACGACTCCACGACCAGGCACTTTCCAAGAAGATAGCAGTGAAATTACGCGTAGTGCTGCAAAAATTCCATCTAATTCTGACTGGGACGTCGCTTCAACTTCTGCTGATTTTGCCAAATTTGTGATGCTGTCAGTTGGCATGGAGTAGAAAATAATTGCGGGGCCTGAAGATTTTTTGGTTGGATACCTCTAAATTTAGATAGGCTGGGGCTCCTTTTATCAACCCCGTTGTGTTAAAATTGAGTGCATGAAAAAGGTAATTTCTTTTGAGAGGGATTTGACGAGGAAGTAGTGGGTATTTATGAAAAAAAAAAGAAGCCAAAATGGTGTGGTGGGAAATTCCAACTTTTATAAATTTTTAGAAATATGTTTACCAGAAATTTTAAAACTTATCAAGAAAATGCATATGAGTCTTAAAACGTTCAAAAAGTGCTATCAAATTGTAAAAATTGTCAAATTGATTCAGTCGAGTCCACTCATTAACTCCGTCCAATTTGACTAACAAAAAATGCTGACGTTACCTCTGTCTTTTTTTTCTATCATATGTGGCAATGACGTGCCTTTTTTAAAATAAAAATTTTATTTAAATTAAATTTAAAAAATAAGCTAAATAATTTATAATAAAAAAAAAGAGGAGGAGTAGCCCTCGCCGCCGCCCCACCATCGCCGAGAGGGGTTGACGAGGGTGGCAGACGGTAGGTAGGGGTCACCAGGCCCCAGCCAAGGGCCAGAGACCGTCACTGATGGCATGCGAGGCTTGCAGGCCCTTGCCTAGACCTAGTCGAGGGCCGCCATTTAATTATTTAGCTTATCTTTTAAATTTATTTTAAATAAAATTAGCATTAAAAATCAAATTTGGGCTCAAATGATGTCGTTTTAATCTTATGTTTCATAATTTAGCTATGTCATCGCCACGTAGGAGAGAAAAAATAGTAAATTAAGCCTAGTTAGCATTTTTCGTTAGTAAGTTAGATGATGTTAATTTTAGGACTCGATTGAACCAATTTGATAAGTTTTAGGACTTGATTGCACTTTTTACAAAATTTAGGACTCAATTGTACTTTCATAACAAGTTTTAGAATTTCCAGTGAACATATCCCAAAAATTTATGTGGGGGTGATCGTTAAATATATACGAAGTGAGAAGTATTAGTTTTGAGTTACTATATTTGATGCAATAGAAAGAGAGGTTATTCAAATTCTGGGAATAATTCCCCTTGCCTCTTATTTGAATTCCCTTATGAAAATTTCTCATATGTATATAAATGAAGATGAACAAGTAATTAAGTATTGGGTTACGTATAGTTTTAGTCCTCTAAATTTTAGGGTTTGTGCAATTTGATCATCTAACTTTTATTTTTGTTCAATCAAATACTCCAACTTTTTGGAGTTGTTCAATTTGGTTGTCTTATGCCCTCTCAGAACCAAAATCTTTCGATGGACCACTTTAAGTAAATGTCAAATTAATAAATTACGTGGCATGGTTGATGTGGCAAAAAATGAATGTGATGCTATGTGGCACCAGACAGAAAATGAAAAAGCAACTCCTATCTTGATGGTATTAGTTACCGTGGGACTATGCCATTGATTGCAAACGAACTAAAAAGGTTAGAGAACTTAATTGCACAAAATAAAATTCAAAGGATCAAATTGCACAAATCAAAAAAGGAGAAGAACTTGATTGCACAAAATAAAAGTTAGAGGACCAAATTGCACTCATACTAAAACTTAAAGGACTAAATTTGCATTCAACCCTCTAGTAACCTTTGAAAAGTCAATGTACGAGTTTCTCTATTTTTAAGAAGCTAATTTTCTCTTTTCTTCTCTTTATCCCTCGCTGAAAGATGCACAAGTTGTTCTACCAATACCACTAAATGTACAATTAATACAAGGTCACTTTTTATATCTTTACTGTCAAGAAAATCTACTAATTTCACTTATCTAGCGAGTTTAATATTCCTGAAACTTCTTTCCACACAGTAATTCCAAATAAATCGCAAATATATGCATAGTCAAATTTATGATTAAATTAAAATGCAGTAAATATTCAGTGCATATAGTAATTTACACATTATGAATTAATCTCAACATATTAATATTCTCAAAATATCAGCATAAGCCCCATTAAAAATGATGTTGTTATAGGCAAAAAAGGAATAAAAAATGGTGTTGTAAAAATGGATAAAGGGGGACAAAAAGATAAAAAGAGAAAGAAAAAGCTGGAGAACGAGACAAAAAAGGGAATTAATAAAGAATATGGAAAAGCAAGAAAATAGCTGGAGAGAAGGTAACAAAAGGAAGAGACTGAATTATCAGAATATGTGTAATGCAATGAATAAAAAGGAGTCAAGGACCACAGCTCAATAGTGCTTCTGTTGGAGACAATGCAGCTACTTCTAAAAAGTGGAGGAGCTTGATTTGATTTGTTCATTTCTCAGCTTCAATGCTTCACTGCCCCCATCTTTGTTCCCTGCTGGAAATATTAATTAAGCTCAATTCAGTGGTGTCGGGGCATCGCTCTCCTTAGATCGGGTTTCTCTATCCCTTACTGTGCTTCGAATTTCGCTCTCTCTATCTTCGCGTAAGTATTCTTAAAATTTGAAATATCGACTCTTTAAAATTTCTTTGTAGGGGGAGATTTCACATGGACCGAGTCCATGTATAGGTTGTAATTAGCCATTGAGTCGTGGAGGAGCAACCAAGGACCGTTGCCAATGATGACGCTACTGGTGTTTAGGGGGGATTAATTGCTCCCTTTGTTTTTTCATAATTTTTTTTGGGGCAAATTGTTTCTTCTTAAGTTAGTGTGTGCTCTTCTTGATCTTGCTTTGCTTCTTTTATACATATAATTTTTTTTTATATTTGGCCCTTCCAAAAATTTCAATTCACAAGCATTGACCCATGATTACTCCTATTATGCTTTGTGTTTGTGTTTAGTACATGAAATTTTGCTTAAATTTTAGCAAGGTTTTTTTTAATGTTTCATGCATTTTTTAGGGATTGAAAAAAAATAAGCTTGATTAATTCAAAATCAATTTTCGTCATTATGCTATTGCATCCATCCACTTCCAACACGTTCTAGCTTTGCCCCTTTCTGTCGCCACCTTCCAAGCTGAAGCTGTCGCCCCATGTACCTACAATTTTTTTATATATCTAGAAATTTGATCAATCCGGCCACCCAAATCCATTTGAGTTGTCTCATGCTTAGCTCTTTAATCATTCTTGTTTAGAAATTAATACTTCCCAATTTATAAAAAAAATTAGCCCATCAAAACAGTCTATATTAATTTTTTTATTCACTTTGTTAAAAAAAATGCCATAGGGTCTTGTTAAAAAATCAAACTATGGATATATTACAAGTTTTCGAGGGATTGTCTAGTTTTGGCTGACAGTCTCGAAGTCGCACGTTGCCTGCCGAGTTCGACAGGTTTTGCCACATCTTATTCTCTTTTTATAGGGTTAATATCACCGATTGAGTAGTCCTTCAACTTCGAGGCGTTTTCATTTGGTCGATCGAGTTAATATCCCGAATTCTATTGGCGCCGTTCAACTTCCTTTTTGTGGGACATTCTACCTTATTGTGGACTAAAACATGACACACCTCCCAACATAGATTTCCCTTGGTATAGATTATGACAACAAATTCCAACTCAAACAAGCCATAGGTCCATGAAATACCGTACTAATTTCATGGACCAGGTAGTATTTTTATGGACCAGGCAAAATGCGAACCAAAATCTGGGTAGGCGTTCAAATTGTCAATTGTTTGCTCCTAGTGGTGTACGTGTATTATGTACCTAATCCACGCTCACATCTCTGTTCTTTAATGATTAAGCCAACCTCATGGTGCTAGTACTGTAGTTGTGTGGTGCTATGAGAGTGATATAACTTTTGTATTTGGTAAGACTTGATTTAAAGGTGCAGCATCTTAGAAGGGTGTATCAGATTCCTGAATAAAGATTGCTTATTAAACTGCAATCAATATCTCAAATCAAGGAAGGGTTCTATGGAAGTTCTCTTTCTAGCATTTGTTAAATTTAGCCACGATATACATTTATCTAGTTAAGTTTTTTTTTTGAAAAAAAAATTAATCCAATATTCTTTGATTTTTAATTAAATTTTTATTTTTGATTAGTCACAAGATGATTATGACTTGAGCTGAATTTATTGATGACTTAACTTGTGCAAAGTAGGTGTTACTTTTACTAGAACGATTAGCCTTGAGTATAAGAAGCCATAGCATAAAAGTTTATAGTGAATGAATTAGTGATTTTTAAGATTTGAACTTCTATTAATTTTAATTTGGGAAAGACATTACAATTAACAAATTTTAGGAGTGAATAGAAATTCTACTGGATCTTTTGTCTTAATGAAGTTTGTACATATGGCCAAAAAAGAATTAAGTTTGTGATCCTTTTTTGTTTGGTCTTATTTACAGTTATTTGTTAGAATTGAAGTAATTTTCTTGTTAATTGTCCATGTGTAGATGACTTTGTTTTACTTGAGTTGAGTAAGTAAATTTGGATGTTGCTATGACATCTAAATTAACTCATTCGAAGTATTGTCAATTTTACCTCGTCCCGTAGCGAGCCTCGCAGTTTTGTTCTTTGGCAAATAAATGGGCACTTTCTTAGGTATTAATTGTGCCTTCACCTGAGCATGCTCAAAATTAGAGTTCTAATACTAAGTGTTGCTCTTCTGTTACAATGCGCATTTGTGAGTTAATTCAAGTTTCACACACACATACACATCCTCGGAATGCTTTCCCCTTGTTCGATGCTCAATTCGATTCATTCCTGTCTCCTTCACTATCTTAGAAGCTTCCTGGGAGTCACTCTTTGTTTGGGCCCCCCAATACCAACGATTACTGCTTGCCCTCATCGGACCAGATGTTATAGGCCCATCAACTTTCACATGGTTAATCCTCGAACTACACACATGGTGAAGGGGGTTTCACTCTGAGACCATATTAAACACCTCTGAATTAATTCACTCGAGGTCTTATCCGCTTTGATCTATCCCATATTAAGCCTCACGGGTTTTGTTGTTTGACATACAAATGGACACTTTTCCAAAAGATCATCCATCCTAGTAATACTCTTACTTGAGCACGCTTAACATTGAAGTTTCGACTTACCATTACGTCAAAAAGCATCTCTTGTGAGGTAATTCCAGTTTCATATATATAACACTTTCCCCTTGTTTGATGCACAGTTCGGTTTATACCTCATCTCAACCGCCATTCATGTAATAGTTAGATTTCCTTTATCTTGAACGAAAAATTGCATATTTTCGATATGATCCAACTTATATTTTCTCAAGTTAACCCGACTTGTTTACACGCTACTTGTTGTATCAACATAGATCAACCTCCCAAAAATATATACCTTATCGACTTTCCTAGCATCCGCCATTGTATTGTCTAATTTTGTTCTTTTTTTCCCGTGTATCGCTTAACCAAATTTAACTTAGGATTTTCAATTCATTGAGCTTATTCATTGATTGATTAACCTTTGACCAAAAATATTGGTTTTGGTTTTCCAGATTTAGTGAACTTATTAATTAATTAATTAATTAATTAATAATTTGACCAGATATTTTAGTGGTACTTTGTTCTTCATTAAATTATTTTTGAACAACTTATGGAAAAAATTTTATAATTAATAGGTCTCATTAAAGAGATTGAGCCAAGTTTATATATACAAAGTCCTAACAAGTCTTGTTTTACTGTTATATCACTAAACCAAATTTGGCTTTGGTTTTCCAGATTAATTGATCTTATCTATTAGCTAATTATCCTTTAACAAGATTTGGGTTTTTTTTTCCATATTTACTTACTCATTTATTGATTATTTAACCTTTTGGCTAGATATTTGGGTGGGACTGTTTTTTCATTATTAAAAAACTACTAAAACTTGTGATAATTAATAGGTGTCATTAATGAAGAGGAGCCAGGTTGATAATAATAATAATAATCGTGGTCATCATCTTCTGGGCCGAGCAACATGCATTTATTTCTTTTCGGCTGATTAAATTAAACCTACTCTTGCACTTAAGATGTTGGGCCCCACATGTTTCTCAATTCTTGATACTAATAAAACCTCCTTAAATGTTCAAAAGTCAAGTATCCATATTGTATGACGAGCAAGAGTGCTCACGCGTTCTCGCGCAAACAAGTAATTAACATTTAAAATATTTAGCACAATCATCTTAGTACAAAATATTTGAATTATCAGTTAATGGAAAGAAAGAAATCACTAAAATAATATGAAGCAACTGTACACGTACATATATAAAGAGAGAAATGTATTTCAAGATTTGAGTTTTTTATTGTTGTTTTCCATATCATTGATTTATACATTTATCCATTGACATAGTATTATATGAAACAACTATTGGGGATTGTTTGTCGGAAAACCTTGAAGGTAAGAAGTTTTCTTTACTTTAATAGTATAGACAGTTAGATCAGACAACGTTAACAGCATATTCATGTGATTAGTAGAGATGAATAAATGATTATCAAACCATCACTTGATCTTTTAATCGCTTAGGTATTCATTTCAAAAGGTTATGCTAAAAGCATAAGAAATAAAGTGACATTTTATTATAATTTTGTATGTGACTCTCTCTTCTTAGACTCAAAACGAAGTAACAACTTTAGGGGCAGATTGTATTTTGCAGATCATTTTAAACATTACAAGTTTCTAAGCACATTGAGCACTAAAAATATGATTTATCCACTATTGCGCTTCCGCTTAAGAGGCAATAAATATAGGAAAATTCTTTGAGGTGAATCCAATAGAAATATTATAATTCTTTCGCCTTTTTTTATTTTACATATTTAGTGTACTATAAAATAGGAATAGCTCTCAACGAGCGGGCTCGGGAGGTGATACGGCAGCAACACAGTTGTTCCACGTCTCATTGCTCCTCCTACGGACATCGAATACTGTCCCCCTGATCGACTTGTGGGTCGAGAGGATCAACTCCACGAATTGGTTATGGCAGTCCTTCCCCGCCTTCACGAGCTCACGACAACATTCATTGGATGGTTCAAAGGTGTCTGCAAGGACTATGATTTGAAAGAACGCAGACCCGCAATCATAAGTCATTCCCTTTGCACAATCAGGGTTTCCGGCGAAGGTAGCTTCAGGAAGCAATGCAACGGTAACGACTAGCAAGGTCATGAGAGCAGAAAAGTTCTTAAGCGCTGCCATGATGGTCTTTTGGGGACGGAAGGGTTGGGAAATTTTCTAAGATTGTTTATTTTTTGATGATGTATACGATCTAGAGATGAGAACTTATATAGCTTGAGGGAAGTAGGGCATTAATGAAATGGATTCATCAGTTATGATTCAGAAATTAATGTTGGTTAGATGTCAAGAAAAATTAACACAAGAGACGCTTTTTGAATTAATGTTGGTTAGCGCATTAATGTTGGTTGAGATAAAAGGACATCTAACCATCCTAGAAATCTGTCGGAAAGCCACTCTTTGTCTGAGCCCTTTAGTCTTAAATCTCAATTCACAAAAAAGAAACGTGGTATGGTTGTTATTAAATTTTCCCATTTGTTGTTATAATTGCTATGAAAAATCTCGTAGTGTACCATTCTAGCAGCAACGGCAAGACCAGAAAAAAAAAGTGTAACATGAAAGGTCTTCTTTTAGCCGCAATTAATGTAAAAGATCTAAAACAGTACACGGAAACACTAGTAATGAATGATGGACCACCTAAATAGGTGGCAGCGGGAGAACTTCTTGTTTTTGTTTTTTATCAGAACTTCTTGGCGTTTGGCTTGTCTTTGTTTTAGTTTGCGAATGGGGAAGACAGTCGATCGCTAAGCAAGTTCTTCGGCTTCCCTTGCAACACCTTAGGTTGTGCACGCACCTTCACCAGCCTTCCGATAACGGCTCCGTCACCTTCTCATTCTCCTATAAATATAGATAGAGCAGCCTAAATAACACATGAATACAAGCCAGAGGATGTGCAGCATGATGCTAAGCGTGGGATATCTGCCTAAACTCACGTGACTATGTAGCCTATGCAAGGGTCATTGTTCTCGGGGTTTCCGGTGCCCAGAAACCACAGCCCCCATTCCCCCCATGTAAATCCTTTTCTTGCCTATGGGGGAGGCAATACCCTTTATGTTTAACATTCCAAAGTTTGGACGAAGCCTTTTAAGAACTTCCTTAGGTCTAAAACTCATGTGACTATGTAGCCTGCATAATGGTCATGGTTCTTGAGGTTTTACCACATGCTTGGTCATCCATTATATGCAAACACAATTCAACTTCAAATTTTGTTTTAGCATAGAAAGAGTGATGGCACAATTGATGAATGAATTGTTTAAAGAATAGCCACATCCGTTAGAAGAGTTGAATTTTTTGTGGTAATTCAATTTGAAGAAGGGGCTACTAAAGTGGAAATGGCCCATCATGATATTTATGGGCTTGATATGTCTCCACAAGAAGATGGGCTTAAAAAATGTCGTTCTACTTCTGAGCTTTTGATGCATGCTATGCCATTGGATAAACCTGGGATGAGATGTGATCAAGTCTTACAAGCACCTCAATTCATGCCATTTTGAATTATCGTGGTTAAGTGTAACCGTGTCTTGGAATCATGTAATAATTTGCCGACCTTCGTAATATATTCTCGATTAATAGATAACGTGGATTTGACATGCATGAGCTTCACAATGAACAAAAGATTACACTACAAAAAAACTGGATTTTTGCCGTGAAAATTTGCCACGAAAATTTTTTCGTTGGAAAATTTGTAATTCGTTAGAAATTTCCAACGAACAATTTTTCGTTGCAAAATTCGTTGAAAATTTCCAACGAAAACTTTTTCATTGGAAAATTCGTTGGAAATTTCCAACGAATTTTCCAACGAATTCAAAAAACCCGGTATTGTTCGGCATTTTTTATATTCGTTGGCAAATTCGTTGGAAATTTCCAACGAATTTTCCAACGAATTTCAATTTTCCGGGCAATTATTTTAGTGTGTACAATTTTCGTTGGAAAATTCGTTGGAAATTTCCAACGAATTCAAAAAAACCCGGTATTGTTCGGCATTTTTTATATTCGTTGGCAAATTCGTTGGAAATTTCCAACGAATTTCAATTTTCCGGGCAATTATTTTAGTGTGTACAATTTTCGTTGGAAATTTTCAACGAATTTTCCAACTAATTCAAAAAAACCCGGTATTGTTCGGCATTTTTTATATTCGTTGGAAAATTCGTTGGAAATTTCCAACGAATTTTCCAACGAATTCAAAAAAAAACCTATATTGTTCAACGAATTAAAAAAAAACTCTCAATTTCCACATTCCCTCTCTCTCTCTCTCTCAGCCCCCTTCACCCTCCAACCCCACGCCCTTTTTCCCTTTCTTCTTCCTTTATTTTTTCTTCTTCTTATTTTCTTCGGTTGTTGGGCAAGGTCACCTCGACGATGCAGCCACCCGCTGCCGCCGTCCTCCTCCTCCTCCTCCTCCTCCTCGCCGCCGCCACCACCGCCTCCTTACCCAACGGCTTTCGGAAGTGGCCCTCTCTCTCCGGTCGCTCCCTGCAGCAGTACATCGAGCTCACCCGCCCCCTCCGCTCCTCCCTCCTCCCCGCCGCTTGCGCCCACCGCATCGTCGCCCACTCCTTCGCCCCACACCATCGGCTCCCCTCCCTTCTCCACCGCCTACTCCCCGCCCCCGCCGCCCTGCCCCTCCCCGTCGTGGTCCGCCGTCGCCCTCGAGCTCTCCGCCTCCTCCCGCGGCGACCAATACGACCGCATCATCGCCGTCTGGCTCGGCGGCACCGAGCTCCCCCACACCAACACCGTCGAGCCCAGCGTTTTGGGCGAGCTCGAGGTCGCCCAGATTTGGGCGACCTCAAGCCCTCGCCGATGACGAGCTCGAGCTCGCCCAGTCTGGGCGAGCTCGGCCCTCGACGGCGACGGGGCTGGCCCTCGCCGGCCATGGGGAAGGCCAAGCTCGCCATGGCCGGCGAGCTCCAGCTCGCCCAGATCTGGGCGACCTCGGCCCTCACCGACGATGGGGCTGGCCCTCGCCGGCCATGGTGAGGGCTGAGCTCGCCATGGCCGACAAGCTCCAGCTCGCCCAGATTCGGGCGAGCTCGGCCCTCGTCGGCGACAAGGCTGGCCCTCGCCAGCAGCGAGGGCGATTTTCAACCAACAAAAAAAAAATTTTCGATGGAAAAAATTTCCACGATTTTTCCACCAAAATTTTTTTTTGATGGAAAAAATATTTCCACGATTTTTCCACCAAAAAAAATTTGTAGTTTCCAACGAAAAAAAAATTCGTCGGAAAAAAAATTCGTTTCCAACGAATTTAGCCACAAGTTTTCCAACGAATTTTCCAATAAAAAAAAATTCGTCGCAAATTTCCAATGAAAATTAAAATTTTTCGTTGGAAAAATTTGCGACGACTTATTACCAACGAATTTCTTTTCGTTGGAAATTCGTTTTCCAACGAATTTTTTTAAATTTTTCGTTGGAAATTTTGTCAGAAAAAACATGTTTTTTTTTAGTGTGAGAGCATACTAATTAGATTCATTGGAATGAGGTCAAAAGATAAACCAAAGGACACCCTAACTAATTAAAACAAACAAACAATCTAATCTTGATTATTCTAATGGTCTCTAGCTCATCTCCTAAGCATGCCATCCCTTGAAGCTCACTCTTGAAAGGGACAAACTGAGGAGAGTGGGGAGCAGATCTACACGAGAATCTTGAACCCATTATACTTGCAAAGCAAACATTGGGAGGCAAGATTTGCGCCTTTTGATGTTTAAAGTAAGAATATTTATTAGTGCATGCCTCTAATCCTAGATCTGAAACTTGACCCTAGTCCAGTCATACGACCTCCCACTTTAAGTACCTTTCTTCATCTCGCTAGAGACTTAGCCATCATCAAAATTTTAAAGAATGAATGCAATCTGAATTCACACCACAACACATGAAATTTCGATATGAATAGAAGTTGCCATTGAAAATGATCTATACCGTATTATTGTTTCCTACGCCCGTTTGAATATTGAACAATTTCACCTAAAACACTATTTTCTATAATGGAACTTCGCAAAAATTAAAATTAAGAACATGTTGAGTCTGTGGATCATTGTGCATCAATCTTTATAGTCCATCATGATCACAAACGACAAAAGCATAAAATCTCAACATGTAAACATAGAGTTATGATAACTTTAAGAACTACTTGTTGCCATCGAGGATCATACTCGTTGCAAACCATTTTGGTCTAGGCAAAGGTGTCCCATACATACCAATTATGTCCCTTCACAAAATTAAAAATTGTGCACATTTATTTTCTGTTTATTAGGGCATATTGGGCATCTAGCCTACCTACCCTCTTGCTACGATCTTAAACTTGTGATTCCTATTCATCCTAGGATCCTATGACTTTTTGGACCCAGCAATCTTTTCTCACGTGAACCCAAGGATTCAATTTGGACGCTACTAGGTGTCCTGCCATCTACATGATTAATCAATCAATTGCATGGGCAAGATGCGAGATCTAATTCACAAGACAAAACTGGATACAAGTACACCATTCCCACTGTTAATGTATCTTGGTAACTTTTGTAGTCTTCTAATGCCAAATATTGGCTCAAAAATTGAGTATCGGATCGTGTCCCAAAAATAACACACGAGTGTAAGATAGCATTACGTCAATAGTATTATGATTTTTTAACATATGTTAATTTGATCTTGGTAACTTTGGTAATCGATATAGTAATTTTTCTCATAAAATTGAACTTTACTGTCAATAATTGTACCCCAAGAAAGACGCAAGAAAGAACGAAAGAGACTATAGAGGAGAGGAAAAGACGTTGGGAGGTCGACGCAGTTTCCGAAAGAACTTTGTGTGGGAAAAATACTAGAAGCCAAAATTCCATAAATTTTTGCGCAGAGAAATTTCCTGCAGAAAGGAGGGGATACGTTCCACGACTCCACGACCAGGCACTTTCCAAGAAGATAGCAGTGAAATTACGCGTAGTGCTGCAAAAATTCCAGCTAATTCTGACTGGGACGTCGCTTCAACTTCTGCTGATTTTGACAAATTTGTGATGCTGTCAGTTGGCTTGGAGTAGAAAATAATTGCGGGGCCTGAGGATTTTTTGGTTGGTTGGATACCTCCAAATTTAGATAGGTTGGGGTCCTTTTATCAACCCTGTTGGGTTAAAATTGAGTGCATGAAAAAGGTAATTTCTTTTGAGAGGGATTTGATGGGGGGAAGCAGTGGGTATTTATGAAAAAAGAAAGAAGCCAAAATGGTGCGGTGGGAAATTCCAACTTTCATAAATTTTTAGGGATATTTTCACCGAAAGTTCTAAAACTTATCAAAAAAATGCATTTAAATCTTAAAACTTTCAAAAAGTACCATCGAGTTGTGAAAATTTATCGAATTGGTTTAGTCGAGTCCACTCATAACTTCGTCAAATTTGGCTAATGAAAAATGTTGACGTTGCTTCTATTTTTTTAACACAAATTTTATTTAAATTAAATTTTAAAAAATAAGCTAAATAATTTATAATCAACAAACAGGAGGAGTGGCTCTCGCTTCTGCCCCACCATCGCCGAGAGGGGTTGATGAGGGTGGCGGACGGTAGGTAGTCATCGAGCCCCAGTTAAGGGCGAGCGATTGGGGCCCGTTGACTGTCATTGATGGCAAGCGAGGCTTGCAGGCCCTCGCCTAGACCTAATCGAGGGCTGCCATTTAATTATTTAGCTTATCTTTTAAATTTATTTTAAATAAAATTAGTATTAAAAATCAAATTTGGGCTCAAACGACGTTGTTTTTTTTCTATGTTTCATAATTTAGCTATGTCATCGCCAAGTAGAAGAGAAAAAATAGTAAATTAAGCCTAGTTAGCATTTTTCGTTAGTAAGTTGGATGGTATTAATTTTATGACTCGATTGAATCAATTTGACAAGTTTTAGCACTTGATTGCACTTTTTTACAAAATTTAGGACTCAATTGCACTTTCGTGATAATTTTAGGACTTTTAGTGAACATATCTCAAAAATTTATGTGGGGGTGATTGTTAAATATATAAGAAGTGAGAAGTATTAGTTTTGAGTTACTATATTTGATGTAATAGAAAGAGAAGTTATTCAATTTTGGGAATAGTTCCCCTTACCTCTTATTTGAATCCCCTTATGAAAATTTCTCATATTTATATAAATGAAGATGAACAAGTAATTAAGTATTGGGTTACGTATAGTTTTAGTCCTCTAAATTTTAGGGTTTGTGCAATTTGATCATCTAACTTTTATTTTTGTTCAATCAAATACTCCAACTTTTTGGAGTTGTTCAATTTGGTTGTCTTATGCCCTCTCAGAACCAAAATCTTTTGGTCGACCACTTTAAGTAAATGTCAAATTAATAAATTACGTGGCATGGTTGATGTGATAGAAAATGAATGTGATTCTATGTGGCACCAAAAAGAAAATGAAAAAGCATCTCCTATCTTGACGGTATTAGTTACTGTGGAACTGAGTCGTTGATTGCAAACGGACTAAAAAGGTTAAAGAACTTAACTGCACAAAATAAATTCAAAGGATCAAATTGCACAAATTAAGAAAAGAGCAAAACTTGATTGCACAAGATACAAGTTAGAGGACCAAATTCCATTCATACTAAAACTTAAAGGACAAAATTTTCATTCAACCCTCTAGTAATCTTTAAAAAGTCAGTACACGAGTTTCTCTGTTTTTAAGAAGCGAATTTCTTCTTTTCTTCTCTAAGTACCTCTCTAAAAGATTCTCAAGTTGTCCTACCAGTTAGAGTAAATGTGCAATTAATGCTAGGTCACTTTTTATATCTTTCCCGTCAAGAAAATCTACCTAGTTCATTTGTCTAGAGATTTAACATTCATTAAACTTATTTCGAAACAGTAATTCCAAGTAAATCGCAAATATATGCGCTGTCAAATTTATGATTAAATTAAAATGTAGTAAATATTTAGTGCATATAGTAATTTACACACTATTAATTAATCTCAACATATTAATATTCTCAAAATATCAGCATCAGCCCCATTAAAAATGATGTTGGTATAGACAAAAAAAAAGGAATAAAAAATGTTGTTGTAAAAATGGATAAAGGGGGACAAAAAGATAAAAAGAGAAAGAAAAAGCTGGAGAACGAGACAAAAAAGGGAATTAATAAAGAATATGGAAAAGAGAGAAAATAGCTGGAGAGAAGGTAACAAAAGGAAGATACTGAATTATCAGAATATGTGCAATGCAATGAATAAAAAGGAGTCGAGGACCACAGCTCAATAGTGCTCCTGTTGGGGACAATGCAGCTACTTCTAAAAAGTGGAGAAGCTTGATTTGATTGATCATTGCTCAGCTTCAATGCTTCACTGCCCCCATCTTTGTTCCCTGCTGGAAAAATCAATTAAGCTCAATTCAGTGGTGTCGGGATCTCATTCTCATTATATCGGATTTCTCTATCCCTTTTTGTGCTTTGAATCTCTCTCTCTCTCTCTCTCTCTCTCTCTCTTCGTAGAAGTGTTCTTAAAATTTGAAATATCGATCCTTACACCTTTCTTTGTAGGGGGAGATTTCACATGGACCGAGTCCATGTATAGGTTATAATTAGCCATTGAATCGGAGAGGTGCAACCAAGGGCCATCGCCAGCAACGACGCTACGGGTGTTTAGCGGGGATTAATTGCTCCCATTGACTTTGTTTTTTCATAATTTTTTTTGGGTCAAATTGTTTCTTCTTAAGTTAGTGTGTGCTCTTCTTGATCTAGCTTTGCCTCCTATATATATATTTTTCATATTTGACCCTTCCAAAAATTTCAATTCACAAGCATTGACCCATGATTACTCCTATTATGCTTTGTGTTTGTGTTTAGTATATGAAATTTTGCTTAAATTTTAGCAAGGTTTTTTTCAATGTTTCATGCAGTTTTTGGGGATTGAAAAAAAAAAGCTTTGATTAATTCAAAATCAATTTTTGTCGTTATGCTATTACATCCATCCACTTCCAACACGTTCTAGCTCTGCCCCTGGCTGTCGCCACCTTCCAAGCTGAAGTTGTCGCCCCACATACCTACAATTTTTATATATATCTAGAAATTTCGATCAATCCAGCCACCCAAATCCATTTGAGTTGTCTCATGCTGAGCTCTTTAACCATTCTTGTTTATAATTTAATACTTCCTTTTTATAAAAAAAATAAAAATTTAGCCCATAAAAACAGTTTATATTAATTTTTTTCTTATTCACTTCGTTAAAAAAAAATGCCATCGGTTCTTGTTAAAAAATTCAACTAGGGATACATTACAATTTCCAATGTAGCGACAACCCTCATGATGTATAATAGTCAATAATTTAATAAATGAATATTTCCTCGTCAAATATGTTCAACAAGACCCCTTCCTTATGTTGAGCTTTTAACAAGATGGACACGATGGGCACGAATGAAATATTAAATCTCCAACGAGTTTGAGTTTCTATATTAATGCAACTTTTAGGTGAATCTAAAAGACAGCGAAATTTAATAAAACAAATCCAAAAGGTCGCACAGCCGAACATAAACTTGAAACGATATACTTGATTTCGTTTACCTCACTCGTTATTTGAAAATTGATTTGATCACTTCAAGATTACAACTAAAGTGAAACGCAAAGTTAATTAATATCTTCATATTTCACGCATATGTCACGAACCGGAGGTTCTCGAGGCTTAATAGGTTGAGGAGGTGACCTGAGATGATCAAGTAGGCCTCGAAACTTCGAGAGGCGTTTTAAAGGTAGCATGTAAAGATTAACTTTCTCTGCTTAACCGAGGAGTCGAACCGTCAGAATGGCAATTTATTTTCGCGGAGGCGCAATCTGAAATACTTTTCTTCTCCCCGTAATCATCTTATTTTCTTTAGAGAAAGTTATTGGAGAAAGGAGAAAAGGATGGGAATCACTTGGGAAAAAGGCTAAAAAAGGAGAAAAGAAAAAGAGAGGAAAAGAGGAGGAAATTCAAAAATTAGGTACCGAGAAATAGGGATTCGTTATATATGCTGCTGCTGGTGCAACAGCAGCAGCATCTCCTTCTGATAGCGACGCTACAGCACTGCACAGCACCATCTCCCTCTGCGCGCACATTGACATAAATGACCGAATTTCAGCATCCCAAGGAGAGCGAGAGAGAGCAAAAGTCACTGTTTCTCTCTCTCTCTCTCTCTCTCTACGCCTCCTCTGCACTCTCTCTCTCTCTCTCTCTAAACCTGCAAAAAGCTTTTGCTTTTCTCCGCTCTCTCCGCTGCTGCTGCTGCTGCTGCTGCTGCTTGGCTTCGGTCTTTTAAAGAGATGTCTCGCCTCCAGCCCTTCACATGATCCCCTCCTCCTTTTTCTTGCCCCCCACGCCCACCACGTCCCTGCAATCTCTCTCGTGAAACCCTTTTAACTTGAAGGAGGAGGAGGAGGAGGAGGAGGATGGTTGGGTTGGTGGGGAGCTTCCACGAGTGGCTGAGCGAGTACGGCAAGAGGAAGTGCCGGAGCTTCCTGCGCAGGGCCAGAGCCGCCATCAAGAAGAAGAAGAGGAGGATCGGCGGCGGCGGCGTCGGCGGCGTCGGCGGAGGAGGCAAGCGGCGGGTCAACAAGTTTCAGTACGATCCGTGGAGCTACGCCCTGAACTTCGACGACGGGGTCGGGAAGGTGGAGACGGCCGACGCCGTTCTGGTGTTCGTCCTGTTGGTCAAGCCCCAATGAAATGACGCAAGACCTCCTTCGGTCAACTATCCGACCCTGGGGAAAATTGGCAGAAAAGATGTTGACTTTTTCGCTCTGTTTTTTTTTTTCTTGGGCCTACTTTTTTCTGGGTTTCTCTTGTTATATTTAGATCTTTGAAATTCGATTGTTAGTTCCTGAACCACGAGGATAATGCAATTTCCATGTGAATTTGGAAAGTCTGCTCCTGTTACTTATCAATTCTGAACTCGAAATCTCGTCGATGTCCTTTTTTTCTTTTATTGACATTCGACCCGAGAACCCCGGACCCGGGCCACAAAGACCCGCCGCCGTGCCAATGCCGGAAACTTGGGAGGTGTTTGATGAGACGAATTGTACCTGAGTTTTGTTAACAAGCGCCCTCAAAGTATTCCTTAGGTTCATTACATAACGAAAGTACAAGACGAGTATACCGAGCGAGCGAGCGAGCCTAATTTACCTCCTTGGAAAAGTAAATCGATCGACGACCACCGTAAACATCTTCTAAGCAAGTAGACGACCGGAAATTTTGTAATTTTCAGTGCATCATGTTCTCATGGAATTGACATTTTTAAAAATCGAGGAATTCTTGCGTGGGTTGATTTTTGAGGTTTCCTTTCTCTCAAATTTCATTTGCCAAATGTGAAAATCTTGAAGCCTGTTGTGAATGACGGCCTGGAAGGTCATTATATCCGTAATTTCACGAGTTTTGACTTGGGATAGGCAACTACAGTCAAAGGTATTTTTCGGTAGAAAAAAATCTAAATTTTTTTTCTTGTAACGCACTAATATTTCTAGCCAAAATCAAATAGCAGCAATGCACACATTCATTTCACAAAAAAGAGAATTGTCTTTTTGTTATTTTTGTCCATGGTCCCTCAATGAAATGAACTCTTTTGGTGAAAAAGGGAAATGTCATTAATAACATTTCGCTGTATTAATCCAGTTTAATGGAGAATAAATTTATTACAGTTTTACGAGTTTGGAATCTTTGATGGTTAAAAAATTAATTCGGAATAAATTTATCACAAGTATACTGATTTGAGATTTCTGTGGTATTAACCATTAATAAAAAAGTATCACTTATGGTTTGTGTTTGGTCAGAGTCATGGAAATCTGAAGAGTGCATTTCAATAGGGTCCTTTTCACTTAGATTTTGGTGTTCGATCAAGTTGGCCAATTTTCAGGGACATTCCACAGCAAATCCTCCTCCATAGAATTAAACCAGTTGACAAGAAGCTCTCTGTCAAACAAAGTAAAAAGGCTCAACTTAGGCCCAAAATGAAAGATACAGCATGATAACGACATGAAGTGATGCAAATATGACATGAAGATCCTCATCATTAACAAGCTTTGAAAATCCTCATGGAAAAGCCTGGTTTGCAATGTGGGCATTAGGTGTGCGGCATTGTGTTGGTAAGTGATGGAAAGATCTTCAAACCGAAACATTTCTGGGTCTTTCAGGTAATTATGACCTGACAAAGCATACACAGAATCCCAGCCAACCAAATTCACCAAAGCGAAAACAGAACAGAACCAAAATGACAATGAAATTGCGACGGTTGACCGTTATTTTTCATCTTCACCAAGACAAAAAACAGTTTTCAATGCAAAGCTGGGGAGTTTTTTACTCCTTTTACATAACATGCCAAATGAATTTGTGACCAGGCTGAATATAATGAGACATCATCATCTGTACAACTGTTCAAGATCAAGTTCAATGAGCATCCTTCCAGAACATGGGGAACATAGATGTATTGAAGATAGAAAATGTACAATCCAAGAAACAACAAATCCTACTTTAAATGGGAGTACAGATGATGAGAATTTCTCCTGTCATTGTGGCTCCGCCTATTAGCTTTACACGGACCTGATTCCTGCGCACAAGGATATTTTCACGATATAGGGGGATCTTCAAGCTTTGCCGTGGACAAATCATTTATTCTGGGGTAAACGGCTTTCTCGTCAAGTTGGTTCTGGGCCCATACCAACATCTTCAGTAAGCTTGGAAGTTTTGGATCTGTGTTTCAAGCAAAACAAGCAAAGTTCTCTTAAGATCATTACTCAAATGAAACTTACAAGGATGGATAGCATCAGGCATCCTGGTAAAAATGGACATTGCTGCAGATGACATGCAACGGCCTCATTGACATGGACGATTTGAAATAAAATGCATCTAGCAAAGATATGACTTTTTTCTGCAGGATTATTAGAAAGTATCTCTTCTATGCAAGAGTACCTGCTCTGTCAGTGGACACTCATGAAATTCTCCCCTGTTCAAATAATCTCCTTTTTAGCCAGTTCCAACTTTTTCTAGTGATCTAAGCAGTCATAATTCCCGAAAGTACTATAAGGATTTCCCAGTGAACTTTTACAAAGAAAAAAGGTTCATGTCATGAACGCATTGCGTTCCCTAAGTAGTATACATCAGTCTTCTCAGCAAAATAGAAAGAAATGACAAAATGCAAGAAAGGGCACAATTAAAGGAGCAGCAACCATTCTTGATCTAATTAAAGGAATTTCCAATGGCAGTAGGAGCGGAAGCAAATTTCTGCACTAACCTTTTTCATGACTCTGGCTAGTGAGTATAGCTGCATTAACTTCACTAGCTGTCTTTAGGCGCTGAGACATATCTAGAAGCTCTCCCACAGGACAATTGGAAACATCTTCAAAAGCCAGCAGAGCTACAGTCCTCTCCAGCTCTTCTAAGAAGCTTTGCTGAAAAGAATTGAAGTTTTGGTAGGCCATCTCTTATGCACATAATAAAAGTTTCTACTAGAAATCGATTGTATCTCCAGCTTTGCATAACATCCAAGAGCAACTGAGGAAGGTTTACTTCTAAAGTGACCAAACATACTTGAAATTAACAGTGAGACAATAAATGCACAGGTGACCATGTACAACATGGCAAACTAAAGAGAGATCAAGAGGTACATTTTCTTCCCCTCTGGGTGCAAGCTCCTCCTGAGCAAACTCAAGAGCCTCTTCTACTTTTCCATTCCGAATCAGTTCTATCAATCTCTGCTGTTGAAGGTGGAAAAACAGTTGGGGATTGGTATCCAATATCTGTGAGAAAGAAATAGCAGACGCAAAATTAATAGGATGAAAATCTAACGGTCAACTTTATTTATCAAGATGTAGAACATAAGTATAAATCGAGGTTAGATGATACCCAGAATATATAGTTTTCAAATTTCCAGTCTAAAGACAATATGTTTCTTCAAAGGTAGCCTGAAGGCAATATCTCAAGTGATCCTTGTTGAAAACTATCAAGGAAAACCAACAGATCCACTCCAAAGATATAGAGTACCAGATTTTGATTCACTTTACGTATACTGATTAGATGTTTCTTCCCACTTTCTCATTTCCAATTCCAAATCATCAACATATTCTAATTTCACCCAACTCAACCATTTCAGGTTACGCAAGATGCATCACATACGATGTAGCAAAAACGCATGCAAATCTAACTAGGCATTGTTGAACAAGGATAACTGCACCTCATATATATCCACGAGCAAATTGCTGGAACATAAAAAAGCCCGACATGAACGCCCTTCTCTTAATCTCCACAACCAACCAACCTCTGCCCCCACCCACCCAATCAATTATGAGTAAGGTAAAGTTCACTAAGCTTCTACAATTTGCTACATTTACCTTAAAAAGAAGTAGTTGAAAATGGCGTTCTGAAAGGAGAGAGTGAGGGTATTAAGTGCAAATCTACCAATGGTCAGCAAACGTGATAATAGCAACAAAACTGAAAGCATTGAACTTGAAGTCACATCTAAAGGCTTGGAAGGAGTCAACTAAATTTTCGTAAGGAAAAAGGAACAAGACTCAAAGGAAGGTGGTGATTCTAATGCTTTTGAGCATCTACAACATTTGAACCAACATAAAAAAGTGAAGCTGGCAGTGTTATCTCCCTTTACCATACCAGTTGAGATGGTATGGCATAAATGAATGAGGGTCTTATAAATAAAGGAAGTCGAAAGGATACAAAATTATTCAATGACAACGCAACAACCATAGAAGACACGATAAAACAGGCTGCAGCAATTACAGAGGGTGAAACTTTTGAAATGATCTAACAATTTCAAATACACTGAATTCGAACCGTGGGTATAGACTTGGGAAAATATGAGATTTGATCAAATTAGTAGGTAGGACTCCCACTAGAGTCTCCGATATGAAAGTGAAATCCTTGATACAATCTTTTGGTTGCACCAGTGATAAGACAATCCTGTTAGCCATTTTTTACGTTTCTTTCCCGAGCACAAGGATATTATTGACAAGAATCTAGTGAAGGAACAGGTTGCATAAACATGGGGATTTTGTTAGTTCCCTGAATTCAACTTTAAGATCTCTAATCACTAAGAATTTAGGAGCTACAGAACTAAATCAGACTGATCAGTCGAGTGAGGACTGGTTTGCAAGATTTTGGCTAAGGTCCCAACCCCAGATTGAACAAAGTGCAGGTCAAGGCAATTGGAAGTCCCAAAATGCCTCTGTAGAAGGAAAAGGGAATCAAGATGCTAACTTCAATAGCCAATATAGTGGCGGACAGCTGTCTACGATATCCGAAGAATGCAGTTTTGTGCAAGTAGGACATGAAGTAGAGCATGCTCAGCATTAGCAAATGATACTGGCTCTCATACAATTCATGATAACTAAAAGCAATCCACAGTCAAACAGAGGACATAGCCTTACTTCGGGATTCAAGTCGTTGACTTTCTCAATCGCATCCTCAACATTCCCACACTGCACCGCTTTCTTAACAGCCATGCGGTCGGTGATTGTCGCAAGATCAATATCTGCTGTAATCAATAAGGACACACACAATTCGAATAACTCACAATACCACCACACCGCGAATCAAGGAAAACCCAACTCGAATTGCGCAAAAACTGATAAGATTGGGATACGTTCAGTCCCCGACTCCATCCGGAACTTCTCGGCGGCGTCAACATAGCCCTCGGTGACGAGGAAGTTCATCACCAACTTGTTCATGTCTTCCTTCCTGATCGTCACATCGTTAAGCTTCTTCTCCCAATCGTCCTTGGTAATCACCTTCTTCGACGACCCCTGCGCAACCCAAAAGAAAAGAAAAGAAACGAAACCCAGATCAGATTAAGCTCGAACGACATCGAGATGGCCCAGAAATGCGATCCAAGATCGCCAGAGATCTGCTCCAACACGCAAAGTGGAAAAAACCCAAAACCAAGGGAGGAAAGAAAAAGAAAAAGAAGCAGACTTTCACCATGGGAGAGTATCGAGATCGGAGGCAAAAAGACTAGGGGAACAGAGTTTCAAGGAAGAAAACGAGAACAACCCTCATAATCAACTTCACCAAGAACGTTACTTGTGCCATTCTTTCTCAAGGCTGATGATGCATGACGCTTGACGCGACGCGGAAACTTGCCATACGAAACCCAGATCCCACTCCAATCGTTTTCTTCAAAACTTCGCCAAAAATTCTTGCTTCGCAGGTGGAAGAAGCTGATCTGCAGAGAGGGAGAGGGAGAGAGTTTAGGGTTCGTTCTTGCACTGTTTCGATGGGCCCGTTTTGATTTGGGCTCGTGTGGGCTCCAGCTTGTGTCTCCCATGTTGATCCTAACGTTAGCCTATAACAAATGATTCTTAGGTTAAATTACAAACTTAGATCAAATATGCAATGTGATCCTTAAAATTTAGCTCAATATACAATGTTGTCCTTGAAATTTTAATTTATTTAATGTGGTCCCTAAACTTACGGTAAATGTTCAATCTAGTCCTTGGATAATTCAGAGACTAGATTGAATCCAATGACTAAATTGAATATGTATTAAAAGTTCCGGGATGATATTGAATCCTTGGATTACATTGAACTTTTACCATAAGTTAAGTAACCACATTGAATAAATTAAAAGTCCAGAGATGACACTTCACATTGTGCTAAAGTTTAGGAACCGCATTAAACAAATTGAAAGTTGAGAGACCACATTACATATTGGGCCTAATTTTCCCTAATTCTCAAACAAAATATGCTTCATTACATTTAATTTAACTTTTGTATAATTGAACTTGAAAATCCAAATTACTGTAAGTCACTTTATAAAGTCTCAAATGATAACTTGTCCATTATGACTAAACTAAAGTGAATATCATGATATTTGTCTCGATGATTATTCCAAAATTTACAAAACTTCCTATAAATTATTTTGATTGGAAAAACACAGTAGCAAAAGATAATTCTAGATTTTTTTTGTAATATGTAATAAACGTTCTTTTCTTATAATAAGAGCTTCATTTATCTTGTAGTACAACTTTCTTGCAAAAACAAAATAGTGAAGTATGATTTCATAATCTTCTCATAGCCTACTTTATCTAAAGGGAAAAAATCGCAAAAAACCCCAAACTTTATCACCTGTGACATATTTACCTCGAACTTTTTTTTGTGACACCAAAAACTCCAAACTATGCTATTTGTAACACATTTACCTCAATGTACTTTTGTCCATGGGCATTTTCGTCTTATTTGCTTTTTTCTTTTTTTTTTCCTTTCCGGCGAGGGCGACTCTCACTCGACGCCGGTGAGGGCGGCGAGGGTTGCCCTTACCAGATCCGACAAGGGTCACCCTTGCCAGCGTCGGGTGAGGGTCACCCTCGCCTGAGTTGGGCAAGGGCGACCCTCGCCTGCGTCGGGAGAGGGCCACCCTTGCTCAACGCCGGCGACGGTGGCCCTCGCCAGATCCGACGAGGGCCCCCCTCGCCAGATCCGATGAGGGCCCCCCTCGCCAGAAAGGAAAAAAAAAAGAAAAAAAAGAAAAAGTAAAAAAGACGAAAATGCCCATGGACAAAAGTACATTGGGGTAAATGTGTCACAAATAGCATAGTTTGGGGTTTATGGTATCACAAAAAAAAGTTTAGGGTAAATGTGTCACAGGTGACAAAGTTTAGGATTTTTTGTGATTTTTTCCCTTATCTAAATAAGAATGGGAGTATTTTGTCTTATTGCATGATGCTAGGTTGGAAATATTTTCCATATTCACCAAATACTTAAAAATATACTCAAAATCTTTATATCTTTGAACATCTTCGTACTCTTCAAAATATGTGGTAAGATAAAAGAGTTTTCACATGAGAACAAAAGAAAGATTAAAGTTGAATTAACTCTATAATAACTTCACAACATAAATGCAAATTATACGTATCATTCCTCTATATAAGTACCATATTTTCCTCTTAAAATCTACATGTTCATATTGATGTGGGCATAACTCTAAGCAAGCTTCTTAGTGCATGTTTCATTACCCCATATTTTTCTTTATAAATCTTTGCAAAAAAATATTTATCGTATTCGGAGAGGAGACTCTCAAGTTGTTATATTCGCATCTCATCATGTAATTAGATTCAGGCATAAAACATTATTGGAGAAAATACAAAGACCGCTTACACTCCAAGTCGGGGTTGGGTTGTTAGTCGCCCTATAAAACGGCGATTTTTCCTTAAGGGAAAAAACCACCGAAAACCTCAAATTTTGCTACCTGTGACACATTTACTCTCAACTTTTTTTGTGACACCAAAAACTCCAAACTATACTATTTGTGATACATTTAACCAAATGTAATTTAGTCCATGGGCATTTTCGTCTTTTTTGCTTTTTTTTTTTCCTTTTTTTTTTCTTTCCGGCGAGGGCCCCCTCGCTGGATCTAGAGAGGGCCACCCTCGCTCGAGGGCCACCCTCGCTGGCGTCGAGCGAGGGTGGCCCTCGCTAGATTCGATGAGGGCAACCCTCGCTAACGTCGGGCGAGAGTCGCCCTCGCTCGCCCAGGTGAGGGCGACCCTCGCCCGACGCTGGCGAGGGTCACCCCCTCGCCAGAGGGCCGCCCTCTCCCGATTCAGGCTAGGGTGACCCTCGCCCGAAGCCGGCGAGGGTCGCCCTCGCCCGACGTCGGCGAGGAGGGCCCTCGCCCGAAAGGAAAAAAAAAGACAAAAATACCCATGGACTAAAGTAAATTGAAATAAATGTGTCACAAATAGCAAAATTTAATATTTTTGGTGTCACAATAAAAAGTTCAGGGTAAATGTGTCACAAGTGATAAAGTTTGGGATTTTTAGTGATTTTTTTCCCTTTCCTTAATAACATTATCAATTTACATGCCGAGCCTGCATATAGATTTTTAAAAATTGGATTTTCGTATATTATGCAAACCCGAGGCAGAAAATGTTAGGATTCAGCACACAATTACAAGGAAATAGTGAATAGAAAAGAGAAAAAAAATCGAGAGACAAGGTTTTTTTATCTTGGTTCATCCTTAAACTATGGCTATGTCTAACAGAAGACTTCACTATAGTTAGCACCTCGCACCAGAGAAAAAGAATATATATATATATATATATATATATATAAGTAATAGTAACTATTAGTGAGACACAATGCATTATTATTGAAGGAGAGTGCGAACTACACCCCAATGGAAAAGACTAAAAATCTTAAATTAGTCTTTTTGGATTGGTACCAAAAGGTTTTGGGCAAGGTGCTATGATCATTACAATGGGTTAACATGTATTGCCTTTTTGCGGTTGCAATTTTTTCGATTTCGATTTCTATTACTAAAGTGGTACGTAATATAACTATTCGCTTTTAAGTTTAAACAAACTTAGTTTTGAATATAGTGTTAGATGGTTCCCATGAAAAGGAAAAGCCATCAAGTTTAGACAACTTAATTGGAAAAAAATTCGCGCAAAAGGAAAGAAGCTGTAAAGCCTTGGTCCACAAAAAGGCTATGCTCTTCACTTCCGCTTAGCTCCGCATGGTTAGTATATACGTACCAAAAACTTACATGTGTGTATAATTTGTTAGCTACACGAAGGTAGGAGCCCTAACAGAACACCAAAGCTTTCTAGTTGCAGAGTCATCAAACCGACGCTAACCCGACCGTTGCCACTGCCACTGCTGTGATAGCCATCGCCCCTCCACTAGTGGATCCGTCAGCCATGGCCCCTCCACCACCGTAATAACCCTTTACAAAGTCACATACTTAAATATCACTAGGGGTGAGCGTAGTTTCAGGGAAGAACCTAGAACCTCACCGGTAGAAACCTGTAGATTGTAGGTTTCAAGGTATACATGGTAGATTCCAAGTTTCAAAAATTGGAGAATCTGTTTTGACGGGTAAGTTATAAGTTCTAGGTCGGTGGAACTTGAAACATGAAACCTTAAATAAGTTTTTTTATGTTTTTTCTTGGTCTATGTCTTCGCGTGATTTTATAGTGTTCTATGGTGTTAGACGATGAATATATAATCTGAAACCATTGGTTTGAGCTTTCATTTTCTAACTTGTTAATATTTCGTATTTTTTGTGTCTCTAAATATAAGTTATGATCAGTGGATCGTAGTAGTAAGTGGTGGTCATTAAATGTGATGATTCACTACAATTATTCTTTTTATAATATAAGACGAACTTAAGTAGACTCTGTAACCTGTGATAAGGTAAGTTTCATATTTCAATATATATATGATAGGTTCTAGGTTCAAAAAAATGATGAACCTATTCTCATGAATAGGTTTCAGGTTTTAGGTGGAACCTGTACGGAACTTGGAACCGTTTTCCCCTAAATATCACAGCTCCAAAAGCTAATCTTTTAGAAATTTTCCCGGTTTAAAAATTTCAATGATAAAGTTGTAATTTGTTGAAGTTATCTAATAATTCAATCAAACCATTTATCATGGCAATATCTATAATAATATTAAGAGATGGAATTTGAGCAGGTCACAAGGCTGTCATTGATCAACGGTCGTTTTGTCTAGATGTTCTTGGGAGAGAGAAGGGGGAATTGAGTAGAGAGAGTTGAGGAAAGAGACAAGGACGACTATAGTAGTAACTAGAGTTGGCAAATGGGTAGGTTGGGTATGAGTTAGTAATAAATCGCTTCAACCCAAATTCACCCGTTTAATTCACATTAATCAATTTAGAGACCCATTACCCAACTCACACCCACCCACATAACTCGCATTTTTTTTAACTATGTCAATCAAGCAATTAGCAAATTCAAAATAATAAAAATCAATAAACAACATAGAATCGCTCTTCCTCCGCAAGGTATGAAATAGGCATCGTCGCCCCTTCCTCCGTCGTGGCTCCTTCGATGCTGTGACTACTCGCGCTCACAGAGCTCGAATTAAGCAGTCTGACTTGAATCTGGATCCAACAAGGTAATGGGAGCAAGCAGCAATTCAAACCCAGTCGTGTCTGACAAGCACCAAAACTGGAGCATCCGCCACGACAAGAAGTACTGCCTTGCCGTCGCCAACCTCCTTGACGACCCCACCACCATCGTCAATTGCGTCGAGATCGTGTGACTCAACCACTCCGCCGGCGAGATCGGAGTCGACGCTAACCTCTCCTTTGACCACCCCTACCCCCACCAAGGCCGCTTTCTTCCCCAACAAGGACTTCCAGCGTGCCGATCTCCTTGTCATCTCCAGCGACCCGCATTCGACAGATCATCCCGCGTCGAACTCCGCTCCTCCCTCAACGGCAACGAGAACAATGATTTCCGCTGGCCTCTCACCACCTTCAACTGGAATGAGGCCGAGCCCAAGAGCATTAGCACCTCTACGATTGACACCACCTGCACCATCTAGGACATTGGGTGCGAGACCGTCGACACCCAGCTCAACGCCCGCTAGAAGAAGGCATTCAGTTGCTCCTTTGACTTCCAAAGAATCGAATGAAAAGAGCAAAGAGAGAGAGAGAAGAGAGTTTGAGACTTAATTTAGGTGGGTTGGAAATGTGTTCATTTGAGAACCCATTTAAACCTATTTATTTTAGGTGTTTCATTTTAGAACCCATATTACTAGGTCTTTCAAAATAAAGGTGATTCATTTAAACAATTTTGGGTTTATAAATGGGTTTAAGACCTATTTTGACAAGTCTATAAGGAGTGGATGTGGTGCCTATTGGTGGGGCTCATTAGAGGTAATAGTGTCGAAGTGGCAGTTGCATAATTTGTGGCTATGATGAGGGCAGGGAGTGATCTATGGTCAAAGGCGAAAGGGATATGAATGAATCAAATATGCAACGGACAAGAGGAGAGTGTGCAAGCTGGGTTAATTATTTGGAATTTGAATTAACTCATAAGATGCGCTTTTAGTTTAGCAATTTAATCTAGAATTGAAAATGTAAGGCAGACTAAACATAGAGAGAGAGAGAGAGAGAGAGTGACGGTGGTCTGTTTGTTTGCATTGCAGTGATGGTATGCTCCACAGAAGCGTTCCTTATTTTAATATGTCGATATCCGCACGCCTTGCCCCTAATTCTCCCTATATATTTTTTCTTTTTCAAGGAGAGGGAATATCCTCTTGTTATTTAACGTTCAGGTGATGCCGAGGTCTGTATGTGACCTTGACGAAGCACTTTAACCTCTTGCTTAGGAGGAATCTAGCATTGAAAATGCATGGGTAATGTTTATTAATCAAACAACATTTGGGTCGGAGAAATTTCCTCCAATAAAAACAGAGAAAAAGACAGCCCTTCACAAAAGCAGAAGAGAGAAAGCTCCCTAAATTCAACAATCCCAACTCTAAGCCAAGAAAAATAGAGAAACAGTAATAGTGAATCAGTTTCCTTTTGTTACCTTCGAAGATTGATGCATGGAAAAACATGCAAAGCTGGTTTCGGTTCAATCATCGATTCGGACATTCCACACAAAACCCAAAAACAAAATCTTTCAAAAAGCTTCTAATTAGCTCATTTGACGTTAAACATCGATGATGCACGTGAAGTCGTCACTTCGTGGCATCCAAGATTTTACTGAAACCCGACATCAATCGAACTTTCTGTACGATTATGTTTTTTAATCTTCGATGGCTAATTAAAGCAACTGCGACCGATCTTTCCCATTCGGTAAAGTTGTTTCACATTGCCTAAAAGGTACGATTCCTAGAAGTTCACTTGACTATAGCTAATAAATTATATAAAAGGTATATTCTCGTATCGCTTTGTAATATAAAAGGGACAACACTTTGTAAAGAATTACTTCTTAATCATAGGATGGACCAACCAATATGTTGACTTCCTTTACGTGATGCACGTGTTTGAGGTTCAAAACGAAATCTCATTTAATATTTGCACGTTTGATTCAACGCGTCCAAAGGAGAAACCACATGATACCATTTTTAACAACGTCTAATCAAGCCGTGACGAACGCTATTATTTGAATAATGGTCGAGGGAATCATATGAAACGACGATGTTCATAAGCTGCCGCTACAATTTAAAAGCCTATAGGTTATATGGTGCAACTATTGGCTAGTCAAAAGTATATTCATTTCTCCTCGCTATTAAACTATCTCACATTACTTGTTTATGGAATTTATACGTTCTTTATATACATGCGATCTCTCTCGACTTATTAGCTGAAGTTTTTAGATTGCGTCGTTTAACACTCAGGTCTAAACTTCACAATATAGATTTGGTTTTATCTCTTGACTCCACTTTCAAGCATGGTTATAATAAAAACGTACTAGGGAAGAGCATATCTTTAGAAGACAAAATTTCGATCATTATTGTAGTCAATCTCGAATGCCCATCAACACGTTTAATAACATCTGGAGAGAGCTCATAATAATGTGAACTTGAGCATCGAATAGAGCAAGTCATTTTCACTTGTAAACTGGCTTTTGCGACCTTTGGTCCGAGATAGTGTTACTCGGTTTTGTTCAAGAAGTCAAAGTGGAGATTGCTAAAAGGTAGGGAGTCCACTTATATCACTTAGTAAATCAGATTAGATGTGTAAACACATTTAAGCAAAGATAAGGACATTCTAAACAATATGACTAACTAGTTAATTAATTAATCCTAGAATAAGATGATGTAGTTAATGCGTTAACATGATTCATGCTACTAGTCAAATAATTGGATATCTACGTGTTCATACGATAGATTTCACATGAGAGAGACTCCACTAATTGCGTGCAACTAATAACTGAAAAAATACTTTCTTCAAATGCGTTGTTTTTGGGATCATTGCTAATTGTTCTAAAGCATGTTCTAATATTTAAAATTACACATAATTTGGGTGGGAAAATAGACGTCCGAAAAGATTTGAATTCAGGGTTTCCTACTTTAATAATATGTAAAATTTTGTAGAATTACTGACAACTGTTCTAAAAATTTAAATTGTTAGATAATGGTTTGATTTAATATTTAAATATTCTAGTAATTACCACATGACTTCGCGGTTCATAGGCCAAAATATTATCAGATTTTAGTGTACATTTGATAAATGAAAGAAGTGGTGTGTGAGCAAAGCGGAAGAGAGAGTTGAGTTATTGTGCGTTTTGTAATCATTCTATTCCCGGAAACAATTTCCTCTCAGAAATGGATTTTTTTATTCTATTCCAGAAAATAATTTCTGAGCATTTGAAGACATTTGGTAGCAGCCCAAAATTTCCATTCCTGAAATAGAAAAAGAACATAAATGTGTTTGGTAACTGTACAAAATTTCTTTTTATTAATAATATTTTAAATATATTAATTTTTATTATTTTTTCTTCTCCTTTCTTGGCCCATTGCCGACGAGGGCGAGGGTCGTCTCGCCCAGGCTGCGAGGGCCTAGCCCTTGCCCTTGCTAGCGAGGGTCGTGACACCCTTGCCGGCCATCGGCCACGAAAGAAGAAGAACCAGCTAGGAAAGAAGCAAAAGAAAAAAAAATCTCTTCTATTTATGATTCTTATTCTCAAAATCAAGAATCAACTTTGTTTTTATTCTTGATTCTATTCCTAAACTAATTCTGTGAACAAATTTGTGCCCGGAAACAAAAAATTTACCAAACTAATTTCTGTTCTTTTTTTGTTTCGGAAAACAAAAGAATAAAATCAAGCACTGTTTGGCTAGTTACCAAGCAGGTCCTTAATGTCTAAAATGATATTTCAATTCCAAGAATGACTTTGAATTTAAGTCCTACAAACATGGACCCTTGACAATTGGCCAAAAATTATAAAAAAAAAAGGAAAGAAAGACAGAAAGAAAAGGGAAGGGCTCCTATTTGAATAGTCTTAAAGTAGAAGAGAGATCCTCAATAAAATCGTCAAAATGAAAAATCATCAAAATAAAAGATTTTTTTGGTCTTTTTGCTTATCATACAAAGCCATAGAAATTTTATTTTTCCAAGCATAAGATATGTGAAATCCCGCTCTAAGAAAAATTCAGACGCTAACATGTATATAGTTTCCATGTTTTTTTTATTTTTATAAATGAATTCATTTCATTACTAGATTGAAATTTCCATTTCACGACTGCCGGTGAAAAAAGTGTTCTACACTAGCAATTTACCTTATCTAAATCCACATAGATTTTCATTTTCTGACTTTTTGCAAGAAAAAAAGTATAGAACCTTCATTTCCTTTCGAATTCCTAATGTGTTGAAATTGGAAGGACACTAGGGGGCCAACTGTAGGGTTCAAGCTACAATTTGTTAAATAGCAAATTCCTAAAATTTTAAATGTACACTTGCATGTGCAGACTGTACGCAATTAAACATCCTATTTAAAACATGGTAAGATAATTTCCTTGATTGCAACGAAAACTAACTAAACTTATATTCGTTTATATGAAACTTGTCGCATGAACCTGACCTAACCAATCGACATTTAGACTTTATAATGAATATGTTTTTGTGGAGTTTAACGAAAGACTCACATTCCAATTGGTTCCTCAAGCGACGATTGAATCTTCGTTTTACCTTTGAAATTGATTTTGGAAGAATTTTTTCAACTTGTAGCATGTGCGCATAACGCAATCTCCAAGTTAGAAAAGTGGTACGTACGCCTCAACGAAGCCCTCCACGAAGGGGTTTTATTGAATATATTGAATCTTTCCTCCGAATAAGCAAACCTTTGTTAAACTAAAATATAACCTAATCAAAGCGGAAAATTGTTTAATTACCAATTAATTGTTTTTGTTAAGATTAGCGTTGTAATTATTACTAATTCTTTTTGTTTATCACTAGATCATAATGGAATTTGTGAGAAGATGTTATGAATTGCTTATTTTCATCTATATTAAGCACCTATTTTGTGACATGGTTTCAGCATTTATACTTAAGCTCCGTTTGTTTCGCGGAAAATGAATGATTTGGGAAATATTTTCCAAATACAAATAGTATCATAAGTGATTGGATGATTTACATAATACGTGATATATAAGTGATATCTCCATAATATTTGAAAAATGTCTTTAACACTCCCCTTCAAACTAAGTCAATATTGTAAATTAACTTGAGTTTGGAGATAATATCAAATAATCACCCAAAATTTGCAAAACTTTCGGGTATATACTACCCAAACCCATTAGAAGCTAGTGTGTCAATATTAATTTTTCTAGTATACAATGTGGGTATGCAATAGCACTGTTTGAAAAGCAAGTATTGTCCAAATGAGCTTTCCGATAGATGGTGTGGATATGTGATACATCATTTGAAAGCGACCGTGGTTCGGATTAGCTTTCGGGGAGACAATTCAAAACGTCGAAACACTATTTGAAAAGCATGCGATGAAGGGAGTCTTGTTATGACAAGTGCATGACAGGGACCCCCGGTTGGTAGTGTTGGGGCCAATGCAACAAGGTTGATACATTACGTGGTGAGGCAATCTGGCCAATATGGAGTGTTGCGAAAAAGAAGAAAAAACATCGAAAGAGAAACCAAATCGAGGTTTCTATCTTGCCAACGTGAAGTCTTGCGAAATTGCCCCCATATCACACTAGCTTTAGAGAACTTGATTGTCCCAAAGAAGAAGGTGGAAGAATGACATGAGGTAAAATGGCACAAGTTAGAGGATGAAAATTAGGACTGAACCTTTATTACATCAACTGGTGAGAAGAAGAAGAAGAAGAAGATCACAAACAAAGAAAAAATGTGGAAGGTTCCATGAATTAGAACACGAATGTGTTATAATTCATGATCCTTTACCATAGCTGCTAACTTATTTGTGATTTTCTACGAATAAATCAATCAAATGGAAATATAACATAATACAAAACCCCCAATCAAAGACAAATCGAGACGCCTCCCAATCCTCAATTGGTTAATATTATTTTCTTCTCGGTATCTTGTACAAGTTATGCTCGCGCTGGCCTGGAGGTTCTCCACTAATTCTCGTTTGGCCAGTCTTGATTCGCCTCCATCAGGCTTTTGATGATAGCTTCAGAAGCATTCCTCAGGAGCTCTGACCAATCCCTGCAAGGGAACATATATGTTAGAAACTTATCTGCAACATATGCAAAACATAAATTTAAATCACATTAATTTGGTACACAAGATTGAATCTATTCGGAGTGAGTGTTTTGAGGTTAATCAAAGCTAATGTAGTAGTTCATAAGGAAGGAGGGAGTTTGATTCTAGAGCCTCATTTCATGATATTTTGCTAGAAATTATCAGAGTCAAACTGTTTTACTTGTGGTTTTTGACTTGGAGTCAATTTGACCCCCCTCTTTTTTTTTTAATTTAATGGGTCACTTGACCCCTTTAACTTTGTGTTATTCTCTCTTAGCATATAATTCCTTTTTCCAAATAAACATTTTGCAGTGAAAATTGACCTAATGAGAGGAATGTTTAAGTAATCTAGTTATTAGTTATGGACTTATACTTGTTCGTGCATTGCATTGCTAATTTAGAGAGATTGGTTTCTAGAGACGATGCTATCATAATGATATGTATGGTATCTAAGTTCAAAAATCAACTTTATTTCCCGGTTAAAACGTCTGTATTTTTTGTAGAAATTAATGTAAGAATAAAAAATTTATCATGATATTTCTTGTTAGAGGGTAATCAATTGGCTTTAAATTGAGCTAAGTAATTGAAGATAGATGAGAAGTGTTACCCCATCGAAGAGTCAAAAGTGATTCCCACAATGTTCTTGGCTACTTCAATTGCCGAATTAAACCTCTCAATCTCCTTCTCCGAACAAGTTCCATTATAAAGAGCTCCATTGTCAAGAGCTCGAAGCTGAGAAGGCTTAACATCACAAAAGATCGGTATGACCTTCTTCTTGGTCTCCATCATTAGGGCGAGCTCGTGTAAGCAAAAGTACGACTCACAGTACCGGGGGGAGAACAGGGCGACCCCGATCGTGCAGTCATGGATCGCCGAGTCGATCTTGTCAAACAGATAGTCCCCAGGCCGCATGCTCCTACTGTCTAAAAAGGGACGGAGGTCAAGCCTCGTTAGGTAGTCGTGCAACAGCCCGGCGACTGTCCGCCGTGTGTCGATCCGGCGGTGGTTGATGAACACGTCGTAGGACGGCCGGTAGACGGCCTGGACCGGGTTCTTAAACCGGACAACGCCCGGGAACAAGCTCTTGGAGAGGGCTAGCGAACGTTGCATGGCACTCATCCTTGATCAAGAAGATGGCGATGATGATGAGAGAGGGCGATCAAAGGTTCTTTTCGATGTTGTTCTTCTCTGTCGATATTTGCAGGTGCCAATCCTGAGGTTGTTAAGCGAGTTTATATAAGGTTGATGGGGTCACGACTGAAGACCCGAAAAGGGTGTTGGTTTCGGTTTGACTCTTGACAGAAGAATTCCACCATTTCTCACTCATCAGATCAAACCCTCAAGAAAGTACTCGGCAAGGTACCGCTTTTACGTTCCAAAGTGCTGCATTCTTGCTTTGGAATTTCATTTGGACTTTCTAGGGCTTACGTGGAACGGCGCACGGAAACCTTCAAACACGGTTTTCTCCCCTCTCCCTCCTCCCGGGGTTGGACCGGCCTGACGTGGACTTGTCGGGCGTTTGTTTAGCAGTTGTTACGGTTGATCCGATCGAACGGTCAATTCCCTCGATTTGATGTTGATCGCCATTGCGGCGTTCGTCTCGTGTGAAACGAGGGCTTTGCTGAGACCTGTGCATACACGAGCCCATGACATGAGCGGTTTTGTCGGGTTCAAGGTTTAACTTTTGGAGAAATTCATGGATAATTTCGCAATAACATTCTTTATGCTTCTTTGTCGGATGGTCATGACTCATGACCCCCGCGTTTATTATGTGAAAGCACATTAGACTGCTCCACCAATAGTTTGTTTTCTTTCTCTTTATTTATTAATTTATTATCATAATATTTGGGGGATATTTCGTTTTTCAGACTTGAAAGCTCACCTTCACTATACTCCATCTCCTTTATTAAAGTTCCTAGTTAGTGTGCAAGCCATTTAATGGAAATGGGTACAACTACAAAAAAAAGTCATGAATATATTGTACGGATATCGATTTAGTCGTAAACCTTTTAATTTGACCAATTTAGTCATAAACATTTTAACAATTAGCCAACGCAGTCTTTTCGATCAATTTTAGTTGAAAATCACTACGTGGATACCAGCTATTATGTGTGACATGGTTAGCGCTGACGACCTCGCCGGCCATCTCTGAGGGCCGAGGACACACAAAGGAAGAAGCAAAATAAGAAGGAAAGAAAAGAAAATATGAAAATATTCAAAAAAAAATGCAAAAAATTGTTCATGTCAGCACCAATCATGCCATGTCAGACAGCCGAAATCCACTTCAGTAATTCCCTGCCAAAATTGGCCAAAAGACTACATTGGCAAATCGTCAAAAGATTTAAGACTAAATTGGCTAAATTAAAAGGTTGAGTAGTGAATTGGCATCGATAAAATATGTTTATGATTTTTTGATAATTTTCCCGATGGAAACGTGATGCAAAGTGTGGGTTTTCTTAAAGGATATTTCGGACCTAAACATGTCCTTAAAATACTCAATCTTGATTCTCGTCAAGACCTCTAGATCACCGGAATGTAAAACTTCCACAGAGTATTTCCTCTCCTAGGGGAAACAAAAATACACGGGAAATTAAGGGTGCAAGATGAGCGAATACTGGCACGTTAAAATAAAAAATGCATCCATGGAACTTGCTTGGTTAAAGGAAGGCCACGGAGGCCCTTACACATAACACCAAGGTTCCAAGGATCACATTTCCCGATGGAAATCTAATGCAAAGTTTGAGTTTCCTTAAAGGATATCAATTTATTTCATCAAAGGTAAGAACCAATTGAAATATTCCCTTGATATATATGACTATTCACAACGGATAACAAAGTCTTGGAGAGAGTATCATTCGAAGGGTCTGATCCATCTAACATTAGAAATACTTACTTCACAATGGTTTTTGTTTACCCAGTTATTTCACATTGGTTAAAAGAGAGGATATTTTTCGACCAAAAAATCAAGAGAGGATATTTCCCTTTAGTGAATATATTTCCTCAGCTCCTCTTTCCTTCCTTACAATAGGCGTCGGCTTGCATGCTTGGTTTATAATATCATCAAGAAGATAAAAGCGTGATCAAATATGTGAGAGGATTAGGCACTTAGTACATGCGAGTCCTCACGTTACCGAGTGCAAAATATTTCATGTTCGAATCTCTCATCCGAATTTTCATTCACATCTTTCCAAGATGCTGAGATTAGCAGATGGGCTCGGAATTGACCTCCGACATTTGTCTTTCTCATAGTACTCAAATTCTCTCAAGCAATCACTTAAGGAGCAACCTAATAGATTTTCAATAACGCCATCATGCGTTTAATTTGATAGAGAAGTAAACTTGTTTAGATAAGAATATGCGAGAGAGAATAGTGTAATTCTTGTATAGTCAACAATGAAGAGCACACGAGTTATTATGGTTTTGACAACATATTATAACATTAATTATAAACAATCATTATGGTAGGAAAATATAATCCCAGACAATTTTTTACACTAGTGCATGCCTTTGAAAAAACATGGATATGTCATGAACTTTTTTCCAATGATAAACTAATCGAAATCAAAATGAAGTGGTTTGAATGCCAGTACAATGGAAATTGAAATGACACGATGGATGGCATTAACTAGGAATCAACTTATTGAACATCTCTCTAACAAATGGAAAAATGAACTTGAAATCAAACGCATCCACCCCTTTGATACAAGCATTGGAATGAAAATGGTCGAACTAGAAGTTCTTGCTCCCGTCATATGTCTGCCCAAATTGCCATCCAGCAGGCGCTACATTATCAAATTCTACTGTCGTCCCGTCACTCACAGTGACTTGAAATGACAAACTTTGCCCCGTCAAAATAATTCTAGTCTGCCAGTTTTGCCCCCAGTTACGAGTCATAGTAATCCATTGGGTGTTTGAGCCCTTGATCTTCAAGGCATTCACATCGCCGGCGCCACCGACGTTATAGATTAGCACAAGGGTCCAGTACTGATTTCCCTTAATCTCAAACTTGACTCCTCCTTGCTTGGAACACAAGACGCGGCGATAGCGGATGGGAATGACACCGGCCTTATAATACGCTATCTTCGTGAACATGGGCATAGACAAGTCGAAATGCTTTTGCGGAGGGTTGCACCAGATGTCCTCCGTCTTAGAGTAATTTGGAGGGCAAAAGTTTGTTGCAGTGACTATGATCGAACCGGCGTTCGGGATGCACCACTTCGGGTCGTTGGTACAATAGATCTCAAAACAAGCACCGCAACTAAGTCCATCATTGAAAAGGGCTGTGCTTAGCGCTGCAGTCGCTAGTCCATACCCTTGTTTTTTGAGATCTCCATACCCACAAGCTCCCTCTGCAGGTAATGACCATGAACGAGAAACAAATCAATAAACATCAGTGACATAAAATAGCCTAATTACCCATCTATATTTAGGTCCTCAAAAAGGAGTACAAGAAATAAGAATAGGGCAAGGCTCCTCTATCTTTCTCCTTGCCAAGAGATTTCACTTACGCATGGTTTCTTGACCACTCATGTCACCGTAAAAAGTTGCACGCGCATCGTACCAATTACTGTCTATAGCAGAAACTACCACCGCCATAGCTAACACTAGAAAGATCTTGTAAACAGCCATGGCAAACAGAGATAAAGAAGGTAAAACGTTGAAACAAGCTAAAGAAGAAGTACATGAAACAATGAAGAGATTGCCAGTGATTTATACTCATCACATTTGCCGACTTTTGGTATTATGGACTTCAAAAGGTAACACACACAAAACTTGCCAAAGATGGATTATAAGGGATGATATCCAATCTCGTACTAGTTTTTCACAATTTTTGGTAAGTACAGGAAAGATCTTGCTATTACTTCTGCAAATATTTGGTTTTCAGAAACCCTAGATGGAGTTTACAGCTTTCTTAATTAAAGATGTGTTTTGGTAGCATAGCTTGAAAGATGAGAATGTGTAAATCCATAGAATATATTATTTGTGTCGTGAATATTTACTTTCCTCCTTGCGTTGATAATTATATATAAATTTTTTTTATATATTTTGAAGTTAAAATTTGCTGTTCAGATTCTCATAGATTTTTTCCTAGGAGGACATCACTTAATTTGTTTTCATAGTATAACATCCATTGGAACTAGTACTCTTCCATGGTTGCTTTCTCCGGTTGCCCACCCCTTGCAAAATGAAACATGCAACTCTCCTCGCTCCGTTACTAGAAGAAAATGATGGATCCGTGATGCTAGAATGGTCCTAAGTTAAACCCTCTGAAAATTTGAGAAACCATTAATGTGTGAACAATTTTCTATAGGAGAACATCCTCACAATTACATACAGGCATGTTGCAAATTTGTTAAAATGGCAAGAAGAGAGATAGAACAAGGGTCTGGATTCATCTAACATTAGAAACACTTTTTTCAGGGAAATTGTTCAAAAAGTCCTAAATCTATTATACGGCAGCTGATTCAATCCTAAAATTTTTAGTTATACCAATTTAGTCTTAAACCTTTTGATAACTTACCAATTTAGTCCAAAACTTTTCAATTGTGCCAATTTAGTCCTATAACTTTTGATGATTTGTCAATTTAATTCTAAACCTTTAACTATTTGCCAAACTAAGCTCGAAAGTCACTAACGTAATAGTCTAGTCAGTGCTAGCTATCCTACATGGCACGGCTAGTACTGACGTGGACAATTTTTATAGTTTTTCATGATTTTTTCTTTTTTTAAATAATTGTTTCCTTTTCTTTCTTGTTATACTCTATAACTCTTGTGCAGAAAATTACACTTACTTCCGATATCCAGCTTTTCAAATCTTTAAATACGTGTGCTTTTAGAAACCTAGTTAGTTTCCAATTTCTTGCTTATACTAGTACGTCAGACGTTACAGATACACCATAAAAAGTCACTCCAAATACACCATAACAGATCTCACTTCATGCAGAAAGCTCGCAGGCTACGTGGTATATATACTGCTAGACGTGCGATCTTTAAACCTACAGAGGTTTGAGTGGATGGCACATACACATGCTCGATCAGAATCTGTGCGTGTTTTAGCTCTTACACATCTTCCCGACAGCGAAAGACGCTTGAGCAGCAGCTATTCAGAAGGCTCGACAATTACATCGCAACAGCACTCTCAACTCCATTGTTGATTATGTCCACCCGACCACATCTTCGACGCCTGCGTTTCTTATGTTGAAAACGAAAGAGTTTATCACGTGAGAGTACTATGTAGTACGAAATACGTGGTCTCTTGTTTGACTCCAAGAAAAATCATGCAGCACACTTGGGAAATGAAGCCTTGGTTACGCTCGAACGACTCGTAGACTCGTCCTCTGGGCCGACTTTTGTCTTGGGGCACAAGCTTTTATATCAAGAAAACTAAGACTTTGGGTCAAATATACAAAAAAAAATCACCTAAAACATGTGCTTGATTCGAGATTGGGGTTAAGCTTGCAATTGTTGTACATAGATTTAGACTAGCAAAGTAAACTCTTAATTCCTTATCGGGAAGAGGTCTATTTGACCCGATAAACAAGATCACTTGCTTCATACTTTTTGAAGGTTCGGGTGTAACTTATAAGTTACTCTCACGCATTCTTTTGGATCAAGTATTTTTGAAATATAAAGTGAAGGGAAGGTGTATTGAAATAAATATATGAAATTGTACATATGTTCACATTTGTTTAGTTAAGTTGTTGAGTTTCAAAGAATAGTTGTTCTACTATTTAAAAAAAACCTAAAATAGGTTTTTGATTCGAGATGATGATTTAGCTTGCAATTAATGTACGTAAATTTAGAGTGGCACGGCAAACTTTTAACTCCTTATCGGGAAGAGGTTTATTTGACCTGATAGACGAAATCACTTACTTCATAGTTTTTGAAATTTTGGACGTAACTTATAAGTTACTCTCACGCATTCTCTTCAACCAAGTAGTTATGTAATATATTTCGTGGACGCATTAATTTTGGTCTTTGCTTTCTTCCATTAAGTGCACTCAATGTACTTTTATATCGTTCCCTTTGAAAATAAAAATAAAATGTACAAATCAGACAAGAGAATTCGACATAATTAGGGTGAAAAAACTCATTGACTTATTCTTCTTCGTTTATTGATTTCTTGATCTTCTTTCATTCTCCATTGGAGATTTGTCCTTTTTTGCTCGTAGTTGCAGAATTGCCCTTCACTTCTTTCATGGGCAGAAGAACTTGTTGATCACATTCAAGTTCTAATGAGATCATATACGAGAATCCCCGCTTCCCGAAAAGTACAGATTCTCGATCTTCTTAGCTCGCAGTTTAGCTGATACTCTTTCAAAGATTTATATATCGTGATCTTCATGTGAATGGGCCGTAAATTTTTGTACCAGTTGGATGCAAAATTTCAGGATAGAAAGAAATTGTTCTACTTCAACAGTTGAATCGCTTCTTGTTCTCTTCTCGGCTTGAAAGTCTCGTCAAGCTCTCTTGAAACAGTCTTCATGAACCACACGTATTCACACCTTCGTTATTTGAGGACTTGCTTTGCATTTCATGTGCGACCGAGCCAATGTTTTTCTGAAACTTCACAGAACCCTCACGAACTTTCTCTTTTGGGTCAGTCTCCTGGTGTGAAAAGCTGGCCCTTCGTCCACCATTTTGAAGAAGAAGCATTTCGTCAGCTTTGAAATCGGTCAAACCCTAGCTTGTGTTGATAATATAAACGAGACTTTGGACTGTAGGCTTCGAGGGTTTAAACCAGTGCGGCATAATTTTCTCTTGTCAAAGTGTCTGGAGTAAAACCAGTCACAAATTGAGAATATTAATAAACGAGAAAGCGAAAGGGAATATGCTTGGAGATCAAGGGAATATGTGCCTCAAAAATCCAAATGAAAGTTGAAACACTAGGGTTTTCGTTCGTCTTTTTGCCACAAACCATACACAGAGAAGTCCTCAAGGAAATTGTCCGACCCAAATTCTCCAGTTTTGGCATGAATTGACTCGATCTTACCTTACCCAAAAGGCCAATTACGTACTTCATACACCAATCACGATATTTCTAGCATTATTCATTTTGAATAATCTACATTTGTGTATTCCTATTCGACTTTCAGCTGTTCTAGAAATCTAATATGTGATTAGATGTACAGTTAGATTGTTAATTACAAAGGGTAATGTCACGAAAGGTCCTTGGAATTTTCTTTGGTTGTTCAGTGTCGTCTTTGAGAATTTTTTTTTATTCAAGATAGTCCCTCGACTCTTAAACATTTGCTTGATGTAGTACTTTAAAATTAAATGGAGGATACGAGCTTAGTGGTGGTAAACGAATATGATGGTCGCAGTGTCCGAGTATGGTTCCGGTGCGCAAGTCACCCGGTGGGGAGGACCTAGCTTGTTGGTGGTTGTCGTGTGTTGTGAGGGGTGGTGGCCGAGTTTGGTGGTGGTGAACGCCACCTTTCACAAAATAACGGCTAGTGAACGGTGTTATAGCATTCACATCAACAAATATCGTTAATTGTACATTGAACTTAAGTTCAAGGTCTAAAATGGAAGGATTCTATTGAGTCATTATACAGTCATGATATTAAAAAATTGCGAACGGTCCCCAAAACCCAGATCACAATCCCACTTAACTACACTAGCTCGCAAAGAAATGTAAAGGAAAGCTAGGCCTCTATGTAATTTTCAACAATTATTGTTCATTTTGGAGCTTCTACAACGAAGAGATGCTGGTTTATATGAAAGTTTGGGAATGTCCAGAGTGATTTGTGATTTTCCAAATATCCGGATATTGCAGAAGCGTACATAATTCTTTTTATAATTTTTGGAAATTGAAGTGAAATTTCTGTATTTCCAAGTTAAGCAAGGAAAGTTTATAAGCAGAAGCCAGATGTGACTGGCTATGAAATTAGGATTCTAAAGGAAGATATTGGATCTCATCAAAACTTGCATGGCTTCTTGGGTCTAAATCACTTTGATCTTCCATCCACTTTGCCAAAAAAAAAAATTAAAGCCCACAAGTCGGAGGCTAGAAAGTCATGACCCGAAAATGAAAATTGAATTGAAGACTGGAGTGTTGATTATCTGTTTTGTTTGTATATTTTGATTAGGCAAATCAAATGTAGTAATTAGCCTGACTAAAGTGTTCATGATCGATAATTTCACAAATATGGCCAATTAAAATGCTGCTACTCGCATTGATCTTTGTTTGTGTAACAAAATGGAATTGAAGATTTGAATTGATTTTAGAGGGAAATATATTCAGCCTCTCAAAGTTTTCATTCCATTTTACTTTATCTATGAAATTCAGGCTTCGCTTGTTTCACGAAGAATTAACTTTGCTTAAAAATGTTATCAAATGAACTTATTTCAAACTCAATTGAAGTTTTGATTCCATTTTTCTCTGTTTGGCAGTATTTCAAAAATAATATGTGTTGACACCTATTTTTAATTAGCCCAAAATTAATTATACAAAATTTAGGAGTTAATTTATTTAATTCCTAAAACAAAAAAATTTTCAATTTTACATGCATTGCATTTAGAAATTAGGCATATTTGTTTTAATAGGTTTTATTAACACAATTTAAAAAAAAACAGCAAAAAAATCGCATTGGGCCGGATCGGAGCCGGGTCGACCCAGCCCATTTTTTTTCTTTTTCTTTTCTCTCGCGCGGGCCCAGCCCAGCCTTTCTTTTTCTCCTCCCCCTCGCGCGGGCCCGGGCCCAGCAGCCTCTTCCTTTTTTTCCCTCCGCGCGTTTGGGCCCGCCACAGCCCGCTTCTCCTTCCCCCCTGCGCGAGCCCAGTCCGCCTTGCCTTCCCTCCTTTTCCTTCCGCCCAGCCCAGCCGGCCCAGCCTCCTTCCTCTTCAGCCTTCCCCGGTCGAGAACTCCCCCTGTTCTCCTCTGCTTCGCGCGTCACGCCGACGCACGGTGGCGCTGCTCCTCGCCATCGCCATCAACGCCAGAGGAAGCCCGGATGAGGACAACAGGACTGGCCTTAATAGCCAGTCCTGTCCTCCCCGAATCCCGGCTCCCCCCTTATCCATTCCCCCCTCACCTCTCCCTGTTTCATTGTTTTTTTTTCCCCTGCAGCTCTCGACTGACGCCTCTGCACCGGCCTATGGCCGCGGAATTCGCGCGGCATAGGCCAGGGCAGGAAGTCGTCAGCCAACGTGGGGGAGCACAGGAGGGCCCGTCGTCGCCGTCGTCTATAAAAGCCAAATGGAGAGAGAGAGTGCCGGTCGGCCGGCGGTTTTGAGAGAGAGAATGAGAGCGCCGGTCGGCAGTTTTGGGGGATTGGCCGGCGAAAACAGTGAGACAGAGGGAGAGAAACAGATACAGAGAGAGAGAAACCGAGAGAGATAGAGAGAGAACCAGAGCCGCCGGCGATCCACCGAGCCGACGTCCTCGACCGTTTGGTCGTTCTCGGCCATCTCAAAGAGAAACAGGAGAGAGACAGAGACCGAGAGAGAGGGAGTGAGCAGAGAGAGAGAGTAGAGAGAGAAGGAGAGAGAACCAAGAGCCCGCCGGAGTCAAGAGGACACCCCGCAGCCTCGTCGTCGCCGCCGCAGCCGTCGGAAGGCCGTCCCAAGCATCGTCAACCGGTGAGGCCCCCCAGCCGAGAGCCGCCTCTGTTTTCCCCTATTTTAGTGTCCGGTGCGGCCGGGACTCGCGCCGGCCGCGTCGCGCGATTCCCGGCCAATACCGTCTCTAGCCCCGACCCCCAGTCGCCGTCGGAGGTGAGCCTTAGCCGTCAGAGCCGACCCAGTCGCCGGAGGAGGTCGAAAGCCTCCGATTTTCCCCTCGCACGTCGCCTGTTTGACGGAATGCCCCAATGAAGCAGAATTTCGTTCGCGTCACCGGCCGGTGAGCGGCGGCCGGACGGCAACCCAGGTAGGTGGCGAGGTCCGATGGATTTCCCAAAAGCCGAATCGGGGGCGGCGCCGCCATGGGTCGGCCGGCGGACAGCCAATTTTGGCCTCGCCGGCGCTTCCCCCCGCGGGTCTGCGAGTTCGGGTCGGGCTGACCCGGATCAGCAGATCCGACCCGGGTCAACGCCCGGGTCGGATCCGTTGACCCGGGTCGACTCCGACCCGGCCCGGATCGACAGATCCGACCCGGGTCAACGCCCGGGTCGGGTCCGTTGACCCGGGTCGGCTCCGACCCGGCCCGGATCGACCGATCCGACCCGGGTCAATGCCCGGGTCGGACCCGTTGACCCGGGTCGGATCCGACCCGGTCCGCCCGACCCGGTTCCTTTTTTAAAAAAAAAAAATTTCAAATTTTCATTTTTACTTTATTTTATTTATTTATTTTTTTAAAAAAAAAATTTAAAAAAAAATTTTAAAAAAAATTTTAAAAAAAAATTAAAAAAAAGTTTTAAAAAAGTTTTCAGATTTTCGATTTTTTTTTATTTTTTTTATTTTTTAAAAAAATTAAAAATTAAAAAAAAATTTAAATTTTTTTTATGGCATGTTTATGTGTTTTTATTTTATCATGTATGTTTTATTAAATCGCATAGGTGATATGTTCAATTAGATAAGCCTGCTATTATGTTATGCATGTTCCTTTTAATACAATTGCATGAGCTATTGTGTTTCGAATGTCATCTGACTTAGTTAGAGCCTTAGGTTGCATGCCTGCATTGACTGCTAATCATTTCTGATTATGCACTCGCTTGATCACCTCACATGTTAGGAGAAAGGTCCTAAAATCAATCCAAATTGCCTGACAAATGTTTTCAAAAATTGAACAGGGTAGAAAGGTACCGAAAGGGCATTAGTTATTTAACTAGTGTAACCAAGTCCCCGAATCTAGTTAATCTCTGGTTCGTAGGAATAGGGTGATTCTCCCATCACCCTATTTAGGTTTCTAATCGGCCTACCCCAAATCGATTAGTGGCGACTCCTGCATGTAAACTACCAGCATGTTAAGAATTTAAACCCTAAGTCGTGATATGGTATGGGCTTGGGAGAGCCCGAGTTAAGTCCTGAACCTAGACTTAGCACGTACCGGTCGAGACCTCTCCCGAGGAGAGGTCGGGTCACGACAGACTGGCGACTCCGCTGGGGACTTGTAAAAGTGAACTTAGGCCAAAGATTTTATCCTGTTCAAAATGATTTTTGTTTGCCAGCAAGGACTTCAGGTACGATCCTGACATTAAGGTGTTATTTGTTTTGCAGGTTCGAATTAATTGTTTATAAATTGCTGTGCATGCTTTAATGATTTAGCACTACATTATTGCACACACAACCATGCTGCCGGACCTGGGCCGCAATAGGACACCTTAGGATGGTGTTAAGAAAGATACGACCTCGAACGCGAGCCCGCGATGTAGAGGTTGCCTTTCTTTTCCCCGAAATTCATTTCTGAAAATTGTAAAGAAATATTTTTAGCCGCTATTTGCGTGACTATAAAATATTTCTTTCAATTTGGCTGAGGTTAAAAGTACTTGACACCAACGCGAGACTGCAACGGTCAGGCACCCTTTTAATTTCATTTTGCTGAGCCAGTCTAGATAGAAATTGAACCTCACTCCACATGTGCATGTCGTTGTGATTGACATGGTTCAAGGAAAGGTATATATTCTATCCCTTCTTATTTCATTATGCAGCCTACTCGGTCAATTGTTTTTTTTATTGTTAGGCTACCCATTGATTGTGAAAATAAGCAGCCCCAAGAGACTATACCTTTCCCATCGTTTATAAAATGAACATCCGGGAATGTCGTCCTTTTTGTTACAAGCCCCTGTCTTTTATATTTTCCTAATATTTAGGTTTAGGGGTTTTAATTTTTGTCTGTAAAGCTGTTTTTGGGTTGTACTAATGTTAATTTAGTTCGGGCCGTTTTTACGCCTTATATAAATTTTTTGGGGCGAAGATGACACCACCGCGGCCTTTGGCCCAGTGGTATCCGGGGATGTAGCCTCAGGGTCCGAGGCGACCCGGGTTCGAATCCCGGGGACGCCGCCTGTAATGAATATATAAATAAAAACATTTTTGCTTTATTTTTCTTTGCAAATAAAGTAAATACACAATAATATTATGATTAGGTCATGAAATGATTATTTCTTGGACATTTTAATCATTTATTTCAACGATTTCTCAGGTGGTTACAAAATGGCCGAGAAAAACGCCCGTCTCAATAGCATGAAAAATGAGATGAAATCGGTTTTCAATGCACTTGAAAACATCACCAAGCAGATTGAAGCCATCAACAGCAAGCTCGCATCCACGCCTGCAACAGCCGAGATGGTGTTACCACCCCCGTCCAATGAAAAAGACGAAGCCTTCGCCAGTGATAGCAAAATGCCCCTGCTAGAGGACAACCCGCTTCCCCTTGCTGTCAGGAAGCCTGAACTTGAAGCTGCACCGATAACAGAACAGGACAAACGCCTTGCAAAGGTCGAAGAGACGCTGAAACAGCTACAAGGACCGCAGCACGCTGTCCCGCTTGACCTGTCTATATACAGACGGGTCAAAATACCAGAAAAGTTCAAGATGCCCGAATTTGAGAAATATGATGGCACCTCCTGTCCCAGACACCATCTACATATGTATCATGTGCGGATGACCCAATATGTTGACAATGAGCCCCTCATGATTCAGACTTTTCAAGCGAGCTTGACGGGATCAGCCCTGACATGGTATATGTCAAAAGATGTTGATGCTTTTAAATCGTGGGATGATGCCGCCGATGCGTTTCTCAAGCAGTATCAATTTAACCTCGACGTCATCTTCACTCGTGACGATCTGGAGCGCGCTGAGAAGAAGAAGAGCGAGTCCTTCAAAGAGTATGCCACCAGATGGAGAAACTTGGCTGCCCAGGTTACTCCACAACTCACGGATCAGGAACAAGTGAAGTTATTCATTAAGTCCCTTCCGTATGAATACCGACACCGTCTGGTTGGTGCTACTGCTGAATCCCTTAATCATCTTGTTCCTGTTGGCGAACGAATTGAAACGGGATTGCGTGAGGGGTGGTTCATGGACCCCACTTCCACAAGCAAGGAACTTGGCAAGGAGAAGGGGAAAGAAACCCTGACAGATATGGATGATGCATGCGCCCAAATCATTCGTCATTCCCCAATGATTCAGATGAGTGGTGAACAGCAGCCGGCCTCAGGCCGCCAACCACCCCAAAGGCGAAATAACAAAAAGCGATTCGCGCCACTCTCATTGCCTATGTCTCAGATCCTGCCTATTCTCCTGGAAAAAGGGTTGCTTGCTAAAGAATTAAAGCGTGAAAATCCTGAGCGTTTCCCCAACTATGATCCTTCCAAGGCATGTGACTATCATTTGGGCGAAACGGGACATTCCGTCAATGACTGCGTTGTCTTGAAAAATAAGATCCAGAAATTGTTGGATGCAAAGATGTTTTCATTCCGCAACGCATCACCCAACCAAGCAGAAGGCGCAGATGTCGTCATTGAGTAAACTAATGACTCAATTTTCCTCCCTTTAGAATAGAGGCATATTTATTAGTTTGAATCCTCCCCTGTGCGGGAGCTTTTCTTGCTTTCTAAAAGTTATAGCTGTTTTCTAAGATTCCCAGTTTTCTGGACCTGTAATTATGTTTGGAATTTTGGTTTTGCAACTTCCATTCCAACAAATGTAATTCGCCTGAATCGTTTAAAAGAATTACAAATGTTTTGTTTTGAGGGCCTGAGGAAGTATCCCAAACCGGCCCGTTGATGATATCCAGCCATATAAAGGAAAGTGTTCTGAGGCCCGGGCTTCCTCATGCTTCCTCGTATCTAAACTTTTGAAAATAAAACAAACGTTTCATCATTATTCAAAAAATCAAAAGAATGATGGTTGAAAAGCATGCATGTTCATAACCCTGTTTGTTTTTCTAACCTGTTCATTTCGTATCTCAGAACATATTCCTTTTGATCTGTTGCTACAAAAGGGACATTTGGAAACGACACAAATTGAAGAACACATCAGACCCTGATGACGATAGCGGACTAACTCATCTGACAGGAGCAGTCCGAACGAAGATCACCCAATCTTCAAAATATGGGGGAAATCTCCTTACCACCAGTGGAGAATATCAGTCCTAGGGAGTCAAAGAGAATGTTGGGCATCCCTTGACTCCATGATGAGCGAAACATCATTCGTGCCAAAATTCAAGGGCAGATCAAGAAAGGATTATCCCTTTCTGCAAGAAAAAGGTATGTCTTATTCCTTAACAAATTTTGGGAAATGACGTTCTATCCCTTTTCTTTTGCAGGTAATGAACTGGGAAGCGTGTTAGACTCTGACGTGCTAGCAAGCTGGATGGAGCACCAATGTCAGGACTTCTCGAATAAGACACTACGAAGAAGTGCTTAATTGGAGGAGTAGACTAGGGGGCGCGCAATCCCCCAGTCCATAAAAAAGGGTGTATTTCGTTCCTAAAGTTCATCCACTTTAGCATGGAAATGACACATTTTGTTCCCTTTTACATAGGACGGAACACTCATGGTGCAAGCAGCTGGAAAGAACTTCGCACATGACGAAATTGCGGCAAGACCAATCTTGGAAGCCACGAAGTGTTGACAGTGGCCAGACCCACATCTGTCGAAGACCTTCAAAGTAGAGATTAGCTTTGCTGCGAAGCTTCCCACGCAGACAATCGCCAAATGTCTTGTGCATTCAATAATCAGAGAACGAGGCCGGACCCGCATTGATGTAGCGTCCACCAACAGCAGGATTTTCCAGTCGGGAGTGCCTCTAATTATAGAGGATTTCATTCGAGTTTTGTGCCCAATCATGAAAGGAGAAAGGACTCTCCTAGTTTTGAAGACAAAGTGGAAGAAGGGTAACCTGTATCGTTCTCATTTTACCCTCCATCGTTTTGTTTCTAAATGTATGTTCTTGCTTTTGTCAGGAAGAAATCATTGATAGAGAAGGCTGAACAAAGTAAAGAGGAGAAAGGACGCTGCTAGCTTTGAAGGCAAAATGGAAGGAGGGTAATTTGTATCGTCTCCAATTCCTATCCCTCAAAGAGCCTTTCATTAACACAGTCTCTCTTATTGCTTTGCAGGTTTGCCTTGTCACTGCAGCATAGGTAAGTATTTCTTTCCTCAAAGACTCTCCTCATAATAATGCAAAACGACAAGGGAAAGAAGAAGCATGTTAAAGCAAATAAATGCCTAACCTTCCTCAAGTGCATTATGTGAAAAGTGATTTTGCATGATAATTTTGCCTGTTTAATTCACCAATTCCCCGTGAAAATTTTGACAATCCAACGAAAGGTGTCGAACTACTCTAAAGTGTTGAACGAGGTGAGTCAGAATGATGAGAGGCAATCCTTGGCCCATACACATCCTCACATACCAAATTCCCGCAGAATGAGCGATAAGGTTTCATTTCTACAAGGTAAAGGGATTTCTCGCATAAGGTATGGTAGCCAAAGTGACGAGAGGCAATTCATTTCTCTCCCCTATGCACTACCATTAATCCTTTGCTTGACCATTTTCGAGCCTACACACTTAGAGGTTTCTTTCAAGTTACCCCTGTGAATAAAAAACCCCACATTGGGGCAGCTTGAGAGGAATCAACATCACAGGATGGATTCAGACTCAGAGGAAACAAGAAAAACCTTTCTGCCAATCACCCTTCCCATGTTGGCTTCGGCCTCATCATCTTCACGGCCCCAACGGCCCCTGACAAAGTCCTCCAAGGCAAGCACACCATCGACGACAAATCAGTCAAGGCTAAGAGGGCTTTGTCAAGAGAGGAGCAGCAAACTAAAGTCTGCTCGCCATGTTAATATCTTATTGATAACAGCGATGTTTTCACCTAGAAAGAGGAGTTTGTAATATCTAAAATTCTCTTTGATCATCAGCTGCAACAGCTCGAACAAGGTGAAAAGATGAATAAAAGTTTTCTTGCTCTCACTGGCATTAATCCTTGAGTGTTTTTATTGCAGATGAACTCTCACGATGATTTAAGTGCCTTAGGATGACGAAGAGCAGTTTTTTCTTCTACCCCACACACTTATATCCCTCGCTAGCCCAATTGAGCCAGCGATTTCATTTCATATGAACCCAGTTGGTGATCATCCCCTACACTGGGGCAAGGCAAAGTCGCCACAATTCATGTGTCAGGTTCCAGGATGTTGAATCAAGATGAAGACTCCAGCAGCCTAATAACAATGTTCTGTTCAACTTTGTTTAGGTTAGTCCTGATAACATCAGAAAAACAGCAAGAATGCTGAAAGCTGGGGGCATGAAAAAGCAGTGTGCCTGGTAAAAGCAAGGCCAATGCCCATGAATAAAAAAACAAAGAAAAGAAAAAGAAGAATAAGAAAAACGATGAAAAAATAAAGAGGTAGGAATCCCTAATTTCTGGGTAACTGCTGTGAAAAGCGATGAGGTTTCAGACGAAGAGGTCTCTGAACATGATGAAAGTGCTCTCAAACACCTCAAAGTTGTTAAACAGGTGTAAAGTAAATAACCCCAAAAAGGTTCAAACTTGAGTTCTTCTTCGATACAAATTTCCATTTTGAGAACATAGTCTTGACAAAGATCTGTCACATGACAGACAAAGACAAACCTATGGAAGTTTGACAGAGATAGAATGGTATCCAGGAAAATGCTTGACACAGAAACTTCTCAAGAAAGAAGTTGTCAAAGAAGCTAAATAAGTGATTACCCAGGGAGTTTGCCAGAAAAATGCAAACGGTGGAGAAGAAGACTGGTGACAATGCTAGATGATCACTAATTCTCACCCTTACACACATTTTTTAGCCTAACGATCATTTCGTTCCTCAAACTGTGAACCAAACCCACGTTACATCCCTCATGAAGTCTCTTCTGACTAGGGCACTTGAATCAACGTGGAATTTCAAATGTTTATAAACAACGCTCGAGGAAGTGCGAGCAAGATTATTTTTATCTCGTTTTGCAGGATCCTTGACTTGTAAACCCGGAGATAATTGCAGAATATTTTCCTTCATGGCCTTGACTTGAACAGTCACCTTTGTTAAGCCATTGACCAAGCCAGCATTACGACCCTGAAGAAAACCTCTCAGATTGGCAGCGTCGTACCACTTACGAGAAAACTCAGACCCTTGCAGATGTGATAACGGTCAGATTGAGTGTTTTCGATGTTCCCGCATTAATGGACGGGACAAATATCCCTTTTCAATGAGAGCGAGTGGAAAGTCCTTTCTGACTGAAAGCCCCTCGTTCAGCATCTTGAGAAGTCCACCTCACGAACGAAAGTTGTCTTAATTGACCCTCCGTGGATATTTGGTGATGCATACATGGAAAAAATTATCATGCATGAACTTTCAAATACGCATCCTGGAATAGCCTAGCTTGTCTATCCCTGATGAATGCATGCATGTTTGTGCTAATCATTTTGACAACTCAGATTTTCAATCCCCAATGATAAGACACAAAAGTTCAGGTGCTGTATAAGCCCTCCTTATCACTCCAAGGGAGACGCCCTGAAAAAGGTCGGTTATTCAGCAGATGATGCATTACACCTCCAGGTAAGAAACCCGAGGTATTTCATCAGATTTCTTTTCAAACTACCCGGAAGGTAAACCAGGTTCCTTTGAAAAAGAAATGCACCTTGACTTGCAGTCAAGAAATTTCATATGATGTTTTGAAATAGCTTTAGTTGTCTATTTCTCCCATGAACTCGTATGTTTTTGTACAAGAAAATTTGTCTGATAGGAGACATGCCGTTAAAAGGCAAAACCATCAAATCCTCGGGCAAGGACCCCCAGGTGCTCAATTGTTGAGTCTTTTCAAGCCCTGCTGGCGAGGACCCATCAGGCAAACCATCAAATCCTCGAGCGAGGATCCCCAGATACTTTGTCAAGGCGACCGAAGAAAGGTTCGGGTTCTGGCAAAGCAAATCCAGACAGTCAAGGCGATCGAAGAAAGGTTCGATTACCGAGACAAATGAAATCCAGCTGGCGACCGAAGATAAGTTCGGGCCTGTGCAAGTGATTTCCCCAGTCAAGGCGACCGAAGAAAGGTTCGGGTCCCAAGACAAATGAAATCCAGCTGGCGACCGAAGATAAGTTCGGGCCTGTGCAAGTGATTTCCCCAGTCAAGGCGACCGAAGAAAGGTTCGGGTCCCAAGACAAATGGAAATCCAGCTGGCGACCGAAGATAAGTTCGGGCCCGTGCAAGCGATTTCCTCAATCAAGGTGATCGAAGAAAAGTTCGATTACCGAGCAAATGGAAATCCAGCTGGCGACCGAAGATAAGTTCGGGCATGTGCAAGTGATTTCCCCAATTGAGGCGACCGAAGAAAGGTTCGGGTCCCAAGACAAATGAAATCCAATCAGGCGACCGAAGATAGGTTCGGGTCCTAGACCAGTGATTTCCCCCAATTAAGGCGACCGAAGAAAGGTTCGGGTCCTAGACAGATGAAATCCAGTCAAGGCGACCGAAGATAAGTTCGGGTCCTGGGCGAGCGATTTCCCCCAGTCAAGGCGACCGAAGATAGGTTCGGGTCCTAGACAAACCATCCCTCCCGTCGAGATGACCGAAGATAGGTTCAAGTCCTCGACACACGCTACCAACTATCTGGAATTACTCTACCCTTAGGCAAGGTAAGTAACCCCAGGTATGTTTTTATTGGCTTTAGCATGCATCATCTTTTATCGCATCAAAAATGGGACTACTGTCTCGCCAAAAATAGCATTCATTGAACATGCATGGGCCAAACTTAGGTGTCATTTTGTCTTTGAACGTAACCTCTGCGAGCTTAATCTCTGCGAGCTCACCTTCAAAGAGGGGCAGCTGTTGACACCTATTTTTAATTAGCCCAAAATTAATTATACAAAATTTAGGAGTTAATTTATTTAATTCCTAAAACAAAAAAATTTTCAATTTTACATGCATTGCATTTAGAAATTAGGCATATTTGTTTTAATAGGTTTTATTAACACAATTTAAAAAAAAACAGCAAAAAAATCGCATTGGGCCGGATCGGAGCCGGGTCGACCCAGCCCATTTTTTTTCTTTTTCTTTTCTCTCGCGCGGGCCCAGCCCAGCCTTTCTTTTTCTCCTCCCCCTCGCGCGGGCCCGGGCCCAGCAGCCTCTTCCTTTTTTTCCCTCCGCGCGTTTGGGCCCGCCACAGCCCGCTTCTCCTTCCCCCCTGCGCGAGCCCAGTCCGCCTCGCCTTCCCTCCTTTTCCTTCCGCCCAGCCCAGCCGGCCCAGCCTCCTTCCTCTTCAGCCTTCCCCGGTCGAGAACTCCCCATGTTCTCCTCTGCTTCGCGCGTCACGCCGACGCACGGCGGCGCTGCTCCTCGCCATCGCCATCAACGCCAGAGGAAGCCCGGATGAGGACAACAGGACTGGCCTTAATGGCCAGTCCTGTCCTCCCCGAATCCCGGCTCCCCCCTTATCCATTCCCCCCTCACCTCTCCCTGTTTCATTGTTTTTTTTTCCCCTGCAGCTCTCGACTGACGCCTCTGCACCGGCCTATGGCCGCGGAATTCGCGCGGCATAGGCCAGGGCAGGAAGTCGTCAGCCAACGTGGGGGAGCACAGGAGGGCCCGTCGTCGCCGTCGTCTATAAAAGCCAAATGGAGAGATAGAGCGCCGGTCGGCCGGCGGTTTTGAGAGAGAGAATGAGAGCGCCGGTCGGCAGTTTTGGGGGATTGGCCGGCGAAAACAGTGAGACAGAGGGAGAGAAACAGATACAGAGAGAGAGAAACCGAGAGAGATAGAGAGAGAACCAGAGCCGCCAGCGATCCACCGAGCCGACGTCCTCGACCGTTTGGTCGTTCTCGGCCATCTCAAAGAGAAACGGGAGAGAGACAGAGACCGAGAGAGAGGGAGTGAGCAGAGAGAGAGAGTAGAGAGAGAAGGAGAGAGAACCAAGAGCCCGCCGGAGTCAAGAGGACACCCCGCAGCCTCGTCGTCGCCGCCGCAGCCGTCGGAAGGCCGTCCCAAGCATCGTCAACCGGTGAGGCCCCCCAGCCGAGAGCCGCCTCTGTTTTCCCCTATTTTAGTGTCCGGTGCGGCCGGGACTTGCGCCGGCCGCGTCGCGCGATTCCCGGCCAATACCGTCTCTGGCCCCGACCCCCAGTCGCCGTCGGAGGTGAGCCTTAGCCGTCAGAGCCGACCCAGTCGCCGGAGGAGGTCGAAAGCCTCCGATTTTCCCCTCGCACGTCGCCTGTTTGACGGAATGCCCCAATGAAGCAGAATTTCGTTCGCGTCACCGGCCGGTGAGCGGCGGCCGGACGGCAACCCAGGTAGGTGGCGAGGTCCGATGGATTTCCCAAAAGCCGAATCGGGGGCGGCGCCGCCATGGGTCGGCCGGCGGACAGCCAATTTTGGCCTCGCCGGCGCTTCCCCCCGCGGGTCTGCGAGTTCGGGTCGGGCTGACCCGGATCAGCAGATCCGACCCGGGTCAACGCCCGGGTCGGATCCGTTGACCCGGGTCGACTCCGACCGGGCCCGGATCGACAAATTCGACCCGGGTCGGGTCCGTTGACCCGGGTCGGCTCCAACCCGGCCCGGATCGACCAATCCGACCCTGGTCAATGCCCGGGTCGGACCCGTTGACCCGGGTCGGATCCGACCCAGTCCGCCCGACCCGGTTCCTTTTTTAAAAAAAAAAAATTTCAAATTTTCATTTTTACTTTATTTTATTTATTTATTTTTAAAAAAAAATTTTAAAAAAAATTAAAAAATTTAAAAAAAGTTTTAAAAAAGTTTTCAAATTTTCGATTTTTTTTTTATTTTTTATTTTTTTAAAAAAATTAAAAATTAAAAATTAAAAAAAAATTTAAATTTTTTTTTATGGCATGTTTGTGTGTTTTTATTTTATCATGTATGTTTTATTAAATCGCATAGGTGATATGTTCAATTAGATAAGCCTGCTATTATGTTATGCATGTTCCTTTTAATACAATTGCATGAGCTATTGTGTTTCGAATGTCATCTGACTTAGTTAGAGCCTTAGGTTGCATGCCTGCATTGACTGCTAATCATTTCTGATTATGCACTCGCTTGATCACCTCACATGTTAGGAGAAAGGTCCTAAAATCAATCCAAATTGCCTGACAAATGTTTTCAAAAATTGAACAGGGTAGAAAGGTACCGAAAGGGCATTAGTTATTTAACTAGTGTAACCAAGTCCCCGAATCTAGTTAATCTCTGGTTCGTAGGAATAGGGTGATTCTCCCATCACCCTATTTAGGTTTCTAATCGGCCTACCTCAAATCGATTAGTGGCGACTCCTGCATGTAAACTACCAGCATGTTAAGAATTTAAACCCTAAGTCGTGATATGATATGGGCTTGGGAGAGCCCGAGTTAAGTCCTGAACCTAGACTTAGCACGTACCGGTCGAGACCTCTCCCGAGGAGAGGTCGGGTCGCGACAATATGTAAGTCGTTTTTTTATGTTTGTTACAGGAAAATTATTAAACACGCATTTGAGAAAAAGTCTCAAGTACAAATCTCAGATCCTGGGTTCAAACGCTGATGACTTAAGCCTGGCCTTCCTCAAGGCCAAGCAAGGGGTCCTAATCCAAGTGCCGGGATCTAGGCATATTTGAAAATGAATTCTAATTTCAAAAGAGCACAATTTAAAAATGCTTTTTTTAAAGGTTGTCTATTATTTCTAAATAAAGTTGCGAAAGAAGCAGTCATGATTATGCAATCCTCTTAGGCCTCGTTTGGTAAACCGGACATAACTCTGGATAGGATAATTTATATCCTATCCGGTGTTTGGGAAACACACAAACCGAATATATCAAGATAGGATAAGAATTTGACAAAGAGAAAATCATGTGCAAGTTTTCACCTCGAAGACCTGCACACAACCTCAAATTGGAGGTTGTTGGCCTCGAGGGACTAGATCTGCGGTCGCTTGAGGCCAGCCCTCGAACTCGGTGTTGCATGGGCCTCTAGGGTCGTTGCCAACCCTGGTGGTCGCAATCACAAGCTCGCCTCGTGTCCATCGATATTGGGGTCGTCAATGGGGGACCAACTACAGCAAGATAGCATGAGATCCCTTCATCTGGGTGATTGGCAAATGACCGTTCTGGGTCAGAGCTGGCCATGCTGTTGAGTGTTGGTTCAGGGAGAGAGGGATTGGCGAATGACTGTACAAGAGGATAAAGGTAGATGAGGATGGAGGTGTACGTGACTTCTGGGCTGTTTGGTGTTGAGTTGATAAACCTTGGCATTGTCAATGAAGGTTAGCAAGAAAAGTGGGTGAAAGGGTTCACCGTCACGAGATTCACCGTTCGAGACCCAATGCCGGGGTAAGTGTCCAGCTATAATTGTGGTTGTGGAAATGAGTTCCTGCTCATCAATGATTTACCCATCTCTACTCGCCGGAGCTTGGACGGTGATCAGGATTGGCGTGCTGTGGAGGATGAATCGGTGGTCTTTGTGAATATCCTTGTCTTGCTTTATTCTCTAGGAGGTTGAGGACTTGCGCCATTAGTTGCTGCAGATTCTCTAGAACACGCTCATGCCTTTCATCATGTACTCATTCCGAAGTCAAGCCTCTAGGAGCCGAATCACTCTTCTTTTTTGAAACGGAAGTATAAAGCGGCGAAAGGAAGAACTCACCTAATTAGTTGAACTTGAAAATCCGAGACCAACTTCATGCATGGTGAGATTGCTGAACGCATTTGACGGAACAAAAGTATTTGATGTGTTTGCGAAAAAAATAAATTCGGGATGGAAGAGTTCACCGTTTAAGCACAAAAAAATTCTCCACCAATTAAGGATAAAGAACTTGAAGGTTCAGCATTAACAAATTACATAAAGAATCGAAGGACTATAAGGTTCACTTGGATAAAGAATCGAAAAAATTACTCACTTGAGAGAAATTTTCATATATAATATACTCACAAATCTGCATCTAGACAACTGAGAATGCACCTCTTATTGATAGAGAGACCAGGACATTAAACTAGGAAACATCGAACTAAGAAACATTAAACAAGAAAATTTTAAACTTGGAAATATTAAAATAGAAAACATCTAATTAACAAAATTTAAACTAGGAAACCTAGTCAAATTAGGCAATCAACTTCAACTAGAAACCTATTCAAATTAGAAAACCTATAAAAATAACTTAACGCCCCTCTTGTTTGTCCCATTGTGTAATAACCAAGTAGACTTCCGCCTCTTATTATAATATTCGCAAATTCAAACTTGAGACAATTTCTCATTGGGGTTTAAATGAATGGGCACATAGGCATGATGGAATTTGCGATTTTGGCAAGCTCTTAAACTAGCAAATTTACATTAATAGCGAAAGACGCTTGAACAATCACATCACAATATCACTGTCAGCTCCATTTGAGTTTTGTCCATCCGACCGCACCTTCGACATCTTTCATTCCTTGTTGAAAACGAAAGAGTTTTTCCACGTGAGAAGTAGCATGCAGCGTGACATTTTGACTCAATCAATGATAACGATCCCCTACGTTGTCTCTTTCTTTGACTCCAAGAACATTCATGCAAAGAGACATCGTCCACGGGTGACGCCTTGGTTACGCTCGAACGACGACTCGTAGACTCGTCCTGTTGGCCGACAATAACGGGAAAGAAGGTTACTTTTGTCTCTTGTAGTGTTTGACCTATTCGGCCTTCATTTGCTACCAAAAGCAGAAGAAAATCTCACCTAAAATAGGATTTGGATTCTAAATTAGGGTTGCAACTACAATACATAAATTTAGATGAGCATAATCGAAAAAGGTTTGACAAATTCAACTAGACAAAGAAAATCGCTTTACTTCGTATTTTTGGTTAGACGTAACTTATAAGTTACTCTCACGCTTTCTCTTGGATCGAGTAGTTTTGAAATATTATGTTGAAGAAAAGGTACTTTAAATGAGCACACAAAATGTTTCATATGTTCACATTTGTTTGTTTGTTTTTTTTTTAAGTTGTCGAGTTTCAAAGAATAGTCAGCTTACACGGGACTTGAATTCTCTTTCAAAAAAATTGCCTACTTTGTTTAATAGTTCAGAAATTTTAAGAAAAAGCACGAATCAAAAGTTCTTTGCATTTCTCTAATCAAAGTTCTGGGGAGTGACTGGTCCAATGTCTAAGAACATGATTAGGGTTACTAAACTTATTGATTTACTCTCCTTCATCAATTCTTTTATAGATTTTCTTTCATTCTCCGTTTGAGATTTGCTCTTGGTTTGCTCATCGTTGCAGAATTGCCCTTCACTTCTTTGAAAAGTAGAAAAACTTGTTCATAACATTCAACTTCTAATGAGATCATATATGAGAAATCCCTGCTTCAGAAAAGCACAAAATCTTGATCGTCGTAGTGCGCAGTTCAGCTAATACTCTCTTAAAATTAATTAATCTCCAAATTTAAGTTCGTACAACAAATTTATAGTTGGAGAAACTGTGAGATTTCTTCCCCTTCAAGCTCGGTTAAATTGTTCTACATCAGCGATTGAATCGTCTGCTGTTCTCTTCTGGGCTTCAAAAGCTTTGTCAAGGTCTCTTTAAGCAGTCTTCATGAACCCACACGTATCCACACCTTCGTTATCGAAGGACTGAAACAACATTTCACATGCGACTGAGCCAGCAGTTTTCTCTTAAACTCTCCAAGACCCTTTGCGAACTTTCTTTCTGCTCTGGGTCAGTTCCATGGTGTGAAAAGCTGGCCCTTCTTCCTCCATTTTTGAAGAAGCCGTTCGTCACCTTTGAAATTGGTCGTCAAACCCTAGCTTGTGTTGGTAATAGAAACGTGAGTTTGGACTATTATAGGCTTCAAGATTTTAACCAGCGTTGGCTTTATTTATTTGTCAAAGTTTCTGGAGTACAAAATCAGTCAGAATTCAGAATGTTAAGAAACCAAAAGAGAGATGGAATATGCTTGGAGATCAAGGGAATACATGCCTCAAAAGTCCAAATGAGATTTGAAACAATGGGGATTCCACATAGAAAGAGATGTCCTCATGGAAATTATCCGACGCGAATTCTCTAGTTTTGACATGATTTGACGCGATCTAACTGGACCCAAAAGGCCAAACATGTACTTGATATGCTAGATTTGAGAGCCAAGGGAAAAAAATGGTGAAATATGTACTTAATACACCAATCACCATGTTTCTAGCATTATTCTTTCTAAATAAGCTACCAATGCATATTCCTACTTGACTTTCGGGTGTTCTACACCTTTCAATATGCGATTAGATGGTACACTTCGGTATTAATCACCATGGATACTATCACGAGGTCCTTGAAATTTTCGTTAACTGTTTAATACAGTCTCGATTTTTTTTTGTTCAATTTAGTCTTTGAACTTTTAAAAATTTGCTCATTGCATCACTTTCATCAAATGGAGAGCTGGTCTTTTCTTTCTAAATCTTTGTGGTGGCCCAAGTCAGCAATCATGAGACAAAATTAGTGAGATGTAACACCAACCGGATGAAAATAAGTGAAGATATTGTGTCTCATAAAAAATTGTATGGTTTCTTGGGCCTAAATCACTTTGATCTCCCTTCCATCCACTTGGGGCTTTGCCAAGAATTAAAGCCCACTAGGCAGAGGCCGAACTTCACTTGGAAGTGTTGGAGTCACTTGAATTTTATGACCCAGAAATGGAATTTGAATTGAAGACCGGAGTGCTGATCTTTTCTTTCGCTGTACATACTCAAAAAGAAATGAAATGGAAGAGTGGAGTGTGGATTTTCTTCTGGTCATTTCTCAAGGAAGTTTCAAAAAGAAGCTGGTTGCGATTGTGCAATCCTCTTAAAGTGAAGGAGGAAGCCCTATTCTTCATCAGAGAAGCTAAAGCAGTTCAAAACAAAACCGTGTTTTCAGTGTGCTCATTCAAGCATTAGTTAAAGAATCCACTCAACTAACCATTTTCTTTGAGCTTCATCCTCGCACCATTCGGTTTTTGAATGGTTGCAGACACCGGATCGAGTCACTGATCAACAGGTTGAAGACCCATTAGACTTTCCATTGATTCTGCATCTTGCTGAACTAGTTCTTCTCGTGGTCTAGACTGTTCGTCGAATATATATGCACCGAAATGATTTCAATCAAGACAGGCTCTTGGTTTCCTGATACAGGAGCTTTCGCAGCACATGACTTCTGATGCTGGGAAGCTGAAAGAGAGAGAGGAGTGTTGTGTGCGCGAGAGCAACGGAGAGCTTTGATCAGTCCCACATCAGCAGCGAGAGCAGAGAGAACGAGCAGGAATTGGCCTTAAGAAGTGAGGGACTAGATGGGGCAAAACGTACCTTTCTCGGCCTTTTGGCTAAGATCAAGGGTAGTATCTGCTGTTATCAGTTTAATATCCGATATGTGGACCATCGATATTAAATTATTCTTGTTGCGAAATTCAAATTGGCATTAGTATAAATATCACAAACAATACAGAATTGTAAAGAAATTAAATTACAGTAACAGAATTGGAATCGATACAAATAGATACCGAAGTCTGTGTTCGACACAATCTCCTTAAAATAGATTCATTCCCTCCAGAGGTTTCGCGAACGTCTGTCTCCTAGAATACAACTGTTGACAGCTAAGAAGAAATCGGCACTTCAAAACTTTCGGAGAACTTGAACAAACCGGAGCTGAACATTATTGAAAAACAGTGCAAAAATTCAGAGAATTAAAAGAGAGGAATATTTCGATGATTTTTAAAATAGAATGGGAAGGCATCTAAATAATGGTTGATTGAATCTGCCGTTATAAAATTAATACGCATCGGAAATAACGGCTAATTAAATATGCCGTTATAAAATTAATTCTGTAACAACACAATTTAACGACATTAATTATACGTTACAAATTATAATTTGTAACGGCTTGAGTTGAAAAATAAATCATAAGGCAAAATTGGGCTCATTGAGAGGTTCACTTTTCAGCCCTGCAATTGTACCCAAGTTTCAACTTATCGGGCGTTGGATTTTCACCCCCGCGCCTACGCGCAAGGCATAATGTTTGTGTTATGACAGTTACCACTTTAAATGAATGTAAATATATATAAAACAGTTCATAGCCTTCTTTCTTTTTCAACGTGAGATTAGTGTTTTTCCACTTCCAACTCAACGGTGTTCTTTGAGCATCAATTTCTCATTATGGGTGTTAATAGGTTGGTTCGATTTTGCATCTATACCCTAACCGAACCGATTTAAATTTATATGATACATATATATTTTATAACCAGACCCGTACAGATTTGAACCGAAACGACAAGTTGGTTTGGGCTTACGGGTTTTTCCCCCTTCCTTCCTCTTTGTCCCTTCACATCCATCTGCCGCAAGTTCATAGCAACTTGCTCCAGAGTCGTGCACATCATCATGGACATATCTCAAGGTCACGACGGGAGGGGTCATCGACGAGACCATCTTCACTGGCAACAGGGCACCTCCTGATCCAGAGTGTGTCCTCCCAATCTGGAGAGGATGAGGCTCCATGACCGCCGATCTCGTCAAACATCCGGATGGCCATCAGAGGAAAGAAAATAGAACTCGAGTGTCAACAACCATGAACGAAGCTCTGGAGATCAAAACATTCATGGATGCATGGAGATTTGGATTGCCATGAAGAATTGAATGACCACGAACGACGGTTCTGATAGAGTCGATGGTGAGCTGCTCCTGTTGATCTGTAGGAGGCGCCGCCGAACATAGAGGTCCGGTGGATAGTGGTGAAAAGGGCAATGAAGGAGGCAGAGCTGCTGGTGTAGCCGTGTAGGTGAGGAGGATGGTGGCGGAGAGGGCAACAAAGGAGGCAGGAGTGCCGATGGAGAGAGGGCGCTGTTTAATGTGTTATAGGTTGGTTCCGAAATATGATTCAAACCAAGCCGAATCGTCAAGGCACCCTATGTTTTTTACTTACTAATCGAACTAGAATGAGACCTGACCCAAAAAGATCTGGAAAATTCGATTCGATTTAGGTCGGTTCGGGTATTTTTTCACCGCTACCCATAATGATGTTCATATTTACCATGAAATTCTCAAACCCTACACATAATACAACTTGATTGACACATATTTAAGGATCTAATTGCTCGATTAGAAAATCTTTGTTCTACGACTTCGAGTCGCTTAACTATCTGAGAAAGATCTATCATTTAAAAAATTGACCAATATGATATAAACTTCTACGCCCTATCGGGCCCAAATCACTTCCGCTTGGACACACTAACCCAAAGTCAAACAGATAAGATGTGAACCAACTTCAAAACCCTAGTAATGTCAATTTGGAAGAGAACTCTTGCTCCCGAAATGACTGCTCGAAGTCAAACTTAGAATAATGAGCTATAAGTGAACTAAGAGATGACCTATCAATGAAGTTGCCGAGGAGGAATACAGTAGAATAATGACGAGCAGCACATGGCGTCTCGATTTCCGAATCATATATGGTCATCATGTGCTCCGAGATTGAGCTGGTTTTGTCTCATAAACTACAAGTCCACAACACGCATTACCAACTATGATTGAACACACGGGATCGCCTAAGTCAGAATATTCACAATTCAATTAATGTAGGAAAGAAGATTATTGTGGGCCATAAATTATTCTAGGATGAATCATGCTTGTAAACGCAAAAAAGTTTGACTTAACGCACGACTCTTATATGTCAGAGAATTATCTAATAGTGAACTTCTCTAGCGGGTGTTTATGCTGTTTGAGTTAGTAAAAGATAAATTAATGCTAATTATTTTGATGCGTTAACTCCCAGATTGATCAAGTGATGAATTGGGTATTTACAAGTCGGAAGGTATGAAGGCCTGAATTCGTTTCCTATTTTGTGCAATCATCTCACGTAAAATTTGAGAGATGCATTTGATCTGGTGCATGAATGTTATTCCAAGATAATTTGATCTTAATCCAAAAAAGGGGAAATAGTAGTAGGCATATTAAAATAAAAGATGTCAAATAGTTATTATTATCATTATTAGGTTTTTTGGAGACCATTGCTGCCCCCAAACACAACAATTGGTGTATGCATGGAAGAAGAAGGACCAATTTCCTTGAAAAAACGGAAAAACAAAAAGCAAGGAGAGATGAAAAAAACAAAAAGAGCAAAGAATATAAAAATGACGTATTCTAATGATATTTGCTTCTTTTCGCCCTTTGGCACATGTGACTGCTTGACTTGCAAGGGGAGCATTGTGAGCTGGTGGGTGCCAGCTTCTTTCCCCTTTTATCAAACACTGAAAAGCTTGCCCAAGTTTTATAAAAATTTTAAAAAATTATTTCTTCAATCTTTTTTAAATCAAGAACTACCTCTTAAAAAAAAATCAAACCTAAGACCCTGTTCGATCTTAGTGAGAAAGGACCACCTCACCACACTTAGGTCAAGTTCTAATTCCTCTAATTGTTTTTGTTGAACTTTCTATTATGGGTGGAAGATGGGATTATCTAAATTATCACAGTGATGATTGTGTTCTCTCACATAGAGAAAATGAAATAATAATAATATATTAGAAGACAGAAGGAAGGTCATGTGTATATCCAGCTAGGCCATCACACATAGCTGTGGCATGGCTGGCTTGTTCTATTCCAGCCTTGTTTTTTTTTTTTTTTGGTACTTGCTCACCTTTTTGGTGTTGACTGTTTTGAAGGTGCTAAACCACATAAAACCAAAACATGTTGGGCCATTATCAATGATGTAGTAGCTTCTGTTCCTGCTAGGAGAGAGAGCGAGAGAGCCCAGAGATATTTCACATCGTTTTCTTTCCATACATGTATTATCACATGAGATACTATTAAGAAATCTGTGAATCTTCTCATGCCACGCATACTAGATGAGTTAACACAATTTTCTGTTCAGACAGAAAAAAAAAAAGAACACAATTTTGCGACCATTGCAAATCCCAGTGATAATTCCATGAAATTTCAGATTTACTTAAAGTTGGACAAAGAAAAAACACAAGAGTTGACTGTGAAGAGAAGTGATGAAAAAGATAGATTAATAAAGAATGAAATATATTTAAAAATAATCTCAACCAGATGGGAGATTTATGAAACTCTAGATAATTATTTTGATTTCGAATTTAGAAGGTCAGAGAACTTGTCGGTCATTTTGATTATCTCAAATTATAATTTTGTCCATTTATAGTTACGTGTGGTCATAGAGTTTTTAAACATAACATGAATTTTTCATGAAGTTTTTTTTTTGTAAAAGTTTGATGCTAAAGTGGCCATCAAATTTGTTTAATTAATAGTATAGATGCTTCCATGACTTTTACCTTAGATTATGTTATAAATAATGTTTTCAATATCATACCAGAAATTGAATTAGATCTATAAGAGACAACGGCAATCGAGTCGGATTAAAATGCTCAAAACCTAACGAAAAAAAGGGGGCCAAAAATTGGATAAAAATCGTACCCAATAGCAAATTGAATCAGTCGGACTGGTCTCAACAATTCAATTTTCAAAATATCGATTAATATAAAGATTTATATAGACTCAATCTTTCACCTCGCCATGATAAACAAACCAAAAAAATCTTATGCTAGATCCAGCCAAGACCAAATAGACAGCCCTAGTTGCATGATAAAAGAGAGAAATTGATGTTGACACTCCACCAAAAAACAGGTCCACACAGGATTTCTGCTCCCGTCCATGAATGAAAAGGAAAAACGCATTTAATAATGAAAACAAAAGCCAACGTCTTTTCCGGCTATGACTCTTCATGAAACAAAAATTTCTAGCAAAAAAACCTCATATTTCTGTAAAATTAAAATATTATTTATTTATAGAAATACTCGACAATTATTTCGAATCTAATTTCGCAAAATGAGAGATACATGATGATTTCCATTTGTCCATCAATAATTTTGCAATGCTTATCATTTATTTTAAAATTTAGGGACGAAATTTGACAGATTTTACTCTTAAGTTACTATTGAGTTTGCTTTTTTTTTTCTTCCTTAAAGGTAGAAAAAGAGATAAATCGATTTATTCTGTCGGCTCCCAGCATCAGTTAGCATATCACGTCAATCCAATTATTCAAACCCAATGTAACTTTATGATCTTACGTGGACCTCCAATGATTGTCGGTCCAATCCCCCGCTCCTTAATTAATAATTAGGCCATAATGAAAACTATGTTTTTCTAGCTAAAAGAAATGAGCATGCATAAAGTCTACCATAATTAAGAGTGATCTGGGACAACTTCAAACTGTAATCTTCTCCAGGAGTGAGATTATTCGGTAAACTATGCTAAAATTTATTGTGTTTAGAAGAAAATGAATACAATGGACATCTTGGCTTATTGTGCTATTTTTTCGATCCTCAAACTTGTGATATATGCTATATGGGTCTTGAATGTAGCGAATTTTTCTTATCAAATCCCTCTAAATTGGCATATCTGTCAGCATCGATCGAAAGTATGATATTGATATTATCAGCATTACTGAGATGACCAAATTCCGCCCACTAGAAGCTCCGAAAGCAATTATATAAAGATACAACTAAGCAAATCTTTAATAGTTTTTCATCTATGCTGGCTCATGTTGTTTCCATACCAGACTTTTAGCTAGCACAACAGACATGTCTAGCTTTAGTCTGCGGAAATTGGAGATAGAGGGACTTGATTGGAAGAAGTTACAGGTTTGAGGTCCTTGCTGGAAAAAGGGTGCGGCTCCGAGGACTACATGCGCACCTTTTCCCATGTTAAATATGCACGGATTGATTTCAAACAGGGATGATCTCACCGGTAATCCCTCTACTACTTTCCCCATGTGCACCTTTGCCATGGTCCCGAGCTCGAGATATGGCAGGTTCAAGGCCACAAGCCTCAAAGCTCGTGCAGTCATGTCCGCTTCGAGCTCGAGCTCGAGGTGGAGCTTCGCGGCCATGCAACCGCGAGACTCCGAATCGAGTGTCCATTGCCACGACACCCCGTGTCTAGCAGCTGAAATTAGCATTTATCATATTTCTGAAATCAAGCATCTTACACTGTTAACGTACCAAATAAGAAGACATTGAAACAAAATGTGATTATGAATAACACAGATAAAAAAAATGAAGAGGGAAAAGAAAGGAAATAGAAAGAAAACCAAAGTGGTTGGGGGGGGGGAGAGAGAGAGAGAGAGAGAGCCTATGAGATGCTGAGGCTCACAGCATCTCTGGTTGCAGCCTGCTTAAGGAAGAAGAAGGAGAAGGAGTGGCAGCAGCTCCTTCCTTCCCACTTCACACTGTGAAAAAGCTAAGGAAGTGTAGGCCCCACCCCACCCCCAAGCCCCATCTCTCATCACACTCATCATTGTCCTCCAATCTCTCAGCTCACTCACCTTTGCATGTGCATGACCTCCTCTCTCTCTCTCTCTCTCTCTCTCTCTTCCAGTTCAGAACCTCCATGTACCTGCAGCACCCACGTTCGTCCATGTCCTAATGCTCTTGTCTTCTTGAGAATCCCTCTCTCCCTCTCCCTCTCTCATTCTCTGTCCCTTGTGTGCTGTGTGTGTGTGTGTGGGAATGGACTCGGGAACTCGTCTTGATTATGCTGTGTTTCACCTCACCCCAACTCGGACCAGGTAAAGATTCACTCCGAGCTCTGCAACTTCACTATACCAATCACGAACTGCTCCTAATTTGGATGATTTCGGATGTGGGTGTGTTCCTGCTGCGATGCTGAAGATGTGATCTGGTGATCTTCTGTGGGGGGACCCAAGAGAAGCTGGCCTCCGGGCTGTTCCAGCCCTTCGTCTCCCACCTCAATTTCGTGAAGGACGAGATTTCGAAAGGTGGGTACTCGATCACCCTTCGCCCGCCCGCCAAAGATCTCTCCTGGTTCACCAAATCCACCTTCGAGAGGTAATGATTCTCGGGCGTCGCATTTTCTTCTTTTCTTAATTTTGCTTTCCCACTGGTATATTGCAAGTTTACTTGTAGTTTCGGTTGTTTTTGATGTTCTGCATTTGATTTCTTGTTCTTTTGATAATTGGATGCTGTAGAGAGTAAATAAGTGCATTGAGTTTGCCATTTGCTTTTATCTTTTGGGAAATAGCTTCTGCACGATTATATGCAAAAGCATGTTTCTTGTCTCGTGTGAACCGAGAATTTGTCCTCAATTTGTTTTCCGGGCACCAGTTTGGATGTCGGAATTCCTACTGTGGCCATATTTTTTTACAAGCTCCTGTAAAAGCTCACTGAGAGTAAAGATTTGTCAAATGCTGTGTCGCTACTACTCGTGACAGGGTCAAAACAGAGGAGTAAAGGGAGTATTTAGTACTGATTCTGTTTGTCTTGCTTTTGGTGCAGATTTGTGCGCTTCGTTAGCACACCGGAAATTCTTGAGCGTTTTATTGGCTTGGAGAAGGAGATTATACAAATCGAGAGTTCACTTGAAGCTTATGACCTGGATATTGCACATGTAGCTGGGCAAGGAGACGGTGGTGTGTTCAAGATCCAATGCTTACTTGTTTTCGGCCAATCTTAGTGTTCCAGAAGTTTAATTGAGAGGGAAAAAAAAAGCAATATGCCGTATGGGATATACTTCGTATATTTTGCTTTCGATGACTTGTGAAAGACCTGCTCATCAACAGTAACACACTTCTGGTAGTCTCATTCTATCTATTCGATTTTCATATGTAGGAAGCCCTCCAGCTGTGAATTTAAGTATAACGAAGTTGCCCGATTCTTCTAAGGTAGTATGTTGATTTAACTATATTGGATTCAACCATGTTTATGCTTGCAAGAATCTCATTCAAATGCTATGAACTCTTTGGTGTCTACTCCAGCTACAGAGTGAAACTGCTGAAGTAAATGATCTCCCACAAGAGGAAAACTCGAGGTATTTCTTAATTTTTTTCTAATAGTATCTGCTCTTTGTGGTGCTTTTGCGAATGACTGATTCATTCAGTCTTTCTGATGGCAAGGCTTCGTCTTCAACACGTTCTGGAATCTCGGAAAGCAATGCTCCTCAAATCACAAGCGATGGCATATGCTCGTGGACGAGCTGCTGGATTTGATATGGACGATATGGATGAACTTATTTCTTTTGCGGATGCGTTTGGAGCATCACGTTTAAGGTATGAACAAGGTTGAAGATGAAGAGATTGTGCAGAATGTTTGAGCTGTGAAACAGAACACACAATCTCATCTAACCGTTTACATAGCAATGTCTTAATAGTTGCAACTTCTCTTTATTTCTTGATGATAGATTCACTCGTATTTTCCAGCAAAGTTCAAATCTCTTTCTGGCTGCAATAATCTGAACATGATAAATTAATTACTGCAGAGAAGCGTGCCTTGAATTCAAGAAATTATGCGAGAAAAAGCAAGCAGATGTTCCTTGGATGGAAGAACTATCCGCAATGGAGGCATACGTATCATCAAACCTGTCATTTCCTGCGACTGCTGGGATTATGCTTGCCAATGAAATGAGTGCACCGAGTCAAGGTATCACTTTGCACTATCCAAGCGGAGATGGCACCAATGACACTGTTGTGGCAAATGGGTTTTCTGGTGAATCAAATGTTGAAAACGGGAAAGGTACTTACTCGTTCTGGGCTTGCTTTTTTTCCATTGCACAATATTTTCCTTCTTTCAATCCTCATTAGCATAAGTAAGGATATTTTTTTCGCGTGATAGTGCAATAGAACTTTATTGGTACTCCTTAGGTACATTTTGTCAATCCTCATCAGAATATCACCCGCTAAAGTTTGTAGAATATTTTTAGGACCATACATAGATGCTAGAGATGGTAATCTTGATTTGAACCAAACCTTATTGTTACTCCATCTCTATCCTGATTTTGTATGTTTTCTGATTTTCAAGGTATATTGCTAACGCTGAAGTAATTTGCAGATAAGGGTGTTACGTGATTCTTTTCTTATGCGGTTTATCTTTACATAATATGCTCAGTGGAAGATATAACCTAATTAAACATTTCATACCTAGTGATTGGGTATCTTATGCTACAACTCGCCATTCGAGTAGACCTATTACTTAAGCAGTCACACTATCTTTTTGGTCTAGTAAGGATGGCGATGGGGTTGAAGAGCATTTCAGGGTAGCGAAACATGAATTCAGAGCTGGAAGCAGACGATGCCAATATAGAGAATTTCTATCACGGTCCAATTAAAATGTGTTGCGCAGAATAAGTTTCAACTCATCCTGTTTGTCATGATGGATATTGGTCAGCATACTGCACTTCATCAAGAGAGGCATTTTGAGTTTCAAGTACGAGAAACAAATTTTCTGTCTTATCTTTTAGACTTCCAATGTAAGATTTCTCGGTTCTCTTATTATGATTGCTGATACGAAACTCGATACCCTCTATAATGCTTGTACTCCTCTTTATGTTTGCCAGAACTCTCTTAACCATCTAGTATATTCTGTGTATTACAAGCTGAACCATCTTGTGCAGATGATAATGTTCCTCAAACTCCATCTGCCAAAGCTCAAATGCATATTCCATGGCCGCATCAAATTCCTCCATACATGTACCAGCAAATGCCTCCATATCCCGGATATCCGTTCCCCGTTATGCAGTCTGTTCTTCCTAACAATCCAAATGGCAACAACCAATGGCCTTTCAATTCAGAAGCATCGTATCCCGATATGAAACAGGAGAAGAAAAACGGGTCCAAGTCATCCTCAGAGAGGAAGAAGAAAACTTCACATAAAGAAGAAGCTGAATATTCAGAAGAAGAAACCCACTCCAGCGACCGGTACAGTGGGGAGGACTCTGGAGAATCTGATTCAACTTCACAACGGGAGAGAAGGCATTCGTCTGCAGGGAGTACCAATCGTAGAAAACACAAGAAGAAATCCTCTCGGACGGTTGTCATCCGTAATATTAACTACATTTCATCAAAGAGAAAAGGAGGAGACCCGGATGGGGACTCTGCTGAATATTCTTCTATCGAGGACGAGTTGATTGATGGAGATACTTTGAAACAGAGCGTAGAGGATGTTGTTGAATCCCTTAAGAAGAATCGTAAGACCAAGCGGCATACTCACAGGAAAAAGGATAGTGATGACCAGATTCTTGGGAATAGTACAGTGGATGCTGAGGATGAGGATCAAGAGGACAACCAATCTTCTCTGGGGAACAAGACAAATGACAACTGGGGTGCTTTTCAGACTCTTCTTATGACATCCACGGACAAAACTGACCAACCATCTCGCACTCTGGATGAGCAATCGATGCTCAGAAGCTTCGAGGATGAATCTTCTCATATGGCCAAACGAACTATAAAACTGGGAACAGAGAAAGTTGGAATGAAACTGAAAGCTTCAGAGGATTCGTTGTTTGTGACTGAGGATAGGCGAGTGATGGATGATAGTGTGATCAACTCTGTAGATTTTGGCAGCGTGGAGAATCTCCGTCCAGGTTTGAAGAGGGCCGATTGTGGTGACGAGGTATTGTTAATCTCAGGTAGAACTGATGAATATGGAAAGATGATGAATCACACACCCGCTGGTGATGCAGAGACGTCTTTAACCAGACCAAGGAAGGGCGAAGATTCCTTTATCGCTAACATGGGGACATTGGAAAGTGGAGATGCAACTCTCAAAGAAATGATATTTGACGGCGACTATGTTTTATATAAGGAGAATCAATCCCTCAGGCGTGGGAGAGGTAAAGAAGATGTCGTTGACGATTCTATCATGATACAATCTCGGCCATCAGTCAATGAGCCATACAATGAGTTCCACTTGACGAGAGACATCAGCATGGTTGCCGAGTTTAATTCCACTGTCCAACGTGAAAATGGCACATTGGATACTTCAGAAGATAGGCGTGACTTATCGAAATCCTACGAGCCCGATGATCTTTTCATGATGCTCGATAGGGACTCTGAGGTGGAGCCTGGCAAGCAGTCTTGGTCTCTGGACTCTGCAGTTGATATTACGCTTGCAGAAGCTGAAAGGTTCTCTAAAAAAGAACCATGCGATAATGCTAATGACAAGAGTGCTTTGGATGGTGACACCAACTCCAGGAACAAAGAAGTCAAAGCAAAGAAAGAACCAGCAAAGGATGCGAAATCCAAAGTTGTACAGAGAACCATTGGAAGGAGCAGACCTGACCTAACCAGTAAAACCAAGAAGCCGAGTTCTATTAATCGATCAACTGTTCAAAAGAGCAAATCGGAAAAGGTACCTGTGAGTTTTTGGCACGGTTATCAAATTCTTGACTCCTTTTTCTTTCTGCCATATTTCGACTAGAGTCAACAGATCTAAAAACTTAAGCTGTGAAAGATAGAGACAAAGCTTGATCATCGATATTTATTTCAGCAGAATCGCTAACTAGTTGTGCTTGTAAACAGGAGGAAGAGATTCGGAAGAAGATGGAAGAAATGATGATTCAGCGCCAAAAAAGAATCGCCGAAAGAACTGCCGCAAGTGGATTAACTTCCACGGGTTCCAAGAAGTCGCCTGTAGATAGCAAAACCGCGAAAACTCCCACCAAGGTCGACAAGAACAAGTCTCCATCCACAGGCAGGGAGATAAATAAAGTAAATTCTCAGAACCGAGCCGTGCGTGTTTAGCCATTCATGGTTGCCTTGCCAAAAAGAGGATAAGAAGTCTGATCAGGACACAAAATCATTTGGTATTTAGCTAAGCTTGTTGTGATTCATTTATTACTTACAAATAAGCACGCTGTATAATCTACACTAATAATCATGGTTTTCATACTATTGGTAACTGTCGTCACATTGAGTTTAATAATAGGCATGGGAACTTTACTTGGCGATGTAATATATAGAAGCATATTTCATGTATTTTTTTTTTGGGTGTGTGTACACATCTTGCTTACTTCTAAGTTTCATCAGCAATATGAATAACCAATTCAGTTTGCTGAAAGCATTATTTATATCCTCATATACCCTTTTTGGATCCTTCAACTTAACTCTAATATGGGTAAAGTAACGTGCGTTTTTTGTGAATCGAAACTCGAAAATAACGAGAAAAAAAAATATCAGCATGGCAGCATCAACTTTAAGCAGGAAAAAGCCGTGAACAGATCTAACATTAATTGTCAAATAATGACCTGAATTTCGACCCAAAAAGAAAGAAAGAAAATTTACATCTTCAGTTTTATGGTAGAAGATGTCCATATATCCTTTTCTTTTCATGGAAATAATTGGAAAGGGTAAAGAAAACGTTTGCCTCCAACATGGAAGGATAATCTGTATTCCTTGTTTACTGAGTGACAGAAACACTTCTATTCTTCATAGGGCATCGCCTAAAGAAGAAACAGATTCATCAAGATTTCAATAAGTATCTTCTTTTCCTGTTGTATGCATTGACTTGTCACTATCTCACATAGATGCTGTTACTAAAATTGACTATGCACAGATTCTCATGGAGGTTTCTTGATGTCGACCCATAAGGATTTTCCATATTTTTTTTTTTTTTGGTGAGGAGGATTTTCCACATATTCATATAGGTAATTCACAATAAAGCGAAAAAGTCTAGACAGATAAGTATCCAACATACCACAAAACAAAAAGGCAAATAACCCTAAATCGGTCTTCGCGCGACTTGTCAAACACAAGTGGTTGTGATTGTGTTAGTAAAAGAGCACCTACATAACCAACGTTACGTCTGCAGCTGCAAATTATGCTAGACATTAATGTCCAAGGTATGACAAAATAGTGGGTTAAAAGTGCTTTTCCATGTTCAACTCTTCTGATGTAGTTTGATCAAAATCGAGGACAAAACAGATAGATAGTACAGACAAGTACTGTCTTTTTATTTTCAATCAGCAATAAGCTTCTGACTGCGCCATCAGTTTCATGCTTGAATTGAAAATATTGACATCTCTAGGGATTAATTATGTTCCAGTTTTGATGTTTTGTCTAGAAGAGTGTTTCTGTCACACAATATCAAAACAGATCAAGACCGGCCATAATTTCAATCCAGGTGCTAGCAACAGAACCGGAAACTTTCTAGGTTAATAAGGTAGTTCACTGATGAAGATGACTCAGTATATCTGGAGGACATTGTGGTGACAAAGTGATCTTGTCGCTGCAGGAATAAGATAATCTAATTTAGTCGAGGATCAACAAATCAAAGCCTTAGAATTCTATGGATCAACTGCATAGACAGGTGAATTCTTTTTGACGATGAAGCATAATTCAAAGAACTGTTCTGAGAGACATCTTTCTACCAACATCTGGCTTTCGCATTACTTTCGCAAAAGCGGCTTGCCTTGGCCTTTTATTATTGTCAGCCAATCTTTCGGAAGCAGCCCGAGAGACATTAGATTTTCACTGCACTAACGAAACTTTCTCAGCAATATCACTCCATTCTTTTCTGGTGACAGAGAAAATGAGTGATCTCAAAAGTAAAAACCCCAAAGCCAGGGAGAGACTGCGACACCTTGAAATGACGAGAGCCACAATCGATCGGGTCTTTTGCTATTTCATTAGGACAGTGATAAAAGAGTTGTCCTGTGAAACTAGGCTATCAGAAGATTCATCCTAACCAAGCACTTGTTTTGAAAAGGGAGTAGCCTACTTTTGTACTGCTTTGAAAACTCTAGGGGAGTTCTGGAAGACGAACCATGAATGGATGGGCAAGATCAATTGTGAAGAACTTCAAGGCAAGGAGGGCATCAATTGGGAAAAGCTTGGTACACTGCAATTGTTTACTAACCTCAATTTTGCGCACGCATTAAATTCTCACTGTGATTATTCAATTTCTGACTCCACTTGATGATTCGGATTTTAACTGCAGTTGACGTGTGTTGGCAACTCTTTATGACCTGATAAAAGCAGCGGCAGAAAGTTCCAAGCAGATGGTTCAACATGAGCAGAAGAAAGATCACAGTCAACAAAACATCACACCTGGCAAAGTCCCCACGGAGTCTCCATCCAACAGGACCTCCTGGTTTAGGCCAACAACTTTCAATTTGGTATGGAAGACGACCAGAAGTCCTTGTACTGATGTTACATTCATCCCGTGTCTTCTGTGGCCTCACAGTGGTAACACTGCGTGGAAACAGAGGCCCATCCAGGTGAGAGGAATCGATACAAGCAATTCGGAATCACGGCTTGCAGCTGCAGTACAAAGAAGTGCAAATGTAGCGGCCATGGCGGCGGCACCACCACCACCACCAGTGCCACCACCAGGGACTCCACCACCACCTCTTCCTACACCCTCGAAAGGATTGCGTACATTGCCACCACCTCTGCCACTGTTCAAAGTAGCTGCTCCACCGCCTCCTCCTCCACGAACTGCGACAACATCGTTATACACCAGGAAAGCAACCACTAGGTTGAGAAGATCAGCTCAAATTGCCAGCCTTTATCGGTTGTTGAAAGCAAAGATGGACGGGTAAAATCTAGAGGGTAAATCCGACAGCGGAAGAAAACATCATGCTCGGGGTTCTTCGGGTGGAAACCAAGGGATGGCTGATGCATTAGCAGAGATGACAAAGAGGTACGTAGATGTAACACATAATCAATATAGATGTATGAACTGAATTGCAGAATGTGCTTTACCATTTTATCCTCCCCGTCTCTCTCAGATCAGCGTACTTTCAAAAGATTGAGACAGACGTGCAAACGCATGGAAAAAACGATCATAGACTTGAAAGCTAAGATAAATTCCTTTCACAGCAAGGACATGGTCGAGGTCCTCAAGTTCCGCAACTTGGTTGAATCGCATCTCGATAGTTTAACAGATGAAACACAGGTGGACAGACAGGGTCAGATTGTTACACATGGTTTCCAATACGTAACACTGTGGTCATGAGCTTAACTCTTCTGCGCAGGTTTTAGCAAGGTTCGAAGGCTTTCCTGAGAAGAAGCTGAAAGCTTTAAGAGCAGCAGCAGCCCTGTACTTGAAGCTTGAGGCGATTGCCGTTCGCTTGCAGAACTGGGAGATTGTGCCTCCGCTTGGCAAGCCTTTTGACCATATTGAGAACTACTTCAGCAAGGTAACTTAAATTTGCAATGTAATCCTTCATTTCTTACCTCACAAAAACTTTCTCTGCGGTTTTTGTCCAAATGCCTCTATCTACATATTAGACTAACTTAAAGGAACTAAAAATGTCTATAGATGAAACGAGAGGTTGACATGCTCGAACAAATAAAGGACGAAGAGGCCAAGAAGTTTCATAGATACAATGTTGAATTCGACTTCAATATCCTTGTAAGAATCAAGGAATCAATGGTCAATGTTTCTTCGAGATGCATGGAGTTGGTACTTAAGGTACTGCACATTCTGTTATTGAACAAGAGTCAGCTTGTCAATTTGGAAAGCATTCAAGAAAAAAAAAATTGCCCTCAAACTTGACCCGTTGGATATCTGATGCAGGAAAGAAGAGAAGCAAAGGAGAAAGAGAAAGAGGACACTGCAACGAGACTGACAAGGCTAAGAGATGGTAACAGCAAGATGCTTTGGAGGGCTTTTCAATTGGCTTTCCGGGTGTACTTGTTCGCTGGTGGCCATGACGACCATGCGGACAAACTCAGCAAAGAATTAGCTCATGAAATCGAGACCGATTAGTAGCGTCATCAAATCCCGCATTTCTCTAAGTCATGGCTTCGACCATGCATTATGTTGCAGCATCGCCTACTAATTCTGTTGATGAGCACTTGACGGTGGACAGACAGGACACAAGTACAGCTGAGTAGCAATGCAATGCAGAAAGTATCTTATTCCATCAGATACACAACGTGCCGCCAATCAGAGTTGAGACATTTTGATAGACTATCGTTTTCCCCTGTAACACACACTGACTTGATTAAGAAGCAAATGGTTCTTGACATCATCTGTAGCGTAACTGTTCCAACACTTTCTCAATGCAACGAGTCTTGTAAATACACTTGATTTTGCAGTTGAGCTTAATCCTGAATGATCTGGGAAAACACAACACCCACCGCCTCGGTTGACAGGATCTTTTCAAATCCAGATTGCATCTGAGCATGGACAACACCATAATCATTATCTCTATTCGGTCTCTACGGTAAGTGATGAGGCGATGATTCCTTACTGTTTCTATGCAAAATGACAAGCCGAGCTTGAGCAGCATAAACTCCATAACTTCAGTCGCTTCCTCCCTTTTTGGGAAATAACTATGGAAACAGCTCTAAGGAAAACTTCTCCATTTTTATTCTGGGCAGTTACAATAGGCAAGCGTCAATTGAAGCGAAGGAGAACTTGCACCAGTGAACACTAATGTTTGGCATCTTGGCATCTTAGTTCTTAACTTATCTCTTCTTTACTCCGATCACATGTGATTCTGGTACAGAGCCGATTTTAGGACAAATTTGGATTGCAGTTTCGCCAAGTGACACATTTTTGACTGGCATTTTCGGCCTTCCGGAAACTTGTGATAGCGAAAAGAGAAGAGCGAGGGACTGAGGAAACGTAGTTGAACGGAAAGAACGAGAGATCGTTCATTGATGGACTCTCGGGGCATGTCCAAAATCAACATAAAACCCAAGCACAATAATTCTTTTTAGGGTTTTAGGACGAGAAAACCAAATAGACCGGAGGGTTTCTCTGTGTTGTATCGATCAACCTTACTGCAAAAATATGTGAAGTGAAAGCTTTTGTAAAGTTATACATAGCCTCAAACTTTCCCGGCTTGGCTCTAAAGCAATAGCATGATCGAGTGTTACGGTTGATGCTAAAAAACATCTGCACATACCCGCGAGAGGTATAAAAACTATGATTGTATGTTGCGAATTAAGAGAGGTGCTACCGTGTTATGCCAAAGGTGGCTGTTATCCTATAGATGAATCCAAGCTAATATATCAAGAATAAGTCGTTCAATTGGCACTGAATATCTAAACAGCTATAACATCGGAGAGCAACTTCATAATCTTACGATCAACAACGCAACCCCGTAGTTATAAACTTATAACTCAATTTGCAAAATTGAAAGTGGAAGAGGTCAATGATTCGAATCGTGGCACTCAAAGGGGTCGGAACAAGCGACTCATATGTCGACCGCTATGCCCTGGTTTTCCTCAAAAATATAATAAAAGGATGGTGTGTGCGCATGTGTATAATGCAGTTCATCAGTTCTTGATCTCCAAGGCCAGATTACTTGTGACCCATTGACTTTTCTTTCCTAGGAAATTTCCAGGCAAATTGAGTAAGCATTGTACATTAAGCAACCCAGGCTGCGATGTCGTCCAACCAATCTAAAAAAGTTGACTTTTCTATGAGAAATAGAGAGGAGTTGCTCACAGCTTGAAGCGTTCAATCAATACTTTTCCTCCCATACAACACAGTTACTTCTAAGACCAGAAGGCTGACCAGGACTATGAAGACCAAAGCGCTTTTATTCATCAGGATCTCTCGAGCTTTAAACATGGCTACCTCGAGCTGCTCCGGCAAAGCATCGTTCATCTACAGCTGCATAACATGCAGGTCACGTATATATCAGGTATGACAGTATCCAGTCAAAAAGATCTCATGTTTTTGTATTTTCATCTCCGATTATCCTTGATGAAAATTGAGGACGGAACATGAAATCTGTTGTCGAATGTATTTTCCAAAGCACCCCATCAGTCATCATGCTTGATTGTGCCAAAATCTGTTTCAAATTCAATATGCTCTGATAGCAACTTACTTTGTGCCGAGCATACAAGTTAATTAAAGAAGACAGCTACTACATCAAGAGTATATCAAACAATATAGACAAAGTAGTAGCGGGAAATACGAATCTGATTTAGACATGAATTGACAGGAAAAAGTCGATGGATTCAACATGTGGATCAAGTTTATGGACAGGCAACTTCATTTGGATGATGGAGCTCTAGCCAAAGACGAAATGACTTGAGAGACAGTATTGGGGCAACTCCTTGTTGCTTTACTTCCATAGAAGTAGCTGACCACCAAAAGCCCTTAAAGGTTCTGTCGCACTTGAGAAATTTATGTTCAATAGTCTACCTCATAGCTGATGATAAAGGCAATGGATGATCTCCACGGGAATAAGACAAGGAGGAGAGTGAAGCTCATAGAAATGAAGAGAGCAGCAATCGATCAGGTCTTTTGCTATTTCATCAGCTTCAAATCATCATCCAGAACAGGGACATCACTTATCAGAAGATTAATGCAAATGGTCGATTCATGTTTCGACAGGGAGTGGCCTCCTTCTGCAATGCTTTAAAATCTCTAGGAGAGCTTTGGAAGATGAATCATGAATGGATGGAGAACATCAAGTCTGATGAATTTGGCGGCATGGAGAGCGTCAATTTGGAAAAACTAGGTATGCTGCAAGTCCCAATGAAATTCACTTTGCATGGCAAGACATGCTTGCCATGATTTTTCAATTATCGATTCCAGTTGATGATTGAGTTTGTTTGAGAACTCAGTTCCTTAATTGTCTTCACTTTTCCCTTTTTTCTCCTGCAGTCAATAAAGTGGTGGAAACTCTTCATGACCTCATAAAAGTAGCAGCAGAAAATTGTGAGCTGATGTATCAAGATGACCATAAGAAAGATCACGGCCAACAAAGCACCGCATCTTATGATGTCCTTGGGGAGTCTCAGGCAAACCAAAACTCCTGCTTTAATCCCATTCCAACTACTTCCATTTCGAAACTGAAGAAGACCAGAAGGCCTCCGACTGATGTCTCATTCATCGCATGTCTTTTTAGGAGTCTCAGACATGATGCTGCGAAAAAACCGGAACCCATTCAGGAAAGATTAGCAGAAGCAAGCAAATCTGGTGCAAGACCAGTAGCTTTGGCACAAAATTCTTACTTCAATGCAAAAGCACCACCCCCACCCCCACCTCCACCTCCACCTCCACCTCCACCTCCATCGTCTCCCAATTTAATACCAAATCTTGCAGCTCAGCCGGCTCCACAACCATCACTTTCCAAGATCTCGAGAACGGTGTTGCCAAAAAAACCAGCTCCACCTCCTCTTCCTCCTCCTCCTCCTCCTCCTCCTCCTCCTTCTCCTCCTCCTCCTCCTCAGGCAGCACCACCTCCACAACCACCAAAATCCAAGATCTCTGGAACTGTGTTGACAAAGAAACCGCCGCCGCCGCCGCCGCCACCTCCTCAGCGGCCAACAACTCCCCTAGAACCAACACCATCCAAGATCTCTGGAGCTGCGTTGACAAATAAATCGCCGCCGCCGCCACCTCCACCTCCTCACCGGCTAATGACTCCCCTAGAACCAACACCATCCAAGATCTCTGGAGCTGCGTTGACAAATAAATCACCGCCGCCGCCACCTCCTCTTCCGGCTGCAAAAGAAGCTCCACCATCTCCACCTAAACCTGAACCTCCTGTACTGGAAAATGTAGCAGCTCAAGGAACAGTGGATTCAGAACCAGCAGCTCACTTAATTGCAGTTGTGATGGATAAAGCACCACCTCCTGCCGCACCACCTTTACCGCCACCTCAATTACCACCAGTTGAAGTGGCTGCAGGAGAACTGCCCCCATTGCCAACAGCACCAAAGATACCAAGAACTGCACGAATAGTAGCATCGCCACCACTACCACCTGTGCCGCCTCCACTTCCTGCACCCTCCAAAGGGTCAATTATATCACCATCACCTCCACCACCGGGCATTAAAGGAGCTCCTCCGCCGCCACCTCCTTCTCTGAGTGCAACCAAATCCTTGTACCCCAAAAAAGCAACAACAAGGTTGAGGAGATCAACCCAAATTGCAACCCTTTATCGGTTCTTGAAAGGAAAAATAGAAGGGTCGAACTCAGAGATTAATCTGAACAGTGGAAGAAATCGTCAAGTTGGGGCCTCTGCAGGTGGAAAACAAGGAATGGCTGAGTCAATAGCAGAGATGAAAAAGAGGTAGGCTTCCAGTACCTCAACAGACAGTGATCTATCTAAATGATATAAGTAAACATGTAAAGTAAATGGAATTCTCTACTTAACCATTGTATGGTTCTTGTCTCCCAGATCAGCATACTTCCAAAAAATAGAGAAAGACATGCAAACGCATGGAAAGACAATCATGGGTTTGAAAGCCAAAATAAATTCTTTTCAAACCAAGGACATGATTGAGCTCATCAAGTTCCGCAACTTCATTGAATCTCATCTTGAAAATTTGACAGATGAAACACAGGTGAACATAGGCTTACACAGTTTTTAGCCCCTATCATGCATTTTATTGAGTCCATTATATCAGGATCATAATATAATTTTCTAACATTTAGGTTCTAGCAAGGTTTGAAGACTTCCCCACAAAGAAGCTGGAAGCTTTAAGAGCGGCGGCAGCTCTACGCTTAAAGTTAGAGGCAATTGTAGCTGACTTGCAGAACTGGAAGATTGCACCTCCTCTTGGAAAGCTCCTCGACCAGATTGAGAACTACTTCAATAAGGTAATTTCAAATTGATTCTGTAGTTTCTTATTGAACAAAACCTTCTTTTTGGTTATATTCTAGATACCTCTATATCTTGAACTAATGTAAAGGAACTAAAATACAGATGAAACGAGAAATTGACACACTCGAACGAATAAAGGACGAAGAGTCCAAGATGTTTCGGAGAAATAATATCGAATTTGACTTCGGTATCCTCATAAGAATCAAGGAATTGATGGTTGACATATCTTCAAGATGCATGGAATTAGCACTTAAGGTACTCAAAATAATTTGAACCGTCAGCTATCTTGGCAATTTACAGATTACTCGGGGAAGAGAACATGAGCCCTCAACTGTGTCCCTTCTTTTTTGTATCTGATACAGGAAAGCAGAGAAGCAAAAGAAATTGAGAACAAAGCGACCGTAACAAAATCACAAACACAAAGAACCGATTACACTAAAATGCTTTGGAGGGCTTTTCAGCTCACATTCCGAGTGTACTCCTTTGCCGGTGGCCACGATGACCGTGCAGACAGACTGAGCAAAGAATTAGCTCATGAGATTGAGACCAGTTCATAGCACCACCTATCATTCGTGTAGAGTTGATTATTGGTCTCAAGCAACATACCACATGGAAGCATCTCGAGCTAATTCTGCATTTAAGGTATATCGTGGGAGAAGCCATTTCATATACTCTTGTAAATACACTTCATTTTTCAGTTGGCACATCACACATAATTGCAGTCACCAGAATATCAAAAGCTCATACTTCAATCTTAGAGTTATCTCGTATGCTACTCAAAATCGAACGTAAGCAAAGGTCACAGGGGAAAATAATCTTTCTTCACTCTCTGGTATAGTAGCTGAACAACCGATACAAGTTCATTGTTATTGCTATCACCTTGCAACCTTCGATCCAGCTAACAGAATGATCTACCGAATAGCACAATCCGGTCCATGCTCGAGGAATCACACAGTTTCACGTCAGTTTGCAGATCCGAAAATGGAGAGGCTTCTCTTTTACCTCGTTCAGTTCGTCTCTTAATTCCTCTATGCGAATCTGGCAATCCACGACGAACCTGTTCGTTGCTTCTTTGAAATCCTTCATTTCGCCGGTCCGAGCTCGGTAGAATCCCTCCTTCTCCTTCTCCGCCTCCTCGAGCTCCTCCACCTCGCACCTCAACGCCCTAAAAAAACCAAGCACAAAACGACCTCATACGAAGATAAAGCCAAGACAACACGCGACGAATCTCAAGACGACAAGCCACGCTTTCACCTCAATCGCTGCACGTTGTTGTTATACTCGGCATCGAGAGCGGCGATCTCGGATTCGAGAGCCGAGATCCTCAAGCGCTGCGAGGCCAGGCTCCGCTCGAGCCTCAAGCACCTCTCCTCCCTCGACCTCATCCCCGCGCGCTTCGACACCAGGACCTGCGATCTGGCGGCTTGCAGCTCTCTCTCCGCCTGCAAAATTCCCCGCATCTCTCACATCCGCTACCGATTTCCGCCTCGCGAAAGAAAGAAAGAAAGAAAGGAAGAAAGGAAGAAGGAGAAGCTCGGGAGATCGCGATCGCCGGGAGGAGACCTGGAGTAGCGAGAGGCGCTGGTTCCTGGTCCGGTCCAGCTGCTCCAGCCGCTCGCCGAACGCGGCGGAGAGCGACATTTGTCACCCCCTCCCCCCTACCCCACCGGATCGGGAAGCTTACCTCCGGCGGCGATCCGGCCGGCGAGAGGCTCTTCCCGGCGGCGGTTCCGTCGGATCGGAACCGCGGATTCGCAGCATCCTAGCGATTCCCCGGCGCTCGAATCGAAGCGGAACGGAGCAGATTCCTAGGGTTTTCGATTCGCGCTCGAGTGATTTGCTGTACTGTTTGAGCACCAAAAATTCGACGAAGTTGGAGAGAGAGAGAGAGAGTGGCGGGAAGATTCTTCCGGAATAGTGACGTTGTCCAGTTCATTAAAAAAGAGGGAATATTATGAAAAACTTTAAATTGATATATCTATGGTAAATTTATCTCAAATTAATTTTTTTGATAATCGAAAATCTTAAACTGGTACACTTATAATAATTTTACCTTAAACTAATTTTTTAATCACAGAAAACCTCAAATTAGTACATTTGTGACAAATTTACCCTCCGTTAATTTAAGTTAAATTGGATTAATGCAAAAAAAAATCACAAAATGGTACACATGTGATAAATGGAAGGTAAAACCCAAAACTGATATATCCGTCAATTACCGGGTGTCATTTAACAAAGCAATTTAACAGTAAAATTTAATGGAAACTAACGCAAGGTAAAATTATCACAGGTGTATCAGTTTGGGGTTTTTGGGTGGTCAAAAAATTAGTTGGAGGTAAATTTGTCATAGGTGTACCAGTTTGAGGTTTTTCGTGATATTAACCCTTTATAAAATAAAAAAAACATTTACGAAAAGCCACCAAAAAAATTACCTTGATATTATATCACCGATTTGCCCTAAACTTTGTCCGTTTTTATATCAATAGCCTTGGATTATAACCGCCATGATGTATTAACCCTGAACTTTTTTCCTTGACATCAGAAACTCCATACCGGTCCCATCGCGAGACACATTTACCCTCCCGACGAAGGGTCTGCCTGATTAGCCGGAACGACTTCGTTTCTGTCTCGATTACACCAACACTGATTACCTTCGTTAACAAGACCTTAATAGAGGATAGATGTGTCACATAATTGTAAGTTTGAGGCTATTGGTATAACCAAAAAAAAAATAGGATAAATATCTTACAATAGGTATCGTCCGGAGTTTTTAGTAAATTTTTTCCTTACTAAAATATAGTAATTTACAATATTCATCATCATATAACGTGTATGGTACTTCCAGTGAACCAAACAATAAATCAACATGAAATCGCTATCCTCCGACCAAAGTGCTTTCATAGTGATGCGACGTTCGACGTCGATACTTCATAATCGGAGTGTCAATCACGTTCCTATCAGAATGCATCAATCGCAAATACATGAGTAATCGAGCTCGAAGTTATGGCCTCATCAGCAATATCCAAAAAGTTCAGTGGCCTCATTGCAAATTTAATTAAAAATTCATCGGTTCCTCTTCGTCAAGGATTTGGTTCTTGCAATTTAACCACAAGTCGAGTATTGAAGGTTTTTGCCGACCCTCGAAAAGGTCGGCTCGATTTTAATAAAATTATAGCGACCTTTATTCGTCCGGGAGATTTAGGGCACAATTCCCACAAAAAAAAGTTAGTACCACGAAAAACATGAAAATTGTACATATGTGACAAATTTACCCTCCGTTAAATTGGATTAATGTCACGAAAAATTACAAACTGATGCACATGTGACAAACGAAAGGTAAAATCTCAAGTTGGTAATACCCGTTAACTGTCACGTGTCATCTAACTCACCAATTTGACGGAAACTGACAGAGGATACATTTGTCACAGATGTACGCGTTTGGAATTTTCTACTATATTAATCCAAAAAAAAAAAAAAAACAAAGGACTCAAAGTTCATTCCCCAAAGTTGAATGCAGATTAGTAAGTGAATATTTGTACTCGGGTTGAGCAAGATGGACCGCCTAAATCGGGACCGAACCAACTAGTTTGGTTCGGTTCTCGGGAATATTGGTCCGATTCCCGGTTCCTAAAAGTGGAACAAGTTTCCCGGAGGCTCGATTCCCGATTTTAGGGTGGGAACCCGACCGGACCGACCAGACCGACTAGACCGGATCGATAAATATATATTTCTCTAATTTTTTTTTCATATATATGATATTTAATATATATATATATGAAAAATATTTCATATTTGTCTCATTGGAACTGATTGTTCAATTTTTTCAGATATTATATATACTTTTTCAATTTTTCCATGGCTTTATGGGATCAAATCAGAACTACAAAGAAAAGAACGATCCTCCCGATCCGGTTCCCAATTCTTGGGTTGGATCGGACTGGATCGGGAACCTCTCACCCCTAATTTGTACGCGGTAAGTCTCGTTCAGACAAATTACCTCCAACTCCTAAACAAAAAAAAATCCCTCGCACCCCCCTCCTTAAAAAAAAAAAAACCAACCGCACCAATCTCAAAAGCTTAGGGCGTGAATGATAACCATTCTGCTCCAGAAATCAAATTTTTGGCAAAAATTGATTTTCGGAATTTTTGCTAGAAATTGATTTTTGGCGGAGAAATCTCTTTTGATAAAACATGACTAATTCTGCTCTAGAAATTGATTTCTGGAACAGAAATCTATTTTTATTTTTTTGGGCACCTCAAAAAAAAATTTCACTTAAAGTGGGTGCTCAAAGGTATTCTAAGCTATTTTGTGAAGTTTTGAAATTTTTTATTTTTTGATTTTTTTGGGCACCTCCAAAAAAATAAATTTCACTCAAAATGGGTGCCCAAAGGTATTCTAAGTCATCCTGTGAAGTTTTGAAATTTTTAATTTTTTATATTTTTTGAAAAAAATTCACCAAATTTCCTGTTTTTCCAAAATCTGACTTTGTTTATTTTCTGGAATTTTTCAATTTTTATGTATTTTCTGAAAAAAAAAATTAGTGAGAAAAAGAGAGAAAATAAGGAGAATGCATTCTAGAAGAGAGAATACAAAACGTAACTTCTCTTTTTCTTACCCAAAACTTATTCTGGAATCAAGAACGTATTCTGGAATAAAGTATTTTTAGCGTTCAAACGCCCGATCGCGACCTAAATAGTGGCTTTTAAAAGCATTCCCCTTTTGGAAGCGCAAAAGCTTATTCGCTTCCGAACCCCACCAAACATTCAAGCTTGTCTCCAAATAATTTGTCCGGAGAACAAAACGGAGCGTGCATGTGGGGGACCCGAGCATGATGGACCAAACGTTTGTGGGCGGTGCGGGTGAACTTAATATACTATAGGGCATGTAGATATCCCCCATGTGCTCCTTCATTAATGTCTCCAAATTAATGATGTGCATGTTTCCAACTAGGCATATATCCAACATCTTACAACTTGCTTGTACCTTTTTTTTTTTTTTTTTTTTGGGAATCGAGTTGCTCGAGACCGGTCAAACGGACCCCACGTGTATGTTCGAGCCGGCAAGAAGTTTGACATGGGAAGCTCGACCGGCGATGTTCGTGTTGAAAGGCTCTCGCCGCCGGAGACTCGGTTGCGGTGTTCGATTTCGGGGGGTTTTTTGCCCCCGCGCCTTTAGATAACAGTTGACGGCGGCAAAAAATTGTGCAAATTTGATCTCTGGGTTTTCGACTTTCACGAACATGTTAACTCCACTCTGTTAAAGGAAAATTTCAATTAGAAATGTTATGCAAAATTCGAGATTTTGATTACATGAGTTAATTAGTGATATTAGGATATTTACTTAATTCTGTATATTTTTCACGATTATGCATACATCTCATATGATAGTGCATATCCTTGATTGATTATACATGGCATTATATTCATCTTATTACCTTAAATAGTTATCCAATAAAACCTATCGATAGTACTCTTCGTCATGACATATCGAAATATACACAAATTCCACAATTCTCTCTTTCATTTTATTATTCTTAACTAGATAAATTAAAAGTTTATAAAAAGATTAAATTACAGAGCATTCGAGAATCAAAGTTTGGATTTTTCCCCAATTAAAAATGGGCCTTTGGCAGAGGAGAGAGTTTGGGACGATGTCATGCTTGGCTCTTTTCTTATGACATGGAATCTATTGTAAGGACCAGCTAAAGCCATTGAATTATTGCCTTACTTGACAAGAAACAAATTACTAAATTAACAAATAAAAAGACAACAAATTTTTTCCATCTATCAAATGTAAATCAAAAATAGGTCAGAATCAAATGTAAGCTTGCTTAGCCTTATCTCCAAAAGGTTACTTTTTTTTTATACACGAGAGTGAGCACAAGTCAATGCCATAGATGGAAATGCAACTGACTTTCCTTCAATCTCACCAGATTTTATCTTCGCATTCAAGCAATTGACTTTCCTTCCATCTCACAAGATTCGATCTCCATGATGCATTCAATTCGTTTACCGAGCACACAAGATCATTTGATTGAACTTCTTGTGGACGAATCGGTCGACTGCGGGATCGATGACGCACATGTCTCAAAAAACCGAGAGTTATTTAGTGTTAAATCGTCGGTTTTAGCCATTACTCAAAGGGGCAAAAATTCACTTGAAGGTTTGATCTCCGTGACGCGTCCAATTCATTTACCGAAAGCGCAAGATCATTTGATTGAACTTCTTGTGGACGAATCGATCGACCGCGGTATCGATGAGGCACATGTCTCAAAAAACCGAGAGTTATTTAGTGTTACATCGTCAATTTAAGCCATTACTCAAAGGGAAAAAAATTCACTTGAAGGTCATATTGTGAAAACAAACACAAATTGAGGACCCAAAGGCAATGCTGGATGGGCAGGGGAAGATCCATCCAAGGCCTTGTGGGAAGAAGGTAGGTGCTCATATTGATTGAAAGATGAGACATCACTTTCCCCACTTTACACTACATGAAATTAACATTATGTTGAATGAAAAAAATACATAAATCAACGGTTGCCCATATGACAAGGCTAATCCAAACGTCAAATTTCAATCCCACCCCTCAGCTTTCATAAAATTCCTCATCTGCCCCAAAAAAGAAAATTCTATCATTTCCCCAAAGATCAATTGAATCACCAAATTGCCATCAGATGGTGTGATCTCTCTTCTCTGTGCTTTGCACTTGGCACTGACAGACCAGGACAAAAGAAAGAGATCAGAAGAAGCAGACCCAGCATCAGCAACACCTCCATCTCAACAGAACAAGATTCTAACTCAATTGTTAACAAAATGAAAGATTGGATACTGTAATGACAGTGGAATGGACTGAGCCTGTCCCATAGCCACAGTCAAGCTCTACAAGTATACTTAAAGCTATACTGCAAACAATATGCCTCACTAGAATTGGCGATTGCAGTCCTTATTCTTGTGTATCTACAGATTGGACTTTGATTTATTGCAGAAGATGCAGCAATCCGACATTATGTGATCAACTATGCTTCCTTCCTCAACCCTGAGCTTCCTGCTCTGCTTATTCCATAAGTGAACTGCATAGCTCTGCCTCAATATGTGCCTCAGCTTATTGCGCAGCCACTTGGAATGCAGGTGACCTCGAGGCCCCCTGAAGAGGCTCCGGACCCGGCTCCAGTCGACCGGGTAGAATGCTGACGGCGGCAGCACGGTGAAGTTGTACCCGGGCCGCCCGCTCACCCTCGAGACGACCCTCGACACCAGGTACGGCCCGTTGTGGCCCCACTTGTTGCCGTCGAACGTGAGCGCGAATTCCTCGATGAACTTGAAGAGCAGCGGGTGGCTCTTGTCGAACACCAGGACAGCGTTGTTCAGCCTGCTCCAGTTCCCAGTCTCGAGGTCAAGCGTTTGAGCCCCAATCACATTCCTCAGTTTGGACATGCTCTTCAACACTACGACATCGGTGTCCATGTATACCCCACCAAACTTGTACAGCAAGACAAGCCTGAGCAGATTAGAGAGGTTCTGGCCCAGAGCGACCTCACCAGGATCCAAATTCCCCCTCTTCAACCTCTCGAACCACAATTGAGCAGGAGTGTCCTTGAACAGGTACCCGAAATTGGGTGAAATTGCCATCACTCTGTGACCCTTATCCCGAAATGGCCTCAGAATTTCACGGCCCTCGTTTGAATCCAACGAGCTCGAGACGATTACCAAACAACCGTCCGGGTGCGAATTGAACAGGCTCTCCAGCACGAACAGCTCCCTATCGCCAAACGGCTCGAGCGAGCTGATCCAAGTCATGAAGAACCTCACCTCGCAAGTCCCAAAGAAGCCATTCACTCTCGCCGCGAACCCACTCGACTGAGCCCCAAGCCGCAGCGTTCTGGCCCCACGCCTGGGCCTGTGCCGCCCTCTCTCCGGCGTCGACACCGAAGAAACGTTGACGGGTCTGACCGAAATCTCGTCGTTCCGCAAAAGGGCCAAGTGGGTCTTCGAGACCGGAGGCGGGTGCTCTTCCCGAATGGCGTACATGACATTGCTCGAAGAAATCTTGGAAGCTGAAGGTGAAGACGACGATGAAGAAGAAGGAGGCAGTGTTTGAAGCGGGTCGCTGGGGACTCGAACGGAGAATATGGAGGCGGCATTGTAAGCCAGGAGGAGCAAGAGGAGCAGAGCATAGAAGGAAGTGGGCAAGACGCAGAGACAATCAAGAACGCGTCTTCTGACGCCCCGCGCGGCGCGAATTGCGCTCCTCGCGAGGTCGCGCATGGCTTGGTTGGGTTGGCGCGCGCGCGCTACGGGCGCAGTAACGGAGGTCTAGCTCTAGGTGGAGGAGGAGGAGGCGGCGGCGGCTTCATTGGTGGTCCTCAGCGAGGCAAACGGGGACGAGCAGGAGCATTTGCGCTCTCTCGCGCAGAGGGGGAGAGAGAGAGAGAGTTTGGAGGAGGGGGATACCAATGGCGGAGGCGGCAAAGGAAATTGAAGGTGGGGGAAGGGAAAGGTGTTTGATGTTCGGTCTTCGGGAAGTGAGACATAAAAGGACGTGCTTTGCTCTGGTGTAGAGAGAGAGAGAGAGAGAGAGAGAGAAGGATGACGAGGTTGTCGTTGGCTCACAGTAGTTTAATGGGGGTAATGTTGGAGATAAATTAGACTGTCCATTCGAGTAATCGTGCAGGTTTTGTGTACATCTTGAGATTATGCGTCGTATTATTCCCATCGATAAAGCCTATGAATTGGCTGATGTACTCTTCATTGTACGTATCAAAGCGCACGGGAAATTCCACGATTCTTTTATCTTAGGGCGATGTTCCTTAACCGGTGGGGGAATCGAAATTGGTCATGTGTGCCAAACTCGCCATTTCTGAAGTTTTGATTTCTTTGCTTAATTGGATAAGGCATATAGGCATTGGCCAAATTAGAAAGAGGAAAAAAAAACAGAGGGAAACGTACAAGAAAATGGTGGGGGGGCATAGCGTGGGAGACGACAAAAGCTGTGTACTTCATCATGCAACGTTCTTTATTAAAGCAAGCCACAAAAAGAAAGAAAGAAAGAGGAGATACCATGCAGATAAGACAATGGTTTCTTTTTCAAGGGATTCTAAGGTCAATGAATTATTTCCTCTCTTCTCTTTTTTCTTCTTTCTTTTTATTTTTGTGTGTGTGTTCTTGCTATACAAATAAAGAAATTGCTTGCGAGAGTCAAATAATGAAAAAGAAGAAGATAAGGTTTCAAAAATGGAAATGCAAGTTTGTTGAGGATTTTGCTAGAAAGGGTCGTGGCCAAAAGGCCAGTGGAATTCTTCAAATAATAATAATAATAATAATAACAACGGTTATTATTATATTGAAAAATAATTATTATTGTTTATTTTTTGTTCTTGCTATACAAATAAAGAAATTGCTTGCGAGAGTCAAATGATGAAAAGAAAGAAGGTTTCAAAGAATGGAAATGCAAGTTTGTTGAGGATTTTGCTAGAAAGGGTCTTGGCCAAAAGGCCAGTGGAATTCTTGAGATGGAGGGGACCAAATTATAAAATGGATTTACATAGAACAATATGTTATATAAATCGCCAAGCTACCCTCGAGCTTTGGTTTTGTCGACAATTAGCTTCTCGATCTCATGAAATCGAGATTTTATCTGCGACGTGAACCCTTAATTCCCTATTCATTTCAAATCCGGATCAGAATGCTCGTGCCCGGCGAAGTCAAATAGGCCGGCCGATACCAAGGCGGCTCATAGAACCACATTAGACTGATATCCAAAGAATAAAAGTTGATTAAGATCGTGACTATCGAAATCTCAATCTTTCCTTAATTGTTGTGGGTTCCAATTTCTCGACGAGACAGATCATTGCGCATGCTTAATGACTAAGTCACAAGTAAAATACTTCAATCTCATTGATTTGAGTTTGATTGGATATTGAAAGGAAAGATCATACCCGTGAAGATTAGCTTGGTGTGATGCCCATTTCTTATATAAGCATTACTTCCATATACATGTGTGTGTGTGTATATATTGGTGGGTCCATATGTTATTATCTTCTTATTTTTTTTCAATTTTTTCTATGTTAGTGCTGAGAATAGATTAGGTCAATGGAGGAGAAAGTTAGATGTGCAGCAGCTGCATTTAAATATTTATCATTAGGAACACTTCAAGTTCATGCGCACTAATTGCACATGAGGAAACGGCCGTGTTTTGCACGTTAGGACACACAAGTGAGGAGAGGGGAAGTTTAGACAGATCATTCCCTGTTTTCGAGGGGAAAAGAAAGATCAAATTAACATGATATATTGAAACATATTGTAAGGGTTAAATCTACAAGTCTTTAAAATTTGTTAAATTAATGTTATCGAGTCCGTCTATTCACTCCGTCCGATTTGGCTGATCAAAAATACCGACTCGGCATTTTTGTTAATTTCCGAATAGAGAGGCGCTGGCTCGGCATCTACAGCTCGAACATCTTTTTCTTCCTTGGTCCACCACTGCCCAGGTCTGTCCGCCACTGTCGTCACCTTGACTCAGTGAGACTTCGCGATTGCTCCGCCAACCACTAAATCGCCCAACTTTGATCCGCCCATGGCTGCGTCCTCATTGTCACCGTCGTCATGGTCCACCTCCACGAAAACGATACTCGGAAGCTCAAGCGGCCATAGCCAAACCGGACGAAGTAGCGATGGCCGTGAGCTTGAAAACGCCCAGAAACTGGAGAGACCATGGCCGATCTCGACGAGACTCGAGTGGCAATGGCCATGAGCTTGAAGAAGCTCGGAAACTTCGACGGAGCCCGAGTTACCTTGACCGCGAGCTTATAGAAACCTAGACTTCGACAAAAATAGATTGAATCAAATTCATTAGGAGTACATACTATAGACAAATGAGTTTACTTAGATCAATATATCAAATAAATCGCCACGCCGTATAGGCTGAGGCGAGTTACTCTCGATAGGAGAAAAGAATGAAAAACAAAAAATGATTGGTCGAGCTGCCTTCTTTGTATTTCCTTAAAAGAAGTTTGCCTCGTCCTCTCAAGTTTGGTTTCCTCGACAATTAGCTTTTCGATCTCGCAAGATGGAGATTTTATCCGCGGCATAAGTCCTTAATCCCCTCTTCATTTTGAACTCGGGTCGGAACACTCGTGTGCGACAAAGTGGATTGGGCCGGTCCGAAAGCGACTCACAAAACCACATCAGATCTCGACATCTCTCATCTACAAGCACCTCGATCGATATCCAAATAACAAAGGTCAATTACAATCGTGACTACCGAAATCTCGGCTATTCTAAATTCCTACGGGTTCTAATTTCTTAATGAGGGGAACTATTGGGCATGCTTAATGACTAAGTGACAAGTAACCCTTTGATCTCATTGAATTGAGTTTCGTTGGATATGGAAAGGAAAGTCATATACATGAAGATTAGGTTGGTTTGATGTGCATTTATGGTCGAACAAATCTTGATTGTTTCTAGATTTACCCTAAGCATGATGGCCTTTAGATTATATATATATAAAAGAGACATTAGCTTGAGTATTTATGGTGGCTCTCCACATTTAATTATTTATTACTGGAAATATATCAGGTTCATTCATGCAAACAAATTCTGAATAAAAGAGAATTTGTTTTAAAAGGAAATTGAGGAAACAGACGCGTTTGCACGCTATCAGGATACCAATTAAGGAGAGGGGGAAGTTGGACAGATCCTTCACGTTTTGATGAAAATGGAAGATGAGGTTGTAATATATTATGAGGGTTGAACTTACTATTAGACTAGAATCCTTGAAATAAAGGGTGTGTGAATTTCTCTTGTTTTGAACCCTAGCAACCTCCATCAACATGATGACAGCTAGCCATGTTTTTTTCTGCAAATTCGGGCATAAAAGGAATCTCTTGGTTCGGTTTGAAACCGGGTTGCATTGCCTGATGCTACGATCGCTGAAGGTCAACAGCCGCGGGCGGCCCATTGGAAAGGGGACTGATTACAATCTAGATCAACATTAGTTTGGTCAAAGATGAAAACTTTGCCGATGTTTTAGTCAAATTCGATCGGGGAAAATGAGGACACCCATTATTTCTTACCTCCTCATGATTCACACAGGCTCTGTTTGAAAGGGAGGAGGAGGGGACAATCCACAAGTTCCTCAATTGGATGGAGATGGAAGCAGGTGGATTGGCACTGCACAATAGTCTCCTGATATAATTCTGGCAATGCATACATGATTGAAAAGATGGTTTGGTGTATTAATTAATTGATTCAATCTAGAGAAGTTCCAATTCCTTCCGGTCCTCACCCTCAGTTTCTTTTTTTCCGTCTATTCTGCTTCTGGATGAATCATAAGTTTCAGATAACCTCGGAAAGGTCCTCAAGAACATAACCTACCTTCTTAACATTACATATATTGGTTGATTCTATTGTGATAAAGCACACCAAAAGTCTTAATATCATATCACGAAAGTACAATTGAATTCTTAAATTTTCAAATAGTGCAATCGAGCCCCGTTCGTTCACTCCATCTGATTTAGCTGACGGAGATAGTTGACTTGAGATATGCTATTATTTTTCGATGAGAGAGGTGTTGATGTGGCACCTGTGAGTCCAGCATCTTCTTCTTCCTTAGTCTGCTGTCGCACAAATCCATCCATCACCATCGCTGCCTTGACTCCGCGACTGCTCCACCAACCACTAAGGGTGCGAATGGCAATCATTTTGCTCCAGAAATCAAATTCTTGCCAGAAATTGATTTCTGGATGAGAAATCTGTTTGGTAAAACATGACTAATTCTGCTCCAAAAATTGATTTCTGGAACAGAAATCTATTTTTATTTTTTTATTTTTTTGGGCACCTCAAAAAAATTAAATTTCACTTAAATTAGGTGCCCAAAGGTATTCTAAACCATTTTGTGAAGTTTTGAAATTTTTGATTTTTTTGAATAACTCAAAAAAAATAAATTTCACTTAAAGTGGGTGCCCAAAGGTATTCTAAGCCATTTTGAGAAGTTTTGAAATTTTTTATTTTTTTGGGCACCTCAAAAAAATTAAATTTCATTCAAAGTGTGTGGCCAAAGGTATTCTAAGCCATTTTGTGAAGTTTTGAAATTTTTGATTTTTTTTTTATTTTTTTGGACATCTCAAAAAAATTAAATTTCACTCAAAGTAGGTGCCCAAAGTATTCTAAGCTATTTTGTGAAGTTTTGAAATTTTTTATTTTTTTAATTTTTTTGGGCACCTCAAAAAAATTAAATTTCACTCAAAGTAGGTACCCAAAGGTATTCTAAGCTATTCTGTGAAATTTTGAAATTTTTTTTTATTTTTTTAATATTTTTTTAAAAAAATTCACCAAATTTCCTATTTTCCTGAAATCTTGACTTTTTTTTATTTTTTGGAAATTTTTATGAATTTTTCTAGAATTTTTAAATTTTTATGCATTTTCTAAAAAAAAATTAGTGAGAAAAAGATAGAAAATATGGAGAATGCATTCTGAAAGAGAGAAGCTATAAAAAGTAGCTTCTCTTTTTCTTGCCCAAAACTCATTCTGGAATCGAGAATGCATTTTGGAATCAAGTATTTTTAACAAACGCATTTTTATTCCAGAACGTGAAAATTGTTCCAGAATGCATTCCGGAAATTTTTTAACAAACGCATTTCTATTCCGGAATCCATTCTGGAGCAGAATTTCTATTCCAAAATGGATTCCATGCGCGCCCTAGATCTCCTAGTTTTGACCCGCCCATTGGTACGTCCTCGTTGCCGCCATCCTCGAGGTTGACCACCACGAAATTATGTTCGAAAACTCGAGCGGCCATGGCCAAGTTGGACAAAGTAGCCACGGCCGCGCTTAATGACGCCTGGAAGCTGGAGTGGCCATGGCTGCAATCAACGAAACTCGAGCAGTCATGGGTGCAAACTCAAAGAAGTCTGGAAGCTGGAGCAACCATGACCAAGCTCGACGAAACATGAGCAGCAATGGCTGTGAGCTTGAAGAAGATTGGGAACTTCAACGAAGCTTCGAGTTGCCATGACCACGAGCTTGAAGAAACCTAGAAGCTAGAGCGGCCATGGCCAACTTCAACGAAACTCGAGCTGCCATGGCAGGGAGCTCGAAGAAGCTCGAGCAAACCATGGCGCTTGGAGCTCAAAAAAGCTCGAGCGGCCATGGATGCAATCGTGAAGACAACTCTGCTTCAACCTCCACAACCTCAACTTTCTGATAGGCCTATTCTGGTGCAAGGCCGGACCTGTGGTAACTGGTGGTGGTGAAGCTGATCAGTGGTAGTGGCAGCACCATCGCGGAAGCGGAGGTGGCGGGATGGCCGAGCCTCGTGTTGAATGCAAAACTTCTTCATCTGCCATCGGTCCTAACGAAAATGCTAAGCAGTCTTGACCTATTTAACCAGCCTCTCCGACCTCAAATTTTACATTCTCAGCTAACAAAAATTGGCAATTTCTTGACGGCATTCGCAGAAGCGTACAGGCATTCAAAAAGAATGAGGACAATAGAATACGATGAAATCTGAAAGTTAACACCATCAAAATTAACAACATTAACCTGCCTAGCTCAATTACTAAACAACAAATCCTCCTCAGTAAGAAGCCTTGCTAATCAACCGCAGAATCATTCAATAATCATATCTCAACACTCTTAACACATTAACTAGCATGGATCTTTGCTTCAGAAGGACTAGTCAGACACCGGGCATTAAACTTCAGCTGTGACTTCAGGACTTCCTGATCTTCTTTAATTCTAATGAGACGTAAAAACATTCAATCAACTATTCATGCTGATCAAAATCTTATTTTCATAACAATTGAGTCATGGCAACACTTGACGGGCAATGAGTAACGACAGACGCACACAGTCGAGAAGCATATCACTTTTATCTCCTGCTCCCCGTGTCCAAGAAGAAAGCACTGAGTGTCCTTGCGAGGAGCAAAGACTCGAGGCTAACAGAGAATCCTGCTTGCATACCAAAAAGAATAGACAACGATACCCAAGTGTAAATCTGCTCATTTAAGCTAATGAAACATGTCCCAAGACAAAACCTAGCCTGAGTTCAATAGATAGTACTTAATACACAACAAGCAAGGACAGGTGCACTGCATGGAGGTCACTATAAAGGCAAAATACGTCCACAAGATGAGGCAGACCCCAAGCGAACCCACCGATAAAAATCACAAGCATGGATCACTGGTTTGACAGGATGGAGGACTAGGAATATGTCGCCTTTAAAAACGCCATTTGGTTGAATCATTACTCAGAGGAGCCCCCTCCGTCTCTTATAATCGCTAACTGTCAATGTCAAAATATGCCTCCTCCCATCATTCTCTGGCACACGGCATCCAACTGTTGCTTCAATCCTCTGTTTTCTAGCCATGAAACCAGCTAATGCTCCTTGTGCCCCACCAAACTTCCGAAGTGCATTCAATGAAATTGGAAGTTCAAAATTGTGCAACATATTTGATTCAGTGCCCTGATCAACTGGCGCGTTTGTATCAACCAATTTCCCAGCATCAGCAGCAGCTTCAAGCGCCTCAACTGTTGCCACCACACCGGCTTCTGACACAACTGGGCCCGACCCATTGCTCTCAGCAACCACGGATGCAACATTACCATTGTCATTGGCACCTCCAGCATCATTTCCTCCATTCGGCTTAGAGACGTAGTAATTCCTTGACCTGGTCCATCTTCTTGAAAAGGGATCATACCCAGCCTCTCCAGCTTTTAGGGACGTATTCACAGGCTTCAATTCTGAGGCATTCTTGAAATTCTCAACCCTGTTCTTTCTGTTCATCTCAGCAAGCTTAATAGCCTTTTCATCAGTCTTCTGAGCTTGTCGAGTGGCCTCCAATTGCTGAAGTTTCTCTTTGATCCGTTTGACTTCCGCCTCATCTTCCTTGTACTGTGCAATTTCCAATTCTCTCCTCAGCCTATCCTTCTCAGCTGCGATATTCATTGGCCTTGATGAGGCCGATTTTTTCTCCTGCAACATCTGCTTCACTGTAGCAGCTGAGTAAACAAATGTGTTAATTTTCTCGATTGCCTCCTTCTTCTCAAACACATCCTGTTTGCTAGGCAGCCGTCCACCGCTCCGCTCCACCTCTCTAACCCACTGATTAAACTCCTCCTCAAGTGGTGGGGAGTCTGAAACCATCGCCATTTGCCACCTCGCTGCGGAGCTTTCATTCCCCCACACAACATTTAAGTACTTGTATGTCATCTTGTTTTCTAGCTTATATTGTCGATCAGGATCTGAGGCATCAACATTCCGAACAATGCAGAGCCGATAGATTGGTTGTCTGCTTTTTGACATTCCAATTCCGACCCTTACAAAGCAACCAACAATTAAGTCCTCGAAAAAGGGCTCCATAAACCACTTTCCCAGTTTTGACCTCCGAACTGTAATCTCTTTAACATCCTCAAATTTCAGAGTCTCTGAACCAGGCAGTTCCCTGTCATCATCGCTGTCGACCAGTCCATCGCCAGTTGATGCCTCATCTTCACTGTCAGACCGACTTTCGCTCTCACTCCGGCTTGAACTACTCAGACTTGAAGCAGGAAAGGCTTTTCTCTTGACTGATGATAAATCTCGGTTAGCCGTACTTCCTCTAGATCCATCTCTCAGTTTACGGTGAGCCTCTGGGTCTTGCTGCTTTAACCTTTTTGCTCTCAGTTCGTTTAAAGCTTCATCCTTGGCAGCTGTTCTGTCAGTGGATCTAGATGATGTGCGTCCGCGTGACGCAAGAGGAGGTGTCTCCTTTCGCGACTGAGAGGTCTTCCTATCCTTCCTCAAATTTTTCGCCATGCTTTTATCCGTCATCTTTTCTGCTCGTTCGGCCAAAATCATCTCTCTTTCAAGTTCAGACAATTTTGCAAGCCGTTGACGATCATCTTCATTCTTATACAAGTCGCTGCCAACATCAGATTCATCACTACTGTCGCCCCTGCGATCTGAGCCCCCATAGTCATCATCGCCTTCTTCTAAACTTCCTTGATCATCGTCCCTCTCGTATCTTTTCTTCAAAGGAACCTGAGACCCAGACGGCTTCCTGCTTGAATAACCCCGATTATCATCGGACTCATTGTCCCTGGAGTCGCTCCCGTGATCAGAATACGAGCCCTCCCGCCTCCTCCTTGATGGCGGTAACGACTGCTTATTCCTTCCTCTCCCGTTGGTTCTCCCAGCTGCCTCAAGCAGCAAATTTTCCAAGTCCGCCATGATTCTCTCCGCTGTAAGAAAACTTACATAATGAGAATAATAATTCAAAACTCACTCGACTGACAAATAATACGTCCTTCAAGAGAAAATTCCATATTGCTTGATTTCACTTTCCCTACATCATATCCTTGAAACGACACATTATAAGACGGGAAACAACCAATTAAATGGTTCTGTTCTTAACAAGTACAAGCATGGCGTTCTGTAATCGCCGATCTTGTGAAAACCAAAAAAAAAACCAATCCGGAATCTATATCGTTAACAATACTCCTTACTCCTTAGCCGGCAGAATCAGCACCACGCCTCAGGAAAAGCAAACACGACGACTCCCCACAAGCGCTTTCTTTTTCAATTCCGTTTTTGGTAACAACAAGTCACAACAAAGTCAAACAAAATTCTCCTCACTCCATCACACAACTGCACAAACAAAAAAACGGGAGCTTGGGGCTTTCTCACTCCACCCACATCTCCTCTCTTAGTATGCTAAACAACCCAGGAACGACGAAACATCGAGGAACGATCTCTTGCGCACGCAATCAAGAGAAACCCACAACCACAGACGGACCGCCTCGGAGAACTTTCCCGAAAGGAGGAACCTTTTCCACCGCGAACGATCGAAAAACGGGAAATTCGCCGGCGAGAAGCTCCACAGGACCCCCCAAATCGTCCACCCGCGACGTACCCGAGCCGAATCAAAACATGGGTATCGCCGGGAAAACTCGCGGCGAAGCTCGAACACCAAAAGAACCCGGAAAACAGGAAACCCAATTCGAATTGGAAAAGACACAAGATCAGAGACACAGAAAGAGAGAGAGTTAGAGACTTAGAGGGAAGGAAGCGTACCAGAGGAACCCTAATTGCAAGAAACTCTCAAAAGGGATTCGATGATCTCTTCCTGGCTTTAACGGTACCGACGCTTTCCATATCAACCTTGGGTGAGCCCCGGATGCGATTCGACCTGGAAACCGGACCGGACCGGATCGAATCAGCATGGACTGAACGGAGAACCGGTTCGGGAAATCCCAGTTCCACCACCCTAAAACCGGCCTAGGACCTGTTTGATTCACAGTTATAAGGTCGGAATCGCCGGTTCTACTTGGGAACCGATTATGGGAAAAAGAAAAAATACTTTTGCACCCATTGAAAATCGAATCTCGGTCTTCAACGGGAATAAATAATAATATAATTATCTCACCGGCGTGTGTTTTATAGTGAAAGACTACCAATATTTATATTTTATTATAAAAATTTGAATTCTTGCAACAAAAATATATATATGTATATAATGGGCTGGTTTGGTTCTCCTAATATAAACAAGGGTTAATACCACAAAAAATCCCAAATTAGTACACTTGTAACAAATTTGCTCCAAACTATTTTTTTAACTACAAAAAATCCTAAACTGATACACCTGTGACAATTTTACCCCGAACTATTTTTTTAACTATTAAAAATCCCATGCTGGTATACATATGACAATTTTATCCCCGAACTAATTTTTTGGCCACTAAAAATCCCAAACTGGTACACTTGTAATGAATTTACCCTCCATTAGTTTCCATTAAATTTTACTGTCAAATTGCGAAGTTTAATGACACGTGGTAATTGACATGTGTATCGGTCTTAGGTTTTACTCCTCTGTTTATCACAAGTTTACCAATTTTGTGATTTTTTGTGATATTAATATAATTTAACGAACACTAACAGAGGGTAAATTTGTCATAAATGTACCAGTTTGGGGTTTTTAATGGTCAAAAAATTAATTTCGGGGTAAAATTATCACAGGTGTACCAGTGTAGGGTTTTTAGTGATCAAAGAAATAATTCGGGATAAAATTATCACAAGTATACCAGTTTAGAGTTTTTTGTAGTTACAAAAAAAATTAAGGGTAAATTTGTCACAGTGTACCAGTTTGGAGTTTTTTGTAATCAAAAAAATAATTCGGAATAAAATTGCCACATGTGTACAAGTTTAGGATTTTCGTGGTATTAACCCTATAAACAATGTCAAGAAGCTATTTAATAGAAAACTTCCGGTATCTTAGCATCGAGATCGATCAACAATTAATAGCAAATTCCAAGAGTGTTTCAATTATAAGCTTACTTACCATGGCGTGTGATTTGTATATTTCAGATTTTCGTCGTGAAACAAAAATTAAATCACGAAAGCCTCAAGATTCAGAAGAAAATAAATTAGAAAAATTTTAAACCAAAGATCAATCCAAACATAACATATATCAAAAGGCAATCTATCTTAATCACGAGAGGGATGTGACTATGAAAGCGTAAAAACATGTGATATTCCATGAGCTCCTAAAAGGGTGTAAATTAAAAGATTTAAGATGACCTATATATTTTTTTAAAATATAGCAATTATTATTGTGGTCGCTAGCAATTTTGTAATACAAAATCAAATAAAATACACCGCACGAGGTTCATTTATTGAGGATGCGTTTGTTTTGCGGAAAACTCAATGACAAAGAAAAATCATTTCCAAAAAATTAGTTTTCAAAAATACGATTAGTTTTCCTTTATTTGGTGACACATGATCGAATTGAACTTGCTTACCTACCTCATATGAAATAATTTAGCTCTAATTATTTCACGAAAAATGAATAATTTTAAAGATATTTTTTTAAAAATGATCGCTTATATCATTTAAAATAATTAGTCAATGAAAAATATTTTCGCTATCAACAACTTATATCTAAATATTTTTGTAAACGATAAAAATATATTTTCATCCTTCATTTTTATAAACGATACAAACAATCATTTTTTTAATAATATTTTTCAAATCATTTATTACCGCGAAACAAATGAAACCTCAATCCATTTTTTCCCATCGGAAAAACTTATCATTGACTAGCTTGTTTTCTAAAGTTCAATTGATAATTGAAAAAAAAAAAGGCTGCACAGATCTTTATAAGGCTCTAAACCATTCATCTTTTTGTTTCTTTTTTTATTTTTTGAATAACAAGAGTACAAATTATTTTAGGGGAGAAACTGAAACAAAGAATAGGAGATTTACAAATTACAGCAGCAATGCACAAAGTGAAGATTCTCCTAAGCTCGCCAAGAAGGTGAAAAACAAACAAAAGAAAGATACACTGTCAAAACCCAAAAGAGTACATAGCAAAGTGGGAAAAGGGCAATAAAAGGAGGAGGAGGATCAGAAGGGCTTTAAAAGAGAACATCAAGGGGGGGAGAAGAAAAATGAGGCCTATAAAAGACTATTAACAGAGAGGCTTGTAGTCAACTCAATAGAATGCCGTATCTGTCACACTTCACTGTGTAAAAGCTCAAACAACTATCCTGAAAGAAAAGATGCTGTACAGGAATTTGAATCTCTACCACTCTGAGTTCTCATAGAACTCTACACGACTCGATCACTTCGCTTACAGTTTTATGCGTCTCTGGCGTCATCATATCCAAAGTCAAGTGAAATGCCTGAATGAGAGGAAACAAGTACGAAGTAAATCCCACAGACCAATGCCACATATCTTCAGTCCCTCGTAACTTCACGCGCAAGGCTTAAATAAATCAAACTTCAGCAACAACAATCATCCGGTTTCCAGGGGTATAAATGCTATTGTTGGACAAATTTACATTGGCGTATAAATGCTAATTGTAGGACAGATTCACATCAGGTGGTATCCAGATCACAGACAAGAACAGAGAAATTGCAGTGACCGTAAACCTCGACTGCAGAGATCATTAACCGAGTAGATGACCACAGAATCAAAGCAACATAACATATGGCACTGAACTAGCCCCCTATAGTCAGCCCCCAGAAAAGAAAAGTTAACCCTATTTCATTTAGGATAAGAAACTCATTTATTCACTGGCAAAAGCAAGAGACGTGATGGAATGGGGCTGAAGAGAATTTGTTATGACTGCAGATTTAGAATTCTGTAAGAGATACATACCACAAATCTCTCCAACACGGGGACTAGAACCGCCAGATTATGCTGCGGGAGACATGCAGCAATTTCATCGCGGATGCTTTTGCTGAATATGGTAGTAAATCATTATGTTCTAAAATAGAAGACGCTATCAAGGAAAATCATACAAATGAAAAGGTAGCAAGGTGGAAAACCTTTCTGTGGAGAGGAATGCCAGAAGCAAGGCAGAATAAGCTTCGACAATCATCTTCTCAGCTTCTTTCTCTCCCTGTAACAAGGCCTCATCATCCTGAAAAGTGTTCAAAAATGAAGATTTTGTGAGATGTCATATATTCTAGTGCATTAAAGGGAACAGATATCTTGAGCATCAAGTCAATTTGGTGATTCCTCAAGAACCGATAACTAGGCGTGGTTATATTAACAGGCAAGTCCTTGCAAGGCAAATCATAAAGAAAAAATATAGAACCTCAAGCAAAAAAAAAAAGTCTTCCATATTATAACGGCACAATATTCATGTGCCATCACACTTATAATTGCTAAAAGCAGCACATACCAATTCCATAACCTGTTCTTCACCAGCTGGTTCACTTCCACCTCTGTTAGCCAAAAAGATGGAGCACAGCAATGGAATTACATCCCTCCTGCTCCCACTTTCAAGACCCTCTAAGTTGGGTACAGTAACACTGGTTGTTGCAAGCCGGGATCTGCATTAGAAGCTTAGTAAGTGATAGGACTAGCAATGGAATCCTTACTTATCTACTGCACTGATGAATATTGACTCTAACTATCAAAAGTTCTAGACTTCTAGGCAAGAGTAAAGCAAGCCCATCTTATACGATTAACCAAACATAACAAGTCATCAATTTCAATGTACAGGTTGGACTATATTGAATTAAGTTAGAGAGCAGACATATGCTTCTTTCTGAACACTTTATATCAATCATTTCATACTAAGATATACTGAAGAAATGAAAATTTATGATAAAACGAAATATTTCCATGCATTTTTAACAAAACCAACTTATTTGAATTCTTCTCTGCCATTGGGACTTCATGCATTGCTGCAATTGCCCAGCAGAAGTTTCAAGCAGAACAATTGGCGTATGAGGAGGAGAAGATAGTATGATGACCTGTTACTTCCATCTTTCTCAACTAAGTTCACAAGCAAGCCCAAAATAGCAACAAGAAAGTCCAACTCTTGGTCCGTGAGATGCTTTTCCTTTTCATGGTCAAGACCAATGTTATGATTCTTCTCCTTTCTGTCACTGAAGAGAGACGATGAGGAGCTAAACATTGGGAAGTGGCCAGCAATTACCGACACCATGGTCTCTAATCCTCCACATGCAGCAATTTGCTTACATCCTAGAGGATTATCGTTTGTTAAATTCATCAACACCTGCCAAGGGAGTAACTTGTAAATGCTTCATTTTATGTACAAATCAGATCTGCACACAATACTAAACATATACACAAAGAGGTATGGGGAGTGAGGGAAGAGGTCCTCCAATATTTCCAAAAAATCATGAAAAAGGCACTCCTGCATGGCTTCCCTTCTATGATAAGTAATTGACTGAAAATTTACTCATATCATCGCCATCAATCATATCAGGATGGGAACTACTTAAGATCACATGCAACTTGAGATATTTTGGACAGGGTGAACTTGATTGAATTTTCATGCAAAAACTGACAGACAGTAAATATATAGTTAAGCTTATTGGAACATTGTAATACCTTAACAGCAGTAAGAAGGCAGTCCGTTAGAAAGCTGCGATTTTCTTCATCAATGGCTCCTGAAGTAGATGCTTCCTGAGAACAATTGTTATCGCAACTACTTGATTCTTGATGCGGACGTTCCCCCTTATCTAAATCTTCTAGCCTTTTCAGCTGCAGTTGACAGACATCCTCAGAATGTCTGATTGGTAGTCTACTGTTTTTACTTTTAGAATGTTTCTTCCCTGATAGTAATTCCCACTTAGAGGGCTCAAACTCATCTTCATCAAATGCAAATGGATCCTGGCTATGTTCCAAAGATTCAAACATGGCGTCATCAGTAACAATGTCTCTCTTGCCATAGCTGAAGTTGCTCTTCAAACCATTACTAGTTGAATTAGTCCCGCTGGTTGAACTCTTCAACAACCCACCGCGCGAACTTGAGGCAGAAGAACTGAATTTTATTTTCAACAAAGAGCTGCCATTTGACGATGTTGTCATCTCGGAACTGGATGATGAATATCTTGGAGGAACAGATGCACTAGAAATTTTCTGCAAGGAGGTTTCCTCCACGCTGCAACACTCTCTAGTGGATCTGACAGACAAAATCTCATTGCTTTCCTCTGAAGATAAGAAAATGTCAATTGTAGCATCTAGTTAAGCTAATCCAAAATAATAACATAGGAAGCAGCTATAACAACCCCAGCCCCAGAATATATCGATCATATATAAAAAGGTGGACCTACCAAAAATCATTTCTCTCCCTTTCCTTCTATTTCTGTCTCTTGGAAGATAACCCATATGTCCTTTCAAAATTCTAAACCTACACGTAATAAAGGTGACACATAGAAAAAGAACAAATGCTATTTTCGTCTATTAATTAACTTCATCCACATCATCAACCCTCCATGCATATCCAAACAACATAGGGAAATTACAATTTCCTTTCATTTCTTTTATGTTTCTCTTCTAACTTGATTTGCCAACACAAAAAAAAAAAAAATCCTAATTCCCCTCAATTCTCTTCATTTCCCTCAAGTCAACTCTTCCTCCCTCTCACACGTGACACCCCCCTTCCCTCCCCCCACCCCCCCCCCAAAAAAAAAAAAAAGTTGTGAAAGAAAACACTCCTTTGACAACAACTTCTAACCACCAGCCATCCAGTTATCAAGGCCCTTTCATCATAGAGAGATAACCCACCCACTACCGGAAGACAATAGCATGACCAGGATGAATAAATCACTAGGTTAGCACCAATTGAATTCCCACATTTTTTAATCACAAAAATGATATTCTTTCTTTTCCATGTTACATCGTGACATTATGTTGTTGACATGTCAAAAACAAGGATTTAGCCACAAAGGAACTCTAAGCTAACTGTCAATAGCAAGATCCTGCAGCTAAAATCAGCACTACCAAAAACATAGACTCACACTCTAAAGCTCTTCAAGTAGAAAAATGTGGAATGCAGGAATGGAGGAAAAGGTCTCCCTCTCTCAGAACCAAGAGCAGACCACAAGGCAAACCTTGGGGTAACAGTAAGGTTACTCCATTGTGACCTATACGGTGACAGCCTTTCTACAAAGCAAGGGTAAGGCAGTGTACGTCTGACCCTTGCAGAACCTCGTGCACTAAAATGTGCAATCACCAAGCATAGCGCTAGATTGTTTTGACACTTAACAGCAAGTGATAGTAGAAGAATGCTAAGCTGTGACTGTAATCCACTTAAGATCAAGATCATCTCTCTAATTCGTAAATCTAACACATTTTATGTGAATACTATTAAGGTATGTCTTAAGAAATATATATATATTAAAGTATCAAAATTATTTTACGTAAGTAAACTTAATCAAAATTATTTTACGTAGGTAAAATTACACTTTGCTCAAGACTCGGTAAAAAACACTTCTTACAGATTCTATTCAACAACAAAAACCTTATCAGCTTCATTCAAATTATTGAACATGCAAATTCAACCATAATTGATATTTCATAAAGCACTCTGGTTCTGTGCAGTTTGAACGACACATTGCTTGCAAACTATACCAAGTACAACTTAGTTCATTTTTATGCAAATCTTCCACGCAATGGGTCACAAACTCGGATGCATGTGACTGTTCAGACAAAATAAATGCTTTTATAGGGCCAAGTGGATCAACCGATCTCTGCAAAATATGTAGCACATCCACTTTAATTGAAATGAAATGAACACATCAAATATGTGCACTATGTTCTAAAAGAATAGGATTCCCCAACATGGAGTCTCCTGTGATTCATAAAAGAAAGGGCCGCACTCCAACCCCACCCCACCCCACCCCACCCCACTTCCAACCCCCCGATGCTACTATAGTAAAATTAGTTGTCAACCATTACCTTTGTCAGCAGCAACCAAAGCCAATTGAGAAGTATGATATACGCCATTGGAGAACTCAGATTCTTGACTATTTGGAGCAGGAGAGCTTTTGAGAAGATAAAGACCTAAAGATAAATGCAATAAATCAGTTGAATAAGCAATGATTGAAATACCTCCAAAATAGAAAGTAGAAACAACAGATGATCAAATAAACAGACAAAATTAAAGTATGTAACTCAATGGATGAAACATTACCCGAGAGAATCTTGATTGCATTTATAATAAGCTTTGTGAAAGACACATTGGATCCATCAGGATCCAGGTTGCCTCGCATTTCAAGCAAATGAGTCTGTTCACAGAAAATATACACGGAATCAATGTGAACCAAATTAAGTGTAGTGATGAATAATAGCTATGGAACCATAACACTTTATTGACCCATACCTGGTTATCGTTACTAAGGAAGGTTGCATTTTCCATGATCTTCAAACATTTTAAAAGCAGCACAAGGCTACTCAGATACACGTCATTTTTAGCATCCCAAAAAGAAGGGTGTTGCTCTCTCCAACCCTGCAAAGCAACAACGTATTTGAAGGGCTACATGTAGCTTTGAGAACAGCAATGAATATGAACATATTGCAAAGACATAAACAGTCAGAAGAATTACAAAAAAAAAATTAAAAGCTGGACAATTCTCTGGTACAAGCACAAGAACTTCTTTCAATGATATCTAATTGTGAGGAACATTCAATTCTATGGTACATCAGTTATTAAGGACTTATCCTATTTTTTGGTCATAGATATGGGGTTTACATAAGATCAAACAAGACTCCAAACTAGTTCTTCTCCAGCACACAAGGATTTAACTCCAACTGTAGTTTCCATTGTTTCTAATTCAGGACACAATCACTCTTAAGGGGTAGAAAGATTAGGACAGTTCCTAGTGCTTAAAGCATTATATCCTGCATAAACTAGGCCAACCCAGCCCAAGTAGGTGAACAAAATACTAAATCAAGCAAACATACAAGCTCACACCTCCATTGTGGAATAGCAATGCATGGAGACCTCAAAGACAGCATCAAGTCCTCCAAACTCACGCAGCTTCTCCTTAAAGTTGCCTCCTGTCTTTCTTACAATACCAGAACTTTCTGCAAGAATTAACTTGGAAGATAAGTCTGCATTCAGTGAGGACTACGCTAGAAGCAAAGGAAGCAGTGAGAAAATATAACTTACAAATACTCTGCTATATTGGTAACACACGGATTAGGAGCTAATCTTTAAAAAAATTTCCAAGAAAATCAATGACAAGCATCCCATAAACTTTAAAGCAGATAAGAAGAGTAACAAGGGAGACTATGAGATGGAAGATCAATAATTTGCTTTTTAATGATTTAGAAGATAGACAGAAAAGATAACTCAAAATTTAAAAACGCTGAATTCTTCTAGCAGTGCATAATTGAGAAATTGAGTATGCAGGTGTTCACCATTATAGTACAAATAAAACACTATATGCATTTGACTAATGTGAGAAGATGAGCAGGCACAACAACAACAGCAACAAAAGAATCAGAGAACTTATCCAGATACAGTTGTTAAGAAAAGGAATGGTGGTTAGTCAAAACAACTACTAGAGGGAAACACGAGAGAGAGAGAGAGAGAGAGAGAGAGAGAGAGAGAGAGAGAGAGATGACACCATGATTTACAACAGAACACCAATAAAGCCATCGGATCACAAATCTCCAAAGTAGACCTACGAAGTCCAACTATTTATCTAATGATGTAGCCAACTCCACCTTGTGGGATAAAGCTTAAGTTGTTGTAGTTATTGTTATTTTTTTATGATGTACACACGAAGTAATCTCCTCCATATTCCCTGGTTAGCTAGCCAGTGCCATCAAGATGAGCAACATACCTCGTGTAATCCAAGAAAAGGCCTATCACATCTATACCAGGGAAGAAAACTAAAAACCTTTTTTAGAGAGATGGAACAAGAGTTTGATTTGATTCATAGTACCTTCAAGAGCAATGGTAGACAAACTAGCTTTCTCCATAGTCAACAAAGCTATCCACTTGGGGCTTAACTCAGGCCTGTGAATTCCACTATCATGCAAAAGGCTTGGCTTTAGTTCCTTGCAACTTACGAGAATTTCCTTCACTCTTGACATGATATTGGCAGAGCAATTATCGTTTTTGTTCAACCCCCCATGGAATATCTCAGGATCCTTACGTAATCCTAAAAGCTTAAAACCAAATTGGGAGACCTTGTCTTCGGTAGATGCAGAGACAATTGGTTTCAACATCTTAACAAGGAAATTAATGCAGCTTGGTGATTCCAAAAGCTGATCATCTTGACCCTGAGATTGTAAGTCAGATATAAATCAGGCCTTTGGTAAACAAATGGAGACTTAAAGAAAGCACTTTACTAAAAGATGCAGATTAGATCTATATAGAGAGAAGTTTGATAAAGGATGCCACGCTGCAAGACCATCCTCAAAAGCGATTTAAATTATTTACAATCAACCACTTGTGCTGCTTTTTCAGGACCTAACACTCCTGATGATGAAATTTTCCCTGTTTGAGCTCTGTTGGCTTATATTTTCCTCAGGTCAATATGTGCAATTTTTTTTTTTTTTGGGGGGGGGGGGGGAAGGTTTTGCTGCTTGATAATTCGAGTTCCAATAGCTTTTGGAAATTGAAACAATAGATACCAGTGTAACCACAAAGTTACTGGTGACTTCATATGTAATATCTAAATGCAGTGAATGACAAAATGAAATCAGTATACCAATGATGAAGTGGTAATTATTGGCTCGTGGTTGATAATAATATCATTAATGAATCCAAATCAACCTACGAAACTAACAGATAACTAAGTGAAGCTTTTGTGACAGTCATCATTCATGTCGTGTCCATAAAAACAATACGATAGTGATGACATACTCAGCAATTTCAGTCCCAGAAATATGAGGATACTCTAGCTTAGGGGCCAACAAACAAGCAGTCAACCTTATTCATTATTGTGAATGTAGAAACATATAAACTTCATCGATTAAAGAGCCCTGCCATAATGATTCAGCAGGACTGAATAGAATATTCCTCATATACTCTAGTAATCGAATTTATATATACATGACCAACCAAACAGGAAAGGGTAACCACATCTTCTACTGGCGAAACATTTTATGAGGTACAAGACTGATATGGGAACAGTGATGCCATTTTCTTCATAGGGAAATTTATAGGCTCAAATTACTAGCAACAATTGTTTAGATGAATGTTCAATTCCATCGATGCACGTTGAGGGAAGCTGAAAAGAATTCACTCTATCACATGCAAATTTTGAATGACTTACATCACCAGTCAAAAGGTAAAAGAGGGTTGCCGCTGCCAGATTACTAGGTGAGTCGTCAAAATTGAGGCCTATAAGAGCATTGATTATAGTCTTCGCCATCCTGAAAACAAGGCATTATGAATGTCAGTTTGAGTAAGCCAAAAAAGATAGCAATATTGACTAATGCATGAAAAGCAGAATATGTCACCTAGCTCCACTAAAGTAAACAGAACATAATCAAGCGTCAACTGTGAGCATGTCAACGATCCACTATTTTGAATAGACAAAATATTTTCCACCACAGGCATGTGAACCTATTGCTTATTTCATAAATTAACTGTAAATTCAAGCCCTCTGCACTAATAACTTTTCTACTTTTGATTTTACTTGTAAGCATGTAAACTTTAGATCATTGCCTTTAAATTAATATGGGATGACTTAAGTATTTTAAAATGTATAGTTATTAAACATTTAAACTATATGAATTTTGCTCATTGTTTCTAAAATCAAAATTGATTTTTTATTTGGGCAACCTAAAGTACTCATGGCCCAAAATGCATCCTGAATTAACTTTCATTGAGCAACAAATTAAATAATATAGGTAACAAAAGGTGTCATGGATAATAATGAGAGAAAAAGGAAGAGGACGGAAAGGAGGATTGCATGGGGAAGAAGTCTTCTCATTCTAAAGGAGACAGGAATACATTGTTTATCTTTCTAAATTGCTGACAGCAAAGAAAATTAACACAAGCAAAAGAAAAAGAATGACGATGAAATGTTCCCTCTCAGGCCTGCTACATATTCCATCCTCTATTTCTAAACAATGTGAGTGACTCCAAGAAGATTTTGTTAAAAAGGATCAGAGGTAGATAATTTAATTCAACTAGAACGTCCAAAATAGATTATTGAGAATTGTCATAAAGACATTATTGGAATAAAATGCTTCATTCATTCTCTTAAGAACTTGAATTATACGCTCCTTTTTTCCTAACAGAATTGTCACAATTGTCTCTGAAAGCGGTGCAGACTACTAATCCTTTGGCTAATTCATGCTCCATTACTTCTTTCTAAGAGAAAAGTTCTAAAGGACTTCAATATGTAAGGATCTAAGGTTTGGTTCATCAAAGCAGTACAACAGCAGCCAGGGGACGTTGGAGAAAAAAATGCTCAGGCAGTGAGGTATTCACCTGCTTCCCTACTGCACAACCAAGAAGGGAAAAATATACACTTGCAGAAGTTAATGAAGGCTATACCTCAGATTTTTCATGCTATGTCATGCATAACAATCAGCGAACATATCCAAAGTTGAATCGGGAATCCTAAAACCCGGACTTCAAAAAACCAACAAAAAACTCTCGTGCGTTGCTCCTACAGCAATGCAGTGCCCATACCATATATTGCTTACTTCCATTTTTGGTTACCCCTCTTAGATCACCACACATAGCTTTGAAAATATAATGAGAAGATTGACGAATTTATGAAGTTTACAACAAAGAAAACAGGAAACCCGAAAACTCAGCTCAAAAACTCACTGGCTGCACAGATGAACTCCTGGAGATTTCCTCGTGTCTTAAACCATACAGCTACTATGACGAAATTGTGAAGCTTTTCTTGGAAACTGAAAGCTTACAGGACTGGAAACTCGAATCTAAATTGAACAGCCTTTGGAATTAAAAGTTCAATATCAAAAAGCTTCCTATATCATCCAACTCAAGCCCAACCCACCAAAGCATCAATCCCTGTAGCACCTTCCCAAAACTCAAATCATCGCATCGCCTCATTTTTGACCAAGCACAACAGTTCTAACACCCTTCAATGCCCCCTCCGAACACCAACACGCACAATCACACGCCCCCAGTTAGCCCCAAACCTGAAAAAACACACAGCACATCCAAAAAAAGAAAACATTTTTAGCTCTAAAGCATACATACCCCTGAGTCCTCAAGAGCCTCCTCTGCTGCGCGGTGCCGCAAATCCCCAACAAGGACAGCAAGCTCGCCCTCCGAATCCTCACGGGCTGCCCCTTCCTGAGCCCATCTAGGGCGAAATTCACCTCGTCCACATGCTCCATCATCTCCCCGAACTCCTGCGTCTCCATCAGCGTCGACGTGGCCCTCAGCACCGAGTACTCCACGTAACCCTTCCCTCTCCTGCCCTCCCCGTTCCTGGGCTTCTTCGACTTCCTCGAGACCCCGCCCCCGCCGCCGCACCCATCTCCGCGAAGGCAATCCTCCGCCGCCAGGGGCTGGCCGAAGGGGTCGGAGTCGTCGTAGTAGGAGGGCAGGTGGTGGGCGGTCGAATCTTGGGAGGAGAAGGCGTAGAAATCCTGGTGGGCCGCCGCCGCCGCCGCCGCCTCCTGGGAGGAGAGCGAGTCCCCGTAGGGGTCCAAGATCGAGTCGCCGTCGTCGTCGTCCATCGAGCCGGAGTAGCCCCGAGAAATGCCGCGGTTCCTGCGACCGTAGGTCCGGACGATCATCGCCGCCGCACCGCCGGAGGAGGAGCGGGGGCCGCCGTCGCCGTCGCGCGGCGGCGGCTCTCTCGAACACAACCGGGCTCGATGCGGCGGCGGGGGGCAGCGGCGGGGGACCGGAGGAGGGATTGGATTTGAATCTGGGGGGGTCGTTGGGGGTACCCAAGAAGATGGATTTGAGGTTGAGGATGAGATGTGGGTCGGGGATACAGAGTTTTTGAATTCGAGCTGAAGAAGAACAAGAACAAGAACAAAGGAGATGAAGGAGAGGAAGGAGCGACAGGTGGTTGGGATTTTTGCCGATCTTGGTTTTTTGGGGCTTTCGGATTTTCGGAAAAAAAAAATTGTCCTTTGCGGACCCGTTTCGACGACCCGGTTCGGCTCCTGGAATTCCGTGCGCCGTCGTATCGCGGCTGGGGTGGTGTCGAGATGGGACAAGGCCGCTGGCGATTCGTGAACTTTAAGGTGACGGGGAAACGGCACGAACGCTGACCATTGTGCTTCCCCCTTGAATTTTTAACCTATTTAACATGATTTCTGAATTTTCGATACACGTTCAATTTAATTTCTAAACGACACGAAGATATATTAAAAGTTCAAAAATCACGTTAAACAAGTTATAATCCAGAGATTATATTACCCGTTTAGGATAAAATTCGATGATCATATCAAACAAATTAAAAATTCAAAAATCATACTGTACATTAAGTTAAAGTTTAGAGTCATATGTATAATTATCCAAAAATAATATTCAATGTCCAAGAACCCCTTTTTTTTTCTTTTTCTGAATAATTTTCGAACTCATAAAATCTTTATTGACGTAATGTAATGAGGACGTAGATCACCAATTTTAAGCGCTATCACATGAACGCTGACTCGGACTATTATTGAATGAACGCCGGTTTTGATCCCTACCAAGTCAAATGGATTTAATACAGAAAAATGGGGAAAAGGAAAAGCCTAAAACTCTAGGAGGGAGCGAGAGAGGTGGCGTGTCTATGTAGTAGATCTGTCAAATGAGTGGATCGGATCGAGTATGGGTCGGGTCATAAATGGTCCGACTCAAATTTACCCATTAATCAATTTATGTGTAATGTAATTTTCTTGACCTATACCCGATCCGATTCATACCCAATCAAACTCATATTGCTAAAATACTTCCATATTTAATTAAATCTAGAAAAATTCATACCAAAACTGAGATAAGAGTGTGAGGTGAGTGAACGTAAGATTAAGTAAGGGCGAGAGAAATGAGTTGAGTTTAAATCAATTGTAAACTCATTTATGACCCATTTATAACCCATTTAATACTAATATTAGATTTCTACCAATTTATAACCCATTTACTAAATATAATTAACCTATTTATGACTCATTTACTAATATATGAGTTAAGAAATGGGTTTATGATTCATTTTGACAGGTCTAATATGCAGTATGTGAGAGAGTGGAGGGGAAAGGGAGGGTATGGCAGCGCGGCGGCACTGGCCCAGCCACCGGCTAGGGTCCGGCTTCCTTTGCTGAGCACGGTTGAAGCCACCACCAATCCACCATCACCTTGGAAACCGTAGACCAGAGTGTCGCGACCTCAAATCATGGTGGTGGGACCTCGATTCATGGTGGCAACAATGGCGAAAAGAGAGCGCCGCAACAGGTCTCCAGTGGCTGCTGCGACAATGGCGTGCTCGATGACAACAAAGATGTCGTTTCCAACGGGGGTATTCTTCTCCGGCAGCTTCGACACAACCGATCACTATGTGCATGTTCGTGCAATGTAGCGGGAAAGGTGGCGCCTCCGGCTTAAGCACGGCAAAGGTCGTTGAGCCCTCATGACGGTCACAGCCAAGCTCGAGTCCAACCGAAGCTCGTGTTGCCCAGATCCACTGCCTCGACGACCATCACGTCACCCCTCGTCGCCTCCTGTGCGCGTCCTTCTAACGTACAAGCTCTATCTCAAAATATGCTAATTTACCTGCTTCTTTCAATAACTAGTCAACCTTCTATGATAATCAATCTCCAGGAATTAGCTGTGCTTTGATAACACAGAGGAGAGCTTTGACTAATCTGCGAATTGCGTTGTCCCGTTTCTAATGGCGGCGGCAGCGGCTGCTCTGCTTCAGGGAGCAGCTTGGAGCTCTGGTTAGGATTTAAATTCTAATTTCGGCTTAAACACAATTTCATGATTTCGCAAAACCGTTTCCATTTTCAAGACATCAATTTCCTAGCATCGAATATGAAGTAGCAAACACCAAGTTAGCAGCTCACCGGGTATATTCGTCACATGACATACTTTCTCTTTTTCCCTTCTAATCTCCTTGTTAATGGAGTAAAAGCGTGTTGATCTGCATGGCTGTATCGTCCTTGTTATTCAGTTCACAATCTTCTCGTGAAGAATGGATTCTCATTCTCAATCTCAAGCATTTCCTGCTATTTTTAACCTTTCTTTTGCCCCGCGAACACGGCAGACAATTGCTCCGGTAAAGATCCGTCACCAAGCAAAATCACAGCGCTAGATAGAACTACAAAAAGAACCCAATCAACGCAGAACAAGTTCGCAATACAGAGAAAACAAGGGTCAATTTGTTGCTGCACCTATAATGCAATCCGCGTCGGGTAATCGGATATGATTTAAGAAGTTGAAATTCCAACTCACATACAGATGCGAAGCGGAAAGCCCGTGAACACAGCTATGCTTAAACCGAAAGTAACATATATTGATTTAAGCGTCAAACAATCAAGTAATCGGATAGAATTGCTGCACCTACAATGCCCATCAGGCATAATAAGGAAACCGTATCCGCTATACCATTCGATGAGGTCAATGGAAAATAAATCTTGTGCTTGTTGCTGTCGCCCCTGAAGCCTCTAATAATCATCGCCTGTCAAACCCATCAGTTTGAAGAATCAAAAGACAACAACAAAGCACAGGTGGAAAACTGCTTTTAAAGCTAAGCACTGTAAACGAGCACTGTTGGCCTGCAAAGTTGATTCTACATCAGCATAGGTTTTTCGAATTCTCGAGTGATATCCAACTGGGCTTTAAATAAACACAGAGGAGCCAACAGATAAATGCAAGGTGTTGGAGCATGATGCAAGGATCTTGCTAAGGAACAAACGGGATACTTACTCTTAACAGTCAAAGTGAACCGAAAATCAGTGATTCTGATTGATACCTGAACTATTGGACTCAAAACCACAGATCTTAGACACCAAACCAAGAATTGAAGTCCCTACTTCCACATTTTCATCTCAAATTTCACATACAGGTTTGATCAACCCTTGCTCCTTTAGGGTTCCAATGAGATATTCAATCTCAATTCACATACAATAAAGATAAATTAGATGCATTGCCACTCCAATCTGACAGCCTCTAGGCAGAGCTGTACAAAAACTCTCTCTCTCTCTCTCTCTCTCTCTCTCTCTCTCTCTCTCTCTCTCTCTCACACACACACACACACACACACACACACACACACACACACACCCGCGCACACCCTCAAATCAAAGTCACGCACAATCAAATCATCTCTGCAACAGTTTCATTCACTTTTGGAGCACAACTTTTAAGAAAGGATCTTAAAGTTTGCTTAAAATCATGCAAACAATTATCTGACATACCATCACACCAAGAGGAGTAAATAGGTGATTTTTTTTTGTTCAAAAGGAAATATAGCATATCCTGAAGTGGCAGATTGCTAGATATAACTGCTGGCCACAAAATTTCAGATAGACCGCACTAATTTTCAGCAGAAACTGAGAATCTAACAAAGCCTCTAGACTGTGTAACGTGAAAACGTTACATCTCCAGTAGTACTAGCTTTGCAATCCCACATAAATATAAGGACATTCAGCAACCCTATCAAGTGTGCCTAGATAATTCTGAATGTGAAAGACTTAATTTCAAGAAGTTCATCTCTTTGACTCAGGTTTTGCAGACGGTGTCAGGCTAAGATGACAGGTGTATATAAAAGTCTAAAAATTAACAGAAAAGAGAGTAAAACTACCATGCCAACATTGTGCTATGAACGATTTCCTAAATTCAACTTAGGTCCATGCTTTAGTATCATCAGCTACAGACAGATTTCTTTATTTGTTCTCCAAATTGGTATTTTCTATTTTCTTGGAATGGCTACTGTGTAAGATTGAGATATGAAACAGTATTTTCCTTTCGATTCATTGTTGTATGAACCTTTTCACAATGCAAGCGGTGAGAAAATCGTCTGATTATCAGAAAAGGGTTAGATAGCTTCTCAGTTGGCAATTGGCGGACCTAAAATGAACGCAACACTTCGCTACATAAATTTGAAGATGGAACTATAATTCCAGGGCAGAATGATAAATAAACCTGTGAGATCTGCTCGGCATGGGTAAATATATTTTTGAAGATCCGGCGAATGTAGGAAATGAACACTGCATCGTAAAAACCAATACAATTATAATTAGTAGAGTAACCATAAAAGTCGGATAGTGTTATAACAACGAATATTCTTTATTAGTAAGACATGTTAATGTACCCACACTCTTCATTATGTTTTATCTTCAAGGTCATGATCCTTTGTATGCAGTCTTACATAATATCAAGAAAGTTGAGTGAAGGAACATGAATAGGCAACGGAAAAAAGAAGAGGTGAACTAAATAAGTTTGGCTATACTGTATGCAAAAAGTTTTAAGAACAAGATGAAAATGTAGGGACTACTGAGACAGCAAATAAATGTAAATTCATGCTCCGGGCAACAGGGGCAGACTCCTGTGAGAACAGATTAATATAACTACTAAATGAATATCACGATGACATTGATTGAGAGTTCCCACCAATTGAGACAATGTATGTTCTGATAGATTGTAGCAATACTATTATTCTTCTATCTGCAGTAGTAGGTCATACTTTGCACGAGTTGGTGCTTCTATAAGCATTTCTAAAGGACAGGTTTTTTCCTTTCTTCCCTCCACCCACAAAGCCAAAAAAAATTGACTGAAGAAAAGGAGGATGTAAGATGCACGGGAGCAAAACATCAGTGAATCTCCATCACCATGACTAAAAGATATTGAACCCGAGATGTTTTTACATGTCTGTATAAAAGAGAATTAAAAAGTAACCAGTGATCTGACTAAAAAGTTCCACTTTCCATGCCAATTGCTGACCAAAATCTTCTCAAAGCCAACTAAAAGATGACTAAAAGCCAATAATGGACGCTAGCGATATAGTTTTTACCATCAATTGTCTCCATCATGGTCAACTTGTGCCAACTAATTCTACGAGATACTATTCCAAGTGCCACATTACGGACCTGCCATTGAAGTGGACATATCAAACATATGAGACCAAGCAGGAAACCCAACAGATTGATACTGAAGAAACTCATCCAACCAATTATAATCTTACCTCATCAAATACAAGATTGATGAACCTTAATGAGAGCAAGAGGGTGAGGATAATTTCAGCAACTGGCGCACCAACAAAACTAAATGGGAGCATATACCACTTCAAAGCAGATGCTAGCTGTTCTGGTGTTGTAGTTGTTAGACAAAGGCTCGCACCTTGGAAAATCTTCAAAAGGAAGAATGACCTCTCCTCAGGACATCTTATTTTTAGTCTATATATGCAATTGATAGAACTTGAGAATGTGAAAGTTCTATAAAATGAATATACCATTGCAAGAAAAAAAGTTTAATCACTTCTCTTTGAAGAAATGCTTCCTAGGAGTATGTTCCACATCAATCTAATATAAAAGAAAATAAGACAAGTATATAGGCTCGAGTATCTAACTCCACATTACTGAATTCACAGTGAACTACATGTAAATGAATTCAATGTGAGGTGCAACTAAATAAGGATAATTATAAGCAACTCACAGTGAATGTTAAACAAGCAGCTGTGCTAGCCACTGACAAGCCCTTCTTCGTAAATTGTAGTGGTCCCAGCTTCGTAATTAAGTATGAATAGCCTTCAAAAGATGGAGGAACGGTGGGCAATCCGACCATTGTGGGGGGTGGGGTTCTTGACTGGACTAACGGAGGCACGCCATCTGATCCGAATCCCAACATTATAAAGAGAATGCCAGAGAGCAGCGATACTCTTGCCAGTTGATCCTAAAATAGCCGAACAAGTAAATAGGAAATTCCACCAGAGGGGAAAAGGAAAGATAAAATCCGGTCAAGAAACAAAGCACGGCCATTCTTACATGCTCAATATCAATAAATAAAGGGAATGTCCAGTCAAATATTTTGTCAACCGTTCAGAGTTAAATCATATTAGACTGTTCAGCTGATTCCTTTTTGTCATTGTCCCTTGATAAACAATCATGAAATGGAATGAGGCCAAGAAGGGCACGGAATAGCCAGTTCAACAAAGAGACTAACATAAATATAACAAACAACTGTAACTGGACCAAGGAATGATTATTTTCCCCCCAACACCATGTACCTGTTCTGAAGACCACAAGCCAGAAGCAAGAGAAGATAATTCCTCTTATTGCCAGATATGACTTAATTTTACCAAAGGAATAGAAGAATGGAAAACCAGACAGAGTCCCAAATTCTAGACCGTGTTCCTCAGATGCTTCAGTTATTTTTCTATGGAAAAACACAAACAATGATCTGTCTGAACTAAAGGTAACCAGGGAAGCTCATTAAACGAATCTTAAAAGTATATGTAACTGTTTGTGTCAACAATTCAACAGATCAACTCACCATCCATGTTTGTCTTGGTAGGATCCACACAGAAAGCAAGGCCAGGTACAACACTAGCCCAAAACGCATTATTATGTGGGACCTGGCCGGTAAAACAACAAGAACCAGAAGCCAAACCTGCAAGCCAAAGACAATCAGGAAATTAAGAACCCGTCTAGCTCTTGTAGAAGGTGAAGTAATTGCTTAAACTATTCATACAGGCAGCCATTTGTTGTTTTGGAGAATACATCATAGGAAGCAAGTGGATAAAGGTGAGCATCAGTCTTGCATATGAAAAATAGATCGTGTTACGTAAAATTTTTTGAATTTAAAAAAAAAGAGATCCATCATAAGCCTTTTTTTATTATCAAAAGAAGTCACGCGCACAGCTTTCGAATTTTTGGTGCAATTAGAGGAGAAGAAAAAATTCTTGATAAATAGTGTGACTCCAGGTGCCACAATGTCAGAGCTTAGTTCTGCTTACTAGAATCAATGGCAGTGCATGGCAGCTGGAGATAGCAACTGCCAGAAATAACTCGATGGTAAGGGAGCAGCTGGTCAAAAGCTAAACACTTCTACAATGTCAAGGATCATGTCTAAAAGCTGTCAATTCATGTAAGACCAGTGAAAAAGCAATCAGTCCCCTCCAAGCTGCTGCTACGGAACTCAAAATACGGAAATGGCAGGCTTAGTATATGGAGATATTCTAGTTGACACAGCCCCAAAAAACACTTGCAAATCCCCGTTGCCTAAGCTCAATGCGAATCGACACTCGAAAGTTCCCCTTCTCTTTCTAAAGTGTTCGCGAGCGAAGGGAAAACCAAGAAGTCACACTGCCTTATACTTCTCTATCATTCCCGGAACTTCGGACTGAATCGAGAGATTGACAGATATATAAACACAGAGCTCAATACCCATGTCAAACAATCATGTAAGAGATCATGCTGATGAACAACCGCCAAACAACCAACCAACAAGTCCCAACACAGCACGAAGTTGAATTGCGAAAATAATTCGGCACCGGCAAAACTCGTTATAAAAAAAAGAAGAACACCCCGACAAGGAAATCGCCGCACCAGCTTGATCCTAGGATCCACCGAATGCAAGAACGTGGTGGGCGCCGCCACAAACTGGCTGATGGGGCTGGCGGTGGCATTGGCGATCAGCCTCAGCACCTTGTCGGCCCCGACCACGCCCCTCGGCAACCGGTTCACCCAGCTCTCGATTCCTCCTCCGCCGCCGCCGCCGCCGCCTCCGTCTTCGGCCGACGACCTCGCCCGGAAGCTCCTCCTCGGCAAGACGAGCGGGCTAGGGTTTCGGCGGCTCCGCCACAAGCTCCGGGCCAGCGAGGGCTTGAGGGCGGGGGTCTGCGGGAGGGGAGCGATGGGTACGGTCTGGAATGCGCAATTCGTGCAGTTCATGGATCGAGACAAGGGCGAATTTGAGAGAGGTTTTGAGCAGAAGATTTTTGCAGAGAGGGAAAGAGAGAGGAAGAACGAAGCGTCAGCTGAAAATGGCGGGAGTCCAACAGTTAATTAATTATTTTTGGGGGGATGAAAATGAAATTAATCCAAATATATTGAGCCAAAATATTTATTCGGGATAATAATACGAATAATCCCAGAATTTTAACTCAACATGCAATGTAATCTCTAAACTTTAGCCCAATACACAATGTGGTCCTCGAACTTCTAATTTGTTTGTCTAAACTTTTGGTAGATGTTCAAGTTAATCCCAAGACTACACGAAATATTCAATGTTATCATTCTATTAATTTAAGTTCAGAGACAATATTGAACGTTTTCATATAGTCTAAGGATAGATTGAACATGTATCAAAAGTTCGCAAACCACATTGAACAAATTAAAAGTTTGGGGACAATATTGTACATTGAGCTAAATTTCAAGGACCGCATTGAATAAATTAAAAATTCAATATTATGTATCAGTTCGGGGACCATTTATATCATTTTTCTTAGGGGTGATCGATTCTCGGTCCGGTTTCCAATTCCACGATCCGATCGAATTCCAAAGTGGAACCGAGAACCGGACCAAGAGGGTCGATTCCCAAAATTGGGAACCAAAGACCAGATCGGCTCGGTTCCGATTCAACGGAACCCATCACTTTTTTTTTCTACTACTTGATGACATATTTTTCATGTTGAATTAAGCGATATGTATGCAATGATCCTCAAATTAAAAAGACGAATAAAAAAGCGTGCTTCACTTAGGGTTTAGTTCATATTTTATTAATTTTTTGAAGAAATAAAAAAAAATTAAAAAAGTATATGTAATCAATCCGATCCGGTTTCCTTTGGAATTGGGAACTGGACCGCCCAAACATCAATTCCACTTTTAGGAACCGAAAATCGGACCGACACTCTTGGAAACCAAATCAAAATAGATAGTCCGGTCCAATTAGAGTAGTTCCCGATTTGGGCGGTCTATTTTGCACGGCCCTAATTTTCCTTATAATTTTTTTCGGCAGAAATTGAAATAAATCCAGCCCTTCCACGCCGTGCGAATCATGTTTCCGCTCATTACGAAACTCCATTTTTCGAGAATCGATTTTTTTTATTTCCAGAACGGTCTAGAGAAAGCGAATTGGCGAATTTCTCGCCAACATCACCGTGTTTGACTAAAGCGAGGATTTAGGCATATGGCTGAGGATCGCGCACATGGACGGTGCGCTAGAATGGCCCGGCCAGTGCTTTGAAAACGACCAATTTTCGTTGTTTAGATGTTTAATGAGTATGTCGAGAGCGCTCTTTAATATGATCATTTTCATGATTTAAAGATTGGACGGGCATGAGGGGGAGTGTAGTTAAAGCTACGGATCATATTCCAAATCCATTACGATGAAGTTCGAAAAAAACCGACCCAATTCCCTAAAAAACTTTCATCTTTAAGTTCAATCTCAATTTTTTTCCGAACTTAAAAAAAAACGATAAAAACCTTTAGGTCTATTCTGAAGTTAGCCCGAACTTTTTTTTTTGTGTGTTAAAAATCTCAAACTTTAGGTCCGGTCTCAAATCTGCTGTAGATTTTTTTTATCTAAAAAAATCATCAATCTTAACTCGTGTCTCAAATCTGCCACGAACTTTTTTTGTTTAAAAAAGAAAAATCATCAACTTTCAATTTGATCTCGAATATGCTCTTGTTAACCCTCCGTTTAAAAATCGACATTAGTTGTTTGATGTGTCATTTTCACGTTGCTAACAAATCCACGTTATCAAGATGACGTTTAAAACCATCTCAAAAACAAAATCGTTCTTTGATATGAAAACTGGGAAAATTAGGGATGAGTAATGACCTTTTTTTGGACAAAGATCTAACGGGGACAGATTTGGGACTAGAGTTTTTTTTAGACAAAATATAAAGTTCGGGATATATTTGGGATTGAATCTAAAGTTGTTCTTTTTAGAGAAAAAAAGTTCAGGGTAAATTTGGAATTGACCTAAAGTTAGGGCTTTTGAAAATATAATTCAGACCAGAATTAAGACTAGATTTAAAATTGAGATTTTTTAGAAGATTAGGCCGAGATAACTAGGGCAAAAATACGTGTATGTATACGTATATGTACATGTAAATGTGTATCTTAACATTTGTTGCTTGCAAGGATAATTGCAGAGCCCAAAAGAGGAGGCAGCCAGTCACGCGACAAGACAAAAGTGAGGTCAACTTTGGACAATAGAAAAACCGGATCAAATCGTTACAGCTCGGTGCTTAACGTCATCGTGTTTCCACTCGTTTTCCCACGCTTAGTCAACAAATTCTTGTCCGCATTTTGGATGAAATATGAAATATGAAAAATACTTGTGCATGTATTTTGCTTGCTCTCGTAAAGTAAATAATCTTTAAATAATCCCTGAATAGGAGGAATAATTTTTTGGCAGATATATAAGACTGACATGTGTTTTCGTAAGGGATAATAGCACAAATAGTTTTTGAGTTTTGGTCAAATGTACAATGTTGTCTATGAATTTTTAATTAATACAATTCGATTCGTGAACTTTGACTTAATGTTGCAATATTATCCTTAGACTCTTATTTTGCTCAATTTAGTCCATGCTATATGAAAATGTTTATAAATTCAAGAACAACATCAAACATTTGACCAAAGTTCAAGGTTCACATTGGTTCAAGTACGACGTTGCACATCGGACCAAGATTCAGGGACCATATTGAACAAAATTAAAAGTTCGTGAATGACACAGCATATTGAGTTAAAGTTCGGGGATCATATTGAATAAATAAAAAGTTTAGGAATGACATTCAAGAGCTATACATGTCATTTTCCCTTTCTAGACTAACAAATTGGTTGCGCATTCCTTTATTTCTTACTTAGAGAATTCAATAAAGTCTAATTATAATTTTGGAAAAATGACGCATACAGTCCATGAACTTTTGTCCAATATGTAATGTGGTCCTTGAACTTTTAATTTATTCAATATAATCCCTGAATTTTAACCCAATATGTAATATGGTCCTGAAACTTTTAATTTATTCGATGTCATCCTAATTTAATCCTTAAACTATATGAAAATATTTAATTAGTCATTTTATCAATTCAAGTTCAAGGACCATATTGAACATTTCATATAGTTCGGGTACTACATTGAATATGTACTAAAAATTCAGGAAAAATATTGAACAAATTAAAAGTTCAGGGATCACATTGAACATTATACTAAAGTTTATGGATTACATTGAATAAATTAAAAGTTCAAGGATCAAATTACACATTATATTAAAGTTCAGAGATCATCCGCGTCATTACCCCTATAATTTTTTGTCTTCTCATTGCTTCGTGGCCAAACATGACCAAACCAACTCCTAATTATTTTGGCCACAAGCTAACCCCAAAAAAGGCCTCCCAAGCACCCCAAAAACAAGTGTTCGACACGTGTCAAGGGGGAACTCGCGCCACGTGGCAACCCTCCCCGACACTCAATAAAATCTCCCCCCCTTTTTTTTTGGCTCAAACGCGTCATGGCGGTGCGTAAAGCACAGTGCCATAGACTTTAACAGCAATCCCAAGTTCCCAACAGACCAAAAAACAGAGAAAAACAACAATCCCATCGCCATCAGCCAATCCCCCACTCCACCTTTATCCAAAACTATCAATATTTCTTTTTGGGATTTATTTCTTAATTACTAAGAAATATATTCATCAATCGAGTAATATTTCCCTTTTCTCGACCAGAAAAAAAAGGCAATATTTCTTCTCGGCCGCTTTACCAAACCCATTTTTTTATATGAAAAAGGGTTAAAGCCGGATGCAAAAAATTTAATATCGTAAATCTACCGTCCCTATTTTATCACATGATAAAACACGAAATAAGCCGATTCCAAGATTAGCAGGCCGATCAACGGAGAGATTTCCTTACCGAAAGATTACGAAACTCATTTTTGATTCAACAGCAATCGCTCGAGATCCTTAAATTTATTTTTAATTATTCAGTAACACGGTAATATTTACAGATCAAGTATGGATGCACAACTCTACCTGTATTTGTAAAATCATTTTCAATATTATTTTTCAATTATTTAGTAGAATTCCGGGAGCAAGTAGCAAAGGGCATCGTAAAATTAACTTTTTATTTTTCTCATGCCAGTTTACGAAACCCTTTTTTAAAATTCAATAACAATTGTACTACATTTTTAATCTATATTTGAATCATCTGGTAATATATCCCTGGTCGAGTCGGGGTGCACGACTCTACTTATATTCGCATTAAATACATTTTCAAGATTAGTTTTCGATTATTTAGCAGCATTCCGTAATCAAAGCCACAACGGGCATCGTGAAATTCACTTTTTCTTTTTTTCCTCTTCTCTTTCCGGCCACTCTACAAACACCCTTGTATCTTCAATTTATTTTTTCTTAATCATCCGGTAATTCGCTATTACCCCCTAATCGAGCAAGCACGGGGCCTTGCTCGAATTAATTCTTTTCACAACATCGCAAATAAAAATTAAAATAATAAGAATTATTAAAATCAAAATTAAGATTGTTGTTATTTTTCGGTTCAAAAGATTATCATCACTATATTCACGTGTATTATCATCGTTATCGTCGCCACGCGCGAGCGCTGTTCTTTTGACCTCTCGCCATCTGGATCTAGGGTTTCTAATTTTTTCGCCCCCCCGCATTTTCCTTTCGTCGACAGAAAACTCCAGACTTTACTCCTCCTTCCTTCCTTCCTTCCTCCGTCCTCCTTCGTCGTCTTCTTCTTCTTCATCATCTCCGCCGCCGAACCGCCGCCGCCGCCGCCGAACCCTAGGTCCGACCACCGCCGCCTCCGCCTCCCCTTCCCCTTACCCTTCGCCGGTTCCGCTCCCGAGAACCGAGCGAGACTCGATCCCCATCTCAGTCCTCCTCCTCCTCCCCCCTTGACGATCCCCTTACTGGCAAATCCCCGCTTGACACGGCTAAAGAGAATTAGGGTTTGGAGCTTCTTTCCCCCTTCCTTGCCCGTCATCTCGGCGTCCGCCGCCGCCGTCGAAACCGGTCGCGGATCTAAGCAAATTTTTTTTTTTCAAAAGGGGTACACACGCGCACGAGAAAAGGGCCAACCTAAAATTTTTTTTCTTTTTTTTTTTTGGTTCTAGACTGGATCGGTCTTCCCCGTTTGACCTTTTCCGTTGGCTTCACCTAAAAAGAACAAATCAGATCGGCAAGGCCTTAAAAAGGGTACCCGTGATTTGATTCGATCTTGATGGATTGATGATTTATTAAAGGGACGGACGGACGGACGGATTGAAGGAGGGAGGGGTGTTTACCGATTGACAGGGAGGTGGGAGGGAACATGTACAAATCGGTGGTGTACCATGGGGAGGAGTTGTTGGGGGAGGTGGAGGTTTATCTGCAACAGCTGAGCAGGGATGATGGAGGAGGGGAGGAAGAGGAGAGTTGTTACCAGAGTAGGAAGGAGAAGGCGAGGATGGTGGAGGATGTGGTGAAGGAGAGGGTCAGGGTCGATCACCTGTCTCAGCCCAGTGAGAGGTGCCCTCCACTTGCAGTGCTCCACACCGTTGCCTCTTGTGGGATTTGCTTCAAAATGGAGTCCCAATCCTCCCTGTCACCGGACTCGCCGCTCTCCCTTTTGCATTCCTCCTGTACCAGAGACAGCAAGGTATATAAGCACATAACCATGAACTTCAGGAACACCCAGATAATTGAATAACAAGAATTCGAAAAAAAAACAGAAGGGAAAGAGAGAAAAAAAAAGGGGGGAAATACCCATAAATATTAAGAGCTTAGTACACATGAATTGGCAATCAAGGCGACCCTTTAATTTTACTATGGACTGTGGACAAATTATTGGGGACGGATTATATGACATGCACCTCTCTTTCCTATTTTCGAGAGTTTCAGGGAACTCCCAGAATGAATGGGCTTCTAAAATGTGCAGATTTGTTCTTATTATAGAACTCTTGTCTTGATTGACTTGAACCCTTGTTCCTCAGCTTGCTGAAGTTGGACTGCTGTTATGAGATTTCAATGATGCTGGAACTATGCCATTTGATATTAATGACTGATTTCTACTTGTATTTGACATGGATGTGGTCTGGAAGCTGCTGTTTCTGTTGATGTCTGATTAAATCATATTAGCGTATTTCAGTAAATGATTGACTGCAATGTTTGCAGTATTACACCATGTACTATAGGTGTCTGGACTTGTTTTTTTTTTTTTTTGGGGTAAGGTAGGTGTCTGGACTTGTTGATATCTCAAAAGTTGAAGAATTGTCAGAATTTTGATGCTTTTAGTTGGTCCTATGAACAAGGTGATTTCTAGCATAAAATTTCACAATCTTTCTCTGAGGACAATACATTGAATTCTGGTGAACATGTGGAGTCGTATTGGTGTGAACATGCGGGCATGTATGGTATAGAGATTACCTGCGAACAGAATTGCATTGAATCACTAGCATTAACCCACCTCACTTCTACAATCATTTGTACAAGAATAAGAAGTGACGCATGCAAACAGAATCTCACCTCATATAAGGCTATGAGGAGAGCTTGCTGTAGAGAAACTCATAAATTACCTGATCTCTGTCATGTTTGGTTCTCGATATCAGTTTCCTTGAAAATTGATGTTTTTTATTTTCCATACTCATTTTCAGACTGCAGTTATGCCACTCGGAGAAGATGAACTTCACTTGGTTGCCATGTACTCTCGGAATGGTGATAGACGACACCCATGCTTCTGGGGGTTTTGTGTCCCGTCAGGACTTTACAGTTCTTGTCTTGTCATGCTTAACCTAAGGTGTCTTGGGATTGTATTTGATCTCGATGAAACGCTCATTGTTGCAAATACCATGCGCTCCTTTGAGGATAGGATTGAAGCTCTCCAACGCAAAATAAATTCCGAGTCAGATCCGCAACGCATTTCTGGCATGCTTGCAGAGGTGAAGAGGTATCAGGACGATAAGACGATTCTTAAGCAGTACGTTGACAATGATCAGGTTGTTGAGAATGGGAAAGTGATCAAAGCTCAGTACGAGAATGTCCCTGCATTATCTGACAGCAGCCAACCTTTTGTTCGTCCGCTTATACGGTTGCCAGAGAAAAATATTATTCTGACCCGCATTAATCCGCTGGTATGCATGTAATGCTGAGCAGTACTTGTGCCTATCCATTGATGTTTGTCTCTGTTTATATGTTTCTTGCGACTGACATGCGCATTATAAATGTTAGTTTGTGGGATTTTCATCGTCTCTTTTAAAAAAACGTGTATCAAGATTTTCTGCAATATCGACTTGATGCTGCAGCTAGTATTTAGTGTCTATAAGAAGGCTGGCACGTACCGTACCACCATTATTTTTGTGATATTAATCTTTTGCCCGTGCAGATTCGCGATACAAGCGTTCTTGTGAGGATGAGACCTGCATGGGAGGAACTTCGGAGTTACTTAACTGCTAGAGGGCGCAAGCGCTTTGAGGTTTATGTTTGCACTATGGCTGAAAGAGATTATGCTTTGGAAATGTGGAGGCTTCTTGATCCAGAGTCAAACTTGATACAGTCAAAAGAAGTTCCGGAGCGCATTGTGTGTGTTAAGTCTGGTAAGTTACTTAAGTTTGTTACAGCTCCTATCCCCTTCTTCATCTGGCTAATGAAATTGTATATTTGGTGAATAGCCTTTCATTGTCAGTATTTTGGGGAATTATGAATAGCCTCGTGTTGATAGATGCACTTTCAATATCTTGGGGTGTTTGTCTCATAGAGTATACTGATTTTTTTTTTACCTCTTCGTCTGTTGCTGTGCACAGGTTTAAGGAAATCACTGTATGATATGTTTCAAAATGGAATATGCCATCCTAAGATGGCATTGGTGATTGATGACCGTTTGAAAGTTTGGGATGAGAAAGACCAACCTCGTGTTCATGTTGTTCCTGCATTTGCCCCATACTATGCTCCTCAAGCTGAGGTACAAGAATGAAGTTTCTCTGCTGCTTGAAGTTGTGGATGTGCTAAGACATATTTGCCCTTGCAAGTTGAAGAGTTTTCTTTATCATGTCTGATCAGCATTCGTCATAATTTTTTTCCCTCTCTGTTTTACAGGCCAATAGTGCTGTTCCAGTATTGTGTTTTGCAAGAAATGTTGCTTGTAATGTTAGAGGTGGCTTTTTCAAGTAAGTCAGCAAGGACCTTGTGGGCATCTTTCTGTCGTATGCATGAATATGCTAATCCTATGATATGCTTCCGCATAACTGGGGTTTAAATTTAATGTTTGAAACAGAGAATTTGACGAGGGTCTCCTACAAAGAATTTATGAAGTTGCATATGAAGATGACACAGGAGATATCCCTTGTCCTCCTGATGTGAGCAACTATTTAGTTTCAGAGGTTAGTTGTGACTGTCGTCTCCTAGGCTAAATACTAACCAAGTACTGGTTGCATAGCTCTGTCTTTTTGCATCTTATTCTCACCACAATTGAACCAAACTATTTCAGGATGACACTTCTGCCTCGAATGGAAATAAAGATCCACTTTCTTTAGACGGAATGGCAGGTGCTGAGGTCGAAAGAAGATTGAAGGTACATAATATCTTTCTTGAGTCACTGGTTAAGCAACTACTCAAGGAAATTTTATAATTTCCATTGTACTGATTGCCCACTTGGATGCACAATCACTGCTTGAAAGTTGAATCATTTTAAATAATGTGCACTTAACAAGTGTGTGGGGCACTCATTAGCAAGACCCATTTAATAAAAAGAGAAAAAAAAAGTGTTGCCCTGCTTGTGCTACCTTATGTTACTTGATGAGTTGCCAGGTGAGAGGTCGTGGGAGCAGATCATTTAACGATTTCGTATCAAAATGGGGAAGCTTTTTTTCCTGTCTTTCGTGTCAGTAGATTATCTGCATTTGGAGTTTTCAGTTCAGCCCAGTGAAATCAACGTTGTAATGCAGGATGCAATTCCAGCTTCAATTGTCTCTTCAGCAATTACTAATTTGGATCCAAGGATACTTGCGTCTCTTCAGAATGCACTTGCATCTTCCGCAAGCACAATTCCTTTGTCCACATCTCAGACAACAGCTTCTACCTTTCCCAATGTGCAGTTTCCTGAAGCCACTTCATTAGTTAAAAACTTTGGCCAGGCTAGTCCTCCGGAGCAGAGCATGCAGTGTTCGCCTGCTAGGGAAGAGGGTGAGGTGCCAGAGTCAGAATTAGATCCTGACACCAGGAGGCGGCTGCTTATCTTGCAACACGGGCAAGATAACAGGGATCAAGTTCCTGGCGAACCTCCATTTCCTGTGAGACCTCCGTCGATTCAAGTATCCGCTCCAAGGGCGCAGTCACATGGAACCTGGTTTCCTGTGGAAGAAGAGATGAGTCCAAGGCGACTAACCAGATCAGTTCCGAAAGAATATCCACTAGATTCTGAAATGCATATTGACAAGCATCGACCTCATCATCTGTCCCTTTTTCCCAACATGGAGAGTTCCATTCCTCCTGAAAGAGCTGTTCATGAAAGTCAAAGATTGCCAAAAGAGGTGAATATGGAAGTTGATTTGGTTGAATGATTTGAATCTGCTAAGTGAAATTTAGTTGTGAAGGTTATGCATTTGACCTTCTTTTCTTTCAGGGTCATGGTAGAGATGACAGGCTAAAGCTAAACAATACTTTTTCCACTTATCATTCTATCTCTGGTGAGTTACAGCTCATTTCATTGGGTCCTTCATGGAAAACCATCTTGGATGTAAACTGGTGTTTTTCTAGTGTTGGTAACATTGCTTATAGTGTTTGGCGGGGCCTGTAACTTTTGTCGAAGTTCTTTGTGTGATGTGAATGTTCTGTTAGACATTGCCTTGTTCTTGCACCCGGTAGGGGCCGTTGTGTGGCGACCTTTTGATAAAGGACACCACTGCCTTGGTTAGGTCAATGCCATGCTGATAATTTTAATAATCATTGCTTTTGCCAATAGTCTTAAATTTTTCAGTTGTTAGTTTTGCATAATATGACAGACATTTAGGAGTTCTGAATATCATCTCCATTACTTACATACTACCTGCCTATTTGAGTGCATGTCTCATTGTGTTGCTTCTTTGGTTTTCTTGGATTAATATACTGTTAGCACTTATGATGCAATATCAGTAGTTTTGTTATGTAGACTTATGTTCTCATTACTGGTTGACTTGAAGGTGAGGAAAATTCTTTGAGTCGCACATCAACAACTGGTCGAGACTTCGACTCCGAATCGGGGCGACCTATACCAACTAGAGAAGCTCCAGCTGTTGTTTTACAGGAAATTGCGATGAAGTGTGGAGCAAAGGTAATTAGAAAATGCCTTTATTATTGTTGAGGTTAAGTTAGAATGCACTTTTCTGTAGTCCTTGGATCCGTTAAAGTTTCATCTGTTCATTTGAACAAAAACTTGCAGGTGGAGTTCAGACCGGCTTTGATTCCAAGCATGGATCTGCAGTTTTCTATTGAGGTACTCCCTCACTAGGAATGGCGTTGAGAATTCTTACTTCTACTCAACGTTTGTCACCTCATTGGATTTGAAAACTGAATTATCTACATTGTGTATAGGTCCCTTAGCCATAACATTCTTAGTTAAGTATATTTAAGAAGACGCTACTTATGGAAAAAGTTATATCTAAGAACACTTTACAAATTGATTTCTTTTGTAGGCTTGGTTCGCGGGAGAGAAGGTTGGTGAAGGGAGTGGTAGAACAAGAAGAGAAGCCCAACACCAGGCTGCTGAAGGTTCACTGAGGCATTTGGCTGGTGAGATGCTCTCTTACAGTGTCCTGTTTGCTGCCCTGTCGTGGGTCTGTTTGACTGCTTAATCTTGATGGTTATTGGAAATGGTATCATAAGATATATGGCAATTGATAGTCATTGTGAAACCAGTGTGTGTTCTAGTATGTCTCGTCGATTTTCTGCCAAGTGTAACCATCTTCGAGCGTAATTGACAGGACATAGGGACGCTCGGATACGTAGAAACAACCTAAAATAAAGTTCTGTCTACTGGTTAATCTGGCAGAGTGACAATTGGAATTTTTGGTAAAATGAAACTACCGTTACCTGTTTAATTAAGCATCTTCGAATACTTTTATTGCTAAAATATGAGAATAGACTATTTTATTAAATCATAAGAGATTAGCTGAACTGTTTAATTACTCAGTACGTCATAATGCTGTAGCTGCTGTAACTTACGCCAAATATGTTTTTGCCCGTAAAGACGCATGCAAAATAATTTATCCTCATTTTAGTAGGTGTGATTTTTTTGGCCGGATTTTATGTTATTTATGTTTATTTTTGGGGGCGGGGGAAGAGAAGGGGGAGGCAGCCAATTGGGTCCCGAATTAACATGCCAGAAAATGTGAAGGTTACCTCGGAGAAGTATGAGAGAATTGATATCTCCCCAAGGAAATCCTAAGTGCATGATGGACTATGTATATCTCCTGGGAGAAAGTGCTGAAATTTTTCAGTATATGATTGGGCTGTTCTTTGTCTTGCTACTGCCAGAAAGGTTGTTCTTTTTGCTCTCTATAAGGATCAGCCTTCATTTTACCCCTCGATCCTTATTTCATCCTTTTGGGTACCTGTATGAGGAATTAGTTGGAAATATCCATAAATCCTCGTATCCTTTTACAGAGAACATAAAATCCGCATCTGCTTGAAAAGCCATCCTTTTCATGAATCTACGTACTACAGTATTGTTTAAGCTGTAATCTGAGTTCTGCAGAGCCAGTTCCAGTGCTTTGTGGAATTCTACTTGCTACTTGGGGGGTTGGGGGGGGGGAATGCAAATAGTCCAGTGTAGCTTTTTTTGGGCCAAGGTGTACTATCTAATTGAAGCCATGGGATATCTGTTTCAACAAACTCCATAAGATCAGAATTGTGGAAATTTGCTGCTCCTCTACTATGCATCTAAAAAGGAAAGAGCATTCCTCTACCATGTGCACGTACTAGATGTCCGAGAAGTTAGTGATAGCTAATTTATGATCAAAATGCAGTAGGAGCATTAAAATCTCTGCTCTACCAGATTAGCTATCCTGACCATTCCTTACACATCATCCTCATTTTACTAGACGACTTATTTCTGGTAGTTTCTAGAACTTGCTTGATCCCCAGAGTGTCTGGTATGTTCCCTTCAGTTTTTGTTGTTATGCTTATAGATAACCACCAAATAAACAGGCCCGAGGAAAATGCATGATAACTAAGATGTTTATGTCTTTCCATGAAACACACTGTACATGATGAATGAAAAACATAATTATTAACAATTGCTTTTGAGCTCTTGAGGTTCTTTTTAGCTGAACCATGAGAAAACACTCAGAATACCTGGGTTCTTTGGAGCTTGAGTGTGTCAAAATTTTTAATTTCCATCTCCTTCAGTTTTTCAAGTAAAGTATTATCGGTCTTGCATTTCCTTGAAAAATTCATAAATCTTTGCATTTTTCTCAACTACTAACGTTGTGGATGGAATACTAAGAATTGATTTTCTATTCAGTTTATTGACTTTTTGCAATTTTATTTTGCAGATATGTACATGATGCGGGCAAAGTCTGATCCTGCTGCCAGACAAGGAGATGGGAATCGGCTATCACCAGCAAGGGAGAATGGATATTTCGGTAGTATTTACTCTTTTGGGAATCAGCAGTTGCCCAAAGAGGATCCTGTTCCTTATGCTACTACAGTTGAGCCATCAAGATTTCCAGACCCGAGATTTGAAGGCCCTAAGAATTCAACGGGCTCTGTTTCTGCCCTTAAAGACTTAGTGAGAAACTAATGGATTTTTTCAATCTTTTTGTATATAAATCAAAGCATGATTTGCTTGTCCGCTTAACAAGAACCATTCCTTTTCCTTTTGGCCATCAGTGCATGATGGAGGGTCTTGGTGTGGTCTTCCAATCCCCACCACAGCTGGCAACAAATGCCATGCAGAATAAAGAGGTTCACGCACAGGTTGAGGAAATGCAATTTTGATACTCTTGACATTCTAATTTTGTGAACTTTAGAGCATTGATCGACTTCTTCATTTTGAATTCCTTGTTAATTAAAAGTCAATTGAGGAATAATAGCCTGGTTTAAGTGAATCAGACTCTTGACTCGAAGAAACTAATTTCTTGCACTACAAACTATATTGTCATTTTATTTTGCTTCATTGTGGTCTGTGGAGGGAGAATATGTTTCATTTTTTTATGGCCTTTCCAAGAAACGACATAATTTGCTAGAACTGGAAAGGCTTATTATGGATTGTTTTGTGGCGCATCCTTGGTTCTATTGTTGAAATTCGACTAATATTCTTTTCTCCTCTACCGTCAACTTCCAGGTTGAAATTGATGGGCAGGTTTTGGGCAGGGGAATTGGCTTAACATGGGATGAAGCTAAGATACAGGTAACTTCTTCTCACAGAATTCAATATATTTGACATGCCATGATTATTTCAAGCATCAGAGGCGCAGATTATCTTTTCCAGGCTTTCTTAAGCACATTATTTCTTTTCTTAGGCTGCTGAGAGGGCTCTTGCATCATTAAGGTCAACGCTCGGTCAATTTACTCCAAAGCGTCCAGGCTCCCCCAGGTCAGTGATTTCACATGTGGCCGATCTTAACAATAATTTGGTCTTCCTTTCGTCGAAGTGAACTTAAGCCAATGCTATGAAAGCTTTTTGCTATCTTGCATTAATTTACTGCCAATTTTTTCCTAAGTGCTCTACCACACTTCCTTTGGACATCTCTTCCTCCCATTTTTTCATTGGTACACTTTTCAGGCACTTTAATTTTGCCATTACTAACAAAATGGAAACAAGGGAGCTTTGGTAGCTCTCTCTCTCTAGAAGTGATTGATATTGCATGCTCTTGGTGTTTTAAGTTTTGTCTAAACATGGGTTTCTTGCTATCTAAATAAGTTCTCCTCTGTTTGTCAAGATGAGTATGTCATTATACTAATTCGATGTTGTGGAATAGATCGTTGCAAGGGATACCGAGTAAACGACTCAAGCCGGAGTTCCCAAGAGTTATGCAGCGGATGCCCTCTTCGGCTAGATACCCCAAGAATGCCCCTGCCGTTCCCTAACTGTTTGACTCGAAGTTTCATTCTTTTTGCTCTTTATCTGGGCCTTTCTCAGTTCACACGTGGAGAAGTCGGAGATACTGAATTGCAGGGTCATGTTTCGTTTCGACAACTAACAATATGTCCCGGTGAAGATCTTCCATGTTGATCTGACGACGTCGAGGGCGTTCATTGTGGGAAGAGTAGATGTACCTGAGACTGCCTAACAACTCGAGCCATCATTTTGTCAGCAGATACTGGTCTCTGGTGTAAATCGATTCTTTTCTCGCACTCTGCGCTTTTACTACACAAGGCAAACCCAGGACTTGTGCTCGGCTCGACAAACTGCTGTGGATCGAAAGCTGCCTCCACTCGATGGCTCGGGGTGGCTCGAGTACTTGACCGACTAACCGACAGTGTTAACCGTGCTACAGTCAACTGTTTTCCTTTTTTTCCCGCTCGGTGGCCCTCGAGATGGGGAGATTGTGGTAATTCTAGGGCTGCGTTACTGGCGAAGTCTTCCGGCACAGCGACGTAACATTTCGGTGTATCGTGGTTGATTCTTTGAGCAATTAAATCTGTACAATTTGTTTGCCGAGTGTTGTGCACCCTACTGAATTACTGATGTTTCTCGATTCCTCCATAGCCGATGGATTATATACACAGAGATGCACACGATCTTGGCAGGAAAATGGGCGAGCAGTGAATATGAGATTTCGTGAAATATTCGGAAGGTACATGGGGAAATTATGTCAATACATGTTCTGAGATTTCAATATGGTAATATGAAGCAATACTTTATCCATGGAATGGAAAGGTCGATCCAAAGGTTCAGCCTTCGCCTGTCTCGACATTGCGGCATTGGCAACTCGAGGAAAACGATATGTCGAGGCATTGGCAACTCTAGAGAAACGGCACCGGTGGTGCCCGCTTGCCTCGGTGCTGCAATTTTTCAAGCGATCATTTAGGCAAATGCAAAGGCAATTTTCCTAGCCTAAAAATCTTATGCGGCATTAATTTGGTATTCAATCATTTAACAGAAAATTGCAGAGGAAACTTAAGTGATTTCACTTTCAAGAGTCATGTTATGATACTTGAACGATTGCTTGAAAATTATGACATCAAAGTGAGCGCCGAAAATTATGACACCGTTAATATCTTATCATTGCCGTAAAAAAACCCTTGTATCTTGGCAAATCACTTCAAATCTTGAGCTTAACCATTCACTTTGGCTCGTCGAAATCCAAATATTACGAAAAAAGAGTATCCAACATTTTATAATCTTAGGTGGACCTGGAAAAGCAATTCTCTTTTTACATTTGACTCACTTAGATCAGATCAATTATAAGTATATAAATATTTATTCCAGTCAAGGACCAACCTAAGTAAATTTTTTTACGCTTGATTTCAATTACCAAAATGTAGATATATCAAAATGGATCATAGACCTGTGAAAAAAAAAAGAGGATCACATGCCCATTTTTCCACCCATATTTAATGAGATGAGTTGCTGTCCGGCTTGATTTTATTCGGTAAATGGGTTTAGAATTAAAAGAAGAAAACCCAAAATAATATAGTCCTTAAATTGGTTCACAGCTTACTCGTACCCAATCTACCTCTAGAACTCTCTCTTCACTCCCTCTCGCCCTTGCTCGCTTGCTCACTCCGTGCTCTCATCTCAGTTTAGGTAAGAGTCTTCAAACATAGAGGCGTTTTAGCAATGCGGGTCGGGTCGGGGTTGGAGTCGGGTACGGGTCATTTAATTTGTATAGCACGTAAACGGGTTCAAAACGGGTCAAATGTGTCGATTCAAGCCGGGCCCATTTTCCATCCGGACCGCCATCCGTTTCACGGGGCCTTACCAAAAACGGGCCGCGGCCCGATCCGCCGCGGCACGACGCCGTTCCGCACCCATCCGTCTCTCAACATCGCAGAACAGAAAAAGAAGAAGAAGAAAAGAAAGAGAAGAAAAAGGGCAGGGAAGGGAAAGGAGAACCCACTTCTCGATCTCGAAATCCAATAAGAACCACCGCTCGCTCCCCCGCATCTTCCCCATCTCTCGATCTCGAGAAATCCAAGTCGATCGATCCGATCCATCCGATCGCCATGTCCGCCGCCTTCGACTCCTTCGGCATCGACGGCGACGAGGTGCACCACGCCACCGCCGCCTCCGCCCCCACGACGGGCCACCCCCAGTTCGAGGACCACCACGACGACGGCGGCGGCGGCGCCTTCTCCGGCTACGGCGGCTACTCCGGCTTCCCCCCCGGCCCCGACGGCGAGGTCGCCGTCGACCGATCGCCGGAGATCTTCGGGTTCGAGGACCCGGGCTCCGGGTACTCCCCGCCGCCGTCGACCTACGACTCGGTCCACGTGGAGAACGGGAACGGGAACGGGAACGGGAGCGTCTTCGAGGGCGGCGACGACGGCGGGGTCTTCGCGGCGGACGGGCCGATCCTGCCCCCGCCGAGCGAGATGCAGGAGGAAGGGTTCGCCCTGCGCGAGTGGCGGCGGTGAGGGCCTTTCTTTTCGAGCGCCGTTGATTTCTCGAATCGGTTTCGGTTTTTGGCCCTCGTGGCTTTCGATTTGGTTAGATCTGGCGTCGGTGTGCTGTTTGGTGCTTAGATCTAGGCTCGATTCCCCGGGGCTTGAATTGCTACTGCGTTCGAAATGCAGTGAAATGCGCGCTTGCCGAGCTGCAGTTCGAGCGATAGGTGAAGTGGATTGGCCCTGGTGGCAATCTCGATTCAGAAAGTCTAGGCTTTATTTGATTCAATTCATCATTCGTTATCGGGTTCTCAATATCTCATTCGCTCGTCTGAACTGCTAGTTAGTTAAGATCTGATTCTGAGTTCGCTTTTTTGTTGGAGACTTAAGACTTATAATTTCACGTTCTATTTACGCTTGAGTGATAGGGTAATTGTGGACTTAGGCTTTGGATTGAGGTTCTCTTGTGCAATTTCTTCGAAATCATAGTAGTTTGATTGAGGTTCTATTTATGCTTGAGTGATAGGGTAATTGTGGACTTAGGCTTCGGAATGAGGTTCTCTTGTGCAATTTCTTTGAAATCATGGTAGTTTGATTGTTGATCTGGCAGTTGACCCCGGAAACTTTGGAAGGTTAGATGTTCTTGGATCTAGCTTTGGATCTGAGATGAATGTTACCTTTCAACTGGGACTAGCAAATTTGGAAAAAGTCAAGTCCCACTAAAGCGAAACATAGAGTTGTTAGCATGAAGTCCTAGATAGGAAAGAGGAACCTAAAATACATGACTGTCTCTTACCAAGATATCAGGCTTCTCTAGGGGAATGATCAAGCTAGATTTAGTTGACATAGGAAGATGCGAATTCTCATCTCAAACTCAATCATGGGTTGTTTTTCTTATTTGGTCGGCTCAAAAGAATAATCTAAACATTCGAGCACAAGTTACCCCATTCAAATTGAGTAATTAATCATAATTGATCTCGAGAGTGATCTCCAGTTTTTATATTTTATGCAGATAAAAGATTTATAGTAGATTTTGTTCCAGCTCCAGACCACGATATAATGAAGAAGATGCATTTTGAACTAAGCCCCTAATGACTGTCTACAAGATCCATCAAAATCAATACAGTTGAACTTAACTTGGTTTGATGGTTAATAACTGTGAAGAGAGCCTGCAGCTTCATCTATAGATAGAGAGAGGAAACGAGAAACTGAGAATTGTGAAGAGAGTACTAGTGTAAACTGGCAGATTGGACTCCATTTTCCTGTTGAACGTAACTTGGGTGATGGTCAAGAACTCAAGCTTGAGTAGGCTTAATTTTTTTAGCTTGAGCTCGATTCTATTAAATATCATGCTCGAGCTCGAATGTACTTCACTTGGTCATTATAAGCAAATTTTGACACAAATTTCAGTTAAGTTCAAGCGAAGCTCAAACTGAAGCTCGTATTAGTCTAAAATCTATATCCGTGTTTTCTATATATATGCATTCCTGTTTAAAATCAATATCAAAGCTTAAGTGTTTGATTCGGCCTGGAGTTAAGTATTTTCAAGTTTAAGCTTGCTTCGATCAGATACTTGCTGGACTTGAGTTCAAAAGGAGTTGATTCAAGCTTGAGTATTAAGTAAGTTCAATTCAATAGGTGACAACTAGCTGAACTTAGTTCAAGTGTATCAACTTTGAAATTTTTGAGGTGAAAACGCGATCTAATTTCTAAGTAGCTGAACTTAGCTCAAGTGTATCAACCTAAGGGTTTTCTTTTTGAAATTTTGAGGTGAAAACCTGATCTAATTTCTAAGTAGCTGAACTTAGCTCAAGTGTATTAACCTAAGGGTTTTCTTTTTTAAATTTTGAGGTGAAAACCCGATCTAATTTCTAGCTCCTTGAGTATTTCTTGAATGGCTCTTTTGTTTTGTCCAATTAGTTAGTCTTCCATTCTTTTTTATTTAAAACTGGACTTTGGTCCCTAAAGCAGCTTAAAATTGCTCTAAAACTTTGCACTGAATGTTGGATCTTGACATGGTGTAATAGTCACTAACATGGGTGGAGCCCCATGTAATTGGATTATTTCATGTACATACCCTTGCATATTTCTCGAAAGAGTGATCCTCTCTTACCAGTAGATAATGAGTTGACTCAGTTAAGCCGTCCATTATTACCCTAATAGAGTCATGATTCCTTGGCATCATCAGTACAAGCCTCGCGCGAAAACCCAAGTATACGCAATATGGTTTCGACGACGGTAGCGGTGGTAGGATGTTCTGATCATAACAGACTCCTTCGTATGACTGCGTGCTACACTCTATCTAGATACATGATGCATACAATATGTAAATTTTGACTACTTGATATTTATATTAAAGATTCATATATTTAGTGAGTAATAAGTATTAGTTCTTGTATTGATGAATTATGTGATGCATTGAAAGAATTTTAGTTATACAGATTCTGCTATAGTTATTAAGCATTTTTTTATTTGTTCAAAAGAAATTGCATTTGCCTTATGTATTCTATTGGGCTGTTGCAGAATGGTTAGACAAACCAAACATATCATTAGTTGTATTTCATTCCAATGTATAAACGAAAAAAAGACTTTATTGAGTCTACTTCAGGTGAGAACTGAGAGAGTATCCACTAGTTTGAGCTTGTGTGGTAAAACTATTTTAATTACTGAAAACTGGAAACACTTAGATTATAGTAGAGGTAGAAAAGCAATCAAGTCCTTGTAGTCCTCTAGTAGCTTGAATGGCTTGCATCGTTTTGTTAGCTTGAAAACTATGACACTCCTAGGTGTTTTGTTGAAACACAGGCGGTGGTGATGATGGTATTGATACTTTTTGTAGAGACGTATGTAGTTACTGATTGATATGTTTGATGATGGGTCTAAATTTACTGATTGGGCATAGGTTTTGTCTGCATGTCTAGTACTGTGATGTCCTCCATTCTTTCACGGAGAACTTCAGATAATGCTAGTACAATAGGAAGGTTATGATAACTTTTGAAAATAGATATGATTACCCAAAGTCTCCTAACGTTTTTTTTTTTACCAATAGAAGTGTCCGAAATTGACTTTTTCAGAGTCCAAATAAAGCGGTGGCATGGTCCTGGTTTTCGCTTAAGTACAGTGTAGAAGGGAACTGTAGTATCATTGGAGTGCAAGTAGATTATTTACGTGGTTTGCCGAATCTTGAAATATGTTGTGTCTGATTCTGTGATATTTTCCAAATTAATTGATCGATGGAAGGTTTTTTTTGAGAGATCAGAAGGTTTTTACTCTACTTCTGATGCCTCGTTCTAGCATGTTTACAAATGCAGCATGACCTGCTATGCTATAAACTTATTGTTTATGCGCTTCCATTTGCTTCTGCAGCCAAAATGCACTTTTGCTTGAGGAGAAGGAGCAGCGGGAGAAGGATATGAGGGTCCAGATCATCCTAGACGCTGAGGATTATATAAGAGAATTTTATGAGAAAAGAAAGCTGAATGTTGAAAGCAACAAGACCAACAACAGGGAGAGGGAGAAGGTCAGAAACTCGAAAGTGTCCTCCCATCGACCGGCCATTTCGATAGATTAGTTCCGTGCACGGCAATAATAATGACTTGTGCATGTCTTGCAGTTATTCCTAGCTAGTCAGGAGAAATTCCATAAAGAGGCAGATAAGCAGTATTGGAAGGCCATAGGAGAGCTGATCCCTCACGAGGTTCCAAACATTGAAAAGAGGCGAGGGAAGAAGGACCCAGAGAAAAAGCCAGGGATCACCATCGTCCAGGGTCCGAAGCCTGGAAAGCCGACTGACCTCTCTAGGATGCGTCAAATACTCGTAAAACTGAAGCACAATCCACCGCCTCACATGATCCCACCTCCACCACCTCCCAAGGACGCAAAAGATGGGAAGAATGCAAAAGACGGGAAGGACAAGGAGAAGGAGAAAGAGAAAGAGAAAGAGAAGGATGGCGCACCAACTGCGAATGGGGCTCCTGGGGCGGCTGCAGCAGCACCTCCTGCTAAAGATGGTGTTAATGGCTCGTCTAGCCTGCTGAAAGAAGCTGCTTCCGCCGAGGAGCAACTCGAGCAAGTGAATGCTTGAGCGTGCTTTCACCCTCGCATCTCTGAAGCCATGAAGTGCATTATGATTGCTCTCGTTCGTCATGATATCTTTTGATCGACTTATTTTTGTCTATTGAATATTTTTTCTTGAATGTTGTGATTCATTTTTCTCGAGTCTCAGGTATTCTTACTGCTTGGTGCTTTCGTCGTCACATGTTGCGCAGATGTAGTAGACATTCCAACCGGAGAAACCAGGATATGCGGGTCTGTAACCCGGGGATTGATCGAATTTTACTCCATGTATTGATATATTTGTAGTTTCTCCTCCTCTTCGCCCGTGATCATCACGCAATACTTTATTCCATCCTGGAAGGGCGTGCCTCGGATATTCATTTTCTTTAGTCTCGCGATGAAATCCTCCGTGTTATATCTGTCCTCTCTCTCCGTCTTCGTTTCGGCCTAAGCTGTGCGGTCGCCGATCCCATGTTCATTTAGAAGAAGAAAGCTATAGTGGTGAGGCCAACTTGAGAGAAAGCCGATAAATGATGTGGATATCTCATTCCTCACCTGACCTTTCCTGTATAAAAAGCTCACACAAAACATGAACGATCGCCAATTTCTACATTGGCCTTCTATCTGAATACCCCGAATCATCACAGACAAGACGTCAACTACATTATGTGATGTATGAGATTTAAGTATGGCCTTGTAAAGACTGTCAGCGCACCCTAGAAAAGGTCTCGACACATCCCAAGTTCGTCAATTTACGATGGTGCCAATGCTCCGTCCGCTGCTCGAAGCGAGCCGGGACAGCTGCACCGATGCCCTCCTTTCAATGTTCATTCACAGGTGATGTTGATTGAATTCGGCGAAAACGAGAGAACCCATTTCCGGGAGCAATCCAACTCGAGCATAAACATTGTACAGCATATACAACCCCATTGGAGACAAAACTGGTCTTCTAAAAGTCAAAATGGGGAAGGACTTCCCCATGTCCAAAACCTTATACTTGACATTGCCCACATCCAGATAAATATCCTTGGCAATAGCAAATGCCATGTATTGGATCGAAAGGAAGATGAAGAAGAGCAAAACAAAGCATAAACAACAGCAATTAAGCAATGCAAAAGTAGAAACAGTAGAGAGACAAGTTGAAGCGCCAAGAGAAGATAAAACTACAAATAACAGAGCTCAGCCGCAGGATCAGTTTCAATTCTCATGGAAATACATAAGGAAATTGCAGGAGCTGTACGCCGCTGGTTCACGGATGAGATCGATCCCAATGAGCGCACTTACTAAAAGATCTAAAAGTTATTCTGCCCATTACGATCATTCTCGGTCTTTCTTCTTATCTTTCTTCTTCTTCTTCTTCTTCTCCTCCGATTTATCCCCATCATCATCCCTACCATTACTGATACCATCCTCAGCTTCTTTGTTCTTTTTCTTCTTCTTCTTCTTCTCCGATTTCTCTGTATCTGGAGAAACAGCTTCGGCGGCCTTATCCTTGTGCCCCTTCTTTTCTTTCCGAGCTGTCTCCTCATCCGAAGACACATCGCCATTCTCTTTGTCCTTCTTCTTCTTTTTCTTCTTCTCTTTCTTCTCGACTTCCACTTCCACAGCATCATCCGTCACCTTCTTAATCTTCACTTTCTCTTCTCTCACGACTTCCTCGACTTCTTCCACCTTTGCCTTTTTAGCAGGAGCAACGTTACCATCATGCACCTCTCCGTCCTCATCCTTACTCTTCCTTTTCTTCTCCTTCTTCTCCAAAACAGAACCCTCCCCAACGACAGAAATCTCCTTCTCCGGCTTTGCCGGTTCAGCTGCAGCAGCAAGACTGGCAACCATAGAATCTCCACCAGTTGGGAGAACCACATTCCTAAGCCATTCTTGAGGGGTCTTCTCATTCGGCTTCCCGTGCTTATCCAACTTCCCATCAGCAATCAGTTTCTTCTTCATAGACGCCCTCGGGCCGAGCCCCCACTTCCTCGGATAAGTATCCCGATCCATAACAACCCTCTTAATCTTTGACACCACGCCGTGATCACAAGTTGCCATCACGGCCGTGGTCATTTCAGCAATGCCCAATGCAATGGCCTCACCTTTGGTAGTCATCAGCACGACTTCCTCCCCGACCTCGATATCATTCTCGAACCTCAGCAACCCGGGAATCATCAGCTTCGCACCATAACAGATGGCATTCACTGCCGAGTCCTTCACCACCAACCTCTTGTAGCTCGTCAGCAGAACCTCGAGCGGCATGATCACCCTCCTCAGATAGCTCTCATCCCTATAGTTATCATACAACCACTGCCCGTCCATCACATCGTGCATCGTCACCATGTTATCCTTCTCACCGAGAATCCCCGACCGCACCCTCCTCAGCTCCTGCATATGCCCTCCAACACCCAGAATAAGCCCCAAATGCACGCACATGGTCCTCACATAAGTGCCCGCCTCGCAGGAAATCCAGAAGACGACCAAATGCCGGTCGGCGTCGTACTCCAGCAGCTTACTCTCATAAATGGTCCTAATCCTAAGCTGCCTCTTCACGGCGGAGATCAAGGGCGGCCTCTGGAAGACCGCCCCGGTGAGGGTCTCGAGCGCCCGGGCCACCTTGGCGACCTCGGGGACCTTGGAGTGCAGCCTGGCGACGCAGACGTACTCCTTCCCGGCGCCCTGCTGGGACTTGACGAGCCGGGTGGCCCGGTCGATGCACACGATCAGGTTCCCGGTGACCTTGGGGTCGAGGGTGCCGCTGTGGCCCGTCTTCTCGACCCGGAGGATGCGCTTGATCCACGCGACGACCTCGTGGGACGAGGGGTTCGCGGGCTTGTCGAGGTTGAGGATGCCGTACCTGATGTACTCGGCGAGGGGGCGCTTGAGCGGGGAGTAGCCGGAGGGGAGCGGGGTGTAGTGCCCCGTCCGGACGTTGAGGCGGTCGTAGTTCTTGAGCAGGATCGGCCACTGCGAGGTGTCGATGGAGGGCGTGAACGACTGTGGCTTGATCATGTAGTCGCCGCCCCCGCCGGCGTCGTCCTTGCCGGGCGCCGCCGGGTCGCGGTGGTCGGGCTGCTGCTCGCCGCCGCCGTCCTTGGAGCGGTGCTTCTTCTTCTTCTTGTCGGAGCGAGAGATGTCGAGGTCGGACATGGCGAGACGGGTTTCGGGTCGCCGGAGCGACGGTGGGTTTTCTTGGCTAGGGTTTAAGAGTGGAGTGAAGGAGGTGGAAGGAGGGCTTCCGGGTCGTGGGAAATGGAAGGCTTTTATAAGGAGGCCTTGTTAGGGTTTTAGGGGGGATGAGGAAGAGGACGACGACGATGCAGAAAAATGGTGGGGGGAGGTTTTGAAGTTGCACCAGATGGGCTTTCTCAGAAAGCCCAGCCCATGGCCCAGATCATTGGTTGGTTGGGATGTGGATTCTCTCACACCCCCTTCCAAATCTTCAAGCAAGTAACGAGAGAGGTGATCATTGAGCGGGTTCGGGATCAGGAGCGGGGCAGTCGACAGCCGAGCCTAAGTTTGCCGCTTCTTGAGCCCACCCTGCCGAACGGAATTCGGGATTGGGCTTTTCTGGGCGAGACCCTGACTAGAGACGGTCATGAGGCGGGCACGGCCGTGCTCTAAGGTTAGATCCAGATTGTTGCCTAAGTTCGCCGTCTCGAAGTTTATGTTCAGCTCTTCGGGCGGGCTCCGAGGTAGGATAGGCTACTCATTTCCCATGCAAAGTCTAGTAAGGTAGGATAGGCTACTTTGCTCGTGGCTAAGGGAGCCAGTTCGATAGATGAATAATCTTTTAGCTTTCTTGACAAGAAGAGACAATATTTGCCAATCATAATATGATTATGGAGCATGATATGCGGAAGCATGAAACTTGATGAGTAGCTTAAGACATGAGATTCTTTGCCCAAGGGAAAATGCCGGAGGATCGAATCTGTACAGTGTGCCTAAGCCATACGAGGCACGAAAGTAAATCATGAAATCGATCACCTAACATCATGCGAATTCCATTGTCAACAACTAGATAATCTATCTCTCTCTCCTTCCTTGTAAAAGTGCAAACTTCTTTGATTAGCTACCAACGGGATGTGAACATCTGCCGTGGGAGTTCCTATGAGAATCATTCCCTAAAAAGACCAGGATCCAATTCCTCCTCCTCAGCAAAGATCTGCATGTTGGGTTAGCTTATGTTTTGTCAAGAGTGTTTTTCATAAGATGGTCATTTTTTGTCCCTTCAACTAAGATGGATTGCCAATCCAACGTCGATATTTACATCCTCTGCATAAGATTTCACATCATTTGAATGAATTAAGGCGTATTCTAATAAATGAATCTTGTTAACGAATGTCTCTAGAGATACTGATTAAGCATACTGAAATGAATGATGAAAAATTCATCTTTTAAAGTATTGACTTCCTTTCGCATTTTTCACCGGGGCATCGGAATCTATAAAATTTCTTTGATTAATTGATCTAAACGAAATTTTTAATAGCCCATAAACTTGCAGAAAAAAAGAGAATATAATTTCCCCCCAATAATTTTCATAATTTCCCATTAATAATAATAATAATAATCATAGCAATAATTTGATTATCCCTTTTTACCGTTCTTTCCGGTTATGGTTTCCCTTTCAATCTTTCCGGCCCCACCACCCCCTACTCCTCCGCCCAAGCAGGAGCCAAACGGATCGAAGTCCGCCGCGCACGGCGGTTGATTCCGCCGCGTGCGAGCGACTGCTGTCTCTCTCCCTCCCACCACCACCGTCGCCTCCACTCGCCACCCAATGAGAACCTCAATCTCTCCGAACCGAACCCAGCTCAATCACCTGCTAATTCCCCATTTCTTCTCGCCATCATCGTCGTCGTCGTCGTCGTCATCCTCGCTCGTTGTCCGTTCTCTATCACCCTCCTCTCATCGGAGAAACCGCACGTTCATCCACACCCATCACCCGAAATGGCTCCGCAGCGCGACCCACGTGGCGTTGCTGTCGGCCAGAGCCTCCGCCGCTTCCGGGTCGGCGAGCTACGGCGGGTGGGAAGACTTCGGGCCCTCCGACGGCGGCTCCTCCGGCCGCCCCGGCGAGTCGATCCACTTGCGGAAATTCTTGGTCTCCGTCGGAATCGATGACCAGGGGCACGTGTTCATGTTCGCCTTGGGGCTTGTCTGCGCGCTGGCCATTTCTAGAGTGAGGGTTTCTTCCATAGTCATATTCCCTGCTTGCGTCTTGGTTTTCGTGGTTGGGTTCTCGCTCGGTTTGGTTCGCAGCGGAATTGTCGCGGAGGCGGGTGGGAGTAAGAGGCGGTCCAAAGAGGATGTGGTTAAGGTTTACGGCGAGAAGTGGCGGAAATTGGTGGATTTTTTGGATGAGTTAGATGTTAGAGTTAACCGTTTAATGAGTGATGTTAGGAATTCTATGGAGAGTAAAAGAGTTGGATTGACTGATTTGGAAAGTTATGTTCAAGAACTTCAGATGATCAGTTCATCGGCTTCAAATGTTAGAGATAACATGCGTGGCTCTTTAGCTAGTTCTGGGAACTCCAGCGGCTCGTTAATTGAGAATGAGAAGTCAAATAAGAAAAGGAAAGACCATGGAGAATTCGGGTTTCTGTTGTTGGAATCCATGGGGGGCCTATTTAGTGGAAGTTTGGGTGGTCTAAAGCCTAACAAAATAAAGGATAGTATGAAAGAAGAGAACCTGGGGAGTGTGGTGAAGGATGATGCTATTGAAGGTGCTCCAAAAATGGCATCTGAAGTAAATCAGGGTCATAGAACTTCAGGTTCATACCAAGATGTGGTACATAGGCAAAAATTTTATCCGGGTGGAAGAAGAACAAGAGAGGTTATTGAAAATGGAAGTATGAGTTTGGATGAGGAGGGCGGGAGTACCAGAAATTATGTCAACGACATGAGGAGGTCTAATTACCACACAGACAGCTTTCATTCCTTAAATAGTCAATATGTGTACTCGAATGGAAGACACAGTTATAAATCTCAATCACAGGAACCCCGTGATAACCAGCTTGATTTTGTGGACTTTGACATGAAGACAAAACATGTGGAAACTGAGGCTTCCGTTGTGGAAGACCAGTTGCTTCAGAAATCTGAGAGATATTATGCATCTCGCCGAAGCAGTGAAAGGAGGAAGGTGCAAACTTACCAATCTCAGGTGAGAAAAGAGACAATGAATTCCCAAGATGATCTCTTTTTTGTTGACCACCGGTCTGAACTCGAGGGAGATGTTAGTTTGATGTCCTCTCCCAATTTATTAGATGACGTGGAGTTTGATAGGTATCTAACAGAAGCAAATAACCTTCTAAAGCAAGCCAAGGAGTTGGTGAGGGGAAGACATGATGAAGAGCATGCAGAGGCCATCCTTTACGAGTCTGCCGAATTGCTCTCTAGAGCGATAGCCATGAAACCGATGAGCTTGTTGGCCGTGGGTCAGCTGGGTAACACCTATCTACTCCATGGAGAGCTGAAGTTGAGAATTAGTCGTGATTTGAGAACTTTATTAACAAGCAGCAAGTCATACTTCGAGAAACAAGTTAGAATTGGAGGCAGTAGTGGCCACCATTTCTCCAGCAAAGATAAAATTGGGTCTGTCCTTGTTCAGGTGTGTGAAGAGTGTGAAGAACTTCTTGTAGAAGCTGGCAGAAAGTATAGGCTTGTATTGTCAATTGATGGGAATGATGCTAGAGCCTTATACAATTGGGGTCTTGCTCTATCCTTCCGTGCCCAGTTGATTGCAGACATAGGACCAGTAAGCATTTTCTGTGTACATACTTTATTGTTCTAAGACACTATGGTTAGCATCTCATATGCATTTAAATGCCGAAATTTGTTATCTTCAAATTATGCCTCTTTGAATTTCAGGAAGCAGCTTTTGACGCAGACAAAGTGTTTATGGCTGCAATTGACAAATTTGATGCAATGATGTCTAAAGGAAATGTATATGCTCCAGATGGTAAATTCCTATCCCTTCTTGGCTCCTGAAAGTCTGGTATCTAACCATTCATGATGATTATAGGATTTGACATTGTCTTCTTTGCCCCCACACTGAACGTTGAGATGGTAAATAGGTTGAAGAGGATAGACATAGATATTTGCACTAGTGGTATGTTCCTTATAAAGCTCGATGCATTATAAATTGTTGGAAATAGGGAGAAGCTGGTAGTTCCGTTGAATAATTACTGAAGATGATACTTACTTAGAAGTCTACAGATAGAATCTTTTGAAATGTAATGACCGGTGCAAACAGTAAACATGTTTGCCATTTGAGAAATTATTCTGGTGAGAATCATTTCCTAGCTGATCGTCACGTGGTGCACATTTCTAGCATCTTTTACTAATAATATTTGTATTATTCTGATGTAAATTTACATGTTATTTTTAGATGTATGTGAGACTATGCTGTCTATATAAAAATTGGGAGGGGAGGTGGGAGGAGAGAGATGGAAATAGGAAAAGAATACTATATAGATGTTTGAGACTTTGTATATTATTATGGATGACATATTTTACGAGGTGAAAAACTGCAAATTGAGGGAGTGGAAAGATAAAGAGAATTTTATCTTGTGAGTCAAGGAAGATGGCATGATTCTAATCTCATCCATGCTGGGCCCAACGTATGAAGTTTCATTGTGGCCCGAATTTTCTTTTAGTTTTTCTTAATTTGAATTATGCAGCCTTGCTGGGACGAAATTTTTCATGATACTTTGGAGATTTTGTTTTATTCCTTTAAGAAGATTTTGAGGGTGGAGGGTGGGTCAATCCAAGGCATCACTCCTATAATGTGCAGTCATATGACCTCGCTGATCCAAGGGTCAGGCTATTCTATAGTTTTCTTTTCAAGTGCCGAATGTGTACTTATAGCCTCTTACATTCATATATAATTAGGGCAGCCCTGAACGGGGCTTCTGTCATTCCTGGGGTCTGGGGAAAGGTCAGACCACTTTGGTCTAAGATATGCAGCCTTAGCTTGCAATTTTTGCAAGAGGCTGTTTCCACGACTTGAACTTTGACCTCCAGGTCACATGGCGACAACCTTGTCCTTTCACCAATTCGACCCTTCGGTCTCATACACATTTATGTACTGAAAAATCGTGTAATAGTAAAACGTGAAGAAGGAGAAAGGACGTGTCCCTAATGATTGCATGTGGCACCACGAATTCGGAAGCTGTTCTGCTACTAGCACCGCACCCATAAGCCTCTGAGGGTTTTACAGTAACTTGTGAATAAGATGATGCCAGAACAACAATCTATCTTCTGGAAACAGTATTTATCACCTCAATAGTAATTGATGGTTATACAGGACTGTGATTAGGGTAATGAATTTGCATTTAAAGTGGTGCATTCTCTACAGCTATAATTGGGAAGTCTAACACAAAAGCAAGGAAAAAAGTTGTCGCTAACAATGCACCAAACTTTTTGGATGGATTTTTGTGTACCGCATAAGAAACTTCTTTTAGTCATTTAAAGACAAGTCTACATATCTAGCCAATTATACACAAGTCATGTATAGTATATTAACAACTCTAATGATAAGTAATGTTACTTGATTGATTGCTAATCTGATGGGATTAGGTCATACCAGGAATCTGCATGGAAAGAAAAGGAATAGGAACTAAGAAAAAAAGAAAAAAAACAAAGTTTTTCTACTTGTTTCTGGGGAATGCTTAAAGTCTAACCAGCTTGAGACATGGCACATTGAAGATTTCTTCTTTTGTGTGGAGCTTGAATATAAAACTAGGTGGATGATGGTAAACTCTCGGCAGTTCACACTGTATAAATGCTGATATCCTATTTGAACTTGCAGCTTTGTTCAGATGGGGTGTGGTATTGCAACAAAGATCTCGCTTACGCCTGAGAAACAGTTCGGAGAAAGTGAAGTTGCTTGAGCAAGCAAAGAGACTATATGAAGATGCACTCGATATGGACTCCAACAATTCTCGTGTAAGGGAGGCCTTATCCTCATGCATACTTGAGCTGGACTATAAGCGCTCAGTGTAGCATTAACGGCAGAAAGTCACAGGAAACATTATGCTTTCATTATCTATGCCCTGTGTTGGGCCTGAAATTTTCTCTCCCCAATAATTATCTGAAAACTGTGCTTTAGGCGCGGCACTCTTTTATGTACTGCATATCTGTGTGAGTAGGTTAATAAATGAGGAAATAAGATGCAGGGCAATTGAAGCAAAGCCAAATAATCACAATAAAGTGACACTGTTTCTGTTTTATGCTCTACCCAATTGGTCTCTGAAGAGGATATCAGTAATGAAAACCGTTTGGCTGACTCTGGATTTATCTAAGTGTTGGCAGGAGTCGGTTGAATCTTGAAGTTTCACTTCCAATCATTCATGGCTATTCTGGTTGTCCATTGTTAGCAGGCAAATTGCACGTCTCCTGTTAACCATAATACTTTTGGCTTAGTGATTTGAGAACTGTAGCACCATGGCAGACATTAAAAATGCTATATATTTTAGTTTATTTTCTCTGTAATGTGGCTATTGTACATTACATTACAGAGAAATTCATATGCACTGAATCACATGTCTGCCTCATATCTGCTGCACTTGAGCCAAAACCTAACATGCATATTTCTCCAAGATATCCAGTCTCCATATGTGGATGAAATCAGCTTTCCCATCAGTTTACAATGATAGATTCTGATAGGAAACTTTTGATGCTGGTGGCGACGGAATGATTTTGTCAAGCTGAAAAACGGACGGGTACGAGGTTTGGCAAGAAGACCCTTTGGTGAGTTGAGTAAATTTCAAACTGAACTAAAGCGCCTAATTATTAATCGTAGAGTTAGATGTCAAGAAGACGAGAGTTTCTTGACATGTACATCTTCGAGAGAAGCAATGTCAGCAACTCTTAGGACCGGTCACCGGCGGTAAAGGGAGATTGCAGCTGCGGCAATGGAGATGGAAAGCTATAGTACTAGCGGAGTCGAAGTCGTGGTGGTGGAATAGTTGGTGATGGTTGTGAAACCTCGAGGTGGTGTCTCATGGTGATTGTGAAAAAGGCGGAGTCAAGCTGGTAGTACTCTATCTACAGAAATTATGTTGACACGAGATCTGGAGCACTATTTGAGAGCTAAAGTCCATTCTAAAGGAAGAACTCTCAATTCAAGAAAAGTTTAGCTGCAATTGGATTAAGGTTTTTATTTTGTGAAGTGTACAGCTTTCAATTTATCTAATTTACTTATAATTATATATTTTGATTTTAAAGAACTTCACAAAATTTGAAGCACATTTAGGGCCATAATTCTGAGAAAGTTTGACTCTAACTAGAATCAAATAAGCCCAACTCAGTCTTCATTACTGAAACCGAAGGAACCAGCACTATACTCGCCAGATGTTTTAGAGGGTTAATCTCCATTTGTTGTTTGCAAATCATTATACGTGTCTCACAAGAAAATTACATATTGCATATTATCCAGCTTATATCGATGGTTAACGAGATAATCACAACATCCGAGAGTAGCTACTAGCAAGATCTGATTGACCGCAAGTTTGTTGTGTTTGACACCTGATATTAGTAGGAGCCAAATTCTTTCTATTTGAGCAAGAAATCCAAGTGTGTAAGAGTGAAATTAGCTTCATGAATTTTACCACAGGTAGATATCTCCATGTTCCAGGACGAGGTGGAGTCACATATCTTTCTTCATCCAATTCTTGAATATTCTGTCATTTGCCAAATACTGATTGGTCCAGTGGGTCATTACTATTAGGATAATGTAATGAATGGTTTAGGCCCAAGGTGCTGGTTTTAATTAATTCGTAAGATATTATTTTAGTAGCTTCTATTCCCTCAAAAAAGCAAGATCTATTTTTCAAATAGAACATATATTATGAGCAGCATTGAGGACCCAGGACCCAAGAAAGAGGGTAGTACCAAGAGGATACTCCTTTGGGTATTATTTACAACTTATTATTTCTATACTCAAATTTGCAACTATTGAACTATAGGCATCTTTATAATATATACATACATATATATTAATGTGTTTATTTTTTTAAAAAATATTTAAAGCGAGAAAGGTGTTAGGTCTTGAAAAGTGATGTGGGTTCCTTTACTTGTAACACAATGAGAGAGACATCATCCTATTGTTTTTTTATCCTTATTTTTTGGTAAATATATTTTTTATTTTAGTAGTTAGGTTGAATGATAAAGTTAGATAGAAACAATACGATTTTCTAATTGAGGTGGGCAACACCTGTCAACATTTCTCCACCAGCCCCAACCAATATTATTCTCTACTAATTTCTGTGTGAGACCCACTGGAGATCCCTTTCTTCTCATTCACCCTTCATTTCATGTTAATTGAAGAAAATAAATTTGTACTCATTTTAACATCACTCGCAACATTTGTCGTAAAGCAAAAGACGCAAGGTAAACATTAACCCAAGTAGGCATCGCAGGCTCCGAAACCCTTCAAACCAAACCCATTTAGATTAAGGTCTTTGCATTCCTCCAAAGGCCAAAGTAAACGCACCCAAATCAACTCAAAGTCACTCCTCGTTGACCTAGATCTGAGAGCAGCCCAGAGATTGAGAGAGATTACTGATAGAGTGATTGAAAGATGTTCCTGACCAATTTGCGACGTCCAATTTCAGGTTTCCAGGTATCTCAACATCAAAGAGCCACCACAGGCACGGCATCAAGTCCTATTTCAAGTATTCTGCAAGGACTGACTTTTTTAATCGCCGAAAGCAGTACCCCATTATCATAACTTGCCATGTAAAGTTGACTAGGATAAACGAGGCAATGACTATTCAGTAGATTCTCTTCTAATTTCAGTTCATTTCAAGTTTCATCAAGGGCTGTTCTGATCATCAATCCCCAGCTAAAAAAAATCAAGATACATAAGCATGTGCAGATAGCCGTCTCCCCTGGCAGATGGGAACACATAAGAACCCACTCGAAGCATTAAGTTGAAGAGAGATATTTCATGGTGCCGCCGTTACTTCAGCCATTTCCTGTTCCACCGTGCTAGGCACGACAGGGTGGTAGTTGTAGTGAAGTTCCCCGACATCATCACCAGATAGCTTCTTCCATCCAGTTGGTCCCACATGATAGACTGAATGGGAGAAAACAAAAAAGGCTTATGTTATTCATTCCTATCGAACCAAGTAAGCACCACATGAGAGCATGGACAAATATTAAAGAAAATTCCCAGATGGGGGTGCGATTTGGGCATGAGAGAGAGAGAGAGAGAGAGAGAGAGAGAGAGAGAGAGAGAGAGAGAGAGAGAGAGAGAGAGAGAGTACCGCTTGCAACTCCACCACTGGCTCCATCACGAAAAGTTGCATGGTAAATGGCTCTTCTAGCCAATTCTGCAGCTTCTTCAACCGACATGTCATAATGATAGCTAGCAAATGTGAGGGCAGAAAAATCATCAGATTGATCGTGGTAGAAACAAGGAAACCAGGATAATACTATAGGAAATTTTTTAAAATAAATAATAAAAAAATTTGAAGAAACTTCAGACTTCGACTGGGCTGGTGAAATTACAAATAAAAGCTAATGCCACTATGGGAAAGCTACTCAATCATCGGGATACATGCTAACAAAAAGCTTAAGTGCATGTAGGTTGAACCATCCCATGGCAAGAGTATCCATATTACATATTTGCATTGTCAGGAATGACCTCTGCTGGTGTAGACCTCCGAATATATCTCAGTTTGACGGTAAACTATTTGCGCATATTCGTATTCCAACAATATCCTAAAAAATGACCAATTGCATGTTTTATACTCATGATCCAAACTTTGACCACCATCGATAGTCAAAGGACTTCTCCACTCCCCATAGAACAAAAACCGATTTAGTTTCTTAGTGTACGTAGTAAATGCAGATGCAACGAAAAAACAAGTTGCATGACTAGCGCAAAAAGAAGACGGAGAAGAAAGTTTGTTCTTATTCTTGCTCTTTCATTTGGGGTGGGTAGACAGAGCTTCGACACAGTATTCAACCACCACACACTTCCCACTAGCATTTGGCTCTCTCTGTATAATTTAAATGGATTAACATCTGTTCTTACTGCCGATAATTAGGTGAACATGCTGCCTCTTCTGCATATATAAGTAATACAATAACAAGAAGGATTTATATGTAAGAAATGCATCCAGTAGAAGTTCACGGATCCATTTTTTGGAAAGCAAATTAGTCCAACATAATTGACAACCTACAGAATAAAACTACTAAGAAATAACATACCCGCTATCCAAAACCCCATATGCATATGGTGACCCAGATCCAACTGAGAACCGAGTCCCTTTCAATCTTCCTCCCTCACTGTCCACATAATATAGACTTGGGCCCTGCAATGAGTAGAAACAAGATATTGAAAGATACAAACAAAAAGACTTTATATTTTTGTGGATTGACATGCCAATACCGTCTCATCCCAGCCAGCGATCATCGTACCAACCGATAGACCCATTCCACGATATGAATAGAGAATGTTTGCAAGGAGCTTTGAAGCACCTGTCACTGAGATCCTCCGTTTGTTTGCCAATTCATGAAGCCGGCACTATTCAGATAAAGCACATTTTCAACAACACATCATAATGTTAAAAGCATGTAAAGTTCAGCATCATGAAGCTTAGTCACTGGGGAGATGGATTATAATATACATTTTCTTTACAAACTATAGTAACCCTCTTCCACAACAGTTGTTCATATTAACTGAGACAGGACATAGAGAAACCACAAACTTATGCATGCAATTCATTGACTAATTCCACCCACAGAAAGAAGTATTGTTTAACACAAGTTGTGGTGTCTAGAACATATATTACAAGCAAACCTACAACTTATAATTCCCCATTTCTCAGAACAAAACATGCAACGTTCCAAAAGAAAGAACTATCTCAGTATGCGTGATGATTACCAATCCAGAGTTTCTAAGAAAGAAAGGAAGCTACTTTTTACCTTTTATTCACGGTTTTCTTTAGTCAAGTCTATCAGTAAAAAAGATTCATATTGTTCTAATTTTTTTACTCATAAGCTTGCTATACAACCTGAGAATCTTGACAATGACGATGACAAGAAAGAGAAAATATCATGCTCAACACGCTTAATGTAAAACAAGCGAGCAGATTTCCAAATGCTGAAGCAGCAACTCAATAGGGGAATGTCAAAGCATTTCCTAGTTCGCTATCTGCAATTCAAGTGTCACTAAGTTCCTCTCATAACGTATCACTATCATTTAAAAAATACGAAGAAGAATTTCCTGTTGAGGAGGAAAGTGATTACCTTAATACCTAGATTTCGGTGCCAAAATTGGCAGTCGGCAGCTCCTCCAGCCATTGTTCCTAGCATGTATGGATTTATTTCAATTATCTTCTTCACCGACTGAGATGCTGCAAATAACAGAAATGAAAAGCTGATTTTAATAATGTTAACCACAGCAAACTTCATCGGGGCATGCACTACTGAACATCGATCAAGATGACCATATACAGTGCATTACCTGACCCCAAGGCAGGTAACGTGTACTACAGAACATAAAGGAATGCGAGCTTGTGAATCTATTTGTAGGTAATATGAGCATCTCTCTCTCCACATGAACTAGCCATAACACACATCCTGAAGAAATAACTAAATCAACAAAAACGAACTCACAGATATAGCCTCCCATGCTAGCTCGAGAATCAGCAGCAACCATAACGCCCTCTTTAAAAATAAAAGCAAGGGTGGTCTCCCCTTAGCTGGCTTCACCATCTGGACAGCTTCTTTTTGAAAGCCGTCAAACTGAAAATACAAACACGAATGTAAAAACCACATCATCCGACTGATCAACTCGGCGCATACATCCAAGCAAAAAAGAACAGCTTCTCGAAACTCACATCACAGACACCAGGAATTTCAAAAGACGGTGAAGCCGAAAACCCCTCAGTTAGCTCTTTATTCACACCGAAAAATGGCACGGTGGACTCAAGGCCGCTGGTATCAAGCTTCATGGCTTAAAACCTGTAAGAAAAACACGGGCAACTAAATAACCACAGACAAGAACATCCATACGCAAACTAAGCTAACCCAACAATGACACCAAAAACACAGGTTTCTCAGAGAGCCCCCACAAACTCCAAATAGATCGAAAACCAACAAAATCATCTGATTCGAGCTATTTCCGGTGCGCTTGATTGTCATATCACCGAAGCAACAAAAACTATTCCCCAATAAAATGTCCAATTTCTCATTTGACATACTGTGAAACACTCGGGCCAAGATAGAGGTGTAAACGGTTCGGCTCAGTTTGGTTCGATTTTCCTGAAAAACCAAACCAAACCCCGCCCGAACCAAATATGAACGTTTGGCTCAGTTTTCAGTTTCTTTCTTCTGCTCTCTTTCTTTCTTTTTATTTTGCTTTTTATTCATAAAAACTGAATTCCCCGAAGCACAACCGTCGCAAAATTAAGTCCCCAAAAGTCCAAGAATCTTGGGCGTCGAACCCACAAACCCGCTAATCTACGCCTTCCTTCCACAAATTAAGCACAATCACAGCAGCAGCGAACGGTCGCAGGAATTCCTGGGAATCACGGCAACAGGAGAGATTTCTTCACGAGAAAGCAAAGCCCCCAAAAGCTCAAAACTTGACTGCCCAGCAAATCGACCCCAAAAAACTCATAACCCAGATAGAGCACGAAACAAAAGAGACGCAAAACCCAAAGTACATCCCACCGACCCACAAAGCTGCAGCCGCCAGAAAAAAAAATAAACAAAAGAAGCAATCGATAGCCACGGAAAAGCTCAAGGGAAACGCCGGCACACATCAACGACGGCGCAACCCCACGGACCCGACACGCCGGAAACCGGAAACCGTCACGGAGCAAGGGGACGAGAGACAGACGAACCTGATGTCGATCGATGATGGGTCGGGAGACCTCCTCGGACGCTTAAACAGAGGGGCTTTGTCTGGCTTCTGAGAATGATAAAGATTTCAACTTTAACCAAACCGCGAACTGCAATTTTCCTATGATCCGAATTTTAAAAAAAAATATCCCGTTGAACAAGGTGAGCGGAAGAAAAAAAAATGATTTATTTCGTGAAAAATCAATAATTTAAAGTAATTTTGATTGTAATAGTTTATATGACTAAGATAAATTAAGCCACTTGAAAATATTTTCATGGTCATAAGACTTTCTTGGGGCATAAATTATCATTCATGATGAAAATATTTACCTATCGTCTTCTTTTTCTCGATAGTAAAAAATTGTTAAAAGCGGATTATTTATTGATATTCCACGAAATGAGCGGAACTTTTCTTGATGTATGATGAGAAAGAATCCTTCTATGATCCACGAAACTTGCAAGGATGATGACGTGACGCAATTCAGGGTTTAACTGAACCATATGCCCCGAAATCGGAAGAGTCTCCCTCAATTGAAAATGCAGGTGGTTCCGTAATTAAGCGACTCATGAATTGAAATACAAGGTACACAAAGCAAATCGATCGATCGCGGTCATATCACAATGCTCAAGTGACCGGTGCATAAAATACTTTTTTTTTCTACTAACCGGTACGAGTAGTTACGTACTTACATACGACAATCCATCATATGTTCGAAATTGAAAATGTTCATAATTTCGGACACATAACTAGAAATCTAATGTGTATTTTTTTTTTTATCTCGAACACATAATGAACAATTGAATTAAATCGTTAAATCTCCCTGAGAAGGTGATTATCTCTTGGAGACCCGGCATTCATGTGGACACACTAATCGGGCTCCTCCGTCGTCATCCCGTCGGCGCTGGTGTCTGCACCTCTCTCTCTCTCTCTCTCACTCATGAATATAAAACTCGGTGGATGATGGTAAACTCTTGGCAGGCCACACTGTATAAATGCTGATATCCTATTTGAACTTGCAGCTTTGTTCAGATGGGGTGTGGTATTGCAACAAAGATCTCGTTTACGCCTGAGAAACAGTTTGGACAAAGTGAAGTTGCTTGAGCAGGCAAAGAGACTATATGAAGATGCACTCGATACGGACTCTTGACAATTCTCGTGTAAGGTAGGCCTTATCCTCATGCATACTTGAGCTGGACTATAAGCGGTCATTGTAGCATTAACAGCCGAAAGTCACAGGAAACATTATGCTTTCATTATCTATGCCCTATGTGTTGGGCCTGAAATTTTCTCTCCCCAATAATTATCCGAAAACTGTGCTTTAGGCGGGGCACCCTATCATGTGCTGCATATCTGTGTGAGTAGGTTAATAAATGAGGAAATAAGATGCAGGACAATTGAAGCAAAGCCAAATAATCACAATAAAGTGAAACTGTTTCTGTTTTATGCTCGACCCATTTGGTGTTTGAAGAGTATATCGGTAACGAAAACCGTTTGGCTGACTCTGGATTTATGTTAGCGTTTGGCAGGAGTCGGTTGAATCTTGAAGTTTCACTTCCAATCTTTCATGGCTATTCTGGTTGTCCATTGTTAGCAAGCAAATTGCACGTCACCTGTTAACCAGAATGCTTTTGGCTTAGTGATCTGTGTAACTGGTCTTGTTTGTGAACTGTAGTACCATGACAGACATTAAAAATGCTATATATGTAAGTTTATTTCCTCTGTAATGTGGCTTTTGTACATTACATTGCAGAGAAATTCATATGCACTGAATCACATGTCTGCCTCATTTCTGCTGCACTTGAGCCAAAACCTAACGTGCATATTTCTCCAAGATATCCAGTCTCCATATAGTGGATGAAATCCGCTTTTCCATCAGTTCACAATTATAGATTTTGATGGGAAACTTTTGATGCTGGTGGCGACGGAATGATTTTGTCGAGATGAAAACAGACGGGTACGAGGTGTGGCAAGAAGACCCTTTGTTGAGTTTCGAGTAAACTTGAAAGTGAACTGAAGAACCTAATTATTAGTCACAGATTTTGAGATGTCAAGAAGACGAGAGTTTCTTGACATGTACATCTTACAGAAGCTATGTCAGCAACTCTTAGGACCGGTGGTACGGGGGATTGCAGCTGTGGCAATGGAGATGGAAGGTTATAGTACTAGTGGAGTCGAAGTCGTGGTGGTGGAATTGTTGGTGATGGTTGTGAAACCGCGAGGTGGTGTCTCATGGTGATTGTGAAAAGGTGGAGTCGAGCCGTGGCAGCTGCGGCGGCGGCGGCTGCGTGGAGCTGGTAGTACTTATCTACAGAAATTTTGTTCACACAAGGTTTGGAGCACTATTTGAGAGCTAAAGTTTACTCTAGGGGAAGAACTCTCATTTTGAGGGAAGTTTAGCACAGATTGAGTTAAACTATTGATTTTGGGAAGTGTGGAGCTCCTAAAATATCTAATTAATTATATATATATTTTTGGTTCTATAAGAACTTCACAAAATCTGAAGCACGATTTTAGAGTCAGAGTACATTCTAGAGGATGAATATCCAATTTTGAGAAAGTTCGACTCTAACTGGAATCAAAATAAGCCCAACTCCTTACCAAAAAAAAAAAATAAGCCCAACTCAATTTTCATTACTGAAACCTAAGGAACTATTACTCTATACTCACGAGATGTTTTATAGGCTTAATCTCCATTTGTTATTTGCAATTCATTATACGTGTCTCACGAGAAAATTACATATTATCTAGCTTATATCGATGGTTATTGAGATAATCAAGTCCAAGAATAGCTACTAGTGAGATCCGATCGACATCAATTTTGTTTGTATAACAATCGACATTAGTAGGAGTCAAATTCTTTCTATTTGAGCAAGAAATTCAAGTGTATAAGGGTGAAATTAACTTCATGAATTTTAGCACAACTATAGATCTCCATGTTCCAGGAGGAGGTGGAGTCACCTATCTTTCTTTATCCAATTCTTTAATATTCTGTCATTTGCCAAATACTGATTGGTCCAGTGGGTCATTACTATTAGGATAATATAATGAATGGTGCAGGCCCAAGGTGCTGGTTTTAATTAATTTGTAAGATATTATTTTAGTAGCTTCTATTCCCCAAAAAAGTAAGATCTATTTTTCAAATAGAACATATATTATTAGCTGTATTGAGGCCCCACGACTAAGAAAGAGAGTAATATGAGGCTACTACTTTGGGAATTGTTTACAACATATTATTTCTTTACTCAAATTCGCAACTATTGAACTATATGCATCTTTATATAATATATATTAATGTGCTTATTTTTTTAAAATTATTTAAAGTGAGAAAGGTGTTGGGTCTTGAAAAGTGATCTGGGTACCTTACTTGTGACACAACGAGAGAAACATCATCCTATATTTTTGTTCTTTTATTGTTTTTTGGTACATATATTATATTATTAGTAGTTGGGTTGAAAGATAAGTCAGATAGAAACAATACAATGTTCTATTGAGGTGGATAACACCTGTCAACATTTCTCCGCCGGCACCAACCAACATTATTCTCTACTAATTTCTGTGTGAGACCCACTGGAGATCCCTTTCTTCTCATTCACCCTTCATTTTATTTTAATTGAAGAAAATAAATTTGTCCTCATTTTATGTCCAAATTTATCTAAATTTCTCTATTGGGTCTGCATATCATTTCTTGTGCTGGTCAATTAGATGTCTTTTTGGTAACTTACACAAGGCAGTCACCTGCCTCTTCCACTGAAGTAAAGTCTCCAGGACCTTAGTATTTGACATATGATGCTCGGAAGATCTCACAAAAAATATTCTTTTTTTTTTTCCGTGGAACACCAATATGCCGAACTTTTTTTTCCTCTCACAAACACCCCCGAACTTATCCAGTGACTCAAAAGTGCTTTCTATCAGAATTCTATCCGTAATGGTTGTTAAAAGATCGATATGGTAGTATGGGTGGATGACATATGTTCGATTTTTAACAGTCATTATGGATAGAAGTTTAACGTAACGCACTTTTGAATCATCGATACAAGTTTTGAGTATTGGCGAGACGAAAAAAAGTTTGCGGTACTAAAAATCATCACATTTTCATTTGATTGAGCTTTTGATTATCAATGCTTGGAGGAACTATAGGTGGCATTTAATTCAACAAGTATACGGTCACTTCTTTTATCCGGTCAAGGTTTCGTGTGTTTCGCAAAAAAGGAGTGATTTATAAAATATTTTTCTAAAATGGTTACTTGCATGACTTACAAAAATGAATGAACAAAAAATATTTTTATTGTCTACGAAAATATTTAGACATAAATTGTTGTCTCTAATGAAAAAAAATTCATTGACTAATAATTTCAAGCGTTACAAACGATTATTTTAAAAAGATATTTTTCAAATTATTTATTTCCTAAGAAATAAATGCCCCTAAGTATATCCAATAAAAAGAACCACCAAGTCAACAAATTGACTTTTCCCCAAGAAAAAAGAAAGAGTTGTTTTTGCTGACTTCGCCTCTGACCGTCACGAGCCATGACATCATAGTAATATACTATCTTTTTGATGGGTATAGATTATAATATGCTGCTACAATATCAATATCGAACCATTCGATGCACCTAATGCATTGGACACATAAAGAAAAGTCCAATAATTATTGTTATAAGAAATTAAATCATTTGTCTAAAAAATTAGCGAATTCATCTCATGTCTTTTCCATTTTATTTTGACCAAAAGAAATTGTACATAAGTCAACCACACAAAATCTATAACGTACCCGGTTAACGTTAAAGTTTTTGATCCATTTATGACATCATATAATCATAGCATCTTTTGATGGCCACAATATATTGTTTCTCTAAAGTAATATCGGTCGTTGCGAACGTAGTGCATGTATCTTTTCGAAACTTTACTCTATTTTCTTGTTGAAATAATCCAGGGGAAAATCTTTCATATACAGACGATGTACGAATTCATCCACAAGCGGATCTGCCTAACCAAAACTTTCCAAGTTCTTCTTGTCAACGTCGGTTTATCTTGTAATAATTTACAAAATTTCTTAAAAAAACTGATTATCCCTTTACTAATTGCAAGTGGTACAATGAACTTCTCTAACCACAATCTTCCTCCCATATTTCTTCTTAAATGGTTTTTTCGTTACTCAATCAAGTAGCAACTTTTCATAGTGGACTGCATTTGAATATTTTTTCTTCGTGGCTTCTCAATGTTGACTTTTGACCGAGGGAAGTGGCAGACCAATCGAATCGCGATGTAATTTGTGATCTGCCCATGTAATCTTTTAGCCAAACCAAATCAAATGAATCAGGAGAAAAGTTTATCTGCGGTATCACCTCGAATTCTGTTCTTCCTCTTCTCGTACATCCTATACCCCTGCCGTTGACCACCAAGGTTTTGTCTCAAGCCATTAGAAGTTTGAATTTGATGTGGATGTAGAAGGGGATACGAATGATTTATCGGATTTCATCAATACAATATTATTGGTTCCGTTGGAAGATGCTCATTTTGGAAATTGAAATTGTACTTGTTGGATTGGTTTCGAAGGACAAGGCAAGTAATTTGATGGACATGTTGTCGATAGCAAAACGAACTTAAGAAGCATGGTGGAGTAGGCCCGCTTATGGATGAATTCGTTTGTCGGCGGTGTGCAGAAGAGTTTCCCGCAATTCAAATTGATGGATCCTATAAGCGGGAATGGCTTTACAAACTTCCTAGGCTTTTTGGTCTCTTTCCCTATTTGAGTTTTTATATCCTTTTATTTCATTATATGATGAGAAGAGCGATTTTATTCTTTATTTTATTCTTTTCATTTCCATTAGCACCTTTTCCAAAGGCCTTTTCTTGAAATTAAAAAAAATTGAGGAAAAGCCTATAATTAAGGAATCTTAAAGACAGACCATTTGACTAACTTTTCGGCAAAAGAACACTAGAAGTGCTATAAGTTGTGTACGGAGATCACTTTGGTGCCATAACTTTTTCTTGGATCACTTTGGTATCAATTTTTTTGAAAAACAATCAATTTAGTGCCAACTCTGATTTGTTTGCCGGAAATCCGATGTGGCACTGACATGGCTCGCTGAAAAGTTCCAGTCAGCATTAAAAACAAAAAACGACGCCGTTTATTCCGCTGACGTGTAATTTTTTAGAAAAATAAAATTTAAATTATATTAAAATAATTAAAAAAACAAAAAAAGGAAAATACCATAAAAAATCCCAAACTATGACACTTGTGACAATTTATCCTGAACTTTTTTTTTACACGAAAAACCCCAAACTATGCAATTTGTGATAAGTTTATTTTGAACTTTTTTTTGTGATACTAAAAACCTTAAATTATACTCATTGTGACACATTTACCTCACAATACTTTAACTCAAGGGTATTTTCATCTTTTTCCTTTTTTCTGTTTTATTTTTTTTCTTTCTTCTTTGGCAAGGGCGTCCCTTGTCCAACGCTGGCGAGGGTCACCTTCGCCTAGGTGGGCGAGGTCTTCCCTTGTCAGCCCAGGCGAGGGCTGCCCTTGGCCGGTCGACGGTGGTGGGGCGGCAGCAAGCCCTCGCTTGCTGCTGCTTCCCCTTTTTTTTTTTCCTTATTTGAATATAATTTGAATATAATTTTTTTAAAAAAGCCACCTAATTTTCATGTGTACAAGGCAGACTATTTTTTTTTAAATATAAATACTAGGCCACCATTTTTTTAAAATGTAAATGCCAAGTCAAGTTTTGGCAGGAATTTTTGTCCGGATCACTAAAGTGATGTATTTTTCTCCGACTTGGTACCAAATGATCCAAAAAAAAGTTATGGCACAAAAGTGACCTCCCTATATAACTTATGGCACTTCTGGTGTTTTTTTGCCCTAACTTTTCTCTTCCATTTGCTACTCCTCAGTTTGCTAATCTAGTCTTTCACATTACTTTGTAGAAGCTTCTTGATAGGAACAATTGTATCCAAAAGAAAACAAATAAGATCATATATGATATAATATTTGCCCAGCAACTATGGATCTGAAAATGGGCGCGGCAGCTTTTTATATACACCTTAGTAACTACGGCGACGTACACTAATTTCGACAAAACCGCTTCGTCCAATTTTGAGGTGTTGCGATTGTAAATGAGTATTGATAAATATACATATTAAAGCACTTATGAACACAAATTACATTGTAATATAGCTACAACACGATCACCGGTATGCCAAGTAGATACTGAACCCGTAAAGAGCCTATACGTGTGCCGTGATTTTAGTTTAAAATTTAGAACACATTTACTCCTTCATATGCTTTTCAGAGATGATTAGAAGCCATTTAGGGTGCGTTTGGTAACGTTTCTATTTCTAGGAACAATTTCCTTTCAGAAATAGTTTTTTCTATTTCTATTTCCTGGAAGAGTTTCTGAGTAAAATAATGCGTTTGGTAACTGCACAAAATTTCTATTTCTGGAATAGAAAAAGAATAGAAATGCGTTTGGTAACTGCACAAAATTTCTATTCCCAATTTTTTGCATTCAAATCTATATATTTTATTTAACTATAAGTACAAGTTATAAGTGAAAAAAACCAATAAGCATGGTTTATTGGTTTGTATAATTCTTTTTAAGGGTTTAAAACCCCTTTTAATCCCTAAACTAAGGAATCTTAAAAAATACCACTTGGGCACCTCAAAAATTTAAATTTCACTCAAAATAGATGGTCACAGGTATTCTAAGCCATTATGTGAATTTTTTTTATATTTTTTTGGGGTAAAATTTATTAAAATTTTTTACTTTCCCTAAATCTGTTTCTTTTTATTTTTCCAAAAATTTTTTATGAAATTTTTTTAATTTTTTCAATTTCGGAATTGTGCAAATATTTAAGGGTTTTCTGAGTTTTTCTGATTTTTATGGATTTTCTGAGAATTTTTCTGATTTATATGAATTTTGGGAATTTTTTAATTTTCTAATTTTTTATGGGATTTTTCTGAAATTTTGGTAATTTTTATGAATTTTCGGAATTTTTTAATTTATTGTAAGAGATTATGTGAATTTTTTATTTTTGATTTTTTTGGGGAAAAGTTTATTAAAACTTTTTACTTTCCCAAAATCTGTCTTTTTTTATTTTCTAGAAAGCTTTTTATGAATTTTTCTAATTTTTTCAATTTCGGAATTTTGCAGATTTTTATGGGTTTTCTAAGTTTTTCTGATTTTTATGGATTTTCTGAGAATTTTTCTGATTTTTATGAATTTTTGGAATTTTTTAATTTTTATAATTTAATTAATTTTTGTATTATTTCCGCCGAGAATGGACCGGACCGGTGCTTTGAGACGGTTTGTAGACGACGGAGGATGGAGGAGGAGCTGAGGTTGCGGCTTGAGGACTGGACCTTTCTATTTCTATTTCTATTTATGGGAACAAAGAAGTAGATTTTTTCTATTTCTTATTTCTGCTTCAAATCTATTTCTTGGCCACTTTTCTATTCCAAGAAATAGAAAAATAAAATGCGTTACCAAACGGATTTATGTTCTTTTTTTGTTCCAGGGGACAAAAGAACAGAAAAATAGAGAAACAGAAGCGTTACCAAACGCGCCCTTAATCGCCTTCCGATATCTTTTCCTTAATTACTATACGGATTAATAAGTATTTAACACCGGGTGATGGTGATACGGAGATTCATGGGAGCGATACCGACCTAGCTTTGATCCGACATATCATGGACCACAAAAGAAAACGTCAAACGTCAATTCCATATAAACATCTCTGTACCTTGCACCCCCTCCAAACGTGGTAGTACTTGCAGATTTTGACCTTCCACTGCAAAAGAAAAGAGAGTTAAATGGTAACGATCACTGAGTTAGTGCGTCAAGGGAAAGCCAACCTAGATTAACATAGAAATCATGAAGAGAAAAGATAAAATAGGAAAGACGGCAGGTGGATGAAAACAATGGAGGAAGGTGGATAAGACCTTCACGGGTTCCTCCCTCCCTTCCCCTCCAACCTCCCATGCTTTCTCCTTCGGCTTTTCCTCCATTTTTCTATTGTCATATTCATATATTTATGGTCTCCTCTGTTTGACATTTCAAGAGTTTTGATTTCTTTTTCGTTTTTTTCCCTTCGGTTTTGTCTGGTAATGCTGTGGCGCACACCACGACAGCGGCTTGTTGCTCTTGGCTACGTGTCTCTCGCACACTCTGCACTTGTACATTCCCCAGAGCCAGATAGAAGCAACACGAAGACCTGACATTTCCATTCAACGGAGGCCACTTTTTCTCTCGAACCCAGACAAGTACAGAGAAAGCAGAGGAGGGCGTTTCTGACGTTCCAGAAATCACCTGATTTTGGTGATGGTCGTTTCGAGATTCCTCGTTTATTAAAAGGATCTTTGTTGTTTTGAATTCCTTTGAGAGAGAGAGAGAGAGGGAGAGAGAGAGAGAGAGAGAGAGAGAGAGAGGGTTTTTGGAGATGTACACGGGCTCGATGAGGAAGTCGTTCAAGGACTCTTTGAAGGTGCTTGAGGCAGATATTCAGCATGCGAATACCCTGTAAGTTCTTGCTAAACATTCTCTTGTATTTCTAATGAATTTGAAATTTCTGCAGTTTTTATCACGAAATATCTTTTTTGCGTTGTTTTGTTTGATGGTCAGTTAGCATTTCTTGGATTACCTCGTTTTTTTAGGAAATTAATCTCAGATGGTTGAATTTTGCTTGATTGACTGAAAATGTTTACCTCGCCTTTTCTGGGGTATTTGTGCCAGCTTCTAATTACTTGTCAAATTAAGCTCTAGCTCTGAATTTCCTTCTGCTTCTTCAGTGTCTTTGTTTCTCTTGTTTAGTTGAGTGAACTGTCTTTGCTGTTTTGTTTTGTTTTTCTCAAGTCGCGTTTGTTGAACAACAGTTCTGTTCTCTGAGATTCCTGCATTTAGTTTATTGTTCATCTGCATAGGCGGACACGTGAATGCTCGGTTTGTATATTTGATAACAAGGCCAAAGATGGTTTTTTTCCCACCCTTTATGTCTTGCATTTGCGTGGTGCTTGATTTGTGCTATTATATGATTTGAGCAGAATGAAGATTTGCTTTGTGTTGAATAGTTCAGAGGGGGTACGAATTTTACTTACTCTTGCTAAATAGTATTATTCTTGGTACTTCGCATCATGCAGTCTCAGATGGATCAATGCTTGGTAAGTTCTTTTGGGCAGCATGTGAAATTCCAGGGGCTTAAGGTTTTTGAAAGTTTTCGATTTCAGATTTCATGTCAATGTTCCTTGTTCCACCTTGGTGCCCTTCAAGAACTCGCAAACTACTTTTTAGAGTATGCAATGAGTTCTTTTGTATGTTTTTCTTTTTGTCTCTTTCTCAATTAAGGCGAATTGATAAACAGAAGGCACATAAGTCAATACTTGCACGAGTTTCTTCGTACTTTAGTTTCTTCTGTTGAGTTTTTCATTTGTTGTACGAACTCAAGAAATTTCCTTGGTTCTTAGTGTTAGATCAGTTTTATATACATTTGGTTGAATGTCTGTATCGCATGTGGTACAGAGCATCTGATTTTCCAAGGGATTATGATGGCGCTTCTCTTCAGATGAGATTGTCGTACAGTCCAGCTGCACATTTCTTTCTTTTTCTAGTGCAGTGGGCAGATTGTCACTTAGCTGGTGCCCTTGGGTTGCTAAGAATTCTGATTTACAAGGTAAAAATGGGAAGGAAAGTTCTCAGTTCTACTGTGATTTAGCTTTATCAAGTCATATTTGTGATGGGAGAATTGCTGAAAACCAGAAGTCCTCTTGTTCTCTAGGTCTATGTTGATGGCACGACGACCATGTCAACCCATGAAAGAAAAGCTAGCATCAGAGAGTTCTATGGTAATCAAATTCTGACTCCCTTCATTCAAAGTCTAGTCGGCGATTCATTTGGGTTAGTTATTTTGACAACGCTCTTGTTCCTGCTGTTGTCAGCGGTAATTTATCCATCATTACTGCAACTTCAAAAAGGTGTGACTGATACTGAAGATAGAAGGCAGAAGACTGTCTGCATGGAGAGGTACAGAAGGAGAGAAGAGGAGGAACATAGGCAGTATGCAGATATAGAATTTGAAAAGGAAGATGAATGTGGAATATGCATGGAAATGAATAGTAAGATTGTGCTGCCCAACTGCAGTCATGCCATGTGCCTCAAATGTTATCGGGAGTGGTACTCTTTCTCTCTCTCTCTTACATGTGTGTTGATGCACATGGGCCTGCCTGCATGGGGTCTTGGGAGTGTGTGCCCCTGCTGGTGTATGTATGTGTTGCTTATGTGCTTGCGAGGCTGAGAAAAAATGATCAAGCCATTAAACTCAAATCTGAAGTTATCAGTTTGGTTCAATTCGAGGAGGCATTTTGCAAGTCCAGTTCGGTTCTAGACCCCTGTTTGATCTGTCTGGTTTGCAATTTCCCAAATCAAATCATGCTCAGCGCTACATGTCTCTGTAGAAAATTACTCTCGCACGGTTCATCTGCTTTGCATATTCTTGACAGTCGGTAATTGGTATGCCAAAGGCTAGAATAAGTCAACCGTTTGAGGATTGTGACTGCACATCGGAGGAAGTAGTACCTGAGTAGAGATATTAGAACTTTCCAGCGAAAGACCAGTTGATTGCTGGTGTATATGGTCAGACTAAACAAATTATAAATTGTTATAAACAGTGTTTTCGGGTACTAAATCTCTTCCGTGTCCAATGGTAAGACATTCTGCATATGTCTTGTGTCCATTTCAGTGTATTTGTTTGATTAGAAATTTTAGAAGTTTGATGTATGTCCACTAGGAATTGGAGCTTTGCATTGTAGGAAACGTGGGAAAGCTAGTTGAGGAAGTGGATGGGTTGCTTTAGAGAATTGGTAATCTGGTGACTTTCTTTATTCAGAGAGCAGTTGCTTTTAAAGATCAATAGTTGTTTGAAAATGGCAGGTAGTCTTAGAGCGGGACATCATTAGCCTTCTTTAGATAGTAATTATTAAGCTTCCCAGATACTTAGCAGGTATCGAGGGCTTAGTGGAGGAACCGCTCAACTATTTCTTGTCTTTCCAACGTAGTTATAGATCCTGTGAGGTGAGAACAAGTCAGATTCTTGCATATACCATGAACAGGGACTTTAGGGAGTTGTTATTTGTGCGCACTCATGGATACTTTCTAGCATGGATCAATAAATCATGTGCAAAAAGGGCTGCATCCTATGAGAGTATTGTGAGCTTTTCAATGTAGCCTAGTTGATGATCCTTGGTCTTCGAATTATTATGTGGGAGGAGGTGGAGACATATTATAACCTTGGGTTTCTGCTTACTGGAAAAAGTGGAGAGAAAACCATGGTTTTGTTTTCTCTTGCACTTCTTCGTGTGGATTTATTTTTATCAATTTGTCTTGTGTGGACAATTAATGCCTGGACATCCAGTTGCACGATTAAGAATGACGAGAGGGACAAGTGGTGAGGGATGTATAAAAGTTACGCAAAATTGGATTCGATTTGAACAAGCTTTTATCCAAAATGGGTTTTGCTTTTCAATATAAGCAATTCCACCATCACCCTCCATAACTAACTCTATAATGGCATTATTCATGAATTAGGGAGTTCACTTTTGATTCTCCTCATTGCATACACACAAATTCTTCTTTCAGCAAAAAATTCAGATTAAAGTTTTCAAAGATATTGCTTGCGATATCTGATAGTTGGTAGGAGTCCAAATTTGGTAGTTTCCTATCAAAGGTGAATAACCTTAGTAAGGTTACCAGTTCTTGTTAAAGCATTTTGAAAATCTCCTCTACAGGTTCAAACTACTATAAAATGAGTTTAATTTCATTCTCATGGGGTCAGGGATGTTTTTTTATGATTATAATTGCTAGTTTTCACATTTATATTGTAGTTTGGACGGTCGAAATGGAACCTCGATAAGTTATTTGCTATCTGCCAACAGGCAACAAGAGCAATTAATCTAGGTTGCCATGCATTATTTTTCTGGGTTCTCTAATCTTGTTTAATTTTTAGCCGTAGTCCATCATCATGTTGGCTTATCTGGTTATATGATTCGTTTGGCCGAGTCACGTATGAAGATCAGATGCTAGAACAACTATGATCTTTTACTCTATCGTTGCTGTTCCGGTTTTTTCCATTAACTGTGGGGTTTGAATGAAAATCCTCTCATGTGGTCTCATTGTGACATTACAGGCGGATGAGATCGCAGTCGTGTCCCTTCTGTCGGAACAACCTCAAGAGAGTAAACTCGGGCGATCTTTGGATATTCATGGACAGCAGGGACATAGTTGACGTGGTGACCGTGACGAGGGAGAATCTTCGGAGGCTTTTCATGTACATAGATAAGTTGCCTCTGGTCGTTCCTGACAATCTCTTCGAAACATATGATTCTCACCTAAGGTGATTAAAAAACTGTCGAAACTGAAACCCATTGTCCGAGCTTGTTCTCCTCCTTGATGGGTCCTTCCGTTTTAATCCTGATGTGAGGGACAACTTGTAGGTTGTTGGTTAGTCCTGCCTCTTCATGTCAGAAGACCCAGCCTGATTTATTGTGGGCTGGAGGGTGAAGTTCAGATCAGAGTAGGTGGTTCATCAGAAGTTTTACGTAAAATCTGTACTTACCAATTCTCACATCTGTATATATAATTTGTAAAGATTCTTCATGGGTTAACTACTTTGGCCTTCAAAGGAGAGAGCTTTTACTAGTTCAGCAATCTTGCTGTTTGGCTAGTTCATAAAGTGACATCCATTCATGGACCATAAATATTTGGCGCTATGACATGAATATGCCGATATCCTCCCAATCAGTTTTACGAAATTGCGATTTCAATTGCTCAGTACATGCAGTTCGATCAAAATGTGGCCATTTGGGCCTCACTTCGTTAAAGGTTGACATTCAGTGTATTAGATGATTACAATTCAATAATCTAATTAAAATAAGTAAAGTATTGGGGTAGTTTGACAAAGTTCTCCATATTGCAAAAATTTCGCTCAAACTTCACAGATGCATGAAAGTACATGGATCACTGACAGGGCATTGAAACAACCCTAGAGTTCTCTCCCTTAATGTGAATCCAACAACACAAGCGCATGCATAGAGATAACTTTGGGTGCTTTTGGTTGGCCATTAGATGGATGAAAACAGATAGTTAGGCACCTCCATCATCGCTCGTTTAGTTTTGGGGTGGAAGTAGGCTACCACTGCAAAAGTGGTTTGGACGATCATGTGCACCAGCAGCTCCAAGACGTCGATCGACCAGACAATCAGCCACTTCATCTTCAACAGCCGCAGGTGCTACATGTCGCTTCAACAGCCGCAGGTGCTACAGGTCGCTTGCGTACTTGTTTTTGTCCACGAACAACTTGGCTAGGTAGCTCGTTCTGGTGTTGAGCACAATCTCTTTGGCCACGTCCTATTTTTTTTACCTTTACTAGACGCAAAAAATTTAAGCTTTTCAGATTATAGTAATTTTTAATAAATTTTAAAATTTTGAATAATATTCTCACGGTATTACGAGCTGTGGTGTAGCCATTGCAAAAATAGTTCTTCCCCACATCGATTTATTTTTCTATTTTTTATTTGAATAATGCGACCAATGTCTCTACACTTTTTTGAAATAAAGCAAAACCTCTTTTGATTTTTTTAAATGATCCTTATACTTTCGGAAAATAATCATTATCTATCTTGGGCATGGGGCAGTTAGGGACCCTGGTCCTTGTGCCCGTTTTGCCGACGGCCCGTACCCAAGTTAGTGAAGCCTGCATAATGAATGTTTATTTTGTAAAAAAAAAAAGGTGTTTTAGTTAGACACCGGAAAATATTGTCATTTTCCTAAAAAATAACTTCATGAAAAATGTTTTCTAGAAATATCACATTTTTCATGAAACAAACGAAACTTTGGTAAAAACACAAAGATAATGGAGAGAGAATCACAGCTAGACCGAAACAAAGGTAACACAGCTAATTCGAGGTCATCATTGAGGCAGCCTTAAACTCGATCGGTTTTCACTCCAGCAGAGGCACTCTAGGCCTCCACCTCATGAAAGATAATGCATCGAGTTAGTGTGTGATATCTTGAAATTTGACCCTTTTCGAGATATATGAAATGATTATTTCATCAATGCACTGTTAGTTAAATCTTGCTCTGAATTGATCATTCATGAGATGACTAATCAATAGGGAAAGACTGTTAAGGTATTAAGTATGCACGACCTGAGAACTCGATCATAGATTGACAATTCGACCATAAAAATTGACGAGAGACAATTTTGAGCCATTATAGACCGATCAAGGAACGGTTATAGAATGAGTCGCTAATAGTATACAATTGGATCACGAGTGATTCCGCCTGACCATTATATGGATTGCAAACGATCCTAAACCAATTCCTAACGATCATATACTTTGGAACTAGCGACTGACCCATCGCAATTACATGAAAACTGAGGTCACCCATGACTTGAGAAAGCTTAAACGTGGTTTGATATTAAATCAACCACAGGTCGAATACGCGTAATTCTACAAAGCTGCCCGTTAGTTTGAGATATACTAAAGTCGCAATTGATCGATTTTGACCATGAATTAGAATTCGAAATTGGGCATTGAACTTTCAAGGATTTCAAGACTAAGCTATTGGACATCGCCTCGTTAATCCTCCGATTTACCAGTTTGCTCAAAATTCTCGAAAAAAGAAATTTTGGGCCGAGAATTGGAGCCCACGAGAAAGTGGGCCGAGCAAAGGCTTGTTGGGCCTCACGCCCAAGGTGCTTCGGCCACTTGGGCCCAAACAAGTTCAAGTGGGCCCAATGAGGCCTACTAAGCTCACTTTACCATTTTTAAAACCCAATAGCAAATTTAAGCCCAAGTTGAGCTCGTGAACTTTTCAAGCCCATTTCTATTCAATTGGGCCTATTCCAAGGCCCATCTCTTGACTTTGGCCCAAGGGCAAAATGGAAAATTTGTGCCAAAAATGTGAAATGACCAAAATATCCTTATTGTATTATTGAACAAAGAGACAAAGGGAGAATAAACATTGATAAGTGAAGACTTTGGGGGTGTTGCATTGATGAATGAAGACTTTGGGGAAGAGGATAATATCTCCCAAACTTTCTCTCTTGTCTCTGATTTCCTTTTCTCTCTCTCTCTCTCTCTCTCTCTCTCTCTCTCTCTCTCCTTCCTTCGACCGAGCTCAGCAACACTGCCCCCTAGCTACTGTTTGCCACCGTGGAGCCACCCGCCACCACCTGCTAAGCGCCGTGACTGCCCGTTGTTGTGCGCCGTTCGTTTGAGCTGCTCCCCTCGCCGGTCTGCCTTCATCACAAGCCAAACCAGCCCACAGAAGTTGCTGAGCTGATGTCCATGCCATCGTCGCCACCTCATGTTGTTTCCAGACTGAGCCCCGCGTAGCCCTCGCCATCGTCGTCGTGCCCATGTCGTCGGAATCATTAATCGGTGAGTTAACGTTCTAATCTCTTGATTAGTACGTCAAACTTGATTAAGATTAGTTTATATTAAGTTAATTAGGTGATTAGTGATTAATGGTGATTAATCAGTTGATAGGTTATCAACTAGCAATAGGTTATCGGAAAGTTAGGCGATAAGCTATCGAATTTTTGATGGTAAGCTATCGCCAAATAGGCGATAGGCTATTGAGGATTTGATGATAGGATATCGTCAAAAGGACGATAAGTTATCGGCAATAGCGTGGTAAGCTATCGTCAAAAGGATGATAAGCTATCGAAATTTGAGTGATAAGCTATCGCCAATTAGGTGATAAGCTATCGATTAATTTAATGATAAGCTATCACCAAGGGACGATAAGCTATCATTAATTGGATGATAAGTTATCGCAATTAGGGCAATAAGTGGATTTTATATGGGTGTTTTTTGCTTGAGTTAAGTGTTGAATTATGCAAGTTTCATACTGTTTAATGCCTGCTTTGCCCTGAAAAATAATTGCCCTATGTGAAACCTTGTTATTTAATTTTTACAAGGGTTTTTGTGGACATATAAACAGTAAACCCCCGAGGTGTCAGGTTTATATGTCAAGTTTCATAAGTTAAATAGGGTAAGGATGTTTAAAAAGGGAAGCATGTAAAGTTTGACGGTTCAATTGCGTGTGTATGTGATCACGTATGAATTTATTACTGCATTTTTAAGCATGAAAGTTGCAGTATTTTGATGTGTAAGCACAACCACGTTTGCATTGGTTAAATGAGGAGAAATGAAATTGGCTTGAGTGGTTGAGGTGCTTGCGTGATCATATAATGAAAATCCGTTACCCCTGTATGAGTGCGAGCATGTCTTAAATGGACGTGATGAAACCCCTGCCTGATTGCGAGCGTGCCTCAGTGCCGTGATGAGACCCCTGATGGATTTTGAGCGTGCCCTGAGTGGCCGTGAACAATATCTGGTTAAACCAGAAGACCCCCGTGCGAAGACGGGCGTGCCCTAAGTGGCCACGATAGATGTTGGTCATGTTGGATAACCGCAAAACCGTAGGGTTGTGCTGTGGCCCTGAATGGTCTTAATAATCGGAACATGCATTGGTACATTGTGCATGGGAAAGTTGCTATGTGTTCTGATTATGTTTTATGCTTATTGTACTATTATGACACATGATAAATTATAACGTGCCGGGCGTATGCCAATGCAAGGTAAGGATGCCTGCGATTGTGTGATGATGTGTTTGTGTATGCTGTGCTGAGTTGCCGGACACTGTATATAACTAAGGCAAAGCAAGGGGTTGTATTGCTATTGATCTGCCATCATTATATCGCCGAATGTATTAGGTGCATCCGAAACGAGTTGACTTCCTAAACGAGACTTAGATAGTTAACTTGCTGAGATTTATATCTCATTTATTGTTGTTAATTGTTTCCAGGGCCTTAGGATGACAAACCACCTAATGCGGTTTGGGGTGCTGTAGAATATGGATAGTATTATTACTACCTATCGTTTTCTCGGCAAGCTGCATCTTTTTTAGTGCCACCTGTCTATTGTGTGGGTGGATGAGGGCCTAGTTATGTGGGTCCCTCATCAGTTTTAGGCATGGTTCATTTGTGAGGGTGCGGGCCTGTACGGTCCTCTGAGGGGCTTCGATGGTCCTCCATATGGGGGCCTTGGGCAGGAGGTCTGGGACCCTATGGACATTGACCCACCTAACGGGTCAATGGAGAACCCTGAGACCAAACTTGATCTTGTGTGTTCGTCGGATTACGAACCGTTGGAGCATGATCCTGACTCGCCCTATTTTGACTCGCCGAACTACTATGTTGATAGTCCTTGAGGGACATGCCTAAGATCATTTCTTTTTGGTTGAATCACTTTTGGATGGATTATATTGACCCTCAGTTCAGTATCTTTTTGGTAGGCTTGTAAGGAAAGGTGCCCTTGAAGGGCTTGTAAATGTGTTTCCTTGGGGTTAATCTAGTAATTAAATAAAATGATGCTTTGGCATGATTGTTGTTGATTGTTATTACTATCCCTGCTATTTACTGTTATGACTGGGTGATTGTTGTCACTTCTGCATGTGTAATTGAAAGATAAAATGAAAGGTTGGCTACGAGTCCTGAGATGTCACAGTCAAATGACTTAAGTGAATAGGGGTTGTTGCGTACTCGAGGGTCGGGGCATGACATAGTGCCTTGAGGAAGAGCAGCTACTGGCCATGACCAATGATTGGGTTGGAGGAATGAGGCCCCTCAAAGGCAACAACGCCAAGGACAGGAAGAGTGGAATCCAGCGCCGACGGCTGGAGAAGGCTACAACGACCGACTGTGGTGGCAATGGAGGCTTCGGGAATCGATGCTGGGGCTCGAGAGAGCTTGGTGTAGGTCGGGTTTGAGGATGACGGCGGAGGCTGGTAGGTGGCTCGATGTTGATCGATGGCCGAGAGAGGAAGGGATTCTCATTCTCATGAATCTGCTCATTTGTGCCGAGATGTGTTGATGTAGCATAATCTCCGGGCTTCTAGAAGCATCTAGAATAAGGTGAGGTGTCCAAGTGAGCCGAGGAGGGCGCCGATTTCGTGGGCCGGGCCGAACTTGGTCCTCCTGGGCCTGAGTTTACCTAGATATTTCTTAGATCTTATACCAGGCCTAGGTGGCTAGTGTGCCGTGAAATCATGCTTATTGGGCTCGGTTTGGGCCGAAAAGTCCAAATGGGCTCCGCCGTAAAAGTCAACAAGAGATTTTCGGAGTTAGACCAGCTCCCGCGGCCTTCCTCAGTTGAAATTTTCACCATCGGCCCCCAGATCTCTAAACTTTAGCGTCCCTGAATTAGATGTGCGGAAGAAACTAAATGAAGAAAATGATGCCGGATGACGAAGTCGACGCGACGGTGTTTTCGCTCAAGGTCAACTTTCTCAGTTTGATCTGAAAAAGTCAACTTTCAATCTATGGATGAATGGCCCAATGAAATGTATTTTAAGTCCTAGTGGAGTGCAATGTTCCTAATCCCTATATGTAGAAGGGATGCAATGAATGCGAGGTTATGTGAACTCCCTATTTTTTTTTACCAAGGATTGAATTGCGCTATCGACGACGAATTCGACCCTTGATGTGCTTTTTTATTTATTTATGAAAATGCATGTTCGACTAGTCAAAATTCAGTTATCAACACACTTATTTTTGGCTTTGGCTTTTGATCTCTCTCTCACCTATTCCTCAACTTGGTCGATACCGCCCACCATCCATTTCACTTTTTTTTGTTCTCTTAAGTTGCAACACACAACTCTCTCTCAATCTCTCTCACCCTCAACCCCTCACGCCACTTTCATTTTTCTCCCATTTTTTCACACATTTAGACTCTCTTGTTAGAGAACATCTTTATGAAATTTTGACAATTCCAAAACTATTCTTGATATAATATATACTATGATACATGCAGATGTTCATGGTGATATTTGAAAAACTGTGATGATAGCCATGATAGCTTAAAGAGCTCGGAGAAGACTAACTACGGTGATGTAGATTTTAACATGAGGTAAACAAGTCCGACATGATGAGGGGCTCATAAGAACTTGGAAGGACCATGGTCGACCTAAAATTCAGATCAAAGTGGGTGGTTGATCAGAAGTTCTACATAAAATCTGCACTTTACCATTTCTCACATCTGTATATATAATTTTAATTACTCTCTTTTGGCCTCAGAGAGAGAGAGAGAGAGAGAGAGAATTTGCAGGGGCAGGGGGGCGTCGTCGCAGGCAGAGAAACGGAAAGCAGAAAAGGAAGGGGGGGGGGTGGGGGAAGGATACTGAGAGAGACAGAGAGAGAGAGAGAGAACGAAGAGAAGCAAGAATGAAATCGGTGGGTATGGAGCTAGACCAAGAGCGAAGAGGGAGAGAACAGTGAGGGTGGCCGGAAAAAAAGCAAGAAAAGAGAGCAAACGGGGAAGAAAAAAAGGCGATGCTTCGGCTCGGCCACACCACCACCGTCCATCGCGGCTGGCCAAATGACCTTCCAGTCACCCTCACTGAGCTGGGTAGGAACCCCTCACGTTCGTACGCTCGACCGTCTGTTTTGCTCTGTCTCGGTTAAGATGACTTCTGTTTGTTTTGGTCATGCAGTCAAGATGAGTTCGTTCGGTCATTTAGCACGCATCTTTGTTGAAGGAGATAAACGTCTTCATTTTTCCTTAATGATTAGTCTCGTGTTGGAGGATTTTTGCATTCTTAAATCCTGGCATTCCCTTCCATGTTTTGTTCAGGTCATTGCATGCTCTCATTTTGACCCACATTCGTAGGAATCATGGACGAAGATGGAAATGGAGGGGAGATAAACCCAGTGGGAGACACGGGCCACCAGATAGTCTCGGGGCTGACGGATGAGATTTTAGGAATCATGGACAAAGACAGAGTCGGAAGGCAGATAAACCCAAAGGGACATGGGCGACCAGATCTTTTTGGAGCCGACGAAGGAGGCGGCCGAAGACCGGTAGTCGGTTGTTCAACATCGGTTCAGCCAAGCACCGACTCTTTTGAGAGCCTCGGCTGGCAAACCCGCTTGCTACATTTACCACATGTCCCAAAGTTTGGCTACTAGTTATGAAAAGTTTTTTAAGCCCCAGATGGTGTGTCGGATATTTCAACAGTTTTGAAACATTTGTTAGAATTAATGATGGCCATAAAGTTATCATTTTGTAATGGTTTTGCAATGGTCGGCTTTGTAATGTTTGATTTAATTCTTCATAAATCCTTCATTATTTTATAACGGCTATAGCGGTCACTTTTTTAATAATTACCAATTGTTATATAACAGTTCTTAACGGCTACCTATAAATTATTACTCTGAGCATAATTGGAAAGTGATGTATATACATATCAAATAAAGAATGTTCTTTGTTCTTTCTTTTATCTATCTTTCTTTTCTTTGCTGGGTTAATATAGAAGGTGTGTTGTTTCTTGGAAGAATAACCGCTAAACCCTGACGCACTGAGTTTCGTACTCCAAGGGACGAAATTATCCTTAAGGATAGTGACTAGCACGCCTCAAACATTGATATTATTTTCTTTTCTTTTTCAATACATTTCCAACAATTATTCTTATTTTTTCATATTGTCTAACAATTTTTCCAATAATCTTTAAGGATAATGCCTTATGGATTCTCAAACTGATATTGAACGAGGACTCAAAGATGGTGGAGATGGACAAGTATCGAATATTCATGGACGATTATCGTGGGAAATTACAGGGCATCATCACGAAAGAGCTTTTGGTAGTTTTGTTTGCGAGGCAACAAATCCTAAAGAACACAGACATGGATGACAAGTAAGAGAACAATGGCTGATGGTGTCCTCCACATTGAACTTCGTCGATCGATGGGCTGAAATCTTGGTTAGTGCTCCTGTATCAACAAATTGGAGCGTGGACCTAGATGATTCTATGAAGCCAGATAATTTTTAATTAGAAGTTATTTACATAATTTATTAACCTAGGGATTAACCTTCGTTCTCCTCTCTGCTTTTAGTTTAGGGGGGGAATCGTAGGTAGTTGGTAAAGTTTATGTTCTGTCAAATCTAGGCCTTGGAACAGAAGTAACGTTTTACTTTATGTTTCGTATCCAGAAAGATTGGACCAAAGTTAATAGCTCTAGTTGTGCCTATGTTTGTCGATGGTTAATCGTTCTGAATTTGTATATCTTTGTGGATGGGATGTTTGATTCTGGCTTTGGTCTTGCTTGGTCAATACATACGGTCAGGAAAGGGGATTGAAATTTACAGCTTTAGAATTTGAAGGATTTTTTGGTTTGCGAATTCGAATTTTTTAAAAGGTTGGTCTAATTGGGAAATTGTCCACTTCGGTGGTTACCTCGAGGAACTTGCTCCAGTTAAGAATGAGGCTTCAAGGGTAGATGGAGAAATCTGGCAATAATAGGTTGATCGTTTTATAAGTGTGTTTATTGTTCACATGCTTGTGAAAGTATGTATTTTGGAATACTTTTTGGGATCTTTCAGGGAATTGGTCTTAGACCTGAAAAATTAGTTGCACTTGGAAAGGTTCGTTTCTTTTATGGGAAGGAAATTTTGTAGGATGGCAGCGCTTCATGTATAAATGTTTCGAGTTTGAGGTCATAACGCTTCAGGAGATTGAACTTGCATTTTAGAGGCTGACTTTGAATCCTGGTGGATGATTCTCTTGCATTTTGCCAGTATTACCTTTCAGTGGATTCTCAAGTGGCTGTCGGATACATGAGATGCATTTTATGCACATTCTTATGCGAGTGTGAGAAATCTAAAGACGTTAAGAGTAAACGAACTGTAAGTGTGGTTTAAAGGCGTGAAACAAGAGAAAATATTGACATGATGGCGCAAATGACACTACCTACTACACTACCTACATGTGTGTGTATAATCTGTGAAATGCGCTATCATGTAAATTGTTGTATGGGAATTGAGTGTGCTGTTTTATGTGTGGGAATGTGAATTTGAATGAAATAGCCTTAGTTTGATTATTCACTTAAATGCTCATGATTATGGGTAGTGTATGATCTCTTTTCCAGGGTTCAAAGCTTGTTTAAAATTCCCTGTCAATGCACAATTTGCTTTACATGGACATTGCTTGGCTTTTTTGGACGACCTTCATTGAACATGAATTCTGATGAATTTGGCTTCATTTGAATGATATTTTACTTGTTCATAAATAGAGGCTCACATGTCAATAATTTTATATACTTTTAAGCCTGTTTAAACCTCATTTTTAGTTCCAGTTGGGGACCGTGCTTACTGGGTATTGATGGACGGTGTGTACTAGCAATATGGTCTAATATATGTTGTTAGAATTATGAGCAATAAATACTTTTCTGCACCCATTATTGACATGTTGTGTGTTTAGTGCTTTAAACTTTAAAGTGGCATTTGCGTGCATCCACTTACGGGCTTGCAAGTTGCAAGGGTGTCTCTGTGCAAGCGAAGTCATAAGTTTACGCAATCCCCAGTGTTATGAAGTGCTCGAGACATAGCCTTCACCTTTCAAGGAACAACTCTGGCATCCTACATAGTGGACTTCCCGCTAAATTAGAATGATACAAAGATGCCAACTGAATTTCAAATTCAAATGAGACAAAATGGATATGTCTTCATCTTTGATGGAGATGCTGTATTTGGAAATCAGCCAAATAAAAATACGGGGGAAATGACAATCTTGCCAAATCAAAATTCAACTTGGTCGAAGCAAATGATCTGATGATGTAATTATTGCGATCATTTCCCAAGCCAATATTGTGGCTAATGTGAAAGAATGGGTGGTAAACTCAAGTGTTACCCGGCATATATGTTGAGAACATAATGCTTTATCCTCCTACGCTTTAGCAGAGGAAGGAGAAGAAAATAGACATGTCCGGTTGAGACGTAATGTGGGACTACAACTGATTAAAGATGGAATTATGTCCATCGATTATGTTAAGTCGAAGTGATTTTGGCCGATCCTCTAACTATACACTGAGGGGAATGGGACAAGCCAGTTGAAAAAAATCATCGGTGATGGTAACCCAACGTATGTGATTGACGATCCCATGAATTAGGTTCATATGGGTAATAACAAATCACTTGTTGATCCACGATGCACTATTAATTTTTTTTTTGTCTCTCCTAAAGTGAGAATAGTGCAACACCGCGAGGAAAAAGAGGGTGAGCTGAGCTCTTAATGAAATTTCATAGCCATTGTTGGTGGTGCATTAAACTGTAGAATACACTTAATTGAATCACCTATATAAGTGTGGATTGGGGCCGCTCCTATGATAATTATTGGAGATAATTTCTAGAGCACTTATGAATAAACCAAGTATGCGAATGGCCTATTTGCGCAAAACCGCGTTGAACAACAAATTTTGTGGGAAGTATAATGTGATTGGTGAAAATCATAATTCACAAAAGGAATTATTGGTTCATAGAAGTTTTAAACTTCACAAATAATTTCGTGAATATTTCACTCTTTCTAGGGCGATTCATAGCCTAACAAGCACTAGTTCCAATGCATTACACTCCAATAACCCAGCATTATTCTATTTTTTCTTTCCAAAATTTTTTGAAATATGTGGGGTATTGTTGGATATTTTAACAGTTTTGAAACATTTGTTAGAATTAATGACGGCCATAAAGTTATCATTTTGTAACGGTTTTTCAACAGCTGTATAACGGTTTGGTTTTGTAACGTTTGATTTAATTCTTCATAAATCCTCAATTATCTTATAACGATCACTTTTTTTTAATAATTACCAACTGTTTTATAACGGTTCTTAACGGCTACCTATAAATTATTACTTTGAGCGTAATTGGAAAGTGATATATATATATATATACATATCAAATAAAGAATAATCTTTGTTTTTCTTTTATCAATCTTTCTTTTCTTTGCTGGGATATACACATAACCTTGTTCCTGTTTCCTTATAATCTTAAGTGCGGAATATAGAAGAAGGTATGTTATATCTTGAGAGAATAGTCACTAGACCCTTACGCACTGAGTTTCATACTCCGAGGCGTCGAATTATCCTTAAGGACAGTGACTAGCACGCTCTAGATATTGATATTATATTCTTATCTTTTTCAATAGATTTCCAACAATTATTTTTATTTTTTCATGTTATCTAACAATTTTTCCAACATGGTGTCGATCAGTCCCTACCACCAAGGACACGAGTGCACAAAGATGCTTGAAAAGCACAAGCCAAGGTATTTTGCAGCTCTAATTGCTCGTGGCATACAAAGAGGGGCAGATCAGAGATTGCTACTTCGAGGCTCCCGAGTTAGGAAGTACGGATTTGGTCAATATGATGGTCCTAGTCGGTTGCTTTTTGATCGAGTGCCTTCGCATTGCCGCATAGACAGTAAGAGCGGACCCGGAAGATCCGATCCATGGTTATCCAGGCATGTTCATGTTAGTGATCACGGATTATGACATGCTTGAAAACCAAATTCCTTTCTTCGTCCTCAATATCGCGTACGAACTGTCAAAGCCTCCGGTGGAGGAATCTTGTAATCTCCAAGCTCTGGTATTGGATTTCTACAACTAGGGATTCTGGAGGCGGGATGCTGCCGTACTGCAACATCTCAAATCCAAGACACTTGTTCGATCTACTCTATTCTAGCTTTGCCGATGTACCCATGGAAATGATCAGGGAAGTCAGATACGAGCAGCAAGCACAGGACCACTCAGTCATGGAGCTCAAGCTCGCGGGTATCAAGTTTAAGCCAAGGATGAGCACCAAATTCCTGGACATTAGCTTAATAAATAAAGTACTCGAAGTGAGATCCATATCTAGCCAAGTTGTTTGCGGACATGAATGCGTACGCAAGGGAGCAGTGGTACTTGCAGCTGACGAGAATGAAATGGCTAATTGTCTGGTCGATCGGTGCTGCTGGTGCTCACGGTCATCCAAACCACGTTTGCGGTGCTTACCTGGTTAGAATTTAGGAAATCCCGGTAGTGGCTATAACTCAAATGATATACCGTGAACTCTGTTGTTATGTTCAAATAATAAGCTTTTCGCAGATGCAAAATCGAGCTTATTCAACATTGCACGAAAAATGCACGAATAACATAACCTTAATTTTTTTTGTGAGGTTTGATACGTGTTTTAACTACAAAGAGGAGGAGATCAAAGATTGCTACTTTGAGGCTCTCGAGCTAGGGAGTTTGGATTTGGTCAATATGATGGTTCTAGACAGTTGCTTTTTGATCGAGTGCCTCCGCATTGCAGCATAGACAGTAAGAGCGGACCCGGAAGATCTGATCTATGGTTATCCAGGCATCTTCATGTTAGTGATCACGGATTTTGTCATACTTGAAAACCAAATTCCTTTCTTCGTCCTCAATATCCCATACGAACTGTCAAAGTCTCTGGCGGAGGAATTTTGTAATCTCCAAGCTCTGGTGTTGGATTTCTACAACTAGGGATTCTGGAAGGGGATGCTGCCGTACTGCAACATCTCAAATCCAAGACACTTGTTCGATCTACTCCATTCTAGCTTTGCCGATGTACCGATGGAAATGATTAGGGACGTCAGATACAAGCAGCAAGCACATGACCACTTAGTCATGGAGCTCAAGCTCGCGGGTATCATGTTTAAGTCAAGGATGAGCGCCAAATTCCTGGACATTAGCTTCCTCAATAAAGTACTCGAAGTGAGATCTATATCTAGCCAAGTTGTTCGCGGACATGAACGAGTACGCAAGAGAGCAGTGGTACTTGCAGCTGACGAGAATGAAACGGCTAATTGTCTGGTCGATCGGTGCTGCTGGTGCTCATGGTCATCCAAACCACGTTTGCGGTGCTTGCCTACTTCCACCCCCAAAGTAAACGAGTGATAATTGAGCGTTGTTGTTACGCTTGCTGTTGGTTAGAATTTAGGAAATCCCAGTAGTGGCTATAACTCAAACGATATACTGTGAACTTTGTTGTTATGTTCAAATAATAAGCTTTTCGCAAATGCAAACTCGAGCTTATTCAACATTGCACGAAAAATGCACGAATAATATAACCTTAATTTTTTCGTAAGGTTCGATTCTCGTTTTAACTATAAAGAGGGGGAGATCAAAGATTGCTGTCACGCCCCGTACCCCACGAAGCGCGAACATCCCACCTCTGGTCGATTATGGTGCAACGCTCCCAGGATGCGTCGCCGACCCAACACACAGAGAATAATACACATGCGGAAGCAACGTATATAAATATATATACACCCGTACTAATATACATGACAACCATGGATAGCACAACATCAAAACCTTGCACGATTAAAAACATATACATTTCTTATCTACCCCGGATACATTTACAATAGCCAAAAAAATGGGTTAACAACCACCCATCAAAAGAGGGTACGAGGCACGGCGGTCAAACACCATTTCTAGCCGGGGCTTCTCCCAAAAACGAATCGGCACACCTGCCATCCTCAAAGCTGGGGCTCTGAAATGTTTGGTTTAAAAATCAATGAGAACACTTCTCAGTGAATACAACCCCTAAACCTAGGCTAGGCTAACGTACAATCTCCCGACCAACAAACAACATAACACAAACAATGGCTTAGGCCCTCGGGCCCAAGCCGGCAATTATATAGGCCCTGCAGGTTAAACAAATCAACATATAATACTCACGGCGCATACGTGGCACATATTATCACACGTACGCCAATCACATGCTCACGTACCGAGTCTCACATACTCGCATGCCAGTCGATGGATGTTCATGCATGCAGATGTCGTGAACATGTCATGTACATTTCCCGGCCCACTGGCCCACACTGGCACACTGGCAATTGCCCAATCGATTATTCTTATTACGACTCGAGTCATCAATTTTTCACGGCCCGGTGCGTCTAGCCTGCTTCAAAGTGCATGAGGCGCAGCAACCGATCTGGCCCAGTGTCTCTAGCCTGCTACAAAGTGCATGAGGCGCAACACTGTTCTCCTTGCGAACCAGAGCCTGCTTCAAAGTGCATGAGGATGGTCGCCTTCCGGACGTACCGGGCATCGTCCTGCTTCAAAGTGCATGAGGACGGTATCGACCCGAAGGTCACGACCCGAAGGTCCTTAGGTGATCACACAACTCATTATTATCTGAACCCAGCGTATAACGCTTCAGGGTATTTTAGGTGATCACATACTCATGGCAGACACGCATTCTCGCACAAATTCATCACATGCCTCACTCTCGGCATACACAATGCGTGTCCATGTTATGCAATGCAATGCACCATGAGCACCAATTAAATTCAAACACTCCATATCACAACACGTGCTCAATTGGCCCAAAATTATATTTCAAAATCACCAATAAATTCAATCAATATCGCACGTGACACTTTTAACACGGCAATATTGAGATTAGCCCCAAACAATATCAATCATCACCAAATCAATCAAATTGGGCAATCTCAACCATGCAATTAGCCACTTTCGCGGTCTAATTAACCCCCGGTACTATCCCCAGTCCTATGAATACATATCATTTAATCAATTCGGACTCCATGATCATTCATAAAAACCCTATTAATCTCTTTAGGATTTATGAAATCACTAATATCAATATCCTCACCCGAAACCAGTACCGGAATCGCCTAACCCTGTCCTAAATACAACGAAAACACCTAAATCGGTCTAGAAAAATGTACCGACAGTCCTAATCAGGGTTTAGGAATTATACTCACTTAATTCAAGGTCACGACGACGGGGAACGGCGGCCGATCACTGGTGAACAGCGAAACCGGCGGCAGAATTCCCGGCGACGCGCACTGTTCACGGAGGTACTGTTCACGGCGACACTATTCACGAGGTACTGTTCACGGGGGTACTGTTCACGGACAGAGGGGAAACGGTGGCTGGCGAGACGCCGGTGACGGCTGCGACGACCGAACGGGACGGCGGTGAACAGTATTTCCGTACGAACGTGAACAGTAAAATCCGTACGGACACTGTACGGGACGGGCGACGGCTGAGGTCGTACGGCGACGGAGGACGGCCCTGTGGCGACGGATCGGCCAACTGAGCTCCGGCCGAAGGCCCGGGCGTCCAAAACAGAACCGGCGAGAGAGAGAAAAGAGAAGAAAACGGGCCGGAAGAGAGGGAAAAGCGGGGCTGAGCTGGGCCGGGACAACAGCTGGGGTCTGGTGGGGACGCGGGGGAGCTGGTGCGTCGCCGGCGGTGGCCCGTGGCGGCCGGTGGAGCTCCGGCTGTGCTCGGCCAAGAGAGAACCGAGAGAGAAGAGAGAGAAACGGGAGAGAGAGAGAGAGAGAGAAAAGAGAGGATGGGCTGATCTGAATGGGGAGGAGAGAGAAGGGGGCCGGTCTTAATTGTCAAAGGAAGAGCCCAATCGCGACAAGTGTCGCCCATCCGTGCGTTTTCCCGTTTTATCCTTCGATCCGACGATCCAAAACTGTTCAACCTAAATAATTTAGGGGTATTTCGGTCAATGGCACCAATAATTGAGCTGATATGTGTCTGAAAATATCCCGAATGCACACCCCGAAATTCGGACCTGAACCGGGCTAGGGGCGAAACTGTCCTTTTTCCGGCCCCGGGGCGAAATTCCAATTTTCGCACCCACGTGTTCCACATATGCGTGGCCAACCCATGGTGGCGTCGGAATCTGAAAATTCATTTTCTAAGCCCCCGGAAATCGACTGCGAAGTTCCGGGAATAAAATAATATTATTTTTCCAATTTTTGTCGAAATTCCTGCTTTGGTCCAAAATGACTCATGGTATGCGTGGCCACTCCAAAATGATGTTCGTCTCGAGAAATAACGGCATACGGCCCCCGAACCCAAATCGGCCTCCCGAGGGCAAAACTGACATTTTCCACTTCCGGACCGAAATTCCCGTTTTCAATCCTACACACTCCAAATGTGTGTGGCCAGCGTAGAATGACGTCAGAATTCCAAAATAAATCTCTTAAGCCGTTGAAAATTGATATCCAATTCCGGGTCAAATCAGGTGTTTCAGAATTCGCTTAGTTTCCAAATTTAGGATCTCTCACTAACGGGTGGCTGTTTAGAATGTACGCGTATCGACCTAGGGTTATCCGAATCACGACGGTTCCGTACTTTGAAAGAATGAAAATCAATCATTAACCCCAAGAATCACGATCATGCAGTTCAAGTTTAGGACTGGCTAACCACGTGTACTTTCGGTCTTGCAGAATCACCTGCGATCCGATTGCACATCGTTGGCCTTGGTCAGACCCAGTCCGTTGCCTTTCCTAAGATCGGTTCATATCGGTTCATAGTAGTTTCTCATTACTTCTCAAGATCGGTATTCGATTCGCGATCGGGTCCCTGATCCACGTACCACTTCCTAATTAGCCATACCCTATTGGTTAGTATCCCAAGAGTGATCAGCTCTGGGCGAGATTTACTAAAATGAAATATGGAATAATGTTAACTTCATTGATCCCAGAATTACATCAAAATTCGGGCTGTTACAATTGCTACTTCGAGGCTCTCGAGCTAGGGAGTTTGGATTTGGTCAATATGATGGTCCTAGACAGTTGATTTTTGATCGAGTGCCTCCGCATTGCCGCATAGACAGTAAGAGCGGACCCGGAAGATCCGATCTATAGTTATCCTGCATGTTCATGTTAGTGATCACGGATTTTGTCATGCTTGAAAACCAAATTCCTTTCTTCGTCCTCAATATCCCGTATGAACTATCAAAGTCTTCGGCGGAGGAATCTTGTAATCTCCAAGCTCTGGTGTTGGATTTCTACAACTAGGGATTCTAGAGGGGGATGCTGCCGTACTGCAACATCTCAAATCCAAGACACTTGTTCGATCTACTTCATTCTAGCTTTGCCGATGTACCCACGGAAATGATCAGGGACGTCAGATACAAGCAGCAAGCACATGACCACTCATCATGGAGCTCAAGCTCGCGGGTATCATGTTTAAGCCAAGGATGAGCACCAAATTTCCTGGACATTAGCTTCGTCAATAAAGTACTCGAAGTGAGATCCATATCTAGCCAAGTTGTTATTGGACATGAACGAGTACGCAAGAGAGCAGTGGTACTTGTGGCTGATGAGAATGAAACGGCTAATTGTCTGGCCGATCGGTGCTGCTGGTGCTCACGGTCATCCAAACCACGTTTGCGGTGCTTGCCTACTTCCACCCCCAAAGTAAACGAGTGATAATTGAGCGCTGTTGTTACGCTTGCTATAGGTTAGAATTTAGGAAATCCAGGTAGTGTCTATAACTCAAACGATATACCGTGAACTCTGTTGTTTTGTTCAAATAATAAGCTTTTCGCAGATGCAAAATCGAGCTTATTCAACATTGCACGAAAAATGCACAAAAAATGCACAAATAATATAACCTTAATTATTTTGTGAGGTTTGATTCTTGTTTTAACTACAAAGAGGTGGAGATCAAAGATTGCTACTTCGAGGCTCTCGAGCTAGGGAGTTTGGATTTAGTCAATATGATTGTCCTAAACAGTTGCTTTTTGATCAAGTGCCTCCGTATTGCTGCATAGACAGTAAGAGCGGACCTGGAAGATCCGATCTATGGTTATTCGGGCATGTTCATGTTAGTGATCACGGATTTTGTCATGCTTGAAAACCAAATTCCTTTCTTCGTCCTCAATATCCCATACGAACTGTCAAAGCCTTCGGCGGAGGAATCTTGTAATCTCCAAGCTCTGGTATTGGATTTCTACAACTAGGGATTCTGGAGGCGGGATGCTGCCGTACTACAACATCTCAAATCCAAGACACTTGTTCGATCTACTCCATTCTAGCTTTGCTGATGTACCCACGGAAATGATCAGGAACATCAGATACAAGTAGCAAGCACATGACCACTCATCATGGAGCTCAAGCTCGCGGGTATCATGTTTAAGCCAAGGATGAGCGCCAAATTCCTGGACATTAGCTTAAACAATAAAGTACTCGAAATGAGATCCATATCTAGCCAAGTTGTTTGCGTACATGAATGCATACGCAAGGGAGCAGTGGTACTTGCAGCTAACGAGAATGAAACTGCTAATTGTCTAGTCGATCGGTGCTGCTGGTGCTCACGGTCATCCAAACCACGTTTGCGGTGCTTGCCTACTTCCACCCCCAAAGTAAACGAGTGATAATTGAGCGCTGTTGTTACGCTTGCTGTTGGTTAGAATTTAGGAAATCCCGGTAGTGGCTATAACTCAAACGATATACTGTGAACTTTGTTGTTATGTTCAAATAATAGGCTTTTCGCTGATGCAAAATCGAGCTTATTCAACAACTTTGCACGAAAAATACACGAATAATATAACCTTAATTTTTTTGTAAGGTTCGATTCTCGTTTTAACTACAAAGAGGGGGAGATCAAAGATTGCTACTTCGAGGCTCTCGAGCTAGGGAGTTTGGATTTGGTCAATATGATGGTCCTAGACAGTTGCTTTTTGATCGAGTGCCTCCGCATTGCCACATAGACAGTAAGAGCAAACTCGGAAGATCCAATCTATGGTTATCCGGGCATGTTCATGTTAGTGATCACGGATTTTGTCATGCTTGAAAACGAAATCCCTTTCTTCGTCCTCAATATCCCGTATGAACTATCAAAGTCTCCGGCGGAGGAATCTTGTAATCTCCAAGCTCTGGTGTTGGATTTCTACAACTAGGGAATCTAGAGGGGGATGCTGCCGTACTGCATCATTTGAAATTCAAGACACTCGTTCGATCTACTCCATTCTAGCTTTGTCGATGTACCCACGGAAATGATCAGGGACGTCAGATACAAGCAGCAAGCACATGACCACTCATCATGAAGCTCAACTCATGGGTATCATGTTTAAGCCAAGGATGAGCGCCAAATTCCTGAACATTAGCTTCATCAATAAAGTACTCGAAGTGAGATCCATATCTAGCCAAGTTGTTTTTGGACATGAACGAGTACGCAAGAGAGCAGTGGTACTTGCGGCTGATGAGAATGAAACGGCTAATTGTCTGGTCAATCAGTTGTAACATCCCGAAATTCGACTCGATCTCTGGAATGAATAAAACGAGTATTATTCGATATTTCATGTTCGCAAGTCTCACCCGGAGCTGATCACTCTCGGGATACTGACCAAATGAGAATGGCCAACCAGGAATAGGTACGTGGACCACGGACCCGAGTCGCGAGTTAAGCTTGATTTAGAAGAATGACGAGGGACTATTTTGGGCCGATGTGAACCGATCCTCCGAACCGGACGGTCGTGTTATCGGAACTAGTGATAATTCCTCCCGTCCTCTCGACGATCGAGCTCACTACGACTCGGACAAACCAAGGTCGATACGCGTAAATTCTAAACGGCCCCTCGTTAGTGAGAGATTTAGAAATGTGAAATCTGACAATTCGATCGTGAAATTTAATCCGGACATCGGGAGCGATGTTTCGCGAGTCTCGGGATAGTTTTTATGAAGACGACGTCAAATTAAGCTGGCCATATGTATAAAGGGCATGTACAGTCGAAAAATTAGCGTTTCGACCCGGTACCGGAACTTGATGTCATATTTACCCTTTTGCCCCTAGGAGTTCCGAATTTTTGAAATCCTTGAGGGGTGTGACACTTGTCAACACCCCCCTTCCCCATGCATGCAATGATTTGCACCAAATCCACACACCACCCTTTTGTCTCCCCCATGCAAATGATTTCCCTCTCACCTCACATCACCTTCTCTCTCTTTCCCTATTCTCTCTCTCACTCTCTCTCACGCCCTCTCTCTCTCTCTCCCTCACCCTCTCCTCTCCGGCGGTCTTTCTCTCCCCCTCAGCCTCACGCCGCCGTCCACAGCTCGCCGGAACCACCACCGGCCAGTACCACCGCCGTGAGCTTCCCCTCTCGCCTCACCGCCAGCCGGCCGACCATCCTCTCCATTCCTCCTCTCTTTTCCCCTCTCCTCCGGTTGCATGCAGGCTGGTGGGACGCCGGTCAGCCCAGGGCAGTAGGCTCGCCGTCGCCGGACCGCCGCTGCTGTCCCTCTCACGCCGTCCCATTGCATGCACGGCTGAGCGCCGGACCTCCTCCGCCTCCGCCGTCTCTTTCCCTCCGTCTCTCTCTCATTTCCTCTCGCTGTTCCCGAGCGGCCAAGATCAGCACCGCCGTTGCCGGGGCCAGCACCACCGCGTCGCCGTCGGGCTCGCCGCTGCACCGCCAGCCCGCCGTGCGCCGCTGCTCCCTCCGTCTGACCTCTCCTTTCCGGCTGCATGCAGAAGGATTTGGCGCCGGTCAGCCAAGGAGAAGCCAGCTGACCGTTCACCTCCCGCAGCCGTGCGCCGCCGTGGGCCGTGACCGCCGTCTTCCCCTCTCTCGGTTGCATGCAGCAGGGTGGACCGCCGGACCAGCTCGCCGCCGTTCCCTCTCCTCTCCGCCGCGGCTGCATGCACGGTTGAGCCCCCCGGAGCCATTCGCCGCTGCACGCCGCCGTCCGCCGCCGCTGTGGTGGCCGTCCACTGCCCTTTCCCTCGCCGTCCCTCTCTGTTTTCCTCCGCCGCCTCACTCGCCGTTCCTCTCCATTTCCTGTCCGTCCCTTCCTGTTCCGTTCCCTTTGCCGGAGCAGACCGCCGCTCGCTGGGACCGAGCCAGCACCGCCGAGCACCGCCGTAGACAGCAGCCGCCCAGGGACCGCTCGGCCGCTTGTCCAGCCACCCTCTCCGTGAGCAATCAGTCCCGCGCCGGCTGTGGGACACCGCCGGAGTTGCTGTGCACCGCCGTGAGCAGCAGCCGTCCGGGGGCCGTTCAGCAGCTCGTCCGGCCTCCCCTCACCGTGAACAGAAGCTCAGCTGACCGTGAGCCGCCGCCCGAGGCTGCTGTGGTCAGCCGGCCGCCGCTCGCCGGACCGCCGCCCTTGGGATTTGTGCCGCCGGTTCCACCGTTCACCGGTGATCGGCCGCCATTCCCCGTCGTCGAGCTTGGATTGAGATGGGTGGAAACCTCTAAACCCTGATTAGGACAATTATGCGTCTTTAAAACGGGCCTAGGGTGTGTTGGTTAGTTGATTAGTACTAGTTAGGACTTGTATGGGTTGCATGTTATTAGTGGGTGTCGGGATCTAGTAATGGATTGACAAAATAGAATTTGGAGGAGAATTAGAAGTGGAAATAGAGAGAACTAGCTGCTGTCCACATTGAATTTTGAGGGCCAATCCCACGATAGTTTGAGAATCGGATTGATTTGAATTGCCGGAATTGCCGGGATGATTGACTCGTATGCTGGTTTGGCAATTATGATCATTTGGGCCTAATATGTCGCATGTTCGTGTGATCGACATGTGTGGAATGTGATTGGTGAATTATCAATGTACGTCATAGGTGCCGTATTCACATGTGGTGCCCCGAATTAATTGATTGGGCAGACTGAGCATATGACGTGGATCATTGATCATGACATGTTGGCATTGAATTGCGTGGACATTCTGCCGTGGAACATTGCACCAACATTCGTGTGCGGAATTGCATGGCTACGCATTATGCATGCCGAGTATGAGGCTTGTGAAAAATTGTGCGAGAATGCGTGTATGCCATGAGTATATGATCACCTAAATATTGCCCTGATGCGTTTACGCGGGGTTCAGATAAAACCGGTTGTGTGAATGTGTGATCACCTTCGCCCTGATGCGGAATACGCGGGGTGTGCCGTCCTCATGCACTTTGGAGCAGGACGATGCCCGGTACGTCCGGAAGACAACCATCCGATGCGTTTACGCGGGCTCTGGTTTGTAAAGGAGATCGGTGTTGCGCCTGATGCGTAAGGACGCGGGCTAGAGACACTGGGCCTAGGGCGTCTCGACGCTGGCCACGGAGTGTTGTGATTGGTCTTCGGACCGGATCTTCGGATCGGACCTTCGGGTCGGGCCTTCGGGTCGAGAAAATTGAAATAAACGGATAACGTGTGATGCATAGTGTTGGATTATGTGATGGAATTCGCTGGGCATGGTATGGGACGTGTCTAAGTAGATTTCATTCTATAATCTGAACACGAATGGTGGTTGTGCCGAGATGCCATAGGAGTTTGGATTGTGGGCATGGCAAGTTAGTGGCATTTGCATGCATTTGAATGCATGAGAAATTGTGCGGGATTGTGTGACTCGGTGTACCATATTTGGAATTGTCATAAAAAGGTTTTGAGCATACGTGTGACTTACGCCTGGTCGAGGATGCCGCTTGTGATTTGTAATATTATGGGATTATCTAACCTGCAGGGTCATTGATATGCCGATTTGGGCTTACGGGCCTAAGTCATTGTTATATATGCGTGCTATTGTTTTTCCCGTCAGGAGATGCATGTTAGCCTAATTTAGGTTTAGGAGTTTTCACTCACTGAGAAGTGTCTCACGGTTTTCATAACCCAACCTTTCAGACCAGCGCCCATGAACCGACCGCCCATTCCAATTCGCTTCGGGATCCCTTTAGAGTATGAGCATACGATGGTTGAATTCCCGGTGGCGAACAATGAAGTTTACATGAGGCATTATTCGATGATAACCGTAGACGTAGGCACGACACATCCTGAAGTTCATGAGTATGTAGCCTGGTGCTTCCGGGACCGTTGGGGAGAGGAGTATGGGCCCCTCCGTACCATGGATGTCCCGTTCACCATAGAGGGCCAGCTTGATCCACAATGCCCGAGCGATGAGGTCGTGGATTCCGAGATGAGTGTGGACGAGACTGTAGGTCCTTTCGCCTGGTACGAGCCTGCCGAGGATGAGGAGTTGGGTGGTATAGATCATGAGTTCCCGATGGAGGATCCAGCAGTAGAGGACCCGGTAGTGGAGTCTATGGAGGTTGACGAGACCGTACCGATGGACACCGAGGAGTCCGAGGAGGAGGTTCCTAGCGAGGATTCAGAGATACCAGACAGTTCGTCCGAGTCCGATGGCTCAGATCCCGATTGGGTACCCTAGACTAGGCTCGGTTATCTATTTATGAGGGTAGGCACTTTTTGAGATTTAGGACCCTCTACCGTTGGCTGTTGTCTCTCTTTTGATTGCACTTTACTTCTAGGGTCGTTTCTTTTGGATCAATGTAAGGATGCTTTTGGTTGTTCTTAGTTATGGATGTGTACGTTGCCTCGGTTCTCTTTATGTTGTTGCCCTTGGTTCTCACAGTTATGTTGTACGGGTATTTGTTTTAAATTCTTGCTTCCGCTTGTGCTTTATACTCTGCTATGGGAAATGGGTCGACGACGATGCGTCCTGGGACGTCGTGTTATATTCTCTATATCGACCATCGTGAGCGCGGGTTGTCGCGTGCCGGGGAGGTCGGGGCGTGACATCAGTGCTGCTGGTGCTCACGGTCATCCTAACCACGTTTGCGGTGCTTGCCTACTTCCACCCCCAAAGTAAACGAGTGATAATTGAGCGCTGTTGTTACGCTTGCTATAGGTTAGAATTTAGGAAATCCCGGTAGTGTCTATAACTTAAACGATATACGGTGAACTTTGTTGTTATGTTCAAATAATAAACTTTTCGCAGTTGCAAAATCGAGCTTATTCAACATTGCACGAAAAATGCACGAATAATATAACCTTAATTTTTTTGTAAGGTTCGATTCTTGTTTTAACTGCAAAATTTATACGCATGCTTTCTAGCGAGTTAAGAACCATGTTAATAAGATTTGAAAATAGAAAAATATCCTAATTTTAGTTCTTGTGTCTTCCTTATGTCTATTTCTCAAAACCATTGTATCAATTAAATTTTCTCTAATAGAACCTTATTTTGAAAAGTTCGAATAATAAGCTTTCCATAGATACAAAAATCGTGCTAATTGAATGTTGCAAGAAAAATTTATGTACAACCAAAATTTGATCATGTGCGTAGATGCATTGGCAGGTTCATCATATGGCAATAGTTGATTATAGAATCTAAGATCCTATATTTGGGTGTGGAACTTCTTTGAAAATATTCGAAATAGTTGGCTACGGAGATGATTGGTCTCCACACTTTTCAAAAACAAAAACGGCACGAAAATGAAATCACCATATAAATCCATAGCATAAAAGTTGAAAAATTTACCTTACGCTATCATATATCGAAGATGCTAGAGAAGGGAGGTGCCGGAGGTGCCGGCATCTTACCTATTCGAACACATCAGACAATTAGTTATTGAACATAAAGGTAAGGAAAACAAAGCAACATGAACAGATAATCATATCGCAATGTTTAGAAGCAGCAACAATTGTCACAATGAAAACCAAAAGCATGGCTGCCAAAGGCATAATAAGTTGCAGTGAGAATTTCCGGTAAAAATTCAATACACTCCATCAAACTCACAACCGTCTCATTAAACCTTCAGACACTCTCCTGCTCTATGTTGAAGGGGGAAATCACAAATTCCACAACCAAACCTGACACAAAATACCAACCTTGGCATGTCCAAATAGAATACTTGCACGGAATGTGAGCTGGTAGCAACAAACTGGTTATGGTACAGAGCAATGAACAAAAATTTTGATTGTACATAATATTTTTTTGCAACCTTCAATTAGCGCGATTTTTGCAGAAAGCTTATTATTCGAACTTGTCAAAAGGTTCTATTGGAGAAAGTTTAATTGATATAATGATTTGGGGAAATAGACCTAAAGAAGACACAAGGAGTAAAGTTAGGATATTTTTCTATTTTAAAATCTTATTAGCACGGTTCTTAACTCGCTAGAAAGCATGCGTATAAATTTTATAGTTAAAACAAGAATCGACCCTTACAAAAAAATTAAGGTTATATTATTCGTGTGTTTTTCGTGCATTTTTCATCTAATGTTGAATAAGTTCAATTTTTGCATTTACGAAAAGCTTATTATTCAGGCCTTTCAAAATAAGGTTATATTGCAGAAAATTTAATTGATACAGTGGTTTTTGAAAATAGACCTAAAGAACACTCAATGAGAAAAGTTAGGATATTTTTCTTATTTTAAAGTGTGAGTGGCGAATTTAACAAAAAGAAAAGGCTAAAAAAGATTATTTGAAGAATGAAAACTTGAATAGACTTCAAGGTAGGTGGAAGTAACCTGTAATTACAAACGTTCAAAGAGGAATATCGAAATGAAGACAGCACCGACATTAAGGAGAAAAGACATATTCCTATAACCACAACCGAAGTTGAAAGACATTGCTTCAAAAGGATGGACTTTAGAGGAAAATTTGGGAGAGTTCTGGCGCAATTTGAGCGTTTCTTCTCTCCGTGTTATATCCTTTTATGCTCCGTATGCTTTTTTCAACCGTTCTCACTTGCAGTTTCAATTTTATTTCCTTTCAAATTATAATACTGAAAGACGTGAAAAAAAAAAACTAAAATTATGAAGTCACACATTCATAAGTCTACACAGTATTTAATTCAAACTAAATAGGATATTTGCCAAACATGTCCCAATATAGTGAAGCTCATTTGATGTTAAACTTATTTAATGAATAAGCGAATTTAGTCCCGTACTGCTATCTATTATAATTAAAATATTACCATCATAATATGCTTATCTTGAAAATGGTTACTGCGAAGACAATTAAGATATTGAATTAAGTGTAAAAAAGGAGTAAGTGTCAGTATGTGATAATACATCTGTTGTGATGGTATCATATCTACACAAAAACCCTCAAATTATGTTTATTAGCAAATACCTAAACTTTTTTTTGGTCACCAAAAACCCTAACCTTGCCAACTGTGATACAAATACACCCAACTTTTTTTTTGTGTGACGAAAAAATCTAAACTTATACAGTTGTGACATATATACCCTCTAAATCAATTACATCCAAGGTATATTTATCACATTGGTATAAGTTCGAGATTTTTTATAATATAAATTTTTTTGGGGGTATTTATGTCACAATGGAAAGTTTAGGGTTTTTAGTGACATAAAAAAAATTTTAGGGTGCAATTATCTTACCAAAAAAAAGTTTAGGGTATTTGTGTTATAGTGAATATAGTTTGGATTTTTTGTGGTATTTAATCTTTAAAAATATTCTGTGGTATTTACTACCCGTCATTGCTTATGCGGTGGTCACTTCCACACGTGGATCCAATTCACTTGCCACATGGCAGGCATTGGAATCAACATTCTCTAAACTTAGTCTTTAACTTTATACATATATAAATGGTATTTGCCCGATTTGGTTAAAAAGTTTGATTTATTTTATTTACCTACATAAAACGATTTTATTAATTGTGTCTATCTAGTAATGAACTAAATTGCCTCTTACTTCCTCTATGACATTTCTTCTCTTTGTTTGCCTTTATAAACTTAGATCCTATTTGATAACCTAATTAAGTGCTAAAAATTCAATAGTTTAGCACCTAATAAGATTAAGTTTGTTCTATAACTATAACTAACATTGAGTTAAAAGATTCAATCAAAGTCAAAATATTAAATCACTTAATTAGGTAGGCGAAGAAAGGATTACTTAAGTAGAAAAAGTAATTGATGACAATTATAACCATGTCAATTATATTGCTAAAAACCTACTAATGATCACAATATCATGTATGGTAAGAAATTAATTATATTTAGTGATCAATTTTCAATTACAATCAAGCAACTTTGTATTTCTTCTTTCAGCACTTATAGTAATCAGGACTTAAAATTTAGCACTTAAATTCTCAGCACTTATTTTTCTATTTTATCACAAACGAGAGAAAAATCGAAAAGGAAATCTTCCGCTGAACAAAAATATATGAAATGTGAAATTGTCATTTTTCCTAAATATATTATCTGGTCGTCTTTTCCTTTCCTTTCCAAACAAAACTAAATCTAATTATTCCCAAGTTCTTCACCGTCACTCCTTATCTTTCGAGAATAATTTCTTTCACAAAATAACTTTCCAACATGGGTGATCTAACTTTTGTTAACCAAACACACATAGAGTCCTCTATTGAATTGTTTTATATAAAAGTAATCTTGAACACCCATCTTCTACAACTTCTGCCGTAGATGTCACTTAACGTGGTCTGTCTAACCTCGTCTGTTTTTGAATTCACTCGGGGTTGAATTGCAAAAGTTACTGTTGCATTTTAAACTTGATTTCCTCGTCAAGATCTAAACATAAGTAGGCACGAAACACACGTGCGGGTCAAGCAGTTGTGCTGACAGCCCGGATTCACACTCGGACCACAGTTTTCTTCCCCAATTATAAAAGCTCTCGTTCTTCTACTTCTTCCTTGTGTTTGAAATATTCAAAACCATCGATTTATAAGGTTTTAATGGAAATTATAACCGCAATCAATTTTTAAGTTTTAATTTGATTTATTTTCTTTTAACTATCTCCTTTATTTGTCTATAAAGAGAATCTCCAAATCACAATAATAACATACCGAAAATAAGAAATTCTCTTTTTGAATCTACAAATCACAATAATAACACACCGAAAGTAAGAAACTCTCTTTTCTTTGCATTTATAAGCTGGGTTTACATATCACGTTGTGGTTCATGTTCCCTGTATTATTTTGTGCGGAGTAAAGAGGAATACTTGTTGTATTGTTGGAGGATAGCCGCTAGATTTATGATCTTCTTCGTCTCTCTCTGGTAAGATCTATCTCAGCCTTAAACGTTGGTTGGATCAGTTCTTTTTCAAAAGATCATATTTTTTCTAATCGTCTTTTTTGTGAAATCAGTTGTGCTGTGTGGTTGCATATAAAAAAAAGAGAGGAACAGTTGTGGTTGTCTGCCTTAAATTTGTTATTTTTCTCTTTTGCAAACTCTGCCCTGTACCGATTATTCCTCCGCTGCCTGAGGAGATATGCGGTGTGCCTGTATTAGTGTAGATAGACTCTTTTCTGGCGTTTTGGTCGCTAATTTTAAGGTACGTTCGGTTGATTGGATCTCCCCTCCAATGTAAGGCGAAACAGATCGGTTGTCGTGGCAACTGGGCGATGTCGGTGATTGGTTTCGCTAACGGTTGCTCTGTTTCTAATCCATAGATGTGGGGATTTGTCTATGCTTCACTTGGCTTTCACATCTTTGGAGTCACTTCATCGGTTCCTCAACCAGTCGAGACATGGCTAGTCTGGAAAGCCTACCGGATCATGTCATGACCGATGTTCTCAGCGGGCTACCTGCTGATCAGGTTGCTAATTTGCGGAGAGTGTGTAAAGGATGGTGCTCTTTGACTGCTACCCCTCATTTTGTTCGACTGCATCTTGAAAGATCTACTCCAGTAATATATTTCCAGACCCATTCGCCCGAACATATTGATCATAACAAGTTCCCTCTGTTCTCCATTGACTGGAGCTCTAAGAAGAAGAGCAGCTGATTAGGGAAATACGGTCGCAGAAAATTGAATCACTGCCGTCAAAAGGTTTTCTTCGATTTTCGGGTAGTTGCAATGGGTTCTTCGTCTTAAAAAGAGGCATGGGTCCACTTAAATACTACATTTTCAACCCTATCAGACAAAAGCAAATCACTGTCACCTCGGTTGATTGATGGCTTCTTTTTCGACTCGCTCACAAATGAGTGCCAGGTAATTACCTACGGTAAAACTATGGATGACTACTTCAGTTTTTACATGAGCAGTATAGAGCTAATCACTACATGGAAGAAAGTTGGATCCTTTCCTCATCGACCTAGAGAACTATTTGCCCCATCTGTTGTAAATGGGTGTCTTCATTGGATGGTGATTGAGAAGCAAGGAGAGGAAGACATTGCCCCCGTGTGCACATTATATCATGGTGTTTAGCATAGAAGATTGCCAGTTTTGTTTACTGCCTCATCCCGGAAAGGTGAATGAATCATGTCAAGGTCATCAAAAGATGCACTTGTTGGCAACCAAGGGCCACCTGTATGCATATGGTATGTATGCCAAAATCTTGGACATATGGGTTTTGGAGGACTCTGCAAATTGGTATTGGGTTCAAAAGTTCAGCATCCATCTTGAACGGGACCTGAAGCAGCATTCAATTGATGATATTTCCATAATGAGCTATCAGACAAAATTTCAAATGAAGTTTATCGACATATGGAAGGATGAAGTGCTTTTGGTAGTGCCCGAGGAGGGCTTTTTCCGGTACCATATGCGGCTAAAAATAATTACGGAAGCTCAATTTGCACATCTATCTATTGAAGGTCGTAGTTACACGAGCTTTGTGAAGTGATTGCTATTGAAAGTACGATAAGTTTCAAGTCATTCAAAGATTGCCTGGATTCGAAGTGTAGTGATTATCTTTGTTAAAAGGAATTGGATACACAGTTGTCTGTGGTATTTAGTTATAGTTCTAATTCTGTCTTTCTTGCTCTCATTTTAACCACCGTTGGAAATAGGGCATGATTTTCTTTGATTCATTTTGATTGTATAATGTTAAAAGTCAGATTTGCGTACTCAATAATCAAAGTTAATAGCTCTAGTTGTGCCTATGTTTGTCAATGGTTAATCGTTCTGAATTTGTATATCTTTGTGGATGGGATGTTTGCTTCTGGCTTTGGTCTTGCTTGGTCAATACATACGGTCAGGAAAGGGGATTGAAATTTACAGCTTTAGAATTTGAAGGATTTTTTGGTTTGCGAATTCGAATTTTTAAAAGGTTGGTCTAATTGGGAAATTGTCCACTTCGGTGGTTACCTCGAGGGAATTGCTCCAGTTAAGAATGAGGTTTCAAGGGTAGATGGAGAAATCTGGCAATAACAGGTTGATCGTTTTATAAGTGTGTTTATTGTTCACATGCTTGTGAAAGTTTGTATTTTGGAATACTTTTAGGGATCTTTCAGGGAATTGGTCTTAGACCTGAAAAATTAGTTGCACTTGGAAAGGTTTTTTACTTTTATGGAAAGGAAATTTTGTAGGATGGCAGCGCTTCATGTATAAATGTTTTGAGTTTGAGGTCATAACGCTTCAGGAGATTGAACTTGCATTTTAGAGGCTGACTTTGAATCCTGGTGGATGATTCTCTTGCATTTTGCAAGTATTACCTTTTAGTGGATTCTCAAGTGTCTGTCGGATACATGAGATACATTTTATGCACATTCTTATGCGAGTGTGATAAATCTAAAGAAGTTAAGAGTAAACGAACTGTTAAGTGTGTTTTAAAGGCGTGAAACAAGAGAAAATATTGACATGAGGGTGCAAATGACACTACCTACACTACCTACATGTGTGTGTATAATCTGTGAAATGCGCTATCCTGTAAATTGTTGTATGGGAATTGAGTGTGCTGTTTTATGTGTGGGAATGTGAATTTGAATGAAATAGCCTTAATTTGACTATTCACTTAAATGCTCATGATTATGGGTAGTGTATGGTCTCTTTTCTAGGGTTTAAAGCTTGTTTAAAAATCTCTGTCAATGTACAATTTGCTTTACATGGACATTGCTTGACTTTTTTGGACGACCTTCATTGAACATGAATTCTGATGAATTTGGCTTAATTTGAATGATATTTTACTTGTTCATAAATAGAGGCTCACATGTCAATAATTTTATATACTTTTAAGCCTGTTTAAACCTCATTTTTAGTTCCAGTTGGGGACCGTGCTTACTGGGTATTGATGGACGGTGTGTACTAGCAATATGGTCTAATATATGTTGTTAGAATTATGAGCAATAAATACTTTGCTGCACCCATTATTGACATGTTGGGTGTTTAGTGCTTTAAACTTTAAAGTGGCATTTGCGTGCATCCACTTAAGGGCTTGCAAGTTGCAAGGGTGTCTCTGTGCAAGCGAATTCATAAGTTTACGCAATCCCCAGTGTTGTGAAGTGCTCGAGACATAGCCTTCACCTTTCAAGGAACAACTCTGGCATCCTACATAGTGGACTTCCCGCTAAATTAGAATGATACAAAGATGCCAACTGAATTTCAAATTCAAATGAGACCAAATGGATATGTCTTCATCTGTGATGGAGATGCTGTATTTGGAAATCAGCCAAATAAAATTGTGGGGGAAATGACAATCTTGCCAAATCAAAATTCAACTTGGTTGAGCAGCTGATCTGATGATGTAATTATTGCGATCATTTCCCAAGCCAATATTGTGGCTAATGTGAAAGAATGGGTGGTAAACTCAAGTCTTACCCAGCATATATGTTGAGGACATAATGCTTTATCCTCCTACGCTTTAGCAGAGGAAGGAGAAGAAAATATTTATCTTGGTGATTTGAGAACTGCTCAAGTTCTTGAGAAAGAGAAAATTCTTCTCAAATACTCACATTTTAAAATGAGGGTAGTTAAAAAACTTCTTAGCAAATTTTCCTTGGAAATGAAACGGCACCTATTATCTCTAGACATTGTGATTGCCAAGAGGCAATGCCCATCGCAAAGAATGAAACTTTCAACGGTAAAAATAGACATGTCCGGTTAAGACGTAATGTGGGACTACAATTGATTAAAGATGGAATTATGTCCATTGATTATGTTAAGTCGAAGTGATTTTGGCCGATCCTCTAACTATACACCGAGGGGAATGGGATAAGCCAGTTGAAAAAAATCAACGGTGATGGTAACCCAACGTATATGATTGACGATCCCATGAATTAGGTTCATATGGGTAATAACAAATCACTTGTTGATCCACGATGCACTATTAATTTTTTTTTGTTCCTCCTAAGGTGAGAATAGTGCAACACCGCGAGGAAAAAGAGGGTGAGCTGAGCTCTTAATGAAATTTCATAGCCATTGTTGGTGGTGCATTAAACTGTAGAATACACTTAATTGAATCACCTATATAAGTGTGGAGTGGGGCCGCTCCTATGATAATTATTGGAGATAATTTCTAGAGCACTTATGAATAAACCAAGTATGCGAATGGCCTATTTGCGCAAAACCGGGTTGAACAACAAATTTTGTGGGAAGTATAATGTGATTGGTGAAAATCATAATTCACAAAAGGAATTATTGGCTCATAGAAGTTTTAAACTTCACCAATAATTTCGTGAATATTTCACTCTTTCTAGGGCGATTCATAGCCTAACAAGTACTAGTTCCAATGCATTACGCTCCAATAACCCAGCATTATTCTATTTTTTCTTTCCAAAATTTTTTGAAATATGTGGGGTAAGTTGGATATTTCAACAGTTTTGAAACATTTGTTAGAATTAATGACGGCCATAAAGTTATCATTTTGTAACGGTTTTTCAACAGCTGTATAACGGCTTTGTAACGTTTGATTTAATTCTTCATAAATCCTCAATTATCTTATAACAGCCATACAACGATCACTTTTTTAATAATTACCAACTGTTTTATAACGGTTCTTAACGGCTACCTATAAATTATTACTTTGAGCATAATTGGAAAGTGATATATATATACACATATCAAATAAAGAATAATCTTTGTTCTTTCTTTTATCAATCTTTCTTTTCTTTGCTGGGTTATACACATAACCTTGTTCCTGTTTCCTTATAATCTTAAGTGCGGAATATAGAAGAAGGTATGTTAGATCTTGAGAGAATAGTCACTAAAGCCCTACGCACTGAGTTTCATACTCTGAGGCGTGGAATTATCCTTAAGGACAGTGACTAGCATGCTCTCAATATTGATATTATTTTCTTATCTGTTTCAATAGATTTCCAACAATTATTTTTATTTTTTCATGTTATCTAACAATTTTTCCAACATGGTGTCGATCAGTCCCTACCACCACGGACACAAGTGCACAAAGATGCTTGAAGAGCACAAGCCAAGGTATTTTGCAGCTCTAATTGCTCGTGGCATACAAAGAGGGGGAGATCAAAGATTGCTACTTCGAGGCTCTCGAGCTAGGAAGTTCGGATTTGGTCAATATGATGGTCCTAGACGGTTGCTTTTTTATCGAGTGCCTCCGCATTGCCGCATAGACAGTAAGAGCGGACCCAGAAGATCCGATCTATGGTTATCCGAGCATGTTCATGTTAGTGATCACGGATTATGTCATGCTTGAAAACCAAATTCCTTCGTCCTCAATATCCCGTACGAACTGTCAAAGTCTCCAGCGGAGGAATCTTGTAATCTCCAAGCTCTGGTGTTGGATTTCTACAACTAGGGATTCTGGAGGCGGGATGTTGTCGTACTGCAACATCTCAAATCCAAGACACTTGTTCGATGTACTCCATTCTAGCTTTGCCGATGTACCCACGGAAATGATCAGGACGTCAGATACAAGCAGCAAGCACATGACCACTCATCATAGAGCTCAAGCTCGCGGGTATCATGTTTAAGCCAAGGATGAGCGCTAAATTCCTGGGCATTAGCTTAATCAATAAAGTACTCGAAGTGAGATCCATATCTAGCCAAGTTGTTTGCGGACATGAATGCGTACGCAAGGGAGCAGTGGTACTTGCAGCTGACGAGAATGAAACGGCTAATGTAACGCTCCCACCTCGGAGTCATAAACGTGACGTTCCGTTCATTTTTATCTTTCTTTACACATAAGCGAAAACATAATATCGGGATAATCACATTTAAAACAACAGCGGGATTCAAGACAAACAGCATCATGAGCAAACCTTATGTTTACAGGACACGCAAACATATTTTACATGTCAACTCAGTCGATTTTAGCCATTTACACACAACACGTTATGGCTTGGGTGTCCTAAGCCCACTACTTCGGATTCACAGCTCCTAGCTTTCCCCGAACTCCAACATGGTTTAAACTCCCCCTGCCGCCGCCGTCCGTTCGACCATCCTATGGACCTGAGAGGGAAAAACGGGGGATGAGTCGGGGAGACTCAGCAAGTGAAAACACTAATATCAAGCGAGGTTATATCAATCGCCATTAACATAAGTTGGCTCTTACCGCACCCATATCGATGACAGATCAATAGCAAAGTTCATACATCACGTACGACTATAACATGTGCACTTTACCAGCTAACTCTCGGTTACCACCAAGGCTCGGTTCTATCTCATGTACACTTTACCAATCTCGGTTCTATCTCAAATCAACATCAAACATGAAACACGATCAAACCGAGGAAATGAACTAACTACGACCAACCAGACGACCGAGAAACGGTCCAAGCAAACCACGTCACAACACATCTCAACATCCTTTCCCGATATTAAGGAATTCACTTACACAACAATTAACAAGTACTAGAGAAAACGAGGCGTGTGAAGGACACGCGAGTCTCGGCGACTCTCGGGCGATTCACGAACACTCGGGCCTTGGACGTGGATTTCTCACTCGATCAAACCACAAGAGAGACACGGCTAATTGGTAAGCTTTTTCTCTCTCTCTTTCTTTCTCTCTTTCTCTCTCTATTTCTTTCTCTCCTTGGCCGAATGGCCTTTCTCTATTTATAGAGAGACAAAACTTGGGGCCAAAGCTTGGATGAGGTAAGCGCACGTGTCATCGGGGCGATGAGGTAAGCGTGCGTGTCATGTGGGGCGATGAGGTAAGCGATGACCTCATTAGGTCCTCATGACAATGCCTTAAAGTCTAACTTCCATTAATGCTAGTCATGATGAAGGGCCCTAAAGTCCAACTTCCATTAATGCATGATATCATGAAGGGCCACCAAAGTCTAACTTAATAAATGCAAGCCATCATGAAGACCACCAAAGTCTAACTTAATAAATGCAAGTCATGATGATAAGGTTTGACTTAGTCAAACTTTATAGGCTTTCTCCAATCAAAGCATAAAATATCTCATTTGAAAGGTCAGAATGTGTACTTTAAATCACCAGGAAACATCAAGTCGAAATTCCAACGTTCTCGTATAGAAAATGCTAAATCTTTGAAATCTGACAAAACCGGACAGTTTTGTACTGTTCATGAAATCGGTCTTGAAAACATAGTAAATGGACTCCGAAAATTCTCAATTTTGAATATGTCATAAACAAGACCTTAACAAAAATTTCTTGTGAAGAACACAAATTCGAAATCTTTCCGTAAACACCATTTTTAGTAGCTCAAAAACGGACTAAAAACAGTTCCCTGAAACTGGACTCTAGTTTTTCAAATTACGCTTTGTCCAAAATCCAAATGATCTTGAAAAATTCCCAAATTTATACACATTATATAAAAAGATGTCCTCAACAACTTTTGTGAAGGAAACTTTTTCAAAATCGGCCCAGAAAAGCTCGTAGAAAATAAAGACGGTGTAAACATCACCGAAATACCCTTCTGGGCAGTTTCCCATGGTCCGAAAATCAGGCCATTGTCGTACCACACATATCAACTCCAAAAATTATGAAATTAAAGTATGTAAAACTTCAAGATGTTTGGAACAACTTTTAAGAAGAAAGTGCTCGGAAATTCGGACCATAAAATTCTCCCCAAAAATAACAATACGAAGGGGCATAAAGGATCCAAAACTGGGTTTTCCAAAATAAGAGAAAACAATTTAGTTCTGATTGGAAAACCACCAAACTTAACCCATAATCATTTCTCAGGGATTGAAATTGAGGATATTACAATTTACCTGCGGCTTCCCAGGCGCAAAAAAATCGGGATGTGACAGCTAATTGTCTGGTCGATCGGTCCTGCTGGTGCTCACGGTCATCCAAACCATGTTTGCGGTGCTTGCCTACTTCTACCCCCAAAGTAAACGAGTGATAATTGAGCGCTGTTGTTACGTTTGTTGTAGGTTAGAATTTAGGAAATCCCAGTAGTGGCTATAACTAAAATGATATACCGTGAACTTTGTTGTTATGTTCAAATAATAAGCTTTTCGCAGATGCAAAATCGAGCTTATTCAACATTGCACCAAAATGCACAAAAAATGCACGAATAATATAACCTTAATTTTTTTGTAAGGTTCGATTCTTGTTTTAACTACAAAGAGGGGGAGATCAAAGATTGCTACTTCGAGGCTCTCGAGCTAGGGAGTTTGGATTTGGTCAATATGATGGTCCTAGACAATTGCTTTTGGATCGAGTGCCTCCGCATTACCGCATAGACAGTAAGAGCGAACCCAGAAGATCCGATCTATAGTTATCCGAGCATGTTCATGTTAGTGATCACGGATTTTGTCATGCTTGAAAACCAAATTCCTTTCTTCGTCCTCAATATCCCGTACGAACTGTCAAAGTCTACGGTGGAGGAATCTTGTAATCTCCAAGCTCTGGTGTTGGATTTCTACAACTAGGGATTCTGGAGGCGGGATGCTACCGTACTGCAACATCTCGAATCCAAGACACTTGTTCGATCTACTCCATTCTAGCTTTGCCGATGTACCCACGGAAATGATCAGGGACGTCAGATACAAGCAGCAAGCACATGACCACTTAGTCATGGAGCTCAAGCTCGCGGGTATCAAGTTTAAGCCAAGGATGAGCGCCAAATTCCTGGACATTAGCTTCCTCAAGAAAGTACTCGAAGTGAGATCCATATCTAGCCAAGTTGTTCGCGGACATGAATGCGTACGCAAGGGAGCAGTGGTACTTGCAGCTGACAAGAATGAAACGGCTAATTGTCTAGTCGATCGGTGCTGCTGGTGCTCACAATCATCCAAACCACGTTTGCGGTGCTTGCCTACTTCCACCCCAAAGTAAACGAGTGATAATTGAGCGCTGTTGTTACGTTTGCTGTAGGTTAGAATTTAGGAAATCCCGGTAGTGGCTATAACTCAAACGATATACCGTGAACTTTGTTGTTATGTTCAAATAATAAGCTTTTCGCAGATGCAAAATCGATCTTATTCAGCATTGCACGAAAAATGCACAAAAAATGCACGAATAATATAACCTTAATTTTTTTGTGAGGTTGGATTCTTGTTTTAACTACAAAGAGGGGGAGATTAAAGATTGCTACTTTGAGGCTCTCGAGCTAGGGAGTTTGGATTTGGTCAATATGATGGTCGTAGATAGTTGCTTTTTGATCGAGTGCCTCCGCATTGCCGCATAGACAGTAAGAGCGGACCCGGAAGATCCGATCTATGGTTATCCAGCATGTTCATGTTAGTGATCATGGATTTTGTCATGCTTGAAAACCAAATTCCTTTCTTCGTCCTCAATATTCCGTACGAACTGTCAAAGTCTCCGGCGGAGGAATCTTGTAATCTCCAAGCTCTGGTGTTGGATTTCTACAACTAGGGATTCTGGAGGCGGGATGCTGCCGTACTGCAACATCTCAAATCCAAGACACTTGTTCGATCTACTCCATTCTAGCTTTGCTGATGTACCCACGGAAATGATCAGGGACGTCAGATACAAGCAGCAAGCACAGGACCACTTAGTCATGGAGCTCAAGCTCGCGGGTATCAAGTTTAAGCCAAGGATGAGCGCCAAATTCCTGGACATTAGCTTCCTCAAGAAAGTACTCGAAGTGAGATCCATATCTAGCCAAGTTGTTCGCAGACATGAATGCGTACGCAAGGGAGCAATGGTACTTGCAGCTGACAAGAATGAAACGGCTAATTGTCTAGTCGATCGGTGCTGCTGGTGCTCAACAGTCATCCAAACCACGTTTGCGGTGCTTGCCTACTTCCACCCCCAAGGTAAACGAGTGATAATTGAGCGCTGTTGTTACGTTTGCTGTAGGTTAGAATTTAGGAAATCCCGGTAGTGGCTATAACTCAAACGATATACCGTGAACTTTGTTGTTATGTTCAAATAATAAGCATTTCGCATATGCAAAATCGATCTTATTCAACATTGCACGAAAAATGCACAAAAAATGCACGAACAATATAACCTTAATTTTTTTTGTGAGGTTCGATTCTTGTTTTAACTACAAAGAGGGGGAGATCAAAGATTGCTACTTCGAGGCTCTCGAGCTAGGGAGTTTGGATTTGGTCAATATGATAGTCCTAGACAGTTGCTTTTGGGTTGAGTGCCTCCGCATTGCCGCATAGACAGTAAGAGCAAACTCGGAAGATCCGATCTATGGTTATCCGAGCATGTTCATGTTAGTGATCATGGATTTTGTCATGCTTGAAAACCAAATTCCTTTCTTCGTCCTCAATATCCCGTACGAACTGTCAAAGTCTCCGGCGGAGGAATCTTGTAATCTCCAAGCTCTGGTGTTGGATTTCTACAACTAGGGATTCTGGAGGCGGGATGCTGCCGTACTGCAACATCTCAAATCCAAGACACTTGTTCGATCTACTCCATTCTAGCTTTGCCGATGTACCCACGGAAATGATCAGGGACGTCAGATACAAGCAGCAAGCACAGGACCACTTAGTCATGGAGCTCAAGCTCGCGGGTATCAAGTTTAAGCCAAGGATGAGCGCCAAATTCCTGGACATTAGCTTCCTCAAGAAAGTACTCGAAGTGAGATCCATATCTAGCCAAGTTGTTTGCGGACATGAATGCGTACGCAAGGGAGCAGTGGTACTTGCAGCTGACAAGAATGAAACGGCTAATTGTCTAGTCGATCGGTGCTGCTGGTGCTCAACCGTCATCCAAATCACGTTTGCGGTGCTTGCCTACTTCCACCCCCAAGGTAAACGAGTGATAATTGAGCGCTGTTGTTACGTTTGCTGTAGGTTAGAATTTAGGAAATCCCGGTAGTGGCTATAACTCAAACGATATACCGTGAACTTTGTTGTTATGTTCAAATAATAAGCTTTTCGCAGATGCAAAATCGAGCTTATTCAGCATTGCACGAAAAATGCACAAAAAATGCACGAATAATATAACCTTAATTTTTTTGTGAGGTTGGATTCTTGTTTTAACTACAAAGAGGGGGAGATCAAAGATTGCTACTTCGAGGCTCTCGAGCTAGGGAGTTTGGATTTGGTCAATATGATGGTTGTAGACAGTTGCTTTTTGATCGAGTGCCTCCGCATTGCCGCATAGACAGTAAGAGCGGACCCGGAAGATCCGATCTATGGTTATCCAGCATGTTCATGTTAGTGATCACGGATTTTGTCATGCTTGAAAACCAAATTCCTTTCTTCGTCCTTACCAAAAAAAAAAAAATTCCTTTCTTCGTCCTCAATATCCCGTACGAACTGTCAAAGTCTCCGGCGGAGGAATCTTGTAATCTCCAAGCTCTTGTGTTGGATTTCTACAACTAGGGATTCTGGAGGCGGGATGCTGCCGTACTGCAACATCTCAAATCCAAGACACTTGTTCGATCTACTCCATTCTAGCTTTGCCGATGTACCCACGGAAATGATCAGGAACGTCAGATACAAGCATCAAGCACATGACCACTCATCATGGAGCTTAAGCTTGCGGGTTTCATGTTTAAGCCAAGGATGAGCGCCAAATTCCTGGACATTAGCTTCATGAATAAAGTACTTGAAGTTAGATCCATATCTAGCCAAGTTGTTCTTGGACATGAACGAGTACGCAAGAGAGTAGTGGTACTTGTGTCTAATGAGAATGAAACGGCTTATTGTATGGTCGGTCGGTTCTGCTGGTGCTCACGGTCAGCCAAACCACATTTGCGGTGCTTGCCTACTTCCACCCCCAATGTAAACGAGTGATAATTGAGCGCTGTTGTTACGCTTGCTATAGGTTAGAATTTAGGAAATCTCGGTAGTGGCTATAACTCAAACGATATACTGTGAACTTTGTTGTTATGTTCAAATAATAAGCTTGTCGCAGATGCAAAATCGAGCTTATTCAACATTGCACGAAAAATGCACGAATAATATAACCTTAATTTTTTTTGTAAGGTTCGATTCTTGTTTTAACTACAAAATTTATACGCATGCTTTCTAGCGAGTTAAGAACCATGTTAATAAGATTTGAAAATAGAAAAATATCCTAATTTTACTTCTTATGTCTTCCTTAGGTCTATTTCCCAAAACCATTGTATCAATTAAATTTTCTCTAATAGAACCTTATTTTGAAAAGTTCGAATAATAAGCTTTCCGTAGATACAAAAATCGTGTTAATTGAATGTTGCAAGAAAAATTTATGTACAACCAAAATTTGATCATGTTTGTAGATGCATTGGCAGGTTCATCATATGGTAGTAGTTGATTATAGAATCTAAGATCCTATATTTGGGTTTGGAACTTCTTTGAAAATATTCGAAATAGTTGGCTACGGAGATGATTGGTCTCCACACTTTTCAAAAACAAAAAAGGGTACGAAAATGAAATCACCATATAAATCCATAGCATAAAAGTTTGAAAATTTTACCTTACGCTATCATATATCGAAGATGCCAGAGAAGGGAGGTGCCGGAGGTGCCGGCGTCTTACCTATTCAAACACATCAAACAATTAGTTATTGAACATAAAGGTAAGGAAAACAAAGCAACATGAACAGATAATCATACCGCAATGTTTAGAAGCAGCAACAATTGTCACAATGAAAACCAAAAGCAAGGCTGCCAAAGGGATAATAAGTTGCAGTGAGAATTTCCGGTAAAAATTCAATAGACTCCATCAAACTCACAACCGTCTCATTAAACCTTCAGACACTCTCCTGCTCTATCCTGAAGTGGGAAATCACAAATTCCACAACCAAACCAGACACAAAATACCAACCTTGGCATGTCCAAATAGAATACTTGCACGGAATGTGAGCTTGTAGCAACAAGCTGGTTATGGTACAGAGCAATGAACAAAAATTTTGATTGTACATAATATTTTCTTGCAACCTTCAATTAGCGCGATTTTTGCAGAAAGCTTATTATTCGAACCTTTCAAAATAAGGTTCCATTAGAGAAAATTTAATCGATACAATGGTTTGGGGAAATAGACCTAAGGAAGACACAGGGAGTAAAGTTAGGATATTTTTCTATTTTTAAATCTTATTAACATGGTTCTTAGCTTGCTAGAAAGCATGCGTATAAATTTTATAGTTAAAACAAGAATCGACCCTTACAAAAAAATTAAGGTTATATTATTCGTGTGTTTTTCGTGCATTTTTCGTGCAATGTTGAATAAACTTGATTTTTGCATTTACGAAAAGCTTATTATTCAAGCCTTTCAAAATAAGGTTATATTGCAGAAAATTTAATTGATACAGTGGTTTTTGAAAATAGACCTAAAGAACACTCAATGAGAAAAGTTAGGATATTTTTCTTATTTTAAAGTGCGAGTGGCGAATTTAACAAAAAGAAAAGGTTAAAAAAGATTATTTGAAGAATGAAAACTTGAACAGACTTCAAGGTAGGTGGAAGTAACCTGTAATTACAAACGTTCAAAGAGGAATATCGAAATGAAGACAGCACCGACATTAAGGAGAAAAGACATATTCCTATAACCACAACCGAAGTTGAAAGACATTGCTTCAAAAGGATGGACTTTAGAGGAAAATTTGGGAGAGTTCTGGCGCAATTTGAGCGTTTCTTCTCTCCGTGTTATATCCTTTTATGCTCCGTATGCTTTTTTCAACCGTTCTCACTTGCAGTTTCAATTGTATTTCCTTTCAAATTATAATATTGAAAGACGTGAAAAAAAAAACTAAAATTATGAAGTCACACATTCATAAGTCTACACAGTATTTAATTCAAACTAAATAGGATATTTGCCAAACATGTCCCAATATAGTGAAGCTCATTTGATGTTAAACTTATTTAATGAATAAGCGAATTTAGTCCCGTACTGCTATCTATTATAATTAAAATATTACCATCATAATATGCTTATCTTGAAAATGGTTACTGCGAAGACAATTAAGATATTGAATTAAGTGTAAAAAAGGAGTAAGTGTCAGTATGTGATAATACATCTGTTGTGATGGTATCATATCTACACAAAAACCCTCAAATTATGTTTATTAGCAAATACCTAAACTTTTTTTTGGTCACCAAAAACCCTAACCTTGCCAACTGTGATACAAATACACCCAACTTTTTTTTTGTGTGACGAAAAAATCTAAACTTATACATTTGTGACATATATACCCTCTAAATCAATTCCATCCAAGGTATATTTATCACATTGGTATAAGTTCGAGATTTTTTATAATATAAATTTTTTTGGGGGTATTTATGTCACAATGGAAAGTTTAGGGTTTTTAGTGACATAAAAAAAATTTTAGGGTGCAATTATCTTACCAAAAAAAAGTTTAGGGTATTTGTGTTATAGTGAATATAGTTTGGATTTTTTGTGGTATTTAATCTTTAAAAATATTCTGTGGTATTTACTACCCGTCATTGCTTATGCGGTGGTCACTTCCACACGTGGATCCAATTCACTTGCCACATGGCAGGCATTGGAATCAACATTCTCTAAACTTAGTCTTTAACTTTATACATATATAAATGGTATTTGCCCGATTTGGTTAAAAAGTTTGATTTAATTTATTTACCTACATAAAACGATTTTATTAATTGTGTCTATCTAGTAATGAACTAAATTGCCTCTTACTTCCTCTATGACATTTCTTCTCTTTGTTTGCCTTTATAAACTTGGATCCTATTTGATAACCTAATTAAGTGCTAAAAATTCAATAGTTTAGCACCTAATAAGATTAAGTTTGTTCTATAACTATAACTAACATTGAGTTAAAAGATTCAATCAAAGTCAAAATATTAAATCACTTAATTAGGTAGGCGAAGAAGGGATTACTTAAGTAGAAAAAGTAATTGATGACAATTATAACCATGTCAATTATATTGCTAAAAACCTACTAATGATCACAATATCATGTATGGTAAGAAATTAATTATATTTAGTGATCAATTTTCAATTACAATCAAACAACTTTGTATTTCTTCTTTCAGCACTTATAGTAATCAGGACTTAAAATTTAGCACTTAAATTCTCAGCATTTATTTTTCTATTTTATCACAAACGAGAGAAAAATCGAAAAGGAAATCTTCCCCTTAACAAAAATATATGAAATGTGAAATTGTCATTTTTCCTAAATATATTATCTCGTCGTATTTTCCTTTCCTTTCCAAACAAAACTAAATCTAATTATTCCCAAGTTCTTCACCGTCACTCCTTATCTTTCGAGAATAATTTCTTTCACAAAATAACTTTCCAACATGTGTGATCTAACTTTTGTTAACCAAACACACATAGAGTCCTCTATTGAATTGTTTTATATAAAAGTAATCTTGAACACCCATCTTCTACAACTTCTGCCGTAGATGTCACTTAACGTGGTCTGTCTAACCTTGTCTGTTTTTGAATTCACTCGGGGTTGAATTGCAAAAGTTACTGTTGCATTTTAAACTTGATTTCCTCGTCAAGATCTAAACATAATTTGGTTGGATCAGTTCTTTTTCAAAAGATCATATTTTTTCTAATCGTCTTTTTTTGTGAAATCAGCTGTGCTGTGTGGTTACATATAAAAAAAAGAGAGGAACAGTTGTGGTTGTCTGCCTTAATTTGTTATTTTTCTCTTTTGCAAACTCTGCCCTGTACCGAGTATTCCTCCGCTGCCTGAGGAGATATGCGGTGTGCCTGTGTTGGTGTAGATAGACTCTTTTCTGGCGTTTTGTTTGCTAATATTAAGGTAGGTTCGGTTGATTGGATCTCCCCTCCAATGTAAGGCGAAACAGATCGGTTGTCGTGGCAACTGGGCGATGTCGGTGATTGGTTTCGCTAATGGTTGCTCTGTTTCTAATCCATAGATATGGGGATTTGTCTATGCTTCACTTGGCTTTCGCATCTTTGGAGTCACTTCATCGGTTCCTCAACCAGTCGAGACATGGCCAGTCTGGAAAGCCTACCGGATGATGTCATGACCGATGGTCTCAGTGGGCTACCTGCTGATCAGGTTGCTAATTTGCGGATAGTGTGTAAAGGATGGTGCTCTTTGACTGCTACCCCTAATTTTGTTCAACTGCATCTTGAAAGATCTACTCCAGTAATATATTTCCAGACCCATTCGCCCGAACATATTTATCATAACAAGTCCGCTCTGTTCTCCATTGACTGGAGCTCTAAGAAGAAGAGCAGCTGATTAGGGAAATACGGTCGCAGAAAATTGAATCACTGCCGTCAAAAGGTTTTCTTCGATTTTCGGGTAGTTGCAATGGGTTCTTCATCTTAAAAAGAGGCATGGGTCCACTTAAATACTACATTTTCAACCCTATCAGACAAAAGCAAATCACTGTCACCTCGGTCGATTGATGGCTTCTTTTTCGACTCGCTCACAATTGAGTACCAGGTAATTACCTACGGTAAAACTATGGATGACTACTTCAGTTTTTACATGAGCAGTATAGAGCTAATCACTACATGGAAGAAAGTTGGATCCTTTCCTCATCGACCTAGAGAACTATTTGCCCCATCTGTTGTAAATGGGAGTCTTCATTGGATGGTGATTGAGAAGCAAGGAGAGGAAGACATTGCCCCCGTGTGCACATTATATCATGGTGTTTAGCATAGAAGATTGCCAGTTTTGTTTACTGCCTCATCCCGGAAAGGTGAGTGAATCATGTCAAGGTCATCAAAAGATGCACTTGTTGGCAACCAAGGGCCACCTGTATGCATATGGTATGTATGCCAAAATCTTGGACATATGGGTTTTGGAGGACTCTGCAAATTGGTATTGGGTTAAAAAGTTCAGCATCCATCTTGAACGGGACCTGAAGCAGCATTCAATTGATGATATTTCCATAATGAGCTATCAGACAAAATTTCAAATGAAGTTTATCGACATATGGAAGGATGAAGTGCTTTTGGTAGTGCCCGAGGAGGGCTTTTTCCGGTACCATATGCGGCTAAAAATAATTACGGAAGCTCAATTTGCACATCTATCTATTGAAGGTCGTAGTTACACGAGCTTTGTGAAGTGATTGCTATTGAAAGTACGATAAGTTTCAAGTCATTCAAAGATTGCCTGGATTCGAAGTGTAGTGATTATCTTTGTTAAAAGGAATTGGATAGACAGTTGTCTGTGGTATTTAGTTATAGTTCTAATTCTGTCTTTCTTGCTCTCATTTTAACCACCGTTGGAAATAGGGCATGATTTTCTTTGATTCATTTTGATTGTATAATGTTAAAAGTCAGATTTGCGTACTCAATAATCAAAGTTAATAGCTCTAGTTGTGCCTATGTTTGTCGATGGTTAATCGTTCTGAATTTGTATATCTTTGTGGATGGGATGTTTGATTCTGGCTTTGGTCTTGCTTGGTCAATACATACGGTCAGGAAAGGGGATTGAAATTTACAGCTTTAGAATTTGAAGGATTTTTTGGTTTGCGAATTCGAATTTTTAAAAGGTTGGTCTAATTGGGAAATTGTCCACTTCGGTGGTTACCTCGAGGGAATTGCTCCAGTTAAGAATGAGGTTTCAAGGGTAGATGGAGAAATCTGGCAATAACAGGTTGATCGTTTTATAAGTGTGTTTATTGTTCACATGCTTGTGAAAGTTTGTATTTTGGAATACTTTTAGGGATCTTTCAGGGAATTGGTCTTAGACCTGAAAAATTAGTTGCACTTGGAAAGGTTTTTTACTTTTATGGAAAGGAAATTTTGTAGGATGGCAGCGCTTCATGTATAAATGTTTTGAGTTTGAGGTCATAACGCTTCAGGAGATTGAACTTGCATTTTAGAGGCTGACTTTGAATCCTGGTGGATGATTCTCTTGCATTTTGCAAGTATTACCTTTTAGTGGATTCTCAAGTGTCTGTCGGATACATGAGATACATTTTATGCACATTCTTATGCGAGTGTGATAAATCTAAAGAAGTTAAGAGTAAACGAACTGTTAAGTGTGTTTTAAAGGCGTGAAACAAGAGAAAATATTGGCATGAGGGTGCAAATGACACTACCTACTACACTACCTACATGTGTGTGTATAATCTGTGAAATGCGCTATCCTGTAAATTGTTGTATGGGAATTGAGTGTGCTGTTTTATGTGTGCGAATGTGAATTTGAATGAAATAGCCTTAATTTGATTATTCACTTAAATGCTCATGGTTATGGGTAGTGTATAATCTCTTTTCTAGGGTTTAAAGCTTGTTTAAAAATCTCTGTCAATGTACAATTTGCTTTACATGGACATTGCTTGGCTTTTTTGGACGACCTTCATTGAACATGAATTCTGATGAATTTGGCTTAATTTGAATGATATTTTACTTGTTCATAAATAGAGGCTCACATGTCAATAATTTTATATACTTTTAAGCGTGTTTAAACCTCATTTTTAGTTCCAGTTGAGGACTGTGCTTACTGGGTATTGCTGGACGGTGTGTACTAGCAATATGCTCTAATTTATGTTGTTAGAATTTTGAGCAATAAATACTTTGCCGCACCCATTATTGACATGTTGTGTGTTTAGTGCTTTAAACTTTAAAGTGGCATTTGCGTGCATCCACTCACGGGCTTGCAAGTTGTAAGGGTGTCTATGTGCAAGCGAATTCATAAGTTTACGCAATCCCTAGTGCTATGAAGTGCTCGAGACATAGCCTTCACCTTTCAAGGAACAACTATGGCATCATACATAGTGGACTTCCCGCTATATTAGAATGATACAATGATGCTAACTGAATTTCAAATTCAGATGAGACAAAATGGATATGTCTTCATCTTTGATGGAGATGCTGTTTTTGGAAATCAGCCATAAAAAATTGTGGGGGAAATGACAATCTTGCTAAGCCAAAATTCAACTTGGTTGAAGCAGATGATTTGATGATGTAATTATTGTGGCCATTTTCCAAGCCAATATTGTGGCTAATGTGAAAGAATGGGTGGCAAACTCAAGTGTTCCAAGGCATATATGTTGAGAACATAATGCTTTATCCTCCTACACTTTAGTAGATGAAGGAGAAGAAAATATTTATCTTGGTGATTTGAGAACTGCTCAAGTTCTTGCGAAAGAGAAAATTCTTCTAAAAAACTCATATTTTAAAATGAGACCGAGTAGTTAAAAAACTTCTTAGCAGATTTCCTTTGGAAATGAAATGATACCTTTATGTCTAGACATTGTGATTGCCAAGAGGCAATATCCATTGCAAAAAATGAAACTTTCAATGATTAAAAGAGACACATCCGGTTAAGACGAAATGTGGTACTACAATTGATTAAAGATGGAATTATGTCCATCGATTATGTTAAGTCAAAAATAATTTTGGCCGATCCTCTAGCTTACATCGAGAGGAATGGGACAAGCCAGTTAAAGAAAATCAACAGTGATAGTAACCCAATCTATGTGATTAGCGATCCCATGAATTAGATTCATACGGGTAATAACAAGGCACTTATTGATCTATGATGCACTATTAAAATTTTTTTTCTCCCTCCTAAGGTGAGAATAGTGCAACACTGCAAGGAGAAAAAGGGTGAGCTAAGCTCTTAATAAAATTCTATAGCCATTGTTGGTGGCGTATTAAACTGCAGATGGAATCACCTATGTAAGTGTGGAGTGGGGCCGCTCCTATGAGAATTATTGTCGATAATTGCCAGAGCACTTATGGATAAACCAAGCATGCGCATGGCCTATTAGCGCAAAACCGCGTTGAACAATAAACTTTGTGGGAAGTGTAATGTGATTGGTGAAAATCATAATTTACAAAAGGAATTATTAGTTCATAGAAGTTTCAAACTTCATCAATGATTTCGTGAATATTTTATTCTTTCTAGGGCGGTTCGTAGCCTAACAAGCACCAGTTTCAATGCATTATGCTCCAATAACCCAACATTATTCTATTTTTTCTTTTCAAAACTTTTTGAAATATGTGGGAGATTATTGGATATTTCAACAGTTTTGAAACATTTGTTAGAATTAATGACAGCCATAAAGTTATCATTTTGTAACAGTTTTGCAACGGCCGTATAACGGCTTTGTAACGTTTGATTTAATTCTTCATAAATTCTCAATTATTTTATAACGGCCATAAAATGATCACTTTTTTAATAATTACCAACTGTTTTATAACGGTTCTTAACGGCTACCAATAAATTATTACTTTGAGCATAATTGGAAAGTGATATATATATATATACATATATATACATATCAAATAAAGAATATTCTTTGTTCTTTCTTTTATCAATCTTTCTTTTCTTCGCTGGGTTATACACATAACTTTGTTCTGTCTCCTTCTAATATTCAGTGAGAAATATAGAAGAAGGTTTGTTGTATCTTGGGAGAATAGCCGCTAGAATCTTATGAACTGAGTTTCGTATTCCGAGGGGTGGAATTATCCTTAAGGACAGTGACTAGCACGCTTCAGATATTGATATTATTTTCTTATCTTTTTCAATAGATTTCTAATAATTATTCTTATTTTTTCATGTTATCTAACAATTTTTCCAACATGGTGTCGATCGGTCCCTACCACCACGGACACGAGTGCACAAAGATGCTTGCAGAGCACAAGCCAAGGTATTTCCCAACTTTACTCGCTCGAACCAATGACTAGGGAGTGGATATCGATAACTATTTCAAGTCCATGGCATACAAAGAGGGAGAGATTAGAGATTGCTACTTCGAGGCTCTCAAGCTAGGGAGTTCGGATTTGGTCAATATGCTTTTTGATCGAGTGCCTTTGCATCATGTCATAGATAGTAAGAGTGGACTTGGACGATCCGATCTATGGCTATCCGGGCATGTTCATGTTAGTGATCATGGATTTTGTCATGCTTGAAAACCAGATTCGTTTCTTCGTCCTCAATATCCTGTGCGAACTGTCAAAGTCTCCGGAATCTTGTAATCTCCAAGCTCTGGTCGTCAATATCCTGTGCGAATTGTCAAAGTCTCCGGCGGAGGTCTTGTAATCTCCAAGCTCTGGTGTTGGATGTCTACAACAAGGGATTCTTGAGGCGGGATGCTGCCGTACCTCAACATCTCAAATCCAAGACACTTGCTCGATCTACTCCATTCTAGCTTTGCCGATGTACCCACGGAAATGATTAGGGACGTCAGATACAAGCAGCAAGCACAAGACCACTCAGTCATGGAGCTCAAGCTCGCGGGCATCAAGTTTAAGCCAAGAATGAGTGCCAAATTCCTGGACATTAGCTTCACCAATAAAGTACTTGAAGTGAGATCCATATCAACAGGAGAGCGACCTACCTGGCCAAGTTGTTCACGGACATGAACGAGTACGCAAGGGACCAGTGGTACTTGAGCTTGACGAGAATGAAATGGCTGATTGTCTCGTCGATCGGTGCCTTTGTGCTGCTGGTGCTCACGGTCATCCAAACCACGTTGTTACGCTTGCTGCAGGTTAGAATTTAGAAATCTCGGTAGTGGCTATAACTCAAATGATATATTGTGGACTTTGTTGTTATGTTCAAATAATAAGCTTTTCGCAGATGCAAAATTGAGCTTATTCAACATTGCACGAAAAATGCACAAATAATATAACCTTAATTTTTTTTTGTAAGGTTCGATTCTTGTTTTAACTACAAAATTTATACGCATGCTTTCTAGTGAGCTAAGAACCATGTTAATAAGATTTAAAAATAGAAAAATATCCTAACTTTACTCCTTGTGTCTTCCTTAGGTTTATTTCCCAAAACTGTTGTATCAATTAAATTTTCTCTAATGGAACCTTATTTTGAAAGTTCGAATAATAAGCTTTCCGTAGATACAAAAAAAAATTAAGGTTATATTATTTGTGCGTTTTTCGTGCATTTTTTGTGCAATGTTGAATAAGCTCAATTTTGCATCTACGAAAAGCTTATTATTTGAACATAACAACAAAGTTCACAATATATCATTTGAGTTATAGCCACTACTGAGATTTCTAAATTCTAACCTACAGCAAGCGTAACATGGTTTGGATGATCGTGAGCACCAGCAGCACAAAGGCACCGATCGACGAGACAATCAGCCATTTCATTCTCGTCAAGCTCAAGTACCACTGGTCCCTTGCGTACTCGTTCATGTCCGTGAACAACTTGGCCAGGTAGGTCGCTCTCCTGTTGATATGGATCTCACTTCAAGTACTTTATTGGTGAAGCTAATGTCCAGGAATTTGGCACTCATTCTTGGCTTAAACTTGATGCCCGCGAGCTTGAGCTCCATGACTGAGTGGTGTTGTGCTTGCTGCTTGTATCTGATGTCCCTAATCATTTCCGTGGGTACATCGGCAAAGCTAGAATGGAGTAGATCGAGCAAGTGTCTTGGATTTGAGATGTTGAGGTACGGCAGCATCCCGCCTCAAGAATCCCTTGTTGTAGACATCCAACACCAGAGCTTGGAGATTACAAGACCTCCACCGGAGACTTTGACAATTCGCACAGGATATTGACGACCAGAATCGAACCTTACAAAAAAAATTAAGGTTATATTATTTGTGCGTTTTTCGTGCGTTTTTCGTGCAATGTTGAATAAGCTCGATTTTTGCATTTACGAAAAGCTTATTATTCGAACCTTTCAAAATAAGGTTCCATTAGAGAAAATTTAATCGATACAATGGTTTTGGGAAATAGACCTAAGGAAGACACAGGGAGTAAAGTTAGGATATTTTTCTATTTTTAAATCTTATTAACATGGTTCTTAGCTCACTAGAAAGCATGTGTATAAATTTTGTAGTTAAAACAAGAATCGAACCTTACAAAAAGAAATTAAGGTTATATTATTCGTGCGTTTTTCGTGCATTTTTCGTGCAATATTGAATAAACTTGATTTTTGCATTTACGAAAAGCTTATATTCGAACCTTTCAAAATAAAGTTATATTACAGAAAATTTAATTGATACAGTGGTTTTTGGAAATAGACCTAAAGAACACTCAATGAGAAAAGTTAGGATATTTTTCTTATTTTAAAGTGCAAGTGGCGAATTTAACAAAAAGAAAAGGCTAAAAATGATTATTTGAAGAATGAAAGCTTGAACAGACTTCAAGGTAGGTGGAAGTAACCTGCAATTACAAACGTTCAAAGAGGAATATCGAAATGAAGACAACACCGACATTAAGGAGAAAAGACATATTCCTATAACCACAACCGAAGTTGAAAGACATTGCTTCGAAAGGATGGACTTTAGAGGAAAATTTGGGAGAGTTCTGGCGCAATTTGAGCGTTTCTTCTCTCCGTGTTATATCCTTTTATGCTCCGTATGCTTTTTTCAACCGTTCTCACTTGCAGTTTCAATTGTATTTCCTTTCAAATTATAATATTGAAAGACGTGAAAAAAAAAATTAAAATTATGAAGTCACACATTCATAAGTCTACACAGTATTTAATTCAAACTAAATAGGATATTTGCCAAACATGTCCCAATATAGTGAAGCTCATTTGATGTTAAACTTATTTAATGAATAAGCGAATTTAGTCCCGTACTGCTATCTATTATAATTAAAATATTACCATCATAATATGCTTATCTTGAAAATGGTTACTGCGAAGACAATTAAGATATTGAATTAAGTGTAAAAAAGGAGTAAGTGTCAGTATGTGATAATACATCTGTTGTGATGGTATCATATCTACACAAAAACCCTCAAATTATGTTTATTAGCAAATACCTAAACTTTTTTTTGGTCACCAAAAACCCTAACCTTGCCAACTGTGATACAAATACACCCAACTTTTTTTTTGTGTGACGAAAAAATCTAAACTTATACATTTGTGACATATATACCCTCTAAATCAATTCCATCCAAGGTATATTTGTCACATTGGTATAAGTTCGAGATTTTTTATAATATAAATTTTTTTGGGGGTATTTATGTCACAATGGAAAGTTTAGGGTTTTTAGTGACATAAAAAAATTTTAGGGTGCACTTATCTTACCAAAAAAAAAAGTTTAGAGTATTTGTGTCATAGTGAATATAGATTAGATTTTTTGTGATATTTAATCTTTAAAAATATTCTGTGGTATTTACTACCCGTCATTGCTTATGCGGTGGTCACTTCCACACGTGGATCCAATTCACTTGCCACGTGGCAGGCATTGGAATCAACATTCTCTAAACTTAGTCTTTAACTTTATACATATATAAATGGTATTTGCCCGATTTGGTTAAAAAGTTTGATTTATTTTATTTACCTGCATAAAACGATTTTATTAATTGTATCTATCTAGTAATGAACTAAATTGCCTCTTACTTCCTCTATGACATTTCTTCTCTTTGTTTGCCTTTATAAACTTAGATCCTATTTGATAACCTAATTAAGTGCTAAAAATTCAATAGTTTAGCACCTAATAAGATTAAGTTTGTTCTATAACTATAACTAACATTGAGTTAAAAGATTCAATCAAAGTCAAAAAATTAAATCACTTAATTAGGTAGGCGAAGAAGGGATTGCTTAAGTAGAAAAAGTAATTGATGACAATTATAACCTTGTCAATTATATTGCTAAAAACCTACTAATGATCACAATATCATGTATGGTAAGAAATTAATTATATTTAGTGATCAATTTTCAATTACAATCAAACAACTTTGTATTTCTTCTTTCAGCACTTAAAGTAATCAGGACTTAAAATTTAGCACTTAAATTCTCAGCACTTATTTTTCTATTTTATCACAAACGAGAGAAAAATCGAAAAGGAAATCTTCCCCTGAACAAAAATATATGAAATGTGAAATTGTCATTTTTCCTAAATATATTATCTCGTCGTCTTTTCCTTTCCTTTCCAAACAAAACTAAATCTAATTATTCCCAAGTTCTTCACCGTCACTCCTTATCTTTCGAGAATAATTTCTTTCACAAAATAACTTTCCAACATGTGTGATCTAACTTTTGTTAACCAAACACACATAGAGTCCTCTATTGAATTGTTTTATATAAAAGTAATCTTGAACACCCATCTTCTACAACTTCTGCCGTAGATGTCACTTAACGTGGTCTGTCGAACCTCGTCTGTTTTTGAATTCACTCGGGGTTGAATTGCAAAAGTTACTGTTGCATTTTAAACTTGATTTCCTCGTCAAGATCTAAACATAAGTAGGCACGAAGCACACGTGCGGGTGAAGCTGCTGTGCTGACAGCCCGGATTCACACTCGGACCACAGTTTTCTTCTCCAATTATAAAAGCTCTCGTTCTTCTACTTCTTCCTTGTGTTTGAAATATTCAAAACCATCGATTTATAAGGTTTTAATGGAAATCATAACCGCAATCAATTTTTAACTTTTAATTTGATTTATTTTCTTGTAACTATCTCCTTTATTTGTCTATAAAGAGAATCTCCAAATCACAATAATAACATACCGAAAATAAGAAATTCTCTTTTTGAATCTACAAATCACAATAATAGCACACCGAAAGTAAGAAACTCTCTCCTTTCTTTTCATTTGTAAGCTGGGTTTACATATCACGCTGTGGTTCATGTTCCCTGTATTATTTTGTGCGGAGTAAAGAGGAATACTTGTTGTATTGTTGGAGGATAGCTCCTAGATTTATGATCTTCTTCGTCTCTCTCTGGTAAGATCTATCTCAGCCTTAAACGTTGGTTGGATCAGTCCTTTTTCAAAAGATCATATTATTTCTAATCGTCTTTTTTGTGAAATCAGTTGTGCTGTGTGGTTACATATAAAAAAAAAAGAGAGGAACAACTGTGGTTGTCTGCCTTAAATTTGTTATTTTTCTCTTTTGCAAACTCTGCCCTGTACCGATTATTCCTCCGCTGCCTGAGGAGATATGCGGTGTGCCTGTGTTGGTGTAGATAGACTCTTTTCTGGCGTTTTGGTCGCTAATTTTAAGGTAGGTTCGGTTGACTGGATCTCGCCTCCAATGTAAGGCGAAACAGATCTGTTGTCGTGGCAACTGGGCGATGTCGGTGATTGGTTTCGCTAATGTTTGCCCTGTTTCTAATTCATAGATATGGGGATTTGTCTATGCCTCACTTGGCTTTCACATCTTTGGAGTCACTTCATCGGCTCCTCAACCTGTCGAGACATGGCCAGTCTGGAAAGCCTACCGGATGATGTCATGACCGATGTTCTCCGCTGGCTACCTGCTGATCAGGTTGCTAATTTGCGGAGGGTGTGTAAAGGATGGTGCTCTTTGACTGCTACCCCTTATTTTGTTCGACTGCATCTTGAATGATGTACTCCAGTAATATATTTCCAGACCCATTCGCCCGAATATATTGATCATAACAAGTTAACTCTGTTCTCCATTGACTGGAGCTCTACGAAGAAGAAGCAGCTGATTAGGGAAATACGGTCGCAGAAAATTGAATCACTGCCGTCAAAAGGTTTTCTTCGATTTTCGGGTAGCTGCAATGGGTTCTTCATCTTCAAAAGAGGCATGGGTCCACTTAAATACTACATTTTCAACCCTATCAGACAAAAGCAAATCACTGTCACCTCGGTTGATTGCTGGCTTCTTTTTCGACTCGCTCACAAATGAATACCGGGTAATTACCTATGGTAAAACTATGGATGACTACTTCAGTTTTTACATTAGTATAGAGCTCATCACTACATGGAAGAAAGTTGGATCCTTTCCTTATCGTCCTAAAGAACTATTTGCCCCATCTGTTGTAAATGGGCGTCTTCATTGGATGGTGATTGGGAAGCAAGGAGAGGAAGACATATTGCCCCCGTGTGCACATTCTATCATGGTGTTTAGCATAGAAGATTGCCAATTTTGTTTACTGCCTCATCCAGGAGAGGCGAATGAATCATGTCAAGGTCATCAAAAGATGCACTTGTTGGCAACCAAGGGCCACCTATGTGCATATGGTATGTATGCCAAAATCTTGGACATATGGGTTTTGGAGGACTCTGCAAATTGGTATTGGGTTAAAAAGTTCAGCATCCATCTTGAACGGGACCTGAAGCAGCATTCAATTGATGATATTTCCATAATGAGCTATCAGACAAAATTTCAAATGAAGTTTGTCGGCATATGGAAGGATGAAGTGCTTTTGCTAGTGCCCGAGGAGGGTTTTTTTCGGTACCACATGCGGCTAAAAATAATTACGGAAGCTCAATTTGCACATCTATCTATTGAAGGTCGTAGTTACACGAGCTTTGTGAAGTGATTGCTATTGAAAGTACGATGGGTTTCAAGTCATTCAAAGATTGCCTGGATTCGAAGTGTAGTGATTATCTTTGTTAAAAGGAATTGGATAGACAATTCTCTGTGGTATTTAGTTATGGTTCTAATTCTGTCTTTCTCGCTCTCATTTTAACCACCGTTGGAAATAGGGCATGATTTTCTTTGATTCATTTTGATTGTATAATGTTAAAAGTCTGATTTGCGTACTCAATAATCAAAGTTAATAGCTCTAGTTATGCCTATGTTTGTCGATGGTTAATCGTTCTGAATTTGTATATCTTTGTGGATGGGATGTTTGATTCTGGCTTTGGTCTTGCTTGGTCAATACATACGGTCAGGAAAGGGGATTGAAATTTACAGCTTTAGAATTTGAAGGATTTTTTGGTTTGCGAATTCGAATTTTTAAAAGGTTGGTCTAATTGGGAAATTGTCCACTTCGGTGGTTACCTCGAGGAACTTGCTCCAGTTAAGAATGAGGTTTCAAGGGTAGATGGAGAAATCTGGCAATAACAGGTTGATCGTTTTATAAGTGTGTTTATTGTTCACATGCTTGTGAAAGTATGTATTTTGGAATACTTTTTGGGATCTTTCAGGGAATTGGTCTTAGACCTGAAAAATTAGTAGCACTTGGAAAGGTTCGTTTCTTTTATGGGAAGGAAATTTTGTAGGATGGCAGCGCTTCATGTATAAATGTTTCGAGTTTGAGGTCATAACGCTTCAGGAGATTGAACTTGCATTTTAGAGGCTGACTTTGAATCCTGGTGGATGATTCTCTTGCATTTTGCCAGTATTACCTTTTAGTGGATTCTCAAGTGTCTGTCGGATACATGAGATGCATTTTATGCACATTCTTATGCGAGTGTGAGAAATCTAAAGACGTTAAGAGTAAACGAACTGTAAGTGTGGTTTAAAGGCGTGAAACAAGAGAAAATATTGACATGATGGTGCAAATGACACTACCTACTACACTACCTACATGTGTGTGTATAATCTGTGAAATGCGCTATCCTGTAAATTGTTGTATGGGAATTGAGTGTGCTGTTTTATGTGTGCGGATGTGAATTTGAATGAAATAGCCTTAATTTGATTATTCACTTAAATGCTCATGATTATGGGTAGTGTATGATCTCTTTTCCAGGGTTCAAAGCTTGTTTAAAGTTCCCTGTCAATGCACAATTTGCTTTACATGGACATTGCTTGGCTTTTTTGGACGACCTTCATTGAACATGAATTCTGATGAATTTGGCTTAGTTTGAATGATATTTTACTTGTTCATAAATAGAGGCTCACATGTCAATAATTTTATGTACTTTTAAGCGTGTTTAAACCTCATTTTTAGTTCCAGTTGAGGACTGTGCTCACTGGGTATTGCTAGACGGTGTGTACTAGCAATATGGTATAATTTATGTTGTTAGAATTTTGAGCAATAAATACTTTGCTGCACCCATTATTGACATGTTATGTGTTTAGTGCTTTAAACTTTAAAGTGGCATTTACGTGCATCCACTCACGGGCTTGCAAGTTGTAAGGGTGTCTCTGTGCAAGCGAATTCATAAGTTTACGTAATCCCTAGTGCTAGTCATGGCCACAGGCCGGTTTTGGTCCGGAATCGGCCTGGCCCGTTGACCGGGCCTATAGTTCGGAACCGGAACCGGCCCATGGCCTACGGGCCCTGTTCCGGTTCCGGTTCCAAATTATTTAAAAAATAATAATAATGAAATTTTTTTTTAAAAAATTCATTATTTAATTTTTTTTATAAAACAAATTGAATTCTAATTGCCATGCATAGTAAGTGCGTTGATCTCCAATTGCAATGCTTGGCTTGGGTGTATTGAACTCTAATTACAAGACTTGGCTTGAGTTTTATAAATAACCCCTTTAATAGTCTATTCATTCATATTCGATGTGAGACTCTTGGTTTGCCTTGAATGCCTTCAATATGAGACTCTTAACTTGTCTTCATGCAAATGCCAAGAGTCCCACATCGAATGGGAATGAAGAGACCATCAAATAGGTTGTTTATAAAATCCAAGCCAAGCCATGAGCATGTGAAGTTATATGCCTTTTGTGGTTACGATCCTTTGCTAGTTAAGAGCAAAGAGTCCCATTGGACCGCCTAGAACCGGACCGGACCAATGGTCCAGTTCCCGGTTCTATGGTTTGCCGGTCCGGTTTCTAGTTCTAAAATTAAAAGACCGATCTTACCGGTTCAGTTCTCGGTTCCGATCGGGAATCAATCACCCCTATAATTTTCATTTTGATTATAATTTATATTGAATAATTCATTATTTCATATTTTTATAATTATTTATTTTTTTATTTCATAATTTATTTTTAAAATTTTTAAATTACGAACCAGAACTGGAACCACTAGGGGCGGTTCCGGTTCCAGTTCACATGTGGCCATGAATCGGAACCGGCCGGTTCTGAACCGTGGCCATGACTACCTAGTGCTATGAAGTGCTCGAGACATAGCATTCACCTTTCAAGGAACAACTATGGCATCCTACATAGTGGACTTCCCGTTATATTAGAATGATACAATGATGCTAACTAAATTTCAAATTCAAATGAGACAAAATGGATATGTCTTCATCTTTGATGGAGATGCTGTATTTGGAAATCAGCCATAAAAAATTGTGGGGAAAATTATTAGTGGTCTGCTCTAGGAATTAATCAAGGTTGATACTTTAATATTAGTTGTTGATTAGGTTGTGTCGGAAAATCGACATTCACTATACTTAGGTAGTCATAATGTCTTGCTAGAGATCGCTTATGACTTGTGGGCCAAAAAGAGTTTTGAGCACACTGCTAATATTTAGTAAACCTACAAAGTCGCACACAATAGCGAACGGACTTAATATTTTCTGTGCGCCTTGATCTACTTAAGAAGTAGATTTTAATTTATTCTCTTATTTAAATTATCTATGCGGTCGTGCACATTATAAGATAACGATTAAACGTACGATTAAATGTGGATGGTTTGGCGGGCCCAAATCGCCAGGCCCACTTCTTTTAATTCCGCTGGATAATGAGGCTGTAGAAATAGATAGAGAATCGTTTTCTGTCTAGGGGTTTTTCGACAGAGTGTCGAAAATAAAAAAGCATTCAAGAGAAAGAAACTTCAAGATTTTTCGCTAGCACGTGGATCATTGGAGAATTCCGTTCGCGTGTGTGGATACCGATAGAGGCGCAACACTTGGGGCGCTAATCCAGACACAATCAACTGTCAATTTATCTTCGATCTGCAAAAGGTACGTTTTGAAATTCCCTTTCGATTTCAATATACACATGGATCCTATCTAGGGTTCAATATTCCGCTGCGTTGTTTTTCGTTAATGAACCCAACAGTGGTATCAAAGCAACTTGTGATATATTGAAGTTGAATCGGAAACCCTAATTGTTGATACATATGATGTATGTCTGAAGTAAGTCTAAATTAGGGTTAGATGAATTTGAAATACGAATTGATATGATCAATTGAGAAGGAACGAAGCAGGGATGGGTCAATCTTGTTCCGCTCGCGTCGAGGCAGAAACGGCATTGTGCCTGGGTTGTTGCCTGAAGCGGAGACGGCGGCGTGCCTGGATTGTTGCCCGAAGCGGAGACGGCGGGTGGAGACGGCAGCGCGTTTGGGCTTGCTGCCCGAGGCGAAGACGGTGGGCGGAGACGACGGTGCGTTTGGGTCTATTGCTCGAGGCAAAGATGACAGCGCGCCTAGTCATCCGGCGCGTCAAGGACTCGTGGTGTTCGGCCAGATGTGTACGGTGATGGCGCGGGAGGTGGCAGCAACGGATATTCTCCCGAGAACACAGAATTAAGAATTCTGTCTAGTTTTCGGAGCTCTCCTCATAAAACAGAATTGCGAATTCTGTCTAGCTTTCGGGGGCATTGCCCCTTCGAACCCCGCTTGCTGACCGATCAGCGAGACCACTGCAAGGGGCGCTGCCCCTCGACCCTGCAGGGGGCGCAGCCCCCTTGATCCCTGCATGGAATTTGTCGTTCCCGTATGATTGATGTACCTTTATTATTATAAGTGATGTTTCGTTTATGTTTATCACATGCATACATTCATCGCTAAATAAATATTAAGAGTCCCTAATAAAATTAAGTAATAATATGATGCCTTTCCAATCATACACCTATTAAGACTTGAATAGTCAATAGATGGGCCTGCCAAAGCAGGATATCTTCAACTATTTGAGTAAAATAGGATGGATAATGGTTATTCATAAATCAAGATTGGTTTACTTAACAAGGCTATCAAAACGGTTTTGGGCTTTGAGGCATAGTGTTTAGGGATAAGATATGAGATGTCAACCCCAATAACCAAGAGTTGTATTCGATACAATTGACAAAGAGTTGTCTACCTAAATAACTTAGTCTTGAGCGGTAAGCCAAAGTTTACTCGAGTCTTGGTAAAATATGGATCTTGGTCCACTATACTTATTGGAACACATGTTATAAAAGTATAGTGGGAGTTTATTATTTATAATATTAATGAACAATTCACTTTGCATTTTTGTTGTAGATAATAGCAAATAGCTCTGCATCACACTTTTCACTGCGATCTGTTCTTGAGAAGGACAAATTGAATGGTTCAAACTTTTTGGACTGGTATAGAAGCTTGAGAATTGTTCTCAAGCAGGAGAAAAAGGATTATGTCCTGGAGAAGTCACTCCCTCAGAAAGCACCTTCTTCCAACGCTCCCCATGCTGAAAGGAATGCTTATCAGAAGCATAAAGATGATGCATTAGATGCATCATGTCTAATGTTAGCTACCATGAACTCAGACATTCAAAAGCAGTTTGAGAACGTGGATGCCTATGATATGATCATGAATCTGAAAAATTTGTTTCAGGAGTAGGCACGCACTAAAAGGTACCGAACGGCAAAAACCTTAATTGAGTGCAAGCTAGCAAGTGAAAGCTCAGTTAGCCCACATGTCATAAAGATGATATATTATATTGAAAACCTGGAATGACTGGGCTCTCCTATTAGCCAAGAGTTGGCTACTGACATTATTCTTCAGTCATTGTCTCAAGATTATGACACGTTTGTTATGAACTGTAACATGCATAATCTGAATAAGTCTTTGACTGAACTGCATGGGATGCTCAAAACTGCTGAACAGAATATAAAAAAGGACCCTATCCCTAATGTTCTTATGGTTTAAAAGGGGAAAAGCTATAAGAAGCCAAGTAAGCTTAAGGGTAAGGGCAAGGGTACTAAGCCTAAACCCAAATCCAAGACCAAACCGGGTCCGACTGCTGATGCTGTATGCTTCCATTGTGGTGAGAATGGACATTGGAAGAGGAATTGCAAGAAATATTTGGAGGATCTGAAGAAAAAGGGAAGTGAGATTTCCGATTCAGTATTTATGTTATAGAAGTAAATGTTACTACTAATTCTACTTCATGGGTATTGGATACCGGTTGTGGTACTCACATTTGTATGAATGTGCAGGGACTAAAACGAAGTAGAACACTTACAAAAGGTGAAGTGGAACTACGAGTTGGAAATGTAGCAAGAGTTACTGCATTAACCGTAGGAACATATGATATAGCTTTACTTTCTGGCATGATTTTAGAATTGAATAATTGCTACTATGTACCTGTTATACATAGGAATATTATTTCAATTTTTTGTTTGGACAAGGAAGGTTTCTGTTTTGATATAAAGAACAATAGTTGTTCGTTTTATCTTAATGGATTATTTTATGGTAGCGCCCATATTGTGGATGGGATATATGTTCTAAATCTTGATGTGCGAATCTATAATATAAATACAAAAAGATTTAAATATAATGATTTGAATCCAACCTACCTATGGCATTGTCGATTAGGCCACATAAACGAAAAACGAATTCACAAGCTTTATAGCGATGGACTATTAAATTCATTTGATTTTGAATCAATTGATACATGTGAATCTTGTTTAGTTTGAAAAATGACAAAAGCTCCTTTTACTAATCAAAGTGAGAGGACAAAAGAATTATTGGCCCTTATATATACTGATGTATGTGGACCACTAAGTTCTACAACTAGAGGAGGTTATCAGTACTTCATTACATTTATTGATGATTTCACTAGATATGGATATGTTTACTTGATGAAACATAAGTCCGACTCCTTTGAAAGGTTTAAGGAATTTCAGAATGAAGTACAGAATTAACTTGGCAAAAATATCAAGGCTCTTCGATTTGATCAAGGAGGAGAATATTTAAGCCAAGAGTTCAATGACTATCTCAAAGAGTGTGGAATTATTTCACAGCTCTCTCCTCCTGGAACACCACAATGGAATGGTGTCTCTGAGACGAGAAATCGAACTTTGTTAGACATAGTTCGATCAATGATGAGTCATTCATATCTTTCATTATCTTTCTGGGGATATGCAGTCGAGACAGTTGTGTTTACACTAAATAGAAGTCCATCAAAAGCTGTAGAGAAGACGTCATATGAGATGTGGACAGGAAAAGTTCCTAGTATGTCTTTTCTAAAGATTTGGGGTTGTGAAGCTTATGTAAAACGTTTACTTTCTGATAAGCTTGGACCCAAATCTGATAAATGCTTCTTTGTGGGATATCCTAAAGAAACAAAAGAATATTACTTTTATAATTCATCATAGAACAAAGTGTTTGTTGCTCAAAATGGTGTCTTTTTAGAGAAAGAGTTTCTTACTAAAGGAACCAGTGGGAATAAGGAAAACCTCGAAGAAGTTATAGTGCCACAAGAGGGTGTTCCAGTTCATGAGGAATTTCAATTAAATCTACAAAGAGTTGTAGAGTCTACTCCAGTGGCACTTATAGTTCGTAGGTCTGAAAGAACACATTGTGAGCTTATGAGATATGGTTTTCACGTGACAGAACATCATCATCTATTGTTAATAGAAAATGATGAACCTACAACCTATACAGAAGCTATGATGGGCCCAGACTCCGATAAATGGCTTCAGGCCATGAAATCTGAAATGGACTTAATGTATCAAAATAAAGTTTGGACTTTGATTGATCCACCTGAATGTGTCAAACCTATAGGGTGCAAGTGGGTTTTCAAGAAGAAAATTGATATGGATGGAAATGTTTACATCTATAAAGCACGGCTAGTGGCTAAAGGTTTCAAACAAATTCATGGTATTGACTATGATGAGACCTTTTCGCCAGTGGCCATGCTTAAGTCCATTCGGATTATCTTAGCGTTTGCTGCATATTATGACTATGAGATATGGCAAATGGATGTAAAGACAGCTTTCCTTAATGGAAAACTAGAAGAGGATGTGTATATGACACAACCTAAAGGCTTTACATCACCAGATAACACTAGGAAGATATGCAAGCTTCAACGTTCTATTTATGGATTGAAGCAGGCATCACGGAGCTAGAATATTCATTTTGATGAAACTGTCAAAGAGTTTGGCTTCATAAAAAATAAAGAATAAGCTTGTGTATACAAGAAGTCTAGTGGGAGTGTAATTGTGTTTCTAGTGTTGTATGTGGATGACATACTACTCATTGGAAATGACATTCCTATGCTTTAGTCAGTTAAGACATCGCTAGGAAAATTTTTCCCCATGAAGGACATGAGAGAGGCAAACTATATCTTGGGAATTGGGATCTATAGAGATAGATCTAAGAGACTTATTGGACCGAGTCAAAGTACATATGTTGACAAAGTCATCAATAGGTTTAATATGCAAGACTCCAAGAAAGGTTTTCTCTCGATGACACATGGCATAAGTCTTAGCAAGACTCAGTGTCCTTCAACACAAGATGAGCGAGACCGCATGAGTAGGATTCCTTATGCATCAGCTGTGGGGTCCATCATGTATGCTACGTTGTGCACTCGTCCCGATGTTGCTTCTGCATTGAGCATGATAAGTAGATATCAGTCAGATCCAGGGGAACCTCACTGGATTGCTGTAAAAAATATCCTTAAGTACTTGAGAAGAACTAAGGATTTATTCTTAGTCTATAGAGGTGAGGAACATATCACTGTAAGTGGTTACACTGATACTAGTTTCTAAACCGACAAAGACGACCTTCGATCGCAGTCAGGTTTTGTTTTTTGCGTGAATGGTGGAGCGGTGTGCTGGAAGAGTTCCAAGCAAGACACTCTTGCAGATTCTATGATAGAAGCTGAGTATATTGCTGCTTCAGAAGCATCAAAGGAAGCTGTTTGGATTCGAAAGTTCATAAAAGAACTAGGAATCAGTCCCACTAGTTTGAATCCAGTTGACCTCTATTTGTGACTGCAATGGGGCCATAACTTTGGCTAAAGAGCCTAGGTCTCACCAGAAGACCAAACACACACTCAGGAAGTATCATCTCATTCGAGAATTCATTGAAAGAGGTGATATCAAGATGTGTAAAGTTGCAACGGAGTTGAATATAGCTGATCCATTGACAAAGGCTCTTCCACAACCTAAGCATGAGCGTCATTGTAACGCTTTAGGCCTTAGACACATTAGTGATTGGTCTTGATGTGAGTGAGTGTATATGTGATATACATTTTCATTGTTCATTAATAAAATATATATTTGATTTCGATTTAATTTTAGTATATAATTGAATGTGAAATCTTTATTTCTTGAATATTGAATATCCTTAATAGATAATCAAATACGTGATTTGATCATGAAACTCTATTAATAGAGTGGATATTAATATTCTAAATGTCCCTAGTCAATTGTCATTGTGCATTGGGAAGCAAATGATGTTTGAGACTAGCATGTGAGTCAACTGATGATCAAGTTTCTCGGGTCATGAATATAGAGATATAAAGTTGATCACATGGAATACATGTTAGAGAATATTGTATTGGACAGACCCACTATGAGAATATTGCAGGATTGTTATATAATGTCATCAATATTTCTCATCACAACTATAGAGTATAATCCTTTAACTTGAGTCTGCCATGGTTTCCTAGACATGGATTTGCATGCTTTAACATTGCCAAATGTTAGCCGTAATAGGTGATTATAAAGGTAATGGTTGGGCATGTCATGAATCGTGCTGAGTGATGTGAGTAGACAAGATGGGATTTGTCCCTATCATATAACGAGGGTATGATTTCCTGGCCTCCCGTAGAGTTGACACTGTGAAATGCATGGTCATGCTCAAGTGAGTTGAAGAGTCAATTACTTGTTTTGAAAGTCTAACTGCGGTATCGGGAAAATGAGTTTAAGCTATATAAAGATGACACTTGTCCTGCCTTATGCTTAACTCGGAAATCAAGTGACAAAGGGACTTAGTTTATATGATTGGTTCTAGTGTAAGTGGGAGATTGTTAGTGGTCTGCTCTAGGAATCAATCAAGGTTGATACTCTAATATTAGTTGTGGATTAGGTTGTATCGGAAAATCAACCTTCACTATACTTAGGTAGTCATAATGTCTTGCTAGAGACTATTTATAACTTGTGGGCTAAAAAGAGTTTTGAGCACACTACTAATGTTTAGTGAACCTACAGGGTCGCACACTATAGCGAATGGATTTAATATTTTCTGTGCGCCTTAATCTACTTAAGAAGTAGATTTTAATTTATTCTCTTATTTAAATTATCTATGCGGTCGTGTGCGTTATAAGATAACGATTGAACGTACGATTAAATGTGGATGGTTTGGCGAGCCCAAATCGCCCGGCCCACTTCTTTTAATTCTGCTGGATAATGAGGCTGTATAAATAGATAGAGAATCGTTTTCTGTTTAGGGTTTTTCGACAGAGTATCAAAAATAAAAAGGCGTTCAAGAGAAAGAAACTTTAAGATCTTTCGCTAGCACATGGATCGTTGGAGAATTCCGTTCATGTGTGTGGATACCGGTAGAGGCGTAACACTTGGGGCGCTAATCCAGACACAATTAATTATCAATTTATCTTCGATATGTAAAAGGTACGTTTCGAAATTCCCTTTCGATTTCAATATACATATGGATCTTGTCTAGGGTTCAATATTCCGCTGCGTTATTTTTCGTTGATGAACCCAACAATGACAATCTTGCTAAGCCAAAATTCAACTTGGTTGAAGTAGATGATTTGATGATGTAATTATTGTGGCCATTTCCCAAGCCAATATTGTGGCTAATGTGAAAGAATGGGTGGCAAACTCAAGTGTTACAAGGCATATATGTTGAGAACATAATGCTTTATCCTCCTACACTTTAGTAGAGGAAGGAGAAGAAAATATTTATTTTGGTGATTTGAGAACTGCTCAAGTTCTTGGGAAAGAGAAAATTCTTCTAAAAAACTCACATTTTAAAATGAGACCGAGTAGTTAAAAAACTTCTTAGCAGGTTTCCTTTGGAAATGAAATGATACCTTTTATGTCTAGACATTGTGATTGTCAAGAGGCAATATCCATTGCAAAAAATGAAACTTTCAATGGTAAAAAGAGACACGTCCGGTTAAGATGAAATGTGGTACTACAATTGATTAAAGATGGAATTATGTCCATCGATTATGTTAACTCAGAAATAATTTTGGCCGATCCTCTAACTTGCATCAAGAGGAATGGGACAAGCCAGTTAAAGAAAATCAACAGTGATAGTAACCCAATCTATATGATTAGCGATCCCATGAATTAGGTTCATATGGGTAATAACAAGTCACTTATTGATCTATGATGCACAATTAAAAAAAAATTTTCTCCCTCCTAAGGTGAGAATAGTGCAACACTGCAAGTAAAAAGAGGGTGAGCTAAGCTCTTAATAAAATTCTATAGCCATTGTTAGTGGTGTATTAAATTGTAGAATACCCAAGATGGAATCACCTATATAAGTGTGGAGTGGGGCCGCTCCTATGAGAATTATTGTCGATAATTGCTAGAGCACTTATGGATAAACCAAGCATGCGCATGACCTATTGGCGCAAAACTGCGTTGAACAACAAATTTTGTGGGAAGTGTAATGTGATTGGTGAAAATCATAATTTACAAAAGGAATTATTGGTTCATAGAAGTTTCAAACTTCATCAATAATTTCGTGAATATTTTATTCTTTCTAAGGCGGTTCGTAGCCTAACAAGCACCAGTTTCGATGCATTACGCTCCAATAACCCAATATTATTCTATTTTTTCTTTTCAAAACTTTTTGAAATATGTGGGAGATTGTTGGATATTTCAACAGTTTTGAAACATTTGTTAGAATTAATGACAGCCATAAAGTTATCATTTTGTAACAGTTTTGCAACGGCCGTACAACGGCTTTGTAACATTTGATTTAATTCTTCATAAATTCTCAATTATTTTATAACGGCCATAAAATGATCACTTTTTTAATAATTACCAACTATTTTATAACGGTTCTTAACGGCTACCTATAAATTATTACTTTGAGCATAATTGAAAAGTGATATATATACATATCAAATAAAGAATATTCTTTGTTCTTTCTTTTATCAATCTTTCTTTTCTTTGCTGGGTTATACACATAACTTTGTTCTATCTCCTTCTAATATTCAGTGAGGAATATAGAAGAAGGTCTATTGTATCTTGAGAGAATAGCCGCTAGAACCTTATGAACTGAGTTTCGTATTCTGAGGGGAGGGTGGAATTATCCTTAAGGGCAGTGACTAGCACGCTTCAGATATTGATATCATTTTCTTATCTTTTTCAATAGATTTCTAATAATTATCCTTATTTTTTCATGTTATCTAACAATTTTTCCAACATGGTGTTGATCGGTCCCTACCACCATGGACACGAGTGCACAAAGATGCCTGAAGAGCACAAGCCAAGGTATTTCGCAGCTTTACTCACTCGAACCAATGACCAGGGAGTGGATATCGACAACTATTTCAAGTCCATGGCATACAAAGAGGGAGAGATTAGAGATTGCTACTTCGAGGCTCTCAAGCTAGGGAGTTCGGATTTGGTCAATATGCTTTTTGATCGAGTGCCTCTACATCACGTCATAGATAGTAAGAGTGGACTCGGACGATCCGATCTATGGCTATCTGGGCATGTTCATATTAGTGATCACGGATTTTGTCATGCTTGAAAACCAGATTCCTTTCTTCGTCCTCAATATCCTGTGCGAACTGTCAAAGTCTCCAAAATCTTGTAATCTCAAGCTCTGGTCCTCAATATCCTGTGCGAATTATCAAAGTCTCTAGCGGAGGAATCTTGTAATCTCCAAGCTCTGGTGTTGGATGTCTACAACAATGGATTCTTGAGGCGGGATGCTGCCGTACCTCAACATCTCAAATCCAAGACACTTGCTCGATCTACTCCATTCTAGCTTTACCGATGTACCCACGGAAATGATTAGGGACGTCAGATACGAGGAGCAAGCACAAGACCACTCAGTCATGGAGCTCAAGCTCGCGGGCATCAAGTTTAAGCCAAGAATGAGTGCCAAATTCCTGGACATTAGCTTCACCAATAAAGTACTTGAAGTGAGATCCATATCAACAGGAGAACGACCTACCTGGCCAAGTTGTTCGCGGACATGAACGAGTATGCAAGGGACCAGTGGTACTTGAGCTTGACGAGAATGAAATGGCTGATTGTCTCGTCGATCGGTGCCTTTATACTACTAGTGCTCACGGTCGTCCAAACCATGTTGTTACGCTTGCTGTAGGTTAGAATTTAGAAATCTCGGTAGTGGCTATAACTCAAATGATATATTGTGGACTTTGTTGTTATATTCGAATAATAAGCTTTTCACATATGCAAAATTGAGCTTATTCAACATTGCACGAAAAATGCACGAAAAACGCACGAATAATATAACCTTAATTTTTTTGTAAGGTTCGATTCTTGTTTTAACTACAAAATTTATACGCATGCTTTCTAGTGAGCTAAGAACTTGTTAATAAGACTTAAAAATAGAGAAATATCTTAACTTTACTCCTTGTGTCTTCCTTAGGTCTATTTCCCAAAACCATTGTATCAATTAAATTTTCTCTAATGGAACCTTATTTTGAAAAGTTTGAATAATAAGCTTTCCGTAGATACAAAAATCGCATTGGCCAATGCATCTACATACATCATCAAATTTTGATTGTACATAAATTTTTCTTGCAACATTCAATTAGCACGATTTTTGTATATACGGAAAGCTTATTATTCGAACTTTTCAAAATAAGTTTCCATTAGAGAAAATTTAATTGATACAATGGTTTTGGGAAATAGACCTAAGGAAGACACAAGGAGTAAAGTTAGGATATTTTTCTATTTTTAAATCTTATTAACATGGTTCTTAGCTCACTAGAAAGCATGCGCATAAATTTTGTAGTTAAAACAAGAATCAAACCTTACAAAAAAAATTAAGGTTATATTATTCGTGCGTTTTTCGTGCAATGTTGAATAAGCTGCATTTACGAAAAGCTTATTATTCGAACCTTTCAAAATAAGGTTCCATTAGAGAAAATTTAATTGATACAATGGTTTTGGGAAATAGACCTACGGAAGACACAAGGAGTAAAGTTAGGATATTTTTTCTATTTTTAAATCTTATTAATGACGCAATCTTGGTTAATGACGCTTGAGCTTGATGCATAATCCCGCGGGACCTGACAAGCTTCCGTTCCGTGAGAAATGCAATGAGATTCGACTGAGATTTAGTCAGACGGCGGGGCCCTTGTGAAACCTCGAAACTGCATGTCTATTAATTGTCAAAACCGTAGCCCTGGGTGGTGAGCATGTCAAGGTTGGATGTAACACGTCCCACCAAAAAGGGATGAATTAATGAACTCCAATCCCAAACTCTAGAAAGACAAGGATAATCTTTTGAAAAGGGACTCTCCGACGTGAAAGACCCAATAAACAGAACTAGAAATGCATATACATGTCTAATTTCTATTTATGAGATGATAAGGTGTAGCAGAATCTATATCTATCTTCTGAGACTAACATAAAAGTCTTTATGCTGATCCGTGTACTATCCATGTTGGTAGATTCCCAAGCTCCTGAATTACCTGTGAGATGGGCCCAAAGTGATACTGCATTAGGAATTTTCGCCTCGGTCATTAAGGAAATGTGTAGATAGGCATTACCCATATACGCACATATAAAGTTCTGTGTTTTCAGATGAAACGAATTTCCAAACTTACAGAAAAACGCATCTTCTTGGTGATATCCATATTAGAATTTAGAATGAAAACATAAAATAAATGGATAGGCCATCATTTCTCCAGGGTCTCCAGAGCCTAGTCTTCGTCACAGTGGCATAGTTTTCCTAGCTATGGCAGATGCAACGACTCCAGTTCATCATCTACATACAAAATTGTTATGCTAGAGGGAAGCCTCGGCAACTCTTTGATAATGTCGCGGCGAAGTAAATCAAGGGTTCAGAGATTGGAAAGTTGGTGGATCACTGCCGGTACGCTGGAAATAGTCAAATGTCACAGCCTCAAGATTCTCAAATTTTAGTTTCCTGATCTCGCTCTGAATGCCCCCCTCAAGACTCCGACACCAGGAGGCGTGTATTTCTTCGAGGCTGATCAGCTCTTCGATATTAGGAGGGAACTCTCTAAAGAAACAAAAATCCATCCTTAGCACCTTCAAAATCTGCAGATTTTTTTTATCGAATCTGGAAACTTGGAAACGCTTGTCCGTGACACGTCTAACTCGACCAATGGTCTCCTTATGTTGCCAATGGAGCTTGGAAGTTTTCTTTTTCGATGGCAATCCCTTAATGACAAGTGTTTAAGATGGACAAATTCTCCAATAGAGTCTGGAAGTGCTGTAATTCTGTTGCCATCCACGAAAGAAGCGAGATATTCATCAGGTGACATATTGTTCTCTGTAGCTGACTCAATGAAAAGCAGTTTGAGGCAGTGAGAGTTTCAAGCTGCTTTAAATGACCAATGGAGATGGGAATTTCTTGTACCGAAGTCCCGTCCGTGAGAAACTCTTTCATACCTGTCAGGTGACCCAATTCTACGAGCAACATGCCAAGCTCTGTGCAAAACTTCAAATTCAGGGAAACCAAGCACTTCAAATCACCGATCGAATAATCTATCTTGACCCACTGTGAACATCGCTGCAGAATCAATATGGTCAGATTTTGGAAGCCAAAGAACTTAGGAGCGACAAATAAATCAGCACAACTTGTAAGATCTAGAACTCTCAAGTTCTTCATCTGCAAGATAGGAGAAATATTTGCATGAGCTCACTTCACAAATAGTTACGTTAGACCAGGCCATTCACCATAGCAATGAATTGTAAACTACCTCGATTTGACCCCAGCCTTCCCAGTCTTTCGCGACTTTGCTCCATAAAAAGTCGAGAATGTTAAGTTTCCCACGTGAAAATTAGTTATTTGCAGCTGTCGAGGGCACCCTCGCCAATGGAGCCACCATAAATTTGGAAAAAGGTCAGTGAAATCTCCGGCAGTGTCTGCACGATCCAATTGAAGAAACCATAGGTTTGGCATCCTCTCAAAATCTTCTGGTGTTAGTTTGTCTGAAGTATGCCCATGAAAGTTAAGGCAGAGTGCCTCAACCTTTTCTGTCCCCTGTGATGGACGAGAAAAACGAATAGAAGTAGTGAGGATGGTTTCTCTTCTTGACATGTAACCAGTCAGGAAACATTCCTAAAGAAAAATGACAACAACGTCAATTGCACACAGGGTCGGATCTTAACAGTATCTGGCGAAATAGTTCTTTTCCTTAGACAGTGAACATAACAAATATTATTTCTTATGCTTGACAATGAGAAAACAAAGGCACACCAAACTTTCACCTTCTTCCGCTTTATCGTATGGAGAGCTCTTTCGTGAATATATAATCTACTCCACCTTCCTGCATCTTTAAGACTCTCCCGACAAACAATTTCTCTGCCAAATCGCCTCAACATGCTATGCATCCATATCTGATTGTTTTCTCCAATTTTGGCTAGGGGAGTCGAAGTTTCACGAGAAGGCAGAAAAGAGGTGTCATACCACAGGTACCAAGCAATTCAACTGTCTATGCCAGCGGTGAAGCAGGCAATATCCAGAAATATCTGTTTCTACTCTTACTCGAATACTTGATAAACTTGATTGAAACTTTGAAAATATCTCCCCCATAATCTTGGCAGCCAAAGTAAATTCCTTCTGCATTGAAACATTGTGGACTGCAGCCGAAACATCAATAAACAATGGGAGTGCTGCCATAGCCTTGAGATCATGGTTTGAGAGCGCGAAGTTGCTACGTGAGGAAGAAGTTGGTATAGATGCATGCTGCCAAAAGAGTCGAAGACCCTGAACATTATCCAACCGACTAACATGGTAAGTTCGGATCTGAGGAGATTCGATCTTCTAGGACAACAATGTTTCTGGTGGTTACAAGGATCCTACTTCCAGATGCAAAGCAATCAAAGCCATCTTCTGCGATCAAAACTAAATATTTTATTAGGGATTAGCAGATTAGAGGTTTTTGAATTTTCTTTTATGTATAAATGAATCCCTAACTATTCGACTAAAATGAAAAAAACTCTAACCATGTGCTTTTTTATTTGAGCTGGTCCTTCCTTTGGCGTGACTGAATCATCGTTAAATGGGGACGTGGCGTCCTACGTGGAATTTTAAAAATAAACAAAACTCAAAATTGATGAATATTGAAAAAAATATATATTTAAAAAAAATAGAGAAAGGGAAATTTGAAAATTAAGATCAGGCGTGATTCCAAGTTCTGACATGGGACGGTGAACCCCGGCTAGGCGTCGTGGGAGGTGGCGCAACCTCCGGCGTCGAAGCAGCAAAATAAGTATTGAAAAATAGAAAAAAATGACATTTGAAAAAGAAAATTAGGCCCGAAACTCAAATCCAAACCGGGGTTGGTGAACACAAGACCCCGGCAAGGCGATGCTAGAGGCTGTGTCACCTTGGTGATTGACAGTTGGCCCTCGTCGGGGTCGAGCAAGAGCTCGGTAGCTCTCGTTGGCATCGCCTCCCGCCGCATTCCACATCTTCTCTCTCTTAGGTTTTTTTTTAATTTCAATATTTTATCTAGTCGACACCTGAAAAATTACATTGTAAGTACCAATTTATCCGGTCAATATTGACGTGGTCGCTTAGGAGCCTATCGACGTCGGCATTTCTGATTTTATTTTAACGGAAAAACTAATTCGAATAAACAGCGTATGCTTTAAGGACTCAATTGCAGAAAATAATTAGTTCAAGGACCTCATTGAAAATTTTCAAACATTCAGGGACTTGCGGCTTTTGATCCCTGCCTTATTTTTACTGGAAAAGCATGGAGAAAGTTAGAGCGAGCACAACTCCTGCGCCCGCCGTCGACGTCGAGCTTGCTCCTCCTCTCCGCCGCGCACCTCCGCCGGCGCCCAACCCCCTGTCGGTGGTCTCGCCTCCACCGCCAACTTCGACGAGAGCTCCACGAAGGCGAGCTTCCGGGTTATGCTGTTTTTTTTTGTTCAGGCTTTCTTGTCGAGACACGACGTTCTTTTGCCAACTGTAGCATTTGAGCGAGGTCAAATGGCCACTACTTTGGTCGTTCCGTATTGCTAGCGACGGTTCAGTAATGGTGATTGGCGCAACGGCGGCGACTGAGCATCGCGTTCAACGAACATCCCTTGCCCGCCATGTGTTTGATGGGAGTTTCAGGGCAAATGGCCTTGTGATATCAAATGTAATCCGACTCAACTACCCAGAGAATCGGCTCCTTGATGCACTTCTTCGAGTGTTCTTACGAGATATAACTGCGAAACCGAACTGTTGTTAAAAAATCTTGCCAAGCTTTCTCTGGGTTTGCTTTTATTACTAGATTAGATTGTTTTAGGGCCATATGATGATTCCTCGAAGATGCACGTAACTTTGGAGTTGTGATTGCTTCGTCTTCTAGCTTTTCTTTTATGTCCCTGAAAGAGATATTTGTTTTTTTTCTCTTGTCTGCATGAATTTTCTTCTTTAATTGACTGTAAAGTCTTGGTAAGTTATAGGTGTGACAGCTAAAATACTTTATTTGATGCAGATTGGCCACGTTCGTCGTGGCCGACACAGTTATTAGATGATCATTACCTGTCTCATTCTGCTGATAGCCCAATGTGGATCATCTTTTTTGTGGGCGGAGGTCAGCGCATTTTTAATTTCGCCTGAGCTCTGATTGGACTAAAAAGTTTGCTGCGATGGCCAGTAGATCGATGATCAAATGGTCTAATAAAATTACAACGTCCCAAGTCGAGCAGCTTATTAGGGCTGAAAGGGATGTACGGAGGGCAATGCTCATCTTTGATTCGGCAACAGCAGAGTATAGTAATGGTTTTCGCCATGATGAGAAAACCTTTACTCTTATCATATCGAAATTGGTCTCTGCAAATCAGTTCTGGACGGCGGAAGAGCTTCTTAAGAGAATGAAAGAAGAGCAGTGCAATCTTACAGAAGACATATTTCTCTCCATCTGCAGAGGTTATGGGCGGGTTCACAGGCCGCTAGATTCGTTAAGGGTTTTCCAGAGGATGCAGCGTTTCCAATGCAAACCTTCACCCAAATCGTACGTCACTATTTTGGATATACTTGTTGAGGAAAACCAGTTGAAACTAGCTCTTAGATTTTATAAACACATGAGGGCAATCGGTGTATCACCTACTGTTGCTTCCCTCAATGTTTTGATCAAATCTTTGTGCAAGAATAGTGGAACGATGGATTCTGCCCTCAAGATATTTTATGAGATGCCAAATCGTGGATATGTTCCGGATTCATATACATATGGTACTTTGATAAATGGATTGTGCAAATGGGGAAAAATTAGTGATGCCAGGAAACTATTTGAAGAGATGGAGATAAATGGTTGTTCACCTAGTGTAATCACCTACACTTCCATGATTCACGGTCTCTGTCATTCTGAGAATTTAGATGAAGCTTTTGGATTGTTTGAACAGATGGTGGGCAAAGGTATTGAGCCTAATGTGTTTACTTTCAGTTCATTAATGAATGGATTTTGCAAGAGTGGGTGTTCTTCTCAAGCAATGGAGCTTTTGGATATGATGGTTAGGAAACGGCTGAGGCCCAACATGATAACTTACAGCACTTTAATCAATGGGCTCTGTAAAGAAGGGAAAGTTTATGAAGCTTTGGAGACTCTTGACAGGATGAAGCTTCAGGGTTTGAAACCAGATGCGGGACTGTATGGCAAGATCATTGCTGGCTTTTGTGACAAGTGCAAATTTCAGGAGGCTGCCAACTCCCTCGATGAGATGATACTAGAAGGAATCTCTCCCAATCGTTTAACTTGGTCTATTCATGTCAGAATCCACAATGCGGTCGTTCAAGGCCTTGCTATTCATGGTGAAATAAATCGTGCTTATCAACTTTACCTAAGCATGCGGGCCAGGGGAATTTCTGTTGATGCTTCGACTTTCAGTGCTCTCGTTCGATATTTCTTGGGGAAAGGAGATATAGATAAAGCTGCTCGGGTATTTGAGGAAATGGTGCATGATGGATGTGCTCTGGATGAGGAAACATGGAAGGCAGTTGTAGAAGGATTTGTGCATTGGGAGAAAGGGAAAGAAACTGCTAACTTATTTTCTGAATTGATTAGAGAACAATGAAAGAAGCAGACAAGACTATAAGGATATAATCATTAGGTAAGAGTTAATGCTGCCTGTTACTGTTTCTCCCAACACCGTAGATGCTTATTATTTTCTTTGTGATGCAAATGTGAAGATTTCATGATGGTCATCGACTACTTGTCATGCTTATTTCATATGCATGACAACAGTTCCACTTTATTTTCAAGTATTTCAGAAAATAAGCTTCTGGTTCATAAGAAGCCATACCTTACTTTAATAGAAAGTTTTCTGATATACCTTTGTCTTTAGTGAGTGCGTGGAGCTTCATTATGATTAAGCACTTTTGGTAACTTGTTCCTTCAGAAATTTTGGTATACTGTAACTCTCCCACTGATTAAAGAGATTGCATGACATCTTCAAGAGACTTCTTGGACACTAGGCATGCTTAAACAAAATGGGCTCGGGTGAATAAATGACAGCTCTCTATCATCTTTCTGATTGCTCATACAAAGATTATGTGCCTGGATAATGTAGATTCTGAGGCTATATTTCTTGTTTTACCAGGATCACGTATCATCCTTTCAGCTTTATCTTTGAGCAAATTGGAGATCAGAATTAATTGCAGATATGAGAAATCTAGCTGTTTGGAGTTAATGGACAAGCACTTCCTATGGTGTTTGAAGCTCTGACTTCTGTGAGTCAAAAGGATTATGGCCCACTTCCATTGATGTGGAGTATGTCTCCCTTGGGGCTTTCTATGTTAAAGGACACTACTTTTTTGAAACATGGTGAGGGTTGAGGTGTCTAACCTAGCTGGAGTTATTGGCTGCAAATATGGACTCTGTTCAAATAGCTTATTGAGATTGCCGGTAGGTTACCTTTGGAATGTAAATCTGTTTGAAAGGGAATCATTGAGAAAAGTGGAGAGGAGCTGGCAAGTTGGAAGAGGTTTTTGTCCAAAGGGGTTAGAATAATTATTATTATAAGGGCTCTTTGTCGAGTCTAACCTACTAACTTTTTGTCACTTCTTTCAGTTCCTATGTTGCAAACAGATTAGAGAATTTGCGAAGAGATTTCTGTTGTCCAGAGACATGTTGATGATACTTCCAGATTTCATCTAATCAACTGGACTTCAATTTGTTCTTATATTTAGATGGGGACTGGCTCCCAGAAAAATTGGTTTGCTCTTCATGCTCTTTAAGGCAAATGGATATGGAGGTTTCTTAAAGAAAAAGAGAGATCATGGAGAAGACTTTCGTTGTTAAATATGCCATTTGATATGTGATCAGTGTTTTAAGGTGACCTGTGGAAGTATAATAGATTGATTGGTATGTTTTTGCTGTTCACACGACCTTCAATATGGGTGAAGGAAGAAAAGCGAAGTCCTAGAATGATTGAAGAGGTACTGACCAGCCTTTTAAAACCTCTCATGCTTGATATTGCTGTTAGTAAAGACAAGTCTGTAGCTGGCCTGTGTCCCGACTTCTTCAGACAAATCCAGAATTGGAAAGACATTTCGAGGAGTTGGTATGTACGAGTTGAAGATTGGGCATGACGCAGTTACAACCGATGGCGTTGTTTTGCGATAGTAAAGCAGCGATACATGTTGCTTCGAATCCTGTTTTTCCATGAGAGGATGAAGCATATAGAGGTCAACGGTCATTTTGTTTTAGAAAAGCCATGGTCCCGGAAGATCAAGACTGCGTTTGTTAGAACTGCTATTTGCTAAAGCTCTAAGCTGTCCCTGAGTCAAGTGTATATATAACAAGCTTACCATACATGATATTTATGCTCCAGCTTGAGGGGAAGTGTTAGGAATGGGAAATAGAATCACAATAAATATGTATATTGATTGTGTAGTATTCTTTAATTATGGGTTTCCCTGTTATGTAATACTTGAATATAGCATAAATACATGTGTGCAGTCTCAACGACACGCGTTTTTTTTTCCCTCCAATTCCTTCTCTTATACTCACACTACTAATTAAATGTATAGAAACGGTTGTAAGATTAATTTTTGCATGGGTGATCTCCTTTGTCTAGTCTTGACTGGTTTGCCTAGGACAACCTACTTCAATACTAGTCCTTGATTGGTTTAATCATGTTTCAAAGGAGTTAATCGCTCTGAGTATTGCTATTGCACCTAAAAGCTAGTATTTATTTGTGAAGAGACACTAGACCTTCAAGTTGATTGCTGAAGGTCAGAAGAAATAACCCGTCGTAATCGATGTGCAAGTGGGGCTAGTCGATTGAGTGAGAATTGATCGATAGCCGAGCCATTGGATAATTGACAATTATATAGCATGAATATTGACATCTGTGATATGGCAGTTGACAACAAAGTAACATTGACATCGAAGAATTGATTTGACTTTGCCATGGAAAATATATTCTAAAATCTGAGTAGTACTGTAATTATGAAGTATTTTGAATAGTATCGCATGATTGATTTGATTTTATTATGGAAAATTGAGGAAATAAATTGAACAAATTAAAAGTTTAGTGGCTAGATCGAACAATTAGAAATACTTTAATGACAACATTAAACAAATTAAAAGCCAAAAGGTGACATTGCATATTGGACCAAAATTTAATGACTACTAGTGTCACTTTCCCTTTTAAAAAGGGACTCTCTAGGACAAAAAAAAAAGAAATAGAAATGCATAAACATGTCTAATTTCTATTTATGAGATGATAAGGTGCAGCAGAATCAATACCAAGCTTCAGAGACTATCATAAAAGCCTATATGTTGATCCGTGTACTGTCCAAGTTAGTAGACCCCCAAGCTCCCGAGTTTAACTGGGAGATGGGTCCAAAGTGATGCTGCATTAGGAATTTTCGCCTCGGTCACTAAGGAACCAACAGTAGTACAGAGCAACAGTGCAGTACTTACCTAGAGGAAAGAAATAAACTACACCCTCTTTCAGCAAGAGACGGAGAGTCGCAAATAACAACAGACAAACCAAGAGGGCTGGTTACACGTCCAAAGATATAGAAGATAATGTGCAGCAGTACTATACAACATGGAAAACACAAAATCTACAGTCCAGACAAATCCTAGTTGAACAGAATGACAGGCCATTCTTCCATCATTATAAAAGACATCGTTACACAGCATCAAGAAGAAGAAAATCCAACGGAACTTAAAACAAAAACTCGCAGAAATCCCAACTAAGGCCACAAGGTGCGGTGTGCTTGCTTTTCGAGGTTGACAAAATGGCACCTCTGTTGTCCTGTCAAAGGCCCTTCTGTTTCTCTCCAACCATGTCATCCACGTACTGCAATGCTGTGAATCGCTGATCTAACATCTCAGCTTATCATATATATCATCTCGGCTTATCTTCACCAGCACCCTTGATCTTCAACTCACACGTTGTCCTGAAGAACTTCAAAACCGAATTCTCTTCCAAATCCAATCCTGGAGAAGAAATGTTGACTCTGAATCATTGAAACATTATTTATTAGGAACATGAGCTACCGCCTATCTAATGTTTCAGCAACGGACAACTAGCAATCTAAATATGTTGAAGTGACACAATCTCCTTGATTGAGTTACCATCAATCAAAGTACCGCCAAATCGAAATGGCACTAATAGCATGTGATGGCTCATTCAATCATGGGTAATTGGTTTGAAGATTTAACTAGTAGCATGTTGGCATATGAAGAATTTCATACGTGCAGGAAAATAACTTAGGTATTTACATATCACATGCATGTTTTTGCTTTTAGTTATATGGAATCTTCTATTTCAAGCAATGAGGTGTCTGCATAAAAATATTCAAACAGGGACGTTTTCAAATGTCAACTTAACAATACAATATGTTGCATTACTAAAGCGTCTTTAATTGTCAATGTGCTTTTCATGTTTCCACTCACAGTTTTATTTGACACAGATGATGTGTCTGATTCTTTTATGAGAATTTAATTTCTCCAAAAAATCCTCGATCATGAACAATTTTGGAAACCAAGTACTTTCAATGAAACATAAAAAAAACAAACTTAGACAATTCAGATATGGTTGCTTACTCACATGATCGGTGAGATACTTGCATCCAAAGATGAGATATCATTTTAAAACTTTGTTAGAACACGGGCATAGTTTGCTTGAAATAAGAGAAGTTCACTTTGGGCAATTGAGTTTTTCAAGATTACTCCATGTATGATCAGGCATGACACGTTTGGAACACATCCCTGAAATTTGGAAAATCTCCTAGAAGGTTTGGAGACACAAACAAATAGAAGTACCAGCACGTAAATTCCTATGCCTCGAAAATTTACCAAGTCCTGCTTGGTGAACCCATCAACTTGTGGATCTCTATTTTTTTGCAAATAATTTTTTCTCTCAACAGAAAAAGAGCTGCTAGAGATGGTTCATGCTGATGGTTTACAGATCAATAAGGAATCATACACTGCATTTGACCAGATACTTCAATACCAACTACATTTTCACAGTCCATGTGATGATTATTTCTTGAATCTCATCATTACCCAGAAGAAGCACAGGTTAATAGGAAAAACACAATTGAAATGCTTACCTTGGAGAGACTCTGTTGAAAATAACAAGGTCTACCAATTGTAGATATAGAGTGCAGTACTTAACTCGGAGAAAAATAAACTCCAACTTCTTCCAATTGGAAATAGAGAGCATCCCTTGCAGCTTGCTGTTGAGATCACAATTTGCATCAAACACCACATTGATATCGGTACAAACAACCACTGTGCCTCGAGCAGCAACTTTTATAGTGCCTCTAACAGGCTAATCCTGAATGTTGCAAAAGAATATTTCCTCAATTTTCAGACTCGTGCACTTTGATAGGTCTGGCAACCTGTCAAGTGAGTGGCATTCAGACATTGAAAACCTTCTCAATTGTGATGCTTGTTCAAGACCATCAAGGTTCTTCATGTTGCAGCGAGATATCTTCAACACTTGCAGGAGCCTCAGTTTACCAAGACCAAGAATTTCTGATGCATTGCAGTCACGGAACTCCAATTCGGACAGAGTTTCCACATTAGAGAAATCCACCGTCTGGCTCTTGCAATTCTTGATAAGCAGTTTTGACAAGCTTGAGGGAAGTTGTGGGAGGTCTAGCAGTTTTATGCAGGTCAAATCCAGTTTTTTAAGTTGAGTAAGAGCATTAAAATATTCTGGTAGACTAGTAACATTGGGAAGGCACAACTTCAGGGTTTCTAAGTTGGATAAACTTGATATCCAGACAAAATTTTCCACTTGCGACGGCTCAAAGGAAGATATGTCCTCATTGGGATCATTAAATAATTCCAGGACTTTCAAATCTCTCAAATTTGACAAATCCTGAACTACCCTCATGTTTTTGGTTTCCCAGCGCAAGCTCACTAAACTAGATGGTAATTTTGGTAGAGTCTGAAGTTCGTCACAGCCGAGCAAGTGGAGGGTCTGGAGATGGGAAAGCTGACAAATGCTCTCGGGTAGGCTACAAATCAGGGTAAACGATAACTGCAAGTTTCTCAATGAGGATAACCCTGAAATGTCACACAGAATTTTCTCATTCATACTCCAGCAATCAGAAAACGTTATGACTTGCAAACTCCCTAGATTAGCAATATCTTTAGGGAATTTACTTATTTGAGCATCATTCATTCTTAGCACCTCCAATCTATCCAAATTTTTTATGGATTCTGGCAATATCTTAATTCTGTTGTTTGACAGATCCATTTTCCATAGTGCCGTAAGCATCCTAATGGAGTCTGGAAGTACAGTTATCTGCTGACAGTCTCTTAAAGAGAGCTCTACAAGTCCCTCCAACAACTGAATAGAATTTGGGAGTCCTGTTATTATGGAGCCATCCAATGCAAGATATGTCAATGACCTTAAACAACCAATGTACTCGGATATTTCAGCCAAATTTTTTCAGCTGGAAGCACTAAAAGTTTTAAGTTTCTGCATGGAATCTCTTAAGAAATGAAGGTGACCTATGGAAGTTTTATCAATCAAAAGCTCTTTAAATTATCCAAGGAACCCATCTCCTTTGGCAGCAGGACAATCGGAGTGGACTTGATGTTCAAAGACTTCAAATTTTTCAAATTACCAATGGATTTGTCAATGAGTGACAAATGAGAACATCCTTCAAGAATCAGTCTTTCTAATTTGCTATCAGCTGGGAAGCATGGCGTTTTACATAACTGACTGCAACCGGTTAGGTCCAAAACTTTCAATTTGTTTGCTTCTGTGGAAAAAAGAGAAAGAAAAGATTCAGTTTTTATTAGCTAGTCTTCATAAAAAGTTGATGTAGGAACGTGTCTGATACCTCCATTATTTGTGTCCAGCCTTCCCAGTCATCTGCCACTGCGCTCAATGATAGATCAAGAATGACCAAGTTCTCTAGGCACAAAACAAGAGGATCAGAGCTCTTATGGCACCCTCGCCAATGAAGCCATCTAAATTCTAAAAGTAGACCAGTAAAATTTCCTCTCATATTAGCTCGATCCAAATTAAGGAACCTTAATTCCGATAGTGGGCCAAATTCATTAGACGTAAAACAGTCATTAGATCCTTTGTCAAAGCCGAGACCAAGGGCTTGAACTTTTGGAGTACCCTAGCAGTAAATGAATAGGAATTGAACTTTGTCAGACTGTCTATTTTTACACTTCTACAAATTGAAAATTTTAAATGGAACCACGTAAACTGAAAATAAAAATCAACTGCAGGTAAAACAAAAGTTCTGGTCTTCAGGTTTACCTCCTTCCTTCATAGGGTGGATAGGGCTTGATCGTGCATCCACAACCTACTTCGTTTACAAGGGATAGGATCTTCATTTGATACAATACTTCTGCCTAGGATTCTCAGTAGATCATGCATCAATAATGTATCAATAGCTCCTTGTTTTCTCCAATTTTCATCAAAGACATGACACAAAGAGGATTGATTCCAGTTCGAGGATAACATTTACAATCTTCCCACATGTAAAAGGCAATTCTCCTATTCTTTCCAATCAGAAAACATGCTATATCCAGAAATGTTTGCTTTGCATCTTCATCTAAAGCATTGTAACTTATCTTTAACACACTTTCAACTTCCTTATGAGGAGCTTCTTTCAATTTCTCCAACGTTTCTTTCCATATACCCTTCGATTTTTTATACAAAAACGAACCTGTCACCTCAAGTGCTAAAGGAAGCTGCCCAGTAGCCTATATGATATCCCTGGAAAGGCTTTCAAAGCCATTGCCAGGAGAATCCCTTCCAAAAGCATGCTTAGAAAACAGTTGAAGAGCTTTTTCTTCTTCCATTGCTTCAACCTCATAGGCTTCAGCCTCTTTATACTTCGAAAGGTTGTTGCTCTTTCTAGAAGTCACAATAATCCTACTTCCTGGACCAAACCAACTAAGCTTCTCAACAACCAAATTGAGTTGCTTGACATCATCCACTCCGTCAAGGAGAATGAGGACCCGATTATTTTTAAATCCTTTAGCAAGAGCTGTCCTAGCATCATTAGAAGATCTGAACGTTGCAGTTCTTTTTCAGAGGTCTGAGATTAATTTATTTCACAAGGACAAGGTCGTATCATCTTGATGCAATTTTGGAACTTTAAGATAACTATAACCTTGAAAGTGACCATAGAGTTGATTGTAAACAACTTTTGCAACAGTAGTCTTGCCAGCCCCCCCAATACCATATATTCCAAGGACTCGAACCTCGCTGCCACATAATTCAATTACTTGTCCATTGCGATGCACAACACCGAGCTTCCCCATAATCTTTTGCATGTGATGGTTAACTCCGACTAAAGATTCTGTCATAGGTAGTAGACCCTTCTTCAGGATTTGCAGAACAAATGGGATGATTATGTCCATGATCTTGGAATAATGCCTACAGAAATCAAATTATGGAGACATGATGAGAAAGTGAATCAGAACGATAGTCATACAGCAGAGCAAAGCAGAATTTGCAGAGTTGAACCAGGAGCAATGCACCTTGAGGCAAGAACAAAGGAGGCATTTAAATGCACTTCCAAAGATCCTGCATTTCAATGGTCTAACTTGTTCTAAAAGCCAAACGGTGAATTTTTCAAGAAGTTTGTTTGTAATGATCCTTAGTTTTAATTTTTCATTTAAAAATTCAGCTACTCTCCCTATTTTACTTTTTAACACGAAACATCTTTTACCACCCACCTGGGTGGCGCTGCTGGCACGGACACTCTTCCTCTCGCAAAAGGTTGAGTGTTCGAATTCCGGGCGCCGCAGGGTGACTTAACCGGTGGCACGTGTGTGGTGGCTAGCACGTGTCGCCCCCAGGGTTTACCTCCCGGCTGTCGGCCGTGCGGGGGTTCCCTGGGTTATCAAAAAAAAAAAAATCTTTTAATTCCTGCAAAAAAACTTAGAATATCGACATGCGGAATCATTAGCAAGCATAATAAGATTGAGCCCATGTGAATCAAAAGAGTTCTGGACCATAATATAAAAGTGGGCCACTCATTGGAATCCATCTAATAAGATGGCTTAGTTCTTGCCTGTCGATTTAGCCCAAGTCCAAAGCATCGATGTTGGGAGATATCAAGAGACAAGGTGGATTTCTAAGGAGGATTTGAACAAGCTGCTTCGAAACTCTCAATCAAATCATAATTATAAGGGTTAATACCACGAAAAACCCTAAACTGATACACTTATGACAATTTTACTCCAAACTATGTTTTTGACCATAAAAAACCCTAAACTGATACACTTATGACAAATCTACCATGAACTATTTTTTTGACCACCAAAAACCCCAAACTGGTATACACGTAACAATTTTATCCCGAATTAATTTTTTAATATTATTTTTCGAATTTTTTTTATGTTTTCTTTACTTTTGTTTTTCCTTTCTCTTTAACCTCTGGCTAGTCGCCGGACTGGCGACCAGCCAGAGGCGGAAGCCAGCGAGGTCGGTCTTGCAGGCCACTGGCGAGGGCCTGGCCGCTGGCGAGGCCGACCTTGCCCAATGCCGACGAGGCTGGCCTCGCCCTACAACGGCGTGGTCGAGCCTCGTCAAATCTGGCGAAGGCCCACTCCCGCCGGCCGCTGGCGAGGCTCGACCTCGCTGGCGTTGGGCTAGGAGACCTCGTCGTTGCAGGGCGAGGCCGACCTCGTCCAACGTCGGCGAGGTTGTGCCTCGCCAGCTGCCGGCGGGGCCGAGCCCCCGCTAGATTCGGCGAGGTTCGACCTCGCCGTTGCAAGGTGAGGCCGACCTCGCTCCACATCGGCGAGGTCGAGCTTTGCTAGTCGCCGGCGGGGCCGACCTCGCCGGCTTCCGCCTTTGGCCGGTCGCCGGTTCGACGATCGGCCAGAGGTTGAAGAGGAAGGCAAAAAAAAGTAAAGAAAAAATAAAAAATTAATAAAAAAATTTGAAAAATAAAAAATAATATTAAACAATTAGTTCGGGGTAAAATTATCACATGTATACCAGTTTGGGGTTTTTGGTGATAAAAAAAATAGTTCAGGGTAGATTTGTCATAATTATACTAATTTAGGGTTTTTTATGGTAAAAAAAATAGTTTGGGGTAAAATTGTCACAAGTGTACTAGTTTAGGGTTTTTCGTGGTATTAACCTTAATTATAACGAAGCAACTTTTGAATGCATAACCTAATGATCCAAAACAATAAAAAGTAATTCTCAAAAGTGGGATCAAGATGCTTGTGGAATCTTAACTTTTTACATTAACTTTTAGGGTTAATACCACCAAAAACCCTAAACTGATACGTGTGTGACAATTTTACCTCGAACTTTTTTTTTACCACCAAAAACCCCAAACTGGTACACTTGTGATAATTTTACTCCAAACTTTTTTTTTACCACAAAAAACCTTAGACTAGTATACCTGTAACAATTTTACTCCAAACTAGTAAACCCGTGACAAATTTACCCTAAATTATTTTTTTGATCATGAAAAATCTCAAACTGGTACACCCGTGACAATTTTACCCCGAACTAATAATTTTTTAATATTATTTTTTCAATTTTTTCTTTTCTTTTCTTTTTCTTCATTTTCAACCTTTGGCCGGTCATCGGACCGGCGACCGGCCAGAGGCGGAAGTCGGCGAGGTTGGCCCCGCCAACCGTTGGCGAGGTCGGCCCTGCTGGCCGCTAGCGAGGCTCGACCTCGTCGACGCGGGTGAGGGCCACCTTCGCTCGACTCAAGTGAGGGCTGCCCTTGCCTGAGTCGAGCGAGGGTCGATCTCGCCTGGGCGGGCGAGGACAGCCCTTGCTCGACGTTGGCAAGAGTCGACCTTGCCAGATTTGGCGAGGGGTAGCTCTTGACCGACGCAGGTGACGGTTGCCCTCGCCAGATCCGGCGAGGGTAGCCCTCACAAGCAGCCGGCGGGGCCGACCTCGCCGGCTTTCGCCTCTGGCCGGTCGACGGTCCGGCGACCAGACAGAGGTTGAAGATGAAGAAAAAAAAGAAAAGAAAAAATAAAAAAATAATATTAAAATTTTAGTTCAGGGTAAAATTATCACATGTGTACCAATTTGAGGTTTTTGGTGGTAAAAAAAAAAGTTCGGGATAAAATTGTCACACGCGTACCAGTTTGGGATTTTTGGTAATATTAACCCTAACTTTTTTTTTTATATAAAGGTTCAACCTTTTCAGTTATTACTACAAAATTTGTATTCTAGTTGATATGCCATGTTAACATGAATTTTTCCACAAAATTGGTTAAGAAACTCATGGAGTGAATACAACATTTCTAATTTGTGAAAATTACCCAATAAGTCCTAAGCCTTAACACGAAATTTCAATTAGTCATTTCGATCAATTTTCGATAGAAATTGTTGATGTGTTGATTTAGTCATCACTAGTCGTTCTACGTGGCATACCACTACATCAACGATTTTCAGTGAAAATTGGCTGAAACAACTACTTTGAATTTTGCTCAATGATTTAGAAATAAATTGGTAAAATTGAAAAATTTTGTAATAAATTGACATCCGTACCATAATTTAGGATTAATTGGACCATTTCCCTTTATAATTTTGAGTGTTCCACGTCCATTGCTCTAAAGCAACCCATCCAATTCCTCAACTGGCTTCACCTCGTTCCAACCCCACAAGGCTAAAATCCGTGTATACATGCATCAGACCATTTTGTAGCTTAGAGTAAGATTCTGATCGTACATATGCACTGGCAAGAGGCACGTGACAGATGGAGAATGAAATCTTTCTAGATGAAATATTTTTCTTTAAGTAAAAAAACTAAGGGCAAATTTAATTACCCTATTAATTGTTAAAAAAATAAAAATCCAGCAATTAATGAGATTGAGCTCGAATGATAGTCTTAACTCTTAAGTAAGGAAGGGTAATGTAATTCTTTCAATAGAAAAGGTAAATTTAGCACTCAAATATGGCCCAAGTGCCCACACACCAAAGTATAATTTATTCCTTCTGACGTCCAGCAATCGACTTTAAGTTCTAGTGTCTCTGCACAAATGAACACTAGCTTTTAGGTGCAATAAGAATAATCAAAGCGATTAAATTCATTGAGCCTTGATTAAACCAATTAAGACATGTGATGAAGAAGGGACAAATTTGTCTAAAAACTCCTATATCTATTTTATGACCATCAATTTAGTACTAAACTTTCGAATTTGGTAAATATAGTCCTAAACATTGTGATGATTATTCAAGGTAATCTTTCCGGCAAATTTAAGTCGGAAATCGCTATTGTAGCAATCCAGTCAGCGTGGATCGTTATGCGTGGCATGACTGATGATCTGTTTTTCATGTTTCTTCTTATAGGTTTTATTTTACACATAGTTGACGTGACTGATTCTATTATGAAAGTTTAAAAATCCTCAATAACAAAGAGTTCTAGAAACCCCGATACTTTCAATGAAAACTCAAAACAACAAACTTAGAAAATTTGGATACGCTTGGTTACTCACATGAGCGGCGCAATATTAATTCTAAAATATATGATTTTCAAACTTCGTTAGAACACGGGAATTGGTTGCATGGAATAAGAAAAATTTACTTTGGGCAATTGATTTTCTCAAGATTACTCCATGTCCAATCCGGCACGACATGTCTGTAACACAATCCCGAAATTTTGAGTTTCAGGTTTCTCCTAGAATTTTGGAGCCACAAACAAATAAAAGTACTATGTAGATTCTTATGCCACCAAAATTAACCAAGTCCTGCTTGGTGAATCCATCAACTTGTAGATCTAATTTTTTCGCAAATAGTTTTTGCTCTCAACAGAAAACGAACTGCTAGAGTCGGTTCATGCTGATGGTTTATAGATCAATAAGGAATATACAGTGCATTAAGCCGGGTACTTCAATACCAACCGGATTTTCAGTCCATGCAATAATTATTTCTTGAATCTCATCTTTACCCCAGAAGAAGCACAGATTAAGTAGAGATGTCACTCCATGAAAACAGAAAAAAAGAAATGTAAAAAAAACAACAAAATTGATATATTCACCTTGGAGACACTGTAGGAAATAATAAGGTCAACCAATTGTAGATGCAGAGAAAAAAGTGCAGTACTTACCTTGGAGAAAGAAATAAACTCCAACCTCTTCGAATTGGAAATAGAGAGCATCCTTCGCAGCTTGCTGTTAAGATCACAACATGTATCGAGCACCACATGGATATCGGTATGGACAATCACGGTGCCTCAAGCAGCAATTTTTATAGTGCCTCTCACAGGGCTAATCCTGGTTGTTGCAAATGTCATTAATTTCCAGACTTGCGCAATTTGATAGGTCCGGCAACCTGTTAAGAGAATGGCAATCAGATATAGAAAACCTTCTCAATAGTGATGCTTGTTCAAGACCACCAAGGTTGTTAATATTGCAGCCAGATATCTTCAACACTTGCAGGAACCTTAGGTTCCCAAGACCAAGAAATTCCGATGCATTGCAGTCACAGAGCTCCAATTCAGACAGAGTTTCCAGATTAGAGAAATCCACCCTCTGGCTCTTGCAATTCTTGATAAGCAGTTTTGACAAGCTTGAGGGAAATTGTGGGAGCTCTAGCAGGTTTATGCAGGACAAATGAAGTGTTTTAAGTCGAGTAAGAGCATTACAATCTTCTGGCAGACTGGTAACATTTGGAAGGCACAGCTTTAGGGTTTCTAAGTCGGATAAATTTGATATCCAGCCAAAGCTTTCCGTTTGGGACAGCTCAGAGGAAGGTATGTCCTCATCGGGATCACTAACTAATTCCAGAACTTTCAATTCTGTCAAATATGAAAAATCCGGAACTATCGTCATGTTTTTGGTTCCCCAGCACAAACTCACTAAACTAGACGGTAATCCTGGTAGAGTCAGAAGTTTGACACAGCCAAGCAAGTGGAGAGTCTGGAGACGAGACAGCTTAGAAATGCTCTCGGGTAGGCTACAAATCAGGGTAAACGATAAATCCAAGCTTGTCAAAGATGATAACCCTGAAATGTCACTCGGAATATTCCCTTTCATGCTCTGGCAGTCAGAAAACGTTATGACTTGCAACTTCCCTAGATTTGTAATATCTTCAGGGAATTTACTTATGTAAGTATTCTTGATTTTCAGCACCTCCAATCTATCCAAATTTTTTATGGATTCTGGCAATATCTCAATTCTGGTGTTTGACAGATCTATTTTCTGTAGCGACTTAAGCATCCCAATGGAGTCTGGAAGTACAGTTATCTGCCGACAGTCTCTTAAAGAGAGCTCTACAAGTCCCTCCAACAACTGAATAGAATTTGGGAGTCCTGGGATAATGGCTTCATCCAATGCAAGATATGATAGAGAGCTTAAAAAGCCAATAAACTCGGATATTTCAGCCAAATTTTTGCAGCTGGAAGCACTAAGAATTTTAAGTTTCTGCATGGAGCCTCTTAAGAAATGAAGGTGATATATGGAAGTATTATCAATCAAAAGCTCTTTCAAATTATCCAAGGAACCCATCTCCTTCGGCAGCAGGACAATTGGAGTGGACTTGATGTTCAAAGACTTCAAAATTTTCAAATTACCAATGGATCTGTCGATAACTGACAAATGAGAACATCCTTCTAGAATCAGTCTTTCTAATTTGCTATCAGCTGGGAAGCATGGCGTTTTACATAATTGACTGCAGCCAGTTAGCTCCAGAACTTTCAATTTCTTTGCCTTCTGGGTATCAAAGAGACAGAAAAAGTTCAGTTTCTTTTATCTAGTCTTCAAAAAAATTCGAAAAAAGAAGGTGATACCTGCATTATTTGTGTCCAACCTTCCCAGTCATCTGCCACTGCGCTCCAGGATAAATCAAGAATGATCAAGTTTTCTAAGCACAAAAGAAGAGCCTCGGAGCTGTTATGGCACCCTTCCCAATGAAGCCACCTCAATTCTAAAAGAACACTAGTAAAATCTCCTCTCATATTAGCTCGATCCAACTTAAGGAACCTTAAGTTTGAAAGCGGGGCAAATTCCTCAGATGTGAAATGGTCATCGGATCCTTCGTCAAAGGTGAGACCAAGGGCTTCAACTTTTGTAGTACCCTACCAGTTTAAACATAAAGGAAAATGAATATGAATTGAATTTGTCATAGAATCGCCTATGTTTTCTAAACATCTACAAATTGAAGTTTAAAAGGGAATCAGGTAATTTACAAAGAAAATTAATGCAAGTAAAAAAGATTGTTGCCGTCCCTTTCATGTTTACCTCCTTCTTCCGTAGAGTGGATAGGGCTTCACTGTGCACCCACAACCTGCTTCGATTACGAGGGATACGATCTTCATTTAAAACAATTTGTCTGCCTAGAGTTGTCAGAATATCATGCATCAATAGCTCATTGTTTTCTCCAATTTTCACCAAAGACATGACATTCAGAGCATCGATCCCAGTAAAAGGATAAAGTTTACAGTCTTTCCACATGTAAGAGGCAATTCTCCTATCCTTTCCAATCAGAAAACATGCTATATCCAAAAATATTTGCTTTGCATTTTTATCTAAAGCATTGTAACTTATCTTCAACACATGTTCGACTTTCTCAGGAGGAGCTTCTTTCAATTTCTCCAACATTTCTTTCCATATACGCTTTGATTTTTTAAACAAACATGAACCTGTCACCTCAAGTGCTAAAGGAAGTCGCCCAATAGCCTTTATGATGTTCGTGGAAAGGCTCTCAAAGCCATTATCGGGAGAATCCCTTCCAAAAGCGTGCTTAGAAAACAACTGGAGAGCTTCTTCTTCTTCCATCGGTTCAACCTCATAGGCTTCAGCCTCTTCGAACCTCGAGAGGATGTCGCTCTTTCTAGAAGTCACAATAATCCTGCTTCCTGGACCAAACCAACTAAGCTTCTCAACAACCAAATCGAGTTGCTTGATGTCATCCGCGCCATCAAGGAGAATGAACACCCGCTTATCTCGAAATCCTTCAGCAAGAGCTGTCTTAGCATCATTAGAACATCTGAATGTTGCAGTTTTTTTTCGGAGGTCTGAAATTAATTTATTTCGCAAGGACAAGGTCATATCATCTTGACGGAAATTTGGAATGTTAAGATAACTGTAACCTTGAAAGCAACCATAGAGTTGATTGTAAACAACTTCTGCAATAGTAGTCTTGCCAACCCCTCCAATACCATATATTCCAAGGACTCGGACATCGCTGCCACATATTTCAATTACTTGTCTATTGCGATGCACAACACCGAGCTTTCTCATAATCTTTTGCACATGATGGTCAACTCCGACTAAAGATTCTGTCATAGGTAGTAGACCCTTCTTCAGGATTTGCAGAACAAATGGGATGATTATGTCCATGATCTTGGAATAATGCCTACAGAAATCAAATTATGGAGACAGGATGAGAAAGAGAATAAGAACAACAGTCACCCAGCAGAGCAAAGCAGAATTTGCAGAGTTGAACCAGGAGCAATGCACCATGAGGCAAGAACTAAGGAGGCATTTAAATGCACTTCGAAAGATCCTACATTTCAATGGTCTAACTTGGTCTGAAAGCAAACGGTTAAGTGGAGTTGCGAAACATAATTGCTTGAAAAAGAAGAACAATGTCATAAAAAGCATGATTGGTTTACGATCTGGCACGTCAATTTTGTAAATCAATTTTAAATTGAATAGGGTTACCCGTCGTGTATTTTTGCCGTTTCAAATCCCTTTACCCTTCCAATCTCTTTGAGAGCCAGCTTCCACACCTCGATGGTCTCGCTCTCAACCCCATTCCTCTCGTGTTCGAGAAAGCTCTTCTCGAAAGAATTCTTCTGGTTTTTCACATCTGAGGGGTCGATCTCATAGAAAATGGGAATGATTTCTTGGCCCATCGTTTTCTTGCACTCCAATATTTGGACCAACTCCATGAGGCAGCTTTTGCTGGAAGCATAATCCCTGGAGATGATGGGAATTAAAACCTTCGACTGTTTGATCGCTTCAATCAGTGCGGGCTTGATGTCTTCTCCGACAGGCAGCTCATCATCGTCTCGAAATACGCAAATCCCAGCATCTGTCAAGCTTTTGTAGAGGATATCTGTAAAACCCTTGCGAGTATCAGGTCCTCTGAAACTCAAGAGCACATCATAATTGTTTCCGGCCAAGTCAGATCTTGGCGAGAACGACGGAAAGGGCGATTCCTGTCAAGTGAGTAATTGAGTATATCGTATCCAAACTTGGGCTGGGGAGGGATTGCCTCGATTTAAGCATTCGAAATCAATATATAGCATGCTTCTCGCTAATCTAATTTAATACTGATAGCATATGATGATGATGCGATATGTCCTGATCCTAGTTAAATGATATGAAACTTGAATCTCGTATCGGAGACACGGGACTTTGATGCGGGGATTACATGCTTTGGAAGTATGGCTCTCTCCCCAATGTAGATAGGTAATTTTGTCTTCCGAAACAATCTCTGACTTACACTTTGTATAGGCGTGGAGTAGAAATGATGTGAACTTTGATAATGCAAGTTTCCTGCCCTAAGGAATAAACACAGAGAAAGAAAAACGACGGCTAGTATAGAATCAAGGTGCAAAGTCAATGAAACTAACCGTAGTAGCCCTCCGTCTCTTCGGAGGAGCAGCATTGCCACCGCGCCGAGAGTCATCACTTTCCCAATCAGTATTCTGAGGCGGCGACGGCGTCACGATCCTTTCCATCTTCTTGCTCTGTGATCTTCTTCCACTGCTATGCGGGTGGGAGTGATTGAAACGAGTGAAACACCATGTGGAAGGTCGGGAGCAGAACCACTTTCCACCGGATGGACTCAAAACGTTGACTCCTAGATTGGGAAAGGCGCTTTTAATCGTGTGGCGCTTAAAAAATTGAACTATCTCACGTGTTTTGGGTAAAGTCCATCCGACAATATGTCACATGATTGTGACCCATCGAAAAGTCGACCTACTCTTGCCACCCTGAGGTGGAGATCAAATGAAAACTTTTCATAAACAGAAAAATAAAAAAAAAACAGTCCAAAATTAAAAAAGTAAAACAAAACAGCATTTTCTTTAAAAACGATAATACCCAAAAATTTTAGGAAAAAACCACAAAAAATTTTAAACAACTTATTGTGATACATTAATCCTGAAACTTTTTTTTGACATAAAAAATATCAAAGTTTACCCACTACTATACATTTACCCTAAAAATTTTTTTGTTACATAAATAACCCAAAACTTGTATTTATGTGACACATTTACCTTTCGTCAACGTTTCGTTATATAATTTTCCAACCAAAATCCACGCGAATTTCATGTCAATAACGTTTGTTTTCTAACGTCTATATTGACGGGTTTTCAATGGTGTTCATTCACGAAATTTGATGAAAGGTTATAATATGTATAATTTGAGGTTTTCGGTGGTTTTTTTTTCAAATTTTAAAACTAAAAAGAAATCATAGAGAGGGAACGGTAGGTGAGAAAGGCAGATGGCGGAGGTTGACAAGAGTTGGAGATCCTCGGGAAAACAAAACATCTAATTTTTTAAAAAATAAAACAATAAGGCCAAAAAGAAATTAGAGAGAGAGAATGGCAGGTGCAAGCGATGACAAGGGTTGGCTATCCTCGTAAAACAAAACATCCAATTTTTTTTTTTTAAAAAACGATAAGACCAAAAAGAAATTAAAAAAAAAAGAAATCAAAGAGAGAGAATGGCATTTTAATGCATTTTGGTCAATATATGTTAATAGGACACGGATAAACCAAAGCGGTCGCTCCCTGCTGGCCGTATCATCGGAGAACTGAAGCTCAACTAGGACAAGCGGGTCGGCTCCAGGATTCGGCGGTGGTTTCGTCTCGGCAGGGCGAGGTAAGTTTCGCCCGGCCCCTCTGTTTCCTTGCAATATTTGAGCTGTGTTGTGGTCAAAAGTCGCTCAGATTTGGATGAGTGTTACAACTTACCCACAAAGATTTCGCATTCCCTTTTGCCTCGAGGGTGGCCACCGCCGTTTCCGTTGTGTAAGGAGCCGATGATGGCCGCTGGAGCTTGGCCGTCGTCGGTTCGGTGGAAGCGGTGGTCGGTCTCCTGGCTAAACCTTAGAGAGGGCAAAGAAAGGTCTTTGCTTATGGGAACTTTGAACCAGACCGGTCAATTCTCGTCACGAGCTAAAAGAAAATCTTGCAATACGTAGGGTGTGATCGTTTCACTCAAGAGCATTTTGCTAATTTAGTTTTTTCGGATTTTCGCAGATTTGATTCGTTGAAAATGGTCAGTCAACAGAAAAATAGTTACCGGTAAAGAAAACACATACTTTAAATTAGGAAAATGAATTACAAGTTTTATATAGAGGTAATCATTTTCCTAAGTATAACAATTCTCTTACCCAAATGCTTTTCTTCACTTAGATAGTGTTTTATGTGCTTATCAGCATATCACCAAAGCTAATTATTTTTCTTGAAAATAATTGTCACATAATGCGTTCTTTTTTATGATAAAGTTATACACGAAACAACAAACTAGCATGATATGGGAATTTTATGTAAAATTCCATAAAATATGATAGAAATAGCATCAAGCACGAAGAAACCCCTCGGTCCGTCATTGTACATGTTCTTTTCCATCTGTCTGAGTTGGATCTGTCGTTGGATATGCTTTTACTTTCCCCTTTATTATATATATTTTGCAAAATGCTGAGGGAAAAAGAGATTTATATTAGAGATGCAGGCATACATTATGAAGAGCAATTATAGTTGATAGGATTACTCAATGTGGCAACAGGCAACACTCGTCACTCAAGTCTTTCATTTCTGCAGCCCTGCTGTTTATAGTATTTTTCTTGACTGTTGCTGGCAGATCATTGCCCGTCATAGCAAAGATTGGACGCCGAAGATATCACAATCAAGATGAAGGCAAAAGATGATTGTGCAGCTGATCATTTAGTCGGGATAGATGATCAAGTGGAAGACCTAATGAACTTGTTGGACTATGACATTGGTTGTGCACGGTGTCTTGGAATTCATGGCTCAGGTGGTATTGGAAAGACAACCCTTGCCAAGGCTCTCTTTGACAAGCACATTTCTAACTTTGACTGGTATTGCTTCCTGCGAGATGTCCGTGAATCATCACACCGTGATGGCCTAGTATTTCTGCAAAAGAAACTGCTATCCAACATCCTTGGTAAAACTAAGCCTACGGTTGACATCATTGACATTGATCATGGAATGAAGGTTATCAGGAAAAATCTCCATGATAAGAAGGTTTTAATTGTTCTAGATGACGTGGACCATAGGGAACAGCTTGAGACACTAGTTGGCAAGATCAGTTGGTTAGGTACAGGAAGTAGAGTCGTAATTACAACAAGAAACAAAAGTATCCTAGAGAGTGGAGAGAAAATAATACTTTATGAACTGAAAGAAATGAATTCTGATCAAGCCTTTCAGCTTTATATAAATCATGCATTCAAAAGAGAATGTCCTAGAGATGCTTATGATGACAGGCTTTCAAGGGATATTATTTCTACTGTTGGAGGACTTCCTTTGGTCGTTGAGGTCATAGGTTCATTTCTTCATTGGAAGGACAAAACTGTATGGAAAGATACACTGGAACAGTTGAGGAGCATTGCTCATGAAGATGTCCACCGGAAGTTAAAACTGAGCTATGATGCCTTAAATTTCCAGCAAAAGCAGATTTTTCTTGATATTGCATGTTTTTCCTGCCATGAGGAGGAGATTAATGCATCTTACATGTGGAAAGATTGCAACTTTTCTCCACAAATGGAAATTGAAGTCCTCAGTTCTCTGTCATTGGTTAATATTAGAAAGAACGGCAGGTTATGGATGCATGACTTGCTAAAAGACTTAGGGCGCCAAATTGTCTATGAGGAAAACCTGGATCCGGGAAAGCGTAGCAGATTGTGGATGTCTGAGGAAGCTGCGGACATGGTAAAAACAAAAGAGGTAATATATTAAGAGCACAAATTCTGTCTTTCTTTGCATAGAATCAGGGATTTGAGATGAAGTTTCTACCTATGTAAAGAAGAGAAATTGAAAGCTCTTTCTAATTGTGTATCTGGCAGAATAAGGGAAATATCGAAGCACTCAGTCTAGCTGGAGATCCTACTCTACTTATCTTTACCGATGAAGATTTTGCAAGGCTGCCGAATCTAAGACTCCTTGAGTTAGATGGGGGGAGCTTCATCGGGGACTTTACCAATCTGTTTTCAAAGTTAAGATGGTTTTCTTGGTGTCATTGTCCTCCAGATTTTATTGCAACTAATCTGTTCCCACAAAACTTGGTTGTCCTCCAACTCTCTGAATTTAATGACGCCAATGATTGGGAGGGGTGGAGCCAAATTAAGGTATGTATGTTGTCATACGCTTTTCTTACAGCTCCACTGTGTGATGACACTGTGTACTGCTGTGTTCTTTTCAACAGATGCTACACAATTTGAAAGTTCTACAACTGACGCATCTAAATATGGTCAAAATTAACTTGTCTGGGTGTTTTGCTCTGGAAAGATTGATCATTAGAGAATGTCGACAATTGGTTCAAATTGATCGCTCCATTGGGAATCTAGAACAACTGGCTTGCTTGAATATTGAGGGTTGCGACAAACTAAAAGATCTGCCTGGCGAAATTGGCAGGCTAGTGAACCTAAAGCATTTATCTTTGAGTCACTGTTCAGAGTTAAGGGAACTTCCAGGCTCAATGGGAGAGCTCGATTCGTTGATCAAGTTGGATCTATCATTCACATCAATTAAAGAATTGCCTCATTCTGTTGGATATCTTGTGAATCTCAAGTCAATATCTCTTGCAGGATGCAGAGAGATAAGGGCACTTCCATATTCGATTGGAAACCTAGAGTCTCTAATTGAATTGGATCTGTCATCCACGCGCATCAAAGTGTTACCTCATTCTATTGGAAATCTAAAGACTTTGAACGTGATAAAGATGGAATATTGCCGGCTAGCAGAGTTTCCTTCGGCCATTGGGTTGAAGCTTGAAGTGATATGGGCTGTAGGATGTTCCGCTTTGGTGGGCGAAGTTTCAAGTGAAATTGGGAAGTTGTCCTTTCTGAGAATCCTAAATCTATCATACACTAACATTTATCGATTGCCAAAAACAATTTCTGTGCTCCCTCACCTAGAAGAACTGATCCTCATGAATTGTGATGAGCTGGAAGAGTTGCCGTTGCTTCCCACTAGTTTGACTCATCTACTTGTTAGTTCTCTGTCCTTGCAGTCTATTCCAGATCTCTCAAACTTGACTAATCTAGTTAATCTTCTCTTATCGGATGGCAGGGAATATTTATGGTCGCCTCTGTCGAGCCTAACCAAATCCTATAACGTAGAGTGGATTCGCAAGTTATCCAAGTTAGGATATTTGAATCTGTGTCTTCCGAACATTGCCGTGTCACCAACTGCATTGGGTTCCCTATCTCGTCTAAGGGAACTTTATACGTCCGCCTACCTATACCCAGAATTTCCCATGCAGCCCCCTAGATCAGCAATGCAGGGAAATCTAATGATTTTGAAACTTTGTCGCTCTCTGAAGAAGGAAATCCAACTCGGTGGGCTAGAGCAGTTGAGACATTTAACTGTCCTCAACTGTCAAGTCCTTGAAAGAATAATATTCTCCCAGTCAGACCTGAAGAATCTTAAAGAATTGGAACTACATTACTGCCTGAAGTTGATAGAGATTCATGGTCTTGGGGCATTGGAAACATTGGAGAACCTGAAGGTCGAGTTGTGTGCGTCAATTAGTAGGTTAAGTGATCTATCAAGATTGCAAAAGTTGATGGAATTGAAAATCACATGTTGCGATAACCTACGGGTTTTTGAAGGCCTTGACAAGTTAGGATGCTTGCGTCTCTTTAAAGTGATTTCATGCCGTTCCTTGGAATATTGGACAAGTGCATCTGACACAATGATACCAGATGAATGCCAGGTTGTAATTCAATATAGTCCGAAACTTGGCGAAACTCCTCGGGTTGGCATGTTTTACAAGGATTATAGGAATAAGATTCTTGGACAGATCAAGTCTGATCCACATAAGCCTGCTCCAGATACGCCTGAGGGTGGCATGTTTTGCAAGGATTATAGAGATAAGATTCTTGGACAGATCAAGTCTGATCCACATAAGCATGATCCAGATATGCCTGAGGGTGGCATGTTTTACAAGGATTATAGAGATAAGATTCTTGGACCGATCAAGTCTGATTCAGATACGTGCAAATGGGACAGTATGGACAAGGTGCGCTTCCTTCTTATTTTCTTCGTCATCATAAAACAATCTTAATTCAGGGACGGATCTATAAAATTGAATGCAGTGAAATACCTTTTTGGACTAATTAATTTGTATAACAAAACAATATAGATGAAACTAAAAGGAAAAATCATACTGTAATTTGATTTATCATTAGAATAGTTATATATGCAGAATTTTGAACCATCTTAGCGAAAAGACTTTTATATAGATTGCAATTCCAATATGGATTAATGTTAGGTAATAATAATGGTTTGAGGGAATTTATGTTGCCTGTTTTGTTACTTGTTCATTGTTCTGCTTTGAAAACTGCTCATTAACACATATTGAGTAGATTAATAACACCTTGAGATACTGATGATCTCAGAATATTATCCTGTGTCATTATTTTATAAGCATTATAAATGGATCTCTTGTGAAAATATTCAAATGTCATCCGCATAAACTAGAAGATTAATTGCGGCTAATCTAATTCGGAAATCAGTAAGTCAATACCATGTCTAACGAATATGCAAGATTCTATAAATAAAAAACAAAAGCCGAGGCACACGCTATGTATGTGTGTGATCCCTGGTGGGTTATATTTGAAGAGAAAAGAAACAGGTTTTTAAGAAATTCAGTGATTGTTTAATCGAGTGGATCTGGTTATTAAAGACGTGTGAGTTGGGTGCTTACTTGATAAAGAGAAAGTAGCGAGTAATTTTAAATTCTTACGCAAGGACAGTTTTGAAAAGCAAAAAGTGGGACAAATTGTGGTGTTGGTTTAAACAAATAGATTGATAGATAGTAATTTGGTTAAACAGAGGCTGGTAGAGAGAGAGAGAGAGATGATCTGTTATTAGAGAGAGAGAGATGACCCGTTATTAAGAATACTCATAGGAAGAGAGATAATTAACTAACACAGAGTAAGCAACTGATGGGGTGTGGAACTTGGAGATAAAAAGCAGAAAGCTGGGCAGGTTCTAATAAACTATTATGTGACAAAAAGGTAAAAGATATTAAAAACAGGAATTTGGTTGTGTTTCGACAAGATATATGTCCACATGTCGATTCCTAAGACTGCCACATAGTTACCACCAATGAGCAAGACCTTACAATTATAGTGTTAGATACCGTCAATGCTCGGGACATAGTCATCAAAATTTTATGATTCTCAATTCATATCACAAAATATTATTCAATTCAAGATCTTAGTTATACGTATCTACCAGGTGAGTCGATAAAATACCGAATCGTAAGCAAATCTATGGATATTCATTAGTGAAACTATCGATTCAATACATATTCAATTGATTTTGTCAATTTACAGTTTATTATATTTCACCTATCAAATGATACAGTTTTTTTTGTCTGACAAAAAAAATGATATAGTTTTCGTCCTAGTTGATATAGGGTCCGTTTGTTTTGCCGAAAAAATTTTCCGAGAAAAGATTTTTCTCATTCTCTGGCGTTTGGTTCGCTTAGAAAACAGAATCAACGGAAAATGTATTCCTAGTCAACCGAAAAGATTTTCCTATCAAAACTTAAATTCATGAAAATGATTTCCTCTTTGAAAGAATCGGAAAATATTTTCCAAAATATGACTATGTATCAATGCTTGGACATGAAACTTTGCGCATGGGCATGGAAATCCCAACATTGGTTCCCAGGTCCCGGCGGTCAAGATCAGGTCTCCGGTGTTGGGCCCTCGGTGCCCATGCTTGGGTCCACTAAGGTTGGGCTCGAGTCCTTGGTGCTCGTACCCGATGCTCCGACACCCGAACTCGGGTACATAAGAGCCGTGCTCTGAACTTCGATGTTTGAGCTCTGGTCTCGACCCTCAGGCCCGAGTTCACAAAGGCCGTGCGTGGGTTTTCGGTGCTCGGGCTTTAGTTCTTGATTAATGAAACGTTTGTTCTTATAAGAATATTTTTAAAAAAATCAAATTTTAATTATTTATTTTTTTTAAAGTAAAATTTTTTTAATATTTTAATATTTTCTTTCTTTTCTATTCTTTTTTTTTTAATTTCTTCTTTTTCTTTTTGCTTCTTCCTCGGCCGGTTGCCAACCACGGCAATTGTCCGCGAGCTCGAGCCGTGCTAGATCACGTGAGCTCATGACCTCTGGCGGCAAGCGTCGAGACTCGTTTGCAACGAGGCTTGAGCTCGCCTATGGCCGATCGGCAGGTCGCTGGACTCGTCGCCGTGGCCGACGACCAGCCAAGGAAGAAGAAAAGAGAAAAAGAAAAGAAAAGAACATAAAAATAATTTTTAAAAAACGAATTTTTTGATAATTTTCCGATCAGATTTTCCTTATCAAATGACGGAAAATACTTTCCAGGTCTTTTTCAGATTTTAGCCGAACATCGGAAAATAAAGCCTGGAAAATATTTTCCAGAAATGGTACATTTTTCGCGAAATAAACACACTTATTATAGTTTCACAGTAATTACTGAGAATTTGTAAATTGCAAACCAGTTGAACATGATATGACATATAAACTTTGCTTTTACATGTGAATCTTATACTTACCACTTGATCATGAGCACTTGAAGTTGAAATATATTTCCCTTTGCTCATGAAGTTTTATCAAAACTTATTGTTTGGCAATTTTTCTACTTGCTTTATATGTGTCTATCAGGATAAAAATTTATTTTAGTTACTTTTTAAAAACATACAATTTGATCATTTTCGATTTACGAATCATGAGTTTGAGATTTTGATTCGCGATTTGTATATCGATTTGGTAATTATGCCGTCTGATGCGCTTTAAGGTATAAACTTTTGTGGATTAGATCAGTAGTATCTTGAATGCGGTTTGTTATGTACGCGAAAGCACCGCGTTTGGAATTGCACGCACTAGATCTCTGTTAGGGGTGGGATCACTGGTGACACTAGATGAGATTGGCTCCACACAGTCCGAGCTTCCACGTGCATTTATGAAGAATTTTCAATTTTCTAATTAGATTTCTTCTTTTAATATGTCTTTGGAATCCTTATCTCTATTTTTGCCACTTGGCATCTTATTTGGGGTTTAAGTGTAAAGTTTGGCCAATCAAATAAAGATTAAATAACTAAGGGGTTATGTCAGATTTAGTTTCTTAAGTTTTAGCTTTTGTGCAATTTGGTCTTCTAACATTTATTTTGTGCAATTAAGTCCTGAATTTCTGAATTTATGCAATTCGATTCACTAAGTTTTGTTTTGTGTAATCAACTCTTCTTAGTTTCCTGATCTGTGCAATCAAGTTTTGTTAATCTACTATGACTAAAATTAAGATTTCTTTTTTCTTGTTTTTCTTGTTTATTTTCTGCTCACTTGGCGCCAAATTACCATCACGTGCCTTTTTCTGTTACATAAGCAGTGCCACATGATTAACTAATTTGAGAGTCTAATTAGAGTGGATGGCAGAAGGATTTGATTGTTCAAACATTAGAACTTAAAGGACAAAATATGTACTTGGACCCATAAGAAAAAGATAAAAGACCAACCGATTAATGAAATAAAATGAAGGGAACTGAAATGGAGTTAATGTTATATTTATGAAAATTAAATTTTAAACAAAACTATCAATACATAGAAGATTACTGACTAAGAATTCTATCTCTGTCTCAAATTTAAAGCAGAATCTCAATTAAATAGGATTTTTAGAAAAAAATTGAATTTTAAATTTGTTAGACTTACAATTAAATGGTTTCATCTCAAATTGTTAAAAAATATAAAATTTGATTTACTTAAAGACTAATAAATTTGAAATCAGGAATAATATCAAAATTAGTTCATAAAATCTTTGAATAATGCAATTCTATCCAGCAGTGAGAAGTCTTCTTCATATCATCACTTACTCAAATTGAGCACACTATCTATACCATTATATAAGCAAAAAAAACCTCCTACTTTTAAGCGATTACAATCCTTTTTTGTCCTAAAATGTCCTCAATTAGTTATATTATAAGTATTCCATCAAGAGACAACCCCGTAAATTAATAATTCTATTTTGTCTCTCGTGTTTTAACTTGCATCCTCTTTACGATTTCATGTTCGTAAAATTTGCTTTGAACATGATTTAGTAGAAAGTTATGACAATATTGGTTGAGATATACATGAGATGATAATAATGATTTTCAAGTGATGTGACAGGATGCAACTTCACAATCTACTTCTAAACCATATCTTTGTTGAAACACAAAAGCTTTTGAGTTTGAAGGTACATATTAAGATGACAATTGAACGATTTATGTACATACATATATCCTTACTTCTTCTTACTGTTTTGCCCTTACCACCTACATAGTTGGTTTAGTGATTCTACTTTTAATTTTATCTGTTGCGTACGGGTTATATATAGCTTACAATGCGCGCCATTTTATTTAATCTTATTTATCTCATAATCTTTTTTGTAGAACTAATTACTTTTAATTTAGAATTTATTTGTGCTTCTTTAAGAACCAATTCACTTTATAACACTTACATATTAGTTTCTCATTATATAAATTATTATTCCTATATTGAAGATAATTTAGAAGTTTTTTATCATATACTTAGGCGTTACCTTCTACACTTTTTTCTTTTCTCTTTATAATCCCCAGATCCTTGGGTATTAATGGTATCAAAGCCAGGTTAAGCATTTCAATCTTTGTAAGCTATATATATATCATTTTCTTATGTTAAGCATTTCAATCTTTCAAAATTGTTAATAGTGTTAGCGGCAATGCGCTGGTATATATAGTTCATAATTAAAGTCGGAACTGAGAGACTGCCCACTCCTTTGCTCGGCGTGTGGAAACTTCAATTTGCAATCATCAGAACATTGGTGTCAGTAGCGTTAAAAACTTTTAGGAGAATGTGCGGATAAAAGTGGAAACCGACCTTTACAAAAAAAAAAAAAGTGGAAACCGACAATATTTCAATGATTGAACATTTGGCCCCCTGCCCCCCATATCATATTTCAATCTTGTCAGTGTATAGATAAGAAAAATTCAAAGCGGATTATTTGTTTGACAAAAAATATTTGGAAGGTAAATGATCATCATTACTGAAACTTGGATTTCCTTTGAAACAATATGGGAATAATGTTGATCACTGGTAGATCAGGATGACCGGTGACTTCAAATAGTAGACAATTTATGCAAACACAACAAAGTTAGAAAATATCATCATATATAGGTTGCTTCACATCTTACTTCACATCTTACAGCCTTATTAGTGAGCAATCATCACGTTTCTTGCAGGTGGCTGAAATGGAAGAGAAAAGACATTTTGCCAGTATCCAAAAAGAGGTTGGAACTGATGTTCAAGTAAACCGCATCTTGAGCTTGATGAATATTGAGGATAGGGAGAGGCGGATCATTGTCGTCATTCACGGAGAAGGTGGGATTGGCAAGACGACTCTCGCAAAATTCATATACAATCAAGTCTCCTGTGATTTCAATGGCTGTAGCTTCCTTACAGATATTAAAGAAACCACTCAAGAATTAGGAGGGCTTCAGCTTTTGCAAACTAAGTTGATTTCCGATGTTCTGAAACGGGAACTTGAGGATGTTGCTTTTGTCAGCAGCGGAATTGAGTTTTTCAGGGACTTATTTTGCAAAATGAGAGTTTTGATTGTCCTTGATGATGTGGAAAATGCATTTCATGTCCAGAAACTCCTTGGAGATTGCTTTGATTGCTTTGCTTCTGGAAGTAGGATCCTTGTAACCACCAGAAACAGTGTTGTCCTGGAAGAATCTCCACAGATCCGGACTTATCATGTTAGCCGGTTGGATGATGATCAGGCTCTTCAACTCTCTAGGCAGCATGCATCTATACCAACTGCTTCCTTACATAGCAGCTCCGAGCTTTTGAACTATGCTCTTAATGCTATGGCAGGACTCCCGTTGTTTATTGAATTTATGGCTGCAGTCTTCAATGGTACAAGGCAGGATGGATGGTCTCAATTACAGCTGTTGTCAATAATCCGGCAGCGGGGTCAGAGAGTTTTGAAGAGAGGATATCGACTATTAGATTGTGATCAAAAACAGATATTTCTGGATATCGCCTGCTTCACCGCTGGCATAGATGGTCGAATTGCTTGGTACCTGTGGAATAACTTCTCTTTTCTGCCTTCTCATGAAATTTTGACTCCCCTAGCAAAAATTGGAGAAAACAATGAGATATGGATGCATAGCATGTTGAGGCAACTTGGCAGAGAAATGGTTCGAGGGGAGAATCTAACAAATCCGGGAGGGCGGAGTAGATTATTTAATCATGAAATTGCTCTTGATACGATAAAACGGAAAAAGGTGAAAGTTTGGTGGTTTCTTCTTTTCATTGGGAAGCATAAGAAATACTTTTGTTATGCTCACTGCTGAAGGAAAAGAACTATTTGGCCAGATACTGTTAAAATCCGACCATGTGTGCAATTGATGTTATTTGTCATTTTTTTTAGGAATGTTTCCTGACTGGTTAAGTGCCAAGTATTCTCACTACTATTTGTTTTTCTCGCCCATCATAGGGAACAGAAAAGGTGGAGGCACTCTGCCTCAACTTTCAACGGCATACTTCAGACAAACTTACACCAGAAAATTTTGAGAGCATGCCAAACATACGGTTTCTTCAATTGGATCATGCAGACATTACCGGAGATTTCGCTAACGTTTTACCAAATTTAAGGTGGCTCCGTTGGCGAGGTTGCCCTCGACATCTGCAAGTAACTAATTTTCACTTGGGAAACTTAACCATCCTCGACCTGTCATGGAGCAAAGTCACAAAAGACTGGGAAGGCTGGGGTCAAATCAAGGTAGTTTACAATTCATTTGCTCTGGTGAGATCGTCCCCTTCTAACGTAACTATTCGTGAAGTGAGTTCATGCAAATCTTTCTCCTATTTTGCAGATGCAAAACTTGAGAGTTCTAGATCTTACAGGTTGTGCTGACTTACTAGTCACTCCTAAGTTCTCTGGCTGCCAAAATCTGGCCATATTGATTCTGGAGCGATGTTCACATTTGCTCAAGATAGATCATTCGATCGGCAACTTGAAGTGCTTGGTTTCCTTGAATTTGAAGTTCTGCACAGAGTTCAGCATGTTGCCAGTAGAAGTGGGTGACCTGACAGCTCTGAAAGAGCTTCTCATGGACGGGACTTCGGTACAAGAAATTCCCTTCTCCATTGGTCATTTAAAGCAGCTGGAAACTCTGACCGCCTCAAACTGCTTCTCATTGAGTCAGCTACCGAGAACGATTTGTTACCTTACGAATATCTCACTTCTTTCCCTTGATGGCACCAGAATCGCAGCACTTCCCGACTCCATTGGTGAACTGGTCAGACTTAAACATTTGTCATTACGGGATTGCCGTCAAATAAGAAAACTTCCGGATTCCATTGGCAACATAGGGAAATCATTAGTTGAGTTAGATGTGTCGGGGACAGGCGTTTCCAAGTTTCCAGATTCAATAATAAATATGCAGAATTTGAAGGTGCTGAGAATGGATTCTTGTTTCTTTAGAGAGTTCCCTCCTGATATCGGAGAGCTGACCAGCCTTGAAGAAATACATGCCTCCTGGTGTCGGAGTCTTGAGGGGGGCATTCCTAGCGGGATTGGGAAACTACACAATCTGAGAATCTTGAGGCTGCGATATTCGAGTATTACCAGCATACCGGTGGAGATCCACCAACTTTCCAATCTTCAAACCCTTGATTTACTTCACAGCAACAAACTCGAAGAGTTGCCAACGCCTCCTCCTAGCAAGCGGATTCGCTTGTAGATGTTGAACTGACGTTTTCCATTTACTTCATGTTTCCATTCCAAACTTGAATATGGATATCACCAAGAAGATTTGTTTTTCTGAAGTTTCCAAAGTCGTTCCATGTGAAAACACGGAGCCTCTATCTGTATATTTCCTTAATGACCGTGAGAAAATTCCTAATGCAGCATACCTTTGGACCCATCACCCATTGGTAACTCACGAGCTTCGGCATCTATTAACTTGGATAATGGATAGTACACAGATCAGCATATCGGACTTTCATGTTGGTCTCCGAAGATTGGTATAGATTCCGCTACACCTTCTCATCTCATATATAGAAATTAGACATGTATACTAGGAAGCACGGACACTCTCCGGAGGCCTCCGTGTCGTGTTAGACACGTGTCGGACACCAACACTCGTCCGACACTCTTTTTTATTTATTTATGGATTTGAATCAAATTAATTTGATTGAAATAATCATAAAAATGATAATTTATCATGTATATATAAAAATATATATGTAATATACAATGTGTCCTAATATGTTGAAATTCTCATTTTTTGAGAAACAACGTGTCGGCGAGTCGTGTCGTGTCGTGTCGCGTGTCGGTATCAGTGCTTGTTGACACCTATTTTAATTTGCCCAAAAATTAATTGCACAAAATTTAGGAGTTAATTCCTAAAACAAAAAATATTTCTATTTAAATATATTGCATATAGACATTAGGCACATTTGCATTAATAGGGTCTATTAGAGCATATTTTCTATAAAAAAAATTAAAAAAATCTGAGTTGGGCTGGGTCGGGGTTGGGTCGACCCAGCCCTTTTCTTTTTTTATTTTTCCGCGCACGGGCCCAACCCACTTTCTTTTTCTTTTTTTTCTCCTCCAGTGCGAGCTAGGCCCGGGCCGGCCCAGCTCTTTCTTCTTCCCTTCTTCTTTCCCCTGCGTCGGCCTCTCCTCTCACTTGCTCTGTTCGCCTCTGCATCTGATCGTCGTGACCAACTGATGGCCGAGCTTCCTCTGCTGTCCCCATCAAGCCAGAAGATGGCCAAAGCAGCACGCCGACGGGACTGGCATTAATGGCCAGTCTCGTCCACCCCGAAAACCTGGCCTCCTCTCCCTCTTCCTCCTCTCTTCTTCTCACGGCACTAGAACAGCCCCCCTGCATTGGCCCAAACGTCCACAAAAGTCACGGGACAGAGTAGGCTGGTGCAGGCCATTGTCAGCAAGCATATGTAAGCAGAAGGGGCGTGTCGTCATCAGATATATAAGCCGGAGAGAGAGAGAGAGAGAGAGAGACGGGTTGGTTAGTTTGAGCAAAAAAACAGAGAGAGAGAAAAACTAAGAGAGAAGGAGAGATTGAGTGCGAATTTTCCGATTTTTGGCTTACAGGTAGAAGAGCACAGCCGTAGGAGTCCCCCCCCCCCCCCTCGGCAAGCCAGAGCCGCCGGTGATCCATGAGTCGACGTTCCCGACCGGTTGGTCTTTCTCGGGCAAACAAAAAAAAAAAACAAAGCACCAAAGAGAGAGAGATTGAGAGAGATTAGAGTGAGCCCAGAGTGTTTACAGGTCACCAAGGGACGCTAGAAGCTTCGTCGTCGCCAGCGGAGCAGCCGGAAAGCCACCCCGAAGCAGCCTTGATTGGTGAGTCTCCCCCGGGTCCCGACTGCCCCTATTTTGCCTTGTTTTTGCTGTCCGGTTTGGCCGGGACTCGCGCCGGCGGTTTTGCACGAATCCCGGCCCATACCGTCCTTCCCCATCGTTCGTAAGTCGTCGCCGACGATAAGGACAGGTCGCTAGAGGATGGCGGGGCCTCGAAACAGGTTGACATGCCCCTGTTTTAGTCATGCACTCTAGGTGTTCGATGGAATGCCTCAATGAGGTAAAGTTTCTTTTGGTCGCCGGCCGGCAAGTGATCGGTCAGACGGCGATCTAGGCAGGTGGCGAAGCTTGGTGGCAATCCCTAGGGGCCGGATTTAGGTTGGTGCCGACCTGGGTTAGCCAGCGGGAGGCCAATTTTGGCTCCGGTGGCCCCGCGTGCCTGTGCACGCGGGATCGACCTGACTCGGGTCAACGTCCTGGGTCGGATCCAATGACCCAGGTCGGTTCCGACCTGACCCTGATCAACCGATCTGACCCGGGTCAATGGCCCGAGTTGGATCCGTTGACTTGGGTTGATTCTGACCCGATTCGGATCAAATGACTCGACCCGGGTCAATGCCTTAAGTCGGATCCATTGATCCGGGTCGGATCCGACCGATTCGGATCCGCCAACCCGATCCAGGTTTAATATAATAATATTATTTTATTAAAAAATATTTTTATATAAAAATATAAAATAATAATAAATAAAATAAATTTAAAAAAATTGAATTTTTTTATTTTCTTTTAAAATTAAGATATAATTAAGATGTAGTATTGTTGAATATTTTTCTAAATTATGTGATATATCTGAATGTTTTAAATTATTGTTGTATTATTATTATGCATGTTTTTAATTAGAATATAATTACATAAATTGTTATGTTTTGAATGTTATTTGCCTTAGTTAGGGCTAGAACCTTAGGCTGTATATCTGTCTTGATTGCTAATTATTTATAATTGTGCACTCGTTTGATCATCTCACGTGTTAGGAAAAATGTCCTAAAATCAATCCAAATTGTCTAACAAATATTTTCAGAAATGAACTAGGCAAAAAGGTACCAAAAGGGCATTAGTTATCCAACTAGTGTAACTAAGTTCCCGAACTCTTTTAATCTCTAGTTTGTAGGAATAGGGTGGTTTTCCCGTCACCTTACTTAGGTTTCTAATCAACCTATCACAAATTGATTAGTGACGACTGCTAGATAAAAATTACATGCAGGTTAAAAACTTAAACCCTAAGTCGCGATATGGTATGGGCTTGGGAGAGCCCGAGTTAAGTCCTGAACCTAGACTTAGCGCGTACCAAGCGAGCCCCGTTTTTTGATGATTTTTAAAAAAAAATCGGAAGTCAGTCGCGACAGACTTGCGACTTCGCTGGGGACAGATTTTTTCAAATGTGGACTTAGGCCAAAATTTTTTATCATGTTCAAAAATAATTTTTGTTTGATAGTGAGGATTCCAGGTACGACCATGATATTAAGGTGTTATTTGTTCTTCCAGGTTCGAATTGATTGTCTATGAATTGTTGTGTATGCTTTAATGATTTAGCACTACACTATTGCACACACAACCACGCCGTCGAACCTGGGTCGCGATGGGGCATTTTAGGATGGTGTTAAGAAAGATACAACCTCGAACGCGAGCCCGCAATGTAGAGGTTACCTTTCTTTTCCCCGAAATTTCTTTTTAAAAAAAATCGTAAAGAAATATCTTTAGCCGCTATTCGCGTGACTATAAGATATTTCTTTTGATTTGACCAAGGTTAAAAGGACTTGATACCAATGCAAGACTCCGACGGTCAGGCACCATTTTAGCTTCATTTTGTTGAACCAGTCTATATAAAAATTGAACCTCACTCTTCATGTGCATGTTGTTGAGATTGCCATGGTTCAAGGAAAGATATATATTCTATCTCTTCTTATTTTATTATGCAGCCTACTTATTCATTTGATTTGTTATTGTTAGGCCACTCGTTGCTTGCATTCTATATACGATAGGAAGAGCTGATGTCCAATTCGTCCCCACTCCTAAGAAAGAACTTCTGGCATGGTGGGACCGACTCAATCAGAATGACCAACAATATGTCAAAGCAAGAATCGGTCGCCTACTTCCACTGCTTAAGATCAATGTCCATTCTGGCATGATGCAGGCATTAGCACATTTCTGGTGCCCACAGATATCTACTTTCATATTTGGTAAGTTTGAAATAACCCCGACTCTGGAAGAATATAGTGTTGCCATTGGAAAGCCTTTGGGATCTGAACTCATCAAACCACTTTTAGGCGTGTCGCCTCTACCTGAATTATTCCAATTTTTGCGAGTCGAGAGTAATACCGTAAAAGGGGTCATTAAGGCTTACTGTAATTTATGCCCCTGGTTTTTCTTAAATGAATGCTTTGAAAATCAACCCATGAGCCAAAAATCTAAGATTTTTACCCTTGCTTTCATCGGGTGTGTCATTTTCCCTCATTGCAAAAATTCTATAAACTCTTTGATTGCATATGTGGCCAAACAAGTTTGCACTGGCATGGGTTATGTTAATTCGGTTTTGGAGGAAACATTTTTGTCCCTTAACCGTTTTAAACAAAATGACGAGAAAATCATGTGGGCCGCCCCGCAAATTTTGCAAATTTGGTTTCTATTCCACTTAAGTCATGCAGCTTTTTGAAATTGATAACCTTATGCACCCGATACAAAGATTTGAGGTCTTAAAAAGTAATTCCCTGGATAAAGATTACTCTTGTTGGATAAACTTTTAGAAAGAGCCTGATCTCAAAGCATTCTTATGGCACGCTAAATGGTTCCATGAGAGTCAGGCTCATTATGCTCACAGGTTTCACAACCCTGTTCCACTGCTCGGTTTATCTGGTGCTACTTTTTACTATCCCTACTGGGTAACCCGCCAGTACAAGGCCCTTCAAGAGATCCCGCCACCTCTCAAGACAGATCTGTTTCGAGTTCGATTCACTCGCTCGAACTACAACTATGTCGACAAGATTCGTGCCATCCAGGGGGTGTGGACTGAATGTCAGCCTGAGAATATCCTTGTACCTAGACGACTGAAAGGACTAGAAAGGGTCTACCATGCCTCTCTGTTCTACATCCTACATCACCAAATCCCAGCAGCTCTACAGCCAAAAGTTCCAGAGGTGGTTGACAAGCCCAATCGCTAAGTACGGATCTATCATCTTGAAAAGACTGTGGGGACGAGGAATACGCTTATTGCGGAACTTGTCCGTGAAAATAAGCGACTCCGAGAGACTGTGGCTTCTCCATTGTATATAGAATGAGTGTCCGGAAAGGGCCCATTTTTGTTAAAAGCCCCTGCCTTTTATAAATTTCCTAGTATTTATGTTTAGGATTTTATGCTTTCTAGTCTTAAATGTTTAAAGTTTGTACTAATGTTAATATAAGTCGGATCACTTTTTTATGTATAAATAAAATTTTTGCACTCTAATGACACTACCGCGGCTTTAGGATGGTGGTATCTGGGGAATGAACGGTCCAGGGCAACAAGGGTTCGAACCCCGGTGTCGCCGTTGTAATGTATATAAATAAAAACCTTTTTTCGTTTCTCTTACTTTTTGCAAATAAAGAAAATACATAAAGTACTAGACTAAATCATGAATTGATTTTTTATGAGGTCTTAAACTCATTTATTTCAACCTCTTCACAGGTAGTTACGAATTAAATGACTGAGGAAAACGTGTTGATCCGTCTTGATAACATGGAAAATGAAATGAAGATGGTTTTCAATGCACTTGAAAATCTCACCAAGTAGGTAGAATCTATCAATGGCAAGCTTACGCCCGCCCCTGCATCAATTGAGGTGATTTACTGCCACCGTCTACTGGAAAAGAGAAAGCCTCCGCTAGCGATAGCAAGATGCCTCTGCTAGAAGACGATCCGCTTCCGCTTGTTGTCAAGAAGATTGAACTTGTAAGCGCGCCTATGACAGAGCATGACAAGCGCCTTGCAAAGGTCGATAAGATGTTGAAACAATTGCAAGGCCCACAACATGCTGTCCCACTTGACCTGTCCGTGTGCAAAAGAGTCAAGGTGCCAGAAAAATTCAAAATGCCAGAATTCGAAAAATATAATGGCATTTCATGCCCCAAGCACCACTTGCACATGTATCATGTGCGGATAACCCAGTATGTCGAAAATGAGCTTCTCATGATTCAAACTTTTCAAGCAAGCTTGACAGGGCCAGCTTTGACATGGTATATGTCGAAAGATGTAGATACCTTTAAATCCTGGGATGATGTCGCGGAAGCATTCCTCAAACAATATCAGTTCAACCTCGACGTCACATTCTCTCGTGACGACCTCGAACGCACTGAGAAGAAGAAAAGTGAATCGTTCAAATAATATGCCACTAGATGGAGGAACTTGGCCGCCCAGGTCACCCCATACTAACCATGAACAAATGAAGCTGTTCATTAAGTCTCTCCCGTATGAATATAGACATTGCCTGGTTGGTGCCACTACTGAGTTCCTTAATCGGCTTGTTCTAGTAGGCGAATGAATTAAGATAGGATTACGTGACGGGTAGTTCACAAACCCCACCTCCACAAGCAAAAGACTCAGCACAATAAGGGAGAAAGAACCCTTGACAGATGGGAATATTGCATACACCCAAACCGTTCATTCTCCCCCAATGGTTCAAGTGAGCAGTGAGCAGCGGCCTATCTCAAGCCGCCAGCCCTTTAAAACGAAATAAGAAAACGTAGTTTACTCCACTACCTAGATCCCTTTCTCAGGTCCTGGCCATACTTTGCAAGAAAAATTTACTCTCCACTGAGCCAAAACGGCCTAACTTAGAGAGCTTCTCAAGCTACGATCCGTCTAAAAAATGCAACTATCACATGGGCGAGGTAGGACATTCGACGGATGACTGCTATACCCTCAAGCATCGAGTACAAAACTTGTTGGACACCAAGGCCTTCTCGTTTCAGACGTCCAAGTCAAATGTCCAAATAACCTGTTACTAGAGCATGAGAACAAAATTAATGCTATATTCAGTTTCGACGCTGATCGAATCAAGAGCGTAAGGGTATACACCACTGACGTTTATAATGGTCTGGTGAAAGTAGGATACTATCTCGCAAATGAGGTACTGCCCCTGGCCCTGATAAAGGAAAGAGTTGCCAAGATGGCACGAGCAAGTCTAATTGTGTATGCCAACCATATCGGTATAGTGGCCATCTCCCAGGTTATCATTGAATGGGATGAAGAACTCTCAGTATTGCATGCTGGAACAAGTGAATCCATCCCCACACTTGTGAGCGGGCCTTTGATTGACAACCCAGACGAGGAGGAGGAATTGACGATTGAAATACCCCTAATCGAGGAGCACATAGTGATTGAGATACCTCAGCCTTACCAATACGAGAATAACAAAGTAGTCCCATGGTCCTACGAACTGGACGTTGACCTAGCCACCAAGTCAGGACGAACGTATGCCCAAGTTGATGCGCAGCCTCCGAAACCTGTCACCGACGAAGAAGCCAAGGAATTGTTGGCCATCATCAAAGCCAGTGAATACAATATGGTGGATCAGCTACGCAAGTTGCCCGCCTAGATTTCTTTGCTAAAGCTACTTCAAACATCCGCGAAGCATCAGAAATTCCTGATGGAAGTGCTCAGCAAAGTAAACACCCCTGAGACAATTGAGTATAACAAGTTAGAGGCATTTGTGGGGTCCATCCTGTTGAAGGACCAGGTAACATTCTCGGATGATGAATTTCCCGCCGAAGGTAGGGGGCATACCGAGGGTCTCTACATCTCTGTTAAATGTAGAAACTCCTATGTAGCTCGAGTTCTGATAGACAATGGGTTTGCTTTGAATATTTGCCCGTTGGCAACCTTACGCCGTCTCAATGTAGACACGTCCAAGCTTCGCATCTCTAAAACATCTGTCCGAGTATTTGACGAGATGAAGAAAGACACTATTGGTGAGATCGACCTTGATGTCCAGATTGGCCCAATTGTGTTCAACATTCTGTTTTAGGTAATGGACATCCTCACTGGGTTTAGCTTTCTGTTGGGCCGTCCTTGGATTCACTCTGCTGGAGCCGTACCTTTAAGCCTTCACCAAAGCGTGAAGTTTGTAGCCCAAGGGAAGCTAATCACAATCATTAAAGAAGAAGACCACCGAATCTACTAGGAAACTGCCATCCCGTATATCGAACCAAGTGGCAAGGTGGAATCCAGTTATCAGTCTATCGAGCTTGTGTCAACCGTGCACGGATATCGAGGAACTTCTCCTCCTGTCCCCGATATGTCAAAAGCCGTATTCATGGTGGGGAAGGTTATGGTAGGGAATGGCTTCACCTCAGGTCAAGGAATCGGCAAAGGAGGCTGGGACATCCGAGAGCCTATCAGGCCGCCACGAATCACCGTACCATTGGTCTAGGGTATCACGGAGGAAACCCACATGCCAACAAGGGGCATGAGAGGGGTCAAACTGGTTTGCTACTTCCCTATATCCGGGAGTCTTTCTCGCCAACTGCTAGATTGTTGCAGGATGAAGAAATTTACCTTAACGTCTCAGGACAATCCGGTGATAGGTTCAAGCATCCTGCCGAATGCTCAAGTCACTCGAGCTCCTCAACGCTTCCTGTGAACGTTTCTATTGATCGACTTGAAGACCTAGATGAGCTGGTAATTGTGAAGGAAGACAGGCAGGAGGACACCCTAGATGGCGTGATCAACCTATTTGACAATATATTCGTGGGTGCCGTTCACAAAGAGTCGACTCTAGAAATGAGTCCAAACTCAGTTGATAGTCTTGCACGTTGCAGAATTAGGTAGATGAACTACAAGATTTGCTTATATCCTTAAAGGATATTATTGCCCAACTCCCTGCCAGATCGCTGCTGCTTCCTGATCAAGAAAAGGTGACCCAAGTAAATGGTTCCAAAGAAAACCCGCCGTCGGGAGTCTTTCTCGACATGACTTGGCGAGATATCCAACTCTTACAGTGGCAGGGCAATGTACGATGATACTAGTCGGTCCGTAAATCCACGGATGTGATATTCCCTGTCCTTTTATAGAAGGGGCTGATCACAAGGATGGCAAAACACCCTACTCTTGAGTACTTCGTTAACTATAATTCCTCCAGATCTTGTGACTATCATTCAGGAGAGATCGGGCACTCGCTAGACGATTGCGATATGCTGAAGAATAGAATTGAAGACCCACTAGACGTTAGGGCATTCACTTTTCATACCCCATGGCTGTGTCATGGTAGGAATGACCTCTTGGTGATACCTAGTATTCGTGCCGTTGTCTCTGAGCTTTCTGATAGGGCACATAAGGGAAAGGCAATTATGGATACCCTAGGTGAGCCCAATGGTAAGTTTGACTATTACGTCGACTACCATATGCCATCAAGTTTTTATAAAGACCAGTAGAATAGCATTCCTAGCGGATGGGACGGCATGGAAAGGCTAACACCAGCGAAGAGAGGAGCCGATGAATTGGATTCCTGGAATGATACTTTTGAAGATTTCTTCATCGGTGCAATAAACGAAGGACTGGTAGAGGGAATGGGCGCAAGCCTGCTTGAGTAGAATTCCTCTCTTCCTTTCTGCATGAATTCTTGGAAAAGGGCTATCCTTATATTTTAATTTTTATCGTCATTTCTGTCGGAAGAAATGCCTTTTCGAACTCTCCCTCTCCTGAGGTTGTAAATCCATGTGTTGTAAATAAATAATGTTTTGAGGGTATGAGGTAGTATCCTAAAATGACCCGTTGATGATATCCAGCCACATAAAAGAAAGTATTCTGAGGCCCGGACTACCTCATGCTTACTCGTTTCTAAAATTTTCGAAAATCAAAGACATTTCACTTTTTCGTCAAACAAAAAATGTTTAAAAAAATAAATTTTTTAAAGAGAAAATAAACAATGGAAAAATATATGCTTATGACCCCATCTTTTTTTTTCTGATCTATTTACCCTGTGTTCCAGGCATAATCTCGTGACTTGCGAGGGAGTTAGTATTGTCCAGCCAGATGCCATAGCTGCTGACAGCAGCGATTCTAACGATTCAAGTGATGATCCGTTGAAATTCAAAGAAATTAGGAGCAATATGAACAAATCAAGCCCCTTACAACTGAAGATATTGTTGCCATCAATTCGAGTGGTACTCAAGATCCAAAAGAAGTAAAGATCAAGGCCAACCTTCCTAAAGAGAAGGCCAAACGTCTGATCGCTCTCCTCAAAGAGTATCAAGACGTCTTCACATGGTCTTATTCTAATATGCCAGGACTAGACCCTTGGATTGTCGAGCACAGTTTGCCTACCAATCCCGACATACCTCCTAAATAGCAAAGGTTACGAAGGACCAAACCCAAGCTGTCGAAAAAAATCGAAGAAGAAGTGATGAAGCTCTTGAAAGTAGGATTCATTGAGGTTTCGCAATACCCTGATTGAATAGCAAACATCGTGTTAGTGAAGAAGAAAGATGGTTGAATTCGAGTTTGTGTTGATTATCGCGACTTGAACAAGGCCAGTTCAAAAGACGACTTTCCGCACCCTTACATAGATGTCTTTATGGATATCATTGCTGGATTCGAATTATTTTCTTTTATGGATGGGTCTCCGGGTATAACCGGATAAGGATGAACGACGAAGACAAGGAGAAGACGACGTTCATTACTCCATGGGGTATCTTTCACTACATGGTTATGTCTTTTGGTTTGAAAAATGCAGGGGCAACATATCAACGTGCTATGGTCACTCTTTTCCATGACATGATGCACAAAGAAATTGAAGTCTATGTCGATGACATGATCGCTAAGATCAAATGCGGAGAAGACCACATTGAAGCCTTGAAGAAGCTATTCAGCCAATTACGCGAGTTCAAATTACGCCTGAACCTTGCAAAGTGCATATTCGAGCAACCTCTGATAAGTTACTTGGATTCATCGTGAGTAGCAAAAGGATTGAGGTCGACCCCTTGAAAGTCAAAGCGATATGTGAGTTGCAACCCCCATCCACAATGAGGGAGGTTAGAAGCCTTTTAGGAAGGTTGAACTACATCACACGGTTCATCTCCCAATTCTCTAAGACTGCACGGCCTTTTTTCAAACTTCTCAGGAATGACGCTCAGATCAACTGGGACGAAAATTGTCGAAAAACATTTGAAAAGTTAAAGCAGTATTTGATGAGTCCCCCGATACTAGTTCCACGAGTTCCAGGACATCCTCTAACCCTCTATCTCACGATCCATAGTGAATTGTTGGGAGCACTTTTGGCCCAAAGTAATCCCTATGATGTAAAAGAACGAGCCATCTATTATTTGAGTAAAAAATTCACCATTTCGGAATAGAATTAGGACCTATTTGGTTTAGCTTTCAAATGCTACTTTGGGGGTCTAAAGTCCCTTGTACAAATGCGAAACTATTTGGCAAATTTTTTAGGAAGCTTTGAGGAGATGCAATTGCATCTCCAAAACTTTCTAAGGGCCTTTGGCTGAATGTAGCCCATGAGGAGATTTGGGAAGTTGCATTTTTGGAATGCAATCGGGCACTGTTCATCGCGCACTGTTTATTGTCTTCCAAGGAGTTGATCTGGGAGCTGGCCATCGCCGCCTGGAGGTCGCGTGACCCCGGCGACGCCTACTAAGGGTCGCGCGACCACGGTGACCACCGCCTGAGGTCGCCGGACCTCAGGCGTCGCCTGGTTCGCATGACCCAAGAAAGGCTTCCTAGGTTGCGCGACCCAGGCGGCGCCTGAGGTCCGGCAACCTCAGGCGGCGTCGCCGGGGTCGCACGATCCCCAAGCAACCGTCGCTTGGGGTCGCGCGGCCTCAGGCGGCGGTTGCCAAGGTCAAACGATGCCACCTGAGGTTGCTAGTGACTAGATCTGGCCGTCGGCGGTTGGCCGGCGATCAAATCTTGCCGGCGGTGATGGCCGGCGGTGGTGGTCGGTGGCCAGCTTTTTTTTTTAAATATTAGCAAAAGCATAAAAGCTGGGTCGGATCCAATAAACAGACTGGAACGGGATGAATATTGTGGATTAAAAGAATAGACATGGGCTGAAATAATTTTGGGCCAGGCGAAATTTGATAATTTGGGCCTTATTCATATTGAGCCCAAAAGCTGATCCAAGTTCAGACCCAATCCGGACCTTCAGGGTCCGGGTTAAACAAGCGAATTGGATCGGGTTCCTTGACCGGGTCCGAAGCCCCTTTTTCCCGATAAAAATAATAAAAAAAGAAAAAATTAAGCAAAATTCATAAAAAAAAATTAAAAAATAAAAAATGTGAGAAAAACTAAAAAAATGTAGAATTCTCTTAATTTATTTTTTTTAATAACACTTTAGGTTTGATGAAAATTTGATCCCAAAATTGAACAGGCCTTTAGGGTTTACATTATGGATTTTTTATTACCTTTTTTCTTTTAGAGACGATGCTAGGTTGCTGCTTGTGCATTTTTATTTTGATTTCACTTGTTTGTACACTTTAAATACATTGATTATTGTTTTTTCTTTTTAGAATGGTTAGGATGAAATTTAGGATTTATGATTAGTGAAAGGCTGCCTTGACATATTGGTTAGCAAATAATCAAATTTAAATACCAAAAGGGTATTAGTTAAAAAAACTAGTGTAATCGAGTTCTCAATCCTTAAGAATCTTTAGTTGCGCATGTATAGAGATGACACTACTGCATCTCGATTTTAAGGTTTCTAACCAACCCTTAGCAATAGCCAGTGGCGACTCCTAATGAACACATAGATTTAAATAACCAATGTCACGCAAGGTATGGACTTAGGGAGTGTCTCGTAAAGTACCTCTAAACCTACTTCCCGAGGCGGCCCTCGAGGGTAGGTCGCAACATAAACCCATATCTTCCTTGTGGAGTCATCAATAGACGCAACATAGTAGCGCAAGCCTCCAAGGGAATGCACAAGGGTTAGCTCCCACACATCTAGATGCACCAACTCTAATTATCCTTTCTCGGGTTCTCTTCCAATCTTTGAAAACTAACACGTTTCTGCTTGCCCAAAATGCAATCTTCACATAGACCAATATATGGACTTCAAATCAGGGAGTTTTCCCATTGATGCTAACGACTTCGTTCCCTCTTCACTCATGTGTCCAAGCCTGCGGTGCCACAATTTGGAATTAGCTATCAATTCAGCAACTGCTACAGTTTCTCTACTACTTTTAGTCATGTACAACATTCCTGACTTTGTTCAGCGTGCCACAACCAAAACACATTTAACTATTTTTCAAGAATTATCCTTTAAAATAGTTATATATCTTATAGGGGTGAGCAAGGTTCAGATGGGCGATTCTCATCCTAGAATCGAGAACTGCCCACTAAGGACCGGTTTCGAAAAATTGAAACCGGGAACCACCTATTGGTTCTATGGATCCACCCAGGAATCGAGTCATAGGTCCTGTCCGGTTTCCGGATGGGTCCATGGAACTAGTCCCACTAGCCAAGGATGGAGACGGAAAGATAGAGATGGAGAAGGAGATGGAGAGTCGGAGACATTAAGCAAGGTTCGGGTGGGCGGTTCTCACCCTAGAATCGAGAACCGCCCACTAAGGACCGGTTTCGAAAAATTGAAACCGGGAACCGTCTATTGGTTCTATGGATCCACTCGGGAATCGGGTCATAGGTCCTGTCCGGTTCCCGGGTGGGTCCATGGAACTAGTCCCACTAGCCAAGGATGGAGACGAAAAGATAGAGATGGAAACGGAGATAGAGAGTCGGAGACAGTGAGGTGAGCATCGACCGAGAAGAGTGAGAGAGTGAGAGTGAAAGTGAGCGTGAGGCGAAAGCGAAAGAATGTGTTTCTTGGCTCAATGTGAAGCTACAAATGTTGAGCAAGTTAGGTTTAGTTTAGAGATTTAAGATTTTTCTTTTTCAAAAAAATTAAAAATTAAATAAATATATTATATTTATTATTATATTACCGGTCCGATCTAAATGGGCGGGTGGGCGGCTCCATGCCTGGAATCGAAAACTGAACCGGTACCCACAGGTTTCAAGGCGGTTCAGACAGTTCCCGGTTCTTTTACACATCCCTAATATCTTGTGCTGTCTTATTGACTTATAGATCCTTAAGACCTGGAACATTTTTGACATCATCCTACTTCCATTGATACCCATTAGTAGCTTTAATGTAAACATCACCATTTCTCATAATATCCAAAGGTTCATCATTAGCAAGATAAACTTTTCCAAACTTTCAAACTCTCCAGTTTGCACAAAGTAGAGTGAAACGATGCACCTAAGTTGAGAATCCAAGACTCAATTGGACTGTCAATGCTCAAAATTAAGGCATCACTATCATGTGTCTCCTCAGTTTGCATTCACGGATTTCTCTTCCTGTTGATTTTGATCTCAATATTGAATTTTTTTCTTTGGGGCTCTACAATCTCATCTCAAATGGTCCTTCTTTTTGCAATTCTAGAAAATTATTTCGCCACATGATTTTTGATTTGCTTCTTCCTCTAGACTTCAATCTATCACGAAACCGGTTCCGCCCTTGTTGATTGCTTCTCCATCTACCTTCGGTATTTAAGGCAGCACCCAAAAATTTACCCGACTGTCTTCTACAAATATTATCACTAAGAATCAAATCTCGGATTGCTTGAAGCTTCGACTTTTTCTTACCAGACGAAGCGCTCACTATAGTCACAGTTGCACTCCAACTTTCAAATAGAGGAGATAATAAAATTAAAGCTTTTACCTCATCATCGAATTTGATATCCACTAAATTCAACTGAGTCATGACCACGTTGAATTTGTTTATGTGTTATGTCATAGAAGCACGTTTGTCCATCTTCAAATTGAAAAAATAACGCATCAAATATACCTAGTTTGATGCAGAGAGCTTCTCGTATATGTTGAACAACGCCCCCATCAAATCCACCATTGTCGTCTCATTGGCAATGTTGAAGGCAACGTTCGGTGCCAATGTGAAACCAATCACACCCAGCACCTGCGAATCTAACAATTCCCACTCTGCTTGTTCCATCAAATATGGTTTCTCTTCTGACAGAGGTTGATGCAAGTTCTTTTGATACAACCCAATCTGCATCTTTTAGAATCCAAAATCCTTGCCATCGAACCGATCTTCGCCGATCCCACCATTTTGCCATACCAGACTCTAATACCAATTGTTAGGAACGCAAATCATTGAAGAGAAAAAAAATAGAGAAGAACAAGCGAATTTTTACGTGAAAAACACTATCAAAATCAAATGGGGAAAAACCATGGTGCTACACTAGGCAATCTCTCCAATATCAATATCGGTATCAGCGTTACAAGTTTCAACCTTACAATTACAGAAGATATTGCCCCAACATATATAGCAAGAGTGTAGGGCAAAAATAGTTATTGCCCCAATATATATATCATTAGAAGTGGTAAAAGCTCTATTCTCTGCTTTAATATGAAAATTACATATTTGGCATTAGAAGGAAGGGTGACCTCCTAGAAAAGTACCTGCCTCTAACAACTACTTTTGCGCTTGAATATTACTTTTCTCTATTGGACTCCACAACTCTGTCACTCCAGGGATTATGCTTCTAGCAAAAGCTGAAAGAACATTTTTGAGAGACATAGTAACAAGAGACAAAGAGAAAAAACTCTAGGTTGAGGAAATATCTAATTTATATCGAGCCGACATCGGACGTCAATTCATGGTCTGATTAAGCTAAAATCTTGTCGGCGTGCTCGTACCACATTCTTCTCGAATCTGATCGGTTTAATTTTTGGAATATTGGAGGGTACATAGAAAGATACGTTGGAGAAGTTGAAAAATGCTCCTCATGACAAAGTCGAACATGGGTTGAAGATGAATTGCAATGCTTTCGATATATATATATATATATATATATATATATATATATATATATGCAAAGCAAATATTTGTGTATATAGCATGTTTTCTAATTGGAAAGGATGAGAGAATTGCCTTTTACATGTGGGAAGACCATAAACTTTATCCTTCTAGTGGGATTGAAGTTCTCCTTGTAATGTCTTTGGTGAAAATTCGAGAAAATAATGAGCTATTGATGCATGATCTACTGCGAACTCTAGGCAGAAATATTGTTGTGAATGAAGATCCTATCCCTCGTAATCGAAGTAGGTTGTGGGTGCATGATGAAGCCTATCCATTCTACGGAAGGAGGAGGTAAACCTGAAAGCCTTTCTACCTGCAGTGAATTTTCTTTGTAATTTACTCGATTCTTCAATTAATAGAAGTAGTGTAAAAAACACGGGCAGCTCTATGGCAAGTCCAATTCCTAGTCATTTACCTTTATGTTAAAATTGGTAGGGTGCGCCAAATTTTCAAGCCCTTGGTCTCACTTTTGACAAAGGATGTGACAACTATTTCACATTTGAGGAATTTGGCGTGCTATTGAACTTAAGGTTCTGTTGGCTGGGTTTACTCCCATCTAGAGGAAGCTCAATGAATTCCATGCCCAAAGCTTGAGTCTACATGATATCAATATGGAGAAATAGGGTTTCTCACTATTATTATGTTGTAACTGCAAAAGTACGTTTTTGAGAGACGCAGTAACAAGAGAGAAAGAGAGAGCAGAAAATCTGTGTTGAGGAAATATCTAATTTTCATCAAGCTGACATTGGAGGTCGATTCATGATCCGATTAAGCTAAAATTTTCTCAGCGTGCTCGTGCCACATTCTCTTCGAACCTCATCGGTTTGAGCTTTGGAAAATCATAGGGTACATTAAAAGATGCGTTGGAGAAGTTGAAAAATGCTCCTCATGACAAAGTCGAACATGGGTTGAAGATGACTTACAATGCTTTGGATATATATGCAAAGCAAATATTTCTGTATATAGCATGTTTTCTGATTGGAAAGGATGAGAGAATTGCCTTTTACATGTGGGAAGACCGTAAACTTTATCCTTCTAGTGGGATTGAAGTTCTCATTGTAACGTCTTTGGTGAAAATTGGAGAAAATAATGAGCTATTGATGCATGATCTACTGAGAACTCTAGGCAGAAATGTGGTTCTCAATGAAGATCCTATCCCTCATAATCGAAGTAGGTTGTGGCTCCACAATGAAGCCCTATCCATTCTACGGAAGGAGGAGGTAAACTTGAAAGCCTTTCTACCTACAGTGAATTTTCTTTGTAATTTACTCGATTCTTCAATTTATAGAAGTAGTTTAAAAAACACGGGAAGCTCTATGGCAAAGTTCAATTTCTATTCATTTACCTTTATGTTCAAACTGGTAGGGTGCACCAAATGTTCAAGCCCATGGTCTCACCTTTGATAAAAAGATGTGACGATTGTTTCATATTTGGGGAATTTGGCGCACTATTGAACTTAAGGTTCTGATGGCTGGGTTCACTCCCATATGGAGAAAGCTCAATGAATTGCATGCTCAAGGAATAGGGTTTCGATATTCGATATCGCAAGAGATAGCTAGGACGAACATGCAAGAACTGATGAAGGAGAGAGCTGCATTGGACATGTTTTGATGCCATCGACTGAGCCGCAAGTTTTGATATTCGATATCGTAAGAGATAGTAGGGACGAGGAATTGCTTTCAAGCTTATAGTTATCTTACTGAAATTTGAGAATTTCATCAACATGATAGGATTTTGTCCTTGCAAAATCAATTAATCTCATACCTCCGAAGAAGAAGCATTTTGTTCGAATGTTCGAATGATGCTATGGCAATTCTAGCCGAAGGATCATGCAATAAGCAGGTCCTCATGCTCCTTGACAATGTGGAAGATGTTGACCAACTCAATGTGGTTATTGGGGAGCTTAGTTGGTTTGGTCCAGCAAGCAGGATTATTGTGACTTCTAAAAAGAGCAACATCCTTTTGAAGTTCAAAGAGGCTATAACTTATGAGGTTGAACCATTGGAAGAAGATAAAGCTCTACAACTGTTTTCAAAGCGTGCTTTTGGAAAAGATTGTCCTGGAAAGAGCTTTGAAATCCTTTCAAGGGACATCATATCGGCTACTGAGCAACTTCCTTTAGCACTTAAGGTGATAGGTTTGCGATTTTTTGAAAAATCGGAGGGTACATGGAAAGATACGTTGGAGAAGTTGAAAAATGCTCCTCATGGGAAAGTCGAACATGGGTTGAAGATGAGTTGTAATGCTTTGGATATATATGAAAAGCAAATATTTGTGGATATAGCATGTTTTCTGATTGGAAAGGATGAGAGAATCACCGTTTACATGTGGGAAGACTATGAACTTTATCCTTCTAGCGGGATTGAAGTTCTCCTTGTAATGTCTTTGGTGAAAATTCGAGAAAATGGGATTGAAGTTCTCCTTGTAATGTCTTTGGTGAAAATTCGAGAAAATAATGAAGCTTAGAATGCCGAATTCTGCTCTATTCTCCCCTGCTTTATTGAAGCTTAGAATGCCGAATTCCATTGATGGAATCGCAAGCACATAATCTGAAATTGAGATTGTTTTGCGATGACTCAAGTCGATTTTAGAGTTTTGTTGAGGATCGCTTTTAAACCAAATGGAATGCTCATAGTCTAAGTCGCATATTACCTGTTTGACGAAATGCCTGAATGAAATCTTGAAACTAATTTCATAAATCGATGTTTAGAATCTTCGTCCTACGCTTGATTTGTTTTGAAATTGATGTATTGTCGCTGACTTCAAGTTATCTATGTTCTTCGATGTGATTTTGTGGCATTCGCACATCACCGTTTGGCCATTAATGGAACTTTTGACAGCGATTCAACTCCTTTTCGGTGGAGCTTTGCCCACGGTTAGAGGCCGCTTCAGTTAGTCCATCTCTCACAATTTGATTTGCATATATTTTCTACGTGCTAGAATTGATCGAGTTTCGGTGTATGTGATTTTTGAGTTTGAGAATTTCTCGCCGAAGTTAGTCCAACGACGTAGAAACTGTCAGCCAACTAGTGGCCAGTGGTTATTGGCCGGTGGTGGTTATTAACGTCGACAGTTGAAGGTTGAGGTCGACACTGCTATGGAGCTCGTTGGAAGAAGTGTTCTCGGTGAAGGCAGCAAAGATGAGGGCGTGAAGAAATAGCCATCAGGGAAGAAGACCAGAAAAAAAAAAAAAGGAATAAAAAAATAAAAATAAAAAGAAATAGGAAAATAAAAGAATAATAAAAAAGGAGACAAAAAAAAGTCAGAAAAGAAATAAAATGGGCATATCATAAAAGCTGGGCCGGTTTGAGTATTGTGGATTAAAAGAATATAGACACGGGCTGAAATAATATTGGGTCAGGCGAAATTTGATAATTTGGGCCTTATTCATACGAGCCCAAAAGCTAATCCGAGTTCAGACCCAATTCGGACCTTCAGAAAATTCGGAAAAAATAAAAAAAATGTGAGAAAAGCTAAAAAAATGTAGAATTCTCTTAGTTTAGTTTTTTTTTTAATAAACACTTTAGGCTTGAAGAAAATTTGATCCCAAAATTGAATAAGCTTTTAATGCTTTACATTAGGGATTTTTTATTACCTTTTTCTTTTAGAGATTATGTTTGGTCACTGCTTGTACATTTTCATTTTGATTTGATTTGATTGTGCACTTTAAATACATTGATTGTTGTTTTTCTTTTTTAGAAGGGTTAGGATGAAATTTAGGATTGATTAGTGAAAGGCTACTTTGACATATTAGTTAGTAAATAGTCAAGTTTTGATACCGAAAGGGCATTAGTTGAAAAACTAGTGTAATCAAATCCTCAATCCCTAAGAATCTCTAGTTACACTTGAATCGAGACAACACTCTCGCGTCTCGATTTTAAAGTTTCTAGCCCACCCTGAATAATGGCTAGTAGTGATTCCTAATGAACACATAGATTTAAACAACAAATGTCACATGAGGTATGGACTTAGGGAGGGTCTCGTAAAGTACCTCTAAACCTACTTCCTAAGCCGACCCTCGAGGGGTAAGTCGCAACATAAACCCATGCCTTCCTTATGGAGTCGTCAATAAACGTGACATAGTGGCGCGAGCCTCCAAGGGAAGCACAGGGCCTAGCTCCCACACATTTGTATGCACCAACTCTAATTTTCCTTTCTTTGGTTATCTCCCAATCTTCGAAAAAGTAACACGATTCTGCTTGCCCTAAACACAATCTTCACATAGATCAATATCTACGGATTTCAAATCAAGTAGTTTTCCCTTAGATGCTAACAACTTCATTCTCTCTTCACTCATGTGTCCATGCGTGCGGTGCCACAATTTGGAATTAGCTACCGATTCAGCAACTGGTACGGTTTCTCTACTACTTTTAATCATGTACAGCGTTCCTGACTTTGTTTAGCGTGCTACAACCAAAACACCTTTAACAATTTCAAGAGTTATCCTTAAAAGTAGCTATATATCTTGTGTTGTCTAATTGACACTCTTAAGTTCTAGAACATATTTGACATCATGCTACTTCCATTGATACCTATTAGTAGCTTTAATGTAGACATCACTATTTCTCAAAATATCCAAAGGTTCATCATCAGCAGAATAAACTTTCCAAACTTTCCAGTTTGCACGAAGTAGAGTGAAACGATGCACCTGAGTCGAGAATCCAAGACTCAATTGGACTATCAACGTTCAAATTTAAGGCATCACTATCATGTGTCTCCTCAATTTGCATTCCCAGATTTCTCTTACCATTAATTTCGATCTCAATATTGAATTTTTTTCTTTGGGGCTCTACAATCTCATCTCAAATGATCCTTCTTTTTGCAATTCTAGCAAATTATTTAACCACATGGTCTCAATTTGCTTCTCCCTCTAGACATCGATCTATCACGGTACCGGTTCCGCCCTCATTGATTGCTTCTCCATCTAACTTTGATAGTTAAGGCAGTACCCAAAAATTCACCTGACTCTTTTCTGCAAATATCGTCGCTAAGAATCAAATCTCCTATTTCTTGAAGCTTCGACTTTTTCGTACCAGACGAAGTGCTCACTGTAGTCACGGTTGCATTCCAACTTTCAAGTAGAGAACATAATAAAATTAACGCTTTTACCTCGTCATCGAATTTGATATCCACTGAACTCTATAGAGTCATGACCACATTGAATTCATTTATGTGATGTGTCATAGAAGCACCTTTGTTCATCTTCATATTGAGAAGACGATGCATCAAATATACTTTGTTTGATGCAGAGGGCTTCTCGTACATGTTGGACAACGCCCCCATCAAATCCACCGTTGTCATCTCATTGGCAATGTTGAAAGCAACATTCCACCTCAATGTGAGACAAATCACACCTAGAGCTTGCAGATCTGACAATTCCCACACTGCTTGTTCCATCAAATATGGTTTCTCTTCTGATAGAGGTTGGTGCAAGTTCTTCTGATACAACAAATTCTTGATCTACATCTTTCAAAAACCAAAATCCTTGCCATCAAACTGATCTTCGCCGCTCCCACCGTTTTCCCATACCATACTCTAATACCAATTGTTAGGAACACGAATCTTTGAAGAGAAAAAAATAGAGAAGAACAAGCGAATTTTTACGTGAAAAATGCTTTCAAAATCAGATGGGGAAAAACCATGGTACCACATTAGGCAATCTCTCCACTATCAATATCGGCATCAACGTTACAAGTTTTAGCGTTATAATTGCAGAAGATATTGCCCCAATACATATAGCATGAGTCTAGGGCATATATAGTTATAATGAAAAATTACATGTATGCCATTAGCAGTAGTAAAAGCTCTATTCTCTACTTTAACATGACATTACATGTATGCCATTAGAAGGAAGGGTGGCCTCGTAGGAAAGTGCCTACCTATAACAACTGTTTTTGCGCTTGAATAATACTTTTCTCTATTAGACTCCACAACTCCATCACTCCAGGGAGTATGCTTCAAGCAAAAGCTGCCTCATGGAGTTGGTCCAAATATTAGAGTGCAAGCAAATGATGAGCCAAGAAATCATTCCCATTTTCTATGAGATCGAGCCCCTAGATGTGAAAGACCAAAACAATTCTTTTGAGGAGAACTTTTTCAAACACAAAAGGAATGGGGTTGACAGTGAGAACATGAAGAAGTGGAAGTTGGATCTCAAGGAGATTGAAAGGTTAAAGGGATTTGTAACAACAAAAATACATAACGGTTAATCCAATTAGATTTAAAATTGATGTACTGGATCGGAAACCAATCGTGCTATCTCTGACATTATTCTTCATTTTCAATTTTAATGGTTTCGCAACTCCACTTAACCATTTGGCTTTCAGATCAAATGTTTCGTTCAGATGTTCTGATGATGCTATGGCAGTTCTTGCTGAAGGATTTCACAATAAGCAGGTCCTCATTCTCCTTGACGACGTGGAAGATGTTGACCAACTCGATGTGGTTGTTGGGGAGCTTAGCTGGTTTGTTCCAAGAAGCAGGATTATTGTGACTTCTAGAAAGAGCGACATCCTTTTGAAGTTCAAAGAGGCTATAGCTTATGAGGTTGAACCAATGGCAGAAGATAAAGCTCCACAACTGTTTTCGAAGCGTGCTTTTGGAAGAGATTGTTCTAGCAAGGGCTTTGAAAACCTTTCGAAGGACATCATATCGGCTACTGGGCGACTTCCTTTAGCATTTGAGGTGATAAGTAGGCATTTTTTGGAAAATCGGAGGGTACATGGAAAGATATGCTGGAGAAGTTGAAAGATGCTCCTCATGACAAAGTTGAACATGGGTGAAGATAAGTTGCAATGCTTTGGATATATATGCAAAGCAAATAGTTCTGGATATAGCATGTTTTCTTATTGGAAAGGATGAGAAAATTGCCTTTTACATGTAGGAAGACCATAAACTTTATCCTTCTAGTGGGATTGAAGTTCTCATTTTAATGTCTTTGGTGAAAATTGGAGAAAATAGTAAGCTATTGATGCATGATCTACTAAGAACTCTAGGCAAAAATATTGTTGTAAATGAAGATCGTATCCCTCATAATTGAAGTAGGTTGTGGGCGCACGATGAAGCCTTATCCACTCTATGGAAGAAGGAGGTAAACCTGAAAGCTAGAACTACTTTCTTTTTTACCTGCAGTTAATTTTCTTTGTAATTTACTCGATTCTTCAATTTATAGAAGAAGTGTAAAAAACACGGGCAGCTCTGTGGCAAAGTTCAATTCCTATTCATTTACCTTTATGTTGAAATTGGTAGGGTGCTCCAAATGTTCAAGCCTTTGGTCTCAACTTTGACAAAGGATGTAACGAATGTTTCACAACCGAGGAATTTGGTGCGCTATTGAACTTAAGGTTCTGTTGGCTGGGTTCACTCCTATGTGGAGGAAGCCTAATACATTTCAAGCCCAAGGCTTAAGCTCATATGATATTCATATGGAGAAATAGGGTTTCTCACTATTATTATGTTGTAGCAACAAAAGAACGTTTTTGAGAGATGCAATAACAAGAGAGAAAGAGAGCAGAAAATCTGGAAGGAGAAAATATCTAATTTTCATCAATATGACATCGGAGGTCGATTCATGGTCCTATTGAGTTGAAATTTTCTAGGTCCATCATAGAGCGCAGTGGCCGACGATTGGGAAGGTTGGACACAAATAATGGAGGTATAAGACATGTTTCTCTTGACTCTTTGTGGAGACTATCTAAGAGAAACTGTTTGGCCGGAATTGTTCTCGCGACAAAATATAATTCATCGAACATTATTTTTTGGCTTTTTTGTGAGAGAGGACCGGGTTTAGTGATGACTCTGGACAAGAGTTATCTAGGTGAAAAAAAGGAACTCGCTTGTTTCGATCGAACAATAAAAATTCAAGTCATGATAGTATTCAATCGATATGAAAGTTAAGCTTCATAACCAATTCGAACAAATCCAACCAGTCACTGACTAGTAGCATTACACTTGAACTTCATCAATATCATGTTACACTGTTACTAGACTTAAAACTTAGATAGCTACAGCTAAGGAATTTGAAAGTACAATGCGGAAAGTTTAAAGATAAAGAGACAACATTTTGATTGTGTGTTCGGGGGGCTTCCGAAGAGTATGATATGTCTATTTAAAATGAACACACGTACACAAAGACGCAATGCCGGAATTTAATCAACGATACAACACTCATGATAGAAATACACTCCGAAATTCAATCGATGACACAAATTGGGAAGTTATAGCTAACGAAAAATAAAGTGCGGTACAAAAAAGTAAAGATAATTGAAAGATAACATTTTGATTGATTTGTCGGGGGTCTTTCGAAGAGTACGATTTCACTATTTAAGACCTACAATCGACAGCTATCAACGGAGGTTACAAACGGTTACTAACAAAGGTTACGGACGGTTACAAATAGAGGTTATAGATGTTTACTAACAGAGGTTACAAATGGTTATTACAAACGGTTACCAATGGTTATGTTGAGTCCATTACCTTGAAGGTTTATTCGACTCCACTACGTTGGTGGTTGCTTTGACTCCACTATATTGACGGTTACTTCTTCAACAGTTGTATCCTAGATTGTCGACTCCATTTTTTGTCGATTTTTTCAAGTTGGCGATACTTCACTGAAGTTCCTATCCTTTTTTTGCATCCCGATCAGTCACAACCGTCTACTTCCTTCCAAAATCGACAACCCTATAGTGATTTTTTGAGAAAACTCAAAACATAAAAGCTGTAAATCCAGAAATTTTCGTTCTTTTGGCTTTGGAATCAGGTCAATCGGATTTGTATGAACAAGTTTATGAATATTCTCCCGAACTAGCGCAGAACTCAAATTTCTGCATCCTAACCAGTCACGACCGTCCACTCCCTTCAAAAATCAACGAATCTACAGTGCTTTTCTAAGAAAACTCAAAACATAAAATTTGTAGGTCCAGAAGTCTTCGTTCTTTTGGCTTTGGAATAAGGTCAATCCGATATGTATCGACAAAATTATGACTATTTTTCCGAACTAGCGCAGAACTAAAATTTCTGACATCAAAAAGACCACAAAAAAATGTTGAAATCAAGAATTTCAAAACCTCTTAGATTTGGTAATGTGTCCATTCACTCCGGATATGGCTTTCTGTATATGGATCTAGTATTCACTTGATCATATTCCATGAATTGCTTTGCTTGGTCTTGTATCATCTAGACCTATTGGGGATCTTGATTAGGGATCACTTGAGGAGGTTGTCTTCCAAGCAAAGGGGTTGTTTTCCTTCGTTGTCTATGACAACGTAAGCCCAAAAAATGCAGTATTATTAGGACTCTCTTGCATTTGAATTGAAGAACTTAATGTTCTAGGCCCGTGCATGACCTCTTGGAAGGTGTTGACAATTATGGGCTTGATCACGTTTGTGACATTCTGAATTTCGAACCACTTGGGATCTATGAAATGCATGATTTCATTAATGCACTTGTAGTAAATCTCACCCAGAACTGATCATTATTGGGATACTAACTATTAGGCAAAGGCTAATTAGGGAATTAGATTCGCGCAACTAAAAAACTTGATCATGGACTGACTTTCGACCATAAGGATTGTCGAGGTGATATTTTGGGTCAGTATAGACCGATCCAAGGATGGTCACGAATCGATTTACTAATATCATATAATTGGAACGCGGGTGATTCCGTCTCGCCATAATATGATATTGGCGAACGACCCTAAACTTATTCCGAACGATTGCGTTTTTAGGAACTAGTGATTGATCCTGGTAATTACATGACAATCGAGGTCACCATGGTTCAAGTCTACTTAAACATGACTCGATTGAGTATCGACCAAGGGTCGAATATACAAATTTTTTCGAAAGCCGCCCGTTAGTTTGAGATATGCTCAAGTCGCGTTTATTTGGATTTAGCCATTAATTAGAGATTGAGTTTGGGTATTGGAAATTTTAAAAGTCATGACAATTAATTGGACGACATTGTTATTAGTGTGGCTAGTTTCGGATTTGTTCAGATTCATCAGAAAATCGAAATTTTGACTGGAAGTGGAAAATGACTGTTTTGCCTCTGGGACTTTGTGAAGGCTAAGTATAAAAGTGGAAGGGCATATTGGACATTTCACCCCCACTTTAGAAGCCACAATTTTTGGACAAATTTGCCGTTGCCCTTTTTGTTTAATTCTTGTTTTACCCTTAGATATTTTTTGTGAGAGTTGATCTTGGCCGTCAATTTTAAGATAGGATTGAATCGTGGCCGTCGGATAGAAAGTTGAGAGGAGGGCGAGATTGTAATTTTGCTTGGGGTAGACTTTGACTAGCTTTTTCTCTCTTTTCTCTCTCTCCCCTTCACTTCTCACGCCTCCCTCTCTCTCCCTCTCTTCTTGGCCAAGCCACCCTCCCCCTCTCCTTGTCATGCTTGTGGCCAGCCGGCCACGCCAACCACCACCACCATCCACCCGTCGCCATCACCGTTCCGTTCGTGGCCGCCGTGAGTCGCCAGTGCTCTTCTTTGTTCCGAGTTGCCGCTGCTGCTGTTTTCTTCTCGTTCAGCCTTCTTTGAGTGCTTGATCTAGCGTAGGACCTCGTGTAAGTGATATCCTAAACCCTGTTTAGGATAATGGGTAAATTTGAGTTAGTTTGGGCGCGATTTGATGAAATTTTGGGGTTGTTCGAAGGTAATTTAGCGAACTGAGTTGACTGTGATGTTTAGGTGAAATTGTGATATTTTTAGAGGTTAAATCGAGATTAGAATAGGTTGATTTGATCGTTGGATTGATTAGAAACAATTGTAATTAGCATAGCATGGAAAATGAGCTCAAAAGTGATGTTTTGGTGATTTACATGCCGTGGCTGAATTGATGCGTTTAGCGTGGTTAGATTGAATGCATGTATATGTGTGAAATGCATTACGTAGTGAATCGGGGTTAATAGCGTAAGTGTGACCATTCTCGATTGATGAAATATGGTGCAAAATGTGAAAATTGTATTAATTGTGCTCGTGCAAGTTGAAGTGGTGAAATTGTGAGTTAATGTGGCTCATTGGTAGCTTGAGTATCTTGGGTGACGTGTGCAAATTGGTTATATGAGATTGATATGTGATCGGGTGCTTGATGTGTTGCACGAACATTAAACACCCTAAGGCATTTTTACCGGGGTCCAGATAATAAATGAAAAATGTGTGTACATGTGATCACCTAATCCCTGAGGCGTGTTTACGCGGGGAATGGAACCCATCCTGAGGCGTGTTACGCAGGACGTTGCCCTGTTTTACCGGAAGACTGTCTACCTCAAGCGTTTTTACGCAGGTTGTGCAATAAACCTGAGGTGTGTTGACGCGGGTTGAGAATTGATTGATTGTTTTTTAGCCTGAGGCGTTTTGACGCGGGCTGTGGAAAGATATTGGACCTGAGACGTGTTGACGCCGGTTGAGAGTTGATTGATCATTTTTTAGCCTGAGGCGTTTTGACGCGGGCTGTGGAAAGATATTGGACCCGAGGAGTGTTGACGCAGGTCGAGAATTGATTGATCGTTTTTTAACCCGAGGCGTGTTTACGCGGGATGTGGAAGTATTTGACCTGAGGGGTGTTTACGCGGGTCAAAAATGAGTTGGATACTCATACTCGATTGTGATGGTAAACGCGATATATGTATTGACAATTGAAAGTAATCAGATTGTTATACGAACTTTGGTACTGATATGGATTGATTGGTATTGATAAGTGATTTATTATGTCGATTTCTAAAAGTTATGTTTGAAATCGCATGTAAGGTTTCGTGTGTATCAAGAAGAGATGTTTGTGCCTACGATTTTATGGCATGCTGATTTTATTATCTGAGTGTTTAAACTGGTCCAAAGGTACGTGTTAACCTAGGTAGGGTCTAGGATTTTTGCTTGCTGAGAAGTGTTCTCATGTTTTTATTTAAAACCATTTCAGACCCCAAACCTGGATTATGAATAATCTGTCGTCGCGGCGTTTTGGTATACCGATGCAATTAGGCCACGCGTCGATAGAGTACCCTATAGATGACCTGTCTACTTGGATTAAACACACTAGTGTGGTTTGCGTAGACATAGGTGTTCAGGAGTGGCAGTCTCATAGTTACACTGCTTGGACCTTCCGAGACGGATTAGACAAGTTTAGGCCAGTTTGAGGTTTTCGATGCCCCCTTTGATGCAGTTGGGAATTGGGATCCAGCGGCCATTCCTCCCCCTGATGGTGAGATGACTAGCACGGGTATTGGTTATGAGCAGTCGGCCCCTTCACTCACACCTGCAGAGTCCGCACCTATCGAGGCTAATCCTCAGCCAGAGCCCGAAGTGCCGTATCAAGAGCCGATTCCGATGGATTTAGCCTCAGATAAAGAGCCCATGGAAATGGAGTCCGAAGAGGAAGCCGAGGAAGAACCGGAGGAGGAACCTGTAGAAGAGGAGCCGATTGAGGTCCCATTAGAGTCGGGAAATAAAGATAACCCAATTCAAATCGATGCTGAGTCTGAGTCCTCAGAGTATCAGACTGACTTCGATTTAACTGACTCTAAGTGGACCCCCTCTAGGGTTAGTTAGAAGCTAGGCGTTTGACCCGTTTTTTTTTAAAGACACCCTTTTTGGTGTAAGTGTTAGTCTACTCGAAGCCGCTAGTCCTTTTTGATATCGACGGTTATCGGTGCGGAGGTTTGATGGTTGCGATCGTTTGTAATGAATATTGTAAATATAGTACGTGTAATGGAGTAGTTGGTTGTTTGGTTAATTATCCCTCCCCGTTACCCTTCTTGATCATTGTTCGGTTGTGTGTGTTATCGTTTTCGTCGTGGTCGAATTCTGATGTGTTGGTTTAGGTTGGCGACATTCCTGAGATGTCGCACTAATTCGACCTACTTAGGGATGTCGTGCGCTCGTTGGGGTTCGGGACGTGACAACATCGATGACGTATTTCATCATGCGGGTGGTCATTTTCTTCTAATATTCATCGAGAATCCTTCTTATAGTAGCCAACATCACAAGACTTGGTTCAAATTGAATTATCTGCTCATCAGTGAGTTGTCTCAGGATGTCGACATCTCCACCTTGCTCTTGACTAAGAACATCCCAATCTTATCATTTTCAAGTTGTGTTGACAAGTTGTTACCACCAGCATTATCAGGATCAAGTTGTTTCCTTGTTGTCAACACCGTATCTCCTCAAATCAAACACAATGGTCCCGCTAGGCGTGCCATAATTCTGTTTCATCGGAACAGCTCCTGAGATGAAATATAATTCACCGAAAGTTGTTCCTCTGCTTTTAATGAGAGGAAACGGGTTCTATGGCGACTTTAGATAGACAGACAAGAAATAACTCTGAACTTTTACTTCGAACTTCAAATCGAACTTTACGTATAAACTGAGTCGGAATTTAATCGACGACAAAGCTTAAGAAATGTGCAAAGATGTAATACCGAAATTTAATCGACGACACAAAATCGGAAAGCTATAGCTAAAGAAAAATAAAGTGTCGTATAGGAAAGTAAAGATAATTGAAAGATAACATTTGGATTGATTTGTCGAAGGGTCTTTTGAAGAGTACAATGTGGCTGTTTAATGCCTACAATCGATGGTTATCAACAGAGGTTACAAACGGTTACTAACAGAGGTTACGGACGATTGCAAATAGAGGTTACGGACGGTTACAAATAGAGGTTATAAACGGTTATTAATAGAAGTTACAAATAGTTATCAACAGTTATATTGAGTCCACTACCTTGACGGTTTATTCGGCTCCACTACTTGTCGATTCCTTCAAGTTGGCGATACTTCATTGAAGTTCCTATCCCTTTTCCACATCCTAATTAGTCACGATTGTCCACTTCCTTCTAAAATCGACAACTCTATAGTGATTTTCTGAGAAAACTCAAAACATAGAAGTTGTAGATCCATGAGTCTTCGTTATTTTGGCTTTGGAATTAGGTCAATCGGATATGTATTGACAAAATTATGACCATTTTCCCAAACTAGAGGAGAACTGAAATTTCCACGTCCTAATCAGTCACGACCGTCCACTCCTTTCCAAAATCGACTACCCTACATTGTTTTTATGAGAAAACTCAAAAATAAAAGTTGTAGATCCATAAGTCTTCATTCTTTTGGCTTTGGAATTAGGTAAATCTAATCTGTATCGACAAAGTTATGACCATTTTCCCGAACTAGTGCAGAACCGAAATTTCTGACATTAAAAAGACCATGAAATTCTGCTTTTATTGACTAAGCCCATCACTTGTCAATAATAACAAAAAAAATTGGTCATTTTTGGGTGTAATAAAAAACTGAACCTTTTAGAAGTTAACAACTATCAAGCTGGAACTTCTCTAAATCCTCGGAGCTTTCTCTCTTCAATGGAAGAGTTTTTCCCTATCCTGCCATGTGATAGTTTTACCTTTATCCCTCAATTCCCATAAACCCTAACCCTCCCCTTCTTCATGTTTTGGCCGTTACCCCTCCACATATCCCTATTACCCTAAAAACGATCCAGCATACCTTTTATGCTACGGTCGAATTCTTTACCATGGAAACTCAGATACAAATCTCCCTTACCCATAAATCCCTTCCTTCAACGATTCACCCCCGATGCTCTAAAAATGATCCAGTTCGCCCTCTCTGTTGCAGTCAAGCTACATTTTGATGGTGACTTAGATACAAACTTCCCCTACCCATAAACCCCAGAGCTCCCTTCAACCATTTTTATTATACTATTATTATATTTTTCACAAAAATCTCCACTATCGGATCCCTTTTTTACCATACTGGCTGCGTTTTTTTTTTTTTTTGGATTTTCCTCTTTACTAAGGCCTGCTTCATCCTCCTGTTTGCTGAGTACCTCCACGGATTGGAATTGCGCCCCTCTGTGAGCTGCGACTTTCTTCAGCTGGTGTACCTTCTTCGAAAGGTTAGTGACTGAGCTGGCCTGCTTTCCCGTTAATGTGCAATGTTTTTTGCCTGAGAAAGACAAAAAGATATGAAAGGTGAGGAGAAGACTATACAAATGGGCACGGGTGGCTAGACCTATTAAGTCGCCGGTTCACAGATGAAGATAGTATGTTGGAACTGTTGGGGTTTGGGCACACCCTTGACAGTCCAAAAGTTGAGAGACATAGTGGCTCGAGAAAGGCCCAACTTAGTTTTCTTAATGGAGACGAAGAATCAAGAACTAGTGATTCAAAGGCTGAGCAAGCATTTAAAATTCCGGCTTTACTTTGTTGTGAATCCAGTAGGGATCGCTGGCAGGTTGGCTATTTTGTGAGATGAGTCTGTTCTATTATATATAAATTCTGCTTCCAAAGAGAGTATTAATCTTACATGTGAAGACACGGTGATGGGAGACAAGATGTGAATTACTTTTGTGCATGCATCAGACTCATATCAAGAGAGACTTATACTTTGGGAGGGATTGAAAAGGATTAGCTCTCAGAATTCACTTCCTTGGGTTTGCTTAGGCGATTTTAATGAAATACTATGTTATTGAGAGAAAGTGGGGAAAAGTGCGGCTGAACACTATCGCTTAAATGCTTTTCAAAAATGCTTGAATGAATGTTCTTTGATGGATATTGAATGTAAGGGGTGTGCTTATACATGAGCAAACAATAGAGAAAGGGGAAATTATGTGAAGAAGAGGTTGGATAGAGTAGTGAGTAACATTGAATGGAGGTTGAAATTCCCGGAAGCTGAAGCATATGCCCTTCCCACCATTTGATCTGATCATAGTCCCATATTATTAACCCTTTTACCTCCTCTAGTGAAAGGAAAAAAAGAGTTCCAGTTTCAAGCCTTTTGGTTGGCAGATAAAGAATGTAAAACCATTATGAAAGATGTGTGGCACTCTTCTATTTTGGAAGAAGATTCGTTGCTAAAAAAGCTTTCAGCAGTCTCGGAAGCCCTTGCCAAATGGAGTAAACAAAAATTCTCAAATGGATATAGTAAAATCAAAATGCTCAAGCAGGAAATTCAGAATGCAATCAACAATCCCAAAGAAGATTTTGACAGAGGCCTCCTTTCCATGAAATGACACATATTAATGTTATAATCAAACGAAATGCGTGCAAAAACCGGTCGATGATTCCTTTCTCTATTACTTATGCTTAGGTTATTTTTTAATAATAGTTTCCCAGTACAAAAAAAAGAGAAATATCAACTCATTAACACAATAGTTCGTTGGCTATCTAGCAAATAAACTGTTTCTTTGGAAAATAGGAACACCAATTTTGTTCCAAATGGAGAAAGAATAGGAAAAAATCAAAAAAAGAAGAAAAGAATACAAGAAATTATCTTAAATCAAGAGTGTACCCCACATTTAACCTTAACAAATGTTGTTTGAGAGGAGTATTGGTAGTTTCGTCTTTAGCAAAATTGAAGCAAAAGAAACCAAGAAAAAAAGGGAAGAATAATCTTAAATCAAGAGTGGGATTCGTAAGGGATAATGAAATCAAATCAATATGATAAAGGATGACAGGAGTGGGGAGGTGGAAATAGTGCAAGCTAAGATCGGCTCCAAATCAAGTATATATATTATCCATAAATTAATTAAAGTAGAGAAAATGAAGACAGCATTTCTTTCATCACCCTTTTTTCTTCTTTTTTGTCAGAGTAAAAATTCTCGTATTACCTTTTATTTTTCCATCTTACATTTTAATTCTTGTTCCTTTTTATTTGGGATAAGAATTGCCATATCACCTTTTATTTAAGTTAATTCCATATTGACTCGCACGATAGAATTTCTGTCTTGTACACCACAGCAAGATCCTTGTATGCAAGACAGTACGTGTTGAAATTCTACCATCTACAGTTCCACCTTTTGTGTATTTCTACTTATCCAAATTCGAAAATTGGTTTCCAAGTCTTTAATCCACTCCTCTACAAGGGTCCATAGTAAGGACTTTCTTTGTTAGTTCGAGTGAATCTCTGAAAATTGTCGCTTTCTCTATAGGGTAATTGTTGTGAAAACAAGCGATCGAATAATAAAACATACAAAATAAGAAAATAAATCGGACACTATATTCACGTGATTCGGTTGTAATGACTTAACCCACAAGGATATCAACAACAAATTCAACTATAGATCAAGTAATACAACGTAAACTACAATCATACTCGAGTCACTTAAACACTCCATGTTTCCCAATCTCCCAATTACACCTAATAACTCACAATTTTAGCTCATAATTCCTCAGGAAATAATCTCTCAATTTCACAAAGGAAATTACAAATCTTACCACAAAATTTACTCAATTTATGATTGAATTGGGACTGGACCTAAAGAGGCCCCCTTATAATTATGATTTTTTAAAGAGTTTTGAAGCAGCTTGCTCAAATCCTCCTTAGAAATCCACCTGGTCTCTTGATCATCTCCCAACATAGATGCTGTGGAGTTAGGCTACATCAACCGAGAGACTTTTGGAAGGAAAAATTAATACTAAGATCACTTCAAAAAAAAAAATCACATGAATATGGTTAGTTGTAATTAACAAGCGGCTGAATTGAAATTAGGATCAATTGCCTTGAGTAACTTCCAAGCCATGCTATCAAGAATCCATAAGCCGAGAGTTGTTCCATGCAGAAAGTTGAGAGTGTCTCCCTCAAAGAATTTGGGTTAGTCAAATAAGAATGACTAGCTGATGTCTGTTGGCGTTTGTATGTATACGTGCTATGAATGATATTGACATACGCTCTAGGAGATAAAGCAACACCGTATCGAATGATTTATACCGGGTGTGCTGAATATTGACCAGGGCGAAGAAAATTGTAATTATAGTTTATCCCTGAACTCCATTGTGTGATATCCCACAGATTATAAGATTCTCTTATACTACCCGAAAATTTTCAATCGTGTTTTCGATACGGTGATCTCTTGGCTGCTTTAGCATGTTTCCTCCTATCAAGAATGATGTGACTTTCGGGACATGTTAGGAAAGCAACTAGGTTAAGATGGAGAGACTCAAGTAAGAAAGGAAAGTGAGATCCTATCTCCCCCTATCTGTTCATATTGATGGCAAATACCTTGTCAGTTTTGATGAAGAAAGCAGTTGAGGATGGAACAATTACTGGTATTAAACTGAATAGATACTGCCCTGTCCTTTCTCCCCTTATGAACAAATTTTCAACCATCAAGAGGAATTAGACAAGGAGATCCTATCTCCCCTTATCTGTTCATATTAATGGCAAATACCTTGTCAGTTTTGATGAAGAAAGCAGTTGAGGATGGAACAATTACAGGTATTAAACTGAATAGATACTGCCCTGTCCTTTCTCATCTTTTATTTGCCGATGATTCAATTTTCTTCTTAGATGGAAAAGTGAAGGAATGCCAGAACTTAGCATTAATCTTGAATCAATATTGCTATGCCTCTGGGCAAGCAATTAATTTGAATAAGTCTGGTATTTCATTTAGTATGGGCTGTCCACAGAGCTTGAGAAGCAATATGGCTGGTGAATTAAGAGTCCCGGAAATTGAGAAGACGGGAAAATATTTGGGAATTCCATCTGATTGGGGCGCGTCCAAAAAACAAATGTTTTCCTGGATTTTAGCAAGAGTTAACATGAAGCTTGAGGGGTGGAAGGAAATTCTAATCTCGAAAGCTGGGAAAGAAATCCTGATTAAAACAGTGGTTCAAGCTTTGCCACAACACGCCATGTCAATTTTTAAAATCCCAGTCTCGATTTGTCGTGCCATTGGAAAAAGAATAGCTGCCTTTTGGCGGAGAAATAAAGAGTCTAAAGCTGGCCTTCATTGGAAAAGATGGTAATCGTTAAAGTTAAGAAAAGACCAGGGAGGAATGGGTTTTAGAGATTTATTATCCTTCAACAAGGCCATGCTAGGGAAACAAGCCTGGCGATTATCTCAAAACCCACAGTCTATATGGAGTCAGATTTTAAAAGGAGTTTACTTCTCTCGGAAATCCTTTTGGGATGCGGAAAAGGGATCCCGCCTCTCTTGGGGATGGAAAAGCATTTTGTTGGGAAGAGATACAATCTCACATTCTGTTATATGGTCAGTGGGCACTGGTGATGAAATCAAAATTCGTGAGGATAGATGGCTTAAACGTGGAATTATTGGGGGACCAGCAGGGTACGAAGAACCAACAAAAGTGGCTGATTTGATTATGAACGAGGAAAATAAATGGGATGAACATACCTTATACAGACTCTTTGATGAGCAAATCGTTAATGAAATACTAACAATTCCTCTGAAGACTCAAAATTCGCAGGATAAACTTGTCTGGACTGGAACTAAATCAAGTCAGTTTACTATAAAAGAGTGCCCATATAATAGAGAAAGAAGAGGTGAAACGGGATATCACAGCATAGGGGCCTCAACATCATACTAGCCACCCCGTGACCTTTGGAAAAGTATTTGGCGTTTGAATACCCCCTCAAGAATCAGAATCTTCCTATGGAGCTTGTGCCAAAATGCAATCCCTACAAGAGATAACCTATTCAGGAGAAAGATCATACCTGCACCTACTTGCCCTTTTTGTAATCAGGATGCCGAAACAGTGGAGCGCCTGTTCTTGCTCTGTTCTTGGACCGCTTCTATTTGGACTGCTCCTACGCTACAAATCACAATTTCAAGGCTTGGGTTAGCAAGAATCGAGGATTGGTTACAAACTTACGGTACCCACTCGGTAGATCCACCTTCCCTCGACACGGTGGCTCGCGTTCTCTGGTCAATTTGGAAGGCGAGGAACAATTTTGTATTTCGGCAACGGATCCCAAATCCAACGACCTTAGTGGAATCGGCGCACATAATGCTCAGCAATTTTCAGAGATGGAATGGAAAAACGAGGAAGCTCGGAGATCGGAGAATTACCTCAACACTGGATTCCCCCGAGAGGCCGATCCTTAAAGGTGAATATTGACGGGTCATTCGTGGACGGAGCAAACACCGGAGCTATAGCCGGTGTGATTCGCAACTCGTTGGGGACGATCCTTGATGGTTTTGCCAAATCTGTAACAGTAGCCTCTGCCTTCCATGTAGAAGCCCTGGCCCTCATCGAAGCTCTCTCTTTCCTCACGACCAGAAGAAGCGAAGTACTTGAAGTGGTGTCAGACTGTTCAGAGTTGGTAGAAGCAGTTTCCAACTCTCTCGAAGCTCCATGGGAAGTACAATCTCGAGTATCTGAGGCTCGACGGTCCATGGGCTCATTTGCACATAGGAAGCTAGCGCACTACAGACGTGAGGCAAATTGTGTTGCGGACTTAGATTAAATTTTCTTCCTTGTAATTGGTTTCCCCCTCCCCCCCCCAACCCCTTTGGGAGTTACTTTGTCTGGATGTTCCTCTAGTGAGAACTTATGCTTAAGTACTTTTCAGTCAATAAATTCATATTTCAACCAAAAACAAAAAAGAAAGAAAGGAAGACCAATTTGTGTTTACATCGGTACATGTATTAACCGGCCCACCAGTCATGTCTACCTTAAATGATTATGACCCGATTGTGAATGTATGATAGAGTCAAGCATGCTTTTCTGAGTGATTAGAGGTGCCTTCACTAGTGTAATGAATTGAGTATAGGGTATGGCGAGATTTTTTATTGTGGCTTTCATGTAACTTAACCAATGCATAGTAAGTTTAATACATTTGTACTCACTTATTGCACGACCAATATGCCTATATGAGTTTTCTCGGTGAAGAGATTATCTGCGAATGATAAACATTATATCTACGCGCAAATGAAGATTGTTCGTCAAGCCCATCGTGTGAAAGTGAGAGATGTTGGGCTTTGGACTTGGGTTGCCTATGATGGGCTTGACCCCAAGTCCAGCCCACAACTTCCAAAAGAAGAGCATGCAAGTAACAAGCAACGGTGTGGCGTGCTCATGTGAAGATAAGAGACCAAGAGAAAAACATAAACACATTCGATTGTGGAAAAACATGTGTTAGTCTAGTGCATTACACTTATCACCGACACGGATAACACAAGCATTACTTGAAGCAATCTCGATTAATGACAATTGACATACAATACCGCGAAACCTGATAGTTTCCATTCCATGAGAAACGCAATGAGATTGCCTGAGACTTGGTCGACACCGGGGCCCTTGTGAAGCCTTAAAACTGCATGTCCTTGTTTGTCAGAACCTTCGCCCTGGGTGGTGAGCATGTCAATGGTGGATGTGAGATAGACCGAAGTCGCTAAGCAAAGGACATGAACGCACCCCAACAAGGATTCAATGGAACAGGTGATTTTTCCAACTTGAGTATTCCCTTCATGGGGATATATTAAATTCAAAATTTAAGGAAACTTATCTTTTTTCAAATAATTTTTTCCAGTAAATAGTCGAAATTCTGGTCAAGAATGACCAGCCTCCATTCGTAAAATTTCCGGAAAAATATCAACTGATCCATATGAAAGAGATGAATTAATTTGCTCCAATTGCGGATCTAGAAAGACGAGGATAATCTTTTAAAAAGGGACTCTCCGACGTTAAGGACCCAATAAACAGAACTAGAGTTTCTATTCATGAGATGATAAAGTGTAGCAGAATATACTATCCTTCGGAGGCTACCATAAAAGTCTATATGCTGATCCGTTTACTAGCAAACTAATAGATTCCCAAGCTCCTGACTTCCTGAGTTACCCAATGAGAGATGGGTCCAAAGCGATGCTGCATTAGGAATTTTCACCTCAGTCACTAAGGAAATATATCGATAGACATATGTACATACGCAAATAGACGCATATAAAGTCCGTGTTTTCAGTTGAAATGACTTTGCAAACTTGAGAAAAACACATCTTCTTGGTGATTCCGTATTCAAATTTGGAATGAAATTACGGAGTAAATGGAAAGGCCATCTTTTCGTCAGGGTCTCTAGAGCCTAGTCTTCATCACAGTGGCATAGCTTTCCTAGCTATGGCAGATGTGACGACTTCAGTTCATCATCTACATACAAAACCGTTATGCTAGAGGGAAGCCTTGGCAACTCTTTGATCATGTCGCAGTGAAGTAAATCAAGGGTTCGAAGATTGGAAAGTTGGTGGATCTCTGCTGGTATGCTGGAAATAGTTGAATGTCGCAGCTTCAAGATTCTCAGATTATACAGTTTCCCGATCTCGCTTGGAATGCCCCCCTTGAGACTCCGACACCAGGAAGCATGTATTTCTTCGAGGCTGGTCAACACTCCAATAACGGGAGGGAACTCTCTAAAGAAACACGAATCCATTCTCAGCACCTTCAAATTCTGCAGATCCTTTAGCGAATCTGGAAACTTGACAACTCCTGTCCCCGACAAGTCTAACTCAACTAAGGATCTCCCTATGATGCCAATGGAGATTGGAAGTTTTCTTATTTGAGAGCAATCCCTTAATGACAAGTGTTTAAGTCTGACCAGTTCTCCAATGGAATCAGGAAGTGCTGTGATTCTGGTGCCATCCAATGAAAGAAGTGAGATATTCGTCAAGTGACATATCGTTCTCGGTAGCTGACACAATGAGAAGCAGTTTGAGGCACTTAAAGTTTCAAGCTGCTTTAAATGACCAATGGAGATGGGAATTTGTTGTACTGAAGTCCCGTCCATGAGAAGCTCTTTCAGAGCTGTCAGGTGACCCACTTCTACCGGCAACATGCTAAGGTCTGCGCAGAACTTCAAATTCAGGGAAACCAAGCACTTCAAAACGCCGATCGAATGATCTATCTCGACCAATTGCGAACATCGCTCCAGAATCAATATGGCTAGATTTTTGCAGCCAGAGAACTTAGGAGTGACTAATAAGTCAGCACAACCTGTAAGATCTAGAACTCTCAAGTTCTTCATCTGCAAAATAGTAGAAATATTTGCATGAATTCACTTCACGAATAGTTACTTTAGACCTGGCGATTTCACCATAGCAATGAATTGTAAACTACCTCTATTTGATCCCAGCCTTCCCAGTCTTCGGTGACTTTGCTCCATGACAGGTCGAGAATGGTTAAGTTTCCCAAGTGAAAATTAGTTACTTGCAAACGTCGAGGGCACCCTCGCCAACGAAGCCACCTTAATTTTGGAAAAATGTTAGCGAAATCTCCGGCAATATCTGCATGATCCAATTGAAGAAACCGTATGTTTGGCATGCTCTCAAAATCTTCTGGTGTAAGTTTGTCTGAAGGACGCCACTGAAAGTTAAGGCAGAGTGCCTCAACCTTTTCTGTTCCCTGTAATGGACGAGAAAAACGAATAGAAGTAGTGAGGATGGTCTCTCTTCTTGACACATAACTAGTCAGTAAACATTCCCAAAGAAAAATGAGGAACAACGTCAATTGCACACACGGTTAGATTTTAACAGTATCCGGCGAAATAGTTTTGAAATAGTTCTTTTCCTTCGGCAGTGAACACAACAAAAACATTTCTTATGCTTCACGATGAATAGATTAAAATAAAAAAAATAGCACACCAAACGTTTACCTTTTTCCGCTTTATCGTGTCGAGAGCTATTTCAGGATTAAATAATCTACTCCGCCTTCCTGGATCTGTAAGACTCTCCCTGCGAATGATTTCTCTGCCAAATCGTCTCAACATGCTATGCATCCATATCTGATTGTTTTCTCCAATTTTGGCTAGGGGAGTCAAAATTTCACTAGAAGGCAGAAAAGTGAAGTCATACCATAGGTAAACAGCAACTTGACTATCTATGCCGGTGGTAAAGCAGGCAATATCCAGAAATATCTGTTTCTGCTCATCATCTAATGTTCGATATCCTTCCTCCAAAATCGTCTGAAAATCCCAGTGCTCGAATAGTGACCACCGCCCCCATAGTAAGTCATGCAATTCCTCCTGCGTTTTACCATTAGAGAGCAGACCCACGACTTCAACAAACAATGGGAGTCCTGCCATAGGCCCAAGATCAGGGTTTGTAAGCGCGAAGTTGCTATCTGAGAAAGAAGTTGGTATAGATGCATGCTGCCAATACAGTTGAAGAGCCTGATCATAATCCAAACAACTAACATGATAAGTCTGGATCTGAGGAGATTCTTCCAGGACAACACTGTTTCTGGTGGTAACAATGATCCTACTTCCAGAAGCAAGGCAATCAAAGCAATCTCCAATGAGTTTCTGGATATGAAATGCATTTTCCACGTCATCAAGGACAATCAAAACCCTCATGTTGCAAAATGAGTTGCTGAAAAACTCAATTCCCCTATTGACAAAAGCAACATTCCCAAGTTCCCATTTTAGGACATCGGAAATCAACTTAGTTTGCAAAAGCTGAAGCCCTCCTTCTACTTGAGTTGTTTCTTTAATATCTGCAAGGAAGCTACAGCCATCGAAATCACCAGAGACTTGTTTGTATATGAGTTTCGCAAGAGTCGTCTTGCCAATCCCACCTTCTCCATGGATGACGACAACGATCCTCTTGTCCCTATCATTGATATTCATCAAGTTCATGATGTGATTTACTTGATCATCTGTTCCAACACCTTTTTCAATACTGGCAACTTGGCTATTCTCTTCCATTTCAGCTTCCTACAAGAAGCATGATGATTGCTCACTGATAAGGCTGTAAGATGCGAAGAAGGACCTATAGTTGTTGATCTATTCTAGCGTTGTTGTGTTTGCATAAATTGTCTACCACACGAAGTACCTGATCATCCTGATCTACCAGTGATCAGTATTAAAAAGGAAATTTAAATTTCAGGAGTGATGATCATTTACCTTTCAAATATGTTTTGTCAAATAATGAACCCGCTTTGAAATTTCTAAACTATACACTGACAAGCAGATCTTTCGACATATATGTGAGAATGAAGGATAGTGTCCATTAAACCTCTTAATAGAGAACATAACCAAATTCAAAAGTCGTGGTTTAAAATTAGATTGATGATGTTGCATCCTGTCGCATCACTTTAAAAATCATTCCTATCATTTCATGTATATCTCAATCAATATTGTCACAACTTTTTTCTAAATTATGTTAAAAAAAATTCACGAACATGAAATGTCAAAGAGGATCAAGTTAAAACTTGAGCGATTGGTCAAAACATGAGATAATTGGAACATGATAGATCTTTCGACTTTTCCCTTGGAAATTATGTCATATTCCTCTTGCAAATTATGCAAGTCTATGACTTTTTTTAATTGTAATGCCTCTTGAAATGCATAATGCATATGCGTAGCACACACCTAGGACTAACTTTTTCGATATTAATTTAATTTGAGTTACTCTTTTGTTATAATGATCATCTATTAAGATTGGTAAGTCATGTGAAATAAATACATTATTTGCCCGTTTTGTAATGGCTTAAAATTTTTCAAAAAACTATTTGTTTAACACAGTATCAAAGCACAGGTCAATGGATTTAATCCCGGCACTCCCATTCAATTTTCTCCAACTTGTTATTCCTGTCATTTCGACTTTTTTCCTATTTCACGGATGATCCTTTTAACGCGGTTCCTTCTTGTGCATATCAGGACCAGCTTACATATTGTGTGTTAAATCATATGCTATAAGTACATTGTTGGCCTGCTTTCTAATAGCTTAAACTTTTAGAAAAAATGGTTTGATTAACAAAAATTAAATTTTACATATAATATGTAAAAACAAACATTAATAGTATAAACCAAAGCAAAAATAAGGCAAAAAAAAAGGAAAGACGCAGTTTTGCAACACTTGGTACCGCTTCATCTGTTTTGATAATAACAAAGTGCCAAATAAAAATAGAGATGAAAAAAAAGGACCATTTTTCATTTGACGCTAGGCACAAACGCATTAAAGCAATAACAACGCTTAGATGACTTTAGATAAGATGAAACAGATATTTGACCAAATTTAAAAAAAAAGAACCAAAAGAGAAAGCCTCAAACAAGAAAAAATAGAAACAGAGATTTTAAAATCGAAATACATGAGAGATAAAATAGAATTTAACTTATGTATCTGACCCTTGGTAGAGTACTTATAAAATAACTAATTGATGTTAGGAGAAAAAAGCGATTGTCATCGCTTAAAAGTAGGAGGTTCTCTTTGCTTTATAAGACAAGTATAGATGTGCATGCTCAATTTGAGTATGTGATGATATAAAGAAAACTTTTCAACGCAGTTTTGAATTGGATGATTCAAAGATTTTATTAGTTAATTGCGATATTAGTTCTCAGTTTCAGATTTATTAGTCTCTAAGTGATTTTTTTTGGTCGTTAGTCTTTAAGTGATTCAAATTTTATAGTTTATTATAAAATCTGAGGTGATAATTTAATTTTCAGTTTCACAACTTCAAAAATTCAATTTTTTTTTCCTAAAAGTCCAATTTAATTGAGATTCTACTTGAAATTCGAGATAAAATTTTTAATCATTAGTTTTATATGGACTGATAGTCCTGTTTAAATATTAATTTTCATAAATCTGTATAATTACTTCCATTTCGCTTCGCCTCATTTTATTTTATTAATTGATTGGCCTTTTGTCTTTTTATCATGAGTTAAGTACATATTAATCCTTTAAATTTCAATGTTTGTGCGATTTGGTCCTCTTAACTTTCATTTTGTTCGATTAAGTACTCTAACTTTATGGGTTTGTGCGATTTTCTCTAAGTTTTATTTTATACAATTAAGTTCTCTAACTT